>OY725325.1:15051618-16313160 GCA_963242795.1 Inga leiocalycina
TGGATTGATGATAGCACAAGTGACTTTTCTAAATCTGAAACTGAAATTTGTTTGGATTAGCGGTGACATAAGTCGCTTCTGTGATAATTTTAAAAGAAAAATTAAATTACAAAAAAAATAGTTAATTTATTATTGAGAAAATTTTGAAAATATTAAAATATTTAACTAAATATATTTAATGGATAAAAAATAATATAAATTAAATCATTCGAAGGCAAAATTTTTAGTCAGCAAATCTAAGATTTCAGGAGGGATCCACGTTTTTCTGTTTTGTAAGATTTTGGTAAAACCCACAAATATAAAGAGAAATACTTACATATTCTAAGAATGTTATCTCATCTATACTCTAATTAATTAAAATATAACAATTTATCTTATTTTAATTCTACATAACAGATGAGTCATTTGGAGAAATTCAAATTTTATGAATTTTAAGAAACAACAATTCATGGGAGGGAATTGTGCCTTTTGTTTTTCTAAATTATGAAGTTTATATTTTCAAAATTATAAAATTTGAATTTCTCTAGATGACTCATCTACCATGTAGGATTAAAATAAGATGAGTTATATAAGTATTTCTCAAATATAAGATATTATCATCTAATTACAAACCATAAATCTAAGATATTGAAGGGATTATCTCCATATATCTAAGATATTACATTATCCTCTCTCTCTTCCCTCTTATTATTTTCTCCTCTTCCCTCTTCCCTCTTCCGCTAGCTTGTTCGTTCTAGAGGGATCGACGTTTTTCTGTTTAAAGAAACAGAAATCAACAGCCCCAAATCAGTGTTGATGGAAAGATTCAATGATGCGAGGCCTCACAATTAAAGCTTTGCCGACGTTCTAACTCGCCAAGAAACAGAAATCAACAGCCCCAAACTGGTCGATAAATAGGAATGAAAACCGCAGGGCAGGGTAGAGCATATCCAATTGAGCAAGCTGTTCTTCACCGCCTTCTTAAGCTGGAGAGGATAGCAGAAATGGAAGCTAAAATTGACTTCTGGATCGTGATAAGCAACTCAAAGTAGCTTATGAATTTAAGCTATTTTTGACTGAGAAGTTGAATTGGGAAAAAGCTGTTCCAAACACTCCCAAAAAGTCAAATTAAAAGCAAGCAATCGTGCTTTTGAGCCTCTGAATTGCACGATTTCTCCCCCTAAAAGCTATGTCAAACACACCCTATGTCTTCTCCGATGAAAACTTGAGCCGCTTTGTGAGCCCCACAAAAATAAAATAACGGAAGTTTTACAACACTTGACGATTTTATTAATTTGGCTTCTTTTTCAAATATTTACGTGTAATTTTGCACCTACTAAAATTTTATTGTATTATATACCCATTTGATAAAACATTATTATTAAATTTGCATTTTTACTATAAATTTTTTATCTCTCCCTATTTTACAAATGATTTCACATCTATCTCTCGTCATTCTCTCTTACCAATAGAAAATAAACATGGGTAAACTTGATAAGACCCTACAAATGACTTATATTTTGAACTAAATATTTTTCCTACAAGTGGTTTATATTTAGGTATAAAGTGGTATTTAATATACGATATATTTACCTAACTTATTTAGATTAAGGAAGTTGGTTAAGTTAGTTAATAAAATATGTATATTCTAAAACACCTTAGTTATCTTCCTTAATTCTCTTCTTCCCTCTTCTCCATGATTGTTATTGAGGGAGAATCAATAGGGGTAAATTAGAAAAAGATTAAAATATATATATAAAAAATATGTTTTATAATTATAACTAAGATCGACTTTCAAATATGTATATTCTAAAACACCTTAGTTATCTTCCTTAATTCTCTTCTTCCCTCTTCTCCATGATTGTTATTGAGGGAGAATCAATAGGGGTAAATTAGAAAAAGATTAAAAAATATATATAAAAAATATGTTTTATAATTATAACTAAGATCGACTTTCAAATATGTTATATATTAAGAACTTGAGGGAGTATATAACAATCCACTAAAACCATGTCACTGTAGTCCTTTTTACTATTAGTCTACCACTTTACTCTTATTTATAAGTTTAGTTTGGGAAAAAATTGTGTTCCTTATTATAAGTTCACTTTTAAAGTAATAAATGAGATTTCGCCCTTATTAAAGATAGAAAGAGAGAGAGAGAGAGAGAGAGAGAGAGAGTGAGAGAGTAATAGGTGAAAAGCAATCATTCATAAATGAGGGTAAAATAAAAAAAAATTATTTAATCCATATTTATTGAGTTGATTAACTTTTATTAATATGTGAGAATTAGATAATTTGTACTTATAAATAGGATCAGAATTGTAGTTTGGAAAAAAAAATTGATCCTTTTTATAAGCCCACCTAAAGAGTAATTAATGATAGTGTTACAATTTTGCCTCTACTAAATATAATAAAAAAATAAATTAATTCATATTAAAAAGAGCAAAAAACGTTAGTGATGAGGTTGAGAATACAATTCATAGTTGATGGTAAAATTGAGAAAATGCTTTAAATTAAGACATTAATGAGTTAACTAAATTTTTTTAATATATGAGAATTAGATAAATTAAATTTATAAAAAGTATCAGAGCGGTACAAAATAGAAATGCATATGTAGAGTTGTGTTTGTTAGAGATATACTACTAATGCTAGTATACAACCATAATGAATGCAACTATACACGATATGATACATTATGTATTTAACTGAAACATTGTCACGATAAATAATGCAAGTAAAAAAATTAAAATACATAGTAAAAAAGATAAATAATTAATGGACGAGATATTTTTTAAAATTAAATAAAAGGATACATGCGAGAAATAAATTTTTTAATCTTATGGCCTCTAACCAAAAAAGGAAAAGGAAAAAAAAAACAACCTGATGCATTCAACTTTTGACTTCGCAGCTGCATTTTTTTGTCGGGCACTTGTGATGAAATGGTTCTGCAAAGCACTACAGAAACATATCAAGAGGATAATTTGTTCTTAAAAAAAATTCATCCACATGGTTTTATGTCATTATCACAAATAAAAAAAAAATTCATCAGAAAAAATATAAATAAACACAACGAAGAATAATGAGAATTAGATGTAGAGTAGGCAAAATTGATTTCAAATCCCACCTTATTAAAAAAATATGGAAAATGGGTGTTTTGTACGCAAATCATTATTCAACATCAGTGAATTGCCTTCAGAAAAGCCCAGGGTATGTTTGGTGTGAGAGATTTGGACGAGAAAAGAGGGGAGGGAAAATTTTTATCAGTTAAATTTTAAAAGATTAAAGAAGTGGGATAATAAAATTTTAATAAAGAGAATATATAAGATAAAAAAGTAAAAAAATTAATTAAAAATTTTTAACATCATTTCTTTAATTTTTTTAAATTCAACTCAAAAAATTTTCCCTCCCCTCCCCCTCAAACCAAACAAGCCCTAAGAAAACTAATGACTCAAAGATTATGAGAAAAACAGTTGAATTAAAACGGATAGTGGAGCATACAAAGAAATAGAGAATGGTATGAAGAAGTTGATAAATGCGTGACTCAGCATTAGTTGATTTTTTTAAAAAAAAATTTGAAGAGGAGGTAAAAGGCTTTGCATCTACGCGAATTTTTGGATAAACTTTGGATGAATTGAAGAAAAGGAGAGAGAAGACCGTAATTCCCGGGAAACAGGAAAAAGCGGAAGGATGAGGTCGAGGCGCAATCAGAGGGCACTCCGCCGCAGAAATTCGCTGCCGTTGCTTTCAGAAAAATGGTTGACTCAATGGTTCCATCCATTTTTATTAGGCCCATTACCTTGTTCTCCTTTCTATACTTTGTATAATATATATATTTATCTAATTTAATTTTATTAAGTAGGTTATTTAAATTAATTAATATGATTTAGGTAAAAAAATTAGTTAATATAATTTGTATTTACTAAAACATCTTAATCATCTTTTTTAATTTTTTCCTCCCATTTCCTCTTTAACTACTATTGGCGGAGTATTAATATAGGTAAATTAAGAAAAAAATCGACAAATATAAAAAAATTTCTTATATTTAAGAATAAGATCAACTCCTTAAATATGAGAGAGGGGTTTCTCCATTGATTTCCCTCTCCATTTACTTTCCATTAAATGTATTTACCACTTGATTAATTTTTAATGGTTGAGATTAATCATGATAGAGTTTTATTATAATGATATTATTTATATATTATTAAATCTCAACCATTAAAAGTTAATCTAATGATAGATACCTTCAATGAAAAGTGAATGGAGAGGAAAATCAATGGAGACACCCCTTCCCTCTCAAATATATACTATATTCGATGTTACTTTTAATCTCGTGTTGCCAGGCTGCCCCACTAATTAGAAAAATGAAGAAAAATGGGGGCTGTATTTATGGAAGCCGAAGCTCGGGCGTGTGCGTGTATGGAAGGAAGACACGCGGTGTGGCCACCCTGTCAATGGGGCGGCTGCCTCTTCATTTGTCACCTCTCTTTTTTTATTCTTTTTCTTAACCAATATTCCATCTCACCATTTTTTAACTTACAAGCATTAACAAAATTTGATTATTTTAAACCTCATAACTTCAATTTTATTCAACTTCATCCTATTATATTTGACCCCAAAAATACTTCATCATATATATATATTGGTCTGAAACATCCTTTATATATATGTGTGCGCACCGGTGTGTGAGTTATAGTTTCTATCACAATAATAACAACAACAAAACTTTACCCTCTTAATTAAGAAATATCGCTCAATAATTTTAGTTAGCATTCTTTTCAGTTTTCCACTACTCCTATTAACTAAATTTCATAAAATCTGATCTACCCTTTTCACCAACGTATCAAATGATTTTCTTTATATGTGTCCAACCAACCTTAAATAATTTTCTATCATTCTTTTTAATAGGTGTCACTCCAACCCTTCCTTATATAAATTCATTACCAATCTTATCTAATATATTTCTTTTATATTCATATTTTTATTGAAGACTGGAATTTTGAAAATTTCCTTATTCATATTTCTTTTATATCCAGCCTAACTGTTACCTAATATATCGATAATAAACTTGGAATTTTAATTCAAAGTTTATTAGAAATGAACCTTTTAACATATTCCCTCCTCATTCCACATCCCATTGTTTTCATTTTTCTCCCATAAGCTATTTCTGTAATACCATTATAATTCCATGATTATCGTTATAATTTTTTAGCTGAGAAATTTATCCAGATCTTAATTAGCTTCTAAAACCCAATCCATCTAGCTTTAATTTACATACAAGTAAAAATAATTTTCCATTAAATCATAAGTAACCTGGTTTACTTTTAATAAGTTTAGAAATAATGTGGCTCATTTTTCAAGTCCCGCATGATACACAATGCATGTGTGTGGTTTTTTAAACTCTCTGTGTATGGACTGCCTAGCTCGTCGTTCCCTGTAATAATTATTTTCTCAAACACACTTCAATATATAATTTATTTATACTTATAGGATAAGATTTGAACTTTATATCCCATCTTAAGAACAACCCTAAGATGGCCGGATATAATTCTAATTTTCATTTCTATATAAAAAAAGACAAAAAAGAGAGGAAAAAAGGAATTGGCGCCGCAGGGTACATGATTTAAATAAGTGGCCAATCTTTTAATTAAAAGGCTTGAAATTATTTTGGTGACATTAATAATAACAATATATGCCTATTGCCTCACATGTTAGGAGCGTCGGTGCCACTTGGGGCACACCACACAACTGTCACCAGTCCAATTTCCAACTCTATCTTTGTAAGTTTTAAGTTTTAACTCTATCCATTTGGAATAACATCTTTTTTGATTTGGATGAAACCCCAAAAAAGTATTATTTTCATAATCTAGTTATCCAAGTTTGTTTAGAAAAAGAAGCAATCGATGATGAAAAGTTAGCAGCAAATTAAAACTTTTATTTAAAACAAAAAACAATTGGAAAGGCCAACAAAAAAAAAACTGCGTGGTAACAAGGATGTTGAATTTTTTATGCGGAATTATCGATTTTAAATTTTTTTAAATACAAGACAAAATGACACTAAATAAGGAGAGTTTACATATTATGTACAATAAGAGTTCCTCTTAGCAAAGATAGAAAGCAGTCAAAGCAATTATAAGTAATAGTATTCCACCAAGCAAATTAAAATAATCCATTATAGAATTTCCTGTCATGTAATATTAGGTAGCTGAGGAGAGTTAAGAGGGAAATGCAAGAAGCATATGCTAACGTAATAAGTAACAAGTGAAGGCTTAAATCCAGATGCAATAAGTCTCGAGTTTAGACTCTGGAAGAGGGAAACTTTGAAGCATTTGAATAGAAAAGCAATCATAGGCTGAAGAAAAATATAAATTCAAAGATGGAATTCATCATTCTGGTTTTTTTTTTAACAGAAAATTATCAAGGTTCATGAATTCGGATCGGGTATTGAATCGGTTGGAGTATTCGGTTAAGGATCAGTGGGTCAAATTGGGGCCAAATTAGTGAGGAATTGAAGATTTTATGCTTACTAATATGAAATTCTAAAGAAAATTTTAATTTTTTTTAAATAGGGACCCGGATAGGAACGGTCTACAGGCCGGTTCACGGATTTTTGGGCCGGACCGGCCTGTCCGGTCCGGGTTTCTGAACCCTACAAATTATAACAAGAGAACACATTACTAAAATAAAAACTTTTAAGGGTTAAGGGGTAAATTTTGAAAGGCGATTTTGGCCCAGAAGTTTCAAAAAAAGGAAGTAATTTTGTCCTGACCGTTATCTATGTTAATTTTGACTATTAATTGACCATATATGCTGAGCTGATAATTCACATGTCATTTGTGTTATTTTTATTAAGATGCAAATCTACTCCAGAAGTTCATATGTTATCTACTTCATATTTGTTTTGAATAGCTTATTTTTGGGCAATAAATGCTTATAAATCGTGATTCACTCTATACGAGGTAAGTATGTGAGAAGTGTTTTATCTTGACTTGCGTAATAAGGACTTATTGTATAAAAATAAGTCCAACCAAACACACATTCATTTTTTTTAAGCTAGATTTAAAACTTACGGAGTAAATTTGCACCTTAACAAAAATGATGTTG
This sequence comes from Inga leiocalycina, assembly GCA_963242795.1. NCBI lineage: Eukaryota > Viridiplantae > Streptophyta > Magnoliopsida > Fabales > Fabaceae > Inga > Inga leiocalycina. Next base: position 15,058,699 of record OY725325.1, read on the forward strand.
ATAACATATAAACTGCCAACTCAATATATTTAGTCAACTAACGGTCAAAATTAACAAAGATAATGGTCAGGGCAAAATTGCCCTCAAAAAACTTTCAGGATAAAATTATACCTAAGTGAAAACTTTTATGACAAAATTACCTATTTATCCGATTTTTAATATATAGAGATAAATATGAATAAGTTGGATAATATTTTTAACATGTCGGTAAAGGGAAATTACTCATATATATATTTTTTTTGCCAATGGAAATTACTCATATTTAATTCGACACAAATGCTTCTTCGAAAATGAAGGGAAGAGAGAATTGTGGGTCATGGCATGGGTTCCATGAAGCGGAACGAATCCACTATTAATTCCCACATTTTCAAAATCAAACAGCGCCATCTCCATTGCACGTTAGGTGTTTTGGATAAGCTTCAGTACAGTTCCCCCATTCTTATTTTTTATAATTATTCTTCACAATTTTTCAGTTTACACATAAAAATTAATTAATTAAAAAATATATTCGCCCACACCGTCCTCCATCTTCAAATCCCCTTGGTTTCTCTTTGACCTTCCCATGTCCCGGTCCACACGTCTTTGTTCTTAATTTTCTTCAACATTACACGACCCTTCTTCATCTTCCTTCATTTCCCCTATATATATCCCTCCCTCTCTTCTCTTCTCTATACAAATTCCCAAAAAAAATATATTCAAATTTCCTTCAGAAAATGGTCGATTTACATTGGAAATCCAACATCGTCAGCTCCGATATGCCTACCAAGCTCTCTCCGTCGTCCAATATGCCCCGAGTCATGTCTCTTCCGCCTTTGACGGCGCCGTTTCTCACCACTGATATCTCTGCGTCGTCTTCTCCGGCTTGCTCTGCTTATGATCACTATCTTCGTCTTCCTCAGCTTAGGAAGCTATGGAGCTCAAGCGATTTCCCTGATTGGAAGAGTGAGTCCATCTTCAAGCCTGCTGTCCATGCGCTTGAGATCACGTTTCGCTTACTCTCTACCGTTTTGTTAGACCCCAGACCCTATGTCAACCGCCGTCAATGGCTCCGCCGTATCGAATCCCTCACCGTCGCCGAGATCGAGACCATCTCGTCCCTCTGTGAAGACGATGAAGATGACGCCGACACACGTGGCACGGCTCCCACGGCTGACCTCAGCAAGTGCGAGGGCGTGAGTTACAGCGAGGCTAGCTTGCTTCCTCGATTGGCCACATGGTACAAATCCAAGGACGTCGCGCAGAGGATCCTCCACACCGTCGAATCTCAGATGAGGAGGTGCCCATACACTCTGGGTTTGGGTGAGATGAATATCGCCGGAAAACCAAGTCTCCGGTACGACGCCGTATGCAAGCCGACGGAGATTCATTCCCTGAACAAGGCGCCGAACGACGATCTCGTCGAGAGCTGCGAGAACCAGACGGTGTACACGACGCACCAGATCATAGAGTCATGGATCCACGTCGCCGGCCAGCTGCTCGGCAGAATCACCGAGAGAATCAGAGGCAAGAGATTTGATAAGGCCGCGGAAGATTGCTATATGGTGGAGCGGATCTGGAAGATCCTTGCCGATATCGAAGAACTTCACCTTCTAATGGATCCTGACGATTTCTTGCGTCTGAAGAGCCAGCTTTCGATCAAATCGACGGGGGAGACGACGGCGTTTTGCTTCCGGTCGAAGGAGCTGGTGGAGGTGACGAATCTGTGCAAGGATCTGAAGCACAAGGTGCCGGAGATTTTGGAAGTGGAGGTGGATCCGAAGGGAGGACCGAGGATTCAGGAGGCGGCGATGAAACTGTACGTGGAGAAGAATGAGAAGGGAAGGTTCGAGAAGGTTCAGTTGCTTCAGGCGATGCAGGGAATAGAATCGGCGATGAAGAGGTTCTTCTTCACCTATAAGCAGGTGTTGGTGGTGGTGATGGGTAGCTCGGAGGCGAGCGGAAACCGAGTTGGGATGGGGTCGGAATCGGGTGACTCACTGGGTCAGATATACATGGAGCCCACCTATTTTCCGAGTTTGGATGCTGCAAAGACATTTCTGGGCTACTATTGGGATCACGAACACAGATGTTACTAGTGTTGGAACTTGGAAGGATTCATTTTTACAGGATAATTTAGTAATTTACACAAATTGAAACACGCGTGAAGAAAACGAGACATATTAAAAAACAAATTCTTTTTTCTAGAATATGAATTAAATTATTCTTGTAAGAGCTTGTATCATGATCTGTTTGAGATATTTAAAACGATTTTTTTGCTCCGTTGTTCACGTTTTGGATCGGAACTATGAAGTATATTCAATTATTCTATTATGTGATTGCAACTTCAGATGGAAAACGAATTAACTAAACCACTACCACTTCCATTCTGGTATTAACACTGGTTTATCTAGGATTCAGTTTCCCTACTTATCCTTCTGCACCAATCCGGATGGTTTAAAAAAAAAAAATATAATTTTTTTTAAAAAAATTATTTTAATTGATACAAAATCTAAAATAAAGATAATTTTTTAACTAACATTTCCTAAAAAAATGATTATTTTATTTCAAAATTATCCATTTTAAAAAAATCAAATTTGAACTGTCCAGATCAGAGCACTTGATGCCTATACTTTAGATAGGCACCAAGACAGGTTTCCGATTTAACTATTGGTCCTATACTGTCACTAAGTATTGATTCTGGTCCACATGATTAAACTCGTAGGGATTAAAATCAATGATTTAAGATTATAGAGATCAAAATTTGATAAAATGGTAAGATTAGCAATGATATTAATTTAATCCAAAAGTATCACAAAGACAAAGTTTTAAATTTATCTCGGAGAAATTGTTTTCAGAATTTAAACTCGGCCAAAGCTTACCCTCACATATGAAAAGCATTGTTGTTGAGAATTAGAAATAATTATTATATTGCCATGAATGTTCGTCAGCAAATGAAGCATATAATATAGGGAGCATATTCAAATGAGTGGTCACTGGTTGGCTTAACTATCTTATCCGTTTGATCGGTCTGTATCTGGACCCATGCATTGAGGCTGAGGTGATCACATTCATGAAGATTTTTGAGATGAGATATGTGTTGGGCCCACTATAATATATAGTCGTTCGAAAACTTGGGAGCACGAAATGGATAGGAGTTGGGCACGAAAACTCGAAGAAACCAGCAACTCTTGTCGTTTTAATAAATTAGGGTCAAAGTTGAGTGATAAACCTGGAATGCACCACAGCAATATGCCTCTGGTTGGACCAACAAGAAGGAGTCTTGTACATAAAAAATACAAGTTGAGTCTAATGAAAGGCGTTAATTTCTCATACTAATGATATTATGATGAATCAATATTTAAATATCCGCTGTAAGATTGTATTTCCGTTTAGTTGGATTTTATTAAATTCACATTTAGTGTTTGATTGACCGTATCTTAAATAGAATTGACTTCAATAAGAGGATTTTGGATGCAATTAAATGCCGACAAATAAACAAGTTGGGAGGAAGGAAGCAGAAAAAAGGAAAGAGGGAAGGAAGCAATCAAATTTGGCTGGCAGCGTAATAAATAGAGGAATGTGTGTGTAGGTGTCACGCCCTTCTGAATTTTCTACGTTTACTCCCTCAAACACACAAACCTGGCTGATGCAAGCAAGACTATGGGGATGTTTGTTTCAGCGTTTTGTACAGAAAAAACGCACTTATTACACAAGCCGAGAAAAAACTCCTCTCACATACTTGCCTCGTATACCGTGAATCACGAATTATAAGCACGTTTTGGACAAAAATAAGCCATTCCAAACGCACACTATCTCTCTCACCCGATAATTTTCTTTTATCACTATTATTATTTTTTATTAATACTCTCTTCGATCCTAAATATAAAATAAAATTGATTTTTTTAGATTTTAAAAAAATTAAATAAATTAGTTAATTATATTATATGTTGTGTATCACTAGATTATATATCAGTTTATAAGTTTGACAAAATAATTTGGAGAAAAAATAATAGATATAAATATTTTAAAATCATTTAATTAGTTTTCTTATTGTTAAAAGGAAAAAATTTTCTGCGCTTACTCCCTCAAACACACAAACCTGGCTGACGCAAGCAAGACTATCTCTCTCACTAGATAATTTTCTTTTATCACTATTATTATTTATTATTAATACTCTTTTCGGTCCTATATATAAGATATAATTGATTTTTTTAGAGAGATTAATGAAGCTAAATAAATTACTTAATCATATTATATGTTGTGTATCACTGAATTATATATCATTTTATAAGTTAGGCAACATAATTTGGAGAAAGAATAATAGATATAAATATTTTAAAATAATTTAATTAACTTTCTTATTAGTAAAAGAAAAAAAATTTCTGCGTTTACTCCCTCAAACACACAAACCTGGCTGATGCAAGCAAGACTATCTCTCTCACTAGATAATTTTCTTTTATCACTATTATTATTTATTATTAATACTCTTTCTGGTCTTACATATAAGATATATTTGATTTTTTTTTTAGAGGTTAAGGAAGCTAAATAAATTACTTAATCATATTATATGTTGTGTATCACTGGATTATATATCAATTTATAAGTTAAGCAAAATAGTTTAGAGAAAAGATGATAGATATAAATAATTTAAAGTAATTCAATTAACTTTCTTATTAGCAAAAAAAAAAATTGATTAGCTTTCTTAATATAATAATATCTTCAAAAAAAATTAAATTTATCTTATATTTAGGATTGGAAGAAGTAATATATTTTTCCTCCACAAATTCAATTGATGTTGTGAACCTAAAATTTTAAAATTCAATCAACTAGCTTATTTGCAATCAAAATCCATTTTTTATTTTTTATGGTAATTTTAATTGAATTAGAATCAAACTAATTTTGTTTTTTTAAAAAAATTAAAATATGCAAAAATTAAATTTAAAGTCATATAGCGTTTGTGTGTTTCAATATACTGTACGTATATTTCTAGAAAATGTGTGTTTGTGCCTTGTGCGTAACACATTTAGAGAAGTCTCCGTAGACAGTTCAAATTAACTGTTAAATATTTGACTATTTTAGTTCATATTGGATAAGCTTCTTACTGAGTCAACTTTCAGCATCAACTAGACCAGGTTCAAAAGTTTTGTCATCTAGATACAATTCACCATTATTTATATTAATATGATACTTTTCAGGAAGGGCCTTTTGATGTGATGGCCCATTTAGTCTCGGAGCAAAAACTACGTAATGGGCCATTTAACTGAGGGGGAATCTTCTGTGTCTCATTGCCACTTCAATTGTTTTTTTTTTTTTAAAAAAACAAGCCTTTAATTATTATAATAATTAATAATCATATTTGGGTTTTGTTTAGCAAGATTGTAAGTACGTTCACATATATTTGACTCTATTATTAAAAAAAACTTTCAATTATCCAAATACATAATACTAAGCTAAAGATACTAAGCAGATTTTTTTTTTATTTAATCAAGGTTTTCCCTCAAGACTTATAAGATAAAGGGTTCTCACTTTTCCCACAAGTACGTCTCATGATATTTTAACCTGTATTTTCATCCTTACGGGGTGAAATCTCTTACCACCTCAATCAATAACATGTCTGTTGATACTAAGTAGACTTAGCCAGCTTCATATTTCTACAGCATTGAGTTTTTTTAGTTTTGTTTTTCTTTTTAGCTGGGCAATATCCTCCAACGATTTCTAGCCCATATTTTTCTCTGCCCTAAATTGCTTACTACCAGTGTCTTTGTTGATGGTTTATTTGAAATTTTTAAAAGCAATTTTTTATTCATAATTTATAATGTACACGATAAGTATGTGAAAAGAGTTTTACCTTATTTTATGTCAAGAGACCTGTGATACACAAGTTTAAATAAGTACAACTCCAAATAAATACAGGATCAATGAATTCCCAAAATTGGTTTATGGGATATACATGTAAATTATCCCAATCATATCGAGTTTTATTGCATTCAATGCACTACATGCATTGTATCCCATGCTTTCTTTTTCAACATATTCCGCATTAAATTGTTATCTGTTTTTTGTCCTGCTCTTTGTTTTTGCATATTTAGCAATATACTAATACCTAATAACTCTCAACGAGTCAAGATGCAGAGGAGATATAGAGGAATTAGCCAGGGTCTCATGTGACTCGTCATACCAAGTCTCACTTTTCATTTTATTTTATTTATCTTTTTAAAAACATCAAATCTAACATATGTTGTCAAACTCACTTTCTCCCCCTATCCTCCACCGCCACGTTAACCTCTGTCACCTCTAATCTGGACCCACGTGATATCCACTCAAACTTTCGCTCTGCTCCTGCGTCCCTGCCCTGAAATCTTCTTCCCTTTCTGTTGTTATTCTTGGAACACTCCTGAATCCTGATGATTCAACCTGCAATATCTATGGATTTCTCTCTTCGTTTTATTCTCACCTGTTTCAGTCTCCGGAAAATTTAACCCAGATCTCAACCCACGATTATGCCTTGTATGTACCTTTTCAATTAATGCCCCATTTGATTGCTTTTTCCATTTCAGGGTTATATTAAAATCGTTGACACCTCTGATCGCTGTTCCTTGCCCTGGTTCCCTTTGAGGCCTGGTTCGTGCCTCAAGATGAGAAAAGAAAACTTTTTTTAACACCCTCTTGGAGGGGCTTCTCAGGCTCGTGATTTTTCTCTTTATATGATTCTATTTACCGAGAATCATAGCTTCTGGGATATGGACTTGAGAGTGTATCAGGGTCCCAAGCGACTACAAAGTTCCTTGATCATAGCCCCTCGTTCTGTCTGTCATCTCTGCAAGCCGCCTCCTGTGTTTCCCTCTTCATCACTGAGACATCTCAATGATAGCAACGACGCTCTGTCTTTCCGCTTGGTTCATCGACTCGCGTTTCGTGGGTCCAAGGTTTTGAAACTTGAAAGAGTAAAACGAACTTGCACTGCCCACAATGGGGAATGTTTCGATGAAGGTGACGAAAGAGTCATGGAAGTGATTCATGAAGTCCTGAGAAAATCCAAAACACAGCACATAGCTCAAAGAAGAGTTCTTTGGAGCAATTTTGGACCACGAAGCATGATGTGTTGGAGCCTTCTGTGTTGGGGATTGAGGCAGAGCCACCGAGTTAGCCGGAGAGAGAGAAAATGCACAGAGCGTATTTTGAAAGGAAAGTGAGCTGTTTGGGAATCCCTTTCTCGACTCAGATGATTCAGAAGAAGGTGCAGAAGCAGAAGAATCTGAAAGAGGTGAATGAATGTCCTAGCTGTGCTGTGAAGAGGGCATTCTCGTCCACGGCTTTCATCATCCTCGAGCTTCAAAATTATGCCCTTTCAAGTTTCAATAATGGAAAGCCTGTACTGTTGTGAGGACTTGCAGGGTCTGGTGAGAAAAATCCAAAGTGACATGGATGCTTCATTAGTGTGGCTCTTCCAGAAGATTTCGTGGAAGACTCCAAATCTTATGGTCTGTACGATGGTCCTCCTAGCAAACTTCTCTGTACTCTCCATGAATAACAACACTACTCTTGCAGCCACTGTTTTGATTGCAGAAGCACAGATGTTGACCGACAAGAAGAGAGAGGGTGGTTCAGAAGTTGATGCTGATACTGTTTTTGATAGCACTACAAAAAAAAAATATCCGATTTCCGACGGAATTTATTACGAAATCGGTTTTTTTGACATACCGCATTTTCGACGGAATCCATTCTGTCATTAATAGGTTCATTTCAAATAAATTTGTGACCAATTTCAATTCTATCGGAAATTCCGACGGAAAGTAATTCCATTGAAAATTTCTGACAGAATTTGTTTCCATTTTGATTTTTTTAAAAAAAATCAAAAATTAGTTTTTTAAAGAAATCAAATTTTTTTATTTTTTTTAATTTACAAATGCCACTTATTTGCACCTCATAGCGCCACGTTTCCCTCTCCCCTAGTTGCCACGTGTCAGCACCTCATAATTCCTCCAAGTGCCTCTCCTCCTGTTTGAACTCATGACGGACACCTTCAACTACAAGTCTTTGCCAGTTGCGCCAAAACGAACCTGTGTCATATTATTATATAAAGTTAAGGTGCAAAAATACACATGTGATTTTCCTCAAAGTGCACCCAACACTAAATACTTTTTTTAGGTATAACAGTAACTGTGGTTACAAAATAGGTGTAAAACTACCCTTTGACTGTTAATTTAACTTTTTGACCCTGAAAGTGATTACGTGTACGATGACATGGACGTTAGAGTGACATTCTGGAAAAAAAAATTTGCTGACTGGTGAAGCTTTGTAATTAATATTATTCACATTTCACTATTTTAGTACCACATTCACTAAATTAGATTCAAATATGAATGCAAAGTGCTCAACTCACTCAGCAAAGCTGCTACCCTAAAAAACATACCGATTGTTCAATTTTTTTCCAACCCTAGATTCCCAATATTATTAAATTAAAATCATTATAATACATATATTATATTACATATTTTTATTAAATTATATGATTTATTAGAAAATTTTGATTTTTAGCAAATTTATTTTTTTCAAAATGTCACCCTAGTGTTCATGTCATTGTACACGTCATCATTTTCAGGATCAAAAAGTCAAACTAACGGTCAAATGGTAGTTTTGCACCTATTTTGTAATCACATAATCACTGTTGCACTTAAAAAAAATATTTGGTGTTGGGTGCACTTTGAGAAAAATCACATGTGTATTTTTGTACCTTAACCATATTATATATATAATATTATCATATATATATATAAACATACATATAATTAATTATTAATTAAATATAATATTTTTAAAAATAATGAAATATTTAATAAAAGCGTAAAAAAATATTTATATATATAAATTAAACAATTTTTTAATTAAAATTACTTAATAAATACTTTAATATTATAAATATTATTTTTAATATAAAATTATAAATATAATATTAATAACATATATATTATTTTTAAATAAAATAAAATAATAATTAATATCATAAAAATATCATAAATTTTATTTTAGTAAAAAATTTTAAATATAATATTAAAAAGGAAAAAAGACAGAAAAATACCATTTCAACTTTAAAATTCCGCTGACAAGAATGGTAATAGGATTGACAAGAATGATAATAAGATTGACAACGCAAATCTTTGTCAAATGACTAATTTGGGATTTTGAAGTTTAAGTGGTATTTTTCTGTCCTTTTTCCTATTAAAAATAATAATATAATTTTAATAATTAAGGTTAAATAAAATTATTTAATAATTAATATTTTAATTTTATAAATATTATTTTTATAAAAAATTAATAAATTTTAATTTTTCTGACAGAATTTTCCTAAGCAATTTCTGTCAGATCTGTTGGAATTTGTCTTTAGAAAATTTCTGATACAGTTTACCACGGAAAAAATTCTGTCGGAAATTCCATGGTTAAATTTGCCACAGAAAAAATTTCGTCAGAAATCGGGTGGTTTTTTGTAATTGTAGGGTAAGATTTTGTGGAATTCGATGCTGGAGGAAGCTCAAAGATTGCAACAAGAACAAAGGAGAGAGGCTTTGGACAATGAGGTAGTGAAAATGTTGGTGGCTCCAGTGTCGGTGAAGCTTGAAGGAGATGCGTATGAGGAATATAAAAGAACGGGGCTCTACTACAAAGAGCACATAAAACAGTCACCTCAAAGCTCTCTTCTGCTTTCTAACAATGCACAGTTCCTCTACCTTGTTTATCAGGACGTTGACAAGTGAGTATTTCAGAACTCTACTGCTATATTTCTTCTAGAACTCTTGAACTTTTGAATCTCACAACATTTCCTCTGGTCATTGCTTATTAGAAATGGAGGAAGTGGAATTTTGCTGTAGTTCTGTAAATTGAATTTGCTTTACTCCGCAGTTCCTCCATTTGATTCTGGGAGGCATATTGCTTTTTACTGATTATCTGTCTCCCTAGTTGCCCTGAAAAAAACATAAATTGAATGTGAGATTGCAGGGAAGAAGAGTACTTCAGGCGTGCGGTGATGATGGAGCCACGAGATGCAGTGGCATTGTGTAGATATGCCAACTTCCTGTGGCTGGTAAGAAAGGATCTAAAGGAAGCAGAAGTGAGATACCTGGAAGCATTGGAGGTTGATGACAGCAATCATTACAAGTCCAAGTACGCCACTTTTACTTGGAGCATCAGTGAACAAGGAACTTGTTCTCCTTCCTCAGAAAACTCCAACAGCTTCGACTCAGTCCTATGATCCATCTCGGATACGAGATGTGGTGTTTTGACTTTAATATGACTTCAACCTACGTTTACACTAACACCCCACGTCGCTTTCATTGATGTGTGTGAAAGTCAATAAATAGTAAATCACTTTAATCAGCTCTATTCCTCTATTTCCAGACCATAAAACTTACCGGCAATAATTTTTTTGAAGTCTTCCGTTAAGTAAGTTTAGATGCAAATAAACAGAGCGTATCAAAACTATGGTCAAGTGAACTGTCCTCCTTACAGAAACTAAAGCCATTGAACATTTTTCTCACACAATTAAAAAAGGGTAATACAGAGGTGGAAGATCAGAGTGCAAGAATTCGTGAACAAGTCACTCCACTAAGGGATATAATGGTTCGTAATTCTACAATCACTTCCTTAATATGGAGACAAAAAGCACACCAGGGTGGCAGCACCCTTGTAATAGGTGTCGATTATACAATGAATCAATCAAAGAAATTTGATATACTACTACCTTTTCCCACAAAAACTCGTGATTAGCGTATAGGATTTCATAGACAACTGTAGAACTAAAAGTAAGAATCAGATAGCTAGCTAACTCAGGATCATGGAACTTTTTTAAACCTAAAAAATAAACCTAAATGGGCATCACCAAAACCAGGCATTGCGGCTATCAACGGCCTTCGCTGAAGTATACACCAAGGGCATCCTTCCATACTCTGCTGCAAATTTGTTTATACATTCTGTTCTTCTTTCACTGTGACCACCTAGGCTGCTGATTCCAGTTGATCCTATCTCAAATATTCTACCTAGAAGATTGCAAAAAAGGATCAGCAAATTTGATGTGTGCATGTATCTATGCACAGATGGGATATATCAACACTGGATTATATCAGCATGGATGGACAATCTAAAATTAAGCACTGACTTGTTTCGTTTACAAGGGTAAGGGAAAATGTGAAAATCCCACTTGAGATTTGGATTCAGTAAGAGACAGCAAAAAGTATAAACCCATACTGATCTTCCATTTACAACCCACAAAAATAAATGAAATGAAGCTTTTTTGTTCAAGTAAGTTGGAGTATTTGATTGCAAATGATTGGAGATAGATTCTTACCACCTCATGCATGGATCATTTATGAGGATAGAAATATAAATACCACCTACTTTAACTTCACCTCTATTTAGGCTAGAACATTAGTGGTTTAGCAGAATTTTGCATTTCTATTTTCTTGCGCCTATTAAAAAAGGGTAAAATAATGCCTTTGTACCCAAATTACAGCACATAATGCCATCCTCCTTAAAAGACGTATGCAGAGATGGTGCTAAATCTTCACAATATCTCATTGACAAGTAGATGAACTGTTTCTGAGATAGCAATTACCTTTCACCCATATCGGTGGTGCACCAGTTGCATTTGCAACAAGGAAAGACATTGCAATATCTTCACAATTCCTGGTGAATCATTTAAGAACAACGCAGATAATATAGGAATTAGATAACTTAAAATATTTTTCGTCTTTAAAACAAGAAGGCGGCAATTAATTTGTTAAGAGAAAGAACCTTTTCTTGGTTACATATTCCCTAATTGATGCTGGCATCTCATTTGTGTAGAGACTAAAATACTTTTTGTGGAAGAAAGCTGCCTTGGAGAGCACCAAGCTGTACGTACCAGTCCACCACACTGACCACCACCCCCCATATTCAAATTCATCCCCATTGCCCTTCTGCATGCAAGCAAAATGAATTACTTGAGAGGTCAACAAAGAGGTTTTAAGTGGGCACCATCCCCACTAAGAACTCAACAAAACCAATAAACAGACATAAAGACAAAAAAAAACTTTTAAGGTTGAAGGATTATATAAATTGAAATGAAAGTTTGCATCAAGAATTACATATGAAAGGCACAAAACTACAGCCTCTTGTATAACGACTCACCACACTAACAGACACTCTTAGTTAACAAAGTTCAACTCTTCTTTCCGTTTAAAATCAACTCCTCCCTGACAATGAAATAACAACTCTTCTTTTTAAGATTGTTATCTATATAAGAATCGACTAGTTATCTTGCCATAACACAAATAAGTTATAATCAATATTGGTTTCATATTTTCTTTAAATTAAATGTCTAAATAAGGCTTAGTTTTGAAATGGAACTACAACCTATTTGTCCCACAAAAACTAATTTGCTTTCTATTTTTTTGAAACAGAACGTTGAAAGGTACACCATCAAATATAATGATTTTTGGAGGTCCTAACTTCTATACTAACATTGTTGGGGATAAAGCATAACCAAAAAGGAAATATTACGTGACCAAAATCAAAACGGATGACAGCCAGTACAGTAGGCAGGTTAAGAATACTATAATCATACCAATGAATGGACCCAATGGGCACGGGGAACAAATCCCACCATTGTGTCTGGTGCACTTTGCCAAACATCAAATGCAAATTCCACGGAAGAGCAAGGAAATATGACATCGTCATCAATGGAAAAGACTGCATCTGCCTCCAAATCTTTGATTGGCTTAAACCTATTGTTTAAACTGTCTTCTTTATTGATATCAAACTTCAATTTGACATGTCGCCCATCTTTAGCGTTGGACTGAACTACATGGTGTAAAAACTTTGAAAGAAAATCTGAAGGAGGATTGGGTTCACTCCACACAATATGTATTGATTCTAGTTGAGGACATGATGAATAATGCTTGATGGATTGCTTTAGGAGATCATATCTCTTCCATGTGTTCATTACAATAGAATATCCTTTCCTGTGAAGAAATATAGAAATATTGCCTGCTACATAAGCTCACTGCCTGAAGGAAAGTGAAAATTAAGAGAAGCATATATTTACTCATCTCACTATGCTCTTCAAAAGGCATGAAAATGTAAAGGGGGCGTGTCCTCTAGACTCCATAATAACAAAATGTATAGTCATTCACGGTAAGATTTAAGGAAGAGCAAGTTCAAAAGTGATTAAGCCATAGACCACGCAAAGTGTATTGTGATTTGAAAAGAATCTATAGGAGCTTGTAATTTAAACTCTAGACCCCGAAGGTGTCGTCATTAGAAGGTCCAGTCTCCAAATGTCATGAATTAGTTTGGTAACATATAAAATCAACTAAACGGCTAAAACACCAAGCGAGTATTTTAAAACCCAGATAAATTGTGACTTCAATAGCCAACCCTTGTCGGAGAGAAGATATAGATATTACCCAAGCAGACAATCAACTTGCCACAATACAACTAAAAAAAAAACCTTACTGGATCATATCCCGTTTTAAATCCATTATATATCCAAAGCAAGCTCACCAATATCTACTTCATAGTGTGAATTTACAACTTTCGTTTACCTTTATCAATTCATTGTCCTCATCTTTTGTCTATATAAATGATAAGTTTTTTTTTTTTAAAAAAAACAAACATTTATAGAAGCCGCTATAACAAACTTGCAACTGCTGGCAGTACATTTCAAAATATTATCGGAAATATTTCAACCCAACTCTGAACTGATCCAAGTAATTTAAGAAGTTGCTCTGGTAGCTGTAGTGAAGGCAATCTTTTTTTGGTTCATCTCATATGCTCGCCCAAAATAGAAAAAACTAGAACTAGCAAGTGGAGCATAACATATACAAAGCAATAACCGACTGATCCAAAAACAGAATTTCGTTAGTATAAAATCCACAAACCTTGAAGCAGAGTGGGGAGTCAAAACAGGACTCCCATTGGTCCATACCGCGAAGGCGGAAGCACTGCAGGTGAGGACGAACAGCGTAGGCGCAATGCAACAACAGAGCAAAATCTTGATCTTCACCGACGTAACTGATGAAATCAGGAGCTGCCGGAACCTCTGCTCTGCCCGACGATTAAACTTCAACCAACAGCAACTCCCTCTCATCACCGCAAGCTTCCTGTATGAGGAAAAATATGAATAGACGCGCCGGAGCAACCAGATCGCTCCGAGAATGATCTGAAAGTTTCAGCAACAAGTCGGATCTCCGTCCATGCCAGCTCCTTCGCAACGGAGGAGATACGGCAGAGGAACTAGTGATCCAGTGTGGCGAAGGTGTATTAGGGAATCGTAGAGGTGGGAAGAGGAAAATCAGGTAGTTTCCTGTTTCCCAGTATTCAGGTCCCCGTCTGAAAGCTATGTCCTCTGCCCAGACTAGTCATCTTTCAGATCACCCGGAGAACGGATACAAAATTGTACTGCGCGCTCCACTAAGACCGTTTCTTCTCATTACAGACATCCGAATTAGGCGTCGTGCCACGTGGACAATCTTTGACCGTTCGATGGAAGCGGACCGCGAAAAAAAATTAGATCCTAAGTTAGGACACGCGTTATAAATTGCGATCCGAGCAGTTAATTCATTAATTTGTTTATTAAATTTTTTTCTCATTTAGCTAACCCTCAATGTATCTCTGTTTTTTTTGCCATCGAAACCCTCAATGTATCAATATAATGTAAAACATGAATTTCATATAGCCCCAAATAAATAAATAGTGGAATACTTTGTCTTGGTTGGTAAGCAATGCGGGAGAAATGAGTCGTAAGTCGTAACAGGAGAGATAGGGGATGTAATTACACGTGGAGAGGGATGGTTGGTTGAATGTAGATTTACATTTGAAGAAAATACGGTATCAGCTTGGTTCTGCAGCACACAATGGACGTGACACTGGTGGATGGCTCAATGTAAAGTGTAGAGAGTATCCGATTCGTTTCATGCGACAGACAAGCTTACATTATACATCAAGGAGATTAAGAATTGATTCTTTTTTTTTTGACAATTTTAGCCCTCTTGCATTCATGAATCCGGTTAATTCGTGTCATCTAAGGGAAGATCTTTGGTAAGAATAAATGGGTAATTATTAAATATATTAAATGATTTATTGAAAAAAGGACATGACTTTCCTCTTAATCATTATAAATTCAATCTAGCTATCAATTGATTCAATTCTGATCAATTATAATTCAATCTAGTTTATTGAGTTGAGAAATTATAGAAATCAAGTTATTTCAAATAAAAAAACTATAAGATAAGTTTATTCGAGTTGAGAAATCAAATGAACTGAACTAATTAACTATTTTGAATTAAAGTCTGGAGGTTTAATCAATAATTCAATAAAATCTCAAGAACAATGTGTTAACATATTGAATTTATGAAGGCTTTACTTTTGTATTCACGATTCTCTTTTTTGGATCAAGAAATTAAGGGAAGGAAATGGAAATGGAAAATTCAGGTTCTTGCCCAATAAGTCTATAAGTAGGGGTGAGCATTTAGTTTGATTAAACATCGAATCGAAACTGATTAATCAAATTAGTCAAAACTGAATTAATCAAAATATTTCAATTCCGTTTGGTTAATAACGAAATTAACCGAATATTTTTTATTTATTATTTACAAAATAAAAGATATATGAATAAATTTTGTAGAAAAATTACTTTTTACCCTCAAAATTAGATTTAGGGGGAAATATATAAAATAAATTAAATATATTTTAAAATATCTATAAATTTATCTAATAAAATTCAAAATCTACACCTATTTAATTATAAAAATATACACTTACTAAATATCTTCCATTAAATGTAATACATTATACATATTTCGGTGTTTCAATTTTAACCGAATTATTTTTCTAATAAACGAGAATAGTGAAAACCGAATTTTTCAAAAAAAAAAATTGAATCATTAAAAATCGAATTAACCAAATTAAAAAATTGAATTAAGTTCAGTTCGATTCTGTCACACCTTAAAAATTTAGGGGTAAATGACACGGAATGAAAGAGGAGTCACATTCCTAATGCCTTAAAAATCATATAAGCAAATGTCTCATCTAATAATTACAATAATATTGAATGTGAATACATTACGTTTAGTTCATATATAACATATTTCTTACGATCAAAATATTAAGTAGTTTGTAGAGATTCGGTAGAGTCTCTTTTGTAAGTCGGACTTTCCAAAATTTCTACCATAGCCTACAATTTCAATATAGCATATGGAGATTCACCTTCACAAAAATAATAAATTTCTTGTAGAAACTTTGGTAGTCTCCATTGTAAATGGGACCTCTGAAATTTCTACAATCACTTATAACAACATTCATCAATGATTCAACAGAAAGAGCTCTGCTCTATACTAACATATATATAACATATACTGAAGGCAAGAACCCCAACTATAATTTACGTCGATCTTTTAGAACATGATTTACAAAATGTAATACATAAGTTTAAATTTTTACATTGAATAGAAAAATATTCAGGACCACACTTCAACTTCAATTCAGCATGAAGGCCCCTCAATAATGAGCAGGAGTACAAGTTCAACTACGCTTTCTAAGATCAAAACATATTTTCCAGTGAATAACGTCCCAATTCTAATTTAAAGAAATCAAAGAAAGGGAAATAATATTATAGTTACAAATTAGCATAAAATAACAACAATACAAACTTCATAGTTCGAAATAATTTCATCAAATATTTATACCACATATACATCTATATAAAAATTGTGAGATGCTCAAACACAACTTCAAAACTATACTATTGCAACACATTTAACATTTATATATATCCTTAATTGTATAACACCAAGTATCTGATAAAACAATTTGTTTAATAGATCCAAAATAAAATAATAAATCTCAAGTTTCATTTTCTTTCGTAGGACTTTATCTTAACAGGTATCAAGTGTGGACACACAGTCCATGAGGGTAGCTAACCAAACAAACGTGGCCGAGACCAAGAAGACAAGCATGGACAAAAAGTCTGTAAGGGTAAAGTAACCAAGCGCAGCATGAAGTTACGAAAAAAAGATCAGGTACGAAACCTACAAAATAATAAGCGTGAAAACGAATCCCACGAATATCAAATGTGAGTATTGTGTCCACGAATATCAAGCGAGCTCGATTAACCATGGCACGCCAAGGACTAACAGTACTACTGTTAGTAACCAGAGTTCTAAATTAAGTCCTCTAAAACATTTCCAACCATGCATGGGAACGGTATACCATTAACAAACTGATAAGTTCTTCCAAATATAAAAGCTCATTGAAAATATTTTGCAATTGAAGATCCCAACATGAAAGTTTTAAAAATAATATCTCAAAAACTATTCTTTTTCAAATTTCCCACACAAAACTAGTCATTTCTTTTCAACAAAATCTGTCATATTTTCCATTCAAGAAATCTTTTCACCATCTTCATCATAAAATCATTCATTAAATACTTCACTAGCTAGGTCATAGATTCAAACATTATAATTAAGTTTAAAATACAAGGAATATCAATCATAGAATAAATTTAACTTCCTTTTCAAATGAACTAGAATAACTGGAATACTTCAAATGATACAATAATTAGGATTTCTAGAATTATACTAAACTATATGTAAATACACTTAAAACAATATATTGAGATAAACAAAAGTTTCATTCATAATTTAATTAGGACGCTATTCACTTACCTGCTATACTTCCAAATACATTCAACTTACTCCCCCTTAACCTCTTTCACTCTTTAATTCCCTAATGCCCAAGCAACATTGTTGTTATTCCCTTTTTTTCATAAGCTTTATAGAATTAATAAAATTCATTTAATAAAAAAAAATTACTCTATGGCAGTTGATGGCATCCACTCATAATAGTCCTTGTTAACAAACCTCGGCCACTTCTATAGACTTCTTAACAAATCTCCAACAACCCAACAAATACAAGCAAAATCCAAATTCCCTACGGTTTATAAAAATATGGAGAAAGACTTTAACCTAAAGCTTCTATTTGAAAATACCTTCAAGTTCAGTCAATGAAACCATATTCATATTAATGAAGTTACAAGATTTCCAAATTCCATCTCATCACAAAATTTAAATTAAAAAGTCAAGCAATCATCAAACACATAACTTTCACTTCCATTCCATTTACCACCTCAAACTAATACTTCATCACCCAAACAACAACCCAGCCCAATTCATATTACCAGCTCTCTTTTGACATACACTTAAACTTCATATATGATTCTTAGTCCATATTTAGGGATGAGCAAAAAAACCCGGTGGTCCAGGTAGTCTGGTTTGACCCAACCCTATTTAATGGAAAAAAATTTGGCTCGAAGCACTTCTGACAAACCAGACTAAACTAGTCTTCTCAGGCGACGAACTTCAGTCTAAGGCCTCAAACCCCTCAGTTTGGTCTGGTCTGGCCCGAGTAGTGAACTTATTATTATTATTTTTAATCCACCACTTAAAACATTAGAAGCATGCCACGCCCCCATGCCGGTCACTGAGTCACGGGAGTTCACTTTAGATTAGAGAATCAGTTCAGATTGCAAGTTACAATTCTCTTCTCTTGAAGGGTGGACCTTAAGTTAGAGTTCAGACCGTCTCCCTCTCGACGAGTTGGCGTCTTTGGTCCTCGTCTCCCGTCTCGTCAAGTCGGCGTCTCAGTCTTCGTCTTGCGTTCCTGACTGCTCGACGGCGTCAGTGCGTTATAGTCCTGTTCAACTCTTCCATTGGCTCTCCTTCGCTCATCGGTTACTCGGTCTGGTAGCGCCAAAAAGGTGAGAAACTTACTGTGCCTTACATCAGATTTTTCGACCCGGTAAGGATTTGTTTTTACAGCCGATTATTCTGTTCATCTATTGTTTTGTTGGCTACCGAAACCTGCATTCTGAGCCTCACAATTCTTTGGGATAAAATATCAATCTTGTCCCGTTAAAAATTCTAACTCTACCCTCCCTTTAAACTTTTCTTGATATGGTTTCTGTGCAAATCAAATAGACAAATACACTCTGAATTCATGGCCTGACTGCTTTATTAGCCAGAGATTTATAATTTCCTTCATAGGCATATAATCTCGAGTTGGGAACCTATTTTTTTACCATAAAATTTGTCAACACTCGTTTCCATTTCGATATTCGAAGAGTAATAAAGACTAGATTCTATGGGCATATAGAAAAGTACATATATACTGATAAAAGTATTCATTTACAATCCAAAGTCATCCGTCGACAAAATACAAAGTACATAGTATTTCCCAATAATTATAGGATTTCCCAAAATATCTTAAGCATAAACTAATTATAACCACCGACTTTAACCTTACCTCGAGACACGCGCTAATCAATTCTCGGCATCTACGCCTTTGCCTTTCGTCCCACTGGCACCCGTTGAGATGTTTGTTTAGAAAAAGGGATGAAATTCCAAGGAATCCCAGTAGAAACATGTTATCATTCATATAAAATGCGAAAAGTAAATATAATATGCGCCATGTATACACTAATTAATGAACAATATAAACACATCATCTGCATGTATACATGAGTAGGGCCAAACCCCACTAATCTGCACCTGTTGGATTCTCACCAACTCCCAGTGTAAGTGCCCCCGGCACTAATTGCCTATCTCTAGGCAAAACATGTTGATTAATAAAGTACATTTACAAATAATGGCATCCACACAATCATATAACTATGGAATAATGTATGAAAGATAATGTCCTTATCTCAAAGTTCTTTTAACCCCTTTTTAGTGTGCCTCGTAAAACGTGCCGCTTCCAGCTTCAGACTCAGTCTTAAAATATTAAATGTACAAGAAAGAGGTCATGATGCGATCCAGCAAGTTGTGTCAAATTCAAGCGATCCTTTGCAAATACCAAGTGGACCAATCACAAGAGCAAGAGCCAAACAAATTAAGGAAGCATTAAATGGGCTAGTGCAAGATACTTGGACAAAGCAAGTAGCAATTGGATCAAAGCTTGACAAAAATGCTGAAAACGTCACTAACTTCATATGGGCTGCAAATGGAGATATTGATCAAGTTTTGGGCTTACAAACTTGGAATTAAAGAGCTTGGACCAAGTACCACACATGGGAGGCTCATTTGGGCCTAAATAAGCACATTTTGAGCCTTAATTTGCTGATTACATATTCTTGAAGTTAGGTGTGCGAAAACAAGGACCCGAAGTGTTGGAAAACGCCACAAGGTTGATCAAGCCTTGATAAGTTTGTTAGTTCTAAAAAGAACCCTTAGAGAGAATCCACTCTCAAGAAACAAAGTGCAGAAGTGCAACTTTCATTTATGATTCAAATCTGAATTGTGTGTCCTACAAATGAAGAAGCACCAAGTATTTATAGGAACCTAATTGTAGTAGGTGCAAATCTAAACATAGAAATTACAAATTATAAAACCATGTGCTAGGAAACCTAAAAGTCTAATATAATAAACACAAAAGTCTAATACAATCTAGAAGAAAGTTGAAAACTCAAATACAAATGCTTAAAGAGACAAAAGTCAAATTTGCCACCAACTCCTTGTTGATTTTCGCACACCTAACTTCAAGAATATGTAATCAGCAAATTAAGGCTCAAAATGTGCTTATTTAGGCCCAAATGAGCCTCCCATGTGTGGTACTTGGTCCAAGCTCTTTAATTCCAAGTTTGTAAGCCCAAAACTTGATCAATATCTCCATTTGCAGCCCATATGAAGTTAGTGACGTTTTCAGCATTTTTGTCAAGCTTTGATCCAATTGCTACTTGCTTTGTCCAAGTATCTTGCACTAGCCCATTTAATGCTTCCTTAATTTGTTTGGCTCTTGCTCTTGTGATTGGTCCATCTTGGTATCAGAGCTTCGAATCTAAACTCAGGTCATATCTATCTGTTCTTCGTTTCCATTTTCGTTTCAAGTTTTGTGCTTTGTTCTTGTGTCTGTCCGTGTCCAGATTTGTTACTTCTGTTCGTCTAGTTTTTCTTTGTGGTTTCTAATTTTTAGTATGTCAAATTCATAGTTCATAATCTCTTCTTTCATCTCAGTTTGGAATCGTTTCAATCCGATTTGTCATTTGTGAGTTCCATCTATTTTAATCTAGTTGTGTTTTCTGGAAATTCTGGGCTTGTTCATCTTCGTTTTCCAGAACGTCCTGAAATATTGTGTCCGTGTTTGACCACTTTTCCTTTGTGTTTTACATCATTCAATAGGTCATTTTCATAGTTTAGAATCTCATCTTTCTGTTCGTTTTGGTTTCATCTCAACCCAAAATTTCCACTGTGAGTTATAGTCTTTCTAAAATTGACGCTTTTCTGGAATTTCTGGGTTCAGATTTCTTGAGTTTTGTTGTTTGTCATAGATTTTGCATTCTCTTTAAATTTCAGTAGAGGAGAAAAACGAGAAAAAAAAAAAGACGAGCATCAGAAAAAGAAAAAAAAAATTTGATAAGAAAAAAAAAACTGAAAAAAAAAAGAGCAACAAGTGTTGTGTTGGAAGTGTTTTGAGCAAAAATATCTATTGTCATACCCAGAATTTGTGGAGTTTGTGTCATTTTAACTCTTGATTTCCTTGAAATTCCTTTTCCAATACTCACTTTGATATTCCATATTTCTAAGTGTTGTGTTGATTCTGCAAATTGTGATTGCTTTGATTATGAATTGCTTAGTTCTTTAAAGTGCCACAAGAGGAATCTAAGAGTGGAAAAAGGCAAGAGTTCATACATCAACTTAAAAGCCAAATTTGAGTGAAACACGAGTGTAGAGTGACATCCTTGAGAGAAACACGTGAGGAATTTGTGAGGAAAATTATTTCTCTAACATCTTTCTTGTAGAAACAATGTCAAATGCAGAAGAAACATCCGGTGGTAACAACCCAAAGAATCTAGATGACCACCTCAAGGCAATGCAACAACATTTTGCACGTATGGATGTTGTTTATGGAGAAATAAGGGATAGAATGGATAGACAAGATGAAAGAATTGCAAACTTACAACGAGTTAGACCAAATCCTAGAAGGCACAATAGGCGGGATACCTCTATGGATGAATTTGAATCTGAGCATGATGAGGTTAGTGGTGCTAGTGAAGAAGATTTTGAATATGAATATGAAGTAGGAAGTAATAGGCATAGAGGAGATAGGAGGTATAGGAGAGGACATGGCGGAAATATTCCTAGGGAAAGAAATAGAGTGGATGGGAACCTAGGGAGCATCAAAATGAAAATACCACCTTTCCAAGGTAGGAGTGATCCTGAAGCATATTTAGAGTGGGAGAAGAAGATAGAAATGATTTTTGAGTGCCACAATTATTCTGAGGCAAAAAAGGTGAAGTTGGCAGCAATAGAATTCACTGATTATGCCATTGTTTGGTGGGATAAATTGGGCATCAATAGGAGGAATAATGGTGAGAGGCCTGTAGCAACATGGAGGGAAATGAAAACTCTAATGAGAAGGAGATTTATTCCTAACCATTACTATAGGGAACTTTATCAAAAGTTGCAAACCCTTACACAAGGCCCTAGGAGTGTGGAGGAATATTATAAAGAGATGGAGTTAGCTTTGATAAGAGCTAATGTGCAAGAAGATGGAGAGGCTACAATGGCTCGTTTTCTGAATGGGCTTCACAAAGAAATTGCTGACACTGTGGAATTGCAACATTATGTGGAGCTGGAGGACATGGTGCATATGGCAATTAAGGTGGAGAAGCAACTCAAGCGTAAAGGCGCTTCAAAATTCCATTCTGGATCAAGTTCTTCACAAAAACATATTTGGAAGAAAGGAGAAAGAGCTTTCCAGAAGGAGACCACTAAAAACAAAGAAGAAGCTACATCAAAGAGCAAAGGTAAAATTGATTCCCAAACTTCTAGAAATAGAGATATAAAGTGTTTCAAGTGTTTGGGTACAGGTCATATAGCTTCTCAATGCCCCAACAAGAGAGTCATGATTCTTAAAAATAGTGAAGTTGTGACTGAAAGTGAAAGTGATCATGATTCCATTAAAGATGCTAGTGATGATGGGGTTGAATATGCCGTAGAAGGAGAATGCCTTGTGGTTAGAAGAGCTTTGAATTGCCAAGTGAAGGAAGATGAGACGAATGCGCAAAGGGAAAACATTTTCCATACTCGTTGCCTCATTAATAACAAGGTTTGTAGTTTGATCATTGATGGTGGGAGTGTAACAAATGTTGCAAGCACTACATTGGTTGAGAAATTGAATTTGCTTACCATTAGACACCCTAGACCATACAAGTTGCAATGGTTGAATGAATGTGGGGAAATTAAAGTTGATAAGCAAGTTCTTGTTTCTTTTTCAATTGGCAAATATTGTGATGAAATATTGTGTGATGTTGTTCCTATGCATGCTGCACATATACTTTTAGGAAGACCATGGGAGTTTGATAGAAAAGTCAAGAGGGATGGGTTTACAAATAGATATTCTTTTGTAATGAACAGCAGACCTGTGACTCTTGTTCCATTGACTCCAAAACAAGTATATGAGGATCAACTCAAGATGAAAAGAGAGAAAAATGAGAGAGAAAAAAGAAAAGAGAGTGAAAAAGAGAGAAAATCTGAAAGTTCAAAAAAGGAAATCCAGAGGAAGGAAATGAGTGAGGAGAGAAAAGAAAAGAAGAAAATGAGTTTTTATGCAAAAGAGAGTGAAGTGAGAAGTGCTTCTCTGGATGAAACACACTTGCTACTCCTTGTTTACAAGGAATCCTTTTTGAACACTAATGACATTAACTCTTCTTTTCCTAGTGTTGTTGGTTCTTTGTTGCAGGAATTTGATGATGTGTTCCCTGAAGAAACTCCACCAGGTTTACCACCTATTAGAGGAATTGAACACCAAATTGATTTCATTCCTGGAGCAACAATTCCTAATAGGCCAGCCTATAGAAACAATCCTGAAGAAACAAAAGAGCTTCAAAAGCAAGTGGGAGAACTCATGGCAAAGGGGTATGTTAGAGAAAGTTTAAGCCCTTGTGCAGTTCCAGTGCTTCTAGTACCAAAGAAAGATGGAACTTGGAGGATGTGCATTGATTGTAGAGCCGTCAACAATATCACTGTAAGGTACCGCCATCCCATTCCTAGATTAGATGATATGCTTGATGAGTTGCATGGTTCTATTATCTTTTCTAAGATTGATTTGAAATCTGGGTACCATCAAATTAGAATGAGAGAAGGGGATGAGTGGAAAACTGCTTTCAAGACCAAACATGGATTATATGAATGGTTAGTTATGCCCTTTGGGTTAACTAATGCACCTAGCACTTTCATGAGATTAATGAACCATGTTTTGCGTGCTTTCATTGGGAAATTTGTTGTGGTTTATTTTGATGATATTCTGATTTATAGCAAGAATTTGGACGAGCATTTGGATCATTTGCATTGTGTTCTTGATGTTTTGAGGAAAGAAAAACTGTTTGCAAATCTGAAAAAGTGTGATTTTTGCATGGATAAACTTGTTTTTCTTGGTTTTGTGGTGAGTGCTAAAGGAATAGAAGTTGATGAGGAAAAGATACGAGCTATAAAAGAATGGCCAACACCTAAAAGCATAACTGAGGTGAGAAGTTTTCATGGTTTGGCTAGTTTTTATAGGCGATTTGTGAAGGATTTTAGCACACTTGCTGCACCACTCACTGAGGTCATTAAAAAATCTGTTGGTTTTAAATGGGATAAAGCACAAGAAGATGCATTCATTGGCCTTAAGGAAAAATTGTGTTCTGCACCTGTGTTAGTATTGCCTGATTTTAGCAAAACTTTTGAGATTGAATGTGATGCATCTGGAGTTGGGATAGGAGCTGTTTTAATGCAGGAAGGAAAGCCAATTGCTTATTTTAGTGAAAAGCTAAATGGAGCAGCCTTGAAGTATCCAACTTATGACAAAGAGCTCTATGCGCTTAAAAGAGCCTTAGAGAATTGGCAACACTACCTTTGGCCAAAACAGTTTGTGATTCACACTGATCATCAATCCTTGAAGCATATTAAAGGTCAAGGCAAGCTGAACAAGAGACATGCAAGGTGGCTGGAATTTATTGAGACATTTCCATATGTCATCAAATACAAGAAAGGTGAAGATTCGAGGACGAATCCTTTTGAGGAGAGAGGGAATGATGCGATCCAGCAAGTTGTGTCAAATTCAAGCGATCCTTTGCAAATACCAAGTGGACCAATCACAAGAGCAAGAGCCAAACAAATTAAGGAAGCATTAAATGGGCTAGTGCAAGATACTTGGACAAAGCAAGTAGCAATTGGATCAAAGCTTGACAAAAATGCTGAAAACGTCACTAACTTCATATGGGCTGCAAATGGAGATATTGATCAAGTTTTGGGCTTACAAACTTGGAATTAAAGAGCTTGGACCAAGTACCACACATGGGAGGCTCATTTGGGCCTAAATAAGCACATTTTGAGCCTTAATTTGCTGATTACATATTCTTGAAGTTAGGTGTGCGAAAATCAACAAGGAGTTGGTGGCAAATTTGACTTTTGTCTCTTTAAGCATTTGTATTTGAGTTTTCAACTTTCTTCTAGATTGTATTAGACTTTTGTGTTTATTATATTAGACTTTTAGGTTTCCTAGCACATGGTTTTATAATTTGTAATTTCTATGTTTAGATTTGCACCTACTACAATTAGGTTCCTATAAATACTTGGTGCTTCTTCATTTGTAGGACACACAATTCAGATTTGAATCATAAATGAAAGTTGCACTTCTGCACTTTGTTTCTTGAGAGTGGATTCTCTCTAAGGGTTCTTTTTAGAACTAACAAACTTATCAAGGCTTGATCAACCTTGTGGCGTTTTCCAACACTTCGGGTCCTTGTTCTTTCGTGTTCAAGGGTTCAAGTGGATCGTCGATCTGTGTTTAGCTTTCTTGGGGTGTGTATATCTCAGAATTGGTTGTGGGTTCGTGGGATCTTCCCTTGTGGGTTCGCACCAGGTCATAACCTATCCAAGTATCATTTTAAACTCTTCCATAGTGTTTCTTATGATTATATTAGTTTATGGTGAAAATTTACCAAAATACCCCCGGGATCCCGGCCCGGCCTCGCCGTACCCGGCTCGATGGCACATTTTTCTAAAAATTTAATTAGGGCTATCCTGATATATTTTCGCCCAAGGAATCCATTTCCGGCTAGAAATTACCAAATTCAGTGTCAAATTACGAAATTGCCCTTAACAACCCCGTTTTAGGGTTTTAGGGGCGTTTTTGTAATCATGCTTTTTCGGCCTTTTCTGAAAAAGTGACCAACTGTAACCCCACCTATTTTTGCCTCATGAATCCATTGAAACTATCAAATCATTGAAAATCCAACTCCTTCCCCCAAATCTGTGCTTGGCCGACACTTCCTCTAAGAAAAAGGAAAATTTGAAGTTTTGTGTTTTAGCTTCTAAAGCTTGTGCCTTTTCACTTCTAATCCCTTATTAAGTTATTTAAACACATTCTAACCATGATTCAAATCAATTTGGGCAGCATAGCCCCTTAGCATTAGGGCTTTCCAAATTTACAAACTTAACCAAAAATCACCAAATTTAACCACAAACCTCAACAACAACATCATACTAGTATAGATCTAACGTTTATGAAGTTACCTCTTGAGTTCTTGAGTTCTCTCTCTATAGGTGTCCTCTTCTCTCTCTCCTTGAGCTCAAGATATGTCTTCTAAACCATTATACCATAGAGAATAAGAGTTTAGAGAAGGTTTTCATGCAAGATCACAAGAAAATGCTTAAGAACCAACACTTACCTTAAGCTTCCTCTTCTTCCTTCTCTCTAGAACTTAAGAGAGCTCTCTCTCTCTCTCTCTCTCTCTTCTTTCTCTTGTGTTGGACGAAAATGACAAGGGAAGAGGAAGGAAGAGTTTTTATAAAATATCTCTAATCTCCTTTAATCACTTGATTTCCATCAATGCATCACATGGTGACACTTGGCATTAACTTCATCTCTTTCCAATTGATGTCATAAAGCTTCAATTAGCCTTGAACTAATTTTCCTCTCCCTTTAGTTAGCTCAAAATCGTCCCTCTCTCATGCTCTCACTAACCAAATGGCTTCTTCCAACTAATCCAACCATACACTCAATTGTTGTACCATAATCATGATTACTTTGTAAAAGTAACATTATTTTAACTCAATTAGACATGTGTTTATCTTTATCAATTATAAACTAATCCCTTTACCATATGATAATGACACTTGGCATACTTATGAGCCAAATAATTATCTCTCCCTCCTATTTCTTTATTTCACAATTTATACAATCACCAATACATCTTTCTTCTTCAAATTAGCAACAATTAGCAATTTTGGCAGATTTTCTGACCAAACTTTGAAAAATCATAACTAAATTTTTAGACATCATTTCAAAGCGATTCCAAAGGCTATGAAACCCTTATTGAGTCTAGTTTCAAGGAAAAATATAGCCTTTTACTAGATGAAAGTATATCATTCCCAGGTTTTCAATATTTGCATGTTGTTCCAGAAAATAGTCAATGTCGTTGGGCAAACTTCAAAAATCCATAACTCTTTGTACATAGTTTCAATTGATTCATATGACCTATAAAATTAAAGCTTAGGATATCTACTTTCACCCTGTACAATTTCATAATTTTTTCTCATCATTTGGTCTTCCAAAAAAAATATGACAAACTCGCTGTCTCGCAGGCGATTTCACTAAAAACACTGTTCACCTTTCAATTTTCAATATTTAATTCCTTTGGCCTTAAATATTCACTATTTTATTGAATATATAAAATAATTACAATATATTCTTGGTGAATAAAATTTGGAGTGTTACAAAATTCACGGGACCCGGTTCATTTAAATTTTTACCATTGGAACTTAGTTTAATTACTTGGCAATTATAAGCATAATTGTTTTATTTCAAAAACCTTTTTGCTATGAATGAAAGTAAAATGAGATTCTTCATCTGCAAATATTTCTTTATTTATCTAGACTGTGAACAACAATATCTAGTGAAGAAGATGTGAAATTTTGAGGATTTGGCTACTTGCTAAGCAATCCATCTCAAAATTAGCTACTATATTGACTGAATATGACAACTTTCAAGAGATTGATAATGTTGTTAATATTCCAGGTAATATTTTCAATTCTATGTTCATTATTCAAGTTTACATATTTCATTATTACTAATTTCTTAACACATAATTTTTTTTTTAAGAATAATCAAGCATCATTGAAGGTGGAAAAGACAAATGAATGACAATGGATGCTCAAGAAAAAGAAATTAGATCTTAATCATTTGTTTTCCACTTATGTGTAATCTGATAGACCTGTTGTTACTTTTATATTTAATTGGTTGTCATGGATTGTATTAAAACTATTGTAGAATGTTGTTGCTTTTTATTTTTTTTAATGTTGTTAGATATTATTATGGATTTATGATTGGGTTTTAATATTTTGTGATGAGTTTTATATGATTATATGTATTGTTATGATCTTTATAGGTTCAAATATTGCCTTTCAAAAAAGGAAAAAATTTAAAAGAAAAAAACACCAAATAGGTCCTAGACTGGTTCAGGTACTCCACTGGACATGATCTGATCCAGTCCGAGGCACTATCCAGACCAGACCTCAGGTTGAGGCCAAACCTGATCAAGTTTGGTTCGTGATCAACCCTATCCATATTTATCTTAAATATAATTATGAGCAAAGAATCCCCTCATCCCTGTAATAAAACATGAAAATCATATAAATTTATACACTTTATTATTCCATGTAACTTTAATCACCATTAACTACTCACTTGGTTATGATTTCCTCTCAAACATTTTAACAAACACCTTGTGTGCATTCTTAAAGATCAAGTTATAAAACAATATTTGTCATCTCATATGGTTAACCAAACAGTTTCAACATCATAATAGAATCACAAGGTATCTTAAATTCAATCCATTAACAAGATTTGACCTTTAATAAAAGGCAACCCACGTTCTGCATCCCTCTCAACAACCAAAGTTTTCAAAAGAAAAAACCTATCCAGCATTACTTCCCCCTGTTTCCATTTTTTTGCTAAATTAGAACTTCAAATCTTTCCTCACTTCACACGCACAATAGAAATAGAAGCAGGAGAAAGAGTGAAGGCTAAACTTACTCTACACGCCCACTTTGCGACTTGAACAGGGGAGGAAGAGGATGAACCTGGTGATGCCAAACAACCATCCCTTGAAATCTCAGTAGCTCCATCTCAAAATGATCACACACCGATGACAAGAAGAAAGAGAATCACAACCGTATGCACCAACCCATGACAGAAAAATGGGAGAGGAAGATGAAGAATCAATGAAACAGAGCAAGGTCTGAATTCTACCCATTGGAAGTGATAGACACACACCCGCCGAAGAAGAAGCGAAGCAAGACGATGGGGTAAGATGATCGGGCGTGCCTGAGAAGTCTATCCAAAGTTGTCTCCCTCTGTATGTCCCGTATTTGATGATGGGAAGGGAAAAGTAAAAGAAAGGGGGGGAAATCTGATGGTGTATTTTTATTTTCTAAGATGAGGGAACGATATGATGGTAATTTTATAATGATAAGACAAAATAAAATAGCAAGAATTTGAACTCAAGATCTCACATCTCACATCTTTTGATCTATATAATTTTCATCTGTCTTCAAGCTTCCTCTTTTGGATCACCAATAAGAATTTGTTTATTTAATATAAACGATAAGAAACCTATTTACCTCTCATTAATCTCATATTTTCATATTCATAACATAATTATCATATTTAAAGTTCTATGCGATTACATGAATTTTTTTTCTCTAGAAGGAGCAATTCCTTGCCTCAAAAGGTTACTTTATTCAATCAATAAAACAAGTACTTATAATATCCTAAGTTATTCTGTTAGTCTTACATCATAAATAAGGAAATCAAAACAAATCAATAATATTTGAAAATAAAAACAAATTTGCCATGATTTAGAGATATTATCAAACCAATAAAATAATAACCTAATTTAAAATATCTTATTTAGGCTTAATGCCCATGTTTGGTGTAAAAAAAAAAAACAATTCAAGACAAAACAAATTGATGATAAAATATTTCCTACCGCAAGGTTTGAACCCAACACCATATTAGAAAAAAAAAACATTAAACTAATTTCACTTGTTTCCACATCTTTCTTGGAGCATCTTTATATAGAATAATTAATAAAACATAATTAAAATGAAACTTCTATCCCATTTTATATCCATTAAATAATTTTTTGTTAAGATATAAATATTCTATTTTTTTTAGGACTATTACGGATTCAATTCGGTTTTCGGTTTCTATTCTAATTTGTCCGCCCCTTTCTACAAGCAGTGTTCATTCATGGTTTACCAAATTGACTCCTTATGAGTTCTCTTATTGAACTAAAGATTGGGCTCCATTGTGGAATCAAAAATTGTTGAGAAATGAAATACATTGATCACATTGGAATGCTTTTGTTGGAATCTCAGGAGGATTGGGGACCCAAAAGTCATTAATGATTGTTGTCAAACCAAAAGGGCAATATATATCAATCATTCCAGGAATTCCCCACATGTTTTCACTCTATGCACGATGACACCACACCACCTCATCAATATCCCCTTATCTACTTTAGCGTGTTATTCATTCTCGTTCATATGCCTCTATGTTAAATGCACCTTATTTGTCAGTGACTTATTATCTTTAAAATACAAACTATTAAGTGGTCTAGTGATTATATATTAATACTAACCATCAACATTAATATATTTATAAAA
Organism: Inga leiocalycina; assembly: GCA_963242795.1. Lineage (NCBI taxonomy): Eukaryota > Viridiplantae > Streptophyta > Magnoliopsida > Fabales > Fabaceae > Inga > Inga leiocalycina. The sequence goes on from OY725325.1 coordinate 15,089,412, forward strand.
GGTTACTGAAAGTTAATTTTCACATAATTGTTAATGACGGATCTTATTTTCCAACTTCACACCAATGCACTTTTAATTTTCAATTGATGGTTTGCTTGGCTATGAAGGAGTTGTGACAAGAAGACAAATAAGGCACCACACCACTACGAAAGGTTTATTGCCTAGTGTTATGGATGCTTTCCTATGAGTGAAAAATCGTGAATTCAATCCCATTTGTAATTCAAATAATCAATGTTTGCTCTTGTAACTCAAAAAAATAACTCGGCAAATTTCCTTATTCCAATTTTTGAGTAATTACTTACATGCATTAGACATGCTAGAGGCACAATACCTATCAATTAATGTAACTTCGACTTCTTTTGTGTGATATTGTGACTTTGACTTCAAAATAGGTCAATGTCAATCAATTTTTGGACGTGGGTCTTCTCTGGTCAGAGTAAGCAATGGATCGTCCACGTAAAATTGGGCCTGGAAGTTATGAAAACGGAATAGCAATGGGCTTGGAACTTATCTTGATCACAATAAGCCCATATTACGTCAAATTTTGTGCCCAACATGTGCCAAAAGAAAACCAGCCCGGCACGGCTGTTTTTTCCCCCCCCCCATAATACTTGGATCATATGCATGAGTATTGATTTTTTTTCCCGATGAACAGGTAAATAGTTATTTATGAAGTAAAAGAAAACGGTACAAAGTTGTTCAGCATAGTACATACATCTTGCAGTAAATAGGATAACCTCCACGGAACTATCCTGGATTTAGTAATAATCCTAACATGTGACTTTTTTACAAGGGAACAAAATAGCAGGAACGTATGCGGCTGGTCAATATGGTTTTGACTCAAAATATACTTGATTGCATTCCTCAGTGCCAACAGCTGCAGTTGAAGAGGACCCACCTTAAGTGGAGGACATATGGTTCATGAATGGCAATTTGCCTAGTTGAAGCATACACTACTATCAATGGAATGCTTTCTTGGGTGAATTGTTCTGATTTTGAATACTAAATTCCCTCGATTTCCATGGCATCCTTAAAAGGATCGGGGATAAAAATTATTGCATTATTTGTCCTGCAGAGTTATTCTTGAATCCGTTTGCTTCTGACGTGAAGTAGTATACGCAATTACTTTGGCTTGTGCCATATCTATATTACTAGAATAGGAGAGAATTGTCGCCCTGCATGACAAATACTTTTGCGTGCAAACCATAAACAATCTATAATATAGAAAGATAATGGAGAAATGAAATTATTGAGATCAATCAAAAGGTAATGGAGAAATAAAATTACTAAGATCAATCAGAGCCTGCAACCATAAGGTTATCCATTGCAATAATGATCTAGTTTGAGAAGAGTCGACCTTTATTCCTAAAGTACTACCAAACTAACAGGCTCTAACAAACGGACAAGAAAGGAACAGATGATTTGAAGATTCATTATCTAAACCACAAAAAGAACATACTCTACATGGGATAGATGTCTATGCTTCAACAAAGAAGAAGTAGAATACCTTTTACAATCTTCCAGGCAAGTAGCCGCAATCTTGGGGGAGTAAAGATTTTCAAATCAATTGGCATGTGACATTGATCATACCTATATTTTGATTTCCTCCATCCTATAACATACGACAGCCGTCTCTTACCATGCATACACCATAAAGGTTGCCAAACCATTTAATTGTATCCTAATCTTGCATCAAAGGAGCAGGGTGCATTGCAAACTGTCTCACCACCTATCTAGGATAAAGAGATGATAGAAGCTACCAATTCCATCTTCCATATAGACGTAGTATAAGGAATGGTACTCGCATAAACGAATATGACAAACCAGATTGCTGCACAAAACACCAAAATCGACTATTGAATTGTTGTTCCATCTCTAACTTGCCAGGTTAGATGGTTAGAGACCACTAACCATGACCGTGCTTTAAGAATTTGCTTTCATATACTAAAACTATTATAAGTTGGTTTAAAAGTATAATCTGGGTCCATATATTTACTGAGCATTATGCAACTAAACAAGCATGAGTTTTGATTTAATTATGCTCATGCATGGGATTTTGGAAAGGAAATCAATAGGAAAATGGGAAAGAAGCATATATGATAACATTATGAATTGCTACCTTCGATGCTAAATATAGGATTTAGTTTATAGTTTGAATTAATAATATTTTTATAAAATGAAAAGGAAGCGGAGAGAGGGAGATTAGTAGAGATATTCTTCTCCCCCATTCTATTTTTTTTTTTTCCATAATTCAATCTTCTATTTTAAAAATTTTCCAGTCAAATCATATATCATAATTATCTAAGTACATAATCATTTTAGGAGCGAAAATTATACAAAAGTGCCTATACGGCTATACGTATTTATATTTTCTGTGAATGACCATAAAATTCTCAATTAAATTGAAAAACCAAAAGATAATCAACATATCGTTATACCTTAATTAAAATAGTCCATGTGAGATGAATCTTATCTCCACTTTGTCCATAGCAAAATTATTTAAAATAAAATACTCATTTATATTTCCTTTCTTTTTTATCTATCTTTAATTCAAAGATAAATAAATACTCATTTAAAGCACCTAATATAATCAAAAGCTGTCATAACGAAAAGTAGAACCCACATTGCACTTGAATGACATGGCAGGACCACCAAGATAGAAACAAATGCATCATGAATTTTCAAAATGCTAGACGCCTATTAATAATAAAAGAAATTTAAGAAAATACTCTGATACAGTTGACAGCATAACTTAGTGAGGAATCTCAGAAGCTCACCTACAAATTTCGAACATTCAATAGGATTTCAGACAATTTATTTTCCAATATATCCTACACACAATTTATCAAGCCACTCTTTCAAGCAATATGTTGCAATTCTATTTTTTTTCCACCGAGCAGAGTGAATAATATTAGTTCCTTATTTAAAAAAGGGATTCTTAATGAACCACGCTTATTTCTAATTATTGTTGTCAGAATCAGATCGAACCAGCCGGTTTGTGTCAAAAACCGGCCAACTAGTGGTCTGACTAATCCTATCCAGTAGGTTAGACCGATTTGACTAGTTCAACCTTGTTATAATTAAGAAAAATAAATTAGGGTTTTTATTTTTTAAATTTTATTTATAATTTCATACAAATAACCTTGAAATTTTCACTTTCTCAACGGTCTAGTTCTAGGTTAACTCCAATTTAATTTCGATCTGACCCCTCACCGAATACCTCAAGAGATCAGTCACTGGTTCAAATTTAATAACTTGGTTCTAATGCAACGCATTATCAGTAAGCAGATTACCTTTGGATATAGCACGATCTACCCACAGCTGGGAATTAGCCCGTGGTCCTATACTATGGCTAGGTTTTTTAAGAGATATATAACTGAAAACGTTTGGGTTAGTTCAGTCTTTTCGCTTTACCGATTTTTTTTGGTTTTTTGGGGGGGGGGGGGGGGTTTGGGTTGTTCGGGTTGGAATTTATAAGAGTAATCTTATCATATACCGACTGATATCCACAGCTAATCTTCTTTGGTTTTATGTATCGAATCACTTGTATTCAAAAGTTATAGGGAACTACAAAAATAATTAAAAAAATTAACTCTTGTTATGAGTTTTTAACTCATGCGTCTAAATTTTTATCCATATGGGATAAGTTCTAATACTCCCTCTGGTCTTTAATTACACACAAACACATATAAAATTTAATTAAATTAAGAAAGTTAATTAATATGATATATATTTTTTAAAACACCATAGTCATCTTTTTTAATTCCCTCTTCCCCCTCCCCCTTGATTATTGTTAATAAAGCATCAATAGGGGTAAATTAAGAAAAAATTGATAAATATAAAAATTATATCTTATATTTAAGATTAAGATCAACTCCTCAAATATATCTTATATGAGGGACTAGGGGAATATTTGTTTTTAATTTGATCAACATATGATACCATTTGAAGCTTATAAAGCAAATTATTTTTTCTTCTCCCAACAAGCATGTTTTTCAAGAAGCAAATTTATGTTCTCTTTTCTTGCAAGAATTAGATCACTTAACATTTCAACTAATAATTCGTTGGTATCAAGTTCTAATATTATGAAAAACAATCATTTTCCCCAAAAAAAATTTAAAAATGGCTAAATAAAGAAAGAAACCCCTTTCTTGTGTATGATCATGGATTCATGATAAAGAAAGAAACCCCTGCACTGTGCACGAACAAGGCAGTTTAAATGGGCCGCCTCTGAAGCAAACCGAGATTACATCAAATGCCCAGAATCTGATTTCAAACGCAGCAGTTAATGTGGGACCACTGATCTTGGGGGATCCGGATATTTCCGTTGAGACGCTGGCTGACCCACAACATGGAATTTCCATTGAGACATCTTCACCTATGGGCGACTCGGTCACACCGGTTTCAATGGAGAACGAGGAAGACTTGAGTAAGGGAGTAATGGTTAAAGGTCAAAACCACAACTCATCCTTTTCTATCTCTCCTCATGCTCCGCTTAGCCTCAGTTCGGACCTGAAAGCAGACACTAGGAAGTGCAATGATCGGGGCAGATTAAGCGGAAATCTAAGGGATTTAAAAAAAAGAAGCAGATCGGCGTCTGGCCGCGTGCATACAGATAAGTAATTCTTTTCTGTGCTTGTCTTATTTTGTTTTTTTTTTCCATGATTATTTCTTGTTGGAATTGTAGAGGGGCTTGTAGCAAGTCCTTTCCTCGTATCCTCCGTGATATTGTTTCTAAGTATTCCATCTCGGTCATGTGTCTATTAGAAACCAGAGTTAGTGGACATAAAGCTGATGTAGTGGTACGTAAGCTGGGTTTCAATAACTGGTTGAGAGTTGAGGCAACGGGTTATGCGGGCGGAATTTGGGTTCTGTGGCATGACTCCGAGTTTTCTATTGAGTATCTCTCCTCTACAAACCAGCTCCTTTATTGCCGTTTGACTGAGAAAAAATCCAGAAAATGTTTCTGTGTCACTTTTGTATATGGTGACCCTAGGTGGAGTTATAGACAAGAGCTTTGGTCATCTCTCAGGGAATTGGCAGGGAAAGTATCTAAGGCTTGGCTTGTCTTAGGAGATTTTAATTCTTTTCTTAACGCTTCTAACAAGATTGGGGGCGCTGCTGTCCAAAATAGATCTCTGGCTCCTTTCCGAAATTGCGTTCAGGACTGTGACTTTTTGGAATTGCCTGTAGTTGGCGATAAATTTATGTGGTCCAAACAAGAAATCAAGGAAAGATTGGATTGGGCGTTTTGCAATTTAAGCTGGGAAATGGCCTACCCTTCTCATAAAAATTTCCATCAGCTTCGGTATAAATCTGACCATCGTGTCATGGTGATCTCTGCAGGAAGTGGGCAAACCACTCCCCACACAAATCATTTCAAATATCAAGCAGCTTGGTGCCTCGAGGAAGATTTCTCTGATTTAGTAAATGCTGCCTGGCTAAACAATGATTGGTCTTCTGGGTGCAATGATTTTCAGAGTAAGGCCTCCTGGTGGAACAGGAATGAGATTGGCAATCTCCCCAAAAAGAAAAAGATTTTAATCAAGCGTTTGGAGGGGGTCGACCGTAAAATCTCTGCACGCCCTCATCCGGGATTATTTAAGCTGGAAGCAAAGTTATGGAAGGAATACATTAAGGTCGTAAATCAAGAGGAACTTCTCTAGTACCAAAAGTCACGATGCAAGTGGCTAAAGTATGGAGACAAAAATACAAGTTTTTTCCATTCTTCCACGGTGGTCAAAAGAAAGAAAAGCAAAATTGACTCGCTTCAAGATGCTCAGGGAAACTGGATTATTGAACAAGAAGAGCTAAAATCACTAGCTCTTAACTACTTCCAAGACCTTTACTCAGCGGACCACGAGGTACAAAATGTATCTGACTGGCAAATTGATTTCCTATCTCTGGATGACTCTCAGCTTTCTCATCTTCAAAAGGATGTATCCGCGGTGGAAATAAAAAATGCAGCTTTTGAGATGAGTGCTTTTAAGGCGCCTGGCCCTGACGGGCTTCAACCTCATTTTTTCCAAACCCAGTGGAACATTGTGGGTCCAAAGATCTGTGATCTGATTTTCTCCATTTTCAGAGACCCTAGCAGGGTCGAAGATATTAACCAAACTCACATCACACTGATCCCTAAGGTTGAAAATCCCGCTTCAATTAAGGAGTTCAGACCCATATCTCTTTGTAATGTGAGTTACAAAATCCTAAGCAAGGTCCTGGCAAACAGAATGAGATCTGTGATGGAATTCCTGATTCATCCCACTCAATGCAGTTTCATCAGGGGCAGACAGAGTTGTGACAACATAATACTGGCTCAAGAAGCGATCCACACAATGAGAACGACTAGAAAGAAGAAAGGTTATGTTGCCATTAAGGTGGATATGGAAAAAGCTTTTGACAGGCTCGACTGGAACTTCCTGAATTTCAATCTCCGTAGTCTGGGTCTAAGTGACCATTTTGTGAAATTGTTGATGTTGTGCGTCTCCTCTCCAACAATGAGAGTGATCTGGAATGGATCTCTCTCAACCCCGTTCAAACCTTCTAGAGGCGTGAGGCAAGGTGACCCTTTGAGCCCCTACCTTTTCATTATCTGTATGGAAAGACTGAGTCAATTGATAAATAGGGCTGTAGCCGAGGGAAGTTGGAAACCTCTAAGGATTAGCCAATCGTGTCTGAATATCTCCCATCTTTTCTTCGCTGATGATCTCTTTCTTTTCTGTGAGGCTACCACTAGCCAAATGGAGAATATTAGAGACCTGATGGCTTTTTTCTGTAAGGTATCTGGACATCAGATCAATCTCCAGAAGTCCAAAATCTTCACATCCAGAAATGTTCAATTCCATAGAGCTCAGCAGTTGAGTCAAACCTTGGGAATTAGTATATCTGGGGATCTAGGAAAATACTTAGGTGTTCCTTTGCTTCATAAAAGAGTTACCAAAATGACCTTCGCCCCTCTGGTATATAAAGTACACAAGAAGTTATCCTCCTGGAAAGGCAAACTTTTGAATATGGCAGGGAGAACCGTCCTGATCAACTCTGTCCTCTCAACCCTGCCATTCTACCAGATGCAAACTTCCCTGCTGCCAAAAGGGGTTCTGCAAAATCTTGAGAAATTAAATCGTAATTTCTTCTGGAACCAGGGGCAGGATAGCAAGAAAATGCATCTCATATCCTGGGAAAGAATCAAGTTAGACAAAAAGGAGGGTGGTCTGGGTGTCAAAGACCTTTCCAGCCAAAACAAAGCTCTCATTATGAAGCTGTGCTGGAATCTCATTACTAGACCCGATGCCCTTTGGGTGCAAGTTCTCAGAGCAAAATATGATTGCGGGGATAATGAAATGCCAAGAGTTGAAAGGAAAAAGAACCAATCTGCAGTCTGGAACGCAATATCAACTGTTTGGGATTCATTTAGGAAAGCAGTAGGAAAAAAGCTCAGAAGCGGGCAGACAACAAATGCTTGGTGGGATTTATGGATAAGTCTGGATCAGCCCCTTATTTTCTATGTGGATAAGAACCAAGAGCTATTAAATTCTGAGGAAGTGGTGAAGCAATTTGTTAGTCTGGACGGGAGATGGGATCTCCAGAAATGGAGTATGTTCTTGCCACGATGGGTGATTGAAAGGATTAGAAAAGTCCCTCCTCCTTCCCTGACTGGAAACGACTCTTTTTGGTGGAAGAAATCTTCTGATGGAAATTTCAGCGTCAAATCAGCTTATTCCATGATCTATTCGCCGCTCTCGGAGCCAGCTGATCCGATCTGGCAAAGTATCTGGAGATGGCCTCTTCCAGAGAAAGTAAAATTCTTTATGTGGCAACTGTTCCAGGAGAAAATTCCCATGAATGCCATTCGTGCTAAGAGAGATGGGAGGTTAAGCCCTGAGTGTCCTTTTGAGTATGCTTGTGAGGAAACAGCGATACACATACTGAGAGATTGTGAATTTGCTAGTTCTGTGTGGTTTTCTTGTACTAACCTCGTTTATCAATATGCATTTTTCTCTGGTAATTTACAGGTTTGGATCAAATGGAATATGCAACACTCACCGGGAATTCGCAAGTATTCTAAGTGGCCCTGGATGAGAGTTTTTTGTTCACTATGCTGACAAGTTTGGAAGAATAGATGTAGCAGAGCTTTCGAAGGAACCTCTATGCGTCCTCACCAACTTCTATACAGAGGACTTCATTTCCTACATGAAGGCATAGAGGAGGGCCGGTTCAAACACAAGATATTTACGGTTCCAGAAAGATACTCGGAAGGTTGGAGTGCCCCACCAGAAGGATATATTCGGATCGACGTGGATGCTGCGGTAGATGAGCACAGGAATTCAGCAGTTGGAGGAGTGGTACGTGACAGCTCTGGCGCTTGGATTTGCGGATTTCAACAGAATACGGGATTCAGTCTCGGCTCAACAGCCTCGGAAATTCAAGCTATACGTATTGGCCTACAAACTTGCAAACTCAGGGACTTCAGAAAGATCAAACTTTATACGGACTCATTGCAAGCCGTTCAACTTTTATTCCACACGCACAGTCAGTATCACCCACTGCAATATGAATTAGAAGAAGTCAGAAATGCAGTCTACAGAGATTGGGACCTAGAGATCCACCATTGTCACAGAGAAGCCCTTAAATGTGCCGATGTTTTGGCAAAACGGGCTCTGGACTCGAATAGCGACTTGTCTTTTTTGCAACATCCACCAGATTTTTACTTGCCCCACTTGTTAGCAGATCTCTGCTGAGATTTCAGACTTGAAAATCTTTTGTTTCGGTTGTATGTTTCCTTTCTTTGGCCCGCGTGGTCTCAAGAGTCTTTTGGCTCTTGTCATTATAATTCCAAAAAAAAAAAAAGGATTTTTTTTGTTCAAAAAATCAAAAAAAGATTTTGTTTGAACGAAAATAAAAAAAGGGTTAGGAGAACCAAAATAAAATTTAGTGCGTTAGCTACATGTCCTATTGAATGTGGACTTATCAAAATTTTTCATTATCAGGCCGAATGATTTTTCTTAACGCCTCTTGTCCATGTTGCACCACATAGAGAGATTAGGGTTACCTTTGCGTCTATCGGAAGGTTTGCTAATTAAAAAACGAATTTCTTATAATGAAGTTAATCTTTTTCCTCCACAAATGTACAAAAGTTGGGCAAAAGCTCATAGTATTACGTCATGTGGGGTTTCAAGAATAATAATGCAAATTAGTACCCAGAGGATATGATATTTAATAATATAGTTTAGTTTAATTTAATTTCAAGGGAAGCCTACGAGAGTCACAGTCGTCCACAAAAACCTGTGGCTCCAATTTCTCTGACGGTCTCTTGCGGAATTATTACTAAATAATTTAGCATAGTGTCTTTTGTCACTAGCTCACTAACTTTGAAAATAAGTATATTGTTTTATCTAATATTATATTGTGAAGAGATATAATGAAGTTTTATCCACACATTTATTTAAAATTTCAAAAGCTTGATCCACTGTAAGCTGAAGGCGACATTTGGCCGACGGCCATGGAAATTCTTAACTTTAAAAACAAGAAGCGCCATGGGAATAAGAGAGAAAATTCTATCACGTCAAATCATGCTCAATATTTATTTCCACAAAAGTCTCACAGTCACACCGCCTATTAGGTTTGAGATCAATCCTCAAAATTAATCACCATTCATCTTTTAACGTAAAGAGCTCGTATGATTTTCGAATAAATAGTTAAAAAGACCCCTCTGGGATTTTGCATCTTTGTTTTAATCTCTATAGGATAATAAAATTATAGGGAAATGATAGATTTGTTTTTTTGAAATTGTAAAATTCTAAATAAGGTTTGTCATCAGGAATTGATAAGGTAATAACGAGATTTGATAAGTAATTCACAACTTATTTTATAAGAAATACTTTATTTAGGATTTTACAATTTCAAAATTCTTCTTCATCCATTCTCTTTAAAATTTTGTACAAAAATAAAACCATCTCAAATTGGCACGCATGGTATAAGTTTTCGTAACTTAGATAAGTAGTTATGTAAAATTCGAATTGTAATAAAATATGTAGGTAAAAAAATATTTAGGGAAAATGATAGAAAAAAATTTTAAAATTGTAAAATCTTAAATAAGGTATTTCTAATAAAATAAGTTGCAAATTGCTTATCAATTCTCGTTATTACCTTATCAATTCTTGATAATAAATCTGATTTAGAATTTTATAGTTTCAAAATTCTTTTTCTATCATTTTTTCAAAAACTTAATTGGAAGAAATACGAAGGTAGGATGGTAACCAGATCATTCATGAAATTAAATTTTCTAGCAAATTCATATATAAGTCTTTATAGTTTTACAAAATTTTTAATTAGATCTATATATTTTTTTATTAGGTATTTAATTAGATTTTTACATGTTATTAATCAAATCCTTGCATTTTTTGGTTTTTATTGAATCTTTAGAATTTTACTTGTTTTTAATCAGGTTTCTGTAGTTTTTTTTTTTAATTATGTCCTTATAGTTTTACTTGTTTTTAACCATATTCTTGTAATTTTAAGTAACTAATGGAAAAGGTACATTAAAAATTACATGATACTATAAGGATTTGCATATTAATTTGGGAGAATTGTATAAGGTCTTAAGGAAGGGAAAAAATTACAAGTAGGTCCCTTAAAATTATCAAATTGCATTAAAATCCCATGAGATTTGTGTTAAATTAATTTGATTTGAGAAAAACCTCTTTACCATTGTTAATTTGAGCAACCAATGACAATCCATTAAACAACCTCAACCAATAACAAGTTAGGGTTTCACAAACGACTTTAAAACTTGTCATTGGTTATTCAATAATTTTTCATTGTGACACTATATGACTTGTCATTGATTGTTTAATAGCTTGTCAATGATTGTTCAAATTAACAAGAGCAAAGTAATCTTTTTTCAATTCAAATTAATCTAACTCAGGTCTCAAAGGACTTTAATATAATTTGATGATTTTAAAGGATTTGCTTGTAATTTTTTTTTCATGGTAAAGATTTTTTTTCTTTGTTTTCTTAAATGTAAGTTTTTTTCTTTTTGCTATTATGAAGGTAGTAGCAAAATTGAAGGGGCCGTCTGTAAAAAGCTTTTTGTGAATTGGATGTAAAAGGTCAGTAGGTAAGTTAGTAGTCCCATCTGGGAAAAGAAAAGAAAACAATAGTACCATTAGACACAATTATGGGTTTAATTTCCCTACCGTCCCAAGAATATATATTGATTATTATCTTTGTTTTTCTTCATTCAAAACCACAAATATATACAAATAGAGAGGAGAAGAACATGGCGGGCCATACCCCACCGACTCCCACCCGGACAAACACAATCATGTCCCCCCTCTTTCATATTTTTGCCAGAACACATTTAGCCCCCCAAAAATTACATAAGATTCCCATCCTCTTTTAGTTTTGTTCCCATTTCCAAATTGCTTTAATTTGTGTTGTTTTATTTTATTATATTGATGAGCCGTTGAGGCCTCCCTTTGGTTTATTTTATATGTTATCCGAACATGTCATTCTTACTGATATAGCCACTAAACTAATTCAGATTAGGTATCATCATTTCTATAATCATATTCCCAGTCCCTCATAGTTTTTTCAATCTTCCTTTCTCTTGCTTTTGGTTTCTTCTTTTGTACTTATCTTTGAGATTGAGAATCCAATTGCCAGAATACGCTTGTCCCTTAACACTCTGTGCACACAAGCTCAATCACTAATGGTTTCATCATCTGAATCTGATCCCCACGACGCAAAGGAACAATCTGAATGACACAGTCGTTGCCTTAGGTTATCTGTCACAATATTAATATTTTTATGTGTTATGACCTCCCGTCCTAAATATAAGGTATAATTAATTTTTTTTATAAAAATTAAGGAAGCTAAATAAATTATTTTAGAGTATGTATATATATCATTTTTTCTTTAAATTAATTTGTGTGACTTATAAACTAATATATAATCCAATGATATACTACATATATTATGATTAAATTATTTATTTAGCTTCTTTAATCTTTCAAAAAAAAAAATCAACTATGTTTTATATTAAGCACTTGAGGGAATATTACAGAATAATTTGATTACTGTCACATATGTGGCATACAAATTTGATTAGGAAAATAAAATAGTTAATATGGCGGTCTGGGTTATATGACCGCTAACGATGAGAGTTAATATATATACTGAGTACTATAATAATGAAATGAAAATGACTTCATATTGTATTCTTGTTCTGGAGCCTTCTCACCGAAATCATGGTCCACCTGTTAACAACAACAATACTAGAAGTGTACCGGTAATATTTAACGGTCGGGTTTTGAATATTGGGTCAATAATCCAGAATTCCAGCTAATTAAATTTGTGATAATAATTGTATATTTTCTGGATATATTAATTAATAACCCAGATAGACCGAATTCATTATTGATAATTCACTTTTATAGCAGTATTCACTGTTAAACCAGTCCACATTTAGCATATTACCCGAACATTCCATCTTCTTATATTAATTATTGCATTATTATCATGTTTTTTTATAATTTATATATGTTGCCACACATCCGCATTTATTCCCAATCATTTTGCGTATTCAGTGGAATTCGTAAATCGTCTGCAGCATTAATTTTTTAATTAAAATGCAAATAATAATCGGCAGTCACTGCTAAAAAAGAAGAAGTTTATTTGGTGGATATCACTAATCAGTGGTAGTTAGCATGTAGCCATTGCTGCTTACGTGTTGAAGCGACCTGGCCGTTCCGCCAATCAGACGCTACAGATAGAGGACACGTGCCTATGTCAGAGGCTCGAGTTTAACGTGATGTTTTTGTAGGAGCGAAGTTCAGAAAGGGAAGGGTTGACTCCAGTGAGGCAAAACGGAGACCGATCTCTGTTCCAGTGCAGCGCGGAACATGGTCGGTCTCGTGCGAGTGGCTACCATTCTTCCAGCTGGCAATGTACCCGCTATGGCTTGGAGAAATACTAATAATACGCCAATCAAGTCACTGTTCCGTAAAATCGTGAATATGCAAGAAAATGAAAGGACGGCCAGAATAAGAAAAATGAGTTCAATATATTACGCCGCATGGACCCCACAACTTTCTCGACTTCATCTTTCTCAACCAAACTTGATGCCGCTTATAAATCCGTAGTAATAAGTGAACCCTTCCTCATCACACTCGTCACTAACTCTCATCGTCGCTCTCTCTGTCTGTCACAGCACCACCACCGGAGAAAAATGGAGGGGAAGGAACAGGATGTTTCGTTGGGAGCGAACAAGTTCCCGGAGAGGCAGCCCATCGGGACGGCGGCTCAGAGCCAAGACGAGGGGAAGGACTATCAGGAGCCACCACCGGCGCCGCTGTTCGAACCATCTGAGCTGACGTCGTGGTCGTTCTACAGAGCCGGGATCGCCGAGTTCGTGGCCACTTTTCTGTTCCTGTACATCACCATCTTGACGGTTATGGGCGTCAGTCGCTCTAATTCAAAGTGCACAACCGTCGGAATTCAAGGAATCGCTTGGGCTTTCGGTGGCATGATCTTCGCCCTCGTGTACTGCACAGCTGGAATTTCAGGTTCTGTCTCATAAAATTTTCAACTAATTAATTGGAAAAATCGCCCACCGTGGGGCTCGAACCCACGACCACAAGGTTAAGAGCCTTGCGCTCTACCGACTGAGCTAGACGGGCTGGTGATGATTATATTTGAGAAATGATTTTTGACTGTGTGATTGTTTGGCAGGTGGTCACATAAACCCGGCCGTGACTTTTGGGTTGTTCTTGGGGAGGAAGTTGTCGTTGACGAGGGCAATATTCTACATCGTTATGCAGTGCTTGGGTGCGATCTGTGGTGCAGGTGTGGTGAAGGGTTTTGAGGGCAAGAAATTGTTCGGCGTCAACGGCGGCGGTGTCAACTTCGTGCACCCCGGTTACACCAAAGGAGACGGCCTCGGTGCTGAGATTGTTGGCACCTTCATCCTTGTCTACACCGTCTTCTCCGCCACCGATGCCAAGCGTAGCGCTCGCGACTCCCACGTCCCCGTAAGTAGAGATCATCGTAGTCCTTTTGAAGAAGGATATGACAAGTTTAATTTCTTAAAAGTATCATAGGTTTTATTATTAGGTTTTGTTTTTTTTTATGTTTGAATATGAATGAATTTGGATCAGATTTTGGCACCGTTGCCAATTGGGTTCGCTGTGTTTTTGGTTCACTTGGCCACCATCCCCATCACCGGAACCGGCATCAATCCAGCTCGAAGTCTCGGAGCCGCCATCATCTTCAACAAACACCTTGGCTGGCAGGACCACGTAAGTTTCACCGATCTGATTATACATGTCCTTAACACACTGCCTCATACTATGATTAACTGACTTTATCTTCTTCAATCTCTCCAAAAGAAAATCAACTGTATGTTATATTAGAAGTTACATGACATATTTCTTAATATGCGACGTTGATTATTTCTGGTGCCGGCTAAGTCACGGATGGACGTATTTAATTAAGATATGGGTACATGTGTGTGTTGTGTTGCAGTGGATTTTCTGGGTGGGACCATTCATAGGAGCGGCACTGGCAGCACTGTACCACGTCGTGGTGATTAGGGCCATTCCCTTCAAGTCCAAGTGAGGATGGGATCAGAATGAAATGAAGGCAAGAGTTTGTGGGTTATATATGATCCATGTTTGTTATCATCAGCAAAATTTCCGTGTACCCCTATCTTTTATTTATGGTAATATGTAAAGAATGTATTTAATGTTTTATTATTAACTACCAGTACTACTACTGCTCGGGACTTGCATAATGTTGCGTGAAGGGCCAGTTTTCCTCTGCTTTTAAAAGGTGGAAGAGGGCTCAACCCCATGTGTGTGTGGACCTCTATCTATGATCACTGTGCTTGTGTATTTTCTGTCAAATCATAGAATAAAAAAAAAGAAAAAGGAAAAAAAAAATGGTCTTCCTCTTCCTCTTCTGTTTCGTTTCGTCTTCATCGTCATGGTGATGATCATTGACAGAGTAAATTAATGGCATTGAGAAATGGATTAGGTTTTACGCAAAAGAGTGGTGGGGCCTGGCTGATGGTGCTATGCCCACCTAAGGTGGTCCCACACCGTTTTTGCTTTTCTTAATTTGTGCCTTCAATAATGCACCTTCGAAGGAGGCTACGTTCTGTAGCCCAAGGCATGGGCAAGTGGAGGTTAATAATTAAAGCAAGGATATGCATCGCTTCCCAAGGGTAATATTTGTCTCTGGGTGAAATAATAGGTAAGTCACTTAAAATAAAAATACTACCACTCTGGTCCCTATTATAAGTCCTTTTTACCTAAATCCCACATACCAAGAAAAAGTAGTTAATCCAATGATTATAGGGTAAATTTCCAACTTACCCTCATTTATGAAAATGTACTTTTCAACTTTTTCTTCTTTATCTCTCTTTAAATTATTTCTTTATAGGTACAATAAATAGGGGTAAAATTGTCATAAGCTCATTTATGTACTGAAAGTGGACTTATAAATAGAACCAAATTTTTTTGGTTAAAAAGGACTTATAATAAGTATCAGAGTGGTATTTCTGAGTAACGTTGCCTTTATTTTTGGGCATGATTGTGTTGACGGTATATAAATAAATATTATTCGGTCTTAATTATAAGATAAAGTTAATTTTTTTTGGAGAAATTAAGGAAGCTAATTAAATTACTTTGAAGTATTTATATTTTTAGTATTCTTAGATTATATATTCGTTTATTAGTCAAATTAATTAGTTTAGAGAAAAAAATAAAAATATAAAGATTCTAAAATAATTTAATTGGCTTCTTTAATTTTTCTAAGAAAATCAATTTTGTCTTATAATTAGGATCGAAAGAGTAGAAAAAATTTTTATCTTCATTATCAACGTGCTTCTCCAACAGCACAAACGAACTCTCTCTTTTGGTAAAGTAATGACCAATTACAAAAGGGGGTGTTTGGTTTGAGGGGAGGGTGGGGTGGGAAAATTATAATTTTGGATAAAAGAAATTCAAAATTTACTTTTTTATTTTTTTTTATTTTTATTTTTCGCCTAAAATTTACTTTCTCATTCCTTTTAAATTTTGGATTCCCGTTCAAAATTTAAATTCTTTAAACTCAAAAAGGTAATTTACTCACCTTCCCATTCCCTCCCACCCCTCCCCTCAAACTAAACACACCCTAAGTGTCGAATTATTGGCAAAAAAAAAAAAAGTGTCGAATCATTGGTGGTTTATCTCTACTTTATGACGATGATTTAGGCTCAAGTTGCATTATCTTTTCGAAATCTCGGTCTGTGACGACGAAGCCCCACATCAATTAATTAAAATGGGTGTGTCCATTGCAAGTGGGATTATATATGGGAGAATCACTCTTAGGTCCCAAAAAATGAAGATATTATCAGAAAGGTCCCTAGTTACAACCCTCAAAGCGTGTATTCACAATTGAATATTGTGAATGTGTTTTACAACTCGAGGGACTTTTCTAATAATATCTTCCTTCCTTTGGACCTAGGAGTGATTTTCCCATTATATATTTATATATGTTTGTAATTTATTACACAGATTCTTGTTTTTTTTAAAAAGCATGTTTAGGTGGAAACAATTTATGATAGTGTTCAAATTTAAATGACAAAATAACTTATTAAAATATGTGAGTTTATGGACATACTTGAAGTGCCATTTATTACCTCGAATCCGGTTAAGACTGCACAACAAACACACATATATGAGCACACTTGCTCAATACATGTGAGTGGAGTAAAAAATGAAAGAAAAATTTTATTAAAAGACCATATAACCAATTTTATTTCAGTAAGGTGGTGAAACATTTTGAAATTTCACTGCAACATCAATAAAACAAAATAAAAATAAGTTTTATTCGTGACATGACAGTAATATCTCTTGCTTTATTTTTTTAATTGAATAATCATTATACCTACAAAACTTATTTTTATTTTAGTAGTTGGTTTTATGATGAAATTTTAGAATGTCTTGATCCTTGACTAAAATAAATTTAATTTTATGGTCCTTTAATAAAATTCTCCTTAAAAAAATTCCTCTCTTAATGGACTTGAGAGTTTTATTTGCACCCATAAAGCCCTTACAATTCCCTTGATATAATCCAAGAGAAACACTCTCAACGACTCGTGGAGTTTCAACAAAGTGGCTATATGACAATCTTAAGTTTCATTTTTAACAAAGAGTTACATGTGCACTAACTCAGTGCAATAACAACTATATTCCTTTAATGTACTCTAATAAAAGCATCCTAGCACCTCAACTGCTATCACTCTTACGGTTTAATCAAAGTGGGCATATATATAACAATCTCTTACACTATATTTATGTTACTTTTATTAGCAATCCAAAGGTTAATGAACTTGGGTGGATTACCCATAATCCAACAAGATATAACATTTAATAAGTAATAAACAATTTATCAATGTTAATACCAGAATAGAGATTTAAAATAATTTTTTTATGTACAAATAAGAAGTAACAATTATCATTCCTTTCCATTCTACATTATGCGAGAATTGAATTCTACTCATACATTTTTTATGATATAATCATAAGATAATATGGAGTGGTTAAAAATAGTTTATTCACGCCGTTGATTGACTGTACATGATATGGTTGTAAGAAGATCATTTAAGAATTTTCTCTCTTGTATAAGGAGGAGATAAAGAATTAAAAATTGTTAGAAGAAAGGGTTGAAACTTGAAAGTGACTTATTGGGAAATTCATTATACGCATATTTAATACTTGTGGTTATCATTATGGAAGTCAGTAGACTAAAAAATTAATTTTGATGACGTGCCTCTCCACCACTCTAGGGTCCAGCCCTGCCTACAAGTTCCACCCCACTACGCTCCCAAATCCCCCCCAACCTTCTATAAACTTGTGCACGTCAACGTTTTTAAATATAAAATTTAGTTAATTTTTTAGAAGAATGAAAGGAGTTAAATAAGTTAATTTAAAATTTTTATACTCATTATTTTTCTTTAAACTAATTTATTTGACTTCTAAATTAATATATAATATATTAATGCACCACCTCCGATTTCGTGAATCAAATGAGCACTTAATCTTTATAAAAAAATCAACAAGGTCTTATATTAAGGACCATACGAAAGTTTTTAGTATAAGACATGCTTGAAGAGTTGATCTTTATCATAAATATAAGAGTACATAGTTTTAATATTTATCAATCTTTTTCTAATTTAATCTTATTAATGCTCCCTCAACAAAAATAAATGTTAGGAAATGGAGAATTAATGAAGATGACTAGAATGTTTTAAAAAATATATGTTATATTAACTAACTCAACAAATTTCATTAATCTAATCAAATTATGTATATATGTCTTATATTACTCACATGAGCACATTGTCATAAGATATGAATGGATATTATAAGATATGACAATATGAAAAAAGGACATTATTTACCTTTCAACCTTACCTGCTCTATGGTATTCCTTTACTTGACCATCCCATCCCCTATTGCCTCCGCCTCTCCACCGTCAACCCTCTTCAACCATATCATCCTCCTCCAGCGACACAAAGTAAAATTTGACAAGGAAAAAAGCGAGAGGGCTGGAATTTCTTTATTTGATAAGGGTGTTTTGGCCCTTGACCAGCAATCACTGTATTCCATTTCACTCCTAACCATTCCATTTTGGAAGGTGGGTGGGTGATGTGTCTTTGGTGCTGCCCCGTTAATATGGGGGCCTTTTCAAATATTTTTTTAATGTTTCTTTTTATCATTAGATTTTATATAAAATGAGTGAGATTTTGATATATTATGGGTAAAAAATAGAGTTGTTTTCAATATTAAAAATCAATCTAATGATAGATACTCTCAATAAAAAGTAAATGAAGAGGGAAATCAATGGAGATACTGAGACAGCCCTCTTCCAACAGACTAACCCTATAATCTGATATGATATTAAATCTAATATATAATAATATCTCAGTTTTTCTTTTGTTCGATTTATAATAAATTTTCAATGACGAGCCAATTAAAAGACTCTGTCAACGAATTTACAAGGGGCGTCATTGTAGGAATCAAGTTATGAGATAAGATATGGGACAAAAAAAATTGTCATAATTGTTATACTAATATAATATTAAAACAATTAATGATAAAAAGTATCAAATAATAGCAAACTAAAGGCAAAATAAAAGATGAAAGAAATAAGAGAAAGAGAAGGAGAAACAAAAATCATCCGTGCAACTCTTGTATTACTCTCACCGATCAATAAAATAGAACACGCCTCCTCCTCTCAAGGTGCCCACACATAAATACAGTGGAAGGCTCCTCTTCACCTATCTCCATCCTTTTGATTCAAATATATCTAATTTTCTGATTCTTCTGCTTGTCTCCTTCATGTTGTCTTATTAAATATATATATATATATATATATTATTCATTTGTTGCAGCTTCACATATATCTATATATATTATTGATTTTCTTCTTTTAATCTAATATCATATAATATAGATATATTATATTGATATTTTATTCTCACTTGACTCTTATTATATATCCTGCAAAATAAAATAGGATATGGGTAGCTTTTATATAAAAATATACTACCTCCGGTCCTAAATATATGATATAATTTGTAGTGCAATTTGCACTATAAACTATGTCCTATGTTTAGGACCGGAGGGAGTACTATCTTTTAATCCTATAATTATTAAATGATAGAAAAATATATAAAATATAATAAAATATGTATAAAATATTAATGAATTTAATTAAATATATATCAAAATATACCCAAATTTAATTATAAAATATATATATTTATCAAGTGCGACTACAGGAATCAAGTTATGAGATAAGATATGGGATAAAAAAGAAAAAAAGATAAAGTGCAATGTTTTTGGGCAACAAAACATTCGAGTATTTTTTTTTGGGTACTATACACTATAATGATTTCGAGATAAAGCGCGTCAATTGTAAAGCCCATTCAGCCCACATCTAAAACCCTAGCGTTTCGCCGTCTCACCTGCTGGCTCCTTGCCCTCGCGCGCTCTTCCTCGCTCGCCGTGTTTGGTGAATTGAATCCGCAGAATCAAAGCTCCAAGCATGGCGTCGAGCGAGCGCACCGTGTTGCAACTCTCTTCCTCTTCGCAGAATTTATCTGCTAAGGTTCCGACTCTGGTCATCTTCAACATCTGCGACTGCTATGACCGACGTCCCGACCAAGCGGAGCGTGTCATCGGAACACTTCTTGGCTCCGTCTTGCCCGATGGAACCGTTGATATCCGTAATTCTTATGCTGTCCCCCACAATGAGTCTCTTGGACAGGTATGCGCTGTTCTTGTTCTAAATTCAGATTTTGTTGGTAATAGTTAGCTGGCGATTTTATTATGTTTTCTAAACCTAGTCGATGTTAGCAATATTAAGACCTGGGCTTAATTATTTCATTTATCGGTCTACTGCTGGGTGAAATCTAGAGTTACAAATTGTTAACCGCTGATATTTTGGCGTCCTTCGTACATTAGTTGTTGATGTTAGTTCCATATGTAGATCTGAGACATTGAACATGTTGCCCTTTTCATGTTTCTTTTGTATTGTCTGCGAAGCGTGTAGCTCTAGTCATCCCTTGTTTGATTTTCTTCGGTTGAAAGGCAATCATAGTATACTGCATTCTTAATTTTGTTCACCTGGTCTCTGCTTTGTCCCGTTGCCCCAGGTGATCCTTGTATTAATATATGTGCCTTGGAATGAAGTCTGGTACACTGCTTGAATTTCATGCCGAAGAGGGCATCTGAAAAATAGAACTCTAGATAGTATAATGAGTTAGAAAGGACAGGTGCTTATTTGCAGCTTGTTCCCTCGCTAAGAACTAGTTGGTGGTGAGCTGATGTTTTTCAAAACTAATAAGCTTTATCCGTTCGGAATAGATGAGGAATCTACATGGGGCGGCGATCAATGTTAGCTCTGGTTAAAATATTGCTACTAGTGAATTATCTATTACCTGTTCATATTGATAGATGAAGGTCTGGATTTCCTTTTCCTTTAGAGATGGTTTACATTGGTTTGGGGTAAATAATTTCATATAGAAGAAATTATAATGGACAAACTATTTATATTTTTGAATGAAAGTGATGAAATCTTTGTCAATATTCTTCTTTTGATTGAAAACGTGGATGGAACTGGATAACACATGGATTGGACACCTGTGTAGTTGATTGGATCGGCGAACTCTTTAAATCTCGTCCTTTCCTGCTGTGATCGTTTGAAATGAAATATTTTCTAATCTTTATTTTATTGTTACAGGTTGCTTTGGATATTGAGTACCACCACACTATGTTGATTTCCCACCAAAAAGTGAATCCAAAGGAAGTCATAGTTGGGTGGTAAGTCCAATGTTTGTAAGCTTTGTAGTGTTTTGTAGCTATATGCTTAAGAATCAAGTGCTAGTAACAGTATTCTCTTTTGAGAGTTTCAAAGGCTTACTATGTGACTAGGCAACATATTAGGTTATATGAATTTGTGTCAAGAAATCCCTCATGGAACTTGGGTTTAAATTGATGTCTTGATTTGTGATAGCTAATCTTCTTCACTGGAAAGTGGCCCACTTAAATGGACTGGAGTGCAAGAAATTCCTTGTAGAGTTGTTTATCTCATCCACAACTTTTATTAGTTAGTGCTAACTCCATGGCATACTTGCTCCTATGTCTGTTTTTTGAAGGGATTCATGAACTTTTTAGCTTGTTTATCTCTCAGGTTTCTTGTTTATTTTTCTCTGGGGGAAAACCAATTATGCTAACTTTGGTGTTTTTGCAGGTATTCAACTGGTCTTGGAGTAAATGGGGGTAGTGCATTGATCCATGAATTTTATTCTCGAGAAGTGCCCAATCCTATACATTTGACAGTTGATACAGGATTCACAAATGGAGAGCTAACCATAAAAGCATATGTATCACACAATTTGTCTCTCGGAGATTGGCAAATTGCTGCTCAGTTTCAAGAAATTCCTCTGGATCTTCGAATGGAAGAAGCTGAGGGTGTCGGATGTATGTTTTTATTGCATTTCAACTTTATTACTGTCCTTTTTCTTCTTTCTAGAGCTTATGCTTTCTCATGTCAAATTGCGTGTTCTTTCTTTCATCGATTCATGGACGCAACTGCAAAGAGACCTCCCTCAATTTAAAAGAATATCATGTTAACGTAATGGCTGACAAAATTATTCTGTGGCATACTTTTATGCTAATCTTAACCAATGTTGAGTATTTTGATATTATAGGTGACTGATGAGTTATTTTATGTTTTCATTTCAGTTTTTGTATAAACTTGCTAATCCGAGGAATTATTCTTAACAATAATTTGAATAATCTTAGTTTGCTCGTTTCTTGTTTCTGGTGATGGCAGTTGACACTCTGAAGGCAACCACTGTTGACAAAATCCCAAATGAATTGGAAGTGATGGAATCATCAATGGAACGTCTACTTGCCTTGATTGATGACATCTACAAATATGTTGATGATGTTGTGGTATGCCTGACATTATCTTCTGAATATCAATGCCATGTATTGTATGAGTTCTTTCTTTTAAACAAAATTGCATGCCCCCCCTTTAAAATCAGGAAGGGCGTGCTGTGCCAGACAACAATGTCGGGAGGCTTATATCCGATGCTGTAGGTTCTCTTCCCAAATTGCCCCATTCAGTTTTTGACAAGCTCCTGAACGATAGTTTGCAGGTAAGAATTTGTTCTACTGACCACTGGAACGAAAAATAGAAAATGGTTAAACAGATTTTTGGTTATTTCTTGCACATCCTAGGTTTGCCGGTTGTAATTTTGTTGGATTGTCTGTTTATTTTCTTTTCAGGATTATTTGCTGCTGTTCTATTTATCAAGCATCACAAGGACACAACTGATCTTGGCGGAAAAATTGAACACAGCTGCTCAGATTCTGTGATTATTTTGTCAATCGTTGTGCCAAGACAATTTTGCTGCTGGAAGTTTCTTGTCATGTTTGCTGAAACACGTCAAATCAGTTATTTTTCTCTTTAATTTTGTAGTGTATCATTTTTTTTGGTTGTTTTTGGAGTTGATATTCATAGGTTTCTCTTAATTATATCCAAATTACAGTTTAGCGGTTCAGTCGTATTCTAATGTGTCATCTTATGAAGAAATCTAGCCAGATCTATTTTCAGCACTACCTGGCTCCATGTCTATTTGCCTTTTCACTGCGTCAGTGGTTTATTGGAATGGAGTTTAATGGGAAAAAGAAAAAAAGTTCTGAATAGCTGGTTATAAATGTAATACTCTCTCTTATCCTTAATATAAGAGCTAGATGATTTATTTTTTAAAGATTAAGGAAGTTAAATAAATAATTTAATTATAACATATGTTGTATTTTAATCAGATTATTTCTAGTAATATTCAACAATTATAGAGCTTGATAGGTAAAAAGTAACATGGTTTCAGATCCTCAAAACTCTCAAATTTGTCCCCGCTCATGGGGGCATCTGAGACTACCCCCGCTGGTTTTTATGCATCCTTTTTCCTTGTCGTCAAATATCTAACTCGGTGGTAATTAGAAAGGAAAAAATGTGACTCGTCTGTTCATAAAAGCAGGAATCATCTTTTGAGGCCCATTTATATCATAAACATTTTAGGTAATTACTTGCTTAGTTGGGCAAAATTGAGAGTATTAAGTGTTCATATATGGCCCTTCCAATGTAATCCAAAATCTGCAAAAATTATGGCTCAGGAATATCTCTAGTATGCAAAAGCATCTCAGTCAATTCACACATTTCGGTCAAAGTAAGGAGAGACAAGGATGTTAAATTTAACTTTATTCAAATAACCAGTGCAAATGTTGAGACTAGATTAAAACGCTGAGTTAAGACTGAATTGTGAAGTATATATATAAATAAATCAGCATTATGTATCATTAGTGGCTGAAATAGAGAAGTGAAGGGTGGGGCCCAACGTGTTCAAGGCATATTGCTGGAGAATGTTCCAATGCATGTTTGGCCTAATCTCTGTTTAAGCACAAATAATGGCACTCTAATTTAATACCAGAAAGGTATTTGCATATGTGCTTTTTGTCGCGCATGATGATCATAGTGGTGGCTGATTGATATTCCCAGAAAAAGAGAAGCAACAGATTATTAAGGTTATGGAGACAGGAAAGTAAACAAGACACGGATCTTACGGAGCACAGTGAGCCTTCTATATTTCACGCTTTCCCCTATTCCCTCCACACACAAAACCACCACCACCCCCCCCCCCAAAAAACTAATGTTCATGACACCAGATTTGACTGACTCTTAGGCTCTGTTTGGTGCGCGGCACTGAGAGGTAGGGATTGAGATTGGGTCAGGGATTGAGCCAAGTTGTATTGTTTGGTATAAGGGATTGGAGATAACCCGGGATTAGGAGTACCACGAAAGTGGGATTGTTGTAAATCCACCTCCCCCTGTTATTGCGTTTTCAATCACGAGATTGCAAATGTTAGAGACAAAAATATCCTCGTTTATAATATTTTTCGGACAAAAATGCCCACTGTCAATTTTAATAATAAGGATCTTTTAGTCTTTTCATAATTTATAAAGGATTATAAAATAAAATCAATTCAAGTATTCCATCTAAATATTACCGCATACCAAACATAATTTTAAACCTTCAGTCCTAGTCCTAATATCAGTCTCAATTCCAATCCATCAAAATCAGTGCTTCGTACCAAATAGGGCCTTAGGGCTTGTTTGGTACTAAGGGAGGGGACGGAAAGTTGGCGGAAGAAAAATTTTTTAAAGTTGGATTTAAACAAATTAGAGAAGTGGGGTTACAAGATTTTAATTAACTTTTCTTACTATTTTATCTTACATCTTCCCTTTATTTGAGTAACATTGAAATTGCTGTTTTAGAAGCCTTTTTCCATAAAGTCGAGACAAAGCTCCTCTCACATATTCACATTGTAAAATAGTAAAAGTTATTTTCAAAAAACTAATCCAAACACACACTAAAATATTATGACCCCACTTCTCCAATTTTTTTGAATCCAACTTACAAAAATTTTTCCTCCCCTCCCCTTCCTTTCAAATCCCTCATACCAAATAGACCCTTACAGAGTAGGCGGGTCGGCTATATAAACCGTGTGACGTCATTGTGTTTAATCAACATCTACATCTTCACTAATGTAGCTTGGATCTAGCATAAGGGGTTGGTTCCTCACAATGAGCCTAACCAAGGTTTGAAT
This sequence comes from Inga leiocalycina, assembly GCA_963242795.1. NCBI lineage: Eukaryota > Viridiplantae > Streptophyta > Magnoliopsida > Fabales > Fabaceae > Inga > Inga leiocalycina. Next base: position 15,114,635 of record OY725325.1, read on the forward strand.
TCCTACCGAGAGAAATATTCGCATTTAATGATTGACAAATGACTCAAGTAGGATTGCCGCCCTCCAATGGCTAGATACCTATGCCTAGGAAAACAATAACCAAATCTTTAGAAAGATTATTAACAAAAAGGGTTTTATTTAATGACTTTATTGAGTGTTTTCTTCAGTCTTTCTCTCTCGCTTTTTAGAAAACTCCATTCTATTTGATCTATCGTCCTTACTGGTGTCTCCAACAGGTTTCTTTGTATATGTCTAGACCATTTCAAATGATTTTCTACTATTTTTTGATTTTTTTTCTTTAATAGGCGCTTCGCGTGCTCTTTTTCTTATATCATCACTTTGAATAGTCTATCCAAGAAGATATGATGAATTATGTTCAGCACCAACAAGCTAATATTATTTGAACTAGAGAGAACACAAATCCAAGTTACCGTTGGTTTCTGAGTTATTCTGCCTGATCAACAACCAAAACGAGCACCAATCATCTCCAAAAGCTGATATTCTGGAGATAGGTGCCCTCTTTGGTGTAAATACTAAAATATTTTAACTAGCCTTATGTCTGAAACAAGTGCATATTCGCCCATTCCATATATACAATTTCCAACACACCCTCTTCTCTCTCAAAATCAATTTTTGATAAGTACATCATTTTAATTATACAATTCTAAAAGAAACTTGGATTCAAAGCATTCTACCCCGTATGTACATATCTGTGACCAAGAATTAATGTCAGTGTTCCAAGACAATGAGCTGCTCGATAACAGGTCATATAATACCAAATAGCTAGCTGCCTAAAACCTATTACACAGTTGGGTTAACAGCCTCAGTCCAAAAACCCTTGAAGTTAGAGAAGTCAAGCCATTAATACGCCAAATATGAACAGACGGAATGAAACTTAGCCCTTGGGAATTGAAGAAAGTCGCCTCTCTGTCTTCTCTAGCAACCTATATCAGAATATATATGTATATATATATATGAATTACCACAAGACAAGATACGAAAGACAGGAGCTAGTGACATGAGAAAAGCCAAGTGGCGTCACTTTTTTGTGTGTGGGTCATGAGTTGTTTTTCTCTCCAAGTCCTGTCACCTAGTTTATGTTCCCACATATATGCATATATACCTTAAAAAGAAGATCTTTCATGAACCCTAAGTCAACCTAACTCAGTATCTCCTACGATCACAACCGTCCAACTCACATCTCATAATGTGCAGCTTTGACTTTCACTTCACCGCCTTTGAACTTTAGCAGACAGCCACTTCTTTTTAAAAAAACAGAGTTTTGTTTAATTCGCATGTCCTGTATATCTGATTCCTATGCCCAAGCCTTCACTAAAAAAAATAAGATGTAATCCATTCAGTTTTTTTAAGTGTGACTTGCACGTAAATCCCAACACATGATGTGTGTGTAAGCACATGAACTCGAGGAAAATAATAAAAAAATATATAAATAAAGATTCACACAGTGGCTACTTTTGCGCATGTCTTTATCTTTGTGTTCCCTTTTGCTTACAAAAAAAAAAGCAGCTCAACAAACATAGTTTCAATCTCGAATTCACCAAATTCAAAGCAGGCAGAAAACTATGAACATATAGAGCTGATCATCTGCGGTACCCGACAAAAAGAAGACAAAGAAAAGATAAGAGAAAAGAGACAAGGATTTTTAGTATTAAACTATTCAGTTATGGCATGTTTATATATATATATATATATGCTCAAAAACAGAGTCAGAGAGAGATCAGAGGCTAAAGATTGAGTGCTCAGAGGCAGAGATCTGAAAGTGAAGGATATGGAAGATGGTGTGTCAGGGTTTTGTATCAGAGCAGAAAGTTTTAGGAGAGGTGATAGTAATAATAATGGGAATAGTGGAAGTAGTGGAACTAAGTGTGGGCGTTGGAATCCGACAACAGAACAGGTTAAGCTTCTTACGGACTTGTTCATGTCTGGTCTGAGAACTCCAAGCACTGATCAGATTCAGAAGATTTCCACTGAGCTTAGCTATTATGGCAAGATTGAAAGCAAGAATGTGTTTTATTGGTTTCAGAACCATAAAGCCAGGGAGAGACAGAAGCGTCGTAAGGTCTCATTCCATGACAAGGATCTTAGTAACATTCGTCGTCAAAACTCTCTGTTATCTTCCGCACAACACAGTGAGTATTATGATTATGATTATTATTATTATTCTTATGTTGTTTGAGAGTTTTGAACCCTTTTGTTAAAGATTGTTCTTTTTGGCAGATTTTGGGGAAGTGGATCAAGTTCAAGAGCCAGAAAGAGTTATAGAGACTCTTCAACTGTTTCCCTTGAACTCCATTGGTGAATCAGAAGCAGAGAAAGTGAGGGGACAAGCAAATAAATATGGGGATGATGATAACGGTACGATGTTTCAGCCGTCGATGGGGGAACATATGGATAACTCAGCATTAGATTTGCGCTTAAGCTTTCTGTAAAACACAGTGGTCGGAGTGTAGAAGAAGATGATGATATAACATATAAGTCATTACTGTTCACTTAGTGAAGTAGTTATAGGTTTTAGCAGAAACAGGAGCAGAAGAAGTTGAAGTTTTAAAAGTAATATTATAGACTAGCTTCAAATTATGAATGACGTACTGACATGTAGCTTTTTTTCTAGAGTATTTGAAATTGAAATGTCTAGACATTCTCCTCAGCTTGCTCATTCAACTTGGTAATTATGTGTCCAAGTCTACTCTGTCGGATCATATTTTAATTTGCATATAGTAATGATGCTTGGAATTCTGATTAGCTTCTTTTCAAGAGATCACTATTCACCTCGGAATGCGCATACAAGATAACACATAAGTCATGCATAGGGCCTGCCTCTATCTTTGAATATCATGAACCGTTCACACACCAACAATGTGGATATGCACATGCTGTCTAAATGAGTTGGGAGTCTCATTCTTTATCATCTTTATTCTCCAAAAATAACTGAAAACTAATTCCCGTTTGATTATAAAAATGTGGATTTGGGTAATGTTACAAAGACTGAAAGACTATTAGTCAGGGTCTTGTTAACTCAAACGACACTAAACATCTCTTATAAAACTTTTATAAGGGTGAGATTGTGAGTTTGAACCATCTGTGGAAGGTATAATAGTGCGTGAGTTGTGATAAAAAATTGTCCATGTATCTTTAAACTTATCTGCTATCAAGCTGAAGTAAATCGCAATTGAAAGCTTGCTGTGAAGGCATACAATTGTAAAGGGGCAACGGATGTCTCTTTTGTGAAGGCAGGGTCTTGAGGCAATTGAATGCTTCAAGACCACCCTCCCGCTCTTTTTTAAGTTACTTATTAATAATACGGTTAATTTTTCTAAAAAACATTCTTTTAATAATTTGCATTGAAAACCACTACTTCTAGTCCACTGTACAAAAGTTAGTTAGGGGTTGAATTTGGTTGCCTTAAATTTATACTCCCATCGATTCTTAATATAAACTACTTAATCATAATATATGTTGTATATTTATGTTATAGAGTAGAGTCGGTAATATGGGCTCAACCTGCGGGCTCAACCCGTGAGCCCACGGGTTTTGACGGGTTAGGGTTGGAAAAATCCCAACCCGCAAAAATGCGGGCCGCACAAGCCCGCACCGCATAACCTGCGGGTTGGCGGGTTGGCCCGCAAAATTTTTTATTTATATATAATAATTTTACAAAACTTATAAGTTTTCCACTCTTATCTTGGTACCTCTCAATCCAAAGAGAAAAAATCTTAACTTCTTCCCTTCTTCTTTAAACAAAATTATTATATTTTGGTTGTTTGAGAATGAGTTTATGTTTTGTTTATAAACTTTAACAAATTTGATAACTTTATCTCTTAAATTTTAGATTATGTTTTTAAATTTTTATAAAAGCAATGATTGATACTAGGAAGGTAAATTTAATTACTCGTATATATGTATCTCATATTTTCAATCCTCTTTAAAAAATATGAATTTTTTTTTAAAAAAATGCGGGCCTGCGGGCTGGCCCGCAACTCGCACACTGCGGGTTAGGGTTGACATTTTGCCAGCCCGCAGAAGTACGGGCTGTACAGGCCCGCATCGTGCGGGCCGCTGGTTGGTGCGGGCCAACCCGCGGGCTGGCCTATATTCCCAGCTATATTATAGAGTATATCAATTTATAAGTCAGACAACTTAGTTTAGATAAACATGATAAATATAAATAATTTAATATAACTTATTTAACTTCATTAATCTATAAAAAAAAAAGTCAACTAGCTCTTATATTAAGAACCAGAGGTAGTAATTGTTTTCTTAAAGCATCCATCCCTATTGATTACATATTCCATCCAAAGGTAATCATGATGAATGGTGATATTTTTTAAAAAATAACCCATATTTGTTATAAATAATAAACATATACCTCTGATACTATTTATAAGGTATAAATAAAGAGAAGAATTTTATTGGCAAAAAAAAATAGAGAAGAAATTTTTTTTTGTCTTATTTATAAGGCACCTTATTAAATTTTTTATATGAATGCACAACTTACGCTTCATTTATTATTATGTTGACTTTGTTCTTATGGGTATAATATATATTAACTAGGGATAAAATTAGAAAGATGTTGAATTTTATGGTACAGTTAATAAAATTTAAGATTTTACTTGGTCTATATGAAATATGTTGGAAGTGATAAGATGAGTAATTTATTTAATTTACCTAAATTAGTTGTCTAGTTTTTACATTAAGTATGGGAGATAATATGTACTGCATTAATGAAAACCTTCACTTTACCTTTGATGCAATTAAAAAAAAAACACACACACACACACACACAATATTTTGATGCAATTAACAATGACTAAGGCGTGCCTCAATGGTTAAAAAACGCTTAGAGAGAAACTTATTGATTGTCGTTGTTAGTTGTTACATATGCAATTAATACCTAATACTTAATGTATTTAGTACATGTACGGTGAAATGTTCATGAACTTAATAATTTAGATTCATGAATAAGGGGAGGAACATTAAATAAAGATAGATTTAAAAAATTAAGATAATTCTACCTGTTAATACGTAATATATTTAGTACATGTGAAATGTTCATTTACTTAATAATTTAGATTCATTAATAAAGGGGAGGAACGTTAAATAGAGATAAATTTAAAAAATCAAGAGAATTCTATTCATTATTGATATGTTCCGAGTTTGGGAGGCGTGTAAATTGGGCTTGGCCTAGTGAACCACAAAATTGCAGAAGACTGGTGGACCCCTGCCTGATTTGAGTTGAAATGAAATGGGGTATGTTGCTATGTTATCGGCTAAGCAGGGTCTACAGGATTAGATACGTTAACAGAAGTCTCTTACCACATTGCAGTTCACCATGCCAAACTCAATCCACAACCCCTTAGAACTATAATCCCTCTTTCTTAAAGGAGTTCGTCCTTTACATTTTTTGAAGGGAGTGAGATTCAAAGTATTGTGGGTTCTGATACCAATTCTTAAAAAGGAAAGGCTAATGGTCGTGACAAAAGTTTAAACTAGTAGTAGATGCACACCCATTACTTTTCAACCTAGATTAGACACGCGTTCATCTGTCTCGTATGACTTTGTGGTATATCAAGTTAAACCTGATCCCTACTCTCTTCCTTAACTTTGTATTAGTTATACTATCGGTGATAATTCTCATCTAGAGTAGAGTATTTGTGAGAATTCTCTCAATTTATTTTGTGCTAAACTATTTTCTATGAAATTTATATTAAAAAACTCTCTATTCCAACAATTTTGATTTAGTGTAGTTAAATTTCTTACTCACACAAATCACATTAGTTAACTTTTTATTCAAAACAAAAGCAAATTAAAAGTATAAAAAAAACACAGTATTTGAATCCATTATCAAAGGGATTGAATTAAGTAATGGTGGTTAATGGTCGGTATCTAAAAACGGCACTAGGGACATTCAATCTTTTGACGCAACCAACAAACAACAAAACTTGTGTGAATAAAAAAGTGAGCAAGGCATGCGAATAATTTCTTAGCCAACCTTAAAATCCCTCAAGCAAATCACACAATCACTCAACCCTTGCACTTGTTCCATCTCTACTCTTTGCAATCCCTCAATGGATAATTTACTGGCAAGTACGAACTCATTACTACGTAGATGTTCCTCCATAGATGCCTCCAGAGTTTGATTATAATAATAAGCATAATCATCGTTATTATAGAAATAATAAGTGAAAATATCAATAAACACAATCATGTTGATAATTTGTGATTCCTGGGGGTGTCATTAATCATGTTGCGTGCAAAATCTGAGATCTTGGCTACCATAGAGCTGTGAAATGGTTCAGGTATATAAAAAAAGGAGAAGATAAAATATCATTTACTCTTTGCTACAATGCATCTTTCAACATTTATATATAAAACAATTAGAGAAAGAATGAGTAGCAGACATCAAAGAAGAAAGAAGATGAGCATGAAAACAGAAAAATCAAGAGAAAGAGAGAAGAGGAAAGCTTATGGCCAGAATCGTATTGCTCTATTGTTCTAAGTTTGTTTACATAATGAGATATATAGATCAATTTATTTATAGCCGTAGGATCACATTGAGTGAAGCATCTGTTGACACAACAAATCTTAGAAAGTGGTTACACTCGATAACAACTAGACTCAACTAAATATAGTTATCCTAACTATATTACTAACGGCTAATAGCCTTCCATAAAATTAGGAGTGGGGAGTATATACATCTCCAACACAAAGTTTATTTTGAAAATAGCTAAAGAGTGAGCTAGAGAGAGGTTTAGTCAGTGTGTTTGCCAACTGATCAACAACAGGGATATGAAGAACTTCAATTTGGTTACAGAGGACCTTTTCTTAGACAAAAAGATATCTAACTCTATGTGCTTAGTATGCTAATGAATGATAGGATTGTGTGCTAGATGAACAACACTTAAATTATGGCATAGAATTAAAGGCTTGACAAGAGGCTGCACTAGGAGCTCAATAAGCAGTGACTGAAGCCATAATATTTCAGAGACTATATTGGTGAGGCTGTGAAATCTAGCTTCTATAGAGGAGCGTGCAACCGTAAGTTGCTTCCTTAAACACCATGACACAAAATTTCCTCAAAAAAGCACAATTCCTAGATGTGGAACGTCGATCATTTGAATCTGTAGCCCAATTAACATCAATATATGCAACAAGGCGCAAGGAATTAGATTTGTGAAGAGTTAAACCAAACATAAGAGTGCCTTTCAAATAACGCAATATACGTTTGACGGCCTGCCAATGAGATTTAAGAGGATGATGCTTATATTGACATACTTTATTCACACTAAAGGCCATTTCTGGTCGTGTGATAGTTGCATATTGAAATACACCAACTATGGATCAATATAGGTATGGATCAGTCATGGGTAGAGATCATGTTGAAGGCAAATGTGAAGAGGAAGCCATAGGAGTTTTGATTGCTTTACAATTAGACTTACCAGCTCTTGTAACCAATTCAATAATATATTTCCTTTGAGTCATAGTGAGACTACCAATAGATTTTTTATGCACCTCCATGCCAAGGAAATAACTAAGCATACCTAAATCCTTAAGGGCAAATGCAGTATTTAATTTGTAATTAAAAGCAGAGATGATTGGCATAGAGTTCCTTGTTATAATAATATCATCAATACATGTAAGCACATAGATAATAGTGGAACCAGAATGCATAGTAAACAAGATGGATCACATTTGCTAGAAGTAAACCCATACTTCTGTAGAGCTGCAGTTAGACGATGAAACAAAGCTCTAGGAGCTTGCTTAAGACCACAAAGAGCCTTGTGAAGTTTGCACACTAAGGGTGTAGAGCTAATCTCAAAACCAGGAGGTTGTTGCCTGTAACCCTCTTCTTCAAGAACACTATTAGAAAGGCATTATTAACATCAATTTGTGAAATATTCCACTGTTAAGACAAAGCAATGGTAAAAATAGTATAAATGGTAGCATAGTTGACTACATGTGAGAAAGTGTTATTATAATTAAACCCAAAAGTTTGATGAAACCCTTTAGCAACCAATCTTGCTATATATTTGTCAAGTGTACCATCTTGCTTCTTTTTGGCACACTACACCCATTTGCAACCTATAATTGGACGATTAATAGGTGGAGGAACAAGAAACCAAGTTTTATTGTCTAGGAGTGCTTTATACTCAGTCTGCATGACAGCTAGCTAATTAGGATCCTAAAGAGTAGTTCTGACTAACTTTAGAACAGGAGAAATCGCTAAGACTCTTAATGTGAAGATCCCAAACTTAGAGCGAGTCTGCATAAGATGGCTAGCAGGAGGAGGAGCAGGAATAGTCTCAGTAATCAAACTAAAAGGTGTAAGGTACTGAGCTTGATTAGGAAAAGATTCTGTACTTAAAGTAGATGAAGGGGTGGCTAGGGACAGGTGCCAAAATTGGTTTGGAGCATTGGGAGAATCAAGTGCAGCATGAGAGATATCAATTGCAGTAGGGGAATCATTAGCTAATAATAGTGGAATGGTTGAACAAGGAAGACTGCCATAATAAGGAACCTGTGTAGAACTAGAGACAGATTTATATAAGAAGGGAAAACATTGCTAATGAAATTTAACTTCTCTAGAGATATACATTCTTCCTGTAGGATCAAGACACTTATAGCCCTTGTGATGAGGACTGTAACCAATAAATGTACATTTTGTGGATCTAAAAGACAATTTGTGAGAATTATAAGGTCTCAATAATGGATAACAAGCACAACCAAAAACTTTAAGAAATTTATAGTTGGGAAGGGAATGAAAAAGCTTTGTACATGGCACTTCATAATTAATGACAGAAGTAAGAAGCCGATTTATAATATAAGCAACTGAAATAAAAGCGACATCCCATAATTTCAAAGGTAAATGAGCATGAGAAAGCATAGTCAGATCAACATCAACAATATGCATATGCCTTCTTTCTACAGAACCCATCTGTGTATGTGTTTATGGATAAGAATATAAATGAACAATGCCATGCAGAGCTAAGAACTTATCAAAAACTTTGAATTCACCTCCTCCATCAGTTTGAAGAGATTTGATCTTATTGTCAAGTTGATTCTCAATCAATGTTTTGAATTGAATAAAAGTAGATAGTGAAACAAACTTGGCTTTAAGAGGATAACGCCAGATATACTTAGAGTAGGCATCAACAAATGCAATGTAGTATGCAAAACTTGAAAGTAGACATACGGTGAAGTTTCCTAATACAACAAGATGAACAAAAAAAATATGTACTTGTATTATTATCAATCTTGCCAAGGTTACATTCAGCAGCAAGGTGTTTAACAATTGACATAAAAGCATGCCCAGGTCTATAATCCATAGGGCTAATACAGCAAAATTTTTACCAGCAACAGAAACATTAGAATTTTAAGTGACATTAGCAATACATGAATCAAAATTAGTAGTACATGCAGAAGAAGCCGCTGATATATTATTAGTTGATATAGCTAATAAAATCTGATAAGTTGATGGTTGGCTTGAAAAGGAAACAATTGGAGCAGCAGATGAAGAAGCACTGGTCGAAGATCATCAAAGTAGTAAAGGCCATCACTTCTGAGGTGACCTTTGAGAATAATATGATGATTGTCTTGTGATTTAATGCAACAACAAGGAGGATGAAACTAAAAATATACACTATTATCACTTGTTAGTTTAGAAACACTTATTAAGTTATTAATGATGTATGTTTGGAACATGAAAAACATTGTTCAGTTAAAAAGGAAACATAGGATTAATATAAGGTAGTATAGTTAATCCCCCATGTAGTATTTGCATACCTGATCCATTTCCAACAAAGAGATGGTTGGATGGACTAGTCATTAGTTGAGTCTGAGCCATATTATAGTGATGTAGTGTGACATGATGAGAAGCACCTGAATCTAAAATCCATGAGTAATCATAATAATATTCTGGTACACATGGATGAATAGTATCTGAAATAGCAGCAAGATTTATAGTAGGATAAGATGGATTATAGGAATATGGTCTTATAGGAGAATGAAAAATATGAGAAGAAGGATGTACAGAGACATCATAATAACAGTGTAAGTAAGTGTGACTAGATCTGCAATAATGATGACAATATGGATTAGATCGTCGGCCTCTTCCTCTGAAACGTCCACCAGTACCTCATCCTCATAAAATGTGTCCACGATTAAGATCTGAGGGAGACTAATGTTGATAAATCGGTGCAGATGCTGGTTGACTAATTTGATACTTGTGATGCGAGAGACTACTACTAGAATAACTAGTACTAGCTTCAGAATTAGCAACAAGATTAATAGACATAGTATCAATCGAAGCAGCTTTTAGTGATTTAGCAATCCTGATATATTGAGCCAATAATAAAGACTCAATCTCACTCAATTTGTGTTTTTGGGCTATGATAATTATAATAGTAACATCATATTCTTCAAGCAATCCTTCTAAAATCACATCAATATGCTCTTGAACAGATATAGCTTCACCAATAGATATTAGACAATCAATCAATGCCTTAATTCTAAGAAGATATTCAGAGATAGATTGCATAGGAGCTTTCTTTATATTACGTAGCTCAGTTTTGAATTGTTGAATTTTTGATCTTGTGTGAGCCACAAAGAAATCAAGGATTCAGCGCCAGAGAGAATGAGATGGCTCGCAACCTATAAGTCTTGTGCATTTCTTTAGAGACAATGGATAGAAGCCAAGATACAAGTAGTTGATCTTGTTTGAGCCACCGGATATAAGAATCGTGAGGATTCTTAGAGCATCTCTTTTCTACGGTGTGTTGTCTTTGATCAAAATTTTTTTGAGATCTTGACCTCGAGTAGCTGCCAGGACTTGTTGCCTTCATGGTAAGAAGTTCTTCTTATTGAGCCCGCAGAGATCATATGGCTAAACGCCACAACTCCAAATGCGTGCATGAGATAAGCTACTTTAGGATTACCGGAAAATGAAGCTTCCGTCATGATGGCCAAATCAAAGTGCTTTGATACCATTTCGACATTCAGATATAAAGCAATCATAAGAAGAATGAGTAGCAAACATCAAAGAAGAAAGAAGATAAGCATGCAAAGAGAAAGAGCAAGAGAAACAGAGAAGAGGAAAGCTCTTGACTAGAATTGTATTACTCTGTTATAAGTTACAACTCCAAATGTGTGCTTGAGATAAGCTACTTTAGGATTACTGGAAAATGAAGCTTCCGTCATGATGGCTGAATCAAAGTGCTCTGATACCATTTCAACATTCAGATATAAAACAATCATAAGAAGAATGAGTAGCAAACATCAAAGAAGAAAGAAGATGAGCATGCAAAGAGAAAGAGAGAAGAGGAAAGCTCCTGACTAGAATTGTATTACTCTGTTATTCTTAGTTTTGCTTACATAATGAGAGATACATATCAGTTTATTTATAGGCATAGGATCACATTGAGTGAAGCGTCTATTGACACAACTAATCTTTGAAAGTGGTTACAATCGGCAACAACTAGACTCAACTAAAAATAGTTATCCGAACTATATTACTAACAGCTAATAGCGTCGTGTGAAATCCTGCACACAATGTGATGAACAATATTGATGAAATCCTGATTAAGGCTCAAGTGAGGAACTTCATAATAGCGATGATCAACAGTTTTAGGATGAGATACATCAAAGGGACAAAGAGAATAGTCCACTGGCAGAACATGACTCCCGTATCCGCGAAAAACTGCAATAATGCCAGCAATATCCATGTTACTTGTGGCCTTTGGCTTTTGGAAAAATTCAAAGTGTAAGAGGTTGCAAGAATTCCTCGGTGGCACCATATAATAAGGTATAGGTATATATGAATGAATCACTAATGAAATGAGCCGCATCCCTCCTTCTAATAGGATTGTATTTTTTATATGTATATAACAAAATTTGGAAATCAATATATCTATCAATTTTCTATCCATCTGTTTAAATTTATAAAAAAGGCAATTTATCTAATTTATATATTATTTAAATATTTAATTTTATGATGAGTATAAAGTAATTTCCTCTTCCATCTCCATCATCAATTTTCTATCCATCTATATGTATTTTCAATATTTATGTAATAAAAATATTTTTTTTAAAAAAAAGCACTATTTTTAAGAAACAAGTATTAAACAATTATACATAAATATAAAAAGAAAGTTGTTTCCAACTTAAGAAACAAGTATTAAACAAATAAATTTAAAAAGATAATATATTTGTCATAGAATATGTTTTTTATAATTTTATGAGAATCCTAGTGTATTGCCTTTTTTCATATAAAATCCTTTTCATGAAAATTTATGAGATTCCCATTTTCGATTGGTAGATTGTCCATAGTTTCTACTTTCTAATGTAACAAATCGACTCGATTAAATTAGCAAACGATGATGACCTATATATTTGGACTAATTTTCATTTAAGGATAATCACGATGAAAGATGATATTTAAAAAAAAATCTAATTAGTTGTCTAAACTTTTATATTAAGGATGGAGGTAATACTAAATTAATGAAAACCTTCATTTTACATTTGACGCATATGCAATTGATATTTTTTTGATAAAAAAATGCTTAGGCGGGTTAGGTTCCGAGGTTTATCAAAGCCCAGGCATGACTCAATATTCAAAAGGCACTTATAGAGACAAACTTCTTTCACCAATAAGTCCGTTACATATTCAATTAATACTTATTCCTTAATGTATTTATTATTAGTACATGTGAATCTTCATGTGCTTAATAATTTAGACTCATGAATAAGAGAGAGGAAGATTAAATGGAGATAAATTCAAAAAACAAAACGAGAGAATTCTATTCTTTATTGGTATGTTTCAGTTCTAAGAATCGGGTTCGGGGATTGGTGGACTGCTGAACTCAATTCACACCACCTCCCCTTTTAAAGATCCTTAGAAATTAAAAGAAGCAATAACCATCCTATAGCAAAGACGTACCCATTTCCTTCAACCCTTGTTCCAACAATGTCAATCAATGGAAAAGGTTTATTTTTATTGTTAAATTTCTTACTCACACAAATGACGTAGGTTACGTAGCCATTCTTATGAAGTTTATATTTCTCATAACAAGAATTACTTTATGCGTGTTTTTCTTTAAAAAATTACTTCAAGCATTAACTAATCACATCCTTAAAAAAATCTCACACCGTAGGATGTATAATCTTCACCTAGAATACATAAAAATAAGCCATGAGCAAAAATCAAGATGGTGAGATACAAGATTGATATTTTTGCCTCCTTGACCCAAGCATTAGTGGTTTGTGAGATACAAGAGATTGATATTTTTGCCTCCATAACCCAGGCATTAGTGGTGCCTTTGCTGATAGGGTGGTTAAAAATCCAGGCTTTAGTCATTGGATTAGAGTGGAACCAAGTGGAATGTGCAGATTTTCTTGCAAGGAAGGGACACTGGAATACTCTTAAGAGTTAAGACAATTATGGTCCAGGATGTACTAAATGGATGCCTAGGCATCTATGTAGAGGAGATAAACAATGTTTTAGACTAGATCTTATAGGCATAATCTGAAATTTTAGGTGGTGTTCCTAAGAAAGGAAGTTTTCCTATTTTCTTTCATTTCAAGCTCCGGCTTGCCTTTGTAACTAAAAAAAGCTCATCAAACATTATTATTATATTACATACCTAAGAGAGAAAAAAGATTAAATAATTCACGACACAAAATTTAAAGATTTGTTTAAAAATCTAGATCAACATATATTGTGCATCACTAACTCAATATTTAAAACAAAAGGCAAAATTTACAAAAAAAAAAAAAAAGCAGTTATTTGAATCCGTTATCAAAGGGATTGAATTAATGGTTGTCATCATTGGTAGGCATCTGAAAATGACACGATGGACATTCATTCTTTGACGCAGTCAACGAACTATACAACGTCTGTAAAACAAATGTGAACAATACATGCTTATAATTTTTCTGCCAACCTTAACTCTCTCAAGCAAATCACACAGTTACACAACCCTTGTACTTGTTCCAGCTCTACTCTTTGCAACCCCTCAATGGATGATTCACTAGCAGGCACCAACACATTATTAGGTTCATGTTCCTCCATAGAAGCTCCACAGTTTGATTATAATAATCATCATTATCAACATCATGGTAACAAGTATAGATCCAAATACACACAATCATGATTCCTGTGTGTATTGTTAAGCATGTTGCTTACGGCGTCCAAGATCTTGGTCGTCGTGGAGCTTCGAGAAGGTTCCAGGATATCAAGAGAAGATAATATGTCGTTTGTTACTTTCTGTAATTCCTTCTCATAATCGACCCAGCATGCAGGCTTGGTACAGGTATTGCTCTTGTCCTGATGAAGCTAAGGAACAATTGAGGAACTTCATAGTAGCGTTTTTCTCTGATGAATTTCATAGTGAAGTATGGATCATCATTAGGTTTATCATAGGGACAAAGATTATAATCCACTGGGACAACATGACTCCCGTATCCGCAAAAAACTTCGACAATATCACCATCCATAATGCGTATGCAGCCTTTGACTTTTGGAGAAATTCTAAAGTGTAAGAGGTTGTTAAGAGGACAATAATATTACCTTAATTCGATTATGGAAGAAGATAAAAGCAACATTTATATATATATATATATATATCAACCTTAATTACCTGGGGATGGAAGACGTTCGTTTGGATCAGTTCAATGTGGCACGTAAAGCAGCTCTCAGCCTCTAGAATCCGGCTTCTCTCCATTGTCTTCCCATCTCTTGCCTCTTCATTATCCAAAACACTGCCCTTTTTTTTGGTGGGGGGTGTTTAAAAAAAAATGTAACACCTTGAAGTGTTTTTTAGTATCACTTAGTATCATAAAATAATGTTTCCTGTATTCAGCAAGGTAAAATATTTTTCTAATTGCAACGAACAGTTTAAACTTAAGATACAAAATGGTGATAAAAAAATATTTCAGTGGATTAGATGCCAAAAAAAATTATTTTAGGATACTAGGTATTAATGAAAAATTATTTAAGGTGCTAAATGAGTTAAAAATTAATTTCTAATACTGGATGTTACTAAAAAAATATTTTAAAATGCAGTTTGCTACTCAATAGTTACTACTGAAAAATTATTTAAGGTGCTGAATGAGTTAAAAATTAATTTATGATACTGAGTGTTACTGAAACAATACTTTAGAGTGCAGTTTGCTAGACATTAGTTACTACAAAAAAAAATATTTGAGGGTGATCAATATATCAAAAATGATTTTAAAATATTGGATGCCACTTAAAAAATACTTTAAGGTGTTACATATTATATTTTCTAAAAAAGGACCCAACTGCCCTTTTTTAAACCAAAACGGGTAGTGTTTTGGGTCATAGAGGCAAGGGACAGGAGGGCAATGGAGAGAAGCCGCATTCCAGCCTCTAAACCCCCGCCGTTGGTTCCTCCAGAGCAGCTCTAACATCATAATGGGGTTGTTTCATATATATATATATAAGAAATAAGTGAAAATTACGGAAAAAATACCTTCAAAATTTAAAAATCTTAATCAATGATTTCCTATTAAAATAAGTTGTGAATTGCTAACAAGTATAATCAATACCTGTTGTATTATAGAAAACAAAATTGATTTGGTAATTTCAAATTTTGAAGCTATTTTTCTGAAATTTCACCAAAAATGAATGATGTTATATAAATTTATTTTATGAGACGTACTCGTGTATAGTAATTTCCTCTTCTATGAGTGTTCAATTTTATTCTATATCCATCTGTATCTTTATTCTATATTTGAAATAAAAATATATTTTTCTAATAATAAGTGCGATTTTTAAGAAAAAATATTAAAAAAATAAATTTAAAAAGGTCATATATTTCTCATAAAATATCTTTTTCAAAAAATCATGAGAATCCCATGTTCTATTAGTATATTATCTGTGTAGTGTAACAATAACTAAAAATCTTCCCCGCTATGGTTTGCGATTTAACATTTTTTTTAAAATTCCTCTTCCATCATCAATTTTCTATCCATTTATATCTTTTTTTTTTCTAAATTTATGTAATCAAAGATGTTTTTCTAAATTACTATTTTCAAGGGAAAAAAATATTGAACAAAGAAATTTGAAAAGATCTTATATTTATCATATTATCTTTTTTATGAAAAATTATGAGATTCCCATATTCTATTGCTAGCTCGATTGTCTATAGTTTATAAATTCTAATTAACAGGACAAAAAAGAATATAGATTGTTAAGATATGATCAAAATTTTGGTGACGGTTGCACAATAATAATACGCTCACTTAATCAACAAAAAATTTTGGTTGCATTCTTTATCTCCTGTTGGCAGTGTGTGATGGTGGTGCTATTATTATAACTTGTCTGGGATATTTGAACAATATTGACGAGTTAGATTCAAATATTTTTAGATATAATTGAAAATAGCTCCTGCAACTTAATATATATTTTTATCTACAATATTTGGATATTCAATATAAGAGAAATCGAGTTTGTTTTTGTCACGAGGCTCAGATGTTTATTTTCTACCATGTTTAGTTTTTCACCACTTCTTTTGATTTTTCGTTTGTGTACTTTGAGAAAGGACTAGCCTGCTTGCTAGGCTCACGATTTGTCTTGGGCCTTTGTTCTGCTTCAGGGCTAAGACTATAAAATATACCCATAATTAATGTTTAATAACACTTCAAATATGATTATCTCTAATAGAAGGATATTTATGCTTAATGTAAGAAAAAAAAACCATTTTTTCACCAAATAATTATAGCAATATTTGATTTGGTCCCATTAGTAAAGATCTTTTTGACCAAAAATAGGATTATGAGTTTAAATTTCATTAATCGATTCCAAATCTAACTCGGTCTCTCTAACTCACTATCCAACTTGCCTAACTTGTTTTTTACCAAACTAGACGTATGTCCAGGCCTTAGTAAATCCCTCACATCCAAATTGCCTAATTCTTTTTACCAAAAAAAATTATAGCAACGGTTGGTTGATTCTTGGGATCCAACTCATCCTAAATTTTTTAGTATGTGTTTGGATTAGTTTTTGAGAATAGCTTTTATGATTTACGAGGTAAGTGTGTGAGAGGAGTTTTATCTCGGATTGCGCAAACTTAGATTTGAAATCTAGGTTTGACAAATTGCCAAACACTCACTTGAGTCATTCATACCCAACTCACCTAATTTTTTTAACCAAACTAGAAGTATGCCCAAACCTTGATGAGCTCCGAGAATCTAATGCACCAAAACCTTTTTTTCAACCAAAAAAAATTATAGCAACGGTTGGTGTTTTGTCCGCGGCAAGTAGCCGTAATGACTGGCATCCGCTACATTCAGATGAGATCCTAGATTCACTCTGGCATTGACATTTTTGTGTGAATTATATAGAATAGGAAAGTGGACTTTTAGCTTTTGTTTCCCCAAATAATTTCGGTTTTGGCAAACCTCCAAATCATAATTTTAAACCATGGTTTGTATAACTCGAGATAAAACTCTTCCCACACACTTATCTCATAAGTTGTAAAAATTATTAAAAAAAACTAATAATCAAATAAATGTTGTTCTTATCCTCTTGGGCTCAGCTTGTCTTGTAGAACACGTACCAACCCTTTTATGCGATCCTTCCAAACTAGCATTAAAAGAGACAAACATTACATGACACGAAGAGAAAGTACGGGTCAAATACAAAAAGCACAATTCAAATCATCACTACTATCTAAAACAAAGTGGCCCCACCTAAGTGGAAAGCATCATCGACCATCATCAATTGCACCAAGAACTCGATGCGTACGCCATGAACTCCGGGTCCGATTCCAGCCCCTCCATCGTCTCCGGCGCCAACAACACCTCCAAGTCCACACTCCCACCTCCTTCCCTCCCCGGAAACGCCGATATCTTCCCGTCAAACTTGTTCCCTCCGCCGCTCCTAACCGCCATAGGCCTCCCCCACCCAAAATCATTATCAAACATGGGAAATCTAGGCGAGCTCCCCATCGTCACCGACGTGCCGTCATGATTCCCCAGCGGGAAGCACCTCGGATTTCTCTCCCAATCCTCTACGAGCCGCCTCACCATAGCGTCATCGTGCGCCTTCACGTTCTTGTTCAGCTGCTCCGCGCACCACCTTAGTCCCCTGCACTCGACGTCCTCTGACGTGGCATACGTGGGTATGCTCTGAATCGCGTTCCCGAAATAGTAAGGATCCAATTTAGGCTCTAACCTCATGCGACAGTTCACTGCCATCTTGAACGCTGTCGTTTTCGACGGATGCAACTTCCTCGAGCGTGTCACGCCTCGCCATAGCAGCGCGCAAAGTGACTGAAACGACGATATCTCGTTGTTAACTTTGCCTTGGTTGTTATTATGGTAACTATCGTTTTTTAGCTTCCCTATTAACTCGACGGCGTTAAGCTCGCCGTTAATTGTGAGTTTCTCGCTGTTCACGGCGGCTTTCAGTTTTTTCATGGCTTCTTTGCTGAAGCTGAAAATTCTCTCCCTTAATGGCTCGTCAGGGTTGAAAGTGATCTTGGGCCCACCTTCCGGCAACTCAAGCACCGCTTTGGATATCAGAATCGAATCCCGACGGAAATCGGGGACGTTGGAGATTTTATTTGTGGCCTCTCTGCATATTTCGGCGAAGGTATTGAAGAAATTCCAGAACGACGTGCCGTCGGCGATGGCGTGGTTCATGGCGCAGCCGATGAAGACGCCGTCGGCGAGCTCGGTGACCTGAACGGCCAAGAGTGAGCTGAAGTGGCCGGTGTAACTGACCTTTTTGTCAAAGGTGAAGAAGTGTTTAAACGAGCCTGGGACATCGGGTGGGGACAAGAGGTCGCGGACGGAGTATCCGGTGGCTGTGGCTTGTAAGAAGTCGACGCCGGCATCGTTGCAGGTGATGTAAACGTAGCCGTGGGAATCGGTAGTGAGGCGGCCGGCGAGGGTAGGGAAGTGAGAGAGAGTGAGGGAGAGAGAGGACTTGAGGTGAGGAAGGAGAGAGTGAAAGGGGAGAGAAGGGAGAGAAAAGAGACAACCTTTTTGGATGTAGTGACACGAGAGCATGGCAAGGTCGGAGATGGAGAGCTTGAGGTCTGAGATGTTGGACTTCTGGTTAGGGTACACAGTGCATTTGGAGAGTACAGTGAGGGTCGATGAAGAAGAAGTAGAGGGCATTTTTGTAATTTTGGTAGGTCTGATCTTGTAATTGTATTATGCTATTTGGTTCTGTGAATGGGAGAAGAAGTTACAAGTGCCTGGTATATATAGAGCAGGAGATGGGTTCCTGCTGATTCATGCACCATACAAATGATTGAAACTGATAAGAATAAATTACACTAAATTCTCTCAACTCTAATGACTATCTTCTGAATTCAATTACTAAGGCAATATAATACATGATCCTTTAATACATTATTATTAAGAACTGGTCGAAACTGCTGACATGATAAATGAAAATTAAATTTTAAAAGCAAAGTCAAACCATATCATCATGGGCAGAAATATAATGAGGAATATTTTTTTAAAAAAATCTAAATGATATATGCTGTGTATACGTTTTTTTTGTGATAATTTCGAATAAATATGAAGTACTGCGTCTACTGTATGAAAATATATATTGGTGATCAATATGGCAAGTAGCTAATTAATGGTTTCCAGATGCACGTGTCAAGTCAACTGAAATGAGATAACAAAGAATACCTTTCAGAGACGACAGATTCTTTTTTTAATTTGTTTGTTACACCTTCCTGTCAGATTCTTCTCACCTATATGCTATATATATATATATGTATGTATGGAGTACATGATTAACTTGCGTTCTCTCTGTAGGTATTCCTTTTTGCTTAAAAACATGCACTAATTAACTTATCTTTAACATGCACTTTCTGTTATATTCTCCAGCAAATTCTCATCACCAATCGGAGTTCTAGCAACATCGCGAGTTCGCGACTCAGCGACTAAAAACTGGCACTGATATATGTGGTGGGTCGGTCAAAGACTCCAACAATCAATGGATTTGTGGCTTCACATGCAAACTCATTAGTGTTCTGCGCTCCATAGCTGAATTAATAGGCAGGATTCATGGCCTTTACCTACGTTGGAGTACAGGTACTCACAAAGTATGTCTTTGTCTAATTGTGTAAAAACTATTTATTTTGCAGTCAGAGGGTGTGGTCTAGATTATCTTTTTAGAGACCTTGTGGATAAAATGAGGTCTCTTATTAATAGAGATTGCAGGTTCATTTTATAAATGTTCCTAGGGAAGATCTCATCTTTGCGGATAGATTGGCTAAGTTAGCTCATACCATTGCTAGTAGCTATTGTATCTTTGATCATTCTCCACCTCTCAACCAAGAGGTGGTTCATGATGAAGGAGTGTAAACTTCCGTAGGTTTTTGCTGTAATTTTGATTCTTAAGGAATGATATCTAGTTATATATTCAAAAAAAAAAAAAAACGGGCACTAATTTATCTTTATCTTTTACATGTAACCGCTTCCCCCAAACAACCAGGAGGTGGGGGCGGGGGAGGAGCGCCATCGTTTTACAGTACCCTCAATATGGATATTGATTACATATATTAAACAGTTTCCTTTAAAAGGTATTTTTTATACACTTAAATAATTAAAGAGAGTATTATATTTCATGTAAACCAACTGTCATAAACTCATATATTACAAATAATTAATGTAACTAATTTTTTTAATATCTATAAATTAATTATTTAATTCTTATATTTAAGCCGATTGTACTATCTTTATATAGTCATTTTATCCATACACATCCATTGGATAAAATGACTACACACACACACACATATATATATATTTGATTACATATATTAAAAAGTTTCCTTTAAAAGGTATTTTTATACACATAAATAATTAAAGAGAGTATTATATTTCATGTAAACCAACTGTCATGAACTCATATATTACAAATAATTAATGTAACTAATTTTTTTAATATCTGCAAATTAATTATCTAACTCTTATATTTAAGCCGAGTGTACTATCTTTATATAGAGTATGTTTGGAACAGTAATAGGAAAAATGAAGTTTCTCAATTTAGCGTTTGGTAATTTTATTTTTGGTAAAAGCCCGATTGTATAATGTGATTTATGTTTGGAACAGTGATTGTATAAATGACTTTTACAAAAGTAAAACTTGTTTGGATTGACTTAAGCACAAGTGACTTTTGTGATAATAGTAAGAGAGAGTGGGTGGAAAAATATTTTAAAGGGTTAAAAACACCAAAAAATAGTTTAAAATAATTTTTGGAACTGAAAAAGTACATTAAAGATAAAATTGCAATCAATCTGATAACACATTGGGTACAGTTGAAAAGATATTTTAAGGGTTAAAAGCACCAAATAATAGTTGAAATTAATTTTTGTAGCAAAAAAAGTACATTAAGGGTAAAATTGTAATAAGTTTGATAGTACACTGGACACAACTGAAAAAATATTTTAACCATTCTCACTCTCCTCAAAAGCTAAATTAATAAAAGCTAAGAAATGGAGCTTATGGCAAAAGCTATTAAGATAAAATTAAGCTCGATTGCTCACTTTGGGAAACAAACACTTAAAATTTTTTTTTTTTCAAATTGGGTATTGAGCTTATAGGCTCAATTTAGCGTTGGGGGGTTCAAACGCTCCCCCCAAACACACACTCTGAGTGTGTTTGGAAGAGCGATGGAAAAAATAAAGTTTATCAATTTAGCGTTTGGTAATTTTAGTTTTGGTAAAAGTTCGATTGTATAATGTGATTTATGTTTGGAACAGCGATTGTATAAATGATTTTTGTAAAAATAAAACTTGTTTGGATTGACTTAAGCACAAGTGACTTTTGTGATAATAGTAAGAGAGAGTGGGCGGAAAAATATTTTAAAGGGTTAAAAACACCAAAAAATAGTTTAAAATAATTTTTGGAACTGAAAAAGTATATTAAAGATAAAATTGCAATCAGTCTGATAACACATTGGGTACAGTTGAAAAAATATTTTAAGAGTTAAAAGCACCGAATAATAGTTGAAATTAATTTTTGTAGCAAAAAAAGTACATTAAGGGTAAAATTGCAATAAGTCTGATAGTACACTGGACACAACTGAAAAAATATTTTAACCATTCTCACTCTTCCCAAAAGCTAAATCAATAAAAGCTAAGAAATGGAGCTTATGGCAAAAGCTATTAAGATAAAATTAAGCTCAATTGCTCACCGGTGAAACCAAACACTACATTTTTTTTTTCAAATAGGCTATTGAGTTTATTAGCTCAAACGCTCAATTGGGGCCCCAAACACACACTTAGTCATTTTATCCATACACATCCATTGGATAAAATGACCACACACACACACACACACACATATATATTAAATTCCAGGGTAATTGAATTAGCATACAAAACAAATAAAATCTCTCAAAAGTAAGCTTTCAATCCAAAATTCTTTTTTATTGCATATTAGAGGAGTATTCGATCAGAGTAGTTTCTAATATAAATAATTAAAAAGGGTATTTTAAGAAAACCAACGCTTTTTATTTTTCTTATTTTATGAATAACAAACTTTAACTAATTTTTTTAATCTCTACAAATTAGTTATCTACTAACTCTTATATTTAAAACTAGCGGAGTAGTTTGAGGGTGATAACATTCCTTCTGTTGGTAGAAATTGTGATTAAAAAGCACGTTGGAATATATGGGCATTTTTCCTTCTTTAAAAAAGATAGTTGTAAATCTTGGGGACAAGCAATGAACGCAGAGAGAGATAATTAAAATAGGTAAACATTTTTGTCAAGAAGAGGAAAACAATGTCGCAGGCAGCCGAACAGGGCCTTGTTTGTGTACACTGAAACACACAGAGCACATGTGGATTGGTTTATCTGAGATTGTCTCCCTCATTGTTGCCCCAATCATATTAAACGTATCAGTATAATTGTTACTTCACATGAACATATATATAAGTTTCATTATATTTATTATTCATACCACATTCGTCTGCTTTTAATCAATCAAATCATATATACATGTAACAAAGCGAATGTGGAGTCCGAATATGATTTGATTATATGTGTGACAAGTAAACCAAAAGGGATTGTGTTGAAGTGTATTGGTTTGAGGTTTAGGGAACACGAGAACATGTTGTTTGATCAGTGAGGCTTGCTTCCATCATCCGTAAAATCATGCACGTGTTTAAGTATTAACATATTATACGATCGAACTGATTTAATTAATTAATTAATCAACCTCTTTCTTTCCTGGAGTGCATAATATAGATTAAAGGGCTCAAGAAAGAAGCAAGAGATTTTGTGTGTGTGACGGTGATGGATTATATATAGATGTATGCATTATTGAGTGTGAAGAGTTAGTCAATCTTGGCTTGTGTGGGTGTTAATTGTGAAAAAGAAAGATTTCTTCTATTCCGTTGTTCATTTCAAAACTTATTTTCCCCCGAAATGTTCACTTCGATCAAAACTGAAAAACTTAAAGTAGTACTGTAACTAATTATTTTCATAATTGTTAGTGATATGAAAAAAATAGGTTAGTGATGTGATTCGGATTCAATAAGAAATCCAAAATCCCCATCAGAGTTATTAGGAAAACTCGATGGAAAAACTCTAAAGAGCTGTTTGATATGAGGGGAGGGGAGGGAAAATAAAAATTTTATGAATTGAATTTTAAATTCAACTTATAAAAATTTTTCCTCCCCTCTAGATCCCTCGCAAGAGACAGTTCCTAGAGATTTATAGGGAAGGAAAAAATTTTATGGGTTGAGCTGTTAATTAGATTAATGACCTTGAGGGTAGTCAATAAAGTTAAAAAGTTTCCCATCTAACGTACCATATTTATGTGAGATTGGAGCTTTAGTCATTTAAATACGTAGTTGAAATTTTTATTTTCAGCATTTGTGTATGTATCAAATCTAGTCGGAAAGAAAATACCCTAGCTTTCTCCTCAATATTTCGAAAAGATTAGTTTTTCTTAACAACAAAATATATACTCCTTAATTGTAACCACTAAAAAATATTAGAAAGTAGGTCTATCATGCTTGATGATTGCCTACTCAAATATTGCAAAATTTCTTCAATTTTTTAGGCCAACATAAAATTTCTTTAATTCAAATATCGACATTCGTCTATATACAAAGAACACACTCTATTTTAAGATATATCATTGTTGTGAAACTCATGGTTATTAACTCTCTAAGATTATATTTTTTACGTTTCTATTTTATAAAATCGTGTTAATTTATTCTTAAACTTGTGTTAATTATAAACTCGATTAAACTTGCAAGTTCACACACTAAATTTACTGTTTTTATATTTTTACTTACAAAATCATGTTAACATACTATTAAAATTGTGCTAACTTTTTTAATTTGATCATACTTAATAGTTTTATACATAAACTTTATAAAAATTTATTTGATGAATATGATAAATTATGAATACTGATAAATTTCATTTCAGTATTTAGATTCAAAATATATTTAAATTAAATTGTTGTGAATTTTTATGTTTTAATTATTTAATTATACAATTTTAATACATAATTATTGATGAAAATAAATTCTCATGAACTTAATATTCGATTTCACAATACGAATTTATATCCTTTGTGAGTTTTAACAAAACGAATTTATATCCTTCTCACAAGTTAAACTTGTGAGTTTTACCACCTTAGATGTGTGGGGGCATTAAACACACATTATTATATGCATTTTAATCATCTCCTACCATCTATCCTCTTATTTTAAAATTTTTTAATTATAAATAAAATTATGTTTCTTAAAAATTTTACATTATATTATTTTAGAAAACATAAAAAACAAAAAATTAAAATAACTTTTAAAAATCTGTTCTCACTTTTTCATGCTATTACTTCCAAACTAATATGCATCCAATTGTCATCGCAATAATGAGAAAGTCAAACATTTGAATCTAACCAAACCTGGTGCCATAAGAGTATAAGACACATGCATGGGTGAAAACAGAGCCAGGTGCAATTAACAGTCGTCACACGTACGACGAAAAAGCACAATTTATTTTTATGACCTAAATTTCTTGTGCGTGAGATAAAATATTTGACCGATGATTTTTATCCATTATTTGACGTTCACAAATGTCTTTTTCGTTCTTTCGGCCCCAATGGGTCTTAAATCTCCTTGAAATTTGTGCATATGCGCGATCCGGCTTCCTTTAGTTTTAAGCGATAATACTAGCTCCAGCTCAATACGAGTAACTAATACGGTAATTAACTGAGATATCGAAGTTAGTTAATTAAAATATTGAATCCGATTGTCTAACTTCCACAACAAGCTTTACAAATTAATAAGAAAATGCTGGTATTAATATATGGACTAGCTAAATATGCATCCCCTGCTATTTGAATGATGACCCCAATAAATGCTTTCAACAAAAAACAATTAAAGGGCAGGAACTTATGACTTAAGGTTATAACTAGGTCGAACTTATAGTTCTCCCATTTATAGAAGAGCTTCCATGCATAGCACTAATCTATAATTTTGGTTATTGGCCCTACAAGTTTTTTCCACTACACGTTTAGAATTTAAAACAAAGATGAAGAAATTCCCAATGAAAAAAGAGAGAGAGGCCATAAATAAAAGATGAAACGGTATTCTTGTGAGAGGTGTAATATTTCAGCGTTTCGCTCTTGATATTGTCCGTTTTTGGGCTCCCGTCACCCTTCATGGCTTTAAAATACGTTGAGAGGTTTCGCTCTTGATATTGTCTGTTTTTGGGCTCCCGTCACCCTTCATGGCTTTAAAATACGTTGAGAGGTTTCGCTCTTGATATTGTCTGTTTTTGGACTCCCGTCACCCTTCATGGCTTTAAAATACGTTGAGAGGAGAGATATCCAGACCCTTATATATAAGGTGTCTTTCGTTTCCCTCTCCGATTGATATAGGACATAACAGGATGAGCCACAATTATTTACCACTTATCAATATATATAGTATAATTTCCTACTAGTTTTATATTTCGTTATATATATATATATATTTATGGTTGATTAAACATGTTCCAAGGTAGATGAGATATAAGCTATAGCAATGTTCACATAAAAAAGCTAGCAATGATATAAAAAAGGGTATACAGTTTGGACAGACAATATATAGATGTTCATGCGCCTCTTTCAAAATAGAGGAATAGGCAAGTGCATTTAATAATAAACACAAGAAAAAATTCAAAATATTTTCTCAATATATTATCATGTTAGGTTAATTAAGAAAATATTTATCTTCTGGGGAAAAAATGAACATTGAAATGTCGACAAGTGTAAAGGTACATTTGCTGATTTTTAATAAATCTTACACGTAATTCACGACAAAAAAATTTATCACACTTGCCAAGTCGCAATGTGTCAGGAAAATCTAATAATTTAGATGGGCACTTAAACTTTGTCTGGTGGGACACGTTTTGTCTGAAAGATAAATTTCTTATCATCAAGTTTCCTTGTTATTATAGATTAGCAGTAAAAATTATTTTTCTAATATGATTTAAGATATATAAGATAAATTTATGAAAAAGATTTTATTTTAACTTTCATGGACGTATTCCTCCAACATTAATTCAACAACCCTCAGTCAAAAAGACAAAACGAAGATATGCTTCTCATATATTCTATTATGGGCTTGTTTGTTTAAGCGTTTTATACAGTAAAAACGTACTTATTACGCAAGCCGAGAAAAAATTCCTCTCACATACTTACCTCATATATCGCGAATCACGAATTATAAGCATGTTTTGAACAAAAATAAGCCATTCCAAACGCACACTATACCATATAATATTCATTGCCAAAGCCCTTATTAGCACATGCACTGAAAGGACGTCCATCTGATCCCTTTTTTTGGGACATTGTTTTCAATCTAATAAAATTAATATGCGTCTAAAATGAATAGTTAATATAATGGATGAAAAGTAGGTAATAGGTTAAATTAGAATCTAAAGTTATATAAGAGGGTTAATGTGTAATTTTAATAATGAAATTTTTTACCTAAACGTCTGACATAATTAAATTCTAAAGGGAATAAAAGTAGACATAATATTTTTAAAATGAAGCAATTTTTTGTTATATTAGCCCAAAAGTCCGTTTCTTTTTTTTTTAATGTAGGTCTTACTTATTCTCTTTCTAACTTTAGAACGGATATTTAAGTCAATCTAATATAATTGTTAAAATTGTGCCCTTTTATAAAGATTGTCTCTACTTTTACATTCTTCAAAATGTAATCATATCAAATGCTCATAATAAAAAACTTTGTTATTAAAATCATACATTAATTATACCAAAAAAAATTTCGCAATAACACTTATATTTTGCTTTTTGAATCATCAGTAGAACAGAATATCAACAGATCGAGACAAAAATGTATTAAGTTTTAAATATCCGATTTGTAAACATAATTGTATGATAAAAAATTTATAATAAAATACTTTAAAAGAAAGTTGTACAAGCATTAGATTTTTTTTTCTTTGACCTGACACAAATCCATAATCATCATAGATGACTGATCCCTAACTGAAAGGGTGTCAACTTTAAATCGTTGTTTCCTGATTACTATTGCGATTAGGTCAAGTCAATCTATTTCAAATTATATGGATGATTTTTCAATAATTAATGGCCTAATGATATTATACTCCTGTATAATAACGATCCAAAGGACTGCAATAATGAAAATTTATAAGGGCCCCTACACACATATTCCAGACATTGAATCAAACACTCAGCAATTTAGCAAACACAATGAGTAATATCCATAAAGTTGAGACAAAATGGAGGGTAAATAATCTTTACTTTTCCCAATAATAGGAGGGGGGGAAAATACAGAGAGCTTCATCATTTTACAAATTTGATGAACTCTTCGTACAGTACTTTCCCTTTTTGGATGGGATTGGAGGTGCATTGAACTCAACCATATTTTTTTTCTCCACATAAAAAGGCTATATAACTTTAATATTGAGGGACGACTCATTTAGTCATAGATATCATTGAAAGAAAAAAATAATTGTATCGATCAATGATTAATTGGGTACGTTGTCCCTAAAAAAAATCCTTTGGATGAATAAGTTGTCTCATTTTCATTGGTGAAAAAACAAACATGTTTTTTTTTTGGTAGTGATCTTTCTACACCGACTGTTGAGGAGACCAGGTTTTTAATGGGTATGTTTGAGTTTGCATTCAAAAAGCACGTTCATGTCAGTCGAGGTAAAACTCCTCTTATATACTTACCCTGTACACCATGAATCATATTACAAAAGTAACTTCTACCGCTGATCTAAACAGATACATAAATAGAAACTGAGACCGTTGACTTTCTACACCGTTAGTAAGAGTAACTAGTGTTGTTTTACTCCAATTAAAACAACAATGAGAAAGTAATTAATTTTTTAAAAAATTGTTTTATCTTTCTATACCCATTGCAACCACAAACTTATAGAAAGTGAAAAGTATTACTGTATTTTGTTTCTGATAACCTTTTTTACGCCAGTTAACAACAATCAGTGCAAAATGTTATTTTTCTATAATATTGGTTGTTCGATGACTGATGTAGAAAGTCTTAAATTTTTTGTCACAAAAAAAAAAGTCTTAAATTTCTTATCCCAACTGTATTTACTCCGATCGTAGAATTAGTGCAAAAAGCCTTTTTTGTTTTTAACTTTTATGGTTGTTTTAAAATTAATTTATAGTCCTCATAGCATGAAAAAGAAAATTTTTAATGAGTTCAATTTAAAAAAAAAAAATAGAGAAGAAGGATTAAAAACTTTTAATTAGTTTTTCTTACTAACTAATCCTACATCTTATCTTCATTAAAATTTTATAACCCAATTATTCCATTTCTTTTACATTCAACTAATTAAATTTTTTTTCTCCCATCCCTTCCTGCTGGCTTCCTTCCACTTCCCTCATACCATATAGAAAGCAGTATTTATTTTCATAAATTTTGCAATGCCAAGATTTTTTTTAAAAGAAATAAAAGCATACAATTTCATGGAAGGAACGGTGGGGGAATATAATTCAACCGTATACAGATATCATATAAATAGATATGCATAGGTATGGGTCCCTGGCCTCATGGGCTGTGATTAATGATTTGTGTTCCACTTGTACTTTTATATTCCAAGAATATTCTAAAGATTTGTCGTTTCGTTCTTGTAGATCGTTTTAATTAGTGGTAAAGATCGGAAAAGACAGGTTGGTTCTTGTGTTCTTTGAATGTAATTGGAAATTGAAAAATAGAAACAGAAAAACAAATCATTAAGTTGACTCGATCACTACTCAATTCTTCCTCATCAGAAACTGGTGATCAGATCACTTCCCATAAATATGCCACATTCAGCTCACCTTATTGATTGATTGATTCCAATATTAAATCCTATATATATAGCCTTTAAAAAAAATTGTAAGAGATAAATAAACTCACTCTATATATATATATATATATTATATACATATATATATGTACACACACACACACACACACATATATATAAATGTTATGCAAATTCTACATACAATTACAAAAGGCGACATTATTTTGAAGCAATGGCTAGTGATCATATATCATAGACTTGGCCTCGTGCAGAATATAAGATTCAAAATTTAGTTTTTATATAATTTTTTATATATAATATAAAATTTATCATAAACTGCATGATTCATGTGCAACATGTTATACTTTTATGCAAAGTATATGATACATATTCCAATTTTTAAGGATATTCAATGTATTTCATCTCCTTATCATGGATCAATTTCAAAATTTTGGTTGTAGTCTTGGTATTTTTTTTTTAAAAATGTCTAATATGAATGGACTTGATTTGTTGTAGAGAGAAGTGCACAAGTTCGAACGGATTGAAAAGAAAAAAGGTATAGAGTTAAAAAAAATCCATGAATTCATTGTGTTAAGGCCAACCCAGTTGGATTCTTCGTGCGAGTTCATGTCCTAATTTTATATCATATTTAATTTGTGCTAAAAAATAATGTTTTTTTTTTTTGTAAATTTAAACTTTAAATCAATGAAGTAGGTTAGGCGGAATCATACTAGCCTTCAAAGGTTGGCTCGGCCTACGTACCCAATTTTAAGATTTTTACTTGATTGAACTCAACTTCATGATCATGTTATAGGCTTGAGCTACGTACCAAGACCCATATGAGAGTGTGTGTGTGTGTGTGAGAGAGAGAGAGAGAGAGTTAAAAAAAATCATAAATTCATGGTGTTAAGGCCAACCCAGTTGGATTCCGGCGAGCTCATGTCCTAATTTTATGTCATATTTAATTAGTGCTATAAAATAAAAAGGGAAAATCACTCCTAGATCCTAAGGACGCAACATATTATCAGCAAAGTTCCTGGAAAAACTGAAATATCTGAAAAGTCTGTAGGGACTTTTTTGATATTATTTCCCAAAGTCAAATGACACATATACCCCTCTTCTATTATTTCTCTCTCTCTCTCACGTTTTCAGCTCACAGATCTATGCTCTCTCTCTACAGTTTCATTTTTTGCAATGGTGAAAGGCGAAGCTCTGAGGTGGTGAAAGATTTGCGGGATGGGATATAAGACAAAAGGAAGAAGAAGATGGAAGGAAGGTGATGGGATTTTTTTGATACTCAAGCTTCCGCCATTTTTAAAGAAGGAATGGATGAAGGTGATGATGATGATGAATAGTTCAACCCATCCCACTTTTCCAACCTTATTGAAACCCCATCTCATAGTGGTGGGTGCTGTGAAAAAAAATGGGACCTTATACATTAGGAAGGGGGGAATACTAACGTAGGGGAAAGACACACACAAGTCATAAAATTTTAATCAAGTAGTAAACAATTAAACACAGAGGTATATGGGTTTGGATTCTTTTAGAATCTTTTTTCTCCTTTTCTTCTTAGAACCTCATCTTTACCCTCAGATTTAAAAAACATTAGATAGCTCAGATTTAATATTTTATAAAATTATTATTTTAAATATAAATAAGCAAACTTAAACTATTAAAACATGATCTACACAATTCATAACTATAATACAAACACAAGTAATAAAAAAATTAATTTATAAAACACTATAATCACAATTTTATTAAATTTGAACTATCTATTTTTTGATCTAAAGGCGGAGATGAGATTCTAAAAAAAAAAAGGAGAAAAGATTTTGAGAGTATCCTCTTCAAAGCTATATGTTAGCAAAATGCAATTAAAGCTTTCAGATAAATTAATAAATAAAACATGTTTACAATTAAAATAACATATAACTAGTTGCCAATTAAAATGTGCGTGTATAGTCTTCAATGTATTAAGTTTTAAATTTAAAAATTAAATTAAACGTAACTAGACATATTTAAAAATATGTGGGAAAAAAAGACATATTTAAAAATATATAAATTAAAATGAAAAAAAGGATGCAATCAAAACAAAACTAGTATTGGGTTGAATCATTTGAATACATTTAATATTACAAATTAATGTTTGAAAAATTAACGAGAAATATCACCCTGATGTAAATATTTTTAATAAGACAAACAAAAATTCAGGTGCATTTAGGCCAAAAAAAAACAAGCAATTGTTCAAAAACCACTTTCCAACCGTGATTTGTGAAATGAGTTTTACTTTAACTTATCTGAACGTAATTAGTTAGCAAAGTAAGTTCATGGAAGTAGAGATAAAAATTATTTTGCACACTTTCCTCTAAACTATAAAATCAATATCGGAGGCTTCAAAATATCAATCCACATAAGCATCATATGAGTCTACAAAGAACCATTAACATCGTGCGATGCTTCAAAATGTCAATCCAAAACGCCGCAACATAATCAATGGAGGTTGGCGCAGATGAGTAAAGCATTTGCGCCACATCAATCGATCCTTGGGTCGGCCAGGAAATAGAAGGGGTAAAAACTTCTATTGGGAGCTCTCTCTCCCATGGCACCATCAAAGATGGCGTGACTGTTCGAGCCTACTCAATGGGGGCGTCAGGATTCTCAATGGGAGCGTCAGGATTAGTCGGTTGTCGGGGGTTCATATTGATAAATCTGATTTTGACCTTTAGGTTAACACCGGATACCTGAAAGTTGGGTACATCAAAAACCAAAATGTTCCATTGCATTCCATTAAAAAAAACGCCGCAATGTATCCCCTATCGATCAGCTTTTGAATCGTCTACAATGAACCACTAACATATCATATGAGTCAACGCCTTTTCAAGTAAAAGGTCAAATTCTGAGTTTTGCAAGCAGCAAATTAAAAGAACACTAATACGTATCTGTGCAACAAACAGAAAAACCTCATCATAAACATAAACTGCTTTAAAATCGAACTATATATATCTTCCCCTTAATTCCATGCGCAGAATAATATTGCCCGCAAAACACACGTGGCCATCGCCACTAGGCCTCACGAGTTCAAACCAACCTAGAACCGCTTTGTAAGGTTCACTTGGCAAGGGCACCCTAGCCCGACCCACAACGACCGTACCCGACGAGGTTCCCGGGTCGGTCTCGGAGTACAATCTGGCCACTTCCACGTAGAGGAAGCCGTAGTTCCCAGGAATATAGTCTATTACCGGAATGCAATACACCTGATTCCAGCCCGGGTTGTTCCACGCGGCTTGAGCCTCCCGGGTGTAATACCCTTTGTCCGGTTCCATCCAGTGCGTCACGCACGCGCAGTAACGCCTTCTCATCACCGCCGCGCCGTCCACGTCTATGCCTTCCCCTCCCAGTATGTGTAAGACTAGCTCCATTGGTTGTCGCCGGATTAAACCAGTGTCGTTTACCGACTTGTTCTTCATATACCTCCTGCCTTCTGGTTCTCGATCTTGTCCGTCGTTGTCACTTGTGGCCATGTCGTCGTGCTCTCTGAATCTGCCATAACAGGAATAAAAATCTTTGCAAGTCTAAGAAGAACGAGAGAATCTAGATTTCAGATAAAGTACGTACCTGAGGAATTAAAGGGACCCTAATCGCGGAAGATTGTGAGATGTCAGGCAATAGGGTCGTATAATAATCTCTTGCAGATTTTATTTTGATTACCGTTTGATTGACTATAATTTGTTTGACGACAATAAATTGACTTCCAATGAATATTATTGATCGGATGGGAAGATTCAAGGTAACTAGAATTTTTTTTCATTGATTTTTTTCTATTTATGGAATGAAATTTGAATTTTAAAATGGGCCGCTTGATAATTTCAAAGTACTAATCGAATATTTGGGTAGGGTTTATAAATAAAGACGGCCCAAAAAAACTATGATTCAATTATAGTTCATGAAAACCTAAAACGGCCAGATAGGTTATCTAACTTTTAATAAATAATCCAAATTGTTAAGATTGGTTATTTTGTTATAAAGGGCAATTACAAATTATTTATTCTATAATAAAATTTGAGTAATGCTCTATATATTGATCAAATTTAGAGAGTGAAGCTCATAAAAGATGTTAGTTGCAAAAATTTTAACATATATATCCCAAGCCATGATGCAATGGTTTACATAATGCTATATGTACAAGAGTATGATTTGAAGTTTTGTTAACAATAACATCTAATTTCCAGGTACAAAACTATGATTTTGAAGTTTTGTTGACAACAATATTCAAGTCTTTTGAAGTTTTGTTGACAACAATATCCAAGTCTCCAATCTCAATAACTAGAACTTTTTTAATATGTCCTATAAAGCTGATTTCTCATGAATGTTGTTGCCTCTCTCAATAAATACACTTCTCGATATTTAAACTTGTATTCAAATCCTTATAGGGTGAGCCCGCTTTCCATCTCAACCAACAACTTGTTGGTTACTAAAATTCAATTTTAAATGACTTATAAAGGGTCAGTATGGCCCACATGAGTTATATGGCCTTCAAGTAATAATCCAAATTCTTGAGACATTATTTTGTTATAAAAAACAATTACAATTCATATTAAATTATTCCATACCAAAATTTGAGCATTGAAGAACAAAAATGGGTTCTTCTCTTTTTATGTGACAAATGCTATATATCAAATTTAAACGTGAAATTCATAAAAGCTGTTACTTTTAAAAATAATGTGACAGTTTAGATTAATTTTGATGAATATTGAGGTTTGGTTGATAACAATATCCAAGTTTCTAATCTCAACACACCCTTGACATAATAAATTGACTTCTGATTCAGAGAAAATATCAGGTCACTAGATTTCCCTCTATTTTTTCTTCCTTTTAATGAATGAAATTTGAATGCCAACACATGATAATTTTAAGGAAATATCCGATCATACGGGTAGAGTAAAATTTATAAACAGCTCTGTACGAAAAACTGGACCGGATCGGCCAGTTTGACCAGTTAAACCAGGAACTGGCCAGTGGTCCAGTCTGGTTCAACCGGTTGGACTGGTTTCATTTTTTTTATAATTTTTTTTTCTTTTTTTAGGGAAAAATTGGAAGTTGAAGACCAAAATGAAGAGAAAAAATAGGTAAAGAAAGAACAAATCTAAAAAAAATGAAGAAGATAATGAAAAAAAATTATTTACAAAGATATAATATTATAGAAAAGGAGATATCATTGCATAAGTATAGGCAATATAACTCATACTAATAGATTTTAAGTATTTTTTTCTAAAAATCTTCATTTTTATCTATAGAATTTTAAAAATATATTAATATATATTGTCACTAATAAAATAAAATATTTTAATATGACCGGTTCAACTACCGGTTAGACCCCGGTTGACCCATTAACCCTTGAACCTGTGCTATGACCGGTTCATTGCCCGGTCCGGTTTTTTGTTCCCTGATAAACAGAGATAGCCTATGGATACTAAAATTCAATTATAAACAATGTTATGTAACCCGGACCGGACCGGCCAGTCCAGCCCGGAAACTGGCGAACCGACCAGTAAATCGGTCTGGTTCCCGGTCCGGTCCGAGTTACAATTTTTTTTAAAAAAAATTTATATTTTTTCTTTAGAATTTCATATTATAAGTCTAAAATTTTCAATTTCTTATCGGTTTGGTCCCGGTTTAGCTCCGATTTGACCCCGGTCTGATCCACTGACCCTTAACCCAGTACCCCGACCGGTTCAATACCCGATCCGGGTTTTAATACCTTGATTATAAATGACTCATAAAGAGTTAGTACCGCCCAGATAAGTTTACCGATCTTCAATTCTTAAAAAAAAAAAAACAATTGCAATTCATATTTATATATTAATTATTATATACTAAAATTCAAGAATAAAAATGTTTTTATTCTGTTTTTATGTGACAAATGCTATAGATGCCTTGATCAAATTTAGGAAGATGTGTTACTTGTAAAAAAGTTAACATATTTCTAAAGTCGTGATGTGATACTTTACACAAATTTGATGTGAAGTCCCATGAATGATAGAGAAAAATGTACAAAAGGAACATATAAAAAGGTTTCATGCCATGAAGCCTTATTCTGTAGTGAAAACACAGCCTGTGGCTGTGTAATATGAAATCCATTGCATATTGGGAGGGATGGTTTATTTGAAAAAAGATCACAAGACTTGGAACATAATAAACTAAAGGCTCCCAAATAGTTTGACGAAAAAAATTATAATGGCATAATTTCCATAATTTCTTGTTACTTAGATTTGCTTGAGCTAAAATGAACATGGTGTTGTTTCTTTTATTTTCCTTTCCTTTTCCATACATTTAGTCTTTTATATTTGTATCGAGCTTCATTTTAGTCATTTAACTTTATAAAATATATTTTTAGTCCTTTAAACTTAATACCGTTAGTCTTATTTAATAGCAAACGTTGACTTATTAAACTTAAATGATGTCTGAGGCAATTATACGCCGATAAAGATAGGAAAGAATATTTGCATACTCCTAAGTAAGGTTATTAAACCGGGACCGGTCAGTGAACTGGTCGGGATACTGGGTTAAGGGTCAGTGTGTCAGATCAAAGTTAAACCGGAGCTAACCCGGGACTAAACCGGTGAAAGAGTGAAAATTTTAGGTTTATTAATATGCAATTATAAAGAAATTGAAAAAAAAAAAGATTTTTTTAAAAATAAAAAATAAAAAAAATACTGAATCGGACCGGTTTTCTCACCGAGTTGCCGGTTCCCGGTCCGGTCCAGGTTTAATAACTATACTCCTAAGTGCCACCTCATGTAATCTCTAACCAATTAAAAGGAGATACATCTCAACAAATTTTAATCCAACCTCGCACCATGTAATTAATTATAGTGGGAAAATTAGTTCAACTTGTACAGAAAAAAATTAAAACAAATCTTCTAAGAACCATGCAACCCTAACCCCTATCATAGTCGGCACCAAAGACAAACGAAGCCCCCAAGATTACGAGATCGGGAACAAAGAGTGTAAAAGTGAATGGTGATGTGAATATGGTGATGTATTAGCTCCAATATTGATCAATATCATAGCCCTTATACCATCACCATTCAATTTCAAAGGAGCCCAAAGGAGCACCATACACTTCATATTATGCGTCAACAAAGGCAAGGCCTCCTTTCAGTCCTTTGTCTCTAATTGCCGACTATAAGTATTAGGGTTCTCCATAGTTCTATCAAGATTTTCCACTTTTTTTTTATTTTAGAATTTTATTTTTTTCTTTTAATTTTTTTGTCATACAAGTTGAATTGTTGTCACTTATATTGTTAAGCTTAAATGACTAAAAATATACCTAATAAATTTATCGGACTAAAATGAAACTGTTCAAATATAAAATAAACAAACCTATGCTTTAGCCTTTCTTTTCTTTTCAATGCAGTGCGAACTCTATTTACCTCTAAATGAATTATCTTTTTCTATCAAGAAATAATTAATTATATATACATTATCAAATAATTAATAATTGAGTTACATTATGAGATACATCTGCCAATCAAAACTCAAAAGGCATCTCATTCTGCGAAAAGAAACGTCTTGACATATATTATCTTATCGATTGGTTTGAAATTCCCATGAAGAAATCATAACAAAGGAAATCTAAGATTTCAAGAGAGAATCTATATCATGATCTTACTGGCGTCAGAGACACTCTCTGTGGCTCTTAATTGAGCAACGTGAGTGAAAAAAAAAAGGGGGCATTATTTCTTTTTGATGTGACAAAGAGATATATACCTATCTAAATTTAACAAGCATATGATAGATTTTATTATATTGATGCTGCCAAATTATATATGTCCGTACTTCTTTAATTGTGGAACTGTCATGAGCCGCAAATTAATTAGGAGGATTACTTTAAAAGAGAGACCTTATTATAAGGCTATAGATTCTTCAACTCCAATAGTTAGTTTTTAATTTTTAAAATTGGTGTTTTTATTAAAAACCAACCAACTAGAGAGAGGACTCCTTTCAGAGGGTTCTAATCAGGGTGCAGTTAGTTTTTGGGAAGTTGTGGTCCTTCCAAGCACTTTGTAATCATCATACGAATTCAATCAAATATGAATATTTAAGTGCCGGAGGAGACATTGCTATTATTATTTTTATTATTTTAAGAAAAATAAAATTGTACCTGTATATATTGGTTGCAAACTATCAATTGACTGTATAGAGGCAATTAATCTTACAGTTAGAGGATGTGAAGAGGAATATCCGTTCGGAGACCTTGTTTATGAGATTAGGTCCTTACTTTATAGAGAGATTGGCAGGTTTGTTTTGTAAATGTCCCAAGAGAGGATTTGTCTTTAGCAAATAGTCTGGCTAAATCTGCTCATGGGATGACAGGAAACTTTTGTATCTTTGAACAACCTCCACCTCCGTATCAACTGGTGGATTATGATCGGAGGTTGTAGGCTCTTTGTAGGCATCTCGCTGTATGCTTGAGTAGAATAGTAGATGTCCAGTTTGTAATCAAAAAAAAAAAAGCTATCAATTGAACATTAATTTGGGCCTAAGAAAAACAGAGTCATGAAACCCAGGCCCACACTCAATGACCCCAGTCCCTATCGGTCGGCTCCACAACCCAAAAGCCCACAACATGGGGATATTGGATTTGCTGATATAGTGATCCAGGAAGTTTCTGACGCATTAGCCGAAGATGGTCAAAGCAAGTCGTGTTTACTTAAATCTTGCCCGAACCAACTACGGGCCTTCGTTGACAAGGAGCGTTTAGTTAATTGTAATTGGGCTTTTGCCCTCATCAGCATCCAAAAAAAAAAAAAGGAACTTTCTGATAATTTATTTTAGGCTAAAATATATTGTTAGTCCTTTAAATTTTACATGAAATATATTTTTTATCCCTTAACTTTATAAAATATGCTTTTGGTCCCATGTTTCTAACACCATTAATGTTGCTAACTAAAAATATTGATGCAGCAAACTCAAGTGATGACTATGAGATTAATTAAGCATATATATAAGTTTTAATTTTTTTTAATATAATATATTTAGATTATTAAACTAAAATAGACTAACAAATTACTACAAATGAAATTGAGGTTTTGATATTTAGATTATTAAACTATTTTTTTTCAAATTGAGGTTTTGATATAGACTATTTCATTAGATTTTTAGATATTTTTTAATTTACAGACATTTTAAATTTAACATTAACG
This sequence comes from Inga leiocalycina, assembly GCA_963242795.1. Classification (NCBI taxonomy): domain Eukaryota; kingdom Viridiplantae; phylum Streptophyta; class Magnoliopsida; order Fabales; family Fabaceae; genus Inga; species Inga leiocalycina. The sequence continues at coordinate 15,153,158 of OY725325.1, forward strand.
AAGAATCCTATATAAATCCAGCTGAAATACCAAAATTCAAATTTAGGCCTTCACTTTTAACAAATTATTCTTCAAGTGGAGAGGCCTAATTAGGGATTTCTAAATATTATTAAATAACCACGTTGCCATCTCAAAGGCATCTCTTCTTTCCTAAATAACGTCCGTTTGCTAATTTAATTATCTCTTTGCTCTGTTATTTTTAGTTATGATTATTAATGTATTTATTTAAAACCAATGAAATTTGCTCTATGATTTAATACGTAACAAGTTATATATCCCCATGCATTGCACGAGGACAGTTGCTCTAGATGAGACATACCAAAACATTATTTATTTGATTTGGATGTATGTTTATGTTAATGTTGGTAAAAATGACTTATATTTCAATTCATTTTTTTCAAGTAAAGTTGGTGTGGGTTATGCTTTCTTTTTATCGCCGGTTTTGTCTCACCTGATAAAAATAATTACATTATTTTTAAAAAAACTCACATTTATTTTTTTATCATTAATATCAATTAATTGATTTTCAATTAAAGATTATTTAATTGATATCAATGATACTTTGATGGCATGACATGATTGAATTATTCTCAATTGTCCTTTTAGGAAAAAAAAATCGTTTGATTTGACCTCTAGTGATGTTGATATATAGAGCTATAAAGTCATAAAGTAATAACACTCTCTTAAGAAAGGACAAGAGAGAGGCTGGCAAAAAATATGAGAAGGAAGAGAGAAGGGATATTAAAGTTATTTTACCCAAATTTTGAAATCCTATATTAGATTAATGACTCAATTAAATATTTATTGAATTTATCAATCTAATTAAAAATTTCTCTATTTTAGGAAGCTTTGTATGAAATTTTCTCCATTTTTTATTATGTGATTATCTGACTCGTTTGTGATTAAACAGGTTATTAAGTGGGTATTACGATATTTATAGTATAAAATTGATTGATTGATTGGTTCAAAAATGGAATAGGCACATCTACATTCATTAATTCCCTTTAGACGAATAACTGATTTCTTTCCCAAATCACCCATTATAATCTTATACTTACATAACATATTGGTTGGACGAAAATATTGGTTGCAATTATATAGGAAATATACAAATTTAAATGATTTTATACAGATAAACAGTACTCTTTTTTCAAAAAAAATTATATTCTACATATAGATTTATACTTATATTTATATAATATCTTTGTTAGATAAAAAATATTTGTTGTGATTATATAGGATATATAAAAATTTAAATAATTTTATTTCAACAAATAGTATAATTTTTTAAAAAAATTATATTGTTCATATATAGATAAATACTTGTTTTTTTTATAAAAAAAATAAATCATAAAACAAACTAACTATTTTTTTTATCAGACAAACTAACTAACTAATTAAAAATAAAGAGAAAATATTAATTAAATACCACTTAAATAATAAAAATGGGCTGCACCTATCTACCTTCAATTTTCCTTTTCAATTATAGGAGGGTGTTTTAGTCTTTTAATAACATTCAAAAAAAAATTTAATTGGGCCCCATTGATAATTTATTAAAAATATAAGTCTAAATTTGAATTTAAGTATTTCAATTCGATTTATACAAGATTTTTCATAACATTAATAGTATTTAATTACATATTTATCATTTAAATTTACAAAGTTATCACTTAAACTTGTTAAATCAACGCTTTCTATTAACAACATTAACGATGTTATAATTATATGATCCAAAGTATATTTTTTAAAATTAAGGGATTAAAAATATATTTCATATAAACTTAAAAGACTAAAAATATATTTTAACCATTGTTTTATTTATTTATTTATTGCCTTTATCATACATGAATTAGGAACTTTAGTCTGCCATCATATAATTGGGATCATGACTCCTAACTGGGTGTAATCTAGGTAGGGTCTGATCTTAATTTACGAAAAAAATATGCCATGTTATTTCGTCCTTTAAGCAATACATTAAATATAGAAAAATCAATGTTTAGTTTCTTCCTTCTTCAGTTTACCTGGAGATTGACAGGTTGATGATGGAACGTGCTCGTTTGAGTAATAAATGCTTATAAATCGTGATTTACAGTATACGAGGTAAGTATGTGAGATGAGTTTTATCTCGACTTATGTAATAAGTGCTTATTGACTCCCAATAAACAATACCAAACAGACACTTAATCATTAATTCTGGATCAATATTTCCTGGGGTTTTTCCCGCCTCAATCGAACATCCCTGTTAGCAAAAAATAAAAAATTAAAAAAGAAGAAACCGACATTGGAGGAAAGCATGTGTCATGATTAAGGTTGGAAATTTTAACAGTTACGATGATTTAGTTCAATATTTTGATTAAATTTGGCACATTGCAAACCCACATCAGTGGTAAAAAGATTGGCAGGGCATCAGGTAGTCAAAATCGAACCAGACGTACCAGTTCGATCGGAAAACCGATGCCTGGTCCAGTTTGAAACAAGGCCAAAATTGGCCGACAAGAGAAATCAGGACAAAACCAGATAAAATGGGAAAAAACGATGGAAAACAGGTTCATACCATAACGTCTTGGTCCGCATTTGGTGCTTGTCGATGATTTGATGAGATCTTAAATTTTAATCTCAACAATCTAAATTTAAAATTTTTAATTTGTGATTTTTTAAATGATAAATTCATTTTTATTTGAAGTGATAGTTATTAGATTATTTTTATTTTAAATTTTACATGTATTAAAATATAAATTTATTTAAAATATAAAAATTAAATTACATTAACTATGGACTGTCAAAAATTAATCCATCGGTGCCCATGACTCATGAGAACATTCTTCTCATCTGTTTGATTAGCACAAAATGTGCTTCCTTATGTCATTAGATAATAACATTATTCATTTAGTCAACATTGTCACGGCTTTAATTACTAATATTATTCATTTAGTAAATATTATTATGTATTTAATAATTTTAATTACTTATTTAATTAATATCATTACACTTCTAATAAATATCATTACTCTATTAGTAAATACCATTATGTTTTTAGTAATTTCCACTACCTTTAGTCAATAATATTACGCCTTTAATAAATATCATTACCCATTTAGTCAATATCATCATGCCTTTAGTCATTTTCATTACTCATTTTATGAATACTATTACTCATTTAGTTAACACCGTTATGCCTTTAGTTAATAACATTTCTCATTTAGTAAATATTAGTACTCATTTAGTCAAATATCATTATGCTTTTATTTATATCATACACATATATTCTTATGTATATATATATACTTCATCCGGTCTTAATTATAAGATAAAGTTAATTTATTTTTTTAGAGAAATTAAGGAAGCCAATTAAATTACTTTAGAATGTTTATATTTTTAATATCCTTAGATTATATTAGTTTATTAGTTAAATTAATTAGTTTGGAGGGAAAAAATATAAATATTCTAAAGTAATTTAATTGACTTCCTTAATTTTTCTAAAAAATTCAATTTTATCTTATAATTAGAATCGAGAGTATATCAAAACTTGGCAAATAAATAAATATATATATCAAAAGGGTTTGGTGGCGCAATAGTCTTCACCGTGTCTTTTGAAGCATGAAGGGGTGGGTTTAAATTTTACCCTCATCCAAGGATGCACAGACTTTAGTTCAACATTCGGTGATTTTGCCAGTACCACTTTCGGGGTGTCTTCCTATTATGTAGAGGTGGTAATATGGGTTGGGACCATGGGCCGAGCCCGCCCAATCCGACAAAATGGGTGGTTTGAGTTCTATAAAACTGGGACCATATTGATGCGGTCCTTTTTTACCCGAACCTATATGGTCCCAACCCGTCACGGGTTGGACCACCGGGTTGGCAGGTTGGCCCATATTTTTTTTAACTAAAAGGGAAAAGGAAGAGCCATTAGCCAACAGTCCAAGTCTCTAAAACCGTAACTCCAAAGTCCAATCCATTTCTCCTCAATCCCTACTCTCCTCAGCGTGCTTCAAATTAAAACACCTTTAATATTAACTAATTATTGATTATTGTTAAGTTATACTGATGACTTGTGGATTTATATTTATTTTGTTATGTATGGACTTGTGATGAATATTTAATTTGTAATGTATTTTAATTTTGTTATGTCTAAGTGTGTAGAGAAAACAATCTTATCGTATTTAAAAAAAAATAATTTTAGTATATTGTTAAAAAAAATTGAAAAAAAAATATGGGTTGGCCCGCCCAACCCGCCAACTCAACGGTTATGGGCTGGGTTGGCTAAATGCCAACCCATATTGATGCGGTCCTTTTGGGACCGAACCCATATGTTCCCAACCCGTGGTGGGTTAGCCCGAACCCACCGGGCCGGACCATATTACCACCTTTACTATTATGCGGGAATATCTTCCACCCCATTCTAATGATTAGTGTATTTTGTTGTATCTCATTTTCAAGCTAGCTTGACCACTTTATGTATCAAAAAAAAAAAATTTACCCTCATCACTTGACTCCTCATTTTAAAAAAATAATAAAATAAACCTCCAAAAATAGCCATCGGGTGGGGCTATGGAGAGTGGTGCCATTTTCTTTTTTTATTTAAAAAATTGGGCTGCATTTATAGCTGGGAATACGGGCTAGCCCGCGCCAACCTGCGGCCCGCGCGGTGCGGGCCTGTACAGCCCGCACTTCTGCGGGTTGGCAAAATGCCAACCCTAACCCGCAGTGTGCGGGTTGCGGGCCAACCCGCGGGCCCGCAATTTTTTTTTGAAAAAAAAATTCATATTTTTTAAAGAGGATTGAAAATATAAGACACATATATACGAGTAATTAAATTTACCTTTCTAGTATCAATCATTGCTTTTATAAAAATTTAAAAACATAATCTAAAATTTAAGAGATAAAGTTATCAAATTTGTTAAAGTTATAAATAAAACATAAACTCATCCTTAAGCAACTAATATATAATAATTTTGTTTAAAGAAGAAGGAAAGAAACTAAGATTTTTTCTCTTTGGATTGGGAGGTACCAAGATAAGAGTGAAAAACTTATAAATTTTATAAAATTTTTATATGTAAAAATAAAATAAAAAATTTTGCGGGCCACCCGCCAACCCGCGGGTTGGCCCGCATTAACCCGCGGGTTATGCACAGGCCCGCATTTTTACGGGTTGGGATTTTCCCAACCCTAACCCGTCAAAACCCGCGGGCTCATGGGTTGAGCCCATATTACCGGCTCTAGCTGCATTACAATAAAATTAAAATACTTTAAAATCTTAAATTAATGTTTTATCATCTTTCTTTTATGTTCTTCATATCTAATCAGACTTTTTAAAATTTTAAAAGTTGTTAAACGAAAGTTTTCTTAAAAATTCTGGGACATATTTTTTAAATTATTAATTTACGGTTCAGGAAACCAATGGGGATGCTTGGTGTGGAGACCGGAAAGAACCCCAAAAACCCAGCGCTCACAGGTTTGAAGTCAGTTTCGGCGTCAACTGCTCTTTGAGAAGGCTTAACTTCAAGGACGCTTGCAGCTCTCTGCTGTGTTGGACGAATCATAGTCACAAGGGCAGAAATGGCGTCCAAATCTCCCAAGAAAGCCAATCTCTTGGATCTCCATTCCATCAAGAACCTTCTCGACGAGTCTGCCTCTGAGGTCCACTCAACCCTAACAATCTCCCTCCATTTCAGATCTCCCTTATGTCAATGACTTTCTTCTGTCTATTCTTTGGATTCTTCTTTGAGTTCGGTAATTGGATTTTTCGTTCTTCATTTTTCTCTTTGTTTAGATTGTTAAGAGTCGTGGCTATGTGGAAGACGTGAGACTGAGCAACGTTAGGCTCTTCCTTGGAACGATCATAATCATTATTGCTCTGTTCGCTCAGTTTTACAAGAAGAAATTCCCTGAGAACCGGGATTTTCTCATTGGCTGCATCGTGTTATATCCTGTTCCTGGCTTAATTTTAATTTATATATCTATTTATTTGTTTTCTTATCTCTTTCATCTATTTAATAAGCACCCTGACGAGCAGAATAATGATCCTGGGAGTGTTGTTTGGGACAAAAGATATTTGAAAAGGGGAAAACTTGTGTGGATAACTTTTGTTTTAAGTGGGGGAAGGTCTTTTTCTTGGCTTTTAATTTTACTGTGCTTTTTTTGGGGGGTAAATTTCCAATGGGAAATATGGATTTGAGTTCTTGAAAGTTGTAACGTTACAGGCATCAATTGGCTTTTTATTGATGTTTCTTCAGTTGTGTGAGTTTTATTCCTTGACTCTGGCAAGTATGTAGTCTTCAATGCCTTGTTGCAGCTGATCATATTCACTAAGGAGAAGAATGCCATTCTGTTTACTTATCCTGCCGCTGTAAGTTTCTCACAACTCCTCTGGCTTTGAAACTATAAATTCCTTTTATATATGGAAACTGGAGAATAGCTAATATGCAACGTGCTTGTTTGATATTGTTCTGGATGAAACCATCTTCTGTAACATGTTATAATTTAGATATTCCATATTTCCATCTATTTCGGGCAGGTTAGATATGCACACACATGTATATAAGAAACTCCCCCTTAGGTGTTGGATTTTAGAATTCTATTTTACAGTATCTAAGTTAGAAATATGTATAATTATTATCCCGCATTCCTTTGCTTAATGGTGATGCTGTGTCCCTCCCCTTAGGTACATGTATATGGGTAAATCCCCTTGGGCGGGGACTGCCAGAATTCATGTTGATGTTATAACCCTTCATTTCAATTGAGAAATGCTAAATTTGATGAATATTTAAATCAGAAAAGAAGTTTTATCTGTTGTGCCACCCCTTCGTTTATGGATGACTTATGGTTTTTTCGGCCAACTCTGTTTATACATTACTATTTTTAGTTTCATCCTTCCCTCCCTCTTGTATTCATTTTCTAATAAATATAAATGAGAGATTAGGATTATATTTGTGGCATAGAGAGCAATGCCTTTGTTGGGTTGGATCAATGTGTATCATGTTTTCTTCTTGCTCTTCACAGTGATCAGAGGAAGTGATATCCAAACCAGCGAGTTTTTTGGGCATTAGAATCCATTTGCATGGTATGGCACTTGAGTCCCACATTAGAAGTATGGGATTTGAGTCAAATGTGGAATTTATATGGACCTTTGGCTCCCCAGCCTCCTAGGTTTACTTTTGGGGTATGGTTCCCCCAGAGGCTCAAATCAATTGATAGCAAATATCATATAGTTCATCTGTGACCTAGTTGCAATCATACAACATGATTGCAGGGCTTAAGTGAATATTAGCTCCCAGTCGGAAGGTATGGGACTTGAGCCCCACATTGTAATTTTGGGGTTCTAGTATGGATATATGTGGACCCTAGGCTCTTAACTTCATGAGCTAGCCTCTGGGTCGTAATTCTTCCAACAGTTCCTTTTGTTAGGATTTGCCATAGTATGAAAATTAAGATTTATAGGGTGGACATGAATGTTTTAATTTGATGTTCATAACAGATGCAAAACATGCTTCTGCCTGGTAAATTGACTACATCAAGCTGAGAAATGTGTGGTTGATAATATATTCTATGAATAAGTTAACATAAAGAACTAGTTATAATATACCAATTTCAGCCTATCAAATACTCTTTCTTTCATAGGCTTTGAATTTTAAAGTTACAAAAAAGTTTTGGTGAGATGACTCTAATATCCATTTGGGTTAAACTGGCTATGTCTTATGATCAACAATTCATCTATAGGCCAACAAGATGATTTTGTTGCAATCATAATTAATTAATAATATAAAACACAATAATGATGGTGCCATTAATAAATACCCATTTCTTCTAAAGGCTTTTTGGTGTATTAACAAATAGTTGTTCATAGCTTCTTTGCCTATGTCTTGATGGAATTGGATTATTGCATATGCTTCTGTCGGATGCTATTGTCTGATATCATATCATGTTTTTTTGCAGAACAGTGACTTAGTTTGTAATCATGCCAATGTTTTAATAATTTTACCCTAAATATTTGGTTTTTTGAGAATTCAAATTTCTTTTTGCAAGTCTGCAGTTCTTCACTCTTAAGTGAAATCAATTTGGCATCTGTCTGCACCTTCTGAGCTTTATAATGAGTCTTTATCCTATAATTTTCTTTATTCGTAAGTGTGTCGATGATGCATACAGTTAATATTTTCGTGCATTATGAATTATGAATAGTAAATTTGGTTTAAGGTATCTGCTCTGATCCAACAGTCCTGTGTAAATAACTAGTGCACCCAAAATAGAATAGCAGATATAAAATAAAAATTGAAAAAAGAAATTTATTTCTGAGTTTTAGCATCTGATTTGGAAGAAATTTGTGATTTCTGAATGGAAATATAGACAACTCTCTAACCAGAAGTTTGTGCTTATTGAAAAATGACTTGAAAGTTGCCCAGCAGATTGTAGCTTGTTTAATATGGATGCTTGTCTCGTTATGGGAGATGGGGTTTTGAGGGTTATGTTACTTGCAGAATGATTTAAGTTCGTCTTTAAATTTAGTTGCCAAACTCAGTGGTGATTCAGATTTCAGACATTACGCTTCCAGCAGAAGCCTAAGATACTGTCAGCTTATGTTGAAATTTTATTGGATATTCTAACTTAACATGTAATTTTATGTGGGCAGGGATCCTATGTCGGTACTGGTTTGATAGTCTCCTCAAAACTGCCTCGATTTTCCGACATGTACACACTAACCATTGCAAGTGCTGATCCAAAATCAATTTCTGCGAATGAACCAGTGCATTTAACCAAAAGTGTTACTCTGTGGTATCTCCCTATACCTTTTCTGTTTGCTTATGACCATGCAGATTGATGCTATTATTCTTATTCTTCTTTCACACATTCTTTCCTTCACACCCTTGCTCACCTCTAATATGTCTTTATTATCTATCATTCATCACCTTTTGTTTCTTTGGAGTTAGGTTCACTAAGGATGGGGTTTTGGTAGAGGGCCTGTTCTGGAAAGACGTTGAGGCATTGATTGATCAATATGCTAAGGAACCAAAGAAGGGCAAGTGATGGGGAGGCAGGCTTTGGTTTTGCAGTGCACATTTTGTAAGAGGAATATTATATATATCTGGACGCGCTTACAACCGTTGATGTTTGTAACTGTAGGTTTCATACATTTTAGTATTAATGGGAATAAAACTCTCGTTAGTATTAGAACAGACCTTGTTACCAATTGTTGCGAAGAAAGATAAATATCTATATGGGTTGCCTTAAGGAGAAGGGAAAGCTTTTTTATTTTTGAGGTCGTGTTTGGTAGCGCAGCGACTTCGAGTCGGTTTTAAGGAAAAGGGAAAGCCTTTTTATGCGATCCGGCTGGAGAAGGAAAAATGAATAATTAAGTGTGATCCGTTGGGTACGGATAAAATTACATGGGAATAGTGAGAGTAAAAAATGATTGGATGACGGAACTACCCCTAAATCTGATCCAATTAAAAAGAAGAATTAAACTAAAATGCAAAACGGTGAGGTTCATCAGGGCATCGAATCTCGTTTTGGGTGAAGAAGTTGATCTGAAAATTGGATAGAGGGAATTCCGACGGAGGCTTTGGTGATAGATAATTAGATATACATTGATTAATTAGGGTAGGGTTAGTTTCGGGCTATCATAGGTTTTTTGAGAATATTTTGTCAGGAAAAATAACTGTTCTAGAAAATATTCACCCACTTCATGGAGTGGTCTTCCCAACAAAGATGCTTAAAAGACTTACTACCCTAAAATAGTTAATAGTTGGTTGTTTGGTTTAGCTCCCATTAGATTATTGAGCCGTATTAAATAAATGAGTGATTAGTGTTAGAAGGTACGAATGTGAGAGGGGTTTTGTCTTAACTTATGTGAATATACCTTTTTAATGCTAACTCAATCAAGCCCTAAGTTGAGTACTATCTCCGGTCTTTTTTTTAAGAACTTAATAATCAAATTACATGGTTTAAGAAAGCAGTTAAAGTTAGGTAAAAATAATAATTATGTTTGAAATAAACTTTATTTTTTAAGTATGCCTTTATTTATAAGGGCAAGTAAGAGAGAGAAATAAAATAAATATGAGTATCACTAATTTTTTAATTAATACAATACATATAATTAATGAGGGGTAAAAATGAAAAAAAATCATTAAATATTTAAACAACTTTTTTCAAGCTTTTATAAAAATGATTGAGAGAATTTAAATTTTAAGCTCTTATAAAAAAGATAAGAAGAAGAAGCAATATATTAATGATTTTTTGGGTGTTCTCAAACGGGCACCCAAATAGAAAACTAGGGAAGAAAATATGAGAGAAAATGGATGGGGAAAGAAAATTGGGGAACACAATGGGGTGCAAACCCACCTCATTTTCTTTTCAAATTTTCTTTTTGCATGTGACAAAAAAATGAGAAGAAAACGTATGTCTCTTCTTGACCTTTTTTTTTTTTTTGCTCCGAACTCAAATGAGAAGACGCAGTTTTTGTTGTAACTTATTTCTCACAATAAATTATCCACCAAACCCTCTATTTTCTCCCCAATCTATTTCTAACAAGAAAACCATATTTTGGGGTGTAAAACAATTTCTGCTTTTTCTAAAATTATTCTTCATATTTCTTTTCAAATTATTTTTTTTTCAGAAGTTATTCTTCAAAAGTTCAATCATGATTTGTAATAGCTTTTTGAAAGTGATTTTCATGTTATACGAGTACGAGAGACGAGTGTTCTTTTGTAAAAGCATTTCTTTCAAGTGCTTATAGGTTTCCAAAAAAGAAAAAAAGATCAACTCTCACTGACCTTTTAGTCCAATGGCACAACAGCCCACACCACATGGAGAAAGTCATGGATTAAAAAAAGTATATCTCTTATTGTTCATGACTTCATGTTAGATCTATTTATTTAATTTAAAAAAAATTAAAGAAGTTAAATAAATTATTTAATTATAATATATATGATATAATCTCTTAGGACATTTATGTGTAACATTAGATGATATTTTATATCAGTTTATAAGTTAAACAAATTTATTTAAAGAAAAATGATAAATATAAGAGATAAAATAAAAAATATATATATTACATCTAGGACAACAATTCACCCTCAAACTACATCCTACATTTAAGATTGAATGAGTTGTTTTCAGAAAAAGAAGATTAACCACCAATGAGCCTTTAGTCCAATGTCACAAATACCTGCACAGCAGAGAAAAAGGTGTGGGTTCAAAAAACCGCAGTCCTTTGATCATTAATCTTCTTAGATCTATTTATCTAATTTAGAGAAATTAAAGAAGTTGAATAAATTATTTAATTATAATATATGTTGTATGATTTATCTAAAATACTTATGTGTAATATTATAATATATTTATTTCACTTTATAAGTTAAGCAAATTAATTTTAAAAAAAATGATAAATATAAGAAATAAAATGTTAAAATAGGTCTTATATATAGGAATAAAATTTATCCAAATCAAGTTCTACATTTAGTATTGATGTGTAGAGCCGGGAAAATGGGGCTCGGCCCTGGACCTTCAAGGGCCGGGTTTGCAAATTGTAACTTCAAAAGGAAGTCAGGCCTAAAAAGGCCGGCCTTTTAAATCCGTTTATTTTTTATTTTTTTTGCTTGGACAGGAACCATGTTACATTTTTAAATTGCCTTATTGAATTTATATGTCAACATATCCTCATATTGTATAGAGTATGATTTTTGAGTATATTGTTTTGTCTAATTGAATCATATTGTGATTTTTGAGTATGATTTTTAAGTATATTGTTCTGTCTATTTAAAATAAAATCATATTATATACTATTCTGTCTGATAGAGTATAATTTTTTATGGAGGTTGTGATTATTTGACTACTTGAATCTACTACTCAAAATGAAACACAATCAAATGTCTTTGAAATTGATGATAGTGGCGAAGAAAGTGAAAATGATAGTCGTCATACTCATGTTGTTTAGAGGCTAGAGTATTGAGCTTCTTGTCTTCTTATACTTTGGCCTTTGTGTGACTTATTTATGGACATGATTTTACCTTTGATTATACATTAGTAACTGTATTTGTTTGTTGCAAAAGACGTGTTATTTAAACCTTAATGTTGACAACATTTATGTATTAAATTAGAAATTTAATCATTGTTATTTATTAATTATATCTCTCTAGGAAAAATACGCAGAAAAAATAGTTCAATATTGTGAAAAGGATTTCTCGGCCCTGCGGGCTGGCCCTGACTCCAATGCTCTAGGGCCGAGCTTTGAAAAAATGTAATTTTTCCAACCCCCGGCCCTTTAGGGTCGGCCCTGGCCCATCAAGGGCCGGCCCTGATTCTCAGCTCTATTGATGTGGTAGTTTTTCGGGGGGGGGGATTGTTTTCATTTTCTTGTAATTGTGAACAGAATGGTGGGAAGGGAGTGGCCGATGTCAACCAGTCCCATTGATTAATATTTTGTTGTTAGTATCAAGATTCTGAAACCCAGATAGGTCACAGAATCAGTCAGGGTACTAGGTCAAGAGTCAATGAGTTAGACCGGAGTCAAACCAGAGCTAACTCGGGGCTAAATTGATGAGAAATTGAATATTTTAGGTTTATTCATATGAAATTTTAAAAAAAAATTAAAAAAATTGATTGTTAAAAAAGTAAAAAAATACTGAACTAAACCGGTTCCATGCCCGATTGGCCTATTCTAAGGCCGGTCCAGTCCAAATTTAAAAACACTGATTAGTACTCAAAACTTGTATGCTAGTCCGACCTGGGTTTGAAAACTCTGGTTAGTACTCAAAACTTGCATGGTTAATGCGCTGGATGAACCCAGCTGATGCAAGTGTCAAAATAGTTTGAGTCAAATAGGAGAATTGATGATTGATGACGATGCCTCGATATTCCCTTTCTCTCAAATCCCTATTTGGAGTCGAAAGCAACGTGGCGGCCAGCACACGAAGTCACAGACCAATCATTCCAACTTGAAAGCTTATAGGCCGATAGCCATGTTGGAATCCAATCCTCTACCCAAGCCGTCTCTCATTAAACGGACCTCTAAATCCATTCTCTTTCTCAACAAAATATCCTGGCTTTTTTAATAGAAAGTAATAATAGTTAACTCCATTTTTAAATTTAAATATTCATTAAGGAGTACTTCCTCTTATCATACCAATTAAAAAGTGTTTTTGATTTTTTTATAAGGCACTTATAGGTTTCTAATAAGTATTTAATTATTTTTGTATTTATGTCAATATTTAATAAAGATAGTGTGAGAGAATAATAATTAATATATATTTGAATTTAGTGCAATTGATAAAGGTAATATTAAAAATCATTTAAATTTTAGGACAATCTTAATATTTTTAATTATTTTTATTAATTTATGAGAATTAATATTTTTTTTTGGCCAATTATGAGAATTAATAATTGATATCTTATAATAAAAATAAGAAGTATTAATTTAAAATCCTTACGCAAAGCGGGATGGACTTTTTTTATTTTGATGGCCCAAAAGTAGAATGGATTTGTCCCACATATAAGGAGGCCCCACGGAGAAGAGACGCGTGGGTCAAAAAGATGGCCCCACATGTCTCTGATTCGCAGTTTTATTTTTAAATATTAAGCAGTCCTTTTCATGGGACATACCCCATCTCTCCCTCACTGATCTGCTCAAGCATGGTCGCCACCCCCACAATTATTAGCGCGTGTTTGGCTGTGCGTTTTATAGGCCCAAAACGCACGAATTTTGGCTTTCGTGCGATTGTTTATCAGTTTTAAAAAGTGGAGTGTTTGGTTGAGTGGCAGAGAAATTGGGCTTTTAGGAATTTATCAAGATAAAATGCACGAAATATATAAGCTCCATTTTAGAGCTTTTCAGCTGCTTTTTTGGATATTTATTAGGAAAATATTATTTGGTTGATGCTGGTTATCCGATATAACTTGGTTACCTTAATTCCTATAGATGTGAGCGTTATCATATACCAAAATTCAACAGCCAACCCGAATTTAGAAATGTTAATGAGACCTTTAATTTTTATCATTCTTATTTGAGGTTAACTATAAAAAGAACTTTTTGAGTGTAGAAGAATCGATTTTAATTGTTACAAAAAATGCTCAAATACAACTACCAGACACAAGTTCGCATTGTTTGTGCAACAATGACCCTACATAATTTTATTAAAAGAACTGATGTTGAAGACATAGTGTTTCGACAAAGTGAAACTGAGAATATAATTAATGTAAATAATAATAGTATAGATGAATAGCCTTCTACCACAAATTATGATAGGTGATCTTCCTCCAAAATGAATCATATTCGTGACTCAATTAAAGATTAAATTGTAAGGGACATATGATCCAATTACTCATGTAATATTATTTCATCAAATTGTATTAATTTTAATTCCTAAATTTCCCAACTTTAACTTTTATAATTTTTTTAAATTTCAAATTTAATTTATTTCTTACTATTATCATAAAAGTCATTTATGTTTAAATCAATCCAAACAAGTTTTACTTTTGCAAAAGTCATTTATACAACCGCTAATCTAACCATAAATCACATTATACAATTTGACTTTTACCCAAAGTAAGATTACAAAAAGTCAAATTAGAAAAAGCCATTTTTCCAATTGTTGTTCCAAACACACACATTTTATGTTGGGATAGCTTATTTTTTATTTATAAGTGTCTTTCACATAAGTTGAGATAAAATTCTTCTCACATACTTACCTCATATACCGTAAATCATAATTTAAAAGTAATTATAAACTAAAATTAAAGTATCCCAAACAAACATTAAGTCACGCTCAATCCATCACCAAAAAAAAAATAATTGTCCAAAAAGAAACAAAAGTAATTTTCAAATTATTAATTTTAAAATGAAATTATAATCATACTATTTAAAACTGGATGTCATAAATAAATTATATTTCTGATTACTCCCCGGTCTTTAATATTATAAGAAGGTAAAGTATTTATATTTATTGTTTTCATTTAAATTAAGTAATTTCTTCAGCTTCCTTAATCTCTCTAAAAATGTTCGCTGACATTTATAATAAACTAATATGGACATGAGGTGGTATTATTGTAAAATTTTTTAATATAAAGATACTATAGTACAAAAAACCGGACCGACTAGTTCGACCTGTTGAATCAGTTTCCGATCAGTTGTTCGGTTTGGTTCAGTCATTAGATCTTGAACCGGTCAGAAACCAGTGGTTTACTGGTTCAACCTATTTTCTTTTTATTTTATTTTATTATTTTATTATTTTTCCAACTATTATCTCTAACTATTTTTTTAAGGAAAAATGAAAGGTTGAAAATCGAGATGAAAAGAAAAGTAGGTAAATAAAAAATAAATAAATAAAAGAGAATGATAAAAAAATTATTTAAAATAATATAATAATTATAAAAAATAAGAATCATTGCATAAGTATAGGCATTATAACTAATATTAATAGATTTTAAGTATGTTTTCTAAAGATTTTTATTTTTATCTATAGAAATTTAAAAATATATTAATACTAATAAATTATAATATTTTAATATGATCAGTTTGATCATCCGTTAGATTTTG
This sequence comes from Inga leiocalycina, assembly GCA_963242795.1. Classification (NCBI taxonomy): domain Eukaryota; kingdom Viridiplantae; phylum Streptophyta; class Magnoliopsida; order Fabales; family Fabaceae; genus Inga; species Inga leiocalycina. The sequence goes on from OY725325.1 coordinate 15,168,681, forward strand.
ATTAATCTATTAATCTTTAAACTTAAACTTGTATGTTGTGATCAGTTCATTATGATAATAATGATTTTTTGTTCCTTGAAAGATACTGAGATATTTTAAATTTCTTATTATTGTCATATTCACACCTTACCTTGCTCTTACCACTTGGAAATTCTTTAATAAGTGGGCACCGGCTTATGTCGTCATCAATCAGACAATCACCACTGGCATTTGATGGGCACACGGTAGCCCTAAGCGGCTAAGCCTATTCTTTACGCTGTCGTTTTCAGGCACCACCTAATTATGCGTAGTTTGCGTGGGTGCTATATAAGCCACGCCCAGCCTTCTTACAGCCCTTCGTTCTGCTATCAGGTGCATTTTTTTCTTTCCCAACCCCCTTTTGCTTTTTCCCCTCTCAATCCCATTTTCTCTGTTCTCGCCGTACATACAAATTTCGGATTCGGAATTCGAGGCTTTTGATTCCGATCTAGTGACGAACCCTAGCTGCGGTTCCTAATTCCTGCTTGTTCGATCTTAAGATAATCTCAAATCAAATGTCTAACGGGAGACGTCAAGATTTGTTTGACGCCGACAAGGCCAGTAGATCTGATCCCTCCGGCCATCGCGCGGTCGCTGAAGATTTTGATGATTCGTCGTCTGTAGATGGCGTTTCTTTGAACGGCGTCGAATCCGGTGCGAGCTCTACTCTTCCGGGTGAGAGTAGTGGATCCAGGAGGGAGACGCTGCTGACGCAGCGGTTGACGGATATTCTCGTAGATCAGGGCGATGGCGATCTTTTGCTTCAGCGGAGCAACCAGGATGATCATCTGTTGCAGTGGTTTCAGGCTCTTAATACGCAGATTATGGGAGCATGTCGCGCTGACGAGAGGCTCAAACCCTTGTTGAAGATGAACGTCTCCGGTGGTGTTGCCGAAGATCCCCTTTTAACCCAATTAAGTCAGGTAAGAGTTGGATTTCTGTTTCTTGGTGTTTTTGTCTGAAAGATGTTCCGAGTCTTAGCGGCCTCAGCGATGAGGCGCCTGTAAATTTCATTGTTAGCCTGAGTTTTGGAAACTGAACAAATGACTTGTTCTTACTCCATTTTGGTTCGAGTGTGCATCGAACCAACAACTTATTCGTTTTCTTCTTAACTTCGGTCAGATTTGTTGTGTAAATGGCTAATGTTCCTTAATTTCTTTTACTTGTGTAGCATTTCGAGCCAGCAGAGGTTGGGATGCTTGCTAGATGCTTCTGCGTACCACTTGTTTCGATCCGAGTTGGAACAATTCTCAAGGATGGGACACGATTGTGTCCTACTGCCAATAGGTAATCTCATTTAAACTTATTTGAAAATTTACATGTTAGTTGTTCCCCTATATTCTCGTCGAGGGGAAAATCTTCTTATGGATGTTATTGTGGATATTTTAGCGTTTGGTTTACACAACTCATCTGTACTGTGCATTTTTAGGATGTCATAAATCTTGATTGCATCTTGCCACCTGAAACATTTATTAATTATCTTAGTTTACCGCTCTGTCACTATGATTTATTGTTTTGATAGTTATATATTCATTGTTGTATGAATGTATTCAAATTTTGAACTTACTGCCATATATCCACTTCATTGCTACATTTACGGGCAGTTTGTTCTGTATTAAAACTATGCTTCATCAACTATGCAGGCTGCTAGGTTTATTATTATTCGTGGCGGTATGGTAATATTCTGATGTTTTGCAGTAGTTCACTGATATAAATAGACGCACATGTTAGTTATTGTTTGTGTGTATGGTATTGTGTGTACTAAAGTATGATTTAATATCCATGCTTCTTAATCCTTGTTGATGATTGAAGTATGTATTTGTTTTCCTGTGCGCCTTTGTGTAAATCTTTTGTCAAATTATATGCGACTTGTGTTTTGGGTCTTTGTTGTTTGTTTTCTTTTGTGGCGATGTCCTTTTTTCTATCTTATTTCCAATCTTTTTTAACAGTAGGGCTGTGACACACCTTTATCCTTTCTTGTTTTTTTATCTCTCAACAGAAGCCAGTAGTGAGATCATTGTTATAGCTTCTTCAAGATAAGCTGAGTTTTTAATAAATTTATAATATTCAGCTAGTGCTGTAAATATATAAACTTGCTCCTTTATTGCATAGGTTTTGGATGTTAAAACCAATTTGTTTGCTAAGCATGACACTAACACTTTTCAGTTTACCGCAGAAACCAGTGGGCTAGTGGCCACTGACACTTTCCAGTTTACAGTTTCTTCAATTTTTTTAGATTGATACTTTAATGTTTCTCATGGGAGAATATTCCTTCAACATCATGTATTACATTCACTGTATATTTCTTTTTTTTGGGGCCAGTACATTTTTGCCTCTTAGCTGGCTTACCTGCAATTACATTAATGATTTTTTCTGCATACACTCACGTCTGGTCAAGCTCGAAGTAGCAATTATTGACTGCTATACGCATATTAAGACATCTAGTATAGCAATTTGCTTCCATTAGAGATTGAATTGCTGGTTGTTATTCTGTATTTAATTGTAGTCTTGATCTTACTGAAATGTGTAGTTTGTTGGGTAATCAACAGAAACTGTAGGAGTCCATAGTTTAGATTATTAATGGTAATATGTTCATTCTTCCAAGTAAATATGTCTTTTGGCTTGTAGGTAGCTGGGCGTATTCTATTATGATCTCTGAATTAAGAAGAAGTAAAGGTAGTTCCATGATCCTATATTATACATATTATTGCTGTCTTGCTTTTCAGATCTTGAGGTTTGAAATTCTTATGTGGAATAAAGTTAACTAACATCTTGTGTTGTGCTTTACCTTTAATTCGCATTATAATTGCTATTTGCGTATTTGTATACTGTTGTTATGTGTGTTGGTTTTCAAATGTTTACTTGAGGATGATGGGCATCTTATTTTTCTGATTGTCATTAACTTGGTTGCTTATGCTAAGAATTTATTTTATATTTAAATGATGTTTAGAAGTTTTAAACCACCCAGCTGAAATAAGATACTATTAGTATTTGGCTGTGTTGATATTCTAGTTTTATTTGTGAAGCAAAGCACGTTGGGATATATGCTGTTTGTTGAGATGCTATGGAATAATATCCCATTCATTTCAATAAGTTCTGGGTTCAGGATTCTTATGGTATATATTCTGTATAAATTTTGTTTATTATTGATAATTTTGGGAGTTTATCTTTCATTTTCCAGCATGCATTGCGTGCACAAAGGTCATGTGTATAAAACGGAACATTCTTGCATGCTGTGTATAGCTATAAATATGTGCCGTTAATTCGCTTGTTAAGATTCTTGTTGATCGTCAATGATTATTATGCAGGTGGGGGAGCCAATCAGTACTTGCTACTATTTAGAGCTAGCTGCATAAAACTTTGCTTTAAAATTATATTGAAGTTTTGCAAATCCTATTACTATTTTTATGGGTTGTTATTTATTTTAAAGGCTTTAAAAAGGTGATAAGTCCACATTGTTGTGAGAACTAAACAAAGCAGATTACATAGTTTACAATATATATACTAGTGCATTAGCATGAAGCATGTATGTTCATGGTTATAGCCTGCGGTTACTTGTTTGCTCTTGCAGTTTTACTTGTTTTTAAACATCAGAGGCTATTTTCAATGTGAAAGTAAAATGCTAAATCACTTGTTTACAAAATCAAAAGTTTCGTCTAAACTCCTAAAAGTTATGTTCAGATGGTTATGGTTAATTAGACAAGGGCTTGAGTCATTGGGTTACTGTTTGTTGGTTCAGTTTTATACTTTGATTGTTGAAAGTTGTGACATGGTATCTCATTTTGATACTTTCTTTGTTTTCCTTTTCTGCAAATTCATTAATGCGGTATCATTCTATCTTGAATTGTTTGCAGGGGAAACTTGAGTCTTATACTACTGCCGAGTTCTGATCTTCGTCTCTCATTCATTGGAGATGACGGCAAAGTAGAAAGGATGTTTACCCTAACCAAAAAACCACATTGTGCTGCTGTTGTGATAGATGAAATCCCAGAAGACAGCTCTGGTCGTTCCTTCCTAATAAGAGCTCCAGATGGTAGGACCTTTTACTTCTGGTGCTCAGAGAAATCTAAACTGTTAGGAATTGAATTACTTGGAAAGGTAATTTGGGTTGCACTTTGTTGTTCATTCATTAAATTTTTCCCCTTGGCCCTCTTCATCCGGTTATTTTTTTGGGCTCTATCCAGTTGAAGGACTTGCTCAAGACAAAACCTTCTGTAGCAGATTTGAGTGGGATTAGCAAATCAAGGCTCGACTGTTTTGCTACTCAGCTTCGTGCTTTTCTTGTGGGATCATCAGTGGGCAGTATTCATGAAACAGTTGATTGTACCTCAACACTGTCTGCAAATTCCATGGTTCACAATGCTTCTTTGTCCGCATCGAAATATGCGAGATCTAGACATAGTGGCAATCAGGCAATGAAGGGAAACGCACTCTACCTTGGTAGTCTTAGTCCAAAATCAAGTTCGTTCAAGGAGGGCACTCCTAGAAACTTGTCTTCTTTCAGGATTGCAAGGGAGAAGCTAAAACGTCGCTGTGATAGCCAACAGGTTGTGCTTGATGACCTGTCAAATGAGTCATTGAACACCTCAGATACAACTCCAAGTCATTTTGATCATGATAAACTTCCAGAAGTTACAAAAGCATTTCCTCCTTTAAATTTTCTTGGATCATTAGGAAATCTTACTGTCCCATCAAACCTTGGTCAACAAGCAGAAGTCCCTCCTTTGGCTTCACCACTATTTGCCCCTCACTATTGTTGGTGTCCTCCTGGGGTTTCGACTTATCCATCCCCAGTGGCACCTTCAAAATTTCCTGTCTCATCAATTGAACCGCATTCTCTTCCAGTGGACGCCTCCTTGTTCCCTAATGCAATGCCAGGTAGCCTATTGACACCAATACCACCCCTTAATCTAAGCGTGCCCGTGCAATTCCCTCCATTTCTGCCTGATCCCTTGATTAGAATGTCTCTGCCAGCTTCTCAGCAGATTCCTACCTTCACACCTTTAATATGTGATCCAATCGTTCATGTCCCAGTAATTGATGTGTGCTCTTCAGGAGGTCAGGGCTATCTTGTAAGCGCTGGCCCTGCTATATCAACTGCCATTCCACCGTTGCATCCAAATCTTGTGAAGCCACTGATTTCTGAATCTGATTCTGTTGTAAAGGGTGCAAGAGAGACCCTGCGTCTGCTAATGAGCGGTTCAAGCCAGACTAACAAACAGGTTATGGATACGTTGCCTGCAGTTTTAACAAATGCGGATGAAAAACCAAGTATCATTGTGGCCGGCAGCCGCGGTCTCTATGCTGGAACCAGAGATGTCAATGTTATTGCTAACAGCATTGCAGCCATGGGTTTAGCTTCGCTCTCCGGGGCATCGAGGGCAGATAGCGATTCTGAGGATTGTGGCCCCTGTGGAATTTCTGAACAACAAGTGAGGGATTCCAGTGATGCAACGGGTAGTAGTGCCTTCTCTGATGGAGGGAATGACTTTCTTTGATTCCAAGCCGACGAAGTAACGTATCCGCTTTCTTTGTAGTCCTCTTGTAGGGGTTTCCTTTTGCTCCGGTAACATGTAGATATATGTTTCTACTCCACCCTTTTGAAATGTAACTAACGAGTCCTTCATTTCTTTTGTTTAAAGAATATTTCTTTACTTTTGATCTATATGGGTAGAATTATAATATTCAAATATTGACTTGTGAAACATAATACTGTCTCCTCAACATATTCAAATCGTAACGATTATTATGCTACTGCACATGGGAAGACCACTTTGAAAAAAAATATTGACACGTTTAGTCATCACCAATCATGTTTGATGAACCAATTTGCAACTCCCCAAGATGGTGTTGGTTTTTATAATGTGCAAGTGGCTTTCCCGAACACAGTTACCTTTTTTGAGCCAAGATGCAATTAGCTTTCATAACATGCCAGTGGCCTTCATGAATATGCAATTAGGTTCCATAATGAGCAAGTGGTCTCCTCAAATATGCAATTATCTTTTTAAATATGTAATATGAATCAATACGCAATTACCTTCCCGAAGTACAATTAACTTTCATAATATACAAATAACCTACCTGAATATACAATTACCTTCTATAGGGATAATATAGTCTGTCTCTCATCACCTTTTCTACCCGACATCATCCATTTCTATAGGGTCGGGTCCCATTCTCTTTAAAATTTCCATTTGGAATTTAAAAACAAGTTTCCCAATTGAAAGGAGGCCCAAAGACTCCACTGCCTATTCAGGCCAGGTTAATATTCACATTAGCCTGCGCGTTTGTTAATTAAGAACTGCGTGTTATTATTTTAGAAGTGGTGAGAATGAGGACTGAAGGGCAAAATCGTCTTTTGGCGCCACTCACACTGTTCATCTGTACTGAAGCGTGACTGATTCAGATTTTTTTATTTCAATGTACTGATTAGGGATTTCCTTATTTCAAGGGTATTTTATAGGGATTTTCCCTTTATTTTTTTCCAAATTAATTTATACTCCCTCATATCCTTAATATGAAAACCAGCTCCTTTGAAAGATTAAGGAAGCTAAATAAATTATATTAATGTATTTACATTTATGTTTTTCTTTAAACTAACATATTTGACTTATAAACTGATATGTAATCTAATAATATATAACATATACTATGATTAAGTAATTTATTTAATTTCCTTAAGGGTTAAGGTGCAAAAATACACATGTGATTGTCCTCGAAGTGCACCCAACACCAAATACTTTTTTTAGGTGCAACAATGACTATGTGGTTATAAAATAGGTGCAAAAATACCCTTTGACCGTTAGTTTGACTGTTTGACCGATAGTTTGACTTTTTATCCTGAAAGTGATGACGTGTATGATGACATGGACGCTAGAGTGACATTCTGAAAAAAAAAACTTGCTGAAAATCAAATTTTCCAAATAAATCATATAATTTAATAAAAATCAGTAATATAATATATGTATTATAATGATTTTAATTTAATAATATTGGGAATCTAGGGTTGGGAAAAAATTGAGCAATCAGTATGTTTTTTAGGGCAACAGTTCTGCTGACTGAGTTAAGCACTCTGCACTCAGATTTGAATCTACTTTAGCGAAGGTGGTACTAAAATAGTGAAATATGAGTAATATTAATTGCAAAGCTTTACCAGTTAGCAAGTTTTTTTTTCCAAAATGTCACTCTAGCATTCATGTCATCATACACGTCATCACTTCCAAGGTCAAAAAGTCAAACTAACGGTCAAAGGGTATTTTTGCACCTATTTTGTAACCACATAGTCACTGTTGCACTTAAAAAAAGCATTTGGTGTTGGGTGCACTTCGAGGATAATCACATGTGTATTTTTGCACCTTAACCCTTTCCTTAACCTGAAAAAAAAAATCAACTACCTCAATATAAGGACCGGAGGTAGTGTTGTGTAAACATCAATCGGTCTATTTGTAAATCGGTTTGGCTTTAATCATTTAATCCATATCAATATAAGGACCGGAGGTAGTGTTGTGTAAACATCAATCGGTCTATTTGTAAATCGGTTTGACTTTAATCATTTAATTCATCTTCCGTGTAGGTACATATGGATATGGAAATAAACACGCATAGTGATTTTATTTTACAATTTACTCTGCCTAATTGAGATAAAACAGATGTCTTTAAATCTTATAAAAGCTTGTTCTTTTTTTTTTTTTTTTGCCATCATTATAAAGGCTTGTTCAGTTAAAGGAATTCAAGAAGAATAATGATTATAATGTTGAACGGAATTGAGAAAGCATTGTGGGTATCATTGCGGAGTAATATGAACACCAATGATTGTCAAACAAAATGCTGCAAACTACTGAAAGACATCTTCATTGCATACTAATTAAAGATCCTCATTAGGTGTCAATTTTTCTGTTCCAAGTTGTTCTATATGTAAATGGAACATGTTGCTCCTCCCATTTCCTTGTCATTATTGCTTTTGCCAAAAAAAAAAAAATATTTATATGTTATTCTAAAGTTTCAAAACATGTTCACTATTTTTTTCAAGTTTCACGACAGCATTAGTTATTACTCCCTCTGTTCTTAAATATAACCTTCAAATAACTAATTTGGACTTATTAAAAAAGTAGTTAGAATTAGTTAAGAGTAATAAATATATATATTTTTCCAACTATGCCCTTATTTATAAAAATGATAAGTAAAGAAGACAATAAATGCAACAAATATAGTCAAGAGGTTAAAGTTGGAAAAAAACACAATATACTTTGACTTTTCTAAAATGAAGTTTACATTTTGGAACAATCCCATTTACAAATTTGTAACCCATATTTAGGGGCGAAAGGAGTACTTTAGCAAACACACTCTTATTTTTATTAACTTTTGATAGATTAATTCACAGTTTGTATGATGAAAACCTTAATTAAATTACATATTAAAAAAAAAAGGAGTGGATGGATTACTTTGAATTTTCATTTGATCAAAGTGGTTTTCTGTATGAAATTGGTGGGGGCATAATAATTCACTGTGTTTGATGGAGTCAGGGAAAGTTGATGGATTGCCATGATGAAGTATTATGATGTTGGAATGAGGTTTCGTGGAAATTCAAATTCAACTTGGCAAATGATAGCTTCATGGTTATGCTATTACTGTGTTGGGTGAATTTTGTGGGAGATGACGACACACTTTTGCTTCTTTAAAGGCAATCAATAATGGCACTATTAAAACCTCATTATTCAACCACATAATGAGAATTTGGTACGCAATGTTGTACTATTTGTTTGACTTCGCCAAAATAATCAAATTTGAGCCTTGCAAAATAATTACAACTCTCATATATTTATGTCGTAAAGTATGAAAGAAAACTCGGCCTTAGACTTTATCGAGCCTGAATGAATCGCCGGTCGGCCAAGCCTAATCACCCGCTTTAGACTAAATCCTGACTGGCCATTTTTCGATGTAGGCCCGATATGGCTCGAAGGAAGGGGTTGGACATATTTCATTAAGCCAACTAGGCCTGTAAATTTAAAAGCATCCCTTGACAGATGAAGACAGCACTTTTTTTTTTTGCCTAAATTAGTTTTAGCTGAAAAAAGTGGAAACCGGAGGAAAAATATAATAATAATAAATTAATTAATTAGTTGTAATAGGTGCAATGTTAAGGAACCTGGACCGGACCGGCTGGTCCGATTCGGAAACCGGCGAACTAGCAGGTAGACCGGTCCGGTTTCCTGTATAAAAAAAAATTTAGAAGTTTTTGCTTTATAATTTCATACTATAAACCTAAAATCTTCAATTTCTCACCAGTTTGGTCCCGGTTTAGCTCCGGTTTGACCCCAGTCTAACCTACTGACCCTTAATCCAATACCTCGACCGGTTCGATACCCAGTCCGGATTTTAATACCTTGAATAGGTGCCATTAGCTACCTTGTGGAGGTGATGATAAGGCACGTTTGTTTTCATGAAGCTGATGTCAGTTTTTAGACATCATGGGGATGTGAATATGAGGAAGTTGTCTTAGTTGTTCTTCATGCCTTATGTTGTTATCTTTAATTACTATTTATGTAATAGTCCTGGCTTTTGTGTCTGTGGATGCTTGTTTGAAATTTCTAGTACTTCCTGTTGTTTAATGTATGATTCATGTTTTCACATGAAAAAAAAAAATAGTTGGAATGGTGTGGTAGCTAAAATTACTACAAAATGATAAATATCAGAAAAGGAACTTTTCGATTATACTCCTATGGTCTTATATATAAGGTAGGAGGGAAGCTTTTTTTTTTTTTTTTGTCTCATTTATAACACACCTCGTTAAAACTTTGAGGTGAACAATAATTTAACCCTTCACTTATTATTATGTTCACTTTGTTTTTATTTGGTATTATGCATATTAAATAGGGGTAAAATTGGAAAGTTGTTGAATTCTATACTGAGTTAATGAGATTTAAGGTTTTCAGTGATCCGTGTGAAAAATATTGGAAGTGTCCTATAAGTAGGATAAGAGAAGTATTTTGGCCGGGAAGTTGAAAGATTGAAGATAAATGTAATAAAGTTGAGTGAATAAAGTGAATTAGTTAATATAATTTGAAGGCTTTAATGGGAGAATAAGGGATCTCATCTTGTAATGTTTGACGTCATTGATTTCCTCCAATTAGAAGGCAGCTATCGGAATCAGATTCTGTCTCTGGGTCTATTTTCCATCTGAAACCGATTCAATTAATAAATAAAACACAACCAACTATACATTAGTATAAAGACACAGTCCAGTACTCCTGATTAGTTTACAAAAGATTATTACTGTAGCTAAAGGATGTAAACTTGGGAATTAGATGACGGTCTTCTTCCATATGATGCTGGGGTGGCCAAGAATGAATATACTTCATCCCTTACCAAACACTATTTTAATCTTATTTGTAAGGTGGAGAGAATTTTTTTTGTCCCATTTAAAAGTCATATCATACATCTTTTTATATGAATATATGGTTTTACCCTCTATATATTAATATGTAGGTTTTGAACTCTTGCAGTAGAATATATATTGGATATGAGTAAATTTGCAAAGTTATTAGATTTTAAAATTTGACCGGAGAGATTTAAAGTTTTTTTTAGTTCTTATGAAATATGTTGAAAGTAATGTATAAACAGAACTAGATGGGTTCTACTTCTGATACAATATATAAACTTCAAATTTTTGAAGGGGTCTAGTTTTCTTAAAGAGAAAATCACACTAAAGTCTCAACAAAAAAAACAATATTTGAAAAGTCCTATACCTTATCAATGTTATCGTTTTCATTTGCCATTAACAAGTTATGAAACTTTTCGAATATTATTTCTCCTGACTGAGACCTTGGTGTGATTTTCCCTCTTCTTATAACCTTAATTTTGAATTTGCCTAATTAATGTTTTTTTTAATTTTACCTCTAATTAATTATATGTTTATCTCATCTCTTTTTTCTCATTCTCTCACTCACAATGTCACACTTACCATCTCCATGAATGGGAGTGTTTTAAGAAAATAAGGGGGTTCTTTTTTCTTTTTTTTATAAATTTATTCTCTTCAACCCATTTTAACTAACTTTATTAGTTGCCCAATTTAGTTATTAAAAATTTATATTTTTTATATGATTAAAAGTAACCTTTATATTTCAAAGCGGTGGGAGTATAATGGACAAGGGAACTTACGCACTTGTAGTACGCATGCCTTTTGCTAAAAAAAAGGGGAGAATTGTTTAAAAGGGCATGTTTAAAAAGTTTATTGTTCGATGGAAATTCAAGGCTTTTGAAAGATTTAGGTTTTTTAGAGTGAATAGATATAAGGATTAAGTGGCTAAATTGCATTTTCAGTAAAAAAATATTCCCTACGTGCAGTTCATCTTCCCTAACTGCAATATATCTTTTAAAAGCTACAATATTAAGCCAAAATATGTAAATTATTATATGTGCAAACGATAATATTCCCTACCAGTAATTCATCTTCTCCATGTGCAATATACCTTCCCTTATGCAATACAATTTCTTTATGTCCAACTTAACTTTTGTTATATGCAATCCATCGTCCTTTGTAAAAATGTCTTCCCTTATGTCTCCAAAATAAGTTAGAATGTATAAATTATGCTTTGTGCAAACAATCTTCCCTTAATATAAATGATTTTCCTTGTGTGCAAATAATCTTCCCTACATGCAATTTACCTTTCTTATGTGCAATTTAACTTCCTTTATATGTAATAAATCTTCCCCCGTGTGCAAATATCTTCCCCTATGTCTCAAAATTAAGCTATAATGTGTAAATTATGCTTTGTGCAAATGATCTTTCTTTAGTGCAAATGGTCTTTCCTTGTGTGTAAGCAATATTCTCTATATGCAATATAACTTCTCTAAGTACACTTCATCTTCCCTATGCGCAATTTAACTTTTGTTGTATGCAATCCATTTTCCCCATGTGCAAATGTCTTTCCACGTGTCTCAAAATTAAGCCAAAATGAGCAAATTATGCTAGTGCAAATGATCTTCTCTTTATGTAAATGATCTTCTCTTGTGTGTAAACCATCTTCTCCTATTGTGCAAATAAACTTTCCAAGTTTTATCTTCTTTAGAACTTCTGACTACTCATACCCATACCTCTAGAAATCGAATCAAAAGATCCAAATTTACAAATTATTTGGTCGAACAGGGGGTTAATGAGAGCTAGCAACAAATTGAGGGTAGTGAGATAGGGTTTCAGAGGAGGAGAAGAAATGAAGGAGATAGTTAAAAATATCCACATTAGATCAAAGGCAGTGAAACAATCATCCTCTTATTGGAAGTCGTTGTTGTCATTTTCAAAGGAGGTTACAGTCACAATTGTCGGAGGAGGTTGTCTTTGCCGACGTCAATCATGAGCAAAATGAGAAAGGAGGAGGCGAGGGTGAGTAAAAGTAACTGTTGATGTGAGAGAGGAGGGTGAACATCAACCGGTGACCAGCAATTTGTTGAAGATGGAGAGTGAGCGATGATGCAAGGAAAGAAAGTGTAAGAGTATCTAAGTGATGTGATAGGGTGGTATAGGCATTTTGTAATACCCCGAATTTTGAGATTGGAGGCTTTGGAATAAGCCTAAATTGAGTGGACTACTAATCCCCGATTTAATAGATGTCCCAAATATATTCTCTAATGTTCCTTATATCTTTGGAGCATTAAAGAAAATAAAATGGTTAATTTTGAAGAAAGTGATTATGCTTACGGTGAAATCGCCTATGAAGTAGTGAGTTTTTCATATGATTGTGTATGACCGAATGATGAGTAAAAATTATGAGATTTTACAAGATGAAAGTAGACATCCTAAGCTTTAATTTGATAGGTCATATGAATCAATTAGAGCTATATACAAAAAGATATGAATTTTTGAAGTTAGCCCAGAAAAACTGAAAATTTTCTGGAACAACATGAAAAGATTAAAATTATGGGAATTTTGTGATTCCATAAAGCAAAATTCTATATTTTTCCTTGAAACTAGACTCAATAAGGGTTCTATAGGTTTTGGGATCACCTCATTTTGATTTTTCTAGAATTAGTTATGATTTTTCAAAGTTTTTGCAAAAAGCTGCCAAAATTTTGTAAAAATCCGAAAATTTGGAAAATTAAAATAAAATATGATATAATAATATATCATCATCCTCTTCCTCTTGAGCTCATTTCTGGCGTGAAACAGCAGCTGAAGAGAGAGAAAACATTCATATTTTTAGAGAGAGAAGGAGAGGAGAAAACTCATAAGATAGGTCGATTTCTTCGGTGAATTCGTACCTAACGTGTATACTCCTCCTCCTAAGCTTATCTTCTATGTTGTTTGAGGTGTTTGAAGCAAGATTTTTGGAGTTGGGAAGGTTAGGGTTTCAGCCAAGAAAAGGAAAAGCCAGAGGGAGCTTGAGGTTGTTAGAGCAAGCGTTTCACCCAAGAGGGGGGGTGAATTGGGTGATCTTAAAAATTTCGTTGTAAATATAAAATTTGACGTTGAAATTAAAACATGAAAGAGTAAGGAGAAATATCACCGAAGTGTACACCGGGAGTTATACTGGTTCGGCCACAACCACTTTGACCTACGTCCAGTCCTCAGAGCTTCTCTGAGAGTTTCACTATAACTTCCAAGATTCAGTGGGTTCTTGGCACCTCAGTACAAGCAAGTTCCTACACCTGGACACTCGCTCCCCCTTACAAGTTGTAATTCAATCCCAACTCAAGGTTCCACAACCTTAAGTTACCTCAATAACAAATATTGAGTTTGAATGAAATATCTCTCTTACAAAGTAAATAAGAATCACTGAAGCATAGAATCACAAGTATAATGGAAAACAGAGTAATGAACTTGATGATACGTTCGTAAGTGTGTTCTTGTGTTTTTCTCCGTTCAGATGTCCACATATATATAGATACGTTGGTAATGATTGCTGGAACATATTTCTTCATGTCCGTTGGAGTGTGCGCAGCCATTATTGACTTTTCCAGTTTTTGAAAAACATACGTTATGGTAGGTGACGGTCGGTGACATTTGAGCATTGCTTTTGACTTTCCTTATTTGGTAAGATCTCTTCATTGTTTACCTGTTGAAATGCTAAGTACACTAATATAACGAAAAGTAAATCAAATAGGAAACAGAACAATGATCGTTGAAATGATTTCAAAATTTCTGGGTCTGCTTACTCGAGTAGCTACTCGAGTATCACATGAAGGTTACTCGAGTACTTACTCGAGTATCATCGGGAAATCTTAAATTAACTTCAAGTCAATGAGCAAATACAAGAATACTCGGGTAGTGCATGGAATAACCAATTTTCAAACCTTTGGAAATGTCTGTTTACTCGGGTACCTACTCGAGTAATGCACTTATACCTTTATGAGTTACTCGGGTACCAACTCCAGTAAACCTTCAAATAAACTTGTGGTTACTCGATGCTCTACTCCAGTAATGTTGGCAGGATTTCAAGGCCGAGAGCACTTACCTTGTTACTCGGGTATGGACTCGAGTAAAGCACTAATTATTTGCATAGGTTACTCGGGTACCACCTCGAGTAATTGTACTTCTTGTGCATGACTTACCCTGATAATGACTTGAGGTTTACCTTGAAAATATTTCTGCATACTCGGGTACTTACTCGAGGAATCCACTTAACATACAACATTAGATACTTGCATACTAGAGTAAGAACTTGAGGAAAATGAGATAAAAAGAAATCAAGTTAATGGGGTACTACCTTCAAGTTTTAACTTACCTTAGTGCGTTACTCGAGTAGCTCCTCGAGTAACATTAGCAGTAGTACTAAGTGCCGAGAGCTCCACATTTTCAGAAACAGGGTTACTCGAGTAGCTCCTCGAGTATCGTTGGAAACTTGAAGGCAACTGGAAGTTTTTCACATGGTTACTCGAATAGCGCCTCGAGTAACATTGGCAGGCCGAGAGCACCTTGAAAATTTTTGCACTATTACTCGAGTACCTACTCGAGTAACGTTGGCAGGTTACTGGAAGTTGTCTCTGGTTACTTCAAGTTTTGTCTCATTACTCGAGTAGCTCCTCGAGTAATGCCTTAGTAAACTTGCTTCTGATCAAGTTTTTTAGCATTTTCTCTTGGTTTTTTTTTATTAGTCCAATGCTTACTTCAAGTGATACTTGTTCCTATCATTACTTTGTTCAAACTTGTTTATTAATTATTTCCTTTTCAAACCATTCTTTTGTTATCATCAAAACATGAGATCTAACAGAGGTAACTTTCAAACTCTTGTATATTGCTTATTCTGGCTACTGTGGGCAATTTAATCGGTGAAATTTCACCGAATTGCCATTGGTTTTAAAGTTTGGAAATTGAGTTGCCTAGGGGTTATACTGCCCAAATTGGGTCTTAATGTTAGTTGTAACCTAATGTAATGGTTAATAAAGTGGTTAGGAGTAGAAAGAAACGCGTTTACGCAGCCTAGGGGTTATGCTCCTAACCTCTTGTATATTGCTTATTCTGGCTACTGTGGGCAATTTAATCAGTGAAATTTCACCGAATTGCCATTGGTTTTAAAGTTTGGAAATTGAGTTTCCTAGGGGTTATGCTGCCCAAATTGGGTCTTAATGTTAGTTTTAACCTAATGTAATGGTTAATAAAGTAGTTAGGAGTAGAAAGAAACGCGTTTACGCAGCCGAAACCGAAAAACCCCGATTTTCCCCTTAAAACCCATATATTTTGGCCAGCATTGTAAATGGGTTTTAGAGTTGGATTTTCAATGATTTGATGATTCCATTGAGTTCAGGAGCAAAAATTAGGTGGGGTTACAGTTGGTCAACTTTTCAGAAAAGGCCGAAAAAATATAATTACGAAAACGCCCCTGAAACCCTTAAAGTGGGGCTGCCAAGGGTAATGTTGTAATTTGACATTGAATTTGATAATTCTGAGTCCGGAAATGGATTCCTTGGGCGAAAATATGTTAGGATAGTCCAGGATAGAATTTCAAGAAAAGTACAGCCGGGCCGGGTCCCCGGGGGTATTTTAGTAAATTTTCAATGTAGCCTCATATAACCCCCAGAAACACTATGAAAGTGTCTAAATAGTACATTTGACATTGTAAGATCGAATATGGAGCCCCGAGCTGTTTACACATAGATCGAGGCACGAGTTTTGAGGCGGAAAAGGGTTAAGGTAGGGGACTCACCTTACTTGCATGTGTTTGATATCTTTGCTTATGTAATGATATATGTGATTGCTTTACTTGATTGTATAGAGCATATTTAAATAAATGAAGCTCTGTTTCTGTTTTCGCTGTGGCCATAATCTTGTTTTATGAAATATTGAGCATGTAGAAATGTCATTATGGGGCATACATCTAGATAAAGCTAACATGTCATACACCTTGCATCAATCATGCATGCATTATGGTACCTATTTCCTACTGAGATTCTCTCGAATCTCACCCTCCCCTACCAACAATTTAGACAGGAGACGACAGAAGATATACAAACAACAATGCAGAGTACCGTATGAGGGGATTACAGTAGTGGAATGAAGACAGGAAGAAGCTCCGTTTCACTGGGATGAGTGTAGACACCCTGTAACCCCCTTCACGATTAAGGCCAAGATTTACGTTCGTAACACGTAATTAAGTTTGAATTAGAGACTGTAAGATGATTTGGGACTTATTGAAATTAAACTTTCCAAAATCAGGGTTTTCAAAAAAAATTTCAAAACCTTATCATAACAGTCTCATATTCATAATACAAAATAAATATGGCCTATATCGGTTGGTTTCATTCATACATATCAGAGTACAGCATAAATTCCCGACACACTCGGGTTCCATTCATTAATAAAAAGGGATTTATACAAGGCACAAAGCCTACAATTCATACCCTTTTTATTGGGGATTACACAAAATCTACTATATACAATCGTTTCTACCAAAAATATCCAAAAGGTATACAATGATAACCATTAACCCAAAATATACTCCTAAACTGGAGTTCTAACTGCTCTTCGTTGCCCGTTTGCCTTTCGATCCTTCAGCCTTCTCTAAAATGTTTAATTTTGGAAGAGTGAGATTCTAAAGAATCCCCGTAGTAACAAATCAATCATATAATGTACAATAATAATGCATGTAAGCAAATCATTAACCACAACAAGCAACTACAACGGCAATGGTTAGTATGACACATGTCATCCCTTACGATTGCTCACGCTAAATTGCTCACGTTGCATTGCATCACAGCAATCCACACAGTACATTTCACCACAGCTGGGATTCATATAATGCATTTCATATACAAGCCATACAGGCAAGATACACACAGTTCACGGCTGAATTCACAAATGCCGCCCCACAGGTCGGATTCACAATATCCATGTCGATTACGACGGCAGTTCAACGGCCGACCTAGAGATGACCACCGTCAATCCCTACACGGCTCACGCTGACCTGCTCACGTCGTAATGGACCATGGCACACATTTCACAAATTCAACGATAAGTTATGCATGCCAAAACATCATACATAATATGAGAGAAGAGTCACTACCTGAGTTCCTCCGGGCGTGTCTTAGCGCCGGTCTCTCCCGAAGAAGGCAAATGTCAAATCCTATTTTCACAATTAAGGACGAAGAGTTATTCTCTATTCCAAAACTTAATTCACTTTATAATACTTAATTGGTTATCATTATTGCTCTTTTAGAGTCATTAAATACCCCTAACAAAACTCCTAAAGGGTAGGAAGAACTATCCCAAGGATCCCCTTTTGGAAGCACAAAACTGAGATTTTACACTGTTTCACTCGAGCAGAGATGACCTTGCTCGAGTATTGATGTACGGACACTCGAGTGAAAATGGCTTCACTCGAGTGATGGTACGGACAGCACTCGGGCACAAGAGAGAGTGAGGACAGAAAGCACTTGCCCGAGAGCACAACACCTTTTAAAGAAGAGGATCACTCGAGCACGAATGACCTCACTCGAGTGAAGGCCAAATGCCTCACTCGAGCACTAGCGAGTGAAGTCCAGGAGGTGAGAACCCGAGAGCATAAGAGAAATAGCAGTATCTCAAATGGCTCACTACACTCGAGCACACACGGCTCACTCGAGCACGATGCCCATAACCACGAGTGAGAAGGCATACTCGTGCACCTACTCGCGAGTGACAACCCGAGAAGCAAGTCCTTTGGTGTCAAATACACTCATCACTCGAGCACAAGGAGGGTCACTCGAGTGATATTCCTCCCTCACCCGCGAGTGAGGCTATGCTTGCTACGACCAAGGAAATGTAATAAGAACACTGAGAGCAAGAAACGAAAATTGCATTACCGCACTCGAGCAGAGTTCATCCCTGCTCGGGTGACATTCATCCTACACTCGAGCAAACCCATCCCTACTAGAGTGATATTCATCCTCCACTCGAGCAGACCCATCCCTGCTCAAGTGAATCTATCAGATACCAGAAAACGCAAAAAACAGAGGCATTTTCCCCAACCTTTGCCCAATTGATTTCTATGGACACAAAACTTAACCCAAAGCCACTCCCACATAAAAACACCCAATAAACTCAATAGAATCCTCATAATCATCAAAATCCTACTCCATTATCATGCTTTGGGTTTTGGGCAACAATTTCAACAAAACACCAATCTTAACCAAACTTCACATTTCAATTACCAGTCAATCTATCTATCCTAAACTCATTCCAAAACACCATTCTCATGCCAAAAACATACCAAATAAACAGTGACACTCATTTTTCGGATTCAAGCCCAAATTTCCAGAGTTTATAAATTACTTCAAATGGTATGAACATAGATAGATAGATTGGTTTCACTCACCTTATCAACTTCTCCAAAGAGAGTTCTTAATTCACCACTTTCCAAATTTTCGTGTGATCACCAACCACAACAAATGGCCAAACTGAAAACACCAAAATGAAGCTCATCACTCAAGTATCAACATTTATGAAAAGAACTTGAGCAATGGAGATCATTTACCTACTCAAATCACAAGCTCTCTTCCTTCCCTTGCCTTCAACAATGGCGCCCAAGAGAGAGAGAACGAGAGAGAGGTGAGAGATGGAGTGTAGAGAGGGATGAAATGATGATAAGCTACTCCCTCCCATGCCTCCAGCCGAAAGAGAGAGAAAATAGAATTTAAAAATCCCATTTGACTTCCTCCCATACTCACTCTTTGCCACATGTCACACTACCATTGGCTCTCACCAAATAAGTCACAAATTAACTTACCTAATCTCTCCATTAGCCATTTTAATCACACATCCCATTTTCTCTAGTTAGTAATTAATTTCCCCATTAATTACCACTTATGGCCAATAATTCCATTCTTCCAATTTTTCCATTAATTATGACATATTAATTAATATTGCCATAAAATACATAATAATTCCAATAAATTCATAATTATCCATAATAATCATGATTATCCCTTAATCAAAAATTGGGATATTGCACACCCTAGTAGCCTTGTGCAGCTACCTTAATCGTAAGTATCATGTACAAAACCCTATGAGGAATTTATGTAATCATGCACATATTATCAGTATAGTTATGATATTCTTGTGTTGCCTACCGAATCGTATGTCGTTTTCCGTAAATACTTTAGTAAAGGTTGAAATTGAGATAAGGGCGTGACACATTTTAGTCATTTCATTGTCATTCATATATGCCCAAAAGGACCTAGGTCCTTAAAATATACTTAGGTCCTTCCAAATAAAAAAAAAACTTTTTAAATAGGAATTTATTAACAATCACCCAAAAAAAAAAAGATATACGGGTTGGAAAAAAATAATATATTTAGCTGGGCCAGTGACTTTTTATTGGAAAAAGTGGAAAGAAAGCAAGATTTTAAAAGAATCATTCTGATGTGTATGCCCCTAGGCATTCTGTTTCTCAAGTGATCGAGATTACAACATAAAGGAGTCCAAGTCCCTCTCACCCTAGAACAGATGACACGTGTCTGGCTTAGTAACCGATTAACCAAGGCTAAACTCCACGTTAACTAACCACATGCCACTCGTAGAGTCTGGTAAAAAGGGAAGGCCAATAATTGCTTGCTCTTCAAATAATCAATTTATCTTATAAGAAAATATATTTAAAATTTGTTAAAGGTAATAAATATGCATTATTTTTCTAACAACCCTTGTGTATAAAGAGGATAAGTGAAAGAAAATAAATGCAATCAACAAGACCTAAAATTTAGGGGGGAATGCAAAAAAAGGTTAGACAAACTTAAAATAAAGCTTATATTTTGAGACATACCCATTAAAAATTTGAAAATTATAATCAGAGACAGGGGGAATAATCTATGAGAGAGAACTTTTTTTTTAAAATATTACATCAAACATTTATAGAAGTTAGCAACATTTTTTTTATACTTTATCCTGTCCATATTATAAATTATAAATCATCTCTAATTCTCTAAATACCCTCTTCAGAATTAAAGAGGGTGGCTAAGACGTTAACTTTGTTAGAGGAAGAAGCAATTTTTCAACTTTATCTATATTTAAGAGCATAAAAAAAATATTACGTTTCACTTTACATCTTCTAGTAAATTATATGGGTTTAGTATATGAAAAAAAATTATTAATGCTAAAGAAAAAATTTCATCCAGAGGGCGCCCCATATTTGAAACCAGGAGAATTATTTGATACTCTTTCAGTTTCTTTTTATAAGAAATAACTGCAATGCATATTTCGTTTTTTTATAATAAATATTTAGATAATGTCTTATTTTTTGCTTGTTATTTTCTCATTTCATCTTTATTTAATTACCTCTATTTAATGTCAATATAATAAATTTTCACAGCCCTCAAAAGCTTATTAATTCTACTATATTTATTTTCTTATTCTCTCTTCTACCATCTCTTTATTATAATAATTTCCTTATTCTCTTTCTTATTCCCTATCTCCTCATCAATAAGAGTATTTTAATCAAAAGAATTACAATTTTAACATATTTATTATTTTTAATAAACATTTTGAATGACGAAATTTAGGCAAGTGTTCCTTGTAAAAAATAATGAAGGGTGTAAGAAAGAATTGTCCCAACCTATTGCTTATAAATAGTTGGTGATGGAGAGTGTAGACTTGGTGTGTGCTTGGATTAGCTTTTGAGAATAGTTTTTACAATTTATGAGATAAGTATGTGAGAGAAATTTTATCTCAGATTATGCAAACCTAGGTTTGAAAAATTCCCAAACACTCACTTGATCGGAAATGGGTGTATGGGGGTGACCGATGAACGTGTAGGCATTGATTAGAGGGGTGAGGGGGGAGGACAATAGAATGTTTTTTTTAAATTACAATGACAAGAGCAAGCTCTTGAGGCCGCAGTGGCCGATATACAAAAATAAAATAGACAGAAACAGAACTTATAATCCCAAATCTAAGCTAAGATCAGCTAACATTTGGTCCGAACAGAAATCTGGAGGGTGCTGCAACATCGACAGATCGCTGTTCGAGTCCAGTGCACGCTTAGCCAAAACATCGGCATATTTAAGCGCCTCTCTATGACAGTGATGTATCTCCAAGTCCCAATCCCTATGGATTAATTCCCTGACCTCATCTAGCTCCTGCTGTAGGGGATGGTAGTGGCCACCTGCTTGGAATAACAATTGAATGGCTTCTAATGAGTCGGTAAAAAGCTTGATCTTTCTGAAATTCCTGAATTTGCAAGTTTGTAGACCAATGCGAATAGCCTGAATCTCCGAAGCTGTTGATCCTAGAGTAAAACATGTATTCTGTTGAAACCCGCAAATCCAAGCTCCAGAGCTATCCCGTACCACTCCTCTAACTGCTGAGATCCTGTGTTCGTCCACCGCAGCGTCCACATCGATCCGAACGTAACCTTCTGGTAGAGCTCTCCAATTTTCTGAGTATCTTTCTGGAACTCTAAAAATCTTGTGTTTGAACCGGCCCTCCTCGATTCCTTCATGAAGAAAATGAATTCCTTTGTGTAATAGTTGTTAGGGAAGGACAGAGGTTCCTTCAAAAACTCTGTTACATCTGTTCTTCCAAATTAGCCAGCATAAAGTACCGAAGACTCTCTTCCAGGGCCACTGAGATAACTTGCAGCTTCCCGGTGAGTGTTGCATGTTCCATTTGATCCAAACCTGTAAATTGCTAGAGAAAAATGCAGAGTGATAAATAGGGTTAATGCAAGAAAACCATACAGAACTAGCAAACTCGCAGTCTCTCAGAATATGAATCGCTGTTTCCTCACGGTTGCACTCAAAAGGGCACTCAGGGTTTAATCTCTCATATCTCTTTGCACGGATAGAATTCGTAGGAATTCTCTCTTGGAACAATTGCCACATAAAGAATTTGACTTTCTCTGGAATAGGCCATCTCCAGATACATTGCCAGAACGGATCGACTGGCTCCGTGAGCGACGAATAAATCATAGAATAAGCTGATTTGACGCTGAAATTTCCATCCGAAGATTTCTTCCACCAAAATAGATCATTGCCAGTTTGGGAAGGTGGAGAGACTTGTTTGATCCTTTCAATCACCCACCTCAGCAAGAACATACTCCATCTCTGGAGATCCCATTCTCCTCTTGGACTTACAAAATTTTTTACCACATCCTCCGGATTTATTGAGTCTTGGTTTTTGACCACACAGAAAATGAGGGGCTGATCTAGACTAGTCCATAGATCCCATCAAGCATTAGTAGACTGCCCGCTCCTGATCTTTTTACCCACAGCTTTCCTAAATGAATCCCAAACAGTTGTAATTGCATTCCAGACAGCGGATTGTGACTTTTTCCTATCAACTCTTGGAATTTCATTTTCCCCGCAAGCATATTTTGCTCTGAGAACTTTCACCCATAGTGCATTAGGTCTAGTATGGAATGTTAAGGGGACAACATTAACAAAATCCTGAATCACAGCTCACAAGACAAAGTGACATGGAAGAGCATGCTTTGTATTCGTACGGATGATGAATGAGGAGGAGAAGACAGCCGAACCAAAACAAGTCGAGTCATAGCCCACAAAGATAAAGCCCGCCTCCACCAAACAATTGGTTCACTAGTTAGGGGTCTTGAGTTTGAGTTTTGGGAACGTATCGGTGTTAAATACTTGGTGGTAAAGTTTTATCGTCCTTGTAGTCTTACCTGACTCAATCCTGATTAGTCTGAACCCCGATAAATCCTCCGAATTAAAAAGAAGTAGGTTTAGGATACTGGATGCTATAAGTAAAAAGTAAATAAATAAAGCCCACTCATGCTTCCCTCAATTGTTTTTTGTTCCTCATTACATGAAATTATAGCGGGTAAAACAGGTTGGGCCCTGCCAGCTCACCAAAATGGCGGGCTTGGGCTGGCCTAATGTCAGCTAGCCAAGGGGCAGGCTGGACTAGCACTCCCCACTCAACCCACGGGCTATTGCGGGCTAGCCCTTTTTTTAAAAGTTTTTTTATAAAATAAATATAAATACCCTTGTCGTCTTTCCTTTAATGTCATGTTTAATTAATTATTCATACTTTTTTTGACACTTTTATTTTAATATTATATTTATTTATTCTACTATTCTTAAATTTAAAAGAGATGTATTTATATATTTTTGTTATGTGAGTAGATACAAAAAAGAAAGTAAGAATGAAATTGGCTTCCTAAAATAAATATATAAAAAAAACATGATATGAGTGAGTGAAAGAGAAAGGGAGTAAGAATTTAAAAAAAAAAGTGAAAACATTTTTTAAAAAAATAGGTGGGCTGACCTACCAACCCGCGTTAACAGATGTCAGCCCTTAAAGACCCGCAGCCCGCCACGGGCTGACCTGAATTGGCAGTACTACATGAAATGACATGTTTTATGATTCTTCACTCCAGCAAGAAAAAAATGAAGAGGTGTTGAAGGTTGAGTGTGGGAGAGAGGGAAGGCAGTAGGGATGAGCAAAAACCTGGTGGTCCAGTCCAATTTGGTCTGATCCGAGCTAGTCCGGTCTGGTCTGGTCCAGTCAAAATAAGCAATATATTGAAATCGGACTAGACTGGACCAGACTAATTGGTCGGGTTGGACCAAGTTCCAAACGAGGGGACCAAACCAACGAGACTGATCGGTCTGGTCCAGATCAATTTCTTAAAAAATATTTTTATAATTTAGATGTTATTTTTTATTTAATGTTGTTAGAGTTTTTTTAAGGATTTATAATCAGGTTTTATTTGTTATGATAATTTTTATATGATTATAGGTATTTTTATTATCTTAATTATATTTATCATGTTTAAATCTTGTTTCTCAACATATTTTTTTTATTGTTGTTGAATGTTGTTTGATATTCTTATAGATTTATGATGTTTTAATTTTTGGTGACATATTTTATATTATTATAGGTATTTTTATGGTCCTAATTATATTTAATAACTTCAAATTTTGCCTTTCAAAGAAAAAAAAATAAAAATATTAAATATTAAATTTAGGTCCTGGATTATTTAGACCAGTTTAAGTAGTCTACCAGACCCGATCTGATCCAACCCGACTTTAGGTTGGTGTTGGACCAGACTAGACCATGAATTATTTTATTCAATCTAAGATCTTCTTAAGACCAAATCCCAGATTAATATCAAACCCGATCTAATTCAATCCATACTCATCCTAGAAAGCAGTACTACATCATGATAAGATTGGAGAGAGAGGCCTTGGCGGTGAAGTGGAGGGAGCATGATAAGGTCAATAATGAAAGAGGTGGTGGTCCCCAATCCCATATGGCCCCACCTACATAGTTGACGGCATAGGACACAACACATCCTCATCTTTTCGTTCAAGTACCCAGTGCCACCCTCATCTCAATACACTGCTCTTGCAGCATTTATAATTGTGTAAAGTTGTTCCTACGTCAATTCTAACATGATTCATTGAAATGCAAAAAAAAATAAAAAAAAATGTCATTAATTTTATCTTAAAATTTAGAGAAAATTGCATTTAGGTCCCAGATAAAAAAAACTATAATAAAATGGTTCCTTAAAATCTCAAAATTACATTTAAGTACTGTGAAACTAATATACCACCCTGATTTTATTTATAAGTCCTTTTTGAAGAAATTTTTTTGTTCTTATAATAAATTCACTTTTAGAATAATAAATGCGATTTTTACAAATTTACTTCTATTAATTGCAATAAACAAAATATTCATGTTGACTCTTGGAATTACTTATAAATGAGGGTGAAATTGAAAAGTTATCTAATACTCCCTTCGGTCCTAAATATAGGACATAGTTTGTAGTGCAATTTACACTACAAACTATGTCCTATATTTAGGACCGGAGGTAGTAATTAATTAGTTAACTAGTTTTCTTTAGTATGTAAGAGTTAGTTAATTCAAACTTATAAAAAGGATAAGAGTGATACACTATACTCCCTTCGGTCCTAATTATAAGATAAAGTTGACTTTTTTGGAGAAATTAAGGAAGACAATTAAATTACTTTAGAGTGTTTATATTTTTAGTATCTTTAGATTATATATTAGTTTATTAGTCAAATTAATTAGTTTGAATAAAAAATAAAAATAAAAATACTCTAAAGTAATTTAATTGTCTTTCTTAATTTCTCCAAAAAAATCAACTTTATCTTATAATTAGAATCGGATGGAATAATATATAAGAACAAATTTTACCCAATAATAAATGAATGTAAGGTAAAATTGTTCATTTACATAAAAATTTTAATGATGTGATTTATAAAACAAAGAGGCATGCCATTAATTTTTTTACCACCGTTTTCCTTTTACCCCCCACTAAAAGTTGGTGTATGGACTAGTAGATCTCACATGAGTATTAGTCCTTTGATTTTATTTAAAAGTTATTTTCAGCATATTTTATTATAATTAGTGAAAGTTTTAAGTTTTATTAACTTTATCTTAAAATTTAATAATTTTACACCTATGTAATATACACTACACCACATAAAAACAAAGTTTATGAAATAATAAATGAAAGATAAAATTTTACTGCATTCGTATAAAAAATTTAATTATGTAATTTTTAAATAGGAAAAAATATGGGAAAATCCCAGATAAATACCTTTTGAATTAACAAAACCCCCAAAAGTCTATTAACACTTTAAAAAGACTTAAAGGTACCAAGTACCAAATTGGGTTTTTTAAGTTTTGACACATTTACCATTTTACCCCTCAAATTTTTTTTTAAAATAACAGTGGTGCCCCTGTCGGAGTACCACCGCCGGCCGGCCGGAGCTCCGGTCGCCGGTGGAAGCTTTTTTGGTGGGGAGGGGGGTTTTTTTTTTGGAAAAAAAGTTTCAATGAATTGGCAAGGGGTGGGATCGAACCCATCCCATCCCTTTACAAGGCAAGCATGGTGGCCATTAGACCACCAAAGCTTCTTTGTTATATATATGCATTATTAAATATGTATAATATAATTAAACGTGTAGTAGCTTTGACAAAGTCAGTAATGGCGTTGACAAATTCAATAATGGAAATAACAAGATTCGTAATGGTATTGACAAAACCGTTTGCTGTTGCATGTTTTCATCACCATTTTTGCGCAAAACGTTTTTGTCAAAACCATTACCATTCTTGTCAAAATCATTACTAAACTTGTCAACCTCATTACTAAATTTGTTAAAATCCTTTTATTTATATTATGAATATTTTCATAATGGAATTGTCAAAACTATTACAATTCTTGTCAATCTCATTACTAAACTTGTCAATCTCATTACTGAATTTGTTAAAATCCTTTTATTTATATTATGAATATTTTCATAATGGAATTTTCAAAACTATTACAATTCTTGTCAATCTCATTACTAAACTTGTTAATCTCATTACTGAATTTGTTAAAATCCTTTTATTTATATTATGAATATTTTCATAATGGAATTGTCAAAACTATTACAATTCTTGTCAATCTCATTACTAAACTTGACAATTCCATTATGAAAATATTCATAATATAAATAAAAGGATTTTAACAAATTCAGTAATGAGATTGACAAGTTTAGTAATGAGATTGACAAGAATTGTAATAGTTTTGACAATTCCATTATGAAAATATTCATAATATAAATAAAGGGATTTTAACAAATTCAGTAATGAGATTGACAAGAATGGTAATGGTTTTGACAAAAACATTTTGTGCAAAAATGCTGATGAAAACATACAACAGCAAACGGTTTTATCAATACCATTACGAATCTTGTTATTTCCATTATTGAATTTGTCAGCGCCATTATTGACTTTGTCAAAGCTACTACACGTTTAATTATATTATACATATTTAATAATGCATATATATAACAAAGAAGCTTTGGTGGCCACTAGGCCACCATGCTTGCCTTGTAAAGGGGTGGGATGAGTTCGATCCCACCCCTTGCCATTTCAATGAAACTTTTTTTCCTCCCCACCAAAAAAGCTTCCACCAGCCGTTGGGGGTCCTGGTCGGCCGGCCGGCGGGCGGTGGTGCTCCGGCGGGGGCACCACTGTTATTTTAAAAAAAATATTTGAGGGGTAAAATGGTAAATGTGTCAAAACTTGAAAAACCCAATTTGGTACTTGGTACCTTTAAGTTTTTTTAAAGTGTTAATAGACTTTTGGGGGTTTTGCTAATTCAAAAGGTATTTATCTGGGATTTTCCCAAAAAATATTTTCTTTTATCTATATTACATTTTTACCCTAGGGGAGAGCCATGGTCACTTGAAAAATGCTTTCCCCTGCCTTCATTATTATTGCCCCTAGCCGTGCCCCTATCACCTCCTTGGCAGTGGCACCACCATGGCCTAAACCACCTTAACCCTAGGGACTATGCTTTTCCCCTCCGTCTTTACAACTGGATACAATGATTTTGAGGCATTCTTCGTATTTTTAATGTAAGATATATTTATCTAATTTAATTAGATTAAAAAAATAGTTAAGTTAATTAATATTATATATATATTTTAAAACACTCTAGTTATTTTTATTAATTTCCTCATTTTTTTCCTCTTTGATTATTGTTGAGGGATTATTAATAAGAATAAATTAGAAAGAAATTAATAAGTATAAAAATTATGTATTATATTTGGTGTCAAGACTCTCCAAATATATCATATACTAAATACAAGAGAGAGTATTACTTTAACAAGGTTACCAAATTTTTAGGGTGTGCGTGTGTGAGGATGACAACTACTATAATTGAGCATGCATATTTTAAGGGTTAATATAATTTTTAATCCTTGAAGTTTGATAAAATTTTGGTTTTGGTCCTTTAAGTTTGAAATCGGTGTTTTTGGTTCCTGAAGTTTCACCCGATTTTGGTTTTGGTCCCTTAAGTTTGAAATCGGTGGTTTTAGTCTCTGAGGTTTCACCCGATTTTGGTTTTGGTCCTTCAAGTTTGAAAAAGACTTGATGACCCGATTTTGAAACCCGATTCGACCCGGAAAAAAAAATAAAGTCCTTTTCAAACTTAAGGGACCAAAACCAAAATCGGGTGAAACCTCAAGAACCAAAACCACTGATTTCAAACTTGAGGAATCAAAACCAAAATTGGGTGAAACTTCAGGGACCAAAAGTTATATTAACTCATATTTTAAATATTTGCATAAACCTCCCTTTGAAGCATGATTCATCCCATATATTGAGGGTTATTAAACAATTCCTTGAAATGCAACACTCTTTTTTCAATGAGTTCAAGGGATCAAAGGTGGGTGTTGCGCCCCCTTATGCATCCTCATTTTGAGGTATTCTTAAATGTATTTTTTGTGGTTCTTTAGATCATTAAATTTTATATGAAATAGGTAATATTTTGGTATATTATGGACAAAAAATATAGTTGTTTTCAATTTTTTATAATTTTTCAAAGATTTGGTTCTTAAAGTGAAAAAAATTGCACCATTTTTTAAAAGTATCTTTGAAAAATTATAAAAAATTGAAAATAATTTCATTTTTTATCTCTAAGGCATTAAAATATCGCATATTTCATATAAAATTTAATAATTTAAAAAACTATGCAAAATACATTTAGACTGACTCCAAAACGAGGGCACAGCTGGGGGCATATCAAGAGCGGTGCAACACCCACCCCATATCCAAGATCAAGGCAATCAATTAAACGTTCATTAAAATTATTTTCAACTATTGTTAATTTTTCCTGACTTCAAATTCTCGCAGGCCAGTACATGAAATGGGTGTGGGCTTGATAGGACATAAGTTTAGTCAATTCATACTGTTTGTTTGGAATAATTTATTTTTTATTTATAAGTATTTATAAATCATGATTTACGATATATAAAATAAGTATATGAGAGGAGTTTTATCTTAACTTACTTAATAAATATTTATTTTCTAAAAAAAACATATTTCAAACATAACATAATAGACGAGGACATTACTGTGTGCATCCAAAATTTTTCTTTGTTCGACCAAGTCCTCACAATATTCTAACATAAATTAGACACAGGTGAATTTGAGTTAACAAAGTATATTTGAACATCAAACCGGGTTAATTGATCAAGTCACCAAAATATTGGCAAAGAAAAAAAAAAGATCAAGACACCAAAATGCCTCATGTTCAATTTCAAAATAACTCTAGATTGTTTCTTGGGCAAATTAATTTTTTAGTCTTTATAGTTTTGACTTGATTATAACTCAATCTATATACTTCAACTCGATGCAACAAAATATCTATATTTTGATTTGATTGTAACACAGTCCCTAAATTTTAACTCATTGCAACTTAATTCCTATAATTTTAACCATTTTATAATTTAGTGTTTGACTTTTATTATATATATGATTTTATTTTTTTAAATTATAGTGACTGAAAGATTAATTTGCTCCTATTTCAAATATTTTCTCACAGTCTAGGAATGATATTGAGGCAAAATTCATGTGTGAAAAGCTCCCTTTCACATGAAAAATACTTTGAATTAAAATAAAAGCACTCAAAAACCATTTTATATCAGCTAAGCAAAAAATACTTAATGTAAGAATATCTAAGTATTGGCTATATTTGATTTTGTTCATTATTTGCTTTTTTTAATAATTTCATAGTCTTGCAAAATGGCATTTTAATAGTTTTTACTATAACCTAAACATAGGGAATCCCACGAACTAGAGTCTAGACGAATGCGAAAAACAAAAAGAAATTAAAGTCGCCTCTGAGCCTTGCATCAAATCAACTTGATAGAAAAGAATAGAATTGAAGAGGAGAAATTGAAAATAGGAAAAAAAAAATGAGGAAAAAACCGTGAAAGAACAAAAAAATTCCCTGAACTTTAAATGAAAAAAAAGATACACATACATGTGAAAGAAACAAATTCCCTGAATTTGATGCGTTCAAAAAAAGAAAAAACTTACGCTTAATATGAACATTTTATATTACATAGTAACAAATTTTTTATTATAACCTTAGATATGAACGTTAAAAGAACATATTGCGGGATCTGCCTCTTCAACCGTTTGTGGGTTCCCACTAGTATAAGTAGATAGACATAATTGTGTGATTGTTTTTTCAGGACATATATTATCGCGTGTAAGGTTATCAAATTAACGTATTTAAGCAAATTTGTGATTGTGACATAAAATCGCACATTCAAATCGTAAATTTATAAGAGTTTATTTTTATCATTAAATATGTATTAATAGTGTATAATTAAATAATTAAAATATCCTTATCCCAAATAATTAAAATATAAAAATGAGAATAATTTGATTTAAATATATACTTCCTTCTATCCTTAATATAAGACATATTTAAGGAGTTAACATTAGTCTTAAATAAAAGACAAGGTTTTCATATTGGTTAATCTTTTCATAATTTATCCCTATTGATGCTTCCTCAACAATAATCAATAAGAAGAGGAAATGAGGGAATTAAAGAAAATGATTGGGGTAAATATGTCTTATATTAACTAACTTAACCAAATTCTTTTATCTAATTAAATAAGGTAAATATGTCTTATATTAAGGACTGAAGGAGTATTCAATCCAAATAATTGAAATTAAATTCACCAACATTCATAATTTGTCATACTCAACAAAGAACTTTGTATAACATTCATAAATAAAGCTACTGAGCATGATCTAATCAAAAAAGTTAATACGTGTTTAAGGGTGAGTTAACATGATTTTATAAGTTGGAAACGTAAAAACGATAAGCTCGGTGTGTGGACTCATAAGTTTAATCAAGTTTACAAATATTACAAGCTTAAGACTGACTTAACATACTTTTATAATTAAGGTAGAAATGCAAAAACATTAAATTCAGAAAGTCAATTCGCAAGTTTGACAACAATAGTTGTATACTTGTGTTTTTTTACTGATACTTTTAAGTTTTAACTTCCATTTTTGAGGTAAAAAAATATTAAACGATGATAATAACATTTTGGAACATAAATGTTGTTGCTTTTAGTAATTTTTTGAAAAATTGGATATTATTATATTTAAAAATTCTTATATCAAAATCTAGAAGCCTTGAGTTGAGAAAGTGGCACTTTTGAAAAGTATATATGGACTTTATTCTCTAAATCTAATTGAAGCTACTTCCCTAATTAGCGATATTGCATCTTATATTAAATATAAAAAATATATTATAAAGCCATCCCCAACTTTGTTCTAATGTGGATTGTGGAGGATGATGATAGGATGGGTTGTATAAGGTCTAGATTCACTTAATCAATATATCTTGGCTTCAGCATTGATAAAAAAAAAAAAGATTAGGAATTAGGAAAGAAACCGAAAGGCAATATTTTTTTTTTGTGTTAAAGTGATAAATAAAAGTAAGGTTTTGAATCACAGGAGAGGGGCCTTTCCATTTCCCTTACCATCCACTTCCCTCCACTTATTTATTTTCATCGTCAAATTAACTATGAATGGTTGAGATTTAATATTCTATAAAAATATTATTATAATATTAAATAAAAAAATGTATATAAATAAATTTAAATCATTAAAATTTGATATAACTGTTCGTATCTTTATACTTTTGTTAAAGTATTCTATGTATAATTTTTAATTTATATACGATACTAAATCTCAACCGTTTAGAATTAATCTTATGGTGAAAATAAAGAAATGGAGGGAAGTAGATGGTAAGGGAAGTGGAGAGGCCCCTCTCCCTTGAATCACATAATCACATATGACCTGTGTTTTTTCATTAAAAAAGTAATAAGAATATACTGATAATATTAAATAATAATAAAATAAAATCAATATTATATAAAAACAATTACTATGCTCTTGTACGTACCCTGCCATTTCCCTTTCTTAGCCTGACAATATATAGGAGTAATTGTTTGACAAAATATTAAAAATGAGAAATATACCTTACACCATTAGACGAAAATGACGAAAAAAAGGTACTGCCCCCTGTTGTATTGATAAGTAATTTTCTCTTTTATAGGATTAATCTCTTTTATAAATATTTTTTATTTTTTATCTCAAAATGTAAGTTTAATTTTTCTATTTTATTCTTATTAAATACTCATTCCCTCTCATATCTCATACTTTTTATTTATTCTCTCTCTTATACTTTTTTCATAAATAGGGGTATATATGAAAAAATATGACATTTTTGACATACTTATTACTTTTAACTATAAGTTTTTTTTTTGCGTAATCAAGAAGAAAATTATTTATAAATAGGACCGGAAGGAGTAGATAACATCCACAACAACAAACATGTAAAAGATATTATATATTTATTTTCATACAATGATATATATATATATATATATATATATATATATATATATATTGAATTTTTATATGAAATATAAGATAATGAAAGCATAAATTACAGAAAAATTCATTTCATATGAGTACTGTGCTCTTTTTTTTTTGCCGGTCATATGAGTACTGTGCTATAGACATAAATAGAAAGGATTAAGATGTAAATTTATCAATAAAGTTTTGTTTGAGGAGTGTCTGGCACAAATATGTTTTAAAAGGGACAAAAATATCAATGAACAATTAAAAATGTTGCACCCGGCACAAAACCGTTAAATTTTACGGAACTGTTCGGTAAAATTTAATAGTTTTATGCCAGGTGCATAATTTTTAATTGTTCGTTGATATTTTTATTCCTTTTAAAACATAAATGTGCCAGGCACTCATCAGACAAAACTTCATTAATAAATTTACACCTTAACCCTAAATAGAAACAACATAGAGGCCAACAAGAACAAGAAGACAATATAACAAAAAAAACAAGGGTTAAATGTCACTTTGCCCCAGAAGTATTCGCTTGGGGCCAATTTTACCCTGAAAGTTTTAAATTTGGACCAATTTTACCCTTGCGTTAGTTGACCGTTAGCCAGGGCAAATTTGCTCCAAATTTGAAACTTTTGGGGTAAAATTGCACCTTAACCCAATGACCGTTAGTTGGGCGCATCGAACACCACGTATCGTGCTGTGCTCTTCCAACGGCTGGACCCTACCTTTGGCTAAGCCAGGGTGAGTAGATTGTTAAACAAAAAAGAGAACTCTTCCTGAGACCCCTGCCGACATCTCTGGACTCACTAACGTTATTGTCAGCTGCCACGTTCCGGTTCAGGAATTTTAACCAGATTGCCTTTCTAAGTATGCGTGCTGCACGCTATCAGACGGTTTTCCCTCGTTTCTAAGGATCAATTAACTCATGTGTAAGTGCTGTTCACATGGAATATTTTCCCTCTTCAGCCTTCAAAGTTCTCACTTGAATATTTGCTACTACTAATAAGATTTGCATTGACGGCTGCTCCACTCGGGCTCGTGTAGATCTTGGTGGTAGTAGCAAATATTCAAGTGAGAACTTTAAAGGCTGAAAAGGGGAAATGTTCCATGTGAATGGTACTTGTACATGAGTTAGTTGATCATTCGAGATGGGGGAAGCCTATCTGATAGCGTGCAGCATGAGTACTTTGAAAGGAAATCGGGTCAAAATTTCAGAACCGAGACGTGGCAGTTGACAGTAACGTTAATGAGTCTGGAGACGTCGGCTGGGGCCTTGAGAAGAGTTCTCTTTTTTGTTTAACAATCTGCCCACCCTGACTCAGCCGAAGGTAGGGTCCAATGATTGGAAGAGCATAGCACGTCGTGTGGTGTTCGATACGTCCTACTAATGGTCATTGGGTTAAGGTGTAATCTTGCCCTGGAAGTTTCAAATTTAGAGCAAATTTACCCCGGCTAACAGTCAACTAACAATCAATTAATGTAAGGGCAAAATTATTCCAAATTTAAAACTTTCGGGATAAAATTGACCCTTAGAAAATTTCTGAAATAAAATTGGCCAAAATGAATTGTCAATACTCGTTTCCATTTCGATAATCAAAGAGTAATAAAAACGGAATTCAATAAGCAATCAAAAAAGTACAATTATACTAATACAAATATTCGTTTACAATTCCGATATCGTTCGTCGACAAAAACAGAAAATACAGTGGAAGTTTTAATATTTACAAATTTCACCAAAATATCACAAAATATACTAGTTATGACCACGATCTTGTCCTCACCTCGAGACTCGTGCCACTCACTTTTCGGCGTCTACATCTTTTCCCTTAGACCCACTGACACCCGCTGAGGTGTTTATTAAAAATAGGGTGAGATTCCGAAGAACCCCAGTAGAAACATGCTATCGTTCATAGAAAATACAAAAAGTAAATATGATATATGCCATGTATGCACCCATTAATGAACATTATAAACATATCATCTGTATGTATACATGAGTAGGGCCCAACCCCACTATTCTGCACTGGTTGGGTTCTCACCAACTCCAGTGTAAGTGCCTCTGACACTTCTGACTCCTTTCTGAGCAAATCGTGTTGATTAAAATTGGCATTCACATAATCATATAACTATGGCATAGTGTATGAAGGATAATGTCCCTACCTCAATACTTTATAATCTTCTTTTTAATGGTGTCTCGTAAAGCGTGCTGTTCCGGCATCCGACTCGGTCCTAAAATATTAAATGTACCAGAAATAGGTTATACTCTTCCATAGTGTTTATTGTGGTTATATTAGTCTATGATAAAAATTTACAAAAATGCCCCCAGGAACCCGGCTGGGCCTTGCTGTACCCGGCCCGGTGCCACGTTTTCCCAAAATTTTGACTAAGGCTATTCTGACTTATTTTTGCCTAAGGAATCCATTTCTGCGCTCGAAATTACCAAATTCACTATCAAATTACGAAAATACCCTTGACATCCCCTATTTAGTGATTTCAGTGGCATTTTCGTAATTATGCTTTTTCGGCCTCTACCGAAAAAGTGCCCAACTGTAACCTCAGCTATTTTTGCCCACTGAGTTCAATGGAACCATTTATTTCATGAAAATCAAACTCCTACTACCAGTTCTGATCCTGGCTGAAATATTAGGGGAAAATGGGGAAAATGAGGTTTTGTGTCTTGGCTCCCAAAACTTGTACTTTTTCACTTCTAATCCTTGATTAACTTATTTAAACACTTCTTAACCATGATTTAAAGGATTTTGGGCAGCATAATCCCTTAGGGTCATGGCTTTTCTAGTTTTACAACTCAACCAAAAATCACATAACCAAACAACAATCACCAACAACAACATCCATACACTAAGAAGTTGAGGTTTTGGAGATTACCTCTTAATCATTGATGTTTCTCTCTCTAGGACGTCCTCTCTCTCTTCTCCTTGAGCTAAGAATAAGTCTTCAAGATCATAGATTCATGAAGAAACATGATTTTGAGAAGGATCTAGGGGAAATGTTACAAGGAAAGCTTAAGAATCAATTCTTACCTCAAGATTTCTTCTTCCTCTTCCCGCTAATTCTTCAAAGTTTCTCCAAACTCTCTCCCTCTCTATATTGAACGAAAATGTATGAAGGAAAGGGAAGAGAAAGCCCTCATAAAAATACTCCATTGATTCCAAACTATTGATCTCATCTAAGGTTGTTATAGTGACACATGCCAACCACCATACTTCCCTCCATGCTTGCACCATACCTCTCCACTTTATCCTACTTTATGCGATACTTTGACTTGCTTGCTTCATTTGATTTCCATTAGATTGGAACCAATTCTCCTTCTTCCTTGGCCAAAAACGTGCTCCCTCTTATGCTCCAACTAAATTAAAGTGTTCTTTCCATTTACTCAAGTCAATTGGTACAAGAGTTGGTTACCTAACTTTATGACATAAGTAAAGACTTATGACACAACAATTATTTCCATCATCTTTCATGTGGTGTTGACACTTGGTCTCATTGGATTTTGACACTTGTCTTCTCCTCCTTCATCCCTTGATTTCTAAAATAATTAAGAGAAAAAGGAAGATTACTTTATTTCTTAAATTTTCGAAATAAAGCCAATTTTAGCAGATTTTCTGTCTTAACTTTGAAAAATCATAACTAATTTTGTAGACATCATTTTAATGCGATTCCAAAGCCTATGGAACCCTTGTTGAGTCTAGTTTTAAGAAAAAATATGGAATTTTACTGACTGGGATCATATCATTCCTAGATTTTCAATCTTTAACCGCTGTTCTAGAAATTAGTCAATTTCGCTGGGCAAACTTCAAAAATTCATAATTCTCAATACACAAGTCAAAATGGCTTATAATACCTATCAAATTAAAGCTTAGGATGTCTACTTTCTCCCTGTAAAATTTCATAATTTTTGGTCATCTATGGTATTCCAAAACTATATGACAATAACACTGCCTCGCAGGCAGTTTCATTGAAACCACTATTTCACTTTCAATTTTTAATATTTAATTCCTTTGACATTAAATATTCACCATTTTATTGAATATATAAAATAATTATAATATATTCTTAATGAATAAAATTTAGAGTGGTATATGAATACTTTCAAAATCAAAAATAACCTTCAACCCAACAAATCAAAAGCTAGCCGACAGAAAAAGACACAAGTTGCAGTAATTAAATGGGCAGGACCCGGAATGTTGATAATAATTTATAATATTTTAATCATCCCATAAGGATCTTACTGTACTGTCAGGTTCTCTGACCGACCCCATCCTACTGGGAAAATAAAAATGACTTTGTTGACAAAAAAAAAAAAAGATTTTAGTTGTGTTTGAGATCACTTAATTTTAGATAATAAATCCTTATTATATAAGGCGAGATAAAACTCCTCTCATATATTTATCTTGTATAACATAAATCATAATTTATAAGTACTTATTACCCAAAAATAAATTATTTCAAACGAACACTTTAATACACCCAAATATGGCGAGTGGGCGTTACGATATGTGATTTAATTTGTCGAATTTGACATACGTATATATGTTGATTATTAAGGAGAGATGCTTTGTTTTTTTTTTTTTGCCAAGGAGAGATGCTTTGTTGAGACAAGAAATATATTCTCCATATTATATTAAATTGTCAGCTGGCGATTGGATATATGATGGAATTGGAATCTCTATTGTGTTGTCTAACTAATTAATAATTACTTTAATTAAAAGTGGCAATCCCAAAACTAATGCTTAAATTATTCTTTCTCAATTTTCTTGTCTGATAAAATATTCTTTCTCAATTGGTCGTGCGCTGTGATGTTTTGCCTATTATATCCTCCGCTCCTGTTATATTTCTATTATGGGCGCTAATGAGGCCTAAATGCCTGCAATGCCTGCCCGAGCTCGATCCTAAAAAATATGTCCATAAATCATTTAGGCCTCTTCGGGTCGGGTTAAATACCAGGTAGGGTTGGGCACCGGACAAGATGTGCTGCCTTGTCCATTTGACTCTGCCCAATATGTGTGTATAATTATATTTAAAAATATATATATTGTATATATAATAGAACAAGTATTTACTTACCATTTAATGGAAATTTAATGAATAAACATATTTTGTATTTACTAGGCATATTTTTTCATACACATATTTAATTAAGAAGTGGGTAAATTGTGTTTTTGAAAAGTAAATTATTTTCAAATAATAAGAAAATAATCTCTATTAAATTAATTTATTTTATTGGCCTATGAATCGAATCTAACTAATAAAATCTTAAAAGAACTATAGTATAAAATATGTTTTTGAAATACTAAACGATATATTTTTTCTGTATTATTATTATTATTATTTAATACTTCATTATTTTTCAATTTTTAAGAGATTTTTAGGCACACAAGCCTGCCCCGCCCAACCTTACCAGAAATTACTCGGGCTTTCATTGGGCAAGGCAGGATAACGGGCCACAAAATGCCGCCCATTCTTTTTCCAGGCTGGGCATCGGGCATGGTGCATGCCCTGCCCATGTACACCCCTCATCCCTATAAAGTATACTACTCTAATCCCTATAAGGCATCTTCAACTATGAGTAGATATTGACCTAGGCTAGGTTAGGTTTACTTAAATAAGTCTAAGCCTGTAACAAAAATTTAAAGTTTGGGTTTGGGCTTAGGCCTGAGCTTGTATATAGGATTTTTTGTAGACATAAGTTTGGACCTTTAAAAAGCCTGAAACTTGTTTAAAAGCCTACTTAAAATATAGGCCTTTAAATATCCTTTAAAACATATACATCTAAATTCATATATAACCACCTTCACGCATATTTAAAAATATTATATAATTATTATGTCTTAAAAATTTAGCATCCATTCTCGTTGTAATATGAAGCCTTAGTAAGGAAAAGAAAAGAATCCCTAATAACAACAATTGTTCAAGCAAATAAAAATAAGAAAGACTAATGTTTGCCAACTAATATGAGGTATATTTTTAAAAATTGACCAAGCATAATAAGTAATATGTAAAACTAGATTTTATCTCTTTTACTGTTTCCAGATAAATTGAGACAATCTCTTCCTACTAAGAGTATAATATTTTATTTGGCACTAAAATAAACTCATATAAATTATTATATTTGAGTCAGCATTGCCATCTTAGGCGTATCGGAGAGAAGAGAGGTAGGGGTTAATGATTGATGCGAAAATAAGAGTTGAGGGTAATAACGATGAAATGTGAAACTTAAAATTAAGGTTAAGTTGGTAAATTTATAAATAATTTATACAATTATTTAGATGACATTATATATTTTTATATTATAGTATAAATTAAAAAAGTTAAATAGGCCAAACCTATAAACCTGTAGGCTAGACTTTATGAAAATAAGCTTAACTTGTTTATCTAAATAGGTTTGACATTAGGCCACTAAATAGGCTATATTAGGCTTTATATAGGTTAGGCCGTAGGCTCCTGTTAGGAGCCTGACCTATTTCCATCCCTATCTTCAACCATTTTATCAAAATTAAGAAGATGTAATTAAGTCATTAAATTTATTAGTGAATAAAAAATTTCAATTTTACCCATGCATATTTTAAAACTATGAATTACATATTGAGAAACAAAAAAGAAAAATTTTATTAAACTTTAAATATATCCAATCTTGAAAAAATGTAATTAATCTCACTTAATAATTTATAATAAAGATCAGTCCTTTCTTAATTACTTTGTAATATCTACAAGAAGAGAGGTATAATATTTCCCCCCCTTACAATCTATGTTTGATTTTCAGGATATTTTACCAGGTAGAATTTATTCATCCCACTACGCCTCTTATATTAATAGTTCAAAAAGAGAACTTAGGGAAATATTAAAGCGTATTATATGCTTATGCGCCCAATAATTAAGATTTAAGCTATAGAGTTGAACCCAAAAAAAAAAAACACTTATCAGTTATTGTGTATAATTGTTTATTAAGAAAACTCCAATGGCATATTATATCATTTAAAAATAGCTAACATGTTGTGGTTTTCAAATTATGTCATCTTCTAGATGATTGTTTGACAAAAAACGGAATCTTACATAAACTTTGATTTTAGATAGAGACACATTCATGTACACATCCTGTGTTAATATTTGTTCCCGCGCCCGCTAGGAATTTTAATTCATTAAAAATATATTGATGTAAGCGTAATTTTAATTCATTTTCAGCAATAAATCCACAGCTCCTCATGTAACATCTTAAATTTTATTTATCAAGAATATATTATAATTATTTTATATATTGAATTAAATGGTGAATATTTAAGGCCAAAAGAATTAAATATTGAAAATTGAAAGTAGAATAGTGGTTTCAGTGAAATCGCCTGCGAGATAGTG
Organism: Inga leiocalycina; assembly: GCA_963242795.1. Taxonomy (NCBI): domain Eukaryota; kingdom Viridiplantae; phylum Streptophyta; class Magnoliopsida; order Fabales; family Fabaceae; genus Inga; species Inga leiocalycina. The sequence goes on from OY725325.1 coordinate 15,208,684, forward strand.
AGATTGTCATATAATTTTGAAAGATCAAATGATAAGCAAAAATTATGAAATTTTACAGGGTGAAATTAGACATCCTAAACTTTAATTTGATAGGTATTATAAGCTATTTTGACTTGTGGATTGAGAGTTATGAATTTTTGAAGTTTTCTCAGGGAAATTGACTAATTTCTGAAGCAGCGATCAGAGATTGAAAATCTGGGAATGATAGGATCCTAGCTAGTAAAATTCCATATTGTTTTTTGAAACTAGACTCAATAAGAATTCTATAGGCTTTAGAATCACTTCGAAATGATGTCTGCAAAATTAGTTATGATTTTTCAAAGTTAAGGCAGAAAATATGCTAGAATTGGCATTATTCCAAAAATTGAAAATAAAAGGTGTTAGAAATTGATTAATGGAATTAAAATGTCAAGTGTCATGATCATATGAGGAGGGGATTAAATTATAATGGATTTGTACGAGCACATATCAAATTGCATTAAAAAAATGCTACATAGACAAATAATGATGAAATGATATGCTACCTTGAGTGCAAGGATTGATCTAGTTGGAAGAGTAATGGTTTAGTTTAAGCATGAGAAGGGAGAGTACGTTTTTTTTTAAAAGCTAACAAAGGGAGAAGGCTAGTTCAATGTTAAGGAGAGTCAAAGGGAGCAATTATGGAGGAAAGTATGGTGAAGTGCATGATGAGAATAGCTTGAGTGAAGGAATGGAAGAACTTGAGTGCTTGGAGAAGTGCAAACTTGAACTTAGTAGGAAGAGAACTTACTTGTCTTGTAAGAGGAGAGGAAGGACGGTTTTCTTGCCCAATCAAGGGAGGAAAAATGTTGTCCAAATGTTAAAGGGAACTAAAGGAGTAATCATGAGTAAATAGGAAGGAGGCATGGGTGGATGTAAGGTTGTGACAAGTGTCACATTATGACTCATTGATGAGATCAATGGTGTATAATTAAGAGAGGAAGTTTATGAAGCATTTCTCTTCCCTTCCCTTCATACACTTCACGCATAACACAAGAGAAGAGAGAGAGAGTGAGCTTGAGAGTTCTTGAAGGTTAGAGAGAAGGAGAAAGAGGATTAAGGTAAGAACTTGTGTTTCAAAGTGATTAAACTTACTATTTTGTGTAGTTCATCCTCTAATATCTTATTCTTCATGGAAATCATGGTTTAGCAAGCTAATCTTCAAGTTTGAGGAGAGAGAGAGAGGACGTCCTAGAGAGAGAAACATCAAGGATTAAGAGTGAATTTCCAAAACCTCAACTTCTTAGTGTATTGAAGTTGTTGTTGGTAATTATTGTTTGGTTTTGTGATTTTTGAGTTGAGTTGTAAAATTACAAAATTCATAATCCTAAGGGGTTATGTCACCCAAAATCCTTTAAATCATTATTATGAAGTGTTCAAATGAGTTAATCAAGGATTAGAAGCGGAAAAGTACAAGTTTTGGAAGTTAAAACACAAAACCTCATTTTTCCATTTTTCCCTAATATTTTCGACCAGCACCAAAATTGGTAGTAAGAGTTGGATTTTCATGAAATAAATGGTTCCATTGGATTCAGTGGGTAAAAATAGGTGGGGTTACAGTTGGACACTTTTTCTATAGAAGCCGAAAAGCATAATTACGAAAACGCTACTGAAATCCCTAAATAAGGGTTGTCAAGGGTATTTTCGTAATTTGACAGTAAATTTGGTGATTTTGAGCTTGGAAATGGATTCCTTGGGTGAAAATACATTAGAATAGCTTTAGTCAAAATTTTAGAAAAACGTGCCATCGGGCCAGGACGGCGGGGCCGGGGTCCCAGGGGCATTTTGGTAAATTTTCATAATAGACTAATATAACCTCAAGAAACACTATGGAAGAGTATAAAATGATACTTGGATAGGTTATGACCTATTTCTTGTACATTTAATATTTTAGGACCGAATCAAAAGCCGACATGACACGCTTTACGAGACACCGTTAAACAAAGGATTATAAAGCATTGAGGATTTGAGGTAGGGACATTATCCTTCATACACTATGCCATAAGTTATGTGATTGTGTGGATGCCATTGTTTTGTAAATGCACTTTATTAATCAACATGATTTGCCTAAAGAGGGGCAGTTAGTGCTAGAGGTGCACTTACATTGGGAGTTGGCAGTAGTCCAACTGGTGTAGATGTGGGGATGGGCCCTACTCATGTATACATGACGATGATGTGTTTATATTGTTCATTAATTTGCGCATACCTTGGCGCATGCCATATTTACTTTTCGCATTCTCTATGAACGATATTATGTCTCTACGGGGATTCTTTGAAATCTCACCCTATTTTTAAACAAATACCTCAACGGGTACTAGTAGGGCAAAGGGAAAAAACGTAGATGCCGGAAATTGAACGCACGTGTCTCGAGGCGAGGACAAGATTGTGTCATAATTAGTCTATTTTGTGATATTTTGGTGAAATTTGTAAATATTAAAACTTTCGCTGTATTTTCTGTTTCCATCGACGAACGATATCGGAATTGTAAACGAATATTTTTATCAGTATAATTGTATTTTTCTGTATGCTCATTGAATTCCTTCTTTATTACTCTTTGATTATTGAAATGGAAACGAGTGTTGACACCACACATAAAAATATGATTATTTCAAACTCAAGATGGATTTTCTTGGGATGGGAGCGACAATACTATTTTAATAGATTCCATGTAACTTCTCCTCCTAAAATTATCATCTTTTTAATTAAAAAATACAAAGATTTATTGGATTTCGAGGATTATCAAAATCAAGGCATGCCTCAAAGTTATTGCAAAGATATTTGAAGATTGTTTATTAATAAGATCCTCACATCCACAATTATATTCGAACTTATAACCTTAGTTCTTATGAATTAATTTCTTACCAACTTGAATAATATTGGTCGGCGAGTTGGATGCGTCTTAACTTCCCAAAATATAATTCAAGACTTCCTTTGCTGATTTTTAGCTTTTATGGTAATTTTTAATTTTTAATTACCACATCATTCCAACTATTTTTTTAAGTAAAAAGATGAATTATACATCTACAATGATATTTGAACTTATGACTTTAAGTATTATGAGTCAATTTCTTGCCAACTCAACTGATATTGGCTGGTGAGTTGGATTGCCAGAGGATTCGCCAGGTCAATATATGCTTCAAGGCTCAAAATTATCTAATTGCAAGTACCACAGCTTTTCTTCAATGTTATTAATTAAAGTAACTGTAAATATAAATAGAAATTAAATTCGCTGAACTTATTTACGCTAATTTTGTTGTTTAAGTAAAATTTTTACATTAAATGGAGTCGAATTAAATGAAAATATCAATGAAATAAAAGAAATAACCTCTGGAATTCGGTCCCTGAAAATAATTTTCGCAATATCTTATACGCCCATATAAACTAAAAGATCCAACCATCTAAAACTCACCGTGTAAACTAAGTATACCTATGTTGTGAGCCCTTCTTGTCTCTATTTTATTCCAAGTACGTCTATTGTGACGAGTGTGTAACTGTGTATGCCCAAGGCCTTGATTAGTAAATCTCCGATCGGTCTTTTACCCTGATCGGGAAAAAAAATCTTAATGTTTGATTTATCATCTTAAAACAATAAAAAAAAAAAACAAAAATAATCAGTGCTTTTGCGTGAGGGGTGGAGACAGTTCTATCACCTAAAACTAAAAGTGAGAAAAAGTACGCCCACTAATTTATGTTTAGCTACATATTGGAAACCATCAAAACTATAATTTTGATGGAAAAGGATGGATACAATGGTATGGTTGTGATATTTACTGCTATCTCTTCCGATCTTAAATATAAGACTTACTTAAATTTTTTGGAGAGGTTAAGAAAATTAAATGAGTTACTTAACTATATCATATATTGTGTTTGATTAAATTATATATCAGTTTATAAGTTGAACAAATTAGTTTGGAGAAAAATAATAAATATAACTACTTTAAAGTAATTTAATCAGCTTCATTAATTTCCCAAAAAAAAAATATATATCATATATTTAAAAACAGAGGGAGTAATATAATACCAAACATACTCTTATTAATTACTTTCTCCCATCCTAAGTATAAATTATAATTCTTGAGACACGACTGATTTTTTTATAAGTTACACTTTGTATTTATCTAAAAATTTAATTCATTTTTTTAAATTTTTTAATCCCAATTAATTTATGCCTTTGTCATTTCTTTTTCTCATTCATTCTCTCCCACAATCACCTTCTCTATAAATGAGAGTATATTTAAAAAAATTATTTTTCTTACACATTTGTTATTGTTAACTTATTTTTGTAATCCATGTAATTCATTTATTTGTAGTTTCTATATCACAGTATACTCCATCTAGTCTTTTTTATAAGAGCGCAAAATTTGAATTTTCTTGGTCTATTTTATAAGAGCTCGACAAGACTTGTCTGAGTATGTAATGAGTTTTTTCTATTTTTACCCTTCATTAATTATATGTATTTATTGCATTGATTAAAAGGTTGGTGATGCCAATATTTACTTCATTTCTTTCTCTTACTTGTTCCTTATATATAAGGTCATACTTGAAAAATCAAGTTTATTTTAGACATACTTATTACTTTTAACTAACTTTAACTATTTTTTTAAACTACATAATTTTGTTATTAAACTCTTATAAATGAGATTGTAGAGAGAGAGTGTGTGTGTGTGTGTGTATGAGAGCCTAGGGAGTATATTGTTGAACAAGTACCATTCTGGTTTTATTTATAAGTTTTTTTTAACTAATTCTTATATATCAAAGAGAGTTAATTAATTCATTAACTATGGGTTAAATTTTCAATTTCTCTCTTATCTATGATTGGTTCCAAAAGTCAACATGAATAGATTCTTTTTATTTATTGCAATTAATAGGGGTAAAAAAGTATAAAATGTTTTTACTACCTTGAAACTAGACTTATAAATATGACCAAATTTTTTAATAAAAAAAAATATAAATAAAACCACAGTGATAATTTATTAAGAGAGAGATCCTGATATGGAGAAGTAACGTTTAAAAAGTGTCTTGGTATGTAACTTTGTGTATGTGCTGTGACCAGGGGTTAATTAAGACCTAATCAAAATTTTTTTTTTTTATCCTTGGGACCTCCCAGTATCCGGCGCCAAATGGCAACCGACTACGTCCGGGCCCGAGAGACAAGAGTGCTGCCCATCTCTTTGTGGACAGGGTACGCCCTCTCCCAGCGAGAACGCTTCCCGGGACTCGAACTTGCGTCCTCATCCTTACGGGGGCTCAAACCACTACCATTTGAGCCAACTCTCGTTGGTAAGACCTAATCAAAATTGAGGAACACCACAAATCAAAGATTGCGAAAGTGACAGCTTAATTAATGATAAGCTACATTTGATTTCGTTTCCATCCTTCTAAATTTCCTTCCAACGAAGCATTACTATTAATACTATCAACTTTTGTGTGTTTCTCTTTATATACTCTGTCAACATCCGTTTTCATTTTGATATTCATAGAGTAATAAAGACTATGTTTCATAGGCACACAAAAAAGTACAATTATACTTATAATAGCATTTATTTATAGATAGGTATCAACAGCGCAAAATACAAAAATATGTACAATTATGTCTAGAATATACCAAAAATAAACCCATTACAGACTATATAACTACAGTCCTTGTATTGGGAAATGTGCACATCAATTTTCCTTATTTATGTCCTTTCCTTTTAATCCATTGGCACCCGCTGAGACATTTTGATTTAGAAAAATGGATTAGATTCCTAGAAATCCCAGTAGAAACATAAGATCAATATATAAAATGCGAAAATTAAATATGTAATGCATCGTATCAAGTAAAATGAAAATTCATATAATCCATATGTGTACACAAAATTCAGGACCAACTGACCAGTTGAAACCCCTACATGTACCTCAGCCGAGTTCTTGATTACAACTAGGTAAGACTAGTGTACCTTAGCTAGGTCCTAGACCACAGCTAGGTAACGTGCCTCCAGCACGTGTTCAAGTCACAAAATACAGTAACACGTATAATACAAATAGTCACATAGTATATGAGAGATAGTAGTCCCTACCTGAACCTTTTCCTAGTCTCAAACGGTTTGCTTCGTAAAACGTGACGACTATAGGTGTCCAACTCGGTCCCAAAACATCAAATATACAAGAAATAGGATAAAACCTATCCATATATCATTTTAGAAACTTCCATAATATTTATTGTGGTTATATTAGCCTATAGTAAAAATTTACCAAAATGTTCTCAAGACCCCGGCCCGGCCTCGCCATACAAGATCCAGCTATATTTTTTTTTTTGAAATTTTGACATGGGCTATTCTGATATATTTTTTCCCAAGGAATCCATTTTCAGACTCAGAATTACCAAATTCACTACCAAAATAAGAAATTATCCTTGGCCGTCTCACTTTAAATGTTTTAGGGGCATTTTCGTAATTATGCTTTTTTGAGTTTTTTTGAAAAGTGACCAATTGTAACCCCACCAAATTTTCTCTCTTGAACTCAATGGAATTATCAAATAAGTGAAAATCCAACTCCTATTCCCTCTAACATCCCTGACCAAATTAGACAATTCCCCGAAAAAAGTTGGGGTTTTCTGAATTTGACTTCGCAGACGTGTTTCTTTCTACTCTTAATCACTATATTAATTATTAAATTATGTTACAACAACCATTTAATCCAAATTTTGGCAGCATAACACTTCTAATGTCACTTTTCCAAATTTTATAAGCAAAGACAATTCAATGAAGTTTCATTGATTAAATTGTCTACAACAGCCAGAATAGTCAATATACCAAAGTTTGAGAGTTACCTTTCGCTTCCTTTTGGGTTTTCCTAGTATGGCTGAAATCCCTAGCTTTCACACACCCAAAGATGAGCTTCACAACCTTTAAGAACACTAAAGAATAGCTTAGGATCGGAGTTATACGCATTAGAAACTAATTTATCGAAGAAATCACTTACATTTACAAGTTTTCCTTCCCTTTCTCTCTCTACAATTCCACACATTCTCTCTCTAATTTAGATATGTTATGGCGTGAAATGCAGGGCTGAAGTAGAAGGAAAGAGCTTTTATCATTAGGGGTATTCAAATCCGGGATCGGGATCCCCCACTCCCGGTCCCAGTCTCGGTTTTTGGCCGGGATGCAAATTGCATCCCGGTCCCAGTAATCCCAAGCGGGACCGGGACTAAATCAGGAAATCCTGATTTTTAAAAAAAATAAATTTAAAATATATTATTATATTAGTTAAATTATCTATAATCTAGTGTTTAAAGTGATTATTTAATACCTAATAAGGTCATAATAATCACACAAATTGATCTAGAATTGAAGAATAATATTCTATGATTATTATGATGATGATGATTATTATTATTATCACTTTCATCATTTTTGTTATTATCTTTATACATTATATAGTTAAGATTAGTATCACGATATAAATAATTTAACTCCAACAAAATATGTGATAAACATTTTATCAAATGCTAACTTAATTTATGGGATAAAAAATACAAAAAAAATAATAACTTAGTTTTTAAGAAATAAAAAATAAAAAAAATAAGGACCGGGATTACAAGGTGTGAGCCCGATCCCGGGTCCAATAGATCCCGGTCCCGGTCCTGGCCGGGACGGGAAATTCCAGGGATCAAAATGCTCGAGATCGGGCTGGACAACCAAGACTGGGACACTTTGAACACCCCTATTTATCATATTATATGCTATTTTTTAATGATTTATGGAATTTCCAAAAATTCCATTATTTGGATTTTCTTGCAAGAATTTCTATCTTCATCCAATTGTGTTATAAGCTCAATCCACATGTATCTAATATTTCCCTTTTTGTTACATGTAGGAGACACCTAAGGGTCCCTCCCTTTAGTCTCAATTAGCTTCACAACTTGTTCCAGTTACGTATATACGTAAAGTCTCAATTTTAGTTAAAATTACACTTTTTGCTCAAATTTTTCATAAATTCATATTTAATTGACTAAAATATTCAAAATATATTTTTTCTCTTTATTTTCCTTAATTAATTGAAATTAACTTCAATTAATCGTAAAATAATTAACTTTATGTTAATTTGGTAAAATTACGATTTTGTCATTACCTTTTTATTCCAATTTTTTTTCTTAATTTTATTTGGCCAATTTTCATATATTTTTTGGATCAAATATTTTCTCTAATATTTCTCCATTTTTGGACCTTAGTATTGGGCTTTTTAAATTACTCAAATTAATTCCATAATTATTTTTGCCCAATTTCTCATGAAAATAAACATTTATAAAATTCATAAATTTCAAATTCATGAATATTCACTATTTTATTAAATTTCTCAAATAATTACAATATATTTAGTGAATATAAATTTGGGTTGTTACATACTCCAATCCGGTATATAATATAGGACATTTTAGCTAATATATGGGAAATAAGAAATGATCAGTTAACGTGTTAAATATATCCTAAATTGATTTTGTGTTCACTTTTATCTTTATTGAAAAATGTGTTTGAAAATTTCATGTATAGAAAAAATTGGAAATAAGCATTAACTATAAGGACAAACTTAAAAATAAGCGACATTTACTCCCTCCAGTTCTATTTATATGAGCCCGATAACTGAATTACACGGTTTAAAAAAGTGATTAAAATTAGTTAAAAACAATGAGTATGCCTGAAATAAACCACTTTTCCCTAAATATGCCCTTATTTATGAGGGACAAATAAGAGAGAGAAATAGAGTAAATATATCGAACTCCAACCTTTTAATTAATGCAATGTAGATAATTAATGAGAGGCAGGAATGTGAAAAAACTCATTAAATGTTCAAACAACTCTTATCAGACTCTTATAAAAAAAATCATGACAATTTAAATTCTGGGCTCTTATATAAAGTATCGGAGGGAGTCTTTTGGACCAAACTATTTTTCTAGAAGAACCCTATACTATAGACTAGAAGGAGTATATAGGGTGTGAAAGAGAATATTAAAGTATCTCCTCCGGTCCTATTTATAAGAGCTTGATATTTAAATTGTGCAGCTTAAGAAACCAGTAAAAATTAATGAAAAATAATAAGTATGAATAAACTTTTTTCTCCAAGTATACCTATATTTATAAGGGGCAAGTAAGAGAGAGAAATAGATAAATATAAGTACCACTAACTTTTTAATTAATACAATACATAAAATTAATAAAGAGTAAAAAATGAAAAAACTCATTAAATATTCAAATAAATTTTATTATGCCCTTATGAAAAAAAGACAAAACAATTAAAATTTTAGATTATGATAAAATGAACCAAAACTATATATATAATACTGATGGGGTTTTGGAATTACTAATTAGAAGTAGACAATACATACACTGGATGGTCTAGATGGCTAGGATGAGGTCCATATACTTTATTTTATTGATTTTTAGGTATGACTTCTAATGGTGAAGAATTAATTGTACGATTTTTGAATTAAATGCGTTAAAAGTAATTTTATCATGTAAAATGAAATTTATTTTTTAAAGTAAAATAATCTATAAAGTGTGGAGAAAAGAAAATAGAGAGAAAGAATATGGAAAGAAGAGAAAGCTAGGGAGATAATGTAAATATCAGATTGTGCTTGGATGAAAAGAAGTAAATACAGAGGAAGAAAATTAAGTAAATGATATAATGACGATAACGCCATTATCTTATGTAAGGATATATTATGTTATTATTCCTATTAAAATAGATTGAAGGTATCAGCCATATTAAAATTAACACCATTTAAAACATTTTGAAATATAATTATTTCAAAGCATTTTCATATTTTATATTTAAAATTAAAATAATTTGATGAAAGTATATTTTTCTATATTTTATTTAAAAATCATAATGAATAATTTTTTAAAATAAATATATAATAGCTTAAAGAGAAAAAATGGAAAACTACTTCAGTTGTGTAGACACATGATGTGATATTCTCAGTCTGAGCTTCTCGCCGACGGGACAACCTGCTGGCAGCGTTTCAGGCAAACTCCGACAATCTGGCACTCATATTCACTTTCTGATATTTATCTCAATGGACACATGAAAGTGGTGGTATTTAAGTGCTAATCACAGGAAACTAATATAAGAGAATTGGAGTGATTACATCCTATTTTTAACATATTTGAAATATATTTTAATATATTTAGCAACTCATCAATATTAAATTAAAGAGATTTTCTTGAGATTTTAAGATATATCAATTTGGGTGCATCATTTGTAGGATTTTAACTTAGAATATAAGTTTTTAAGTTTAGGAAAGAAAAATAATAATTGAAAGTTTTCAAAAAAAAAAGAAAGAAAGAAAGAAAGAAAGAAGAAAAGGATCCAGTTTCTATTATTATTATTATATAATATAATTTCCTTTCCTCTTCTTGGTGATAGTTTGGCGTTTTGAAAATAAAAAGAAGACTATTATCAAAAAAGAAGAAGAAGACCTAATATCTATAATAAGGGGAAGCCACGATTTGAGAAGAAAAAAACATAGGAGGCTAGATGGCAGCATTCATGGACTATCATAACCATCTTCTTCAGTTTGGAGAGAACCAAAGGGAGGCAACTTAAGAAGAGAGAAAGGTGTTCAGGTTCCATTCTTCTTCTACTTCTTCACGAGAGGATCGTGGAGAAGAGAAGGGAACAGATTAGCCAGTTGGATTAGAGGAGGCAACATGATTTTGCTATTCTTGGTTCTAGTTTTCTCTCATTTCCATATGAATCAGAAATTTGAATTTTTCTTTGTTGGGATGAACATGAACTTGGTTAAAGCCTTGTGTGACTAGGTTTTCTTTGCAACCTAGAGGAGCTATGAACTTATTGGTGGATTAAGCTTTATTTCACTTATTAGTTATATTTTAATGTTAATTTTGGTTACTTGATTTTGCTTATTTATTATCTGTTTGTTGCTTGATCACTATTAAGTATGATTTTGGGAAATTTAAATTAGTCTTGGGAAATATATCTTAATTGGATCATTAGATTGAGTAATATGGGATTATAATTTATTTTAATTTGCCAATAAGATAGAAATATACCTATTAGACCCATAAATATTAGAGTGAAATTGGATATTTATTGCCTCTTGGGTATTTTTGTTAGGTATAACAATTTTAATTTTTGAGAGAGCTATAAACGATCGGAAGATTCTTATATCCATTAATACTCTAGATTAACAAAATTGACATTGAAACTAATTAATTAAGTAAAGACAAGGTTTATGAAGCTAATAAGTGATTAGTGACTATAGGCTGCTCTTTTAATATTTGAGGTAGTTACTTTGATTTCAATTTCTTTTCACTCATTCAACTTGCGTGCAGCCTTGATGTGGATGATAAGTGACTTTCATTGGTTGGGAACAATATTTGGATGGAATGAGCATACTGGGAAATTATGTCCAACTTTGTAATTTTGACTCTAACTTAGTATGCCTTTCCTATAGTCAAAAGTGGTGCTTCTTGGGTTATCGGAGGTTTCTTGATGGAAAGTACAGATTTAGATTGCAACGGAATTGTTTCGATGGGAAACCGAAAAAAAGGGGACCTTCTCAGACTTTAACCAATGTAGATATCTTGCAGAAGCTTCAGGATGTTGAATTCAAGTTTGGAAAAAATGACGATGTAGCACAAGCAGGGAGAAAAACTAAGAGGACTTCTGCTTTTGAGCCTCAATAATGGAGAAAGATAAGTATCTTTTTTACTCTTTTATATTGAAAATCTAATTTGTTACGCCATGGTCTGGTTGTCATGCACATTGAAAAAAATATGTGTGATAATGTCCTATACAATGTGCTAAATGAACCCGACAAGTCAAAGATCATCTTCAAACAAGGAAAGATTTATGGGCTATGGGAGTTCGTGAAGTCGCATGGCCAGATGAGTATGACAATTTTTTTTATAGAAAAAGAGAAGACATAGCCCTACAGGCTCTATTCTACTAACTCAATACAAATATATTGGTTCACAACATCTTCCATGATCAGTCGTTTGACTTCATTAGGTTCTCTGTCAACCACAAGAAAATCCACCGTCATATTCCATGCTCTTTTTGCCAAGTAATCCGCCACCCTATTCGACTCCCTACAACAATGTAGTATCTCCACATCCCAGTCACGTTCCAGCATTGATTGAATTTCCAAGATTAAAGTAGCATCATGATGTTCATCAGGTACCATTCCTTGAATAAGATCCAGTACTTCGCTGCAGTCACTCTCAACAATCATATGCCTAAATCTTCCTTCCCAAGCTAATTTCATACCCCAAAAAATTCCCCAGGCCTCTGCTATGATAACCGATCCGCTTCCAATCCTAAACATAAACCCTTGAATAAATCCATTATTTTCATCCCTTATCACCCCACCACAGGTACAGCATCCTGTAGCTTCATTCCTGGATCCATCTGTATTAATTTTAACCATCCCAGCAGGTGAAGGTCGCCAACCCATACTTGTTGCCGTATAAGACTTAGGTTGCATGTGGGTAGACATACCCCAAGACAACACCGAATCAGTACGTGCCAGTGACTCCTGTTTACTCCATTGTTTGTTGTATGACAAATTTTAACTCGCAGATTTCACCCTGTCTCACAACTTTGAAAAAAAAATAAAAGTTTCTAATCGGTATTTAAATAACATTTCACGATGTATTGACATGTAGGATCAAAATATTGCTAGGTTGAAGAGTCATGACTTACATGTTTTTATGCAACAGTTACTTTTGTTGCCAATCAAAAGTACATTGTCTCCCAATGTATCCATCGTCTTGGTAGAGTTGTATTCTTTCTTTTAAAAATTGTGTTATAAGGTTTTAATCGTTGAGGAGCTCAATAAAAAATAAGACAAAATCATTCTTACACTTTTGTCATTTGGAGATGATTTTTTCTTCATCCTTTTTCACTATGGTGGTTCACCTGACATTCCACCTTATTCATGAAATAAAGCTAGTTGGCCCAATTCAATATCGATGAATGTATCTTATCATAAGAATTAAGTTCTCAAATTGCTAGTTGCACATTTCAGCATTAATTAACATTTTTTATTATTAAATTTATAGATTTTTTGGGAAATTGAAATCTTACATCAGAAATAAGGCATGGCTAGAAGGTTTTATAGGGGATAAGGTCCTATATTTCTGTTCAAGATACTTTGATGATATTGAAACGTCTTTCAACCGACAGCCTCGTGTAGACGGTTGTCTTGAACTTGAGCCATCATCAAGAAAGTTGTTAATCCATTGTTTTGGTAAACCAATTAGAGGAAGTGAGAACTTCAAACTAACTATAACTGAAAAGTTACAAGCTCATTAACATGTCTTGATTAATGGTAGTCAAGTTGATCCCTTCCTTCGGTAAGAATTTTACACTCATGTGTTATTCTATATATTTTCTTACAGTTCACTCATCTCTCATGATCCCTGTCACTTACATCATCACTTGCAAGGAATTCAGTAGTCATGTGAAGAGTCAACTCAAGATTCGTAACATAAACATCTTCTGAAATTGATAAAAAGGTCCACAAAAAATTCCCAAGTTAGTTTGCGCTCCAAATACTAAATGCCTATAACCCACACTCACCAAATTTCAAAGCTCTTACAATCAGCCCACTTGATCATGCAACACGGTTTACTGCATACAATGTCAATGGTTTCAAATTTTACACGGTTTCATGAGATCAATTATTGCTAACCCAAAACTAAGGTGTTTATGGTACCTTTGGGATAAGGAGTTATGTGAGCAATAGTGATGACAACATGCAATTCGAAGACGTCCCTTATTATAAAAAGCTTGTTGACATCATCAAACTAAATTACCAGGGTTGTTTCATCATGACGCTGTTCAAGTGTTTGTGGGCAAATACAACAACTTCACGGGGACTCATAACCGACGAATTAAGCATCACATCAGTAAATTTCTTTCAACCAATTCACACCTATCAATTTGAAGATGATGAGCCATATATTCTTACCTCAGAGGCATACCAGGTTTATTATGTTGAGGACGACAGGCACAGGGATTGGAATATGATAGTTCACTTAAAGCTTCAAAACTTTTATGACATTGGTGATGGTGATAACATTGTCTATAAGAGTGAACCTTTCCAGCCCGCCAATTTTAACAACTTCTTCCCTGAAGGCGATAACAATTTACATATAGTTAAGTGTGTTTTTTATAAATTACACTTTATTATCACTTAATTTAAATATAATTTTTGTACAAAATCATAAACTTAATACTAACATTTTCTCCACAAATTTTTTCTTTAAGGATGGCGACAAAGAATGATTAAAAAATAATCACGTTCATTTTTGTAAAGTAATCAATTTATATATTTTTTTAAAAAAATTCCAATTCATATTTGTAGAGGTTCTTAACCGCTACAAACAACTACGTATCCGCTACAAACACTATCACTATAACCGCTATAAATACAAATCGCTATAAATATTGTCACCTTAATAGCTACAAACGTCCCGTTGGATCCCTATAAAAACTCTACCCACACCTTGTTTCTTACTTTTTCCATTTCTTCCAATCCCTCTCCTCTCCCATTTTTCGTTCCCCTGTTCATCTAGATGTAGAGCTCAAGTTGTAAGATAAAATTTTTTTTTCTCAAATCTTGACTTCATTTCATTTTATTTTGCTTCTTCATATTAATCTTATACTAATGGTTTTTTTCCTTCTACATAAATTCAAAGTTCCTTCATTCCTCTACATTTTCAATATTCCTTTCATGAACAAATATATTTCTTCATCTTCAATTTCATAAAGTAAAGAGCCTAAATCATTATTACCTACACACACTGTTTCCATATATTTAACATAATATTCATATTCATTTAAATTAATTTAATCATTCTTTTCAAATAATAATTCATATATTTATATTGTTATTTATTATACGAACATTCAAAATAATATTGGAAAAGTCAATTGAAAAAATTATTCACGCTTTTTTTTTAAAAAATTTTATGCAACATTTAGTAGTAGTTGGCCAACCACTAAATCAAAGACTACAAATTTAAATTTAAATTTCAAATTTAAATTATTGGCGCAACATTTGAATTTTCACCAAATATGTTTGGCGCCATATTTCCAAAAATATGAAATTAAATCACTATAAATGGTGGTGCAAAATTTTCAAATATAATTTTCCACCACACCCACATTTTGGCAAAACAATTTGGTGCCACATTTGTAGCTGTTAACCAACCGTTGCAAAAAAAAATTTTAATTCACCAAATTCAAATGACAGTGATAACGGTCTTTTAACCGCTACAAGATGCTCCTAGAATGTCTAATCTATAGATGCATCTTGTAGCGGTTTCAAGATAGTAGCGGTTTTCTTTACATGCATAGTGGTTCATATGAATTGCTATAAATTCGATTATAACATTATATTTTGTAGCGGTTTCTAGGGGTGAGCAAAACCGAACTGAAACTGAAGATCGAATCGAATTAATTTTGGTCTTTTCGGTTTGGTTTTTTCGGTGTTCGGTACATGTTCGGTTTTTCGGTTCGGTTTTTTTTAAAAAAATTTGGTTTAAACCGAAAATATTAAAAGAGTATACCACTACCGAAAAACCGGATACAAGATAAAGAATGATATATCATTGGATATTCGTTTTTTTGAACTTTTGTTATGCTTTCTTTGGATTAAGTAATGTTGAATACAATTATTCTGTATCTCTAAAAAAACTTCCTATTTTTGGTTCCATTATTGGAATATTGGGTACTCCAAACTACATTGATCATATATGTAATATGTTGTTTAGACTTTGTTTTATATCATCTTTCTTTGGATCTTGATGATGATATTCAATTTTATAATTTGTATTAATTTTTGCTAGTTGAAAATTTAGATATTTGAAGTAAAAAATGAAGGCTAAAAAAATTTCGATTTTTTCTTACAAAACCGAAACCGAACCGAATAATTTCGGTTATTTCGATTGTTCGGTTTCGGTTCGGTTTCAGAATTTCCTTTATTTCAATAGTTTGGTTTTTACCGAAAACTGATGGTCACCCCTAACGATTCCATAACTGCTACAGCAGGTAACCCGTCATTTTAATTGTTACAAATAAGCGAATTTTTTGAAGTGAAATATCTGCCATGGGAGGGGTATAATATTTTCCCCCTCACAATCTATGTTTGATTTTCAGGATATTTTACCAGTTAATTAGAATTATTCATCCCACTGCGCCTCTTAGAGAAATAATAGTTCTTTTTTTTTTACCGAATAGGGAAATAATAGTTCAAAAAGAGAACTTAGGGAAATATTAAAGCGTATTAGATTAGATGCTTGTGCGCCCAATAATTAAGATTTAACTTTAAGCTATAGAGTTGAACGCAAAAATAAAAAAAAAACACTTATCATTGATTGTGTATAATTGTTGATTAAGAAAACTCCAAGGACATATCATATCAATTAAAAAAAGCTAACATGTCGTGGTTTTCAAATTATGTCATCTTCTAGATGATTGTTTGACCAAAAACGCATTCGGACGGAATCTTACGTAACCTTTGATTTTAGATAGACACACATTCATGCACATCCTGTGTTAATCTTTGTACCCACGGCCGCCAGGGATTTACATTAAAAATTTATTGTTGTAAGCGTAATTTTCTTTTCCGCAATATAATCCACAGTTCCACACATAAAATATGATTAGTTCAAGCTCAAGATGGATTTTCTATGGAAGCGAGCGGTACCATTTTGATGGATTCCCTATATTTTCTCCTTCAAAAATGATCATTTTTTAATAAAAAGTAGGAGATCTGTTGAATCTCAGGACTTACTAAGATTAAGGCATACCTCAAAACTACGAAGATACTTAAAGATTGCTTATCAATAATATTCGCACATCCACAATAAGATTTGAACTTATGACTTTGTGTATTATGAGTCAAAATTATCTAATTGTAAGTACCACGGCTTTCCTTCAATGTTATTAATTAAAGTAACTCTAAATTTAAATACAAATTAAATTCACTGAACTTAGTTATGCTAATTTTGTTGTTTAAGTAAAATTTTTACATTAAATGGAGTCGAATGAAATGAAATGAAAATAGGACTGAAATAAAAGAAATAACCTCTGGAATTAGATCCTTGAAAATAATTTTCACAATATGCCATATAAATTAAAAGATCGAACCATCTAAGTGCTTATTTGAGATAGTTTATTTTTTATTTATAAGTGTTTATAAATCATAATTTACAGTACACGAAGTAAGTATGTGAGGGGAGTTTTATCTCAACTTACGTAAAAAAGACTTATAACCTAAAAATAAATGATACCAAACACACATTAAAACTTACCGTGGAAACTAAGTATGCCTATGTTGTGAGCCCTTCAAGTACGTCAATTGTGACGAGTGGCCCAAGGCCTTGATTAGTAAAAAAAAAAATCTTAATGTTTGATTTATCATCTTAAAACAATTAAAAAAAACAAAAATAATCAGCGCTTTTGCGTGAGGGGTGGAAACTAAAACTAAAAGAGAGAGAAAAGTACGCCCACTAATTTATGTTTAGCTACATATTGGAAACCATCAAAACTATAGATGGATACAATGGTATGGTTGTGATATTTACTAATATAATACCAGACATGCTCTTATTAGTTACTTTCTCCCATTCTAAATATAAATTACAATTCTTGAGACATGAGTGATTTTTTTTATAAGTTACACTTTATACTTGTCTAAAAAGTTAATTCATTTTTTTAATTTTTAATCCCAATTAATTTATGCATTTATCATTTTTTTTCCTCATTCATTCTCTCCCACAATTACCCTCACTACAAATTAGGGTATATTTGAAAAATATACATTTTTGACACATTTATTAATTTTTAACTAATTTTTTTATATATGTAATTCAGTTGTTTGTAATTTATATATTACTCCCTCCGGTCCTATTTGTAAAAGTCGGATGATTAAATTACGCAGTTTAAGAAAGTGGTTATAATTAGGTAAAAATGATAAATGTGTTTGAAATAAATATTTTTTCCAAGTTTACCCATATTTACGGGGGTAAGTAAGGGAGAGAAATAGAGCAAATATCAGCGAACAAAAAATCGGACTGGATCTACTGGTTGAACCAGTTGGACCATGAACTGGCCAGTGGTCCGGTTTGGTTCAACCTTGGGACTGTGAGGGGAATCGAACCGGTGGGTTGATTGGTTAGACTGGTTACATTTGTTTATTTTTATTTTTAAGAAAAAATAAAAGGTTGAAAACTAAGATGAAGAGAAAAATGGGTAAAGAAAGAACAAATCTAAAAAAAGAAAAAATGATGAAAAAAAATTACCTAAAAAATATAATAGTTATAGAAAATGAGATATCATTACATAAGTATAATTATCATAACTAATACTAATAGATTTTAAGCATTTTTTCCTAAAGATTTTCATTTTTATCTATAGAAGTTTAAAAATATATTAATATATATAGTACCACTAATAAATTGTAATATTTTAAAATGGCCAGTCCGACCACTGATTAGACCCCAGTTGACTCATTACCCTTGAACCTGTGCCGTGACTGGTTCAATGTCCGGTCCAATTTTTTGTTCCTTGGTCAATACAGATACCACCAACCTTTTAATTAATGTAATATATATATATATATATAATGAGGGGTGAAAATGAAAAAAAAAAAACTCGTTAAATGCTTAGACAACTCTTATCAGACTTTTATAAAAAAGATCAAAGAAATTTAATTTTTGGGCTCTTATAAAAAAGATTGGAGGGAGTACACTATATATATAGGTGTATATGGGAGCTTACGGAGTATATTGCTGAACAATTAATTTATTAGGCAAGAGATAGAGAAGTACTCCTTTTGGTCCTTTTTATAAGTAATTCTCTCTCTTAGAGTATGTTCCCTTTTATAAATAACTTTTTTCTTATGTCTCAAAATTTTAATTATTTTTTCTTTTTCTATTCCTATTAAATACATATATTTATATTAATTATTCCCCACTCACCACTAATTCTCTTTTATGTAATCATTTATTATATATTTTTTTTCATATTTTATACTCATATTTTCTCATAATTGTTATTTATTCCTCTCCTACGCTCATTTCATAAATAGGGATGTATTTAAAAAAATATAATATTTTTAACATATTTATTATTTTTAACTAATCTCAATTATTAATTCATTGTGTGTAATAAAAATACAAATTATTTTTAAATAAGACAGAAAGAAGTAACGTTTAAAAAGTGTCTCGTAGGTGACTTTGTTAATGATAGGCGTGACTAAGACCCAATCAAAGTCGAGGAACACCAAAAATCAAAGACTGCGAGAGTGACAGTTTAATTAATGATAACCTACCCTCGATCTCGTGTTCATCCCTATGAATTTCTTTCCATCGAAGTATTGCTATTAATACTATTTCAGTATTTTTTATTATAAGAAACAACCATTATACATATTTCATTTTTTTATATTAGAAATATTCAGACAATATCTTATTTCTCACTTCTATTTCTCTGTTTCTTTGTTTAATTATCCTATAATAATATAATGTCAATATATGAAATCCATACTTACTCTCCGTCTCTTCACCACACATCTTTTCTTTTATACAATCATCTTTATTACTCTGACTTCTACCATATTTATTATTCTCTTTCTTCTTCAATCCTCCTTATTATAATAATTTTCTTATTCTCTCTCTTATTCCCAATCTCCTTATAAATAAAGGTATTTTATTAAAAAGGGTTATAATTTTGACATACTTATTGTTCTTAACCGCTATTTCAAACTGTGAGATTTGGTTAAACGATTCTTATAATAAAGAACGGAGGGAGTATCAACTTTTGTATGTGTCTCTCTCTATATATTCCTTTTACGTAATATAAGGCACTTTAACTAATTCACAAAAAATAAAAAATAATAGTTAACTCGTTAAATATGTCTTAAATTGAAGGGAGATGTTTATGAAGCACTTTTTCCTTCCTCTTCCCTTCCTCATTTTCGTCCAACACAAGGAGAGGGGAGAGAGGGAGAGAGAGAGAGAGCTTGAAGAAGGCTTGAAGACTTAGAGAGAAGGAGGAGCTTAAGGAGGCTAGAATTAAAGGTAAGGTTTAAGATTTCACATGTTTAGGTCTTCCAAATTGTGTAGCAACTCATCTAAGCTTTTGATCTTCATGGAAATCATGTATAGTAAGCAAATATTCAAGGTTGAAGAGAGAGTGAACAGTAACTTCTAGAGAGGGAAAGTTCAAGAATCAAAGATAATTTCAAGAACATCAAATCTTTTAGTTTATTGTTGTTCTTGGCTTGATTTGGTGATTTTGTCAAGTTTATAGATTTGGAAAAGTCCTAACCCTAAGGGGTTTTGCTACCGAAATTTCTTTGAATTATGGTTAAGATGTGTTTAAATGAGTTAATAAGGGATTAGAAGTAGAAAAGTACAAGTTTTGGAAGCTAAAAAACACAAAGAGCACTTTTTTCCATTTTTTTTTCAAAAGTTTCGGCCATCACTGTTTTGGGGAAGGAGCTGGATTTTTATGAAATAGATAGTTCCATTGGATTCATTAGGCAAAAATAGGTGGGGTTATAGTTGATCACTTTTTCAGAAAAGGCCGAAAAAGCGTAATTACGAAAACGCCCATAAACCCTAAATCAGGGCTGTCAAAGGTATTTTCATAATTTGACATTGAATTTGGCAATTTTGAGCCTGGAAATGGATTCCTTGGGTGAAAATATGCTAGGATAGCCCTAGTCAAAATTTTGAGAAAAGTACGGTCGGACCAGGTACGGCAGGGCCAGGTCGGGGTTCCCGGGGGCATTTTGGTCATTTTTCAATATAGACTCATATAACCCCCAGAAACACTATGGAAGTGTCTAAACTGTACATTTGACGTTTTAGGACCAAGTAGAGAGCCCGAGGGATTGGCATGCAAATCGAGGCATGTTATTCAAGGATTAGGGAAGGACGATTAAGGTAGGGAACTTACCTCTCCTGCATGTATTTGATATTTGTGCTGGTATATGATTCATGTTATTGCTTTGCTTGATTATGTGAAACATATATGAATAATTGAAGCTCTGTTTCTGTTTATGCTATGGCCATACGTATGTTGTGTAATGCCCCAAATTTCAATCAAGGGCTAATGATAATTATTGAGGATAATTATTGAATTAAAGTGGAATAATTATGTGTTTTGTGGTAATTTTAATTAATATGCTATAATTATTGAAAATTGAAATAATGAAATTATTGGCCATAAGTTAGTAATTAAGGGAGAAATTAATTACTAGCTAAGAGAAAAACGAGAAATGTGATTAAAATGGCTAATGGAGTGGTTAGAGTAACTAATTAGTTACTTAATTGAGGAGAGCCAATGGGATGGTTACACTTGGCAAGATTGTGTGTGAAGGGAGGAAAAAAAAGTCAAATGGAATTTTAAACTATTTCTCTCTCCTCCCTTCTCATTGTTTTCGGCGGCAAGCATGGGCAAGAGGGAAAATGATGATTGCTTCTTCTTCCTCACTCTTTTCTCTCTCCATTTCGTCCTCCATTGTTTGCCAAGTTAGAGGAAGAAAGAGCTTGTCATTAAGGTAAGCAAATGGCCTCTATTGCTCAAATTCACTTCATTAATGTTGATCCTTGGAGTGAGAGCTTCATTTTGATGTTTATAGTGTGCCTATTGGTATGGATTTGTACCCACACGAAATTTTGGAGGTTCGTGAATTAAGAAATCTCTTTGGTAAAGTTGTTAAGGTAAATGAAACCAATCCTTCTATTTATATTTTGCGCCAAGTGGTTTGGTTTGGAATTTCTGGGATTTTTAGCCTAATTTTCAAAATTGAGGATCATGATGTGTTTGGCATGTTATTGGTATAGAAATGGGTATTTTGGTATGAGTTTTAGATAGATAGATTGATTTGGGATGGGAATGGTATGTTTGGATGATGTTGGAATTTGGATGATTATGTTGCCCAAAACTAAAGCATGATAATGGAATTGGATTTCGGTAATTCTGATGGTTCCATTGAATTCTTTGGGTGTTTTTGTGTGGGAGTAGCCTTGAGTAAGAGTTTGGGACCATTAGAATAAATTCGGTAATGGTTGGGAAATGTGGTTAGTTTTGCTGCGTTTTCTGGGTTCTAATAAAATCACTCGAATGAGAGTGAGTTCACTCGAGTGCTGGATGAACATCACTCGAGTGAGGTGGGTTTCACTCGAGTGCTGTTGTGTATTTTTCCCTTTTGCTTCCATGTTCAGAATTCAAAAGTGAGTCTTGGCACTCGCGGGTGTTAAGCCATCACTCGAGCGCTCTTGTCCCTGCTCGAGTGATGTTTCCGTCTGAAAGTTTCTTATGATTTCGGGTGAGGACTTCCTGGACCTCACTTTGGGGGACTCAGGTGAGCATTATGCTTTGACTCAAGTGATTGAATTTGTGCTCGAGTGCAGCGAACAAGTCTGGGTTTTGTCATTTCTTTCTGCTCTCGGGTATACACTCGTCATATTTCACTCTCTTGTGCCCAAGTATAGACCGTACCATCACTCGAGTAAGGTCTTCTTCACTCGAGTATCCGTCTAATATTGCTCGAGTGAGGCCATTATCACTCGAGTGTCTCAGTGAAAAATATTAGCCTTGTACTTTCAAAAAGGGATCTTTGGGATAATTCTTCAAACCCTTTAGGGCTTGTATTAGAGGTATTTATGGGTGCTTGAAGAGCAATAATGATAACCAAATTAAGTGTTAAGAAGTAATTGATTATTGGATAGAGAATAATACTTCGTCACTCATTATGAATTATAGGATACGACATTTGCCCTACTTGGGAGGGACCAGTGCCAGAGCTTGCACGGAAGGAACAAGAAGGTAGTGACTTTTCTCTTATGTTGTGTATGATGTCTGGTATGCATGATTAATCATTATATGATTGTGAAATGTGAATGAAAATGTGTCATGGTCCATTGCAGAGTGAGCATTTCAGTAGGAACTGTCGTAGGGGTTGATGCTTATCACACCTACCCCGGCCGTTGAATTGCCGTTGTAATAGACATGGGTCTTTGAGAAACTGTTTTGTGAATCCGGCCAGTGAGGCTGTGTATGGTAAAATGCTTTATATGGATCCCAGTTGTGGTGAAATATATTACGTGAACTGTTGTTGTGTGATACATCATGAGCAAACGTAAGGGTGACGTAAGTCATACCTGCCATTACCGCTGTAACTGCCGTTGCAGTTGCTATGTGTGGGTTATGATTTACTTTCATGCCTTATTATTATGCATACTATGAGTGATTTGTTACTACGGGGATTCTTTAAAATCTCACTCTCCCAAAACAACTTTTAGACAGGGCTGAAGGATCAAAAGGAAAGCGGGTGATAAAGAGCGGGTACAGCTCCAGATTGGGGAGTTTATTTTGGTTAATGATTTTCATGTGTAAAATTCATTGGATATTTCATGATAAATAGTTGTATATATTGGAAGCATAGTGTAGTTTTATGTAATCCCCTAGTAAAGGGAAAAAGATTATGGGCATTGTTGTCTTGTAAGACCCTTTACTGATTAAAGGAACCCGAAGGTGTCGGGAATTTATGTTGTACTCTGATATTTGTAAATGGAATCAACTTGTACATGCCAATTGTGTATTTGTAATGTGAATATGAGACCTTTGTGAACCGTTTTTAGAAAATTTTTTATAGACCCTGATTTTGGGAAGTTTGATTTTGTTTTAAGTCCCAAATTATCTAAGGTCTCTAATTTCACTTAATTACTTGATTATAAACTAAATCTCAGCATAGATCGTGAAGGGGCTTACATGTCGTTTGCAACATTGAGCACGCAGATATATCATTGTGTGAACATCAGTTATGTAATACAAGCATGTCATGCATTAAGCACGTATCTTGCATGCATATTAGTATTATTTTTCTATTGAGATTCTCTCGAATCTCACCCTCTCCTATCAACAATTTAGATAGGTGAAGACAAAAGCTATGTTAAGAGCAGCGAAGAGAACCGTATAAGGGGAATGTCGTGGTGGAACAAAGACTGAAAGATGTCTCCGTTTTCTCTAGGATGGGTTTAGACATCTACATAGCGCTGCGAGGCTATATTACTTGTAATTATCAAGTACGAACCCCCATAGGGAATTTCCGTAATCGTGCACTTAATATTAGTATAGTTATCTTATTCCTGTGTTGCCCACCGAACTGCGTATCATTTTCCGCAAATATTCTGAAATATGTGAAAATAAGATAAGAGTGTGACAACCCTTCCTATTATTTCTAACTCCATCCACGTTGTAATGCCCCAAATTTTGATTATGGGCTAATGATAATTATTGAGAATAATTTGTGTATTTAAAGTTGAATTATTATGTGTTTAGTGACAATTTCGATAAATGTGCCAAAATCAGTGAAAAATTGTTGGTTAATTAGTCAGTGATTAATGAAGAAAATAATTACTAACTAAGAAAAAATGATATTTATGACCAAATGGCTAATGGAGTGGTTAGAGTAACTAATTAGTTACTTATTTGATGAAAACCAACAAGAGTGACACTTGGCAAGTTGGGATGAAGAGAGAGTGTGAGAAAAGTCAAATCCCATTTGTTTAACATTTTCTCTCTCTTCCCTCCCTTGGTTTTCGCTGAGCAAGAATGGGAGGGTGGGAAATTATCATTTCCTCATCTCCTTCAAGCTATCATCTCTCTCATTCTCTCTCTCTCCATTCGGCGCCATTGTTGAAGAAAAAGGGAAGAAGAAAAGCTTGAAATTAAGGTAAGAAAATGACTCCAAATGCCAAAACTCACTTCATTACTCTTGTTCCTTGCATTGAGGGCTCCATTTTGTTGGTTTTAGATTTGCCATTGGTGGTGATTTGTGGCATCAAGGAAATCTGGTAGTTGGAGAATTAAGAAACTTCTTTGGAAAAGTTGAAGATGTAAGTGAAACAAACCTTTCTATCTATGTTTTGTGCAAAATGGTTTAGTTTGGAATTTCTGAATTTGTTGGCCTTGATTTCGAAAATTAGGGTCATTGGGAGTTTGGTATGCTATGGTAATGAAATTTGTGTTTTTAGTATGTATTTTGGACAGATAGATTGGGTTCGAAGTTGAAATGTTAAGTTTGGTAACTTTGGAAATTGGCAGTGTGTTGTGGCCTAAACCAAAGCATGATAATGGAATAGAAATTTGGTGATTTTGATGTTTCCATGTGATTCCTTAGATAAAATTATGTGGGAATAGCTTTGGTTGAGAGTTTGAGATCATTGGAAACATTTGGGTAAAATCTAGCAAATGTTGTGAAGCTTGCTGCGATCTGGGTTCTGATAAGCATCGCTCGAGTGAGGATGGGTCTCACTCGAGTGCGGTAGTGCATTTCTCTTTATGGCCTTCGGTATTTTTGTTACACTTTCACGTGAGAGGCAAAAGTGTTGCCTCACTTGCGAGTGTTGTGGGTTTTCACTCGAGTAAGCCTCCTCTCACTCGAGTGCAGGTGTATCTGACACCATGAACTCTCGTCTCGGGTTGTCACTCGTGGTTAATTTTCAAGAGTGTGTCTTAACACTCGCGAGTGTTAAGCTATCACTTGAGTGTCAGGGGTTTCTATTCGAGTGCTCCTCTTCTTTGAGAGTTTCCATTGCTCTCGGGTTAACACTTTATGTGCTTCACTTCCTAGAACTCGAGAGTGAGCATTTGGTATCACTCGAGTGTTAACCTTTGTGCTCGAGTGCAAAGTTCCTTATCACTTAAGTAAGGCTTTCGTCACTAGAGTGCAACAGTGAAAATTCAGTTTTTATGCTTCTAAAAAGGGATCTTCAAGATAGTACTTCCAACCCTTTAGGGTTTTTGTTAGAGGTTTTTGTAGCTTTCTAAAGAACATAAATGATAACTAATTTAAGTGATATGAAGTCATTTGAGTATTGGAATAAGAGTATAACACTTCATCCCTGATTATGAATTATAGGATTCGACATTTGCTCAATTCGGGAGACCAGTGTCAGAACACGCACGGAAGGATGAAGGTAGTGACTTTTATCTCATGTTGTGTATGATGCTTGGTATGCATGATTTATCATTGTGTTGTGAAAAATCTTTGGCATGAGGCTATTGCAAACTTGTGTATGTGTTACAGCATGAGCAGTTCATGTGAGCAGCCGTAGAGGGTGATGGTTATCACACCTACCACTGCTGTTGCATCTGCCATTGTAATTGTCGAGGCTGGGTTATGGAATTGTGAATTTCTATTGATTATCTGGCTAGTGTGGCTATGTGTATGTGAAATATTTTATATGGATACAAACTGTGGTGATATATGTGATATGAACATGTGAATGTGCAATACAACGTGAGCACTTCAGCGTGAACAAACGTAAGGGTGACGCAAGTCATACCTGTCCTTGCCGCTGTAACTGCCGTTGTAGTTGCTATGTGTTGTGTGATGATTTGCTTTCATGCTTTGTGGTTGTGTATACTATGAGTGATTTGTTACTACGAGGATTCCTTAAAATCTCACTCTCCCAAAAATAATTTTTAGACAGGGCTGAAGGATCTAAAGGAAACCAAGTAATGAAGAATGGATAAAGCTCCGGGCTAGGAGTTTATTTTGGATAAATTAGTTATCATACTCTTATATTTTAGATATTTTGTCAGGGAAACAATTGTATATGGATATTCGATAGTTTTGTGTAATCCCCTAGCTAAGGAAAATAGATTATGGGCATGTGTGCCTTGTAAAACCCTTATTCGATTAATGAAACCCGAGTGTGTCGAGAATTTACATTGTACTCTGATATTTATGAATGAAATCGTACTACACAGGCCATTTGTGTAATTGAAATGTGACTATAAGACTATTGTTGAACATGTTCAGAAAAGTTTTTGGAAACCCTGATTTTGGGAAATTTACTTTTATTAAGTCCCAAATCATCTTATGGTCTCTAATTCCACATAATCACGTAATTATGAACTTAATTTCGACCTTGATGATTAAGGGGGTTACACACGTCGTCTTCAAAATCAAGAGATTCGGACCCAATAAAGATCTCCAACAACTACAAAACGATAGGAAAGCCCCCAAGCAAACAATTCCGACCACTTCCACCAAGCTCTTGCATTGTCATCTAAAGCTTAGAGTCAATATCATGCCATTTACCCTCCAACCACCAAGCAAACAATGCCGTTTAATATAGTTGACTAAAGAAATTTTGAAAAGGGCCCGAAACATTATAAATAAGCACCCTATAAAAATGTTGTAAATACTATGTAAAGGTGTGTCCAAAAAACTCTCTCCAATATTATTGAAATGATTTAAAATGAAGAGATATGTTTTAATAAGTCATGTCCTAATAAAATGAAAAAATGCGTTTTGAGAAATCATACCCCAGAAATTTGTGTTGGTTCATAAATGAACATGGTTCATGAATTTAATAAATGATCATGACTTTTACATGAAGAGGTATAATGTTTCAAAAGACACCACTTCAAGGCATCAATTCATTATCTTTCAATGTTTCAATCATGACACCATTTGCAGAAGAGAATAAGAAGCATTGGTTATGTCTTATTGAGTTACTTTATCATCTGTCAGTTCTGTTATTATAGTGTGTGTTTGGCATCGCTTATTTTTGGGCAATGAGTTCTTATTACTAAATCAAGATAAGACCCATTTCATATATTTATCTCGTATATCGTAAATCACGATTTATAAGCACTTATAAGTCAAAAATAAGTTATCCCAAACAAGCACATATCTTTACACAAAAGATTAGTTTAATCCTAGGAAAGTGTCATTTTGTATCAATTGAGGGAGTTGCGGAATATTTCTTAAGGATAGTGCCCTCATACACTATTTGAACCGTATATTTTCTTGTTTCTTTCATATTTTGTTGACAAAAAAAATTAATACTCTCGCTTGTTCTTAATATAAGGCATATTTACTTAATTTGATTGGATTAATTAAGTTAGTTAATATGACATGTATTTTCTAAAATACCTTGGTCATCTTCCTTAATTCCTCTATTCCTTTTTCTCTTTGATTATTGTTGAGGGAGCATAAATAGAGGTAAATTAGGAAAAGATTGACAAATATGAAAACCATGCCTTATATTTGGGACTACAATCAACACTCTAAATATGTTTTATATTAAGGACTGGGGGAGAACAAATTAAGTTTCAAAAATTACAAATAAAAACCATGGGACTAATGCTACTTTTTACTCTTATAAAAGCTTAAATACTATTTTAACCAAACCACTTTGACGCTACCGGGTGATTAACAAATCATCGTTACCAGCAACAACACAATACAGTAATTAAAAAATATTATATTTTTTTTAATTATATATAAAAAGAATAAAATAAAATAAATATTTAATAATTAAATATTACCATTATTTGCAAATCATCATACACACTATAAGACAACTTTTAATATTTACAAATTAAATAGTCAATCAATTTCCAACTTTGACTAGGGTATCTATGATCTATAAGTGGACGTATATTAGTTGTAAATTTCAGAATAATATAAATTATGACACTATTTTAATTTATAGCTCGGTTATTGTAAAAAATACATTTATTTATAAAATCTCGTATACACTAGTTGAGAAATAAATTTGTAACGAAGGAAATTTATAAATTTTAATTTATAATGTAGCTAGTGTAAAAAATACATTCACCTATATATCTCGGATACACTAGTTGGGCTTTAAATTTTTAAAGGGCGGCTTATAAATTTTGGAGTAAGATTTATAAATTATCTTTTTCCTCAAGATTTGTAAATTATCAAACACTACTTTATAAATAACATATACACTAGTTAGATTGTAAATTTTGTACTAATATTTATAAATCTCAAAAGTTGACTTGTAAATCGTGTTAGAATATTTGACAATAATGTTGATATTTAGGTTTTTAAATATTAAAATATTAATTTTCTTAATAAGATGTTACTAAAATAGTTTTTTTTGAATTACTTATCAGCACTGTGCTATTTTGGATTAGCGATTGGAGTGCTTAAAAGCAGCTTTTCAATCGTGATTTACGGTATACGAGGTAAGTATGTAAGAGGAGTTGTGTCTCAATTTTTGTGAAAAACAATTTATAAGCAATCGGATCGTTAAAACAAATATGCCTAAGTTGGCCATCCAATAGCCTTAAAGAAATTATTTGAAGAGTACGAATTTTCTTTAACCCTATAATTAAACGATAAATCTAATGTTCCTGTCAAGTTTCAACAGCGTGACAAGTTGATATATAACGTAGCACAAGAGAAAAGTAATATATATGTTCCATATATGGTATTTTAAATTTTAATAGCGAAAGATGTGATCAGTGCTGACCAAATTGTTCTGGGATTAATTAATACTCCCTCCGGTCCTAATTATAAGATAAAATTGATTTTTTTGGATAAATTAAGGAAGCCAATTAAATTATTTTAAGGGAAAATTCCAAAAAACTACACTCAAAATATAAAAAGGACAAATCAGTACATCGAAATTCAAAAATGACGAATCAGGCGGGTGTCAGAAAAAGGAGGAATCTGGCATTTTGAAATTTCGGCCAAATTACGAAAATGCCCTTCAGCACTTCAGGCCCACTTCAGAATAACAACATGATCCTCGAAATTAACACCTCCGGATTCGTTATTAACAACTTCAATTCTTCTTTTACAATTCACAAGTTTCAGGGCTAATAACACCACCGATCTCGCCATTAACAACTCCGGATTCGATATTAACAACTCTATTTTCTTCTTTCACACTTAACAAATTTCAGGGCCAATAACACCACCGATCTCGCCATTAACAACTCCGGATTCGATATTAACAACTCTATTTTCTTCTTTCACACTTAACAAATTTCAGGGCCAATAACACCATCGATCTCGCCATTAACAACTCCTATGTTGTTATTCCGACTGAGGGCTGAAGGGCATTTTCGTCATTTGGCCGAAATTTCAAAATGCCAGATTCCTCTGCCTGTCTGACACAGCCTGAATTGTCCTTTTGCAATTTCAATGTACTGAATTGTCCTTTTGCTATTTTCAATGTAGTTTTTTGGAATTTTCCCTTATTTTAAAGTATTTATATTTTTATTTTTTTCTCCAAACTAATTA
The DNA here is from genome assembly GCA_963242795.1 of Inga leiocalycina. Taxonomy (NCBI): domain Eukaryota; kingdom Viridiplantae; phylum Streptophyta; class Magnoliopsida; order Fabales; family Fabaceae; genus Inga; species Inga leiocalycina. The sequence continues at coordinate 15,238,805 of OY725325.1, forward strand.
ATTTGACTAATAAACTAATATATAATCTAAAGATACTAAAAATATAAATACTCTAAAGTAATTTAATTGATTTCCTTAATTTATCTAAAAAAATCAAATTTATCTTATAACTAGGACAAGAGGAAGTATTAAATAATAATCGTGTCGATTCTCAGAGGCTAAATTCGTCTTTTTCCAGATTCGCACCCAAAAGCTTTGAATGCGAAGGAGCCCCACCGTACATATATTAAATCCACAAAGACACTGTGGGGTTTAAAATTTAATGAGGGACACTTGACATGTACTTATATTCCATGGCAAAAAAAAAAAAAGACATGTACTTATATTCGTATAAATTTAACTTATCGGTGGCAATATATATATATATATATATATATATATATATATATAAATTTAACTTATCGTTTTTTAATAAAAAAAAGTTATTTTGTTAAGTCAGTCTCCCCTTCAAACCCAACAAATAATTATTATTTATGGTAGCTTGATAATGAATATCAACGGCAAGGCCCTGACGTTGAAATATTTGTTTATGTTTATATTTTTTTGCCTAGTGTTTATGTCTATATTTTATCATTCATATCTGAATTAAATTATTAACCATACATACTAGACCCATATATTAGTAAATAAGTAATGCCGTCTCATTTTGGATATGGGATTCCCTTCTTTTCACAGATTTCATTCAACCACTAAATATTTTATGCCTTTTGTAAATACATGATTGTCTTATGTATATATACGAGGGGGAAAGCCAGATGATAAGTTTTCATATATACTTGATGTTCCTTAATTCTTTTTATAATCAAATCAAAACAAGTGATTTTTTTGCCTTATACTTTAAGTTATTTTCATATTTATATGTTCTGCTTTTTTTTTTTTTTTTTGCCTAAAAACATGTTCAACACTAATAAGGTTAATAACACTAATATTAATTCTTTTAATTTGAAAAGTACTCAGAAGAACTATGTGGCTTAACTCAAATAATGTTAATTATCTGCACCATTTTTTTTTTGCCAGAGGTAATCAGCACCACTTTGCAATAATTAAAGTGGCGAGAGGCTTTATTTTTAGATGACCACTTGGATTTATTTATTTTTTTTGGGGACCAAGCTGCACGGGAAATTTTTAAAATAATAAAAATCCCCCGGGTAGGGACCATGACAATTCTCAAAAGACGGAAATTTAAACAGAGTCTTTTCATCATCATGCTTTTGCTTTTATCAGTTTCTCTAATCATACCATGAAGCCCCCCTGATCATTGCGGCAACAAAACGGCAAAACATAATTTCCCACATAATTAATTATAACCAAACTGTTAATCACTGCCCCCGGTCAATTTGAGGCCATTATTAGTAAATGACCAGTGAATTTCTTTATTTTTTGATGATAATATGTAAGCATCTTTAAGCACTATTTGCACCATTTGAGGCATGCCTTGCTTTGATGAGTTCCAAAAACCTAATTCTCCGAATTTTTTTGTTATAAAAAATGTTTATTAAGTGTGCTACACATACGTTTTAGTGAGTGTTTGGAATAACTTATTTCTAAGAAATAAGCACTTATTACGTAAGTCGGGACAAAACTACTCTCACATATTTACCTCGTATACCGTGAATCACGATATATAAACATTTATTGCTTAAAAATAAGCTATCCCAAACAAGCATTTACATCGCTAATTCTAAATGTTGGCTTACGTGATTTTACAAGTGTGAATTTATTTACATATATATTTACCACTAAAATAAATATTTTACAAAACTAATGTAAATTATGAAGTTAGTTATATCGATCAATTTTATTATTATTATTTCATAAGCTAATAGTTTTTTGGCCAAAAACATTTGGATATTGTGACACTAAACTCTTTTCTTTTTCTTTTTTTGGGAGTCACATAAAATCTGTGCTTGTATGAGTGTGTGCGGATGTTTGGGTATACATGTGTGCTGAAATTATTTAGTTACAAAAATTTAATGATTCTTTTTTATAAAAATCATGCAATGATTTTGAAGGGGGGAAAATTGGGAAAATGACACCTAAGTCCCAAATAACAAAAAAAATATTAAAAAAGTCCCTTTGAAAAGTTAATGATCAGAAAAGTCCCTGGGAACTTTTTTGACATGAATTCCCAATGTTCATTTACAAAAATAACCCCTAAGTAATTTAACCACTGTCATTGTTTACAACATATTATGATATGTTTACAACATCGTAAGTCATATTAAATATAACATGTAAATAATGACAGCGGTTAAATTGTTTGGGGGTTATTTTTGAAAATGAACATTGGGAATTCATGAACTTTTTTGATTATTGACTTTTCAAAGGGATTATTGTGATATTTTTTCTGTTATTTGGAACTTAGATGTCGTTTTCCCAAAAAACTTTATTCAATTTTTGTTTTGAAAGTACTTGGATTTGGACGTGAGGCTTTTGCAGCAATGGAAGTTTATGTGCTTGTTTGTTTAAGCGTTTTGTACAGTTAAAACGCACTTATTATGCAAGCCGAGAAAAAACTCATCTCACATACTTACCTCGTATACCGTGAATCACGAATTATAAGCACGTTTTGGACAAAAATAAGCCATTCCAAACGCACACTATACGTGTCAGTTAAGAAGTCAGAGAGAAAACGAAGAAACTGAAAGCGTGGCCCCACTCCTATGGATCTTCCACGTCAATTAGTGGTATCAGCTGTCAAAGGTGCTTATGGCTCAAAATCACTTAATTTTTATAAAGCCTTTAAGGATTTTTATGAATTAAATTTTATCTAACCATCCTTACATAAAAAGAAAAAAGAACTCTGTCCATTGTTGGTTGGCGGCAGTTGTTGCCCGATGGCCTAGCACTGGCCACACCGGGCATTATTAGATAAATTTTGGGCAAAGAGTGGTCATGGGTAAGGGGTGACCTAATCATGATAAGATTTGATCTCATTATTTTTTATTCTCAAAAAATTATATTACTATTATTTATTTGATAAAGGGTAAAAGTGTAAAGCCCTTCAGACTCTTGTTTAAAGAGTTTTTGTATCTTCCAATAAATGTGTTTCCCAAAATTTGAATTTATGTCTTCTTCCATATAAAGGGATGTCACTTACTACATCGACCAATAACTTGTTGATATTATATAGGGAAAATGATAGAAAAAAAAGTTTGAAATTACAAAATCCAAAATCAGGTTTGTTATAAAGAATTGATAATGTAATGACGAGACTTGACAAAAAATTTACAATTCATTTTATGAGAAATACTTGATTTGGGATTTTGCAATCTTAAAGTTCTTTTTCTGTCATTTTCCCCATTATATAACTATTGAGCCACTAAATATAAGACATAGTGTGGGGAGTTGATATTAGCCTTAAATATAAGAAATAATTTTCATATATATTAATTTTTTCCTAATTCACCCCTAACAATACTCCCTTAACAATAATCAAAGAGGAGAGAAAATGAGAAAATCAATGAAGATTATTAGGGTGTTCTAGAAAATACATGTTATATTAACTTTTTTAATCTAATCAAATTAAGTAAATATGTCTTATCAAATATAGGAGGAGTATTACATAAGGTAGTAATTGTAAAAAGAATTCATCTCATTTATCCATCCTCACCCTTTGGACAATTCAAAGGCCCTCCCTGTAGAGGAGGGACAAAACCATCTCTTTTCAGTAACATGGAGTATAGAATCCAGCGTTTTCAGACTCGGACCGGACCAGCTAGTTCGACCATGAAACAGTCGAACCATCGGTTCGGTTTGGTTATTAACCCCGGTTCGATCAGGTTTCATACGGTTTGATCGGTTTTTAAATTTTTTAAAATATTTTATTCAAATTTTCATATAAATAATTCTAAAATCTTCATTTCCTTACCGGTCTAGCCCCGATTTAGTACCGGTTTGACTTCGATCTGACCCACTAACCCTTGACCCAATATCAGGACCAGTTCAGTGACCGGTCCGGGTTTCATAACCTTGATAGAATCCATAATTTCTGCTGGGAGAGGAGGTATGTGGTGTCAATTGAGCTACAAGCTTTTAGCATCTTTACCTAATTTTTCTGTCTAAATTTCTCAACCGAAAATTTCTTATTTTTAGAATAAATAGTTATAATAGTATAGATTCATGTGTTGTCAGGCTAGTTAGATTTTTTTATGGTGTATGTGCATCTTTTAATAATAAAATTGGCTGAGTATTATAAATTTCTACCACTGCTCTTCATGTTACAAGCTGAAAAGATAAGAATAAAAGTAAATCTAACACTCTAAATTATTTTTAGAAGTATAATTAACACTTTAAAATATTTAAGGTTATGATTTTACCCTTTAAATGTTTAAATTGGTTCAATTTCACCCTGCACTGACGGTTTCCAAAACATCCGTTTCCCCTTCAAGGTCCGCCATCCTCTCATCGAATCCCCAACCTGTTCCTCCAAATCTTGGTCTTCGACCGCTCTCCTCCAATCTGTCTCCTATGGCTCTGCCCCAGTCTCTGTCTGCGACCTCTTCAGTCTCCACTCTCCTCCCTCCAGTCTCACGTCTCCGGCAACACCAACGGACAGCATCACAGCAGTAGCATGCCTCTGTCACCCGTCTCACTAACTCTCCTCTCCTTCTCCATTTTTCTCCAAGTTTGATCTGCAAAAATCTGAGTTTGATACTTCTTGATTTGAGTGGTCTAGTATCTTAGTGTGTGTTCTTATACCCTTAAAACCATAGTTTTAAAAGCATTTTTCCGTAAATCGAGACAAAACTTCTCTCACATATTTACCTCGTAAACTGTAAAAACTATTCTCCAAAAATTAATCAGAACAAACACTTAGTCATTTTTCTTATTTGAAGAAAGAGGTTGTGAACCTGGAAGATTGTTTCTTGGGTTAAATCTCGCGAAGCACCATAATGGTGGTGGAGCTCATGGGGTTTCTGCAAGTGGACGAGAAAAAAGCAATTTCTCAGGCTCACACATCGCCCATGCCTTTAAAGTTTTGGGTTTTCAGTTGGAATATTGTATCCATTTTTTTTCACAGAACAACGCTTGTAGAAAACAAATTTAAGCCAAATTTATGGCTGATGGCAAAAGATATTATTTGTTTCTTACCTATGGCTGGCTTTTTTTTTTTGGACTGATACCTATGCCTGGCTTTAAGAGAAGGATATGCTAAGAATATCTGAGAAACAATTTAACTTTTGTTATCTTCGATGGTCCCGACTCCCTGACAATATTGGCAAATTGATGCTTTGGAGTCTATAAGTAAAGGCTGAAATTTAACCCATTTAAATATTTGAGGAGTAAAATTTCCTCCTTAAATATTCTAAAATATTAATTACACCTTTAAAAATAATTTAGGGAGTTAAATTCATCTTTAGCTAAAAAAATGATAATATTGTAAGTATTCATTTGAGAATTTTCAGATTCCGGATAATTTTTATTTTCCTTAAAAATAAAATTGGCTGGTACGATAACAAATGGTACAAATATCGCTTTCCCAACAATGACGTTTTTAATTAGTTGGCACTCACAGTGCAAGCTTTTGTCGTTTATGGCTTTGTCAATACCGCCCCATTCTTTTTCAGTTTTGTTAGTTTATTTATTTATTTGTTAATTAAAAATTTGAAGAAACAAAAAATTGCCCCCGGTATGAACTAGAAAATTTGAGAAAGTAAAATAAATAGCAGACCAATAATAAAGTTACACTAACTATTTATTCTATTTTATTATAATATATTGTTCTATTTGGACAAATAAAACATAGATCTTACTTAAATTCCATGTCTTAAATTCATACACATAACGAAATAGTAATAAAAATAGAATAAAATATAATTTTATGAACAAAAAATATTTTACCCATTTATTCTATTTTATATAAATTAGTCACTTTTTAATACTCCATCTAATCATTAATATAGAACATATTTATTTAATTAGATTTAAAAATTTTGTGATGCTAATTAATATGATATATATTTTCTAAAACACCTTAATCATTTTTCTTAATCCTCTCGTTCCTTCTCCTTGTTAATTAGTGTTGAAGACTGAGGGAGTACCAATATAAGTAAATTAAGAAAAGATTGATAAATATAAAAGTTATGTTTTATATTTAATTTTAATATTAACCCTCTAAATATGTGTTATATTAAGAATTGTTGAGAGTACCTTCTAATAGAAAAAACTCCAAATCCTAGTTTTAGAAAAGGAAGAGAATGAGATTCTTTTCCCTTAATATTTTAAAATTTTAATTTTTTTGCCAGTATATTTTAAAAATTCAATTACAATTTGTAATTATAGTCTAATAGTTCTGACTGAAACTAATTTAGATCCCCAGAATCAAGCTATATATTTGGTCAAAAAATTCAATCAACTTACACACCACATATATATATTAACTTGCGAGAGTGATTGATACATTGCACTATGTGGTTTTTTGAATTTATCAGCATGAATTAAGTAAGAAATGAAGTGAAGAAAGGGACATCCAATTGCGTCCTGATATGTGATATCATTCTCCATCTCTCTCACTAATCTTCAGTCTTTTCCACTCTCCGCTCTGCATCTTCCACCTACGCCTTTTTTTTGGTTTTTGTGGTTTTTGATGCTCTGATTATATAAGAACACCATTGGGGTCCGATCCCCAATCTTCTTTCTCTTCTCTCAAACTGTTTCAACTGTCGCCGTCCGATTACTCCACTCCCAATCTCAGCCGTCCTTCCCTTTCTCTCTCTAACCATGACTTCACTCTTCCACCCTCTTCCTCTCTTCCATTGGTCGGGTCTCCGATTCGTTCCCGATCCTATTGGCTCGTCTTCCGTGCAATAGTCGCTGCTTGATTGATTGCTTTCCACTGTCTCCTCCTCCTTCTCTGCTCTCTCGCTGCTTCCCACTGCCATCCTTCTGCTGTACCTCTTGTGTCATCGGTTTTGCGGCGCTGAGCTTGCTGTATGTGATTTCCATGCTGGTCAATTCCATTTTTGTTTTAGTATTTCTGCTCTTGGTTTAATTTTTCCTAATTTTAATTTTGAAGGTTCGAACCGATCTGCATCGGGGAGTTGAGACATTCGACTTCGGGCCTGAAATTCTGTTTCTCGAGTTCCGAGCTGTCAAAGTTATTAGACTTTGAAGGTGTCTTGCATCGTTTCACTTCTTGTTTTACTCGTCGGAACTTTTCAATGGCTATGGACGATCGAAACTTGAGGAGAATGAGCACCGGGTTAACCGATGTGGTCCTGGAGCGTGTTATGGCTTTTATTCATGACCCCAAAGATCGGGATGCGGTTTCTCAAGTTTGCCGGCAGTGGTACGAGATAGACTGCTTGACCCGAAAGCATGTGACGATTGCTCTCTGCTACACGACCACCCCGGACCGACTCCGACGGAGATTTCCTTACCTCGAGTCGCTGAAGCTGAAAGGGAAACCAAGGGCGGCGATGTTCAATTTGATCCCGGAGGATTGGGGAGGATATGTGGGGCCTTGGGTTGAAGAGATTGCACAGCATTTTGAATGTTTGAAGTCGCTTCATTTCCGTCGCATGATTGTGAGGGATTCCGATCTCGAACTTCTTGCGCGGTCACGGGGACACGTGCTTCAAGCTCTTAAACTCGACAAGTGCTCTGGTTTTTCCACAGATGGCCTTTACCATATTGGCCAGTCTTGCCGGTAAATTCTGGATTTTGGTCTTGCCTATGTTTGAGGATTTTCTGCTTCGAATTTCGTGATTTGTTGGCGTAGAATCTGAAGGCTTATCATTAGTATTTACTGGATTTTCTTTTTCTTTTTCTTTTGCTTGATTTAATTCAATTTGTTTATTTGAAATATATATGCGATTTTTGGGGATGCAATACTTGCATGAGTTTAATAAAAATTATTAGAATAAATTTGAAAGGTCAAGTTGCTCAATTTCATTTCACACTGCAAATCATAATTGATTGACTTGCACCCATATTGTATTTTCTTAACGTATGGGCGAGTTTGGTTTCTTTGTAAATGCATTTCTTTTCTGCTATTGGACGCTGTTACAAATTGTCATGAAGCTGGCTAGCGTATTGCCTACCTCCATCTTTTGATTCCAAACTCAGATAATATTTTGGTTCGCACTTTATGTATTCCCAATGTTTGATTAGCAATGGCAACTCTCCTTATTCTTTTGCAAATCAATGCTCTGTTCTGTTACAAGTTTGCGGTGGCTCAAATTGTGTCTTCAGAATTCAGAAGCATTCTTCTGTACCCTCTATAAGAAAACGTGTCTCTTTCTCCCTGGTTCTTTTTTTAATGCATCCCGTGGTATGCATAATTGGTTCATTTGATGCTGCGAGAATTTGCTAATCGATGGAAACTACTCCATCGATTTCTGAAGAAGACAGAACAGCATTTCTATCTACTTAAAAGGATGATCGGTATTTTTGACACCGGTTTGGGCATAGTTTTAGTTTACGAGTGGTGGCTTGCAAAGGTGGGTTGAACTTTTAAACAATTTGCAACATTTTCTCTTTAGTTGTTACTATCAAGATTATCAAACAGGTACCTTTCGCCGTTGACTGCCTTGATCAAACTTTGTTCAAGTAGAATAAACCAAGGCAGTGCATTTTTTTCTACAGGGAGAAAACTTAGCTTGCCTTTTGGAGTGACGACCGTAGTTAAATAGTCTAAAGGAAAAAAGAAACGAGACCTGTAGGAATAGCAAGCAAAAGCGAAATCTATGTTTAGAGAACAGAAAAAGACAGTCGCCTTATTGTTAATATTCTAGGTTTTATTTGATAAACTGTGGGTTTGAGTAAATGGTTTGGAAATATCTCTTCCTATTCTAGATCTGTCATCCCAAAAGAACATATAAAGATATATTCTAATTCTGGAAGCTGTCCTTTAGTTTTCATATTCTGCAGACATCATAGTTTTAGTAAATTTTCCCTATATGTCTTAAATTCATTTATGATTCTTTGTCCATGGCCTATGCCAATTCAGTGAGAGATTTTGCTTTTTTTTTTTTTTTCTTTTCCTTTTTGTGTGTGTGTGTTTTTGTGTTGTGCTTTTTTTTTTTTGGGGGGGGGGGGTTCGCGCATATTTCATTCTAGCAATAAAATAACAATCAAAGAGGCAAAATGATTTGTTTTTTAAAGATTTAACGTTCTTTGGACGTAATTGAGTGAATTAGAGCTGCACATATTGTAGTTTATTCTCATTTCACTTTTTGAGCAATGACTGTTTTAACTCTAACATGATACTTGCCCTTTCAAAAGAGCATAGTACACAGTTTGCTTGTTTTATGTGGGCATCGAATAATTTGAATTTCTATAGATGGACAGATGCTTTTGTTACGTTATTGTCATATTGTGTTTCTAATTGGTTAATTCTCAGAATTACTGCCAATCAGTTTCTCCTCCATTCCTTATTCTATGTTCTCCTCCAAGTCCATGTTCAGTTCACTTATAGATGGCTGTTTTCCTCTGTCAGGAATTTGAGAGTCTTGTTTTTGGAGGAGAGCCAAATTGTTGAGAATGATGGTGAATGGCTACGTGAGCTTGCTTTGAATAATACTGTTCTTGAGGCGCTAAATTTTTACTTGACAGATCTTATCAATATCAGAATTGAGGACCTTGAACTTATAGCACAAAACTGTGGCAACCTAGTTTCTGTGAAAATTACTGATATTGAGATCCTGAAGCTCGTAAACTTCTTTCGTTCTGCGTCTGCACTAGAAGAATTTTGCGGAGGCTCCTACAGTGAGCAGCCGGAAAAATACAGTGCTGTGCCATTTCCCCCAAAGCTATGTGGATTGGGTTTGACATATATTGGAAAGAATGAACTTCCAATAGTATTCCCTTTCGCATCCCTTCTTAAAAAGTTGGATCTCCTATATTCGATGTTGGATACAGAGGATCATTGTACATTAATCCAGAAGTGCCCCAACTTGGAAGTCCTTGAGGTAAATTCCCGGCATTTTTCCTCATTAATTAAACTTGCTTGCTTTAAATATTTTTATGTCCGTGTTGGTCTTCTATACGCTGTCTTTTGTTCTCCTTTAATCAAGGTTTCCAAATGTTCCTACCTACCTATCTAATACTACCTCTAGTCCTAAATATAAGATAAAGTTAATTTTTTTGGAGAAATTAAGGAAACTAATTAAATTTGCTTAGAGTATTTATATTTATAGTTTTTTCTCCAAATTAATTAGTTTGACTAATAAACTGATATATAATCTAAAGATACACAACAAATGATATGATTAAGCAATTTAATTAGCTTCATTAATCTCCCCAAAGAAAAGCAACTTTGTCTTATATTTATGATTTGGGGGGGGGGGGGGGGGGAGTAATATAGTAATATGCTTCCATACGTCTCTCCTTAACTATTAAAGTTTTTGAACTTTAAGCCACTCTATCTGGACTATAGAAGCATGAAAACTGTAGAGCATGTTAAAGCCAGTTATATATTAATGTAGTTTACCCTACATAAGGAATAGCGCATCTCAAGCCGAAGAATCTTCAATCTATTATTAAAATATGCAACACAAGTCTCCCTAGATCAAGGCTTTCTACGGCTTTATCTCATATTTCTACATAATCAGCTGTCTTCCTGAGTGATATGTGTAACACAAGACTCCCTAGATTAAGGCTTTCTATATAGCTTTATCTTATTATATTTTACGTAATCGGATGTCTTCTGAGGGACTTTTATCTTTTACACAATGGATGTTGACACGTTGGACACTGTTTTCCTGATTGCCCTTAGTTGGACCTATTCTCGGTTTTAATATTTTGAATGAACTTGCATGTTTCCTTATCCACAGTCAAGGAATGTAATTGGTGATAGAGGACTCGAAGTTCTTGCACAAAGCTGTAAGAGGCTCAAGAGACTCAGGATTGAGCGAGGAGATGATGAACAAGGAATGGAGGATGAAGAAGGTGTTGTTTCTCAGAGAGGGTTGATTGCTCTGTCACAGGGCTGTCCAGAACTTGAATATCTGGCTGCGTATGTATCTGACATTACAAATGCATCCCTGGAACACATTGGGACTCACATGAAAAACCTCACTGATTTCCGCCTCGTCTTGCTAGACCGTGAGGCAACCATAACAGATTTACCTCTTGACAATGGGGTGAGAGCTTTGTTAAGAGGCTGTGATAAGCTCAGAAGATTTGCTCTGTATCTTCGCTCTGGGGGCTTGACCGACGTTGGCCTCGCCTACATCGGGCAATACAGCCAAAACGTGAGATGGATGCTTCTGGGTTATGTAGGGGAATCTGATGAAGGGCTTCTGGAGTTCTCAAGGGGCTGCCCTAGCCTTCAAAAGCTTGAAATGAGAGGCTGTTCCTTCAGTGAGTATGCATTAGCTGTTGCCGCCACACGATTGAATTCTCTAAGGTATTTATGGGTGCAAGGGTATAGACAATCTGTATCTGGGCGTGATCTTTTAGCAATGGCAAGACCCTTTTGGAATATTGAGTTGATTCCTTCTAGGAGGGTTCTTGTTACTTATCAAAGTGGAGAATCTGTTGTGGTTGAGCATCCAGCACATATTCTTGCATATTACTCTCTTGCAGGGCCAAGATCAGATTTTCCAGATACTGTTGTTCCTCTGGATCCAACAGCATACGTTGAAAGTTAGAGCTGTATATACCAACTTTTTCTTCCACGTCATTTTTTCTTTTTTCCACTGAAAATCTTGTCTGCAAGTCTCTGCAGTATTTTTATCTTAGAGGGTTTCAATTTTCCCTGTTATTTCTAGACCTTATCAGTCTTGTAATAAGCTTGTGGTTTTCTCTTGTGATCCGGAAACGCTTCCACTGCCTCGTGCATGTAGTTTTCTTTTCAGTGAAGATGCTCAATTTTGTGAATAAAAAAAAAATAATAATAAGGCGTGCTTTTGTTCTGACGCGATTTGCTGTTTGGTTTATGGTTGTTGGTATATGATAATAATTATATAGTTGGAAAAATTATATTTCTATTAGCTGATTATAATCATTATTTCAAGGTCTTAATTGTTGACAATTGACCCGACCGTGATCCAAATAGGCAAGTTATAGTACATCAAGACAACTAATTGAGATGGTTATTTCCACTTTGCAGGATGTGAAATACTGAAACAAAGTATGTATGGTATCAGCAAATATTGTGTACTTGAAGGCATTAGCAATTTAGCATTATTTGAAATTTTAGAATGCAAAGAAGAAATCCATTTTTGACTGGTTCTGCAATTTGTGGGTCTCCCCTTCAAAGCGGTCAATTATGATCCGATTCTCCCCCAGTGAATTTGGAATGATATAAAATCAGTGCTCATGGCCCAATCAATGTATTTTTGGTACTAAATTCACAATTTGTTATAAAAAAAGAGAAAAATAAGAGAGAATATGAGAGGAGGAAAGAGTCCTGTACATAATACATGCCAACTATTTATAGGCATAAGTTTACAATATCAACACAATCTACATTTATCATCAAAAGATTTAACTATAAACATTACTACAAAAATAGGGAATAGTGGAGCACATTTTGTAGCTTCTTCTGGAATTTTATTTTTATTTTTTTTAAAAAAATTGGCATATTGTGGCCATTCCTCAAGAGAACGTTATAGCTGTTTGGTGGCCTTATGTGATGCTTGCTTGACCCAACGCCACCAAGGTGTTTCTTTTTCTTTTTTAACTGAAGTAGTAATTGTGACTCTTGCTTAAGGAAGTGTCACAACTGCTATGCACTTTGTATGACACTTGGCTTAGTAAGCACCACACAAAGTAATTTATTTATTTATTTTTTATTTTTTTTCAAACCCTTCTCTCTCCAACGATTTACTTCCATCACCTTTGTCCTCTTGGTCCCTACTCCTCATTCAACACGTGTCATCACTCCTTATCCTCTCGGTCCCCACATTTCCTCCTCCTCTTTTTGTCATTCATTACCGTCCCCACTTCGGAACCAGCTTGCGTCCTTTTCTCTAAAGAAAAGGACTGTCCTTTTCTTTACGGGAGCCGTTGGATTAAGATCTCAACGATTCAGATTTAATATATTATGCTATACTTGAATCACTATCAATTAGCCTTCAAAGCTATATATTATTTGTAATATATATGTGGATGGTGCTTTATTTCCCATAAGCATATTAGATTTGGAGATTTTCTCTCTTCTTTTGGCACTACAAATTTCAACAAGTATTAGTCCGTAAGACCATAATAAATATATTATCCAAAATATTTTGTGCTATGAGACATTTTGACATTTATGCATAAAATCATGAATTAACATAGCTTGTACTTGAGCTTCTCGTAATATAAGATATTTTAATGGGAAAAAGAAAAAAAATACCACTTAAACTTCAAAATCTCAAATCAGTAATTTCTAAAAGACCTGAGTTGTCAATTGCTATACTCTTTTTGTCAATATCATTACTCTTATAGTCAATAAAACTAATTTGAGATTTTGAAGTTAAAGTATTACCTCTTTTTTTTTTTGTCTTTTTCCCTATTTTTATCATTGGCCTTTTGGGTTATATTATTTATGGCTTTCATCCAGTAGCGATTGTCTCATACAAATTTGATTGAAACTCATGAGTGGTATAATTCTTTTAATGTGACCATAACAAAATAAATATGCTAATTAGTCTTCTAGACTATTACTTCTAATGACATAATTTTGTTTGAGTAAGTAATCTTTACTACACTGTATAGAACAAATATTTTCCAAAGTTGCAAAGCACTTTTATATCACTCGATATTTGATGCATAAGCCTTAAGGGTTTTAATTAAAGTACCACAATTTTCTTAACCATGCCATTTATTAAACCATAAAGTGGACTTTTACAAAATAACTATTATTAAAAGTGATTAGGCTTTTGGCCATCTAATCAAGAAATGGAGAGTATAATAGGCATTAACCTTGAAATTATAATATTAATAAATATACATATTGAATATCATAAACATATTTTCATTTAATCTTAAGATAAAATTAAAGGTTTATGACTTCTGGCTATAAAATGAAAAACTAAAAGCTATTTGACTTTTAGTCATATAATAAGGTAAGAAATAAAAGTTATATGGCTTCGACCAATTTAATAAGATAGAAAAATAAAAGCTGTATGGCTTCTGACCATTTAATAAAAAAGAAAACAAACGTTGTAGGTAAAATTACGATGAAGAACCTAGAGAAATAATATTTATTAAGGAGAACCATAAAAATTGTAATTATTTGTAAGGATCAAGTATTAAAATATAAAATTAAAAATACTAATTTGCCCTCCATGTGCTTCTTCGTCTTCTCTTTCATTCCTATGATAAACTATAACATCAAACTCATAAACCGGCTCAAAAGCTCCAAATCTAACTGCAAACCACTATAAATGTGACTCTAGAAATTCTTTAAGAAAGTGAGAGAGATCACCAGCAAAAGCATATCCCCTAGCATTCCTTGAATATGTCTTACTCCATGCTTATATGATTCTTTCTCTGTTTTTTTTTTGGTACAAATATGAATCTTTCTTATTTCATATGGATCTTCCTCTCAATACTGTTTCTTGGGCTAATGGACTCCTCTAGTGCGTTGGGTCTGCGATCCATTGCAGCTGAGGGGACTAAGCCCAGTTTTTTGAATAAACATTGAATTACAGTGATTCTTTTTTAGACATAAAATTCTAAACCGGATAGGATAGATGGATGGATCTATATTTCCATTTATATACTCCAAATCCTTGATTTGGTTAAGACTGGAACCGAAGCGAATGTGCTCCTATTATTCTTCATTCAAATTTCTTTCCTTGTCTCACTGGGTTTTTTTTGGACAAAAAAAAATAGTCCATTCACAAATTTAATTACAATTTTTTAGTACAGTTGCAGTTAGATAGGGCAATTAAGTATTTTTCAATTTTATATTTTGATACTTGATCTTTTTAAATAATTACGATTTTTATGATCCTCCTCAATAAATATTATTTTATCTAGGTCCTTCACTCTAATTTTCCCAAAATTGTATGACTTCTGATCATATAACTTCAATATATGAAATCAAAGTATAAGGCTTCAGACCATAAGATAGAAAGTAGAAATGATATAGCTTATGGTCATACACTCGTACTAAAAGTAAACATATCCATAAGATAGAGTATCATTTTAATTCTATATAATGTCTTAAATTATTCTTCATAGATCAAATAAGAAAACAGAGAGGGAATTGTTAAAGAATCAGAGCTACACCGGAACATGATAAATATCTATTTACATCATGTAAAGAAAATCTTTCATAATCTTCATAGGTAAAATTTCTTAAACCTTGGAAACATAAATTAAATCAAACCACACTAGCATCAAGTTCATGATAAATCTTCAAGATAAATCATAAAAGTTTCAATTGTGTTTAAAATAAAAGATCTATAGATTAAAGGGAATACATCACCATGCACATAGTAAGAGTAGTCCATAATCATATGAAAACATATCTAACCAACATATAGATTCATAATGAATATACGCTATTTTGAATAATATAATTTTTTTTATATTGATTGAGATATGAATATATTGATTTTTTTAAAAATATTTAGTTAATTAATAAACAATTTGTGATCCACCACTCTTAATTTTCAATTCAGCAATTTGCCTTTCTGCAAGAATTCAATTTCTTGTGCGGCCTATTTCATAGAATAGTGTACCTTGTTCCGATACATTTTGATGGAAGAATTGATATGAGGAGACTTGCATAATTGAAACTTTTATATTGTAATATCCCGAATTTTAGAATTAGAGGTTTGAGAATAAGCTTGAATCAAGTGGATTGCTAAACTCCGGTTTAGCAAGAGTCCTAGGAATAAGGATTTGCTGTCAGTGTATTTTTCCTGCGTGGTAGTCTAGTTGTATGACATTTTTAAATAGACAAATGATATCCAATACATATAATATTTTCTAGTATAAAAGTAGACTTATCAAACTTTAATTTGATAGTCATATAGGTCATTTGGAGCTGTACATAAGGAGTTATGTATTTTTGAAGTTAGCCCAATAAAACTGACAATTTTCAGTAGCAGCGTCCAAAAATAATAATTCTGGAAATTATGAGCTTCCAATTGGCTAAAGGCTATATTTTTACCTGAAAATAGATTTACTAAGGGTTACAGAGTGTTTAAAACCACACCAATTGGATATTTATACAAATAATTATGAATTTTCAAAGTTTGATGAAAATTCTAACCAGTTTTCTAACTGGTGCGAAAATAGAAATAAATATAAGGGCTAAGTACATGATAATTTCAAGAGGCAATTGGACAAACCCATTTGATTCATTTGGAACCCCAAGATGACGTCTTTTTGGGCTTAAAGGAAGGGAAGGATTAAGTCCAATTAGTTAAGGATAAAGCCAAGCAAGTCACATGTCCAAAGCCTATTAAATAGTATTTCCTAAAGTAGAGAGATAAGATGATAAAACTTCATCATCTCTTCCCTTCACCTTCATTTCGTTCAGCTGCCACCCAAGTAGAGAGAGAGAGAGAAGAGTTGAAGAAAGCTTGGTGATCTTAGGGCTCCAAGAGGCAAAAATCAAAGATAAGAGCTTGTAATCTTAGTGATTTTTCCTTCTAATCACCTTGGAACTTCTTCTAATCTCTTCTTCACCATGGAAATCATGTTTGACAAGAAAAATTTTAAGGGAAGAGAGAGTGAACAGTAACTTCCTAGAGAGAGACAGTGAGCAATCAAGAGGTAATCTCTAAAACTTTGATCTTTTTGTGTTATATGATGCTGCTGCGGTTGTTGTTGTTGAATTTAGCTTGGTTTGGCTTGGTTTTGTGATCTTGGCAAGATGAACCCTAGAAATTTTATGCTGCCAAAATTTCTTTTAATCATGTTTAAAAGGTGTTTAGGTGATTAATCATGTGATTACAAGTGAAAAGGAAGAATCTAAACAAGTGGAATCAAGAAAACTCAATTTTTTTCCTTTTCTTTGGAATTTCGTCCAGACACTGTTCACAGAGGTAGGACTGGATTTTGGTGTTTTTGATAATTCTATTGTGTTTATAATGGAAAATTATGTAGGAATACAAGTGTTCATAATTTTTGGGTGATCGTATGCAAATATGGAAATTTTAGAAATTCAAAGTACATGCTGTTTGTTCGTTTTACCGGAGGCAGTGTTAATGTATAGTGAATTTCGTTAGCCAAACCTAGTCCAAATGTTATGAAACTTTCCAGGATTAAAGTAGACATCTTGAGCTTTAATTGGATGGATGGTTCATAATTTTTGGACTTGTATATGAAAATACTGATAGTGTGGGAATTCATGGAATTCTATAATTTTATGGTTGTAGATGGTAATGGTTCATATTTTTCTTGTGTAGAGGACTTAAGAGCTTTTCATAGAACTTTGAATCACTCCATTTGGATTTTTTTAGAGTAAGTTATGATTTTTAGGGAAGTTAAATTGGGAGGGCAAGTCATTCCGCAAGTGACAAAATTTCAGTATTTGGGATCAATTATACAACAAGATGGTAAAATTGATGGTGATGCCAATCATAGAATTCAAGTTGGATGGTGTAAATGGAGAAAAGCTACTGGAGTTATTTGTGATCGGAAAGTACCTAATAAGGTAAAAGGAAAGTTCTATCACACTGCTATAAGACCAACAATGCTTTATGGTAGTGAGTGTTGGGCTTTAAAGGGATTACATAAGCATAAAATGGGGATGGCCGAGATGAGGATGTTGAGATGGATGTGTGGTCATACAAGAAAAGACAAGATTCGTAATAATCATATACGTGAATGAGTTGGAGTGGCCTCTATTGAAGGAAAAATGGTAGAAAGTCGTTTGAGGTGGTTTGGACATGTTCAACGAAGGCTGTTGAATGCACCGGTGAGGAGGGTGGATCAAGCCGTATGGAGTCCTGTAAAATGAGGTCGTGGAAGGCAGAAGCGTACGCTTAATGAAGTCATAAAGAGAGACCTTTTGATTAATAATATACCAAAAAATATGGTTTTTGACAGAGCACAATGGCGTCATGCGATCCATGTAGCCGACCCCACCTAGTGGGATAAAGGCTTTGTTGTTGTTATTATAAGTTATGATTTTTAAAAGTTGAGCCAAGAAACAGAGGATTTCTTGGCCGCGGCCAAAATGTTTCTAACCTCTTTTGGCCGCAGCCAAAGTATTCCTGGCTGTAGCTCAGACCCCAAATTCCAAGATTTCATATTTTTTCAAAAAACAATGAATTGTTTATCCTCCCTAAATTATTCGTATTAATATACACTTCCAATGACTCTCTATCATGTCTCTAATGATGTGATTGGATATCTAGAGTCATAAAGTGAAAAGAATGAGCATCTTCAATGGTTGGAGTAAAGGTACAAGAGGAGGACTCAAGACAAAGTATAACACCCCAAATTTTATTTACCAAAATGTATTGTAATTATTGGAAATAGTCAATGAAATAAAATGGTGAATTTTGGAAAATGTGATTATGCTGCTGGTGAGATTTTAAGTGAGGCAGTGAGTTTATCATGTAATTTTGGAAAACCAAATGATGATAAAAGATTATGAAATTTTACAGGGTGAAAGTAGACATCCTAAGCCTTAATTTGATAGGTCATGGGTGATTTTTGGAGTTGTATACAAAAAGTTATGTATTTTTGAAGTTAGTCCAGAAAAACTGTCTATTTTCTGAAACAACGTCCAAAAAATTAAAATCTGGGAATTGTGTGCTTCCAGTTGGCTAAAGACTATATTTTTTTTCCTGAAACTAGACTCAATAAGGGTTCTATAGCCTTTGGAATCACTCCAATATAATGTTTACAAATTTAGTTATGATTTTTTAAAATATGGACAGAAAATCTGCAAAAATTTCCAATAAATCCGAAAATGGGAATTTTGGAAATTAAATAATTAGAGAAATCAAGGGATAATTACAAAAGCTATTTCTCTTCCTCTTTCCCTTCATTTCCGTGATTTTTGAGTGTCCAAGAGAGAGAGAGAGAGAGAGAGAGAGAGATTGCTTGATTTCTAGAGAGAAGGAAGGAGAAAATTTGCAAATGTAAGTGATTTCTTCGGTAAATTAGTTTCTAACGTGTGTAATCCTTCTCCTAAGCTTCTCCTCTATGTGATTCAAGGTTGTTGAAGCAAAAATTTTAAAGTTTAAGAGGCTAGGGTTTTGGCCAACAAGAGAACAACAAGAAAGAACTAAAGGTAACTTTATAAGCTTCAATCTTTGGTTGTTCTGACTGCTGTGGTTGATTTAATCGGTGAATTTTTGGTTAATTTGCTTTGGTTGTGAAATTTGGGAAACGTTGAACCCTAGACGTTATGCTGCCAAAATTAGGTCTAAATGGTAGTTATAACGTAATTAAATAGTTAATAAAGTGATTAAGAGTAGAAAGGAGCTGCGAAGTTAGAATTGGAAAACCCTAAATTTCCCCGAAGAATTGTGGGTTTCGGCTAGGTCCAGTTTAGGGGGTTAGTGTAACACCCCAAATTTTATATTTACCAAATATATTGTAATTATTTGAAAAATTCAATAAAATGGTGAATATTCATGAATTTGGAATTTATGAATTTCATAAATGTTCAATTTCATGGGAAATTGGGCCAAACTAATTATGGAATTAATTTGGGTAATTTAAAAATCCCAATATTAAGGTCTAAAAATGAAGAAATGTTAGAGAAAATATTTGGTCCAAAAATAGATGGAAATTGGCTAAAGAAAAATAAGAGAAGAAACTAGATTAGAAAGGTAATGGCAAAATCGTAATTTTGCGAAATTATCGCAAATTAATTATTTTTCGATTAATTGAATTTAATTTCAATTAATTAAGGAAAATAAAGGGAAAAAATATATTTGAAATATTTTGGTCAATTTAATATGAATTTATGGAAAATTTGAGCAAAAATGCAAATTTGACCAAAATTGAAACTTTACGTGTATACGTAACCTAGACAAGTTGTGAAGCCAATTGAGACCATAGGGAGGGACCCCTAGGTGTCTCCTACATATGGCATAAATAAGGAAATACTGATTGGGCTTAATGAGCATGGTTATATGTCCATAAGGATTTATGTACATAAGTTCATTTTTGAAATTTTGGAAAACAAAAAAAAATGAATAAAATAATGCAAAATATATGATAAATAAATATATCATCATCCTCTTCAGCCCATTTTTCGTGTTGTAACAGACCTGAAATAAGTTAGAGGAAGTTGAGAGAGTTTAGAGAGAGAAAGGGAAGAAATCTCGCAATGTAAGCCGATTTCTCCGACGATTTAGCTCCTAACGCGTATAACTTCGACCCTAAGCTATTCCTCTTTGTTCTTTAAGGTTTGGAGGCTCAAAAATTTGTTGTCCAAGGGTTAGGGTTTCAGCTATCTTTGGGAAAAAGCTTGTGGGAGCTTGAGGTAACTTCCAAACCTTCGTATATTAACTATTCTGGCTGCTGTGGGCAATTTAATCGGTGAAATTTCGTTGGATTGCCATTGGTTTTAAATTTTGGAAAAGTGTGTACCTAAGGGTTATGCTGCTCAATTTTAGTTCAAATGGTTGTTATAACTCAATTAGATGGTTAATAAAGTGGTTAGGAGTAGAAAGGGACGCGTTTACGGAGCCGAAATCGTAAAACCCCGATTTTTCTCGGAGAACACCATAATTTCGGCCAGGGATGTTTGAGGGCCTTAGAGTTGGGTTTTCAATGATTTGATGGTTGCATTGGGTTCAGGAGGGATAATTAGGTGGGGTTACAGTTGGACACTTTTTCTGAAAAAGCCAAGAAAGCATAATTACGTAAACGCCCCTAAAACCCTAAAAGTAGGGCTGCCAAAGGCAATTTCGTAATTTGACATTGAATTTGGTAATTTTGAGTCTAGAAATGGATTCCTTGGATGAAAATACGCTTGGATAGCCCTAGTAAAAAATTTGGGAAAACATGTCATTAGGCTGGGTACGGCGGGGCCGGGCCGGGTCCCGGGGGTATTTTGGTAAATTTTCACCATAGGCTAATATAACTACAATAAACACTATAGAAGTGTCCAAAATGATGCATGGATAGGTCATAACCTATTTCTTATACATTTGGTATTTTAGGACTGAGTTAAGAGCCTGGAGTTGGCACGTTTCACGAGGCGAGTATCTTGAGGTTAAGAAGGGTTGAGGTAGGAACTACTATCTCTCATATACTATGTGACTATTGTATGTTATGTGTTACTGTATTTTGTGATATGAATGCGTACTAGAGGCACAGTACATAGTTGTGGTTCGTGCCCAGCCAAGGTATATTGAAAATCCTAGCTGTGGTCGGTGACTTGGCTGAGGTACATATAGGGGTTCTAACTCAATGTTTGTCCTTGAAACGTGTGTACACATATGAATCAAATCGAACTTTCATTTTGTTTAATATGGTGCATTGCATATTTAATTTTCACATTTTACATGTCGATAATATGTTGCTACTGGGATTCTTCGGAATTTCACCCCTTTTTTCTAAACCAAACATCTCAGTGGGTGCTAGTGGATTAAAAGTCAAGGACGTAGATAAAGAAAAGTGACTGGCACGTGTCTCAAGGCGAAGTTAAAGCTTGTGTTATAGATAGCTTATGTTGTAAATATTGTCGCCTTTTATATCTTGACTTGGGACTGTAAACAAATATTTTTATCAGTATATATGTACTTTGTTGCATGCCTGTGAAACTTGAACTCTATTACTCTGTGTATATCGAAATGGAAATGGGTGTTGACAGTTAGAGTTGGATTTTTGATGTTCTGATGATTCCAATGTGTTCAGGAGGGAAAATTAGATGGGGGTTACAATTGAACACTTTTCCAGAAAAGCCCTAAAAAGCATAATAACCAAAACATCCCTGAAACTCTAAATTGGGGATGCTAAGGGAATTTTTATCTTTTGGCAGTAAATTTGGTAATTCTGAGGCTGGAAATAGATTCCTTAGGTAAATTTATGTAAGAATAACCCATGTCAAAATTCCGGGAAAAATAAGGTTAGACTGGGTACAACGAGGCCGGGCCGGTCCCCATGAGTATTTTGGTAAATTTTCACTATAGACTCATAACCACTAGAAACACTACAGAAGTATCTAAAGTAGTACATGAATGAGTTTTAACGTAATTCTTGTACATTTAGAAATTTAAGATCGGACAGTAGCCCGAGCCAGACACAAAATGTTGGACTGGTAGAAAGGTACAAGAGAAGGACTTAGAGACCAAAGGTAGGGAACTTACCTTATTTTCATGTATTTGATATCTCTGCTTGTGTAGTGATGTATGTGATTGCTTTATTTGATTGTGTAGATCATATTTGAATAATGAAGCTATGTTTCTGTTTATACTGTGGACATATTTATGTTGCATCAAACATTGAGCATGCAGAAATGTCATTATGGGGTATACATCTAGTTGAAGCTAACATGTCATGCACATAGCATCAATCATACATGTTTTATGGTATATGTTTTCTATTAAGATTCTCTTGAATCTCACCCTCCCCTACCAACAATTTAGACAGGTGAAAATAGGAAGTGTATTGAAAGCAGAGAAGAGAACTATACGGGAGGAATACAGAGGTGGAACAAAGACGGGAAAGTGCCTCGTTTCATTGGAACGGGTTTAGATACCCTAGTAACCCCATACGGCGACATTATTGTAATTATCATGTACAATCCCTATAAGGAAGTTCTGTAATCGTGCACATATTATCAGTATATTCATGCTATTCCTATGTTACCCACCGAACTGCGTATCATTTTCCTGCAGCTTTCTACCAAAGGTGAAAATAAGATAAGGGTATTACACAAAAGGTAAGGAACTTAACTTATTTGCATGTATTTGATATTTTTGCTTGTGTAGTGATGTATGTGATTGCTTTACTTGATTGTGTAGAGTATATTTGAATAATGAAGCTGTTCGTCATTTAGCTTTTGCAAGCGGATAGGTCACAAGTAATAAATTGGTGAGAAACAAGTGTCGATCCACAAGGACTATGACAAAAGCGAGTTAACTAATGTAATCATGTTCTTAATTAGATTGAATGGAATCATTTGAATTTGATCAAGTTATATAAAGACTTTTGATAAAAATAACAAAACAAAACAATGGAAATTGGGTCTAACTTCAAGAGGTATTAACTTAGGATTAATTCTTCCCTATTGTATTTCATGAAACTATGCAATTAATCACTTATGCTAGTTAAATGAGTCTATATACTAGTCAAAGATCCTAAAATCATCAACCAAGTTTTCTCAAGTCAAAATTGATTTTTAATCTTCATTAAAAATATTCAATCTCTTGTTTATGATTAATAAAAACCATCTTTTCAAAACAATTCTTCAATAGACTATGTTAGGTTGTTAGATATATCTCTATTCTAACAACAAACCATCCATTTAATCATCAAATTTTAAGTCTAAAATGATTTTTCTCAAGTTTTATAACCAAAATAGCTCTCTTAAGCATCATTCAATTGAACTAATCTAATCATGTGGTGATCAAGCATAAGATAACATTAAGTATAAAGAAAAATCAGCATATATTCTCAATAACTAGCAAAAGCAAGATAATCTAGTAGTTTCAATCCATAAAATGGGTAAAAGTAATCCTAATTGATAGTTCTAGCTACTTATAGTCTGTATATGCCAAATTCTCAGCACAAAATCATAATCCATATCAGCAAAATAGAGAAAAAGGAGAGAAGAACAAGAAAAACCCAAGAATTGAGGCTCCAAATCCTTTTTCAACCTAATCTCAAGCTCTAAGCTCTTCAAAATGCCAAACCTTAGCAGCCAAGATGTTCAAGGAGTCCAGCACTTCTGATTTTCGACCTAGCCCGTGCCTTTATACTAGTTTTTCTACTTCAGTTTTCAAAATGCACAACATCAGTTTCGTGCGTTCATTGCGGGTTTATTATGGCTAATGGCATAGCGAACGGTCATACAAAACTAGACAGAAGCAGTGCTTTTTCAGGTAGTTTCGCTATGACTTTGGCTAGAACAAATTCCATAGCAAGTGTAGGCTTCTCCTCCATAATGTCCATTTTCCTCTTCCTCTTGCATTCTTCCCTTCCTTTCACATCTTCCCATGATTTTTGTGAGCTTTTACAACTTGTCATCCTCCACCTATAAGGAGGAGGGATTCATGAGCTCTTTTAACTTTCACAAATAATCAAAACTATGCGCATTTAGCTCATGATTCAACAAAATTTTGATTTAGCTTTGTCCTATCACATTTTCTTTTATAATCTCTTTATATGCACAATTTGAACCCAAAAATAAGTGAAAAGAGAAGAAAATGTGCTAGAATACTCTTAATTTCTATGAGTTAACAGAAGCTCCGTTTCTATTTATATTATGGCTATAGTTATGTTACATGAAACATTGAGTATGAGAAATGTCATTATGGGGCATGCATCTAGTTAAAGTTGTTAGTTTCCAAGTTTTGATGATAACAAAAGGTAATTGTGTGCAAAGTATTTTTTTTACAAGTCTAAAGAATGATTGCAAAGTTACTAAATGCATATGGCAAAGTTTAGAGATGTCTGCTGTCAGTTTTTGCTGATGCACTCGAGCAACAGAGTTAACACTCAAGCATAAACCTCTTTTGCACTCAAGCACATGCAAGTGTTGGACAAGAAGTGTTTAACAGAGAGCAATTGCTGTCAATTTTACTGATGCACTCGAGCACTATAACCAACACTCGAGCATGAAGCTTTTTTGCACTCGAGCATATGAAAGTGTTGCACTGAAAGTGTTTGACAGAGAGAAAAGTCATAACAAGATATCAACACTTCACTCGAGCACAGGTTCTGTACTCGAGTGATGGTAATATCTGTACCCGAGTCCTAGCGAGTGAGGGACTACGAGTGTTTGGCCGAGAGTCATGCAGAACAGAGAAGCACAAGCATGCCCGAGTGAGAGTTCATGTGCCTGAGTGATACATCAGAACTCACGAGTGAGAAATCTAACTCTCTCAATTCTGATGCAAGTTCTGAAGATAAGAGTATATTATAGAAGAATATTCTTCTCACTCGAGTAGGAGTATGTATGCTTGAGTGAGGGCCCACATCACCTGCGAGTGCAAAATCACACTCTTGATAAAACTGGGTGTGAGTGTTGTCCAGAGATGTGGCTCATAGAGTAAAATGAAGCAGCACTCGAGTGAGGGGACCAGTGCTCGAGTGAGGACCTACATTACTCGCAAGTGTGAAAATGCACTCTCTCAAAATCCGTGGAAGTGCAAGTGATAAAACTGAAGCAAAAGGTGAAAATATGGTATTGCACTCGAGTGAGACATCACAGTGCTCCAGTGATACTCTGCCAGAAGCTAAAATGCACCAGTCTTATAGCATTCAATACGAATATGGTTTAATGATATTTATTCATTAAATTTTCACTTATTATTATTAAATACTCCCTCCGGTCCTAAATTTGCACTACAAACTTTGTCCTATATTTAGGACCGGAGGTAGTAACATCATTTAACATGTATTATAAGTGTGATACAGGAGTTTGAACGTTTGAATTAGAAAGACACAGAGGAAGTCAAACAACGGTAGATAACATCATTACGACCATCCAAGCACGTACCTACCGCATTCAAAGATTTCAAACGTACGCATGCCGTTCCACAGTAACATGCCTCACTCCATAATAATCATTATTCAAACGAGCAAAAACAAATGTCTATAAATACAGAGTTCCAGAGATCATCAAAGACAACGAAGTGCAAGAATTCATACAAGCAAATTCACGAGTCTCTCTTATTCACATTTTCTCTATATTTATATCGTTCTTCAGTGTTTATTATATTTGCTCTATAAGAGAGTCTGTATACACTTCAAATTCTATTTTTATTTGATCTCGAGGTACTGGGACCTTGAGAGGAGAGATTTCCTTACAAGAGAAGCAGTGAGAGAATTCCTAATAGGACTTTCTGCTCATAAGACTTACAAGATGCAAGCAGTAGAGAACGTTGCTGCTTGTAAGACTTACAATGGTGTAAGCAGGAGAGAACGTTGCTGCTCATAAGACTTGTATACGTAAGCAAGAGAGAAAGGTCATAGGTTTATTTTTCTGCACATAAGACTTGACGTAAAGGGGAGAGAAATTTCTAGTATTTGTACTCTTAGTCCTTTCAATGATAGTTGTTGTCTTGCGGCGTTCCGGGAGCCTACTGAATCTTGGAAGAATAGTGAAAATCTCAGTATGTCTTGATCTCTGAGGACTGGTCGTAGGCCTGGTTTTTAGCCGAACCAGTATAATTCTCTGTGTGCTTATCTTCTCAACTCTACTCTATCTACAGTTATTACTATATCACCACATCAACCGGAAAAATTTATCACATCACCCAATTCACCCCCCTCTTGGGTGAAGCTTACCTCTTTCAAAAGTTAACATGTCATGCACATAGCATATATCATGCATGCATTATGGTAACTATTTCCTACTAAAATTTTCTCGAATCTCACCCTCCCCTACCAACAATTTAGACAGGTGAAAACAGGAGGTGTGCTGAGAACAAAGAAGAGAACTGTATGAGAGGAATGCAGTGGTGGAATGAAGACGAGAAGGTATCTGCGTTTCACTGGAACGGGCTTGACACCCTAGTGCCCTATACGGCTACATCATTTGTAATTATTATGTACAATCCCTGTAGGGAATTTCTGTAATCAAGTGCTTATTATCAGTATTTTCATGCTATTTTTGTATGTCCACCGAACTACGTAATTGCTACTGTGATTAAGATTGATAATAAGTGGTATGTAAGGTGGGGTCTTACATAAATCACTCCTGTTGGTATTATATTGATTTTTTATCCCAAAACAATGAAAAAGTTTAATCTTGATAAATAAAATTCTGCATCCCACAAAGGGAAAAAAAAACTCAACGGAGTTAAAGCCATGGAAAAAAGTGTACAAGTATAAATAAGAACAATATGCCATAAACTTATTCGATAGAATCTCATACTGATAACATGTTATAAATAAAGAGAAAAATAAGAGAGAACATGAGAGGAGGAGAGAGTACTTCTTATACACTACTTAAAGGTGTGTTCAGTACATAGTATATGCCTATTATTTATAGACGTAGGTTTACAATCTCAACATAATTTATATTTGTCATCAACAGATTTGATGAGAATAAAGATAATCATGAGGTACTGAAAATAATATTAGATAACAGAGATATATGGGCATTTACATAAATATTATATTCATAACACAATTTTATTTATGCCTTCATTCTATTAAAGTTTTATTATATTACTAAAGAAAATATTGTAAACTTTGAATAAATTTTGGGATTCAAAGTTTGCGCTTTGAATATGAAAATTTCAATTCAGTCGATGCGCTGATTGAATGATTTCCTGGTTGACTTGTTACATATAAATATTGGTTTCTATTTACTAGATTTGAAGCTGAGCGAGACCGAAAAGTTGAAGTATATACAAGGATCAAATGAGATAATGATTATGGAACAAGAAGATGATAGAGTGTCTTGAGCATGCTATCATTGAAATGATCACACACCAATTTTCGCATCTTCAACACAACCATACTGTTCAAATACATTATCCGTATTGAGTGGCTCCAAGGTGGATAACATATCATAAAATGGATTTTTTTTTTAGTTGGGCTCAACAAAATTTATATTTACGAATAAGGACATATTTTTTTTGTTAGGCTTCTGGTTTTGATTAAACTTGCGATATATTAGCATTGTGCTTCAACGATTTGTAAATTATTGAGTTAATATAATCTCTTATCCTTTAAATTTGCCTCATTTTAATTTTGATCTCTCAAGTTTTAAACAAGAAGTTTTGATCCTTCAAATTTCATTCTGTTTAAAATATATTGGTCCTTATCATTAAATAAAAATTTGGACCATTTTGTTCCTTGAGAAACCAAAACGTTTTGTTTGAAACTTGAGGGATCAAAACTAAAATGAAGGCAATTTTGAGAGACCAAAGATTATATTAACCCTAAATTATTTCTTCATCTTCTTTTCTTGTGAATTTTATTTTGATAAAAAAACGTTTAGGTGAGTTGGATTCCGAGGGCTCATAAGGGTTAGGGCATGTTTCTGAACTCAAAGAACGCTTACAGATGTATTTATAAGTTATCCACCAATAAGACCCTCATTTCAGTAGAATTTAAACTCATAATCTTATGATTATGAGCCAACCCCTTAATATATGATGTAACCTTTGTTGGGCATTTTTGTGAAATGAATTTATAGGTTTGGACTACATTGCCAAAGACTGCCAGACAGGCGGAAGCCTAAAACATTTCCTATCCATGTGGGGTTTAGAAGCCACCAACTTTAAAACCGGCTGGCTAATCCTGGGTTGGACCCACAAGCTGATTTCGTATTATTAATTATTACCATAACCTTTTTGCGGCGAGAAGATTGTATTATTTTTGTATTATTCTAAGTGATTTAGATTTCCTTTTTTATCAATTAATTAATTAAAAAATCATGCTAGTATTCTGTATTCTAAGTTCAACCCAACATAAAAATCATCAAAATTTGGAATAAACGTGAAAGACAAGTTTAAACAATTCAAATATATTTCAATAACAAGCACATAATAGGAAGTTCAATTCATTGTTGGTTGGAATAATAAAACGCACTAGTGGAGGATTCCTTGGACGGGAAAATTTTGAGTACGTTAATTCACTAACTCAGACTTTATCCTAAAACCTTAATCATTGAGGCATGAAAATAGACCCATTGAAAAAGATAGATAGCCTATAGCATTAGCACAATCTAGCTAGCTTCCTTATATACATATATATATAGGTGTGGACACTAGACATCCTTAAGTAAAGTTTTGTTTTATAGGCTAAATTAGTGATTGTTTAAATTCTTAAGTTTTTTATTCCATGAGTATATATACAATAATTTCTATCTTCAATATAATATCTACTCTGTAGTTCAACTTTTTCATTAAAGTGAGTCTTATATTAAGGACAGAAGACAATATTACTTCAAAATTATATTGATAACATGTCTAATTAATGCTAGTATTATTAATTAGATGCTCTCATGTATATAATACCACTCACAACCTATTTATAAGTCATTTGTATCTCATTCTCACAAGTCAAAAAAAAATTAAGTGGTACTTAAATTAAGAAGTGAAGTTCCCTTTTTAATTGGGAAAGAACAGGTCCTAGTCCCCTAGGTAGCCATATATATAATAAAACAGCTCTAAAAGTTGAAAGCAACAATGCGTGCATGATTAGAGCTGGTAATACGGGCCAGCTTGTGGGTTGCGAGCTGGCCGGCACCAGCCCACGAGTTGTGCGCAGGCCTGCACTCTCGTGGGCTAGAAAAACAACAACCCTAACCTGCAGTTGCAGGTTTGCGAGCTGCCCCATAGCCTACGCACTTTTTTTTAAAACATTTTTTTAACTTTTTCCTAAGTTTTGTGTTGGTTACAAAAAAGAGAGAAAGCGGTGAAATTTAGCACAGAACTGACAAAAGGCAGAAGCTAATAAAGTTAGAAACACACTAATGACAAGTCCATATTAATATACCATACATTGCATAACAACTTACAGCTCGCTGAGCCTAAAAGCTGGGCCTGAATGATTCAAATAAAAGCCATTTAAATCCTTCAAAACATACAAAACAAGTGCTAGTTGAGGTCTGCTTCTATGAATATCACTTCATTCACATCTTGTGCAGGATTGTGTCTTCCCAATGGATGGAAATTTTAACTTGGATGTCAAATGTTTCTGGTTTCCTTACCCATTTCATTTACTGGAATTCTGGATTTTGGAAATGACTTAAATGCCTAAAAGTCTAGTCATTAAACTCATTATCAAAAAGTGTTTATAAAATGCTTCAAGCCTTCAAGCAACTTGATATAACTTCAAATTGAGCAAATTTGAGAAATAAAAACATCAATTCATGAGGTATGGTGTGAAGCAGCATCTAAAGCAGCCGAAACATTAATAGTTTCCTCCTTTGCCTCAGCCTCAAATCCATCTACCACATCCCACAAAATGAAAAAAAAAAGTTAGATTAATAGTTCATAGTTTCCTATATTCCTCAATTACAAAATTAGTATTTAGTAGGTATAAGGTAAATACTAAATGGGCACATATTACCAGTACTAGGAAAACCAAGCATTCAATTACGAGTACAAATTAGAACTTGAACATTCTCTGGAAGGAGACTACTTTGATACTTTGTGAGAACTCGTGAACCAATACTAAAAGTTGATTTACTAGCAACTGTAGTAATTGAAATGCTAAGAATGTCACAAGCCATTCTTGCAAGACATGGAAAACGAGGTGAGTTAGTTCTCCAATAATCCAAAACATTGAATTTGACATACAATGTGGGATCAAGTGTTTGTTCTTCCAAATAATTGTCCAACTCAGATTTACACATTGTTGTAATGTGTTTGCTCATGCTCTCAAGATAATCCTACATCATATAATGTTAAAAGTGGAGTATTAGTATAATGCTAATCCAATCAAAATAACAATATAGAAAGAGAATGACATATTCAAGAATTACAAGCTTACAGCAAAACATAACAAGTAGTTATCTTCATCACTTTTGGTGGAAGAGGAAGAGGGATGAGTGGTTGTTGAATATGTTTGTCATGATTCTTGGAAATTGGAACTTGAAGAGGACCCAACAAAAGAGACTAAAGATGATGATGAAGATCCCATATCATTATACTGATGAAACACATAGTATAACTTCCTCTTAATGTGTTCAACCTTGGCATCACAATTTAAGGGATCAAGTTTCGCATAACAAAATTGAATGACATTCAATTTCATCCGTGGATCAAGAATAATAGCAAGAGAAAGAATGTCACTATAATCACTCCAATACTTGTCAAACTTTTCAAGCATTCTCACAGCCATATATTGAATCACAGGATCATCATGGTCCACATAAGCTTTCAACATTAACTCAATTCTTGATATTTGCATGAAATACATGTTAGATGTAAGATATCAGAACCTAGAAAATAAGTTTGTTATAAGTGCAAATGGCTCAAAAAAAGAGCGCATCGCCTCTGCTCTAGACCACTTCAGGTTTGTTGGACAATGGCGATAATTGGCATCAATGATAGACAAATAAGCAAAAGCACGATGATATTTAAGGGCACTTTCAAGCATTGTATAGGTGCAATTCCATCTAGTTGCAACATCTAATCGCAAACCAACTGAAGCATCAATACCCCCAACATGATCAATACATGTTTTGAAATTTATCAAACGTGCCTGATATTGCTTCACATGTCTAACACTCTCCCTAATCTTATGAACAGCTTCACTAGTTACTTTTAAAGCCTCTTGAACTATGAGATTTAAGATATGGGCACAACACCTCACATGGAAAAAAAATCCTCATTACATATCAAGCTATTACCCAAAAGCAATCTTTCTTTCAATAAATTTTTCATATTGTCATTTGCAGAAGCATTGTCAAGAGTGATAAAAAAACTTTCTCATCAATACCCCACTCAATCAATATATCATGAGCCCTTGTAGACAATTCAACACTGGAGTGAGGAGGATCCATTTTAGAGAAAGCAAGAATTTTGCTATTCAGTTTCCATTTATCATCAACAAAATGAGCAGTCAAACAAAGATATCTTTCACTAGTTATTGAAGTCCAACAATTAAAAGTTAAATATGCTCTACCAGGGCTGTTCATTATTGTCTTCTTTAAGATCTCTTTCTGATTAACATAGAAATTCCATACATCCATAACAACAGTTTTTCTAGAAATGCATTTATAATAAGGATTTAGATAAGTGTGAAAAGCCTTAATTGCATTATACTCAATAAAGGAATAGGGGATATCATGTTTAATGATAGCAAAAGCAAGCTTTTCCCTAGCTATGCTGTGATCAATTTGTCTAGCTCTAAGTTTTCCTTCTTGGTTTATCATCATAGCACCAATGTCTTTATACTTTGGGAGTGAATTGTAAATACTTATATGGAGCCTAAGGGTTGAAGTCCCATAATCCCTACCTCCTACTATATATTCTTTCTCACACCCCTTACATTTTGCCTTTTCTTTACCTTCTACTGTAACTCTAGTAAAATACTGTCAAACCTCATATGTGGTTCTCTTTTTCCGCTCTCTACTTGAATCATCTTCCAAATCTTGCCCAGAGACAGTAGAGATAGGTACTGCCCTTACCGGTTGTGCTTTTGATTGTGCAGCTTGGCCTTCCACAACTGTTTCTTCACTACTTTGTAGATTAACCCAAAGTCCTTAACCTTCCTTCACTGGCATAACACATGAATCCATCTTTTTCTTTTTATAATAAACTGCAACAAAATATACCAATAAGGCAATGACACAGTCACACAGAGCAAGTGAAGCTACTCAAAAGAGAAATTGGAAATTTTAACAGGTTCGATCGAGAGAAGCAAGAAAAGCATATTTTATTTAGTTAATAAGACTTTATTTCAATTCTAGAACGAAACTAGACAAAGCTCTTCAAATCAGTACCCAATGATAAAATCAATCTTTTGTTCAACACCCAATGATAAAATCAAACAACTCCAATCAATTCCAGAAATTAAAGAAGTGCAGTTATACTAACATGACCAGATGGGCAAAGCAATTCATGCATGAATTGTGATGTAATTAACAGCGTTGACTTGAGAAGCCAATGTAAAATATGTAGAGCTAAACTTGCTACAATGATAGTTCTCTCATCTAGGATATGTCTTAGGCACACTAGATAGGATGAAGATAACCTAACGGAAATAAATGGATATTTGAGAGATGTTGATGTCATTATCATCATCATTCTCACAGGCCATAACAACATCCAAGTGATCATGATATACTGAACAAGGAGACAGAAATAAAAGCAAATAAGAAAAAGAATAAATTATAACATCTTGCCTTAGATTGTGGCCACTGGGCACTGGCCCGTATACAGACTGCAGAGTAAGGAGACCACTGTGACGAAGGTGGAGCTACAGCAGAGAAGCTGAGAAGGAGGCAGGCGGAGGAGGACGACCATGGGCCACTATGATGAAAAGTTGAAAACTAAGCACTAGAGAAGGCGACAGCTGATAGGCGGAGGAGCGACAAAGGCTGAGCTGCAACCTGCGATGAAGGAAGAGGAGGGAGCTACGAAGGCTGAGCGGCCGAGAACGAGACGGGCTAAGGTTGGGCATTGGGGAGTGAGGGCGACGACAGAGAAGCTAGAGCAGTAGGACTATGGGAGCACCATACATAGCAACAGGCGATAGGCGATGGCTAAGGTGAGGGACGAAGATACGGCGATCTCAAGGCACCACGGCCGATTAGGGATCCGGATCTCGCCATTTAATGTTAGGTTAGGGGGTGATGCCGATGCCAAGCATTGGGACTGAGTGGAAATGTGGAATGAATTCAAATTTGAGCAACGAGAGAATAGAGATTGAGACTTGATCAAGAACGCAGGGTTCACACTCCAAGCCCAACTGAAGTAACTGAACAAGCCCAAGTCCAACAAGAGGACAATCAAGAGGCAACCCAAGTTAAACCATCAGGCATAAGTGTTATAAAAGAAAAAAGAAAAAAAAATTTGCAGGACAGCCCATTGGTTGAGCAGTGATGGCTTGTGTAGCCTGCATTTTTATGGGCCTAAAAGTAGCCAACCCTAACCCTGTCAAAACTCACGGCCCGTGGGTTGGGCCTTCGAGTTGGACCCGTTTTACCGGCTCTATGCATGAAGACATGATGTTGAAGTTGATGATCCCAAATAAAGATTTGTTCTCAACTTTGAAGATTACAACTATGAAAGAAGCCAAATTTTTACCTTATAACATTGTCTTTCTGAATCCTCTAGTCATACTTTGGATCTAAATCTAGGCCTCTCTGCTTTGTTATGTTGGGCGAGATATGAACAAAAGGTTTTAAAATACTCATGGCTTGCAAGTAACTATATGTTAATTTACGTGTAATTTTATAAATGATTTATTTACTTAAATTTTTTTGGTGTAAAATTACTTAAAGATTTGATTCCTAAATATACGTGGTAGTGATTGCGCGCGAACACGCACACACACATCTAAGTTAGGAGGTGAACCGTGTATAAATAAATACCAAGCGTGAGTTTAAATTTTGTAGCTAGATAGAAAAAGCCATCTTCATTCTTCAAATAAATTTCACAATTTTTAAATATAAATTAGTAAATGGCAGCACTAGATATAAAAAAATTATTATGAAAAATAATTTAGACAAAGGTTCAGATCATATCCCGCAAATTGGACTGGACCTTTTAAAGCTCAATTTACGTGTAAAGTGAAAAGCATAATCACGATGGCTTATATCAATCATTAATTAATTAATTCAACCCTTAATTAATTAGACATATGTGTGTGTGTAGTTGGAGGCTGCGGCTGCAAATGAAATAGTAATAAAATTGACGTTATCGACCATGGCAAAAAGAGTTTGTATATATCAGGCCAAAAAAAAGTTAAACTTTTTCTAAATACAGGTAAGTTTATCCAGATTAAATAAAATCTTTAGTAATATTGTTCATCAATATTTATTGATTTCTCAGCTAACATGCTTAGTTTTATAATATACCCAATAAAATCATTGTATGTTTACCCCTCGTTTTCTTTTCAAAGATGAAATGCATGATGTTATAAACTAAAACTTCTTTCTATATATATTATGAAATGCAAAGCTTACATATTTATATACAAGCAAAGTAATCTGAATCCTATTTCTAATTACTGTACATTTTAACCAATTCATGTGTGGATGTGTGTGTGTGTCGGCAGATGACATTTTGACTAACACTCCCCCTCAAGTTGGAGCATATATATTAATCATGCCCAACTTGTTACAAAGATATTGAACCCGTGTTCCATTTAATGCTTTTGTTAGAAGATCTGCCAGTTGATAGTCAGACCGTATGTGCCCTGTAGACACAATATTTTCTTTAATCTTATCACGAATAAAATGACAATCAATCTCAATATGTTTTGTTCTTTCATGAAACACAGAGTTTGATGCTATATGAAGTGCTGCTTTATTGTCGCACCATAGTTTTGCAGGTAATGTTGTGACGATGCTAATTTCTTTCAAAAGCTGAAGTACCCACACAATTTCTTGTATTGATTGTGACATGGCTCTGTATTCCGCTTCGGCACTTGACTTTGACACAACTCCTTGCTTCTTACTTCTCCAAGATATCAAATTTTCACCAACAAACACATAGTAACCTGTAGTAGATCGTCTTGTGGCCTTTGATCCTGCATGATCCGCATCACAAAAACACTCAACTTTAGTGTGCCCATAATTTGTATAGAGAATACCAAGACCTGGAGAGCCTTTCAAATAATGCAAGATATGTTCTAAAGCTTCCCATTGTGCCACTGTTGGTGATGCCATGAATTGGCTGAGCCTACTAACTGAAAAGGTTATATCAGGACGAGTTACTGTTAGATAATTCAGTTTCCCAATAAGTCTTCTATATCTCTCAGGAAATGGAAATGGCTTTAATTTCTCTGGATCAATCTTCTTCTTCAAATCATCAGGAAGCTTATCAAACATACTAGCATCAAGATCTAGAAAAGGATTTGGAATCATGGGGGTGCTGCTTGGTGCAGCTCCAAGTTTTCCAGTCTCCTTTAAGAGATCGAGAACATACTTTCTTTGAGTCAAAAGAATACCTTTCTTACTGCACAAAACCTCAATACCAAGGAAGTACTTTAATGATCCCAAATCTTTTGTCTGGAAGTGAGAGTTCAGAAAGATTTTAAGTTCTGAGATTCCAGAACAATTACTTCCTGTAATCACAATATCATCAACATATACTACAAGAAGAATCATGCTTGTATCAGACTGTTGGTAGAACACAGAGTGATTACACTTGCTTTGATGTAACCCAAATTTCTTGACCACATTACAGAATTTATCAAACCAGGCTCGAGGACTTTGCTTTAGACCATACAGTGACTTCCGGAGGTAGCACACTTTCCTATTCTCCCCCTGAGCAACGAACCCAGGTGGTTGCTCAATATAAACTTCTTCCATAAGATCACCATTTAAAAAAGCATTTTTAACATCCAATTGATGCAGTTCCCAATTATATGTAGCCGCCAAAGAAACAAGAAGACGAACTGAAGTGAGTTTGGCTACAGGAGAGAAAGTCTCGGAATAATCAAGACCGTAAGTTTGGGCATATCCTTTGGCAACAAGGCGAGCTTTGAGTCGTTCCAAGGAACCATCTGCCTTAGTCTTAACAACAAAGACCCATTTACATCCAATGGCTTTCTTTCCAGGAGGGAGATCAACAAGAGTCCATGTACCAGCTGTTTCTAATGCCAAGAGTTCTTCTTCCATTGCGGCACGCCAACCAGGGTAAGCTAGAGCTTGTTGAAGGCTAGTAGGTGTGGAAATGGAATCAAGAGTGGCCACAAGAGAAGATGAAACAGGTGATAAAAACTGATAAGAGACAAAAGATGATATAGGATAGACACAGTCAGCATATCGTTTGGGAAGACAATGTGGACGTGTACCTTTACGAAGTGCAATGGGTTGGTCATCAAAAGTAGTATCAGGAGAAGCAGGAACAAGTGGTTCAGTAACAGCAAGAGGAGGATAGGCGGAAACAGAGGCAGGAACGAGGGAGACATCAACAGGATCAATTGGCGAAGCAGGAGGTGGCGGAGGTGAATCATTAGTAACATCAGCATCATTTACGATGTCAGGTTCCGGAACAGCAGCCGATACTGGTGAGAGAAGAACAGGATAAACTAGGATATCATCTGAATTATCCATGACAGAGGGAGACTCAGAGACGGACAAAGTCTTGAAGAAAGAAGAGGACTCATGAAACATAACATCAGTAGATACAAGGTAACGACGGAGATCCGGAGAGTAACACCGATAACCTTTCTGAATTTTAGAATAACCAAGAAAAACACATCTTAGGGACTTGGGATCAAGTTTGCTAACACTAGGACGGACATCCCGAACAAAACAAACACAGCCAAAGATTTTAGGATCAACAGGAAACAACTTAGATGTGGGAAACAGAACAGAATATGGAATATCCCTACCAAGAACAGTTGAAGGCATGCGATTGATGAGAAAACAAGCAGTAGAGACAGCATCAGCCCAAAAACGTTTAGGGATTAAGGAATGAAACATGAGAGCTTGAGCAATCTCTAAGAGATGTCGGTTCTTTCTTTCAGCAACACCATTTTGAGCAGGGTTATAAGCACAAGAGGATTGGTGAAGAATACCATGATTTTGCATGTAATCCATGAATTGGGCGGAAAAATATTCTTTTGCATTATCACTTCGTAAGATTTTCACAGGTGTGTTAAACTGGGTTTGAATTTCAGCACAAAAATTATGAAAATGAGTAAACAATTCAGAACGCTGTTTCATTAAGTAAAGCCAAGTGGTGCGGGAAAAATCGTCAACAAAAGTGACAAAATAATGATAACCAGTCTGAGACATAACTGAACAAGGACCCCAAACATCAGAATGAACTAACTCAAAGGGGGACGCAGCCCGTTTATTTATGCGAGGTGCCAAATGAATACGATGATGTTTTGCAAACTGACAGGACTCACATTCTAAAGTAGACACAGAAGAATATTGAGGATACACTTTTCGGAGAGACGAAAGCGACATATGACCTAAACGATAATGAACTTCAAACAGAGACGACCCACCAGAACAAGCAACAGAACTGATCATCAAGGATGTAATGTCCACCAGATTCATAGCCTCTACCAATAATCTGCTTCGTCGATAGATCCTGAATTAAACAATGATCAGGAAAGAATGAGATAAAACAATTTAACTTACGAGTGAGTTTACTGGGAGATAAAAGGTTAAAGGTGAGGTCTGGAACGTTAAGAACAGAGGATAATGAGAGGGAGGCAGTTGGTTGAACAATTCCTGAGCCAGTAACACGTACGGGAGAACCATTGGCAACAAATATGGATGATGGGTTGGTATAGGGGGCATATGAAGAGAATAAGTGATGATTACCTGTCATGTGATCGGTGGCACCAGAATCAATGATCCACTTAGTAGAAGCAGTAGTAAGACCAGAGGACAGAGTACCTGTGGCTAGTGCCCCGGCAGAAGAAGATCCAGAATCAGGGAGACCAGGTGTATGGGCAACATAAGCAAGGCCACGCTGTTGATCACGCTGCTGTTTATTTTGCAATTTTCGACAATTTTTCTTAATGTGGCCCGGTTCCTTACAATAATTGCAAATAATACAGCCAGAAGTCATTGTAGGAGAATGAGTATTTTGTTTGTACCCATAATTCCTGTTCTCAAAGGGACCACGTCCAGCTAGAGCACCTGCAGTTGGATCTACAGAAGAGTGAATCAAGCTATTAGCACGAAGAACCCGGGAGAAAACATCTTCAAGAGAAGGAAGTTCTTGACTAGACAAAATCTGGGAACGAATCGTTTCATATGAAGGGTCAAGAGCTTCAAGAAAGCTGATAATCGCCTGAAGTTCTAGATTCTTAACACGAGTTGAAAGATCTGCCTGTGGAGACATAAGTACTTTCATTTCTTCATACAACCGCTTGAAGTCGAGAAAGAAGTCCTTTAAGGGACGGCCCTGTTGTTGAGAGCGATAAAATCCTTTACAGATCTCATGAATCCGAGTGATATTTCCTTTGCCAGAAAACATAAATTCAAGGTACTGCATAATTTCTTTAACAGAATTGCAGTGACTAACTGAAGACAAAATCCTTGGTTCAATAGAGTTTCGAATTTGAAACAAAAGACGAGCACCTGCTCTTTTCCAAGTTGAAAGTTTAGTTTCATCACTAGAGGGAGGATCCTCAATTAAATGGGTGTCCATCTCAATTCCCAGAATATAAACTCTAACAGTTTTGTTCCAATCACTGTAATTTGTCCAATTCAACTGTGAAGCAGTAATTTTAGCAGATATAGGTAACATATCAGAGTTTTTAGAATCAGCCATTTTGAACAATCAACGAAGTAGTATACGAACAACCTTCTCAAAAAATAGCAAGAGTCACAAACAATCAAGAAGATAGATCTACAATATCAACTTAATCAAGTTGCAACCAACGGGACCCACAGAGATTCAATCAAATGCGCATAAGAACAGGATAAACTACTCCAAACAAGATAAGGGACCCGCAGAGACTTAAGACCCTCACTCAAAAATGCTGAATGTAGTGACAAATTGAACTTACGGATGTGTAAGCGAAAGCGGAGAACAATAGCTCAAAATTTCAAACGTTTCGGATGACCACGAAACTTCAAAGGGAGGTAGAGGTTGGAGAGACGATCAGAACACCGCAAACGGCGTCGCAAACGGCCACCGGAAAGAGCGTCATGCGCCGACGCGTGTTTGTGGCAGCGGAGCTTCAGGTGGCGCGTGAGAACACACGCGCCGTCGGAATGGCCTCAAATTTTGGTGGCCGGCCGATCTGGACGCAGGGGACTTGGGGATCTGGCTCGTGTCTGCAGCAGAGGTGTGGGCGATGACAGATTTGAACGTTGAACAGAAACTAGTTGGCCGGAAAAAATGGAGTTCTTCGTCGGAAAAAACAGAAATAATTTCTGACTTTACAGAGGCTCTAGTACCATGTTATAAACTGAAACTTCTTTCTATATATATTATGAAATGCAAAGCTTACATATTTATATACAAGCAAAGTAATCTTAATCCTATTTCTAATTACTGTACATTTCAACCAATTCATGTGTGGATGTGTGTGTGTGTCGGCAGATGACATCTTTGACTAACACATGATTTACAAGAAAAAAAGATTGAGTTATGAAGATATATGATATTCAGTATATTATTTTGTCGTTCTTGTTTCAAATTACAGTAATCATGTGACTTAGCTTAAAAATCCTTTTTGGGTGAAGGTGCAAATTGAGCAATAAACAAAATTGCCAATTGCATCAATAAAAACTGTCTACTTTTGATTAACATAGTAGCAATAATCAATTGTTTTGGTAACAATTTTAATAATGATGTTACCTAATTGTTACTTATAGAGTGATATTGTTTATTGATACCAAAATAAAAGATGAGTAATATCATTGTTAAAATTACTACCAAAACAATTGATTATTACTACTAAGTGAACTAAAAATATATAGTTTTTATGGATACACATAGTGATATTATATATTGCTAAATTTATATCTTTACCCATCTTTTTTTATGGTGAGTATGTAGTTAAAGCCACAGACGATTCTAGAACAACAACTGGTAATCATCGGCTAAAAAAGTCGATAGAATAATCTTGAAAGATTTGATAATGACTATTCAATTTGATAAGACACAGTGGTGTTCCTTAAGTGGTCAATTTTTATTTCCATATAAGTAAATTTCAAAGTTGTTTTCCTTTTTCGTCAAACTATAGAAACTCATCACTGGCACGAATGGTAATGGTCCTCAGGACAAAAGGTACCAAAAGAGCCATGATCATCAAGCCATGAATGCCTTTTAATTAATAAATGCAACAACAGATATTCATAGAAATCTTATATCCCTACCTACTTTATATTATAATTAACAAATGCCTTTTATATCATGAATAAGTGGAATAGTTTTATGAGTAATATAAATTAATTTCTTAACAAGATCAAATTTATAAGTATCTTATACTTCATGAACAAGTGGATTAATCCTATGATCAAGTGAAATAATCATATGAACAGGATTTAAACAAAATAAATCTTGTTCATAAAATTATTCCACTTATTCCCAATGTATAAGACACTTGTTAATTATGATGTAAAATAGGTAGGAATATGAGATTATTACATATATTTGTTGTTGCAAATATTAACTAAAAGGCTTTAGTACTGTGGGTAGGCGGTCATGGCTCTTTTTTGATGTGCTTGAGAGGGGTGGGTTCAAACCCCCACTTGGCCCCCATTGTTGGAAAATTAACTTTCGACCATTGAAGCCCTAGCCGCGGGCGTTCTGTGATTAGCGGACCATTGTTGAAGTTCAGGCTCTTGGCCTGCCCGGTGGACAGAAAATGTTGACTTTTTTTTTTTTTTAAAAAAAGGTCGGGCAATGATGTCATTTCAACATAAATTTTAATGGGAGAATTTCATTAAAGGGTCCAGAATCAAATTTATTTCAGTTAAGGGCAAAAACATTTTGAAATTTCACTACAGAACCAAAGACCAAAATGAAAATGTGTTTTGTAGGTAAAAAGATAACAATACCTCTTGCTTTATTTTTTTCCAGAAAAAGGTTTGATCATTGCCAAAACTCTGGCGTTTGATCACTAGTAGCCATCAGGCCGGAGCTTCGATCACTGAAAATTAATATGTTGTTCATAGTAGGATCTCACTTTTTCATGAAAAGATGAACACTTACAAATGCGACTTGTTCAATTTGTGTTGTTCATATATATAATCCACTTGTTCAAGAAGAGCTGGACACTTGCAAATGAGACTTGTTTATGATCCTATATTTTCTTGTTAACCTATTAATTTGTGTTGTTTATATGTATATATTTCACTTGTTTATGAGAAGCTTAACACTTGCAAATGAACAACACAAATTCAACAAGTCCAATTTGCAAGTGTACAACTCTTCATGAATAAGTAGAATTTTCCTATAAACAACACATTAATTTCCAATGGTTGGAGCTTCGGCTGGCGGTGGCAGCTCCATCCTGGCAACGGCCGGAGACTAATCGTCAGAGCTTCAGCGAAGATCAAACCTTTTTTTAAAAAAAAAATAAAGTAATGGGCATTATTGTCTTTTTATCTATAAAACTTATTTTTATTTTGATCCTGCGATGAAATTTCAGAATGTTATAGTCCTTGACTAAAATAAATTTGCTCCTATGGTCCTTTAATGACATTTTCCCTATTTTAATCTCATTTTGCCCCCAAGGTCTTATAATGAAGTTTCAAAATTTCTAGGGGACTATTGGATATTAAGTAGCTACAGTGGTTATTGAGTGAAATTTTCCCAAAATATATTATGATTTTTTTTCCAACCAAAAAATACTACAATTTTGGAGATAGATATGAGAGTCAAATGAGATTCACCACTCTACTCTACCTTTTATTTTCTAATGGACATGAATAATTTAAAAAGGACACAATAAATAGAGAGAATTAATTCTGATCCCAATCTCAACACCGAAAGTGGATGGAAGGCAAATTGCTAGAAAGAATTAACCCTCTAGGAATTTATGTGAACATTTTAATTAGCTTTTTCTCCATATGGCCTCGTCTTTCTTCTCTTGAGCATCAGATACTAGCTAGTGATTCAGTGTGAAGGTTTGTGCAGTGCTTAAAAAATACAGTTATGGATGGATCAGTTTGTCAACAGCAAGCGTGATGTGGAAGAGCAATCAGAGATTCTCGAGGTGATTGGCTTATGAGATTCCAGAAAGCCAAGTTGTTTTCGAAAAATTTCATTTGTTCTGGTGTAAATGGGATGTATCTCTAGCAATGACAACAGGGCTTCAAGTTTGCAAGCATATGGATTTCCATCATGTAGAGTACATTTTATTCTTTAGATACTTTTAATCTCTTGATGGGAGATTATGATCTCAACCTTCCATTCAGAGATACCATTTTTTGTTGAGATTAGGGTTATGATATGACAATTGGACTATAGGATCATACCACACTAACAGGGATACCATTCGTTGTGCTTATTATCTGGCTTGGGAAGGTCACCCTGATTACTCTAAATTGGTACTAGTACAGGAGGCACTAAATGGATACTTAGGAATGTTACTAGAAGACAAGCTATGTTCTTGCTAAGTTGTTGTGTTTACTAGGAGCCATACCTAAAAAAACCACGGTTAGGACGGTGGAGATGTGATAATCAGTCACTAACAATAACACAACACAAAGTTTACGTCAAAGACAAATAATTCATTGATGGGCTCTAATCACTGTCGAAATATGTTGCAAGAGAAAAGCACCAAAGCAAACAACGCCACAGGAGCAGTAGTGTAGAGCTTTACACGCTCACAACGCTAATCTTGACATTTTTTAACTAATAGAGAGGAGGTCTTATGCGTTGCATGAAATTTGAAAAATGAACTACACACTCATATCTCGTCAATAGTATGACTTGTAAGAACTTTTATTTATATACAAAAATATTAATCTTCTTGGAACAATACAACTCTATCACTCTATCTGCCCATCCATATGTTTGTCCCTTACTGTTTTCATTTCCCCCCATGCACACAAAAGGAGTATGATTAATTAGTTGCGCTAACAAAGAGAGTTGTGCATAGTGGCTGCTGCTGAAGGAACAGGCTCAATGTCTAGAAAATATTCAGCAATAATGTTATTCTAAAGCAGACTCTGCTTTATTCCAGCAAATGGTGGTTGCTAGTGTGAACCAAATCTGCATGCTAGATAGCTTGCTGCTTCAGTAGAGATAATATAGGGTGTGATTGGGTGGTGGGTCGATCAAGTAAAATAAAGAATCAAAATAAAGCATGATGCCTTGGAAGACCAGTAAAAAAAGAAGAAGGCAACAAAGCAAAGCAAAATTAAAGCTGACGCATAACAGTATATTTTGCTGTCACCACCCACCCACAAGGCATAATATATATTGGCGCATCCCCAAAAAATATCAAAACCAAAAAGCCCCTTCTGGGTTGGCTATTATAAATGACCCCTCCTTTATGTGTGCCACATTTAGTGGATTTCATACTCAGATTCTACTATTACCAAATTTTAAAGTGATCCATCATGCTCATCGCACCTACCCAGCTAGCGCTGGGTCAACTTGCCCATATTGCTCTCCCTCGGCAAATCGTTCCCCGACAGCTTTGCTATAACTATATGTAATGCTGAGTAGTATACAGAACTGGCTGTTGTTGAATTTTAGATATATATGTGTATATATATGTTGTCGTCGTCTTTCTATCAAAATTACTTAAATCAATTGATAGGACATATTGCTCTCTCTTGAAAAATCGTTCCCCTGACAACTTTGCTATAACTATATGTAATGTTGAGCAGTATAAAAAACAGGTCTCTTAAATATAATAACTTTTTGAACAAAAAAAAAATATAATAACTTTGATATCATGTTGAATTTTAGATATATGGGTAGGTTGAAGTTGCATATCTATAAAAAATGATTTAAGCAAATTAATAGTACATATCTCAATTTTTTATATACGTTTAATTTAATATTTAACTATTCAACGTGGGACATATTATAAGAGTTGTGATTTGACATGCAAGCATGTGAGATGTAAGCTTTATTAAAATATTAGTATATGTGTAAAGCAAAATGCTTGAGTGAGTCATCTTCCTCAGCAAATGAACTTGCTTCGCTGCTTTGTAGTTGCAGTATTATATATCATGCAGTGAGATCATATTATAACTACTCCAATTTCAATATATAATATGACACAACGAGTCAAGAACCTCCTATTTTGAAAATCTATTAAGCCCAGTATATTAATATTCTTATTTAACTTGAGGC
Organism: Inga leiocalycina; assembly: GCA_963242795.1. Classification (NCBI taxonomy): domain Eukaryota; kingdom Viridiplantae; phylum Streptophyta; class Magnoliopsida; order Fabales; family Fabaceae; genus Inga; species Inga leiocalycina. Next base: position 15,283,213 of record OY725325.1, read on the forward strand.
TCCTATGTGCTGCTGCACTTTAATTTGGACCTACCATTAATTAAATGAAAGGCTATAAGATCTAATTTGTGGACGGACTTTATTATGTCATTTTTCTGGTTGGATTTGCGGCTTCATGGATAAGAATGAAGGGGTTTTGATATGAATAAATTAATGCACGTGTGTCATCTAAAAATGTTAGACAATTACTGAAAATTTTCAAGTTGCTTTAGAGGCTTTAGCATAGCATACCCTAGCTAGGTGCATATCTGACTCTTGATTCACCAATTAGACACATTTTTTTCGAGAATTATATGGAAGTTTTGACAAGTGAATTGTATATACTTTTCATGACTTGTAAATGGTGCAATTTACTATAATTATATTAATATATTGATGATTCTTAGGTGCAATACCGCTTTACTCATCTTTTGGACAAAAAAAACTAATTGCAGAAGGCATTTGAGATTATGGGTTTCACTGAATTTTTATTTTGACAGGAAGTGAAGAGGAAAACTTCACAAGAAAGCCCATTGAAGTTTTACAGTTGAGACATATTGAAACATCGTTGGAATCTTCTTATGATGTTGGTAAACTAAGATCATACAGAGCAATGATCTAAGCAGTAGTAGAAATTGACATCGTTTTCTTTTGAACATCATCATCAGAACTGGCATTATTACAATGCATGAATACCTACGACAGCTGCTGGGTTACTAAAGTCCCCAGGATTTTCCCTAAAACCCTGGCTTTTAAGGTTGTTGGCGTAACCATAAGCCTCATGAAGGACACAGTCAATATCATCAGAAGAAGATGATGAATGCAAGAAACTGTCACAACTAGGGTTGAAAAAAACCCCATCATTTGGCTTCTGATGTGAGAACATAGGAGACTGATCATTGAATTGAAGGGGCTTGTTGTTGTTGTTGTCTTGTGGGGTGGTGGTGGAAGATTCTGTGAGATTAAGAATGGTTATGTCGTGTATACTAGGTCTCCTTTTGTTGTTGCCTGATCCAGAAGAAAGCTTCTGTCTTATGTAGTACTTCTGAGCATGACTTGCCACTTGAGTTGGTGTCTTTGTCACAACAAAGTTCCTTGAGATGTTCCTCCAATCTCCTTTACCATATTTCAAAAGCCCCATCAGGAAACGCCTGAAACTCCAGAAACATAAGAGATTTCAACTATGAAACGAACAACCTTGAGTTGCTTATTGTGATCAATCATGGTTAGATTAGATGATTAAAGATTCTACAAGTCGATCATTGTTAGAATTTGAAGGATTGTAGTAGAAAAGAAACAAGAGCCTCTGAATATTATGAATCACGAGAACATATCAAATATAAGATATAATATCTTAACAATTATGAAGCTAGAAAACTGACCTGTGTTCTTCTTCAGTCCAAGGCACACCTTTCTTTCTCTCATGATCAGAAGAAGAACCACCCTTGAAAGTCACAGGCCTCTTTCTGTATGCATCATAATTCTGGTGATCAACCAACTCAAAGGTGAAAGAAGAAGCTAGGTAGCCGGGTATTGGGACCCGACCCGCTTCAATTTCGCCGATGTCTTCTTCTAGTTCTCTGTACTGCTTGATCACATCGTACACGGTTTTACCTGGGATCATGGCTGCCACCTTCAGCCACCTATCTGGTGTGTCCTTATCGTATATGGCAAGGGCACTCTCGAACCTCTTGTTCTCCTCTCTCGTCCATTCTGTGTTGCTGAAGCTATCTTGAACGTACCAGTCTGAGTTTGGCACAAAAGAAGATGGGTACAGAGTTTCCATGTCTTCGAAATTCAGTAGTGAGCTCCAAAGATTTTTCACCTGATTGATGAGTGGAACTTGGAAAAGAAAATTACAAGTATTGGGCTTTTGATTCAAACGGCAAGGAACTTAGAATCGATCACGTGTAACCAAGAGAATCTGCTTTGCTTAACGGCACAAACTAAAGAATCAATAAAAGTCCCGCCTTTTAGAATCGAAGAGAATCTTGGAAAACTCATGATATACCAAAAAATTTTGATGCTAAGAGCATAAACCCCGAGAGAGAGAGAGAGAGATTTAAGAGGTGATAATGAATTTCAAAACCAGAAACGCAGATAGAAGGTTTATGCTAATAAGATATCAAGTCTGGGACAAAAATGAGTTGAGGGGTGAGAAAGAGAGGAAAAGATAAATATAAGGAACCAAAGAAGGAGAGAGGATTGAAGGCGATGCAGACAGGAAAGATCCAATGGGGAAAAAGAGAGAATTTTTGCAAAGAGCAAAGAGAAAATTGGGACGCTGTTTGCTTTTGTCGTTTCTTCGTGAAGAAGGAAGTTCGAAAGCAAAAGAGGGAAACAGAGTGAAAACAGAGTGTGTTTCATAGAGTGAGTGGCTTGATGGTATTGGAATGTCTTTTGCAAGCAGCTTGGACGACTCACAATCTCCCTCTCTTATTATAGGCTGCTAGGTGCTAATTCAACATCATGACATTTAATTAATCATTAACTTTTATAATAGGAAAAATTACACATTGGTGTGAAGCCAAAAATAAATAAATACAGCTACTTTCTTTTTAAAAAAATCAACTTTAACTAGATAAATTAACAGTTCGTTAGTCTTTTATTTATTTATTTATTTTTTTTGCATAAGTAATTTTTTCTTGACATGTGTGTTTTTTTTAAAAATCAAATTTGCATATGTTGATTCATGTCATCTTCTATGCATAAAATAAAAAAATAGATGATTTTTATGTATTACATGAAATTTAATCTTCTTTTTAAATTTGGTTAAGGGTTTTTTCTTTCAAAGACTTCCCGAATTCAAACTTATATTCTTATCCTTTTAAGAGTGGTGTCGCTTATGATCTCAATTAAAAGCTTGTTGGTAATCAATTAACAGCTTATTGGTAATTTAACCAACTTAATTACTATTTGTTAGCCAACCAAAATAAAACAGAACTAATATTTCTAATTTATGGATGATACAATTTGTTGTAAATTTTATATTTTATTTTAATTTATATATTAAAATTAATATTAATATTTATCACTTTATACCTTCACATTGTATTGGCTCTAGGTATTTAGAGGAATAATTAAAATCTATTCTTCCTCACCTCCCCCTCTCTTCTCATCCATTAAAATTTCTCATCGTCTCTCGTCTGCCTTTGGTTGAATCAAACAATATCATGATGATATGATTTAAAAATATACCTATTAATTATCAAATAAGTTTAAAATATTTTCATGATTTTACAAATATTATTTATAGAAAATACTCATTTTTTAATAAAAACAGAAATTAAAGGATATTAATTTTTTATTCTAATAATAGTAGTAGTAGTAGTAGTAGTAGTAGTAGTAGTAGGTACTACCTACCGTTCTAAATATAAGATCTAGTTGACTTTTCTAAGGAAATTAAGAAAGCTAATTATATTAATTTAAAGTATTTATATTTATCATTTTTTTCTTCAAACTAATTCATCTGACTTATAAACTAATATATAATTTAATTATGTATAATATATTATATGATTAAATACTTGATTTAACTTCCTTAGTCTCTCCAAAAAAAAATCAATTGAGTTTTATACTTAAGACTGGAGGTAGTATTAAAATTTTAATACTTTTGTTAAATTTTAAAATACTTATTTATTTGGGAAAATCCCATTAAAAGCTTTTTCAAATATTCAAATCTTGAATCAAGCCTCTAAATTTACCGAATTGTGAATCAGGTCAAGCATAGGATTTCATAAATAAGAGATTATATATATATATATATATATATATGCCCCCTCCTCTCTCTTCTATTTTTGTAAAGGCCCATGCGAAGAAAAGAAAAAAGCATTTTGCCTCATATTTTTTTAATCTGAAATTCCAGACTGAGGCTATTTTGCAGAATGTTCAGAAAGCCAATGGCAAGCTTGCTCAGGCGAAGGCGACTGGGAGTTAGCATGCAGGTTGACTAGTGTCTTTTGGATTAGCAGTGGAGAAGTAGCTCTTTTTGTAATCTGATTTTTGTAAAAGTCAGATAAGATAAAAAATAAATTGTAAATGTGATTTGTGTTTGGATTGACGATGATAGAAATAGTTTTTTTTCTAACCTTAAACCTATTTAGATTAGTGTTTGAAAAACCCATTTACATAAAAAATGACTGAAAATGGTATGAATCTTATTGAATACTACATATATATATATATATATATATATATATATATATATATTGTGATAGTTGAAGTGAAAAAAATATAAATAAAATTTGATAAAATTAAAAAAGTTAAATTATTATTAAAAAAAAAGAGAGAGAAAGGCTCAGCTTCTCAAATGAGCTTCCACCTGTGAGAAGCACTTGAAAGCAGCTTATCAAAGATGCTGCTTTTTTTATATAAGCCCAGCTCCTGCAGACGCGTTCCCAAATAGTGTCAACTAAGTGCTCGTTTGGGATAACTTATTTTTTACTTATAAGTGCTTATAATTTGTAATTTATGATATACGAGATAAGTATGTGAAAGGAGTTTTGTCTCGACTTATATAATAAGTACTTATTTTCTAAAAATAAGTTATTTCAAACACTCACTAAACCTGTGGGACATTTGGCAACCAACAGTGCTTTTTTCCCACCCAGCCACGTTCCCAAACAGATCCTAAAACGGGATGTGAAGAAGCCCTTTCCTTTTTATATAATAAATATTAGAAATAAAATTAAAATAAAAAAAAATAATAAAAATAACTATATAATATAAACATATAAAGTTAATACATTACGGTTATTAATAAAAAAACAATTATATATGCCCTCAATATATAATAGTTCGAAATTGAGCATATATAGCACACGTATATATGACAATTCAGAACCGTAATTTATGACCGATAATAACTATTATATATCGGCGATTCTGTAGTAGTGAAAAAACACAATCCACATTATATGGGCCAACAATTTCTATTGCCAATTGATATAATGTGGACTGTGTTTTTTCACTATTACAGAATCGCCGATATATAATAGTTATTATCGGCTATAAATTACGGTCTTGAATTATCATATATGACGTATGCGAACATTATATATGTTCAGTAACGAACCATTATAGATGCATCATAATATATTGATGGCATATATAATTATTATTTATTAATAAACATAATGTATTAGATTTATTTATTTTTATTATATATAGTTATTTTTTATTATTTGTTTTTATTTATTTATTTTTGGTTTAATGACCCAAATTAGAATATGAGTGTTTCATATGGCTTTTAAAACGATTTTCCCTATTTATTTTAATTAAATACATTTTTCCAACAAAATACATTTTTTATACTTGATGTATTATTATATAAATAAAGTAAATACGACTATAATGTAGTTTTTTTGGCTTAAACAAAAGTGATCTATGACTGTTTTCTAACGGGAAGAAGGCTGTGCATATGGCTAAGCATTTAAGCAATTAAAATAATATTTGAACTTTTAAAAAAACCAATAACAAAGTTTTTGTTTTTTTCCCCTATGGAAAGTGCTGCTATTATTAATTCAAATACCAGAGTACTGAGAAAATATACTGAAAAGAAAGTAGCAGAAACTAAATGAAAGCAACAAACAACAAAGACATTAGCCAATGCCCATTCATTTTTACTACTATTATATACTGGTTGGGTCAGCTAGCATCATCAAACTGTTTTTAAGACATATATAAGACATGCTTTTAAAAACAGTTTGATGATGCAAGCTGACCCAATCAGTATATAATAGAAGTAAAAATTGGCTTTTATATATTTCTAGTGGCAAGAGTGATTAGTTGTTTTCTCTTTTCGGTGCAAGAGTGGTTTACTTTATAATGACAACTTGTGTGTGTTTTAATATAATCTACAGTTATAGTGGTCCGTATTAACTTTGGATAGCTGCGATGAATTTGAGTAGTTCTACCTAAATTAGTTCATGTGAATAAATCCAAAACTTGACGCATCAGAGTGAATGAGCTTACGAGAATGTGTGCACTGTTCTTATTTTTAAAAATAAAACTTTAGGAGTATATGATTTTCTATGAGTCAATGTCGTTCTTAAAATATTGCAATTAGGTTTCAACGGTCGTAGTTATTTTGGGGATAACACAAAAATCATTGATTGCGCTCCATCTTTCGCCCAAATTTTTCTTCTTCTATTGTTAATCTTAGCTTTCTTCAATTTATTAGACTTCATGGGTTGAAATCCTAAACAAATCTTCTTCCCTCACGAGTAATGTTGCTACAATCTATCTTTTTCTAAAACCCCACTCTCGGTGTGAGTCTTGTACATAGGCCACCCTTTTGATATTTTTTAATTACGCCCTCCAATCTTGTATATAAAATGCAACTAATTAAATCATGCCTATCAAAATATTTGTTAAAATTAGTTAAAAAATAATAAATATGTAAGAGATGTAAATGTTTTTCAAATATAGCCTCATTTATGGAGCGATAATATGTAATATTAATGTATTTATATGTATTAAACGAGGATAAAAATAAAAATAATAATTGTAGAAATACCAAAATATGTATAATGATAATATAGTTTGACTGGTTTATCCCGTATTTCACCCCAAAAACATAGAAATCGTGGGTTAATATTTCACAAAAAAAAAAACGTATCTTATATATAGGACCAGTCCTATGCCAAAAAGTGTAACTTGTGGGAGAAAAATGTCTACCCTAACTTTCCTCTCTTGTGGGGAAGTATAGAGGAAAGTTCATAGAGACATTTGTAACATTTTCGTGTCCTGTTCTTAAAATTATTTGCATTGTTAGTTACTGTTTATGTTTTAAAACGCAAAGAACAGAAAGCATGTAAATCATTATAAGACATTTTTTATTCCTCTACCCATTTCAACGCGATTCAAAATCTGAAAGCTCAAAAACGGACAATTTTAAAAGAAAAGTGTGGAGATGTTATAACATTCCTATAACTTATAGGGCTAGAGAAAGTGGCTTGTTGTGACGCATTATACTGCGTCCAATATTAAATTCATTTTTGGTTAAATTAGTAATTTATAAAAAATGATGATTTCTTTTAAACCATCCCCTTTAATCATTTGAACTGAAAATTGAATACTATTAATTGTGAAATTTCATATGCTATTATTGATAGGAATAGTTTGAGAGTTCAAAGAAATAAATGGGGAAATTAATGAAGATTTAAAGATTGAGTGGGAAAAAATTTAACATGTTATGCCTATGGGGGGTAATAATACCTGTGATGCGTAAGTGCTTGAAGTTAAAGGAGCGTGCCATAGATGGAAGGTTCTGTTATACTCCCTCCTCTGGTTTTAATTATAAGATAAAGTTAATTTTTTTAGAGAAATTAAAGAAGCCAATTAAATTACTTTAGAGTGTTTATATTTTTAGTATCCTTAAATTATATATTAGTTTATTAGTCAAATTAATTAGTTTGGAGAAAAAAATAAAAATAAAAATACTCTAAAGTAATTTAATTGACTTCCTTAATTTCTCCAAAAAAGTTAACTTTATCTTATAATTAGGTCCGGAGGAAGTATATAGTTTGTGTGTGTCAATCTCTTGTTGTTCAAGATAAAAGGAGCCTTAACTGATATAAATTAAGATGGGAACTCAAGTTAATAAAAAGTGGTTAAGATGCAGAGTTGACTCACGCGCGTGACATTTCATCAACACAATTAAAATTTGCTGGTTATAACAATATAGAGTTAGTCTAGTGATAAAAAGCTCTGTTATATTCTTTTGGGTTTCGAGTTTAGGTCCCAAAGAAGTCACTTAGGTTGGGAATGGCAACTACGAATCCCGAACCGAATACCAGATGATAATATCAAAAAAATCTACCGTTTTTTTTCTTGCTTGTTTAAGTTAGACATGATATAGGGCACTATTTGGGGGTTCTGGGTTCTCTTATAATTCTTTTTCTTCTTTTCTTCTCAGAATCCCATCTCTACCATCGTATTTTAAAAAATGAATGATCTAGATTTAATATTTTATAAAAATATTATTTTAAATATAAATAAGTAAACTTAAATTGTTAAAACATGATCTACTTAATTCATAACTGTAATACAAACACAAATAATGAAAAAAATTAATTTATAAAATACTATAATCATAGTTTTAAAAAATATTAAATCTGAACTATTTATTTTTTGATTCAAGGGTGGAGATTAGATTCTGAGAAGAAAAAGAGAAAAAAGATTCTGAAAGTATCATTTCCCCTATTCGAGATCCTCTCTTCCCGTAATCTTCCACTTGTGCTAATTCCTTAGGCTATGATTGGATTGAGAGAAAAGTGAGAGAAAAATAAAAGGGAGGGCATATTATAAAAGAAAACTTTCAAAAATGGTAAAAAAAAGTTTTATCTTCTAGTATTTTTCCTCTCATAATTTTCCCTCCATCTATACATTGGGTTAAAGATAATGTTTTTAGCCACGAAACAGATTTTCAGTCTGTGGTGCCAATACTTTTGGAATTAGCTATGATCCTCTGTTCTTATATTAAGGACTGGAGGAGTACTTTCATATATTTTGCTACTAAGCTAGTGTCTAGGTTTAGCTTTGGTGTGTTTTGTTCATGTATAGCTTTCAGTATTGTAAAGGTAAAAATAAAAAATAAAAAATAAAAGCTATTGACGTGGGTGCAAACGTATAAAGAAGTTTGACCACACATGAAAATGAGTTGTGTGCATTGAGTGGAGGTGTGAGGTGTCACAATTTCACAATTTGATTCTATAGTTCATAATTATTTCAATTATAAGACAAAGTTAAACTCAACACTAATTTAAAATACCGTAATATTAATTAATAGATAGGGTTAAGGTGTAAATTTATCAATGGAGTTTTATTCGAGGAGTATCTGGCACAAATATATTTTAAAATGGGTAAAAATATCGATGAACAATTAAAAAGGAGTATCTAGCACAAAAACTGTTAATTTTGATCTAACGATGTTAAATTATAAGAGAAGAAAACCCCTAACGGCGTTCGATCAAAATTAACGGTTTTTGTGCTAGATGCCTCATTTTAATTGTTCATTGATATTTTTACCCTTTCTAAAACATATTTGTGTTCGACGCTCCTCAGACAAAACTTCATTAATAAATTTGCCCCTTAAACCTAATAGATACCTATGACAAAAATAATTTACTGAGCCTACATTCCCAAGAACTAAGCGTTGCTAGTAGCGTTAAATACTAGTGGATTAATTAATCAAAAAAAAAACATAACCTTTTTGTTGTTTTTCTAAAAGAGAGAGTTGATAATTATACCTAGATAGGAGCAAGCCTATATCATTCATATCAATCTTGAGTTGGTATTATATAAAATGTTTTTAATATCTTGCTATTTTTAATCTTACAGACTGGGATAATGTTTTAGTCAATTCAATAATGGAGTGATATGATAATTTGGCGAAAAAATTCAATTAAAATGTTGTTATAAAAGAAAAAACACATACCCACTGAATTTGAATTTCAGAAAAAGCCATAAATAAAACCATTAGATTTTTTAATAAGAAAAAAATGGAAAGTCGCAGTATAGTCCCAATAAATATAAAAAATGTCAAAAAAGTCTTAGTATATGATTAATTATCTAAAATTTTCCAAGAAGCCTTAGTGATATGGATTCGAATTATGAAATTACTTATTTATCCCCATTGTCAATATGACACATAAACTTGTCAACAGTAACACTATGATTTATTAATATAGCATATACACTTATCAACGGTAATACTATAACTTATTAATAAGTATAAATGTGTAATTTCACAATTCGAATATATATCATTAAGGTCTCTTTAAAGTTTTTAGATAGAGAATCATATGTTGAGGCTTTTTTATATTTGTTTTCTGTTCCTTGGACCATTATGTGATTTCCCCAAAAAACTAAAACCCTCGCCCTTCTGCCTCTTGTTCGCCCTTCAGTTCCCTCGCCATCCTCCTTCTTGTCTCGCAGAGTCAGAATCGAGCTTCTCAAATCTCACTTTCCGTTGTGGCATCGCCTATTGCAGCCTCCATCCCCAGGCTCGGCTTCACGTCCTCTTCCTGCTTCTGTTTCTAATTTTGTTACCCGTTAAAACGGGTTAGCCTGCAGTACGTACGAACCCAACATATTTGTTATGGGCTCAAACGAGTTTTATATGGGGTGACCATGGACCAACTATCTGCCCGTTTTTAAAACTTCACATTATTACTCTGTTTTTTTTTTTCCTTTCAAAATTCACAGGATTCTTAATAGGGGTGGAAATAGGTTAGGCCGAGTTAAACTTTAGCTAAATAGGCATGAGTCTTTAATAGATATTCAAAGCCTGAAACTGAGCCTGTATATAAACTTTTTTTAAGCTCGGGTCTGAGCCTTCAAAAGGCCAAAAGCTTTTTTGAAGCCATACTTAAAATGTAAACATTTAAATAGATTTAAAGCTTGTGTATACAAATTCATTTACAACTTCTCAAGCCTAATTAAAAACCTACTTTCTGTATTAAATGTTTAGGATTTAGTCTCACTCCCAATATAAGAGTTTAGTAAGAAAAAGAATACTCAGTGATGACAACAATTGTTCGAGCATTAGGAATAAGGACAACCAGTATAAGAAGATATATTTTCAAAAATCAACCAAGCACAATAAGTGGTGACATGTAAAACTGAACTTTGTTATGAAAATAAAGATAAATCTGGGATAAGAGAGCAAGAGATAAGAAAAGGGAAAATTCAAGAGAGAAAGTGGGGAGCAATTCTCATTCAATTTCTTATGTGTGGTTACAATGTTTGCACAATGCCTCTATTTATAGACCTTCAAGAGTCTTGCACCAAAAGCCACAATTAATAAAAAAAAAAATTGGAGAGCAAGTTGGCTTGGATATGAGTCAATGGACATTTATATAATTAATATTCATAACACTCTCTCTTAAATGTCCATTATAAATGTGCCTCATTAAAAACTTTAACCAGAAAAAGCCCAATGGGACAAAAACCTAGCAAAAAAAAAAGAGTATATTATTCATTGATGCACTGTCTAGTGCTACCTCATTAAAAACATTTCTAGAAAAATCCACTAGGACAAAACCTAGATAAGGGGAAAAGAGTACATTGTGTATTGACTCCCCTTCTTGACAATTAATTGAGATATTTGAGTCTTCAAAGATCGATGTCATGGACAAGATTTTCAAATATTGTACCTTGAAGTGATTTGGTGAATAAATCTGTTAAATTTTTAGTTAAAGGGATTTGCTGGATATCCATTTTACCATCCGTTTGAAGATCACAAATGAAGAAGAGTTTTGGTGAAATATGCTTCGTTCTATTACCCTAAATGCACCTTTCTTTTAGTTGGGCAATACATGTAGTATTATCCTTATATAGGACTGTTGGGATCAGTTTGCCTGAAAATAAACCACAAATGGTTCATAAGTAATGTATTACTGACCTCAATCATACACATTCTCAACTTGCTTCATGTATTGCCAAAATTATGTATGATTAGATGATGTAGCTGATATTGTCTGTTCCATAGATCCCCGTGAAATAGCTACATCTCCACATGTAAACAGATAGCCTGTTTGTAATTTACTGTCATGTGGATCAGACAAAAATCTAGATCTGCATAACTAACTAGTTTATACTTAGATACATTTGAGTAGGATAACCCTATGTCCATAGTGCCTCTGAGGTAATGAATAATGTGTTTTACTTTATTCTAATGCTTATATCTTGCCAATAAATTAACAGCAAATGATATATTAATATGTGTGTGATTAGTAAGATATATTAGTGCTCCAATAGCACTAAGATATGGTGCTTTTGAACCAAGTAGTTATTCATCACCTTCTTCGCTAATTACTCAAGGTTTAAATGGGTCTTTATTCGCTTGCAAAAACCTTACAATCATTGAGGTACATAATGGATATGACTTATCCATGTTAAAAAACGCTCTAGGACCTTCCTTATGTAAGCTTCTTGATATACAAAGATCACATTCTTGAGGTACTCAATCTGTAATTCAAGACAAAATTTTATTCTTCCTAAGTCCTTCATTTCAAATTCTTTCTTTAAAAAACTATTTGCCTTTTGAAGCCCTCCAGGAGTTTTAATGATGTTGATATCATCAACATAAACAACAATTATAGCAAACTCACTTTCAAATCATTTTATATAGATGCATGGGCATATTATATTATTTTTGTATCCTTCTTTCAACAAATAATGACAAAGTCAATTATATCACATGTGCCATGATTGCTTTAGGCCTTACAGAAACTTATTTTACTTAAATAAGTATTGTTCTCGAAAACTTGCATTTTATGTTTCTGGAATCTTGAGTCCTTCAAGGACTTGTGCCTCTGACACCTTGAGTCCTTTAGGATCTCGTGCTTCTGCCTCTTGGAGTCCTTAAGGGACTTGTGCTTTTGGCACTTGCTAATGAATTTTGGCTCATGATCCTCATTATCATTCATGATATCAAATGCTATATTATAAGAAAATATGTCATTAATGTTGACTTCATTTTGGTCTCATCGGATTCTATTCTTAACATAATTTATTAAGATCTCATTATTTTCACACATTTTAGGTTCCTTAGTCTCTTCTGGGACTACAACATTCTCTTCTGGAGATATCTCTTTTAAAGATAATAACTTTTCAGGAGATGGCTCGTCTAGAGCTAATAACTCTCCAAGAGATGGCTCTTCTGGAGCTAAAAACTCTTCAAGAGATGTCTCTTCTAGAGCTACTAACTTTTCTTGATTATTCACTACTTGACCATATATATATTCTTAGCTCATTTTCTCTTTTGAGGATTTTATCTTTGGCACTGATGGGCCTTCTATGCTTCAAGCGTTCTTTAGATTCATTCAAAGTAGGTTGTCCTTCAAGGACAACAATTCTGATAGGAGCATTAGTAGTTGGGACATGTGACTTTGTCACTTTCTTTGGGTCAATAAATGCTTCTGACATTTTGATTAGTAAAATTCTGCAAATGAATTATCTTTTTAACTTCTAGTTCACATTATTTTGTACGAGGATCAATTTGGGGAACAAAAATAGGAGGATGGGTTTCAAGTGAATGGGCTCTCTCTCAAACACCCATCATCACCCATCCCACTTATTTGTGGCAATTGGAATTAAGTTTCACTACCACCCCATTCATTTTTTCTAGCGTGCTCCTCTGGTCCCTTCGATGCTTTTTGTTTTATTTCTTCTCCTTCATTCTCCCAACTTTTGTGTGCTACATGTAGTGTGAAGAGTGAAGGTGAGCGAGAATGATAGAGTGAGAGAGAGGGCTGCTTGGTTTTTCTCATAAGACACTTGGTAAGTTATTTACCTCCTATTTGTGAGCTTTCTCCTTTTCTACTTCCAGTTTTTGATTTAGGAAAATTTTAGGGTTTGTTAGATTTTAAATTTTTGAGAATTGTAGTTGATTATTTTGCTTGTGATGGAGCTAGTGAGGTTTGAACAAGAATTCTATGGTTTAGATTTTTGTTTGCATGGTTGATTTGAGGAAACTAAAGTTAGGGTATGCTTGGGAAATTTTGATTTATGATATGAGATATGTTGAATTTGAATTTAATAATTTATTTTAACTTATTGGAGGTAATATTGATGATTGGATGAATTGGTTTTAATTTTTATAATGATATATGAATATTGGAACTTTTGAGTGAAATTTTAAGAGTTGAAGATTGGGTGTTTTGAAGAAATTAAGGAGATAATTATAATTTAATGATTCTAATAGGTAAGAAAGAATTAATGGAATGAAGAAATGATGGAATGATGATTTTGAGAAATAGATATTTGTGATTTTTCTTAAGGATTTAAAGTAAGTGAATTTTTGGGGATTTAAGGATGAATGGAGAAAACTATTATTGTCAATAACGAGCAATTCCTCCCTCACGCGTTGTGCGGGGAGCATTTTATCCTACATCATTTTTAAACTACTAAAGCATTTTTTTCTTTCACAATTCATTGCATTTTATACGTTAAGGTATTATATCATAATCAAACAACAAAAACAAAAAAATCCAAGTTCAAAATAACTCTACCACATAAACAAACCAAGCATTAATGTTTGTGAAAATGTACCAACATGTGAAACACAAAATAAATCAAGCATTTAGGTTTCTAAATATCTCCTTGTGAACTACATTTGTTGTAGTCCTTTGATCATCATGTCCATTGTCTAGCATGTACATTTTTAACCCATCCATGCTCTTCTAACTTTTGATAGTGCAACATATAATTGATTATGTGTAAATACAGGCTTTGAGAGATATATCATAACATAGCGAAAGTGATTGCCCCTGAATATTGTTGATTGTCATTACAAAGTTTAGGTTGACTGGGAATTGTCTCCTCTATATATGAAATGACCATTGTTTTGAAGGATTCATGTCCATCCTATAAATTATGGCCTTCTTATTAGGGTTTTGAACATTTTCTAAGATCGTGCCGCCTTTTGAAATATTTTTTTCCTGTATTTAATATTTTGATAACCATATTATTTTTTTACATGTAGCAACTGTGTTATAATAGAATATTATTTGATCTACAAATAACTACTACATTGTAATTAGCAGACAACAAATTCCCTTTCATAAAACTTAAAAATTGGTACAACTAATTAGAATGATATATAAGAATGATTTTACAATTTGTGTATACACCTCAAGCTGTATGAAAAATAGCAAGTTCAAAAGTGATTAATAGTAAAATCAAACAAAAATTGCATAGCTAGGCTAGGTTTCTGAACTCATTGATGGTGTCTTAATCAATAATCTAAACTATTGCAAGATTAAGAAAACAATAAAGGAAAAAGGCAAATAGACATGACAAAAATATTGGAAATTACAAAGTAACAAAGCTGATAGTCACAAATATTTTTTAAAATTTTTAAACACAATTAACTTTGCTGAGTAATAAAGCTTATCATTAATTAAGCTCCTTTGGACTTCATGCAAAAAAGCATAAGAGTAGTTTACTTCAGTTGCATCAAATAATTTGGCAACCACCAGCAACTTCTATTAGATTTTTCTCATTTGGCAAAGACCTACTACTGATACAAAGTGCAAACACAATATAGGAAGCATTCATACATAACTGTTCAAACCTCTCAAATTAGCATAAGAGGCCATAAGAATTTTTTTGGTTAGTTTTTCTTAGGTTCTTTTCAGAAAATACTTTAGCATTCCTTCACCAAAAAGTGCGACCGGAAAACTGTGAAGGAGGAAAACTTCCTTGAAAGTGTGGAAGCATAGCTTGTATTTCAAATCATAGCCACAAAGTATAAGCTTTATTAGTTAATAAAGGGAAATTTTCCTTATTCATATAAACATATGAAACATAGCCAAAAAATATATAAACATATGAAAAAACTACTAATCTTGCAGAATTAGAAACCCAAATACATGTAAAACCATTGAATGATAGTTCAAACCTATGGAACATAATGCCAAAAATGAAAAAAATACTTTTGTGTATGACAAGCCACTTTTGTACAGAATAAACAACTTCCTCTACCGTCTTTTCAAAAATAGAGATATTTTCCTAAACAAGCTTGGGTTTAATTTGTACATAACCAATTGTGTAGAACCTAAACAACATTTTAAAATAATATTATTCTACCCCTTCTTTTTCAAAAAAAAGAAAGAAGCTTTGCCCTTCTTTAATACTCACTAACTATCCCCCCAATTTTAAATCCTAGAACCATTGTGAATCCTATATTTGCCCTTCTTTTGTTTGGCCAAGTAACTCTCCATGTAATATCTTTCATGTATACCATAAAGAAGTCTACATCTCTTTGCACTTTGAAAAATTCCTACCACATGATCAAAGGCAAGGGATAACTTATGTTGTGTCCATATAGAGCTAGCCATTCTAACAAATGCCTCATAGAAAATGCTTATTGACCTCCATGACTTCAATACTGTTTCATTTCCATCCATATTAACCTCTTCCAGGATGGATAAGGCTCTCATATCGTTGCTCTCAAAATTTTGAAAACTTGCAAGTAGGATGGATGCTGAGCAACTCCATTGGATTTTTAGATACATGCTCGAGCATTTGCTTTAAAAGCCTACTTTTTTCTCTAAATCTGAATCATAGCCATCAGATAAGAGTTCACTGGATTTCAGCCCAAAATCTTCCAAATCAAAGCCTTGAAACATTACTAAACGTACATATGCCAAAAAAGCAAACTAATTATGCCCCTTTTAGCATAGTTGATATCTAGATGAATTGCATTAACTGCTATATCCAAATCCCACCTATCTTTTCTCATCAACCTAATCAATATCTTAGTAAATTTGTGAGTTTCTCTAGAAGCATCATGCAAGATAGAATTAAACACTCTTACATAAGCAAAACATCATTAGAAGAATTCAAATTACCACATAACTTTTTGGACAACTAGACATTAGTCTTTTGAATCTCATCCAACTTTTTCCTCAGAGCTGAAACCTCATCATGTTTCTGTTCAAGCTATGACTATAAGTGGTTTGAAACAATCCCAAGAGTTTGCAGCTTGTTCTGATTTTCTTCCGCCTGAGGTCGTAAGCAAAACCTAATAGGAAGTTTATAATCAAAATCAAAATTCTTTTACCAATCTCTATAGAACTTTTTGAATTTGTATAGTATTTCGAAGTGCGAAACCAAAACTCTATCAACTGTCTTCACATTTTGCCCAATAAACAGAACATAAGCCATCTACAACTGAACATAGGAAGCTTCAAATGATGAAAACATACCAAACATTAAGGACATCACTATGTGGCTCGTCTGAGTATTAAAAACTTTGATCTCACTCTCACTCATTGACTTCACCATCATTTGTTGAGCTAGCGACGATAGTTTATCAATTTGCTCCAACTTCGTTACTTGTTCTCCACAGGAAGCTTCACCACGGGCAGGTTAGGTGGAAACAACAATGTTTTGGGAGAGAAATCGCAAGCTAGATCTGGTTTGATAACCACAACTTTCTGATCGGTGATAAAATCTTCGATAGAATCCAAGAGAGAGAAGCCATCAAAGTCTTGATCAGCGGCGCCGGCACGTTGAAGGTTTTGGTCTTATAAGTGAGGGCAAATTTTTGGAACATCCCAGAGATTTGTGGTGGTTTAGTGGAGAAGCCATCCATTTCAGGTATATTCTGAGCAAATTAAACTTCACAAATTGAAAACGTGAAAGCAAAGAAGGGTAAAAAACAAATGAGTATGAATCTAAAGGACGGGAAGAATAAGAATTTCACAACTTTTTCTTTCCTTTGAACGTCTTCAAAGAAAAGCGAGATGGAGTTCTTTAGTTCGTCTAGAGAACAATGAATTTGAAAATTCATTGGTCACCATTTTTCTCACCTTTCTCAAAAGCCCACTAGAGAGGATAATGGAAACGGTGCATAATTCAAATCGGGATGCCGTGTATTTAATTTTCTAATAGAAAAAAGGCAATGGAAAACATATCAGAACCCACAATCAGCCATAGAACCTGAAACAGATATTCAATAAACGTTGAAGAAGAAAAGATCTACTTCTAATTTTAAAGTAAAGGAAATGAAGCCCTGCTTTGATTGTAGAAGATGGGAACTTCATTAAATCGTTTTGGTTTAATCTACAGTAATGCATCTTTGGACATGGTTCTTATATTGAAATTTCTTCTACAAATAAATATGTATACCTTTGAGATTGTTGCATATGATCCTACAAATGATATCGAGACTATCGAGATAAACACCTCCACCAAATCTAGCAATGGCCCTTACGTCTATCCAAAAAAATTGAAACATAAATGAAGTGTTATCTATAAGATTGATACACGGTTTTGTAATTGAATTTTCTTCCATAAATAAATGTGTTTACCTCTGAGATTATTGTGTGCCTCCTTTCAGATAATATCGGGTTTATCCAGATAAACACGCCTACCAACTAGCGGAATGGCCGTTAGGTCTTCGAAGTTTTGAATGGTGACTTTTATCATTGAATATAAAAAATACCTTGATGTTGTGGAATAGGATTGGAGCTCTGATTGTGGCTTGGGTTAGATCGCCAATTTTTTCTTTCAATTGAAATTCAAATGATAGTATATGTGTTATAGGCAAGAAGCCAATTACTGCAATTTGAAATTTAAGATTGCCTTTCCAATGGAGTCAAAAAGCCTTGACATGGTGCAGGGGACCAGTGATGTTGACATGTGAATTCGGCTCAATTTTGAGCCTGAGGAGGAAGGAGTAAGAGCTTGATTAAATCCGAGCCATAGAATCCTTATGAACATTGTTTTTTGTAAGAGGAGCCATTTTTTGGAGCTGATGTCTTGGTGGAATAGTATTCTTATATATATATATATATATATATATATTGATTTTAATAAGTGAAATAGAGTTATCGATGTTAAAGATGATTGAAATAGGGAAATTGAGTTATAATAGTAAATTGATAATTTTAGGGATTTGTATTAAAGTGAATAATTTGGAGGTTATATTGAAGATTTAGAATATTTTAATTTGTGTGTTAGATTTTGAGTTGGTATTGATCATGCGATTAATGGAAATAGGGTTTGGTAATTACGTTGATTGGTAATGGTCAAAAATGATAGTTGGGACTTTTAGAGAGACTTTAAGTCTCTAAATTGTTTTTTTAATTGTTCAATTAGTTTGAATACTAAATTGTGATTCCAATTTATTGTTATAGATTGGTTTGTGAATTGTGATTGAGCTTGGAGCTTGGATTCTTGTGGTAAACTTAGCCTTGGTGAGAGGTAACTACTTTCCACTTGCTATGTGTGTTGATTGTTTGTGAGTATTTTTTAAATTATTATGAGAATGAAAATAGTATATTGATATTAATTAGATGTTTAAATGAATAGTTTGAAATGTTTATTGAGATTGAAAAAGTTATCATGATATTGATGAGTATTTTGATAAAAATTGCCTTGTGGGACCTAATTGTGAAACACGCACGCACGCGCGCGCGCACGAGATGAGGATTGAGATATTATGGTATGTATGTGAAGATGATTTAATTAGCATCACCTGAATGTGAAAATCTTAAGAAATTCCCGTTGAGCTATTTATTAATAATTGAATTGGGATGAGATGGAGTAGTTTATTCTACCATGTAGTATAGCCTCCATTGTACATGATGGTTAGCTTCTCATAGCCCCATTGGTTCAACGAGGGGCTGCGACACCCCACTAGTTTAATGAGGGGAAAAGATGATGGTTTGGGGCATGTGCTTTGTGGATTTTAGCCAGTCCTCATCACATAGCAAGTGTGCTTTTGAGTGGCCAGTAACATGGAAAGTAACTTAGCCTATAGGTCTGGTCGGTGAAAATAAGGTGGTTTGTTTGGATTGATTGGAGGCAATTTGGGAATTGTTATATGAAATTTTTGATATAGAAATTGTGATATGAAATTTTTGATATAGAAATTGTGATAGAGAAATTATGGTGTAGAAATTGTGATACGAAATTTGTGATGTAAAGTTGCAAAATGGAATGTATAATACGGAATTTTGTGAATTATAAATCTAATACTTTGTTATATAAACGGTTTCACTTAGCACCTCACAAGCACATATTAGCATGTGTAATGAGTTGGATAATTGGTTACTAAGGCTTTTATCTCACCTCGTTGATTTAACATTTTTTAGGTAATAGTTCTTCTGCTAGTTAATAAGGGAAGGCTCTAAGGCTTGATTATTGTGATAATCTTTGTAAAGCCTCCTCCTTTTTATTTATATGGTGAATTGTTGTGTATTGCCACTGTAGGGCTCATGTTGCATACTCTAATGTAATATTATGTTTTGAATTATACTGTTTTCTATTATGGATAAGTAAGTCAAGAAGATATTTGAGAAAATTGCTATTTAAGTATTTTGTTAATTGAGTTTGATATTGGGTTTGCGGTCATATGAGTATATTCTGGACTTTGAATAGTCCAAGGCCCAAGTGTGTTGCTTAATTATGATTTAGTTTGTAAGACATTGTGAAGAGTTTTATTATTCATGATAGATTTAAAATGTTTTATGGTTGGATAGTTGACTTATGACATTTTATGGATGTTTGTGAAAGAATATTATTAAAAAATGAGTTTATCTCTGAGCTTATGGTGGAATACTATATTTTGAGTTTTGAAAAGCTCAAGGCCCAATTATTAATTGGAATGGTTTTACAAATGTGTGATTTGAAATGACTTAGTGTACAACTAGAGGCATCACTAAAATAAACTTATAACAAATTATTATGTTGAAGTGAATGACGTAAATAAAAGGAAAGGGAGTTAGCTAACTTTGCATTCTTGAGTGTTCAAAGAAAAGAGAAGTACATGTTTTCAATTGATGCATAAAAAGGGTGGGTTTGTGAGTGGCGATAGGATGTGAAATTTAAGGTAAAAACTAAGCCTTTATGAAAATTAATTTCGATAATATTACCACTTTAATCATAATTACATGTTTATTTTGATAAAAAATTTTGGTTCTTATTATAATTCTAGTTTTAGAGTAATAAATGCGCTTTTTACTTTTTTATCCCTATTAATTACAATAAACAAAAAGAATTTATTCATGTTAACTTTTGAAACCAATCATAGATAAGAGCAAAATTGAAAATTTAGCCCATAATTATTGAGTTAATAACTCTCTTTAGTATGTGAGAGTTAGTTAATTTGGACTTATAAATAAGACCAAAGTGGTATATATTACTATATATAATAGTACAATTTTTAAAAAAAAGCTAAATAGGTCAAGTCTGCAGGCTTGTAGGCTAGGCCTTATAAACATAGGCCTGACATATTTACTTAAAGAGACCTGGCAATGGGCTTAGGCTTAAGCTTAGTTTATTTACTAAATAGGCTTGGCTAAACTTAATGTAGGTTAAACCGTAGACCCCTAATAAAGGCCTAGCCTATTTCAATCCCTAAATCGAAGAGGCAGTTTGGTTGGAGGAAAATTGAGGGAGGGAAATGAAAAATTGAGATTTTCCAGCGTGGCAGGCTTTTGGTTGCATTTTCATGTTAGAAAATATTTTCCTCGGCTCACCAATTTTTAGCCATATGATTGAAAATATGTTCTCACCAAAATTAATGGGAACCAATTTTCAAATGGGGAGGGAAAATGCCTAAAAATACTAAAGCTCCTTGATGTGACCTTGGATGTGGTATACAAAGCATGGTATGCAAAACCGGACAGGACCAGCTAGTTCAAACCGAAAATCGGTGAATCAGGCGCTGGACCGGTTCGATTGGGGGCTAGGGAATTGAGGAAGGTGACCCGACTAACCCGAGTTGACTTGGTGCAACTAGGGGTGACCCGGTCGAGTCACGGTTTGCCCCGAGTTGGGGTTTTATTTTTTTTAAAATTTTTTCCATGTGCAAAATGACGTCGTTTTTCTTTTTTTATTTTTTAAATTATTTCCCTCATATCTCACTTCCCATCCAGGCTTCTCTTGGACGCATTCTTTCTGACTTTTTCTTATTTCCATTTGAGTTTTTTGCGTCCTCCAAGTTCGTTTCCCGTCGCCATTAATCACTGAAGATGAAACCAGAAACCCAGCATTGGCCATAATCTGTAATTACCCTTCCTTTTCCCCTTCCTTCTTGCTGTAGCAACTAGAAAGCTATTGTCTTTACCGGTGATATGCTATGTTTGTCGTGACGTCGTCTTTATGGGTGCTGATCACTCTGGGTCTCTGGTTTCCATTCACGGCAGAGACAAGTTCGGCGTCTATGACTAGTTAAGGGTCTCTGTTTTCTCCATGACACTATCATTATGGGTGCTGATTACTTTGGGTTGTCGTGGGCATTAATCACTCTGTGACGCCGTCACTAATTTCAAATTTTCAAGTTTGCTCTTTTACTTGAAAGGTTGCATTTATGACTTTGTGATCAATTTCTCATTGTGTCTATGACTCTGTGACTCTAAGCCAACTACTAGTATTGCGTCTGTGACTCTATGATCGGTTTTAGATTTCAATCACTTGAAAGCTTGCACCTGTGGTCTATGACTCTATGATCGAGTATGTATTAAGAAAACAAATTGATGCTTGTAAGAATGAAATTAGGAGAACAAATTTATTTAGAATTTGTTTTGTTGTCATGACTCTGCTTTGTTTTTCATTTTTTTTAGAATCTGAAATTAGGCAAACAAACTGATACTTGCAGATTGTTGTGACTCTGTATTGTTGTTCATTTTTTAGAATTTGAAATCAGGAAAAGAAATGGTTTAATGACTCAGTTTTGTACTTCTGTTGTTAATTTGGTTTTGGTTCATTTGCTTCTGGTTAATTATTATGGTTCTTCAGATGTCTTCGCATTTCATTTTTTTCAATCATTTGCTTCTGCCTTCATTTTTTTCTTGTAGCTCCTGTTGGAATATTTATTTGTGCTTTGTTTTGAGAATTTTGGTCATGGATAATACAAATACTGAGATTCCAACCCCCACTCCTAATGAGAATACAACCACTAATGTTATTGGTGCTACAACAAATGACTATGAGTTTCCCTCATCGATTCATGGACCTGGAAGAAATGACCAGCATGGGCATATTTTGCCCTTATAAAAGAAGGGAAAGTAAACATCTATACATGTCTTTTTTATACATCAAGTTATAGATAAGGCAGAATAAATAGGATGAAGCAGCACCTTGTTGATGCTATTGGCTGAGTTGCTTTTTGTAAAAAGGTTCATTATGATGTACGTAATATGAAGCAAGAATCTTTAAAAGAAGGTGCAAAGAAAAAGACTTGTAAGATTGTTCATGATGGCATTGAAGATATTGAAAGCAATAATGAACCAATTACTTCAACTCCAATTACGACAGTCCCTGAGAGTAGTGCCAACAAGAAGAGAGTTCTTGGGAGTGTTGAGAATTATTTTGCTCCTAGGACAACCCATGGTTCATAACCAAGCATCAAAAGTGTATTGTCAAGTAAAGAAGCTCAATATAAAGCCAAGATGGCTATCACTAATTGTGTTCCATTTAATACTTTTGATTGACCTTTGTTTTAGATAGCTCTTGATGTTGTTGTATCGATTGGGCCTAGATTTAAAGGCCCTAATGCTTATGATTTTAGAGTTAACTTGTTGAGAGATTAGAAAAAAGAGTGCCAACTGCTCATTGAGGGTTATCAAGCTGAATGGACCGAAAGGGGTTGTACACTTATGGTAAACGGTTGGACTGATGTTAGCAACCAAACTTTGATATTTCTTAGTCTATTCAACACATGGCATGGTGTTTATGAAATTAGTGGATGCTTCATATTTAGTTAAGGATACAAAAACTTTATTCTTATTATTTCATGATGTGATTGAGTAGGTTAGTCATAAGAATATTGTTCACGTGGTGACTGAAAATGCATCCAACCATGTAGCATTGGCAAGTTGATCAAGCGGTGGTTATAAAACAATTTATTAGTCACCGTGTGCTACCCACTGTTTAAATCTTGTGTTGAAAGATATTGCAATCATGCCTCATGTGTTTGATCTTGTGACAAAGGCATCTAATATAACCATATTTGCTTATAATCATATGGTTTTCTTATCATGGCTAAGAAAAAGAGAGGGTTGGAAAGAAATTGTGTGTCCAGGAACAATAAGGTTTGCTACTACTTTCATTACTTTGCATAGCATTTATATGGATAAGCATGACTTGCAGGCTTTGGTTGTTGACAAACATTTTGTTAAGCACAAATTAGTAAGAAGTGAAGCTGGGAAATTGTTTAGTGCTATCATATTGGATAGTCGGTTTTGGATTGATTGCTTCCAAGTTGTGAAGATCGTGTCTCCTGTAACCCCCTTCCGTAATTATATCTGAAATACGTCATTAAAGTGAAATAAAGACCAATAACAATTAAAACTCATTTACAATCCCATACTTGAGATAGGGTTTTCATAAATCCATTTTGAAATCTAATTAACCTGGTCTCATATTCAAATTTTGAATACAATTACTAAGCGAAGATAAATCACATTCATTACAAATATCAGAGTGCACAACATAATCATCCTGGCAATCCCGGGTTCTTACCTTTATTAAAGATACATAGGGCACAATTGCCCATTACAATTTTTCAAATAGGGATTACACAATTCTCCTCAAATACATATACAAATACCCAAATGCTCATTCCAAATACATAATCAAATATTCTCATCCAAACATATATCCAAATATACATTCCAACTATAATGATAACCAACTACCAGAATGACAACTCGAAGGAGTCCTCATCGCCCTTGGCTACTTGCTCCATCCTCGATCCACTACCCTATCTGAAAGGTTAGTAGGGGAGGGTGAGATTCTAGAGAATTTCAGTAGGAAAACAATATCAATATACACGTACGATAAATGTTTAATACATGACATGCTTGCATCACATAACTTATGCTAACACGATAACAATTTGTAAGCTCAATGCTTCAAACAACATACTGATAGCCATAGCATAAA
Source organism: Inga leiocalycina (assembly GCA_963242795.1). Classification (NCBI taxonomy): domain Eukaryota; kingdom Viridiplantae; phylum Streptophyta; class Magnoliopsida; order Fabales; family Fabaceae; genus Inga; species Inga leiocalycina. The sequence goes on from OY725325.1 coordinate 15,307,600, forward strand.
TCGAAACATAACTTCAAATTATACATAATCATGCAAAGCAAATACATGCACCAACACACTAACATAAATATCAAATACATACAGAAGAGATATGTTCCCTACACTTGTTCTTTCCATGTAAGCTCCAGCACCGCTTATTCACAACCAGGCGAATATCGAACCACGTTCAGGGCGAACGTCAAATCTATAACCAAAGCAAGGACATAGGTTTATTCTCTATTCCAAATCTTTACTTTCATTACACTTAAAGTTGGTTACCATTCAACGTCACGGCGACTGCTCTCTACAGTTCATTATCACGGTGGCTTTCACAAAGTTCACAAAATCACATAGTCAATCCCCCGTAAACTACCGTCCCAGCGGAATGGTCCTCAGCCATGGGACCCCCATGCAACCGCAGGTGAAAGACACACAAATAGCCTTTTGGCTCACTAAGACACATCCCCCGTATTCCACTGCCCCGAAGGCACGATCTTCCTACCGAAACACCGATAGGTCGCAGGTGATAAACACACATAAATAGCCCCTCGGATCAGATATCACCATAGGTGGCCCTCTCCGATCAAAACTCCCTCGTAGGTAGCCCTCTCCGATCCGAATCCTCTGTAGATAACTTTTTTCCCTGTGATAGATTAACAACTAGCAACCTCGGGATACTTGATACACATTTCAATTCAAATCCAGTACCATTCCTTTGTACCACAAACCATCCAAGTTAAATCCAATTCTTAAGAATCAGCCCAACTATTAAGTTTGATCCTTGGATCACAACTCAATTCTCAAAGTCTTAACCTTAGTTGAACTGGAAAATCACTTCCCTCAATTCCACGGAGCATTCTCAACTCCAACATAAGTTCAAATATCTCTGCCAGCCTAAGGCACACCAGTCCCCTAGGTCTTAGGGCCCTTAAACACACAAATCTAGTATGACATGGCCAATGTGTCATACCACCTAGGGTTTCTTACCTTACCTCTAGGTTTAACATGAAACCTAGAATCATACTATCACATACTTTGGAAATCATTTTCCTCCATTATCTAATCATACCTATCTTTTCCTCACACAGAATCCGGTGGATTGTCATTCATTACCTCTACCTTTGGGTCTACACATCAGATTCTCGGGTGAACCATTATATCTTTTGATTCCACAATTATTCGCCACTTCAAAATAACCAAATAATATATACACAATCCACAAATCACATATATCCGCTCAACAAGATCACACATGTGTATACACCAACAAACAAAGTCATTCTCTATGACTTAAGGCAGCAACTACTGCCACTATCCTAGCAAATCCTATCTTTGCCAGGAACTGTAGCTCTACTCTGCTACAAAACCACACCCCAATCCCAACTTATTCACAATTGTCACACCCACTCCCATCGGTAGCCTCAATCGGCAACCCTACCGGACGCGCTCCGTCGGCAGCCTCTATCAACAACCCTACTGACTGCACCAGAACTCCCCCGCGAGAGACAACGAGCGGACACACAATGCATAATCACATTAAGATGGAACCGGGTATAACCATCATCAATGCCTGTTCGCATCACTATTCACATTTATGTCAAACTCGAAACAATTTTCAAACACATCACATTCACACGCTTCCGCTGCACACTCTGAGGTCCTTTTTCTCATCTGTGCCTTCACAATGTCAAGGTGATTTAATAGGAGTCCTATGGGAATCTCCCACTACACCTGACCACACCCACAATTTGTGCTAAACCTTGGCCCGATTCAACTCGAATCATTCAGAGCCATAACCAACACATCGTTAAGAACATGGGTCCTCATAACTTTACTCTACAATTCAACGTCAAGAACGGTGGATTAAACTTGTATTCCAATTTTTCACTTCCAAAGGCAATACTTACACATCACATAGCTTTTATGCAACACACATCGCAAACTCTAATTTTACGCACCGCCTTTCGGCCTTAGGTCAACACCAGTGCAACCAGCCTGGTGGCTAGCCATGCTAGCCATGCCGGGGAAAGTGCCCTCAGAATTGTGAACCCCCGATCATATAGTCAAATTAGCCATCCGTTGAACTAGCTCTCATCAACATGATCAAGATTAATGAAGATGATTTAAGCATTAGAGGCCAATTAGAGCACCATACCTTGAACTTCTTCTCTCTCTGTCTCTCTCTCTCTACCTTGAACTTGGACGACCATGGAGGACAAGAGAGAGATGAGAGATGATGAAGATGGGCAGCAGTTTTTTGGCCCAAAAACCATCCAAATAAGGGAGGAGAGGAGAGAGGGAAGAGTTGACAAATTGATCAAGATCCAAGGGTCCAAATTTTGTCATGTGTCACACACCTAATCCATCTTCCATGAGCTCACATACACACACATACACATGATTCCACCCTTTGATCTCTTGCATAAATCAATCCTAACCATTGATCTTGAAGTTACCGATTTGTTTCCTCTTCGATAACCGATCAATTGGTCGGTAACTTTACCGTTTTGCCCCTGATTATGACAATTTCTCTAGAATCACCACAAAACACATTCTTCTCATTCATATCCCCACATAATTCGCCCTCCCTCTATTTTAAGTCAATTTAGATGTTAATCCATAATTGAACTTAAATACAGGGTTTTAGCGCTGCTTGCAACACATACGAATCACATTCGAGTGCCAAATCACATCATAGTCTCCAAAAGGGTTTACTATCACTAACCACATCCACTTTTGGAGTCATTAACCCTTCATCATAATTTGTGATCTTGCTAAACCAGTGCTTAGCAATCCACTTATTTCAGGCTTATTCTCTAGCCTCAAATCTCAAAATTCGGGGTATTACATCTCCTCTCATAAAATTATTGAGAATTGTTAACTTTGATGAAAAACCTTCATTGCCTTATATTTATGAAGGCATGCAAAGGGCCAAAGGTGCAATCAAAGAGATGTTTAATAAGAGTAAGGAACAATATAAGTCGTACACAGATATTATTCAGGTTTGATAGGATAAGCATTTGAAGGATTACCTTCATGCGTCCGCATATTTGTTGAACCCTACATTCTTGTATAGTTCTACATTTATTCACAAGCATAGGGTAGTGCAAGGTCTGATTGATGTGTTTGAGTCCTACTCTAGTCTAAGTCATGACTATCTTACGACGATGCAGAAAGTAGTTGTTTATCGCGATAATAAAGATTCATTTAATAAAATGTCATGTGAAAAAGCAGCCCAGAAATTAGACCCATATAAGTAACAAAGTATACAAATTTAATTTTAATTGCACTTGTAATTACTATAACATGTAATTAACACTCACAATTAAATATTGCAGGTGAGTGGTGGACATTCTATGGGGGTTCGGTTCCAGAATTGCAAAAGATTGCCGTGCGCATCCTTAGCCAAACTGCTTCATCTTCTGGGTGTAAGAGAAATTGGAGTATATTTGAGCGTATCCACTCCAAAAGAAGAAACAGATTGCAACATGAAAGACTAAATGATTTGGTTTATAAACTATAATCTACGATTAAAGAATAGGTAAGTTTCCATTATGGATGTTTAAATTGAATATCAATTTGATTAAGTTTATGCTTTTTGCAAATTATATTTGATTACTTTGATACTCTCTGTTATTGCAAGAGTATATTCAAGAAGAAGCAGATTGATTATGATCCAGTTGACTTTGAATCAATTGACAAAGTCAACTTTTGGGTGGTTGAAGAACACACAACTCCTGACTTTGATGATACAGATATAGCAAATCTTGAAAGTGCTGCTACTGCTGCTAGTAATAAAGAAATTGAACAAACATCAACTTTCGCTAGGGGTTCTGAAGGTTTGTATCTCCTATTATGATTTATGATTATATTATTGTATAAGTAAATACTTACTTATTCATTACCACTTATATTAATTCTTACAATATAGGTAATGAAGACAATGATATTTCTGAGCCTCCATCTTTGAATGGTGATCATGTTGCTAGTGTTTTTGGTTTTCCTTGTGCAGCTTCGCGTCCTAATCCTTTAGATTTAAACACAGTTCAACACAATTTTGAGGGCATTGATTAATAGTTTTAGTGCCCATGGATTTAAATGACTATGTTACTAGTCTTTGTTTTGGTTTTTGTTTTACAAATAGGATTGGGGGATGCTCTTTGTTTTGTTTTTGGATTTGCAAGGAGCTTTGAAAGTATTAGGTTTAGAAAAATCCTTATGTACTTAATGATATTTTTGTAAATATTAAGTTTAAGAAGTTATATTATACTATTGGCTGAAAAAAAATCTTTTATATAATTTTTTAAATGATATGCATGAACATTTAAATTATATTTTTTTTATTGACTCCGGTCTGGCTTCTAGGTTGACCCTAGTCTAAACCACTAACCCTTGAACAAGTATCTCAACCTGTTAAGTGTCCGGACCAATTTTCAATATCTTGATAAAAAAGTGAGTGAGATGCGTGGTTTCCAAACGAACACCTATGTAACAAAATACCAACATCATTCCTTTACAAAAACTTTCTAATAAACTCTTGCACACTAATACTTATGCAACAAAATATTTTTCATTCCATTCCTTTACAGCTCTTTCTTTCTTTGACCCAAACGGGCCTAATTCTCAGGTAGACTACCCTTCTGGTCGGTGAGGGGACGAGAACCTATTGCGAATTTGTGATCCTAAACGGCTTGTTTTTAAACCGCGAAAGGAGAACCAATTCCAAAGAAGGGTGAGGGAATCTGTTGCTTCTCATTCACTTCCGTAACCCTAGCTCTCCCTCGACCTTCGTCATTCTTCTCAACAATCCATCCCTCTTTACTGTGCAGAGGCAGCGGCACTACAGCAGAGCAGTAAGTTTGGTGTTTTCGTTTTGACTTCCTTGATTGATAAATAATCGCATACCCGCCCATTGCCATCCCTAAATTCCAAGCATTGCTTTCATGGAGTTTGGGGCCTGTTCCAGTGTGCATAACAGTGCCCAATTCTTAAACTTCAGCCCTGTCAAAAGCAACTTTCAAAGGCCTACAGGTTATTCCCAGCTTTCTAGTGCTTCATCTCGTTTTCCCACCTCTGTTTCTAGCAGAGGATGCCTATGCAAAGCCATCCTCAACGAAACGGCCGGAACAGCCGGAAAGGTTCCCACTATTTTCTTTTTATTGAACTTTGTGATTGTTGTTGGAATGATATTTTTGGGCAGTGTTTAGTTATCTGATGGGTTATGGTAGAATTTGACGGTCCAGGTGAAGAAGATGGTTGGAGCTCATTCGGGTGGATTTGAGCTTTCTGGTTTGACGGCTTTGTCGCCATTGGATGGTCGTTATTGGGGCAAAGTTAAGGAATTGTCTCCTTATATGAGCGAATATGGGCTAATTTTCTATCGGGTTCTTGTTGAGGTATAAATTTCACTTTAAGCTTAGCACACGGGATTATTTAACAGAAATAGTCGACATTTTTTTTGAAAAAATATTTTAGTGGGTTTGACAGTGAACAACGTTTAAAGAAGCAAATTTATATCATATTGGGATTATACCTTTCGATTGAGAAAGGAATTTTCGACTTTGCCATGTTACATGTTTCAAATAAGTAGAATAATTCTGAAGCAATCATATGTGATTAATTGTTTGATCGGGAATTTATCCTGTTTTACTTTATGATGAGGTAGAATGACAATATCGTGTCAATGCTGCAAAGCTTTAATCTTAAGTAAAAGGATATGACTTGTAATAATTCTTGACGGAATAAGGCTCCTTGCATAAATTTATGAGTGTGTACTGGTGTATATGTTTTCTTTGTATGTTTCAAGTTTGAGCATTTATGTACATAGGCCTACTTTGTCCATGGTGGGCTACTTTTTCTGTCACTTTTGATGAACTTTCTCCTCATCTTGGTCTTTACTTGATCAATTTTTTATCTGTCAGATTAAATGGTTGCTGCAGCTGTCTCAAATTCCAGAAGTTACTGAGGTTCCAAATTTTAGTGAAGAAGCTAAATCTTACTTACAAGAAGTAATTGATGAATTTAGCATCAGTGATGCCATAGAGATAAAAAATATTGAGAAGGTGACAAATCATGATGTAAAAGCAGTGGAATACTACTTGAAGCAGAAATGCCAATCTAATGCAGAAGTTGCTAAGGTTGCCCTTCTCTTCCTTTGCCCTTTCTGCCAATGAAATTGTGCACTACTTTCATTTTGGCACCATGAATTCTGATGGTCCATTGTGGTATTCTTATATATACTCACACTTATTCTTTTTTCATTGCAGGTTCTTGAATTTTTTCACTTTGCTTGCACATCTGAGGATATAAATAATCTTGCACATGCCTTGATACTGAAGGAAGCAATGCACGAAGTCATTTTTCCTGTGATGGATGAATTAATTAAGGCTATATGTAACATGGCTAGAGATAATGCTCATATCCCAATGCTTTCACGTACACACGGACAGGTAGGCTATTTTGTGCATTAATTTAGTAATGAAGGTTTCATGTCTTTTGCGGTTTGAAACTAATGCATTTCCCTATGTATTGCATGAAATATGAAAAATAAGTTATACTAATCATTGTGCAACTCATTAATCATTTTATTATATATATTGATGATGGTACATGAACTTTAATGTTATGCAATGTCATGAAAAATTTACTCTACCATCTTTTCACTTTCCTCTAGCCTGCTTCACCAACTACATTGGGAAAGGAAATGGCAATATTTGCTGTGAGGTTAAGCAGAGAAAGGAAGGAGTTATCTGAGGTGGAGATATTGGGGAAATTTGCTGGTGCTGTTGGAAATTACAACGCCCATTTTGCGGCATACCCTGATGTTTATTGGCCTCAAATTGCAGAAGAGTTTGTAAAATCTCTTGGTTTGAGTTTTAATCCTTATGTTGCTCAGGTATTTTCCTCTCTTTTTTCTTTATGTCAAGACTGGGACAACTTTATGTTATTTAATGAACCATATCCTGAAGGCTGTCAAGACTTGTGAAATTTTTATGGCTTTTGCCATGCCTCTTGGTGGCACTAGTATAGATTATTTAAAAATTTTCATCATTTTTATCTTGTTAACATCTTTAAAAATTTTAAAGAAATTCTGCAATTTTATGACCTTGTGGTTTTATAAATTTAAAGACAGTAGTACACTCTAGTTTTAAACTTGTTATTGATCACCTTATATATCCTTCTGATTATACTACTTTGGTCTAATAACAGATTGAAAGTCATGACTACATGGCTAAACTGTTTCATTCAGTTATCCAATTCAACAATGTACTAATTGACTTTGACAGAGACATATGGGGCTACATATCTTTGGGTTACTTTAAGCAGGTGAGCTTGCTAATATAGAAGTTATAAGCAGTGTAGGGTGCTGTACTTTTAGTATTATAAAGATCTCCTTAATGCAAGATCTTTCCTACAGATCACCAAGGCTGGGGAGATTGGGTCATCAACTATGCCTCACAAAGTAAATCCCATAGATTTTGAAAATAGTGAAGGTAATCTTGGAATGGGCAACGGAGGTCTGTCTCATCTAAGCATGAAGTTGCCTATTTCACGTTGGCAGGCAAGAGTTATATCTGTTTACTTTTTCTATCCAACATTTTCTACTTCATGTCCTTATTGAATCAATCTCAGCTATGATGCTAAGAAGCTCATACCTAATCTTCTGGATTTTAGTTTGCAGCAAGTCTGCATTGTGGCATGTGTGCATATTAGAACACATGTATATGTTGTTTGACCATGCTGTGAAAAATGTAGTTGTGTTAGCTACTGTAGTGTATTGATATCTTAGTACAGTTGAGTGGTAGCGAACCATTGATAGTTTGATTTTAAGTTGCTATTGGAAGTAACAATTTTTGTTTTTTCTCAACTTTTTCAGCGGGACTTGACTGATTCAACTGTCTTAAGGAACATGGGTGTAGGAATAGGCCATTCTCTTCTAGCCTATAAAAGCACACTTCAAGGGATAGGAAAGCTTCAGGTACTAAATATAACATGGGATATTCGTTCCTGGTTTCTCAGAATGTGTTCTCTTTTTCCAGTTGAAATGAAAATAAGGAAGTTGATAAAGTTTGGTTCTGTCCTCTGTTCATTGATAGCAGTTTATCTGAGAAAGTGCTTGTATAAATCTGCAGTGACTTACTGCTTGCAAGCGCATTGAGTAAATTTCTCCTGTTTTCGAATAAACCTTGAGAAAAGAAAATGTCACAATGAGCCTTTCTTCTTGCAGTTGGCATTATTTTAAGTTATGTTTGCCAATTTAGGTCAATGAAGCTCGCTTGAGTGAAGACTTGAACCTGTGCTGGGAGGTACTGGCTGAACCAATACAGACTGTATGTATACACTTCTAACTTCCTGTAATTTGATAATTTGTTCGTTTTCAATGTCTTGAGTGTGCTTTTCTTGAGCTCTCTATTAGTGCTGTGATATTCACTTGACACAGTTCACTTCACGAATTGGGGGACAAGAGACAATCTTTAGTGCTAACTGAGTTATTGATTTTTGTGAATAAAGATGGATGGCTATATTTCATAGTGCCTGTTTGTCTATGCTGCCTGGAGTAAACGCTGTTTCCAAATGTCATCAGTATTTTCCCATCACAAGAAATTGATAACATCTTTTTTTGAGATAAACTAGGAATTTGTGCTTCTGTTATGAAATATAATCAGAAGCAGGATATAAATAATGTTTGGACATAAATGCCTCCATTGAATTAAAAAACTTCAACATTTATCTCAAATATTAATGGTACTGAAAGAAGTACTTCTTGAAACTTGGTTGTGGGAATATTTGTAACCAATGGGCTTTTGTAATTCCTGGCATTCTATGATAAAATGGTTTCGATTGAGTTGCTGCAGTCATATGCAGATTTGTCCTGGCATTATCTATTGTGGGTACTTTTAATGTATATATTTTATATGTTTGCTGTCTTGTTTTATTTGGTTATGTATGCATATCCATATATAGGTTATGCGAAGATATGGGGTTCCAGAGCCTTATGAGAAATTAAAGCAATTGACCAGGGGGAGGTCAGTGACTAAAGAAAGCATAAGAGATTTCATTGAAGGCTTGGACATACCCAAAGAAACAAAGACAGATCTATCAAAGCTGACACCAGATACTTACATAGGAGCAGCCGTGGAGTTGGCCAAAAATGTGGGAAAATGTGTGAATGCTGTGATTGGGATGAACATTGTTTGAGAAGCTCCAGGCCTCAGTAATAGTAACGGGTCTGGTGAAACCTTCCCTAAAATCTAATTCCATGTTGGCTCTCCTTGTACCTTCTACCCTTGTGTGACACTCCATTTTCCTGTGGGGGTATCACCAATGCTTTAGTTCCCTTGGGTCGCTGCAAATCTAGAGAGGATTTCATATTTACACTCAGTTCAAAAATAAGAAAGTCTCCTATATTTCAACTTACAAGATCCATGGTTGGGGGATTAGATTTTTTGTATGGCCGAACTTATTAGCATGTACCTCTTGTTAGATTGAAAGGGACTAATAGTCATCTCCAGTTCCAGAATTGGGTCGACACTGCAAATTATCTGCACAAATCAATGAGTTTTGAATTTTCAGTCTAAAAATGTGACGATTAAAATGTTGTCATCTTTATTTTTTGCAGGAAGATTAAAATGTTGATATAAATGGAATGTTGAGTGCAAGTTATTTATATTTAATTTAAATTATTCCAGATTAACGAAAGAATAGACAGAAAACTTAAAAATGGGGATTGGTTTATTGAGCGTGAGGTAACAATCCTCCCAATTGTTGAATTACGATATGCGCAGTTAGTCGGATAATCCAACTAGGCATGGGTGCTAGGGTACGGCATGCTCATCCCCTAATTTTGGGGTGAGGAACATTTTTTTAATGTATTCTTATTTATTTAGATTAAATTATATACTACACTTTAAAATATTTTGTCATCTGGTATTTTAAATTAATTAATTTATATTCCTGCATTCAGAAATATTTTTCTTGTAATACCAGTATCCTGAAATATTTTTTCAATAGTATCTAATATTTGAAATATATTTTTAACACCAAGTATCTTAAGTTAATTAATTTTTAGTGCATGGAGTATTTTTTCAAAAAAAAAAACTCCTTTTATTTGGGGATGAGCATTCTCTAGAGGATAAGCAAGGAATGTGGATCCAGGAACCAGTTTCCCTATTCATCCGAAAGGATGAGCACCAGGGAGAGCTCTTTCAGATCTGAACTCTCTAGATTTGATTTTTCTAAAACGGGTGATTTTTTAATAAAAAATTATTTTTTAAAAAATGTTAATTAAGATATTATTTTTATTTTAGATTCTGTATCTATTAAAATAATTTTTTCAAAAAAAAAAAAATAAATACCATTCATATCCCATCGGACGATTTAGATCTCCCTGCTGGATGGGCAGGGGATTCACAAGTGCTATTGGAAAAAAAGTCCGTTACCATTCTATTAATAATAAAAAAGGAAATGCAAATTTTATTCCTTTATACAAGTTTATTTGGCAATAATTTTTCACATAAGCTCAATTACTTATTTTTTTTAAAGGAGTAATTATATGTAATGTTTTATAACTTACTAGAACTAATAGAATTAAGGGTTAAGATACAAAAATACTCATAATCTCTTACCAAGAGGGTATCCAACACCATAATATTTTTTTAGGATGTAAAAATATCTATGAACATTCAAATTAGAGCAAAAATGCTTAGACTGTTAAATTTAATCTAATACCATTACATATGCATATGCAAAAATAGAAAAATAGTATGGGTCTTATCATAAAAAATAAAGATATTAAATTATATTTAACGATTCTTCTATTATTTTTACTCAAATTTTGAACATTTATAAATATTTTTACACGTTAAAAAAATATATAGTGTTTGATGCATTTTTAGTAAAAATTAATAAGTAGTTTTGCACTTTACCCCAACCCTATAATTAAAACAAAAGTTGTACGAAAAATGGCTGCTTTTTTTTAAAAAAATATTATAACAAAATACCAGCCATATAAAAGGATATTTTGATAAACATTTTAACAAGCGCCAGATCCACTTCTTACCACCAATCCAAAATGTAGTTTGCTTATTATTATTATTATTATTATAGGATAAGAACTAAGAAGGCACGTTTCTTGAGATATTATGACAGAGTCCTGGGAAGATGATGACAAATATAATGGATACTGTAATTTGAGGGAGGGGAAACTAGTGACACCGTACAATCCTTGGTATGCCCACATGCAAACTGAACAAAACCTACTATACTACTGCCTCTCCAATACAGAGCACCGAACAGAGAGACGATGACTGTTCAATACAGAACTTCATCACAGTTAATAGCTGAGCAGCCATTGGAGCTCTAGACACTAAACAGAGACCCAAAATTGACATCCTACCGGCGATATAGAATGGTACTATCACCACATTTTGCTAGTTAGAAAGCAAGAAAAGGAAGAGAAAGGAAACCTCTAAAAGAATTTTCATGCAAGCCTTGGCTTCCCCAGCTGTAGCAGACCACGACCCAGAGAATTGGAAAGAGTACTTGTTAGTCAGATTTGGGTACAAAATCCCCCAATGCTGACCCGATTCTTTTGTTCCTTTCTTTTCTTCATCAAACAGCTCGTATATGTAAACACCCAACACTCCTTCCTTCCTGAGAGGAGTACCTTTGCCGGACTTCAAATGCTTCACAAGGCCTTTCAGATATATCTCGGCATACGCCTTGTTTGCATCCTCCTCAGTCCCGGCAACGGCTTCGGCAGTGATCGGCCAACCCGTCTCCGTCACCACAATGGGTATATTCTCATACCCGGCCGCCGCCATCGCGCTCACCACCGCATCGATCATCATATCAAATAGGTTCTGGTACCGGACACCGGCGACGACATCGTCTCTGAAATTGAAAGGATACTCTAGAAACAGAGCAAACCCAATCGGAATCGCGGAATTGAGCCTGTATATGTTGTATGGGTACAAATTGATCAAGAACGACGAATTAGTGTGGCTCAGGAACTGGAGGATCGGCCCAATCAAATCAACACCAGCGAAATCATGGAATCGAGCGGCTGACGGAGGGAACGACTTCGTAATAACGCCGGCGAAAGAGAATGAGGTCGAAACGGTGACGTTTCGGATGCCAATTTCTCGAAGTGACAAATGGACGTTCCGGATCGCCGGGAAGAGAAGGTCGACGGACTGCGGCGAGGCGACAGCGAAGTCATTGCCGACGGAGATAGTGGTGATGTTGACGCGAGGGTAGAAGGGGACGACGTGACGGTACAGCCAGTGGAGGGCGTTGGAGTGATTGGTGCCAATGGAGGAGACTAAGGTGTTGGGAATGGTGAGGACGATGGAGACATTGGTGTACAGGAAAGCTTGAATGATGTGAGGGTCTGAATCTCGGAGGAGGAGAGAGTTGATGTTGAGGGAACGAAGGGCGGTGGGAATGCGGTTGGGCGACGGCAAGTAAGAGTGGTGGGTGACGCCCATGCATGGGAGGGAGGAGATAGCTGGGAGGAGAGAGAAAAGGAAGAGAGAGAAAGAGGAGCAGCGAAACATGGCGGTTCAGATTTCTTGAGCGTGAGGAAGGAGAAGGTTAGTTACAGATTTGGCGGGCTCTCACCAGTTTCTGGTGTTGCCATTAGCTTCATTCCAGTTTGTTTGGATTCGAAGTGCATCACAGCGTGAGCTTCATTACATTGTTAAACCAGACTATTGTTAATTTTTAAATTAGGGAAATCTTTTTTTTTTGCCGGGGTAATTAGGAAAATCTCATATCTACCAAATTAATTAGCAAAAGCCATCTTTGACATTAATATATATATATATTGTTAGGCATATATATTTTCTTATTGAAGATAATTCTGATAGAATCACTGTCAGATACTAAATACGGGCACCTATTCCAATAAAAATTTGAACCAAGTTGATAAGGTCTAAGATCCAATACTGGATTGGACTGTACCAAAATGAGCAAGAAATGGTAAAAAAATCAAGTGAGTGTTCACACGAAAAAATGGAGTGTGTAAATACTAAATAGTGCATGTTTGGGAAGGGAAACCATCAAACTATGGTTTCAAAAACCCTTTTTCCATAAGTTATGACAAAACTCTTCTCACATATTTAATTTATAAATTATAAAAACATTTTTAAAAAGCTAAAATAAATACGGTAGGCACTAAAAAAAATGAAAAGTCGATTAAATTTAAATTACAAAGATGTTTGTGTACTAGGTAGCAGGAACTAAAAAAATAAAAAGTTGATTAAATTTAAATTACCAAGACGTATGTGTACTAGGGGTGTTCATGAAGCCCAGAGTCCGGTACGCCCACCCTGACATAATAAAAAATTGCCCTTCCCAATCCAAAAAAAAGCAGTCCGAAAATAATTGGGCACAATCGGGCTGGGCATTTTAGTGGGCAGGGCCGGGCATTGGGCATGGTATGCCGCCCTGCCCATTTGGCCCTGCCCAATAGGTATATAATTATATATATTAAAATATGTGATGTAAATATTTTTTTTGTATAACAGTTTATAACTTTATATAATTATATTATATTATATGTTTTGTTTTATTAGGCTATTTTGGTATTATATATTATTTATGGTTTTGTTTTTCTTTCTTTGTCTAGATCCTTTCTTTCTCAGCTTGGTCTAGATCCTTAGGGTTCGAGGGTTCTATTTGGGATAGTTTTAGAACTTAGTGCTCGTTTTCTTTTCTTCTTTTTTTTCCTGATCTTGGTTTTTTTTCTGGACAACAGAAGATCGAATGTTTTGTTTTTAGCATTTATTTGTTGTGTAAAGCTTGTGATTTCTCTCCATATGATTTTCTTTTTTTTTCCTGAGCTTGGTTATGTTAAGGTCGATGGTTTTGTTTTTAGTAGTTGGAGAAGAAAGAATGTAATGGGTATAGTTGGCTAATGGTGATTGAAGAGGTTTTTTTTTTTCTGAGCTCTCTATATTGGTTATTGGCATGGAAGCTGTTTTTTTTTTCCCACATAAGGTGTGCGTAGGGCATCTTTAGTTGTGAACCTGTTTGTGCTCCCTTGAAGAATAACTTTAAAGTTGGGTTGATAAATGTTGGGCAAGGCAAAGCCCACCCTCGCCCAGCCCGCCCACGCCCAATCCAAAAATGTCTGGGCTTCTACGTGCAGGGTTGGGCATCGGGCTATAAAATGAAGCCCAATGATTTTTCGGGCAAGAGCGAAGCTCTGCCTATGTACATCCCTAATGTGTACTAGGTCTAGTTTTCTAGCCAAGCTTATTATTGTTGTCACAGTAAAAAAAGTAAGGTTTTAGAAAAATAATGAATGCGTATCAAAATGAACAACTCGGAATAATGAAGCATGTTTATTGAAGATGAACCAAAAGGGATATGCCTTGTTCTATAATATCTTTTGCCTTAGTTCAAGCTGACAAGTTTCCAATTCCAAATACTGTCATGGATGGAGGGAGTGTTTAGGCATTGTCACAAAGCATAACAATTTTTTGAAAAAACCAAGAAAAGGATAGCAAGCTGCTATGAAACTTAACTTTTAGGGAAAGTCACTTCTAGATCTCAAAGAAGTAAAATATTCTCAGAAAAGTCCCTAGAAAAACTAAAATATTTGAAAAGTCCTTAGAAACTTTCCTGATATTATTTCCCAAAGTTAGATGACACACATACCTCTCTTCTATTATTTTTCTCTCTCATTCGTTCTGTGTTTTTGCTTTCAGATCTGACCTTTATTTTTCAGCTCCTTGCGCACTCTCTTTGCAGAAATGGTGGCGATGGTGAAAGCCAAAGCTTTGAGGTGGTGAAAAATTTGTGGGATGGGATGTAAGATAGAAGGAAGAAGAAGATGGAAGGAAGATGGTGGGATTTTTTTGATCTCAAGCTTCCGCCATTTTTAGAGAAGGAAGGGATGAAGGTGATGATGATGATGAATAGTCCAACTCATTCCCCTTTTCCAACCTCATTGTGCTGTGAAAATGCTGATATGAAAAACAATTAAATTGTTATTAATTCGCGCAGTTGTAATTGTTAATATAACAGTAGTAGTTTTTAATACGGAAAATGAAGTTGGGTGTCATAGTGCTCTATTTTTGAAAAAGGAAACAGAGAAAGTGGTATGTTTGAAGTGGTGAGGTGCTATGAAAACGTTGATATGGAAAAAAATAAATGGTTGTTAATTCATACAGTAGTAGTTGTTAATACGGAAAATGAGGTTGGGTGTCATAGTGCTCTGTTTTTGGGAAAGGAAACAGAGGAAGTGGTATGTTTGAAGTGGTGGGGTGCTATGAAAATACTGATATGGAAAAAAAATTGTTGTTAATTCGTGCAATAGTAGTTGTTAATATAACAATAATAGTTGTTAATACGTAAAATGAGGTTGGGTGTCATAGTGCTATGTTTTTGAGAAAGGAAACAGAGGAAGTGGTATGTTTGAAGTGTTGGGGTGCTATGAAAATGCTAATATGGAAAAAAAAATTGTTGTTAATTCGTGCAATAGTAGCTGTTAATATGAAAAATGATGTTGGGTGTCATAGTGCTCTGTTTTTGAGAAAGGAAACAGAGGAAGTGGTATGTTTGAAAAAACAGAGCACTATGACACCCAACTTCATTTTACGTATTAACTACTGCGACTGTTATATTAACAACTACTACTGCAAGAATTAACAACAATTTATTTTTTTTCCATATCAGTATTTTCATAGCACCCCACCACTTCAAACATACCACTTCCTCTGTTCCTTTCCCAAAAACAAAGCACTATGACACCCAACCTCATTTTCCATATTAACAACTACTATTGTACAAATTAACAACCATTTTTTTTTCCATATCAGCGTTTTCATAGCACCCCACAACTTCAAACATACCACTTCCTCTGTTTCCTTTCCCAAAAACAGAGAACTATGACACCCAACCTCATTTTCTGTATTAACAACTACTACTGTTATATTAACAATTATAACTATGCGAATTAACAACAATTTAATTGTTTTCCATATCAGCATTTTCATAGCACAATGAGGTTAGAAAAGGAGGATGGGTTAGACTATTCATCATCATCATCATCACCTTCATCCCTTCCTTCTTTAAAAATGGCGGAAGCTTGAGATTAAAAAAATCTCACCATCTTCCTTCCATCTTCTTCTTCCTTCTATCTTACGTCCCATTCTACAAATCTTTTACCACCTCAAAGCTTTGGCTTTTACCATCACCGCCATTTCTGCAGAGAGAGGGCGCAGGGAGCTGAAAAACAAAGGTCAAATCTGAGAGCGAAAACGCAAAATGAATGAGAGAGAAAAATAATAGAAAAAGGGCATGTGTGTCATTTGACTTTAGGAAATAATATCAGAAAAGTCCCTATGAATTTTTCAGATATTTCAGTTTTCAAGGGACTTTTCTAAGAATATTTTGTTTCTTTGAGACCTTGGAGTGATTTGCCCTAACTTTTATATAATTATTTTGAAAAATGAATTTCAACGGGAGTTATACGAATTCTGATTTGCTTTCTAATTTCGTGACTTATTTTTTGAAGTTAAAATTTACGTCTCCGTTGTAATACATGTAGGGCATGATTTGAATGACTAATTTGACTATGAGAGGTTAATTCATTTTAGCCTTTGAGATTGGAAAAGACTGACCCACTCCCAACGGTGCCATTATATGCTTGTTTGGCTGTAACCAGGAAAGATATTTGTATTCTTCAATATTCAATTAGATATTCCGGTCGTCATAAAATTCTCCTTGCTTTTTTCCGCTTCCCCACGTTCATACTTTTTTCTTCCTGCAATATCCTCATCAATTTGATGCCCATGCACCTAATCTTCTTTTTAAAACAATTGTCCGAAGATTTTTGTAGCTCGGGCACAAAAGCAAGAAAAAAAAAGAGAGCAAGTTTTTTTTCAAAAAAAAAATGAGAACTTTGAAAATTGAAATCCATGGAGCTATAAACTTGGAGAGTGATGGTGATAGGCATGAGGAGAGAGACGAGAGGGGGTGCAATGAGCATTAGCATCTAATTATAATTTGATCCGTCATCATTTTTCCCTCTTGTTCGGTCCCTTTTACCCTCCAAATCTGTAACTGGTCTCAATCTTCTTTTCGCTTTAAATCACAAAAGGCTCCATAGACCATAGACAAACCACACCGATCCGCCATTTCTCATTCTCTTTTTATTTCAAGGTAAGCATACTCCTCTGATTCTGCCAGTTTTATAGCATTCAATCAGCTCTCGAACCCGCTTTAGGGCAATTTCTACTCGATTTTCTGTAGTTTTCTCTGGAGTCAAACAGATTAGTAGACAGATATTTATCTTTCGGTCTCACCCATTTCTCATTATTGACTCGAACTCTTTTCTTCTGCGTCTTTTTTCTGGGTTAGTCTATCAACCCAAGTTATTGCAAATAGAAATCTGAAAAGACACAGGGTCTGGTAATCTGATTCACTGCCGTGGGGATTTGGAATTGGTGATAAAGCTTAGATCCAAAGGGCATAGCTATGTCTTTCATCGGTACCCAACAGAAGTGCAAGGCTTGCGAGAAAACGGTCTATCCTGTGGATCAGCTATCCGCTGATGGTGTTGCTTACCATAAAGCTTGCTTTAGGTGCTCTCATTGCAAAGGAACATTAAAGGTAGTCTATTGTAATTACTTGTCGTTTGTACTGCATTCTCGATTCAAAGGGGGAATCAACTATTTTTCTTTACTCTTAAAGTTTACTTTCGTATTTCTTTTTTGTTTGTTTGCTTGAATCTTCACTTTATTTTGTGCTTTGGTTTGTGTAAACTCCCATAGGCTGCAATGGCTTCTGAGAGTATGGTTTCTTTGATCTGAGTAGATCGAAAAATGTGTATCCATCCTTAATATCGGCCACAAGAAAACAATGGATGCCTAAACTACGGGATGGTTTGTCACTGAAGAATGTTGAATATTTTAACTTGTTTATAAGAAAGCTGTTAGACTGCTAAAAAATGAAATTTAAACATTATTGATGATGTTGAACATGCTTTAGTGTACTTGTAAAACAACGAATCCTTTACATTATTGATATCTATTTTCAGCTGAGCAGCTATTCCTCAATGGAGGGTGTTCTCTACTGTAAGCCTCATTATGAGCAGCTCTTCAAGGAGACAGGCAGTTTCAAAAAGAACTTCCAGTCACGTAGGTCTTCATGCAAGATAGATCTCTATTATTGATTTCTAAATCAGATACCTCTTTAATTGGCAATAATTTCATTTTGAACAGCTGCAAAGCTAGCTGATAAGACAACTCCTGAGCTGGTAATAAAAATATTAATCTCTCTCTCTCAACTTTGTTTAGATTATGCAATTCATTGATATCATTTGTCTGTGGCTTTTGGTGTTATTGTTGAACATTAGCATCTTTTGTTTATTTCAGACAAGGTCCCCTAGTAAGGCTGCTGGTATGTTTTCTGGGACACAAGAGAAATGTGCTACGTGTGGCAAAACTGCTTACCCATTGGAGAAGGTACAGTTCTGGATTTTTCAGAAGCGAATTGTGTGATGATATTTGATTTAGGTTATACTTTTGTTATGAATGAATTATATGGGTGTTTAGGCCTTGATAAAGATGGATTATTACTATTCGCATCCAGATTCATTATAGTAGTGGAATTTTTTCTCCCTGGTTCAATAATATGTGTGCAACAGAAACAAATGGTATTCATGTGTACCTGGAAATTGTTAGGGCTATGGCAGAATATAAGGATGGTAATAAAATCTCTCTGCTATTCACTTTATTTAATGAGCGTTGGACTCAAATGTCAGCATGAAGAGAGGCATTCAATAGTTTTTGTTTCCTATTGGCATTGATTGATGAATATGTATTGATTTCTGTTCTACATGCCTCCTGTAATATCATGCTATGCTATCAAACATAGGGACTTAGGATTCCCTTGCGTTGATTGGTTTTAATATGACTTCCTTCTGTTATTGAGAGACTTGTTACAAAATGTTATGTATAATAAGGAACTTGTTGGTTCAGAGTGAAATAGAATGTTTCTATATATCAAATTATTTATTCTATCAGTGCCCATTTACCCTAAGTGATTGAAAAAATATAAGCAGTTAACCAGTCTGTGTTGCTTATTTATCATGATCACCATGAACATCTTTAAACTGTAGGGATGGCGTGCTGGTGTAATATATTAATTCCGAAAAAAAAAGATGAATATAAGAAAGTCGTGGCACTAGTGTTCAACTCAGTTAGGACTGAGGAAGATCACGACTGACTCGTTACAAACTTAAAGTCAGTAACTAAATTCTCTTCTGGTCCTTAATATAAGGCATATTTGGAGAGTTGATTTTGATCTTAAATATAAGATATAGTTTTCATATTTATCAATTTTTTTATAATTTACTCCTCTTGATGCTCCTCTTGATGCTCCCTCATTAATAACCAAAGAGGAGAAGGAATGAGGGGAATAAAGAAGATGACTTGAGTGTTTTAGAAAATACATGTCATATTAACTAACTCAACTAACTTCCTTAATCTAATCAAATTAGGTAAATATATCTTATATTAAAGACATAAAGGAGTATATTTTATACCTTACTTAAATGAGCAAATCCTATTATTATATCTTCATAGTCATGTTGTATTAAAATGTCAAGTTTTGTTTGTCATCATCTATAAAAGCTAATTATTCTGGGTGTAGGTAACAGTGGAGGGCCAAGCCTATCACAAATCATGTTTCAAATGTTCACATGGTGGCTGTCCTATATCACCATCTAATTATGCAGCTCTAGAGGGCATTTTGTACTGCAAACACCATTTCTCTCAGCTTTTTAAGGAGAAAGGAAGCTATAGTCACCTTATCAAGTCTGCATCATTAAAACGAGCAGCTTCCCCTGTTCCAGAGTCCTGAATCTTGCTGCCTGATATTTTTATTGACTGTCTGTCCTTTCCGGCAAGTGTTTGTATGTGTGTTTTTTTTTGTTCTGGCTCTATGATGATGCCCTTTTACTGTGCTTTTTATGTCGTCCTATGTGTGGCGTGCAAATCATTATCAATTGTGCATTCAGTTAAATAGTGTGGCTTGCAGGATGTGTCTTTCAAAGGGATGGCATAGCCTCTCATCCATTTTGTACCTGTCTTGAACTGATAGTGAAGGAATCTTTATTGGCTGTGTTTTTAATGGATTCACTCATTCATCTTTGTAATCTCTTGCAAATCAGTTCTAATAGGAAACCAGGTTACTGGTATATTCTCAGAAGTTATTTGTGTTTTATGTTTTATTATGTGTATTGTGTTAATTGTTGCAAGTGTCTGCTGGTGGTTACTATCATATATGCATTCTATCAAAATCATGGACGAATAAAAGTTACAACCCCCACCCCCCTCTTTAATGTAGGATCTAATTAGGAAACTGATATTAGTTCAAGTATAAGACCAATTTCTCATATCTCAATTTATTCCTAATTTATTTCTATTGATATTCTTTCAATAATAATTAAGATAATTAATAGAGAGATTGAGAGAATTAAAGAAGATGATTAATATATTTTTTAAAAAAACATATCGTATTGACTGACTTAATTAATTTTATTAATTTAATCAAATTAGGTAAATAGGTATTAAATTAAAGACTAGAGAAAGTATTATTTAGAAAATTATCTTGTCAGCTTCTCTAAGACTTCATATTCTAACTCTAGAGTTCTCTTCGTCTCTCCTCTTTCTTCCCCTTTCTCCTATTTTTACTTCTATTTTCCGGGCTCTCCCACTTCTAGGGTTAGATTCTGATTCTAGAAGACTCTCACCTCTACAATCATATTCTATCTTCAACTTATTCTATCGGAAAACCTCAGTTGCAAACACAAAGGAAAATTTGGAAGAAGTATCATTGAAACAAAATATCATAATCATAATTATGTACAAATCACTATGAATGAAATTGATCTATGACGATTCCATCATGCAATACAGCAAGAACATGAATGAAGAAGACCTCAACAAAAGAATTAATGCAAGATATTCCTCGATGACCCCAGCATCATGGGTCTGATGATATAGAGGGAATGAGAAAAGAGTATCATTAACTTATTGAAACTACGTAACTGTGGGCTGATTCTGCAGAACTGCCAATACAATGAGAACCCCGCTGAATGAGGCTTTCAGAGTGGGAAAAAAAATGTTGGGCCAAACATTTCACACCTCCGGATTCTGACAACTAGTACCATCCTTCAACAATTTTGCCTCATGGAATCTTGAGGTCGTCTGTGCAGTAGTAATGAAAACAAAATATTGGGACATCATTTAAGACCTCCCTAAGATTGTTGTGGCTTGCTTCGCTTCTTGGCTTCACTATAAAATATGACTCCACCCACAGTGAGCGAGTAACCTAGCATTCCAGTGACAGACACTGGGTTTCTAAATATAAGAATTGAAACCACTACAGCTACAGCCCCTTTAGCATTTCCGAGTACCTGCATGAGCCAACTCTTGTGTTAGTCCGTGTGCATATCACATATGCCAAATGCTGAGAACATCTAATAAAACAAATAACAAATGTGTTGACAAGGTTGGGGGCTTGAGGCGGATAGGATAGAAGGAAGCCATGAGCAGTCATGTAACAAATCACACGTTCAACAAATTTGCTTAATGTATCAATGCAGCCATAGCTCATAATTGCTATGAAGAGATCATTAGAATTAGACTTCGTTAAGAGGCCACATTCCATATAAACCTTCTAAGGATTCCACAATGTAAATAGCAAAAACTGGTGAAAATATCTCAATTCATGACATTGATTTATAGTTGTTGCCTTCCTTCCACTAACATCTTTAGATTGTATAGAGGAATTTCACTCCAATCAGAGTACTTTCTCCTATCAACTTAAACTACAAAACATGGGGCCACTACTCCATCCAGTGATCTTATATCCTTTGAATCAAGACAAATATCTACAACTACAACCATAACGTGACATAGAAGAAAGAGAGAAAGCCGACATAAACAGAAGTTAATTTTGAACCTTCCTCTTCAAAACATACATAAAAAACACTCAGGAAAATGGTCCTCAGTTTAAGTTTCTGCTATGCGACCTATGGCCATAAACTTATCCACTGCAATTTGGTCCGATGGCATTCATTCCCAAATGAGATCATAACTGAATGAGGTTCCAGCAAATCATGGTCAAAACACAATAAATAAAAAACAAAAGGCCCTCAGGATTTGTTTTACTCAGTTGAGAAAGAAGACAGGGCGGCTGTGAACAAGGTTATTCAGCTGTGACCAGGGAACCAACTAACTGAACCATGGTTTCAGCTAGCCTTAGACGAGGAAGAACATTTTGGTGGAAGTACAGAAAAGATTACTGACAATTGATTCTCTCAATCTCTCTGTGTTTTTTCTTTTTCTTCTTTTTTTTTTTTGGGCTGGGGGGGGGGTGTTTACAATATCTGACAAGCCCACTTCAGAAGTGAGTCACACTTGAATGTGTGGGATCCACCTAAGCAATACACTCCATGCACTCAGTGTTTGTCTTTTTCACAGGATCCATTCTAGAGTATTTTCATATCCTGAGCCATCTTCAGTTTTGCATCTTGTCCCTTCTCTTACTTTGCTGGTTTAAGCATTGTCCTTAGGTGCTGTACGCTGGCTTGAAGCATTTTATGAGACATGTTACAGGCTTCATAGTACCCTTACTCACTCTTGCCTAACTTTTTATGTAAGTTTCATACTCCATTTATGTTCTCTGTGCTGTTTAGTGTGTGTTGTGTTGTGTTTGGTGTTGCTGGAACCTGTCTAATGGTTAAGTAGTGTGATTTGAAGAGTGTTGTATTCCATTGCATAACAAGATCCCCCATGATGCAATAACATATCAGTCCTTCGTGCTTTCTGTGCTCTCTTTCGGCATTAAACAAATCATGCCACAATTTGACTCTACTGATAGCAACCCCAGTCTAAATATTTGAACCGTTGTGCTTTACAGGTAAAATTTCACCAAACAATTCATCTTTAGAACTAATTTATCATGACATGTCAGCAAAAGGGTTGGGCAATGCTAAAGTCTAAGCTAGCTTTAAAATTTTCACTGATCCTCTGAATTGTTATTGCAACATGCTGGTGTTATAAATTTATAGTCTACCATTAGTTAATCACAAGAGATTCCACCTTTCACTAAAACAAGATAAACCCAACCACAGACATAGGAATGCGCCCAAGTATGTAGTGAAAATGAGTTTAAAAGAAACAAACCACCAGAATGATGAAAACTATGCCAAAACACATATACACTCTAATTTAAATGCTTGATCTGTTTGTAACAATTTCAAATATTGGACTTCTTATTTAGAGAAAAGTCTATTAGATTGAAAATTTTGGCGGGGGAAAAGACATAACCCTATCTGAAGAAGTGGGACATACCTGAAGGGTAAGAGCACTGGTGTGCTTTGTGACCAGAAAGTTGGTCAAGTTGACAAAATATGCAAGTGATGAGTTAAATAGCAGATACCAGATGATCTTGACATCATCTCTGGCAAGAGCTAATGTGATACCAACCACATTTTCTTCCATTATAAGTGTGGCTGGAAGAAGGAAAACAACTGCCATTGGAGCCATGTAAAGAAGAAGGTTCATAGAATTCAGCTTCTCCCTAATATAAAATAACTATAATGTGAGAAGTTGTTGAAGATGTTGCTATAGCAGCACAAAGTGTAGAATAGATCAATGAATTACTCAAAAATAGCTTACCCTTCAGAAGAAAGTAAAATTCCTTGTAACACTGTTTTTAGGGCCCTTGCAGCTGTCGCTGCAACACATATTATGAACCCAAATAAATGGAAGCTTGGTTCACCCTATAATCACATAAAGACCAATAGAAGTAATAAATTAGAAATCCGAATATTGTGTGCATAACATAATTTGAACATTACACAAGAAAATCCATTTAGAAATTCAACATTTAAGAAGCACCAATGTCGGCATAGGATTTGTAACAAAAGTAACGAAAACATAAAAGTACATTTAAAGATTCTATTCAAATGATCACGCAGGGCTTCAAAGAGGTTTAGAAAACAATGGTGCACAGAATGATCTAAACAACTTGTTATCTGGAATTACAACAATTCATTTCATGCTGCCGCCCGACATCATATGTGGTCTTATTGTTACCTCTATTTCTGGAGGGAAATTAGATCAGATATATTTTTCTGAATTGGCAAGAGACTCAAGTAACATAACATAAGAAATCAATATGCCAGCAACAAATTTTCCATGAACGAAAACACAGTCTATAACATGCACTTCATCCAATTCTAAATAGCATAGAAAAGCAATATAGAAGAACACATGCAGAGTCGAATTAAAAATTGACAAGAAAAATAGGATAGCTCACGTACCCCGCTTGCAATGATGACTCCAGTAACAACAGGAATAAGGGCCACATAAGTAAGCCAGGCCTCCCTCTTGAAAGTCATGAGGTAAGCAAAAACTGCAGTGAAGAATGGAGTTGTGGCACCAATTGCCTGGTTGAAGGACACAGGCAAGTACCTAAGCGAAATGTTGCCAAAGACGACGGAAATGCAGAAGATTAAACTGAGGGCGGAGATCTTGAGGAACTGGACCCGGGATCGAATGGTCTGCATAGGCACTACCTTCAACCAAGCTATAGCAACGTAGCTGAACAAGGAGCAAGCGGTCATGTGGCACATGGTTAGGAAGATCGGGTACTTGAAGCCATAGTTACTGAGCAAGTATTTGTTGAGCAAGAGTACCCCAATGTTGGAGGAGTACCAGGAAGCGATAAGCCCAAATGTGAACAGACGACTGGGAGCCTTCATTTTGGGAGGCCGGCCTTGATCGGAGTCCTGAAATTCGGAAACAGAGGAGAAGGGGGTCAGCGCGGAGGGGTCAATTGTATAAGTAGAAGAAGGGGATGGATCTCATAGGGTTTAGGCGAGGAGGGATCTGAGCATTGGAGGAGCTATGGAGAAAAAGAGATTAGGCGTGAAGAGAACGAAAAATGCGAAAGCCTTCTCCCTTGGATCTGAGAATCTGGCGTGATGGCAGACAAGTGGGCAGCGCCAAAGAAACAGAGAAATTAAGAAGAAAGTTACAGAATGAGACAGAGGGGCAGAGAAAGAAAGAGAATGGTTCGAATTAAGGAGAAAGCTGGAGGCTCGAGAATTACCGACAAGAATCGTGCCTCTGCAAATGAATGGAAGAGGCAGTGGGAAAGAGAAGGAGCATTTAAAGCAGAGGAGGGAAACGCGTACACCAGAGAGACTCGTCTCCCTGCAGTTCGATTTTTTTCAATTGAATTAATATTTTATTTATGCTTGGAGGGACGAAGAAAGAAAATCACAGCATATATATTTTTCTCGTTTTCTTGGCTAATAATTCAATTAAGTTGGTTTAATTAAATTTAAAGTATGACATAAAATTAGGGTTTGGAAATAGAAACGTCAAAATTGAGGCGTCTAATGAAATGGAGGTTCAAAAAAGACGGTGATTGCATATGAAACAGAAAGAAGCCATGAAGGATAAAAATTTTCTAAAAATTGAAGAATTATGTGATGATGAAGCAACTGAATATCCTGAATAAGTGGTAAAAGATTATCAGGCGTTAGCATAAAGAAGGTAAATAAAACGCAAAAAGGGTTACGAAACTTAGGAAGCAATTCTCTTAAGTAAATGCTTCTTCGATCGTTTTTTTGACAAGTAAAAATGAGTGGTAAAAAATGAGAATGACCGAGTATTTGGAAATCATTAAAATTATGATTTCAAAAATCCTTTTTAATAATTTAAAATAAAACTTATCTTACATATTTATTTTATAAATTATAAAAATTATTTTCTCAGAACTAATCCAAATACACACTAAAAAATAACCGTGTTTCCGAACTTGAAAAAATGACGGTGGATTGTTGCCGGATAGTAGACAAATGAGAGCGAGGGTGGCGTGATAGGTGGGAGAGCATTACTGGAGAGGAAGTAGGCTGCTCCAAACGCCGCCTTCCTTCCTGCTTCTTCCGATGAACTTGCCTAAAACCTTTGACTTTTCTCCAACTATGAAGACCAACAAATCTGAGTCGTCCAGAAATTAGGTCCGCCCATTGACCCATTCCAGTTTTACTTTACTTCTTCAACCATTTCAAAAAAATAAATAAAATAAAATAAAATAAATCGGTATTTTTCCAAGTAAATTTTGACTGCAATATGGCGATATTAAATAGGCATTATTATATGCATTGTAACAAATTGTCCATGGAGAAGGCAGCCGTAGCCGTACTTCAAATGCGTTAGAAACTAGAAAGTAAGCATGGGAATTAGAGAATGAAGCCTCCTAACCTGCCTCCAATAATTTGCTGCCTCCAATAATGCCTATGCATGCATAAAAAAAAATAATAGGCGGATTCTTTAAGTCGTGGCTAGCATTATCATTAAATAGTAAAGGGTTAAGCATCACGAAAATTTTTCGCAGAACTACTCAAAATCTTAAACTAATCTTTTGTGCATCTAGAATGTTAACTTACTTTTGTAAATACTACTTCCAATCTTTAATACATGACACATTTAAAGAGTTAATTTTGATTTTAAATATAAGACATATTTTTTATATATATATATTTTCTAATACCACCACTTCAATGATCGATCGTTTTGTTTGTGTATAGGCGGAGGAGAAAGCTGATTCCCTGATACGGAGGGTTTTGAGAAGGAAGGACGCAAAACAAAAGCGTCTGGTATTGGGAGTGATCACATGACAAGTGGAAGCGTTGGAAGTCACTTTCTCCGCAAGTTTAGCCACAAAAAGATCAACCAAACCCTTATATAGCGATATCAAAAGTTGGAGTAATTTAAGTACAACTAGTGTTGAACAAGTTGAACCCATCAAACTACACTGTAACTAAGTTCATTAAAAAATGGAGTCAAAATTTGGGAGTGGATTTTCAACGAGTTAAAGAAGGATGGGGTGAGGGCGGAATTATTTATACAAATGAAAGGACACGCATTCCACTTGGCATTATAAATAAACAGGACGAGGATCACGCGTTGGCCTGAAGATATTTATTTTGTAACCAATAACTAAATTAAGAGTGAGGGACGGATAGGAGGTACCAGGGGAATGGGCCAAGGGGGGGAGAGAGAAAGGGCATCTCCTTCAGCGACCTTGAGGACAAGCCGGGATGAAGACGACGGAGTAAAACGCAGGAAATGGTGTCGTTTGGGTGGGGGCAACCTGGGAGTGATAAAGGAAAGAGAGATGATATGAGTTTGTTGAGTGAGAAAGTGGGAAGAAAGTGGAGAGAAGGAAGAAGGAGAGGGAGTGATCGCAGCCATTGATGAACATGTGCTAGTTTACCAGTACTCCTAACTCCACAGAGAGAGAGAGGGGTAAGAACTAAGAAGGAGGAAGTTGAGAATTTGGGAAAGGGGGTAAAGTGAATAGGGGCTGTGATTGAGTACAGATTCAGGGTTGAAAGTGATGTGGTCCTCACAGCTTATTTTTATTTTTTGAAAAAACAATAAGTTTCATTTGATGTGAAGAATCATAGGAATGTGTTGTCAAACATTGCCTGGGATTGAGTATTACTCATGCACTCACTTGTCTCACACAGAAATTTTCATTTTTGGATATATTGATTTAAACATGGGAACAAATTCAAAAGCAAGGGGGCCGGGGCATCGTGACCGATTCAGAATAGAATATTCGAATCTATGCAAGCTGTTCTTCGCATTGGGTTGCACGTGCAGCGACTGTTGCTGCTTCTCATGCTGCTGACTTCCCCCAAGGTCACATGACACGTGCATACTTAGTACTCTTGCATCTCCTTAAGATAATAATACACTGCGTATCGAATTAGTGTTGGAAAATTCAGCTGCTGACTGCTGTCAAGGAGTATCTATCACATTTCAGTTTCATGACATAAGTTTCATTACCATTTCCCATGGACTCTTTCAACGGTTAGAATGGGATTGAAAGTTTCACACTAATGAAACTTTCAACGGTTATACATTTAGTGGTATTTAAGTGGTGGTTTCTTTTTAATTGTTCCCTTGTAACTTTGCCTATTTCAAAGGCTTCGGACGATGACTAAAGACATCCTCCCATTCATATTTCTCTTTACTTCATTTTAACAGTTATATTAAAAAAATTTATTAAGTTAGTTAATATAATATCTATTTTTTTAAATACATTAAGCATCTTCCTTAATTCTTTTATTCACTCATCTCCTTTATTATTGTTGAGGAAGCATTAATAGGGATAAATTATGAAAAAAATAATAAATATAAAAAATATATTTTATATTTAAGATCAAGATTAACTCTTTAAATATATCCTATATTAATGACTAGAGGGATTTTTTCTTTTTTTAGGAAAAACTGCGAGGTTTTTAAGGGAAAAAAAATAATTATCAATAATGATAACTAAAGAGTATACAATGACAAGTTTTAGTGTAAAAGATCATGACACCTAACTTTTCACAGAGACTTCTTAGTAATTAAGTTATTTCTTCTGGACATCTATGTAATTTCTCCCGATTTTTTCTTAAATAAATATTATCCCTCCACGTTCTTATACTCAACTGTATTTTGTTTTTACTTTTTTTATAATTTTTGTTGATATTTTTTTAATATACCCTTGTCCCTTTTTTGTTCCATCTAAAGCGTCCCTTTGTTTTAAAAAATACTTGGAAGATCACGAGTTGGCCCGAACAATATTACTGTAATTATATTAGATGTCCAATGCTACTTTGCTTGTTTGATGCTCTTCTTCTTTTCACATGCACATCTTCATTGTGAGGAAGTGAGTTTCTTTTTCCTCTTTTTAATCAAAACAAATTTTCAATCAAACCATTTTATAAATTTTTTTCAAAATAAAAGGGACGAGAAACCATGAAAAAAAAAAAACACTATATCAGCAAAGATTACCATGACTAAAAATAAATCACCATTAAAGTATGAGGACCTAAAGTGATATTTTCTCTTTTATAAAAATTATATCAGCAAAGTTTAAACCCAATGCGTTTATTTAGTATTCCTTCGATCTTTAATGTAGGACGTATTTTGGGAGTTGATTTTGATTTTAAATATAAGATATAGTTTTCATTTTTATTAATCTTTTCCTAATTTACCCCTATTGATGCTTCTTCAATAATAATCAAGGAGGAGAGGTAAAGCGGGAATTACTAGGGTATTTTAGAAAATTTATATCATATTACCTAACTTAACTAACTTCTTTAATCTAATCAAATTATGTAAATATATCTTCTATTAAAGATCGGAGAGAGTATTTATTACATATATTTCGAATATATAGTTATATAAACACATGATTGATTTTCAAAATATTTTATATATCAAACTTATATTATTGTATGGTTTGAGTTGGTCAGCCCTCTCAGTTTTTTTAAGGTGCTATTTCCCTCAAATTTTTAATGCAATAGAATTTAGAAGACATCAGAGCCCCGTCCCACTTGTTCTCATGCATGCGCTCTCGTTATTTTACTTTATTAAAATATTTTATTCATTACATTCTGTACTTTTTTAAAAATGAAATTATTAAGTGAAAACAAAAAAATACAATTTTATATGATAGTCAACAAGTGGTTAAGTTTTAAATTTGAAATAAATGATACATAACAACTAAACGTGACGCATAATTAATTTAAAAAATACCAGACTCCAAATTTAAGTGAAAATACTTTTTTTAAAAAAATGGTTAGCTAAAAATTAAAATAATGTTAAAATTTCCAGATAAAAATTAAATAATTATTTTTTTATATTATTAATTTATTATTTGTATTGTAGTGTGTGTAATTGTCCCAGAAATAAAATCAACGAGCAACGATCTTGTTGAATAATAAGGTACACCTAATCACATATTATTATCATTGTTATGGTTGCTATTAAAAAACATTGGGTGACGTGTCATATTTTCCTGTGCAGTTTAAAAATAATTAGAAAAATTGTTTGGTATAACAAAGCGATTTCTACAAAGGATAGTTTGTGGTGTCAAGTATTGTAACTATAAACAGTTAGCATTATATTGTTTTACTATTGTAACTTAATTAGTTAGCTACATCATTCCTGTAAATGGTTAGTTCATTAGTTAGTCTTTATTCTTTCATTCTTCTTATTGAACAGTTGTATATATAAGTCTACACATTAATGAGAAATTTAGAGTATTTTTCTCCCAAATCTTGTCACATGGTATCCAGAGCTTTTTTTTCTCCCTCGGGCTTCTCACCCCTTTAGGGTTCTCTGTTTCTCGAACCCTCCGTCTCTTTCCCTTTTCTGTTTTTCACTTCCATGGCTTCCATAGCCTCCTCCGATTTCTCCGCTTCTCTCCAAGATCCGGCCAATCCGTTCTATATCCACCCAAATGAGAACCTTGCTCTTGTCCTTGTTGCTCTGCCGATGGACAGCAGTAACTTTCATAGCTGGTTTCGGGCAATGCGTATGGCGCTACTTACCAAGAATAAGTTGAAGTTCGTTGATGGATCGATTACTCAACCTCTGGCCACCGATCCTTTATTTCCTACTTGGGAACGGTGTAATAACCTGGTACAAGGTTGGATTACAAAGACCCTATCTCCATCCATTGCTCGAAGCACTCTATGGTTCGATCGTGCCTCCGACATTTGGATTGATCTTCAGTCAAGGTATTCTCAATCCGATATCTTCCGAATTGCCGATCTACAGGACGAAATTTATGCTCTCAAGCAAGGTACTCTTTCGGTTAGTGACTATTACACTGAGTTAAAAATTTTATGGGACGAATTAGCTAATATTCGACCCTTAAAAGCTTGTCACTATGGTTCTACATCTGTTGCTCATGCTCATCGTGAGGAGGATCAGGTTATTCAGTTTCTAAAAGGGTTGAATGAACAATATGCTTCTGTCAAGTCCTAGATCATGTTGTTAGATCCCCTGCCACCTATAAACCGTGTTTTCTCTCTAGTATTGCAGCAGGAACGGGAGCTTCGTCTTCCTTCTATGTCACATATTCTGATGGCTAAGGCACCAATTATTGATCCTTCTGCCACTTCTCGTCCTTCTCCTGCTAGTACTCATCCTGGTTCTAAATCGTCCACTACCAACAATAACAACAAAGTATGTACCTACTGCGGTCGTCCTCGCCATACTGAGGCTACATGCTATCAAAAGCACGGTTTCCCTCCTGGCTTCAAGTTTCGCTCAGCTAGTTCTTCCTCAACGGTAAATTGTGTCGCATCTTAGGATACTGGTTCTGTTCAGTCCTCTGTTTCTGCTGTGCATTTGTCTCTTGCTCCCACTTCCACTCCTGCTTCTTTGCTTCCGCAATTCTCATCAAATCAATATCAGCGATTGTTGGCTTTGTTGAACACTCCTACTCCTGTTCCATCAGTAAATAACCTCTCTACCTCTTCTATTACTGCCACATGTATGTGTTGTTCTGTGTCTTCTCATTCTAGTACTTGGATCTTGGATTCAGGTGCTACTGATCATGTCTGTAGTTCCTTACATTCTTTTACCTCTTATCATTCCATTCCTCCGCTTGTTGTCACCCTTCCTACAGGGGCTAAAACAACGGCCACTATCTCTGGCACTGTAGTTTTATCTTCTTTCTTAACTTTGTCCAATGTCCTGTTTCTTCCTTCATTTTCTTTCAATATCATTTCTGTTTCTCAATTGACAGCTTCTTTGCCATGTTCACTGACTTTTTCCTCTACTATGTGCCAGCTCCACTTACACCAGCCTTCCATGATGATTAGTGCAGTTAGAATTCTCGATGGCTTATATCTCTTGACCGTGGATAAGATGGTTTCTCTTTCTGTCACCCAGGTCCACTCCACCATCACCAAATCTAATTCTGATTACATTTTATGGCATCTTCGTTTAGGTCACCTATCCAATTCTACTCTTACTACTTTGAATAAAAATGCTCATATAGCTTGTTCTCCTCTGTCATTACCTTGTGATACTTGTCATTATGCCAAACAAAAACGACTTAGTTTCCCTGTAAGCACAAGTTCATGTAAAGACATTTTTGAATTACTACATGTTGATATTTGGGGTCCTTTTTCTGTTCTTTCTAATCAAGGTTTTCGTTATTTTCTTACCATCATTGATGATTTTTCTCGTTTCACGTGGGTTTTTTTAATGACTCAGAAATCTGAAGCACGTTCTCATCTTGTTAATTTTTTGGTTTTCATTGAAACTCAATTTCATAAATCAGTCAAGATTTTACGATCTAATAATGGTTCTGAATTTTTAATGACTCAATTTTTTTGCCTCTAAAGGCATTTTACATCAAACCTCGTGTGTTGCTACACCCCAACAAAATGGTTTGGTGGAGTGTAAGCATCAACACATTTTAAATGTGGCAAGGGCACTTTTATTTCATTCTAAAGTTCCCCTTCTTTACTGGCCCTATGTTGTTTTACATGCTGTGTTCATCATCAACCGTTTTCCTTCTCCAGTTATACATAATTCCACTCCTTTTACTCAATTATATAATTCTGACCCTGCTTATGATGATTTCAGAGTTTTTGGTTCCCTCTGTTATGCCTCCACACTTTCACACAATCGCACTAAATTCGATCCACGTGCTACAAAATGTATTTTTCTTGGTTTTCCCTCTGGTTCAAAGGCATATCTTTTACTTAATCTTTCCACCAACAACATTTTTCAATCTCGCGATGTTTACTTTCATGAACTTGTGTTCCCTTTTGCCTCTTCCTCATCTTCTGCCTTGTCACCTTCAATTTCCCCTGACCCAACCATTCAATCTGATCTTACTCTTTTTGATGATCCCATTTCTCCTCCCTCGGTTTCACCCTCTTCCTCTCCTGCCTCTCTGTCTGTTCCTTCTGCACCTTCTCCGCTTCGCCGCTCTACTAGACCACATAATCCCCCATCTTATCTACGTGATTTTCATTCTGCCCTCATTTCTTCTGCTTCTCAATCATCATGTCAAGGTAATTCTCGCTATCCTCTTTTTTCTGTTTTGTCTTATTCTTCTCTCACTAGTTCTTATGAACAGTTTGTTCTAGCTGTTTCTCAAGTTTCAGATCCAAAAACTTATGCCCAAGCTGCCAAGCATTCTGTTTGGCAAGATACAATGTCTGCAGAAATTAAGGCTTTAGAACAGAACCACACCTGGGAACTCACTTCTTTACCTCCAAGGAAGAATACTGTCGGCTGTAAGTGGGTTTATAAGACCAAGTTTCGAGCCAATGGTGAGTTAGAATGTCATAAAGCAAAACTTGTGGCTAAGGGTTACACACAAACCGAAGGGGTAGACTATTTTGATACTTTCTCCCCTGTTGCAAAAATGACCACTTTGCGCCTTCTTTTGTCTATTGCAGCTGCTAAGCACTAGCATCTTCATCAACTGGATGTCAACAATGCTTTCTTACATGGTGATCTCAATGAAGAGGTCTACTGGACTTGCCTCAAGGTTTTGTTGCTCCTAGTCCTAATTTGGTTTGTAAATTGCACAAATCTCTTTATGGTCTTAAGCAAGCTAGTCGTCAATGGTACTCTAAATTGTCTACTGCTTTGTTGTCTTTTGGTTATAAGCAATCTACCTCGGATCATTCTTTGTTTTACAAGGTTTCCAACACTTCTTTCACTGCTGTCTTAGTTTATGTTGATGACCTTATTTTGGCTGGCAATGATCTTTCTGTCATTACTCTTCTTAAACAACAGTTGCATGAGGCTTTTACCATCAAAGATCTTGGTGAGCTTTGTTATTTTCTTGGTTTAGAGTTGGCTCGCTCTAAGGACGGTATTTTTTTGTCTCAACGTAAGTTTGCCACTGAATTACTTGAGGATACTGGATTGCTTGGTTGTAAACCTGCCTCTACACCCATGGACCCTCATTTGAAACTTTTAAAGGTCAAAGGGACTCCTTTAGCTGATCCAAAGCCTTATAGGCAACTCATTGGTCGGTTACAGTACCTCACTACCACCAGACCCGATTTGAGCTTTGTTACCCAACAACTGAGCCAGTATTTGTCACACCTTTCTGACATACACCTTCAGGCCGCACATAGGGTGCTGCGTTACCTCAAATCTGCCCCAGGTGCTGGTCTTTTTCTGTCTTCCGAATCAGATCTTAGACTTAGAGCTTTTAGCGACTCAGACTGGGCAAGTTGCATTGATACTCGTCGGTCTGTCACTGGTTTGCTGTTTTTTTGGGTTCCTCTTTAATTTCTTGGAAAGCCAAGAAGTAAGCTACTGTTTCTAAGTTTTCTTCTGAGGCTGAGTACCGCGCTCTTGCTTCTACTACGTGTGAATTGCAATGGTTGATGTACTTACTTAATGATTTTGATGTTAGTCATCTTGATCCTGCCTTTCTTTATTGTGATAATCAGTCTGCCATTCAGATAGCATCCAACCCCGTTTATCATGAGCGAACGAAACATATTGAGTTGGATTGTCATATTGTTCGTGAAAAGGTTCAGGCCAAATTAATTCATCTCATGCCAGTCAGGTCTCCTGATCAACTTGCTGATGTTTTCACCAAACCCCTTCATCCTACCAAGTTTCATGGTCTCATCTTCAAGCTTGGCATGAAGAACATCCATGCTCCAGCTTGTGGGGGGGTGTCAAGTATTGTAACTATAAACAGTTAGCATTATATTGTTTTACTATTGTAACTTAATTAGTTAGCTACGTCATTCCTGTAAATGGTTAGTTCATTAGTTAGTCTTTATTCTTTCATTCTTCTTACTGTACAATTGTATATATAAGTCTACACATTAATGAGAAATTTAGAGTATTTTTCTCCCAAATCTTGTCACATGTGGTGCCCATTTAGTCAATTATTGGGTGACGTGTCATCCAACACTACCCTATATGAAGATTGAAGAAGGATGTGAGACGTGTTCAGTTTATTGACTTTCTCTTCTTTATTTTTCACCCAAAAAAAGGTCATATTAAGTTAATAAAGGCTGATTGTCTGACTAAAAATGTTAGCATCATTAATATTGATTATATACATGTGTTTGGTTATATGTTAATTTCGGTTAAAAAAACCTAGCTATTTTGACATCATTTTGATTCCATTTTGTTTGATTCCTTCAACTTATCTTGTGTGGAAAAAAGTGTGTAGAAAAAACTTATAGGAGGAGCTAGTAATAGTATAACTAATTGGCCAACCATGTGATAGGTCTGCGTATAATATAATATGGCGATTGAATAAGTCATTTTATTTATTTTCTTTAAATTTAACTGAGTAAGTGGATGTATCATGTATTTGACTTTTAACGGGTCTTTTATATATTGAGAAGCAGAAATTATTATCATGCACGTACAGTTGTAGACTCTTACAATTATACTTAATTAATAATAGTGATATTTTCCTTCCTTTGATCCATAAGAAGTAACTTTACAAACACAGTTGTTATCAGGAAAGCATCGGCCGTTGACTAATATCATGTTTTTTGGGATTTTAGATTGCTTTTTATCAAGGTATTAAAACCCGGACCGGGTAGTGAACCGTTCGGGGTACTGGGTTAAGGGTCAGTAGGTCAGACCGGGACCAAACCGGTGAGAAATTGAAAATTTTAGACTTATAGTATGAAATTCTAAAGGAAAAAGTAAAAAAAAAAAAAAAAAATTTTAAAAAAATGGAAACCGGACCGGGAACAGGACCGGGAACCGGACCGGCCAACCGGCCGGTTCGCCGGTTACCGGGCCGGTCCGGTCCGATTTCCAGAACACTGCTTTTTATGCAACTTTGGGTGAACATGTGGAAGGGCACATGGGTTAGAAATATGTACGAATACGTAAGCAAGCAGAAAAAACAAAAACTCGAAAAATTATTCCTTGGCTACAAAGTCTAGTATTTTGATTTAGGGGGGGGGAAATCAAACAATGGAACGTATAAATTTTGATATTATTTGGTTATTGTGTTCACGTCTTTATTAATTATTTGGCCGGATGATATAGACATGGCAACGGACTTATTTAAGTTATAACAAAGTTGGGCAAAAATACATAGCCATACAATTATTGATTTGTTAGGTTGGGAGATGGTATTAAGATGGGTTATCTAGTGATGAGTGGTAGGTGGTTCTCAAGTAGACGAGGAGTAATGCACCCCTTTGGCAACAGTGTAGGGCTGGATTTGATTCCAAAATGATTCCACCTACCCTGGACCATTCGATTAACGTTATGTTATCATCAATTTCATTGTAATATTTATATAGATCGACTAAGCAACTACTTCTTTTAGATCAAAGACACTATCCATCCATGATTTGAGATACTTTTCTCTGTATCCTCGATACCTAACATAAGGCTACTCCATATATTACTATATTGAGTCATTGATATAAAATCTACTAGTTTGTAAGGAGATAAATAGTACTTAAGATATCTTGTATAATAAATTGCATTATTGAAAGCATGTAAACATTATTACCTCTGATCCCGATCCCTAATGTTAGTCATTTAAGGGTTAAATTTAATTATAAATATAAAACCTCATTCCACTTTATCCTTCATACTTATCATTTTCATTAAATTATCCTCATTAATGGTACATATTAAAAGAATTAACATCCAAGTACATCAATAATAGTTCAAAACAAATTACTGAAGAAGAATTTTAAATAAACCAACCCATATTTTTAAATAAATGACTACTTTTTTAAATATACCCAAATTAATTAAATCTTATATAATTATCTTGTAAATTTGTTAGGTATATAGTCATACATAGATTACCTAACCAACACGTGATACATGTATAATTGTTAATATTCGCACAAAAATGCATAATTCAATCAAGATTAAAGAAATAACACATGGTCATGGATCAACTTTGATATCAAATAAAGATATGTTATGGAAAAAGTTTACGCAAA
Source organism: Inga leiocalycina (assembly GCA_963242795.1). Classification (NCBI taxonomy): domain Eukaryota; kingdom Viridiplantae; phylum Streptophyta; class Magnoliopsida; order Fabales; family Fabaceae; genus Inga; species Inga leiocalycina. Next base: position 15,344,396 of record OY725325.1, read on the forward strand.
AGAATCAATAATGCGATGCTAAGCTAAAAAATTATACTCTTGCCATGATTTTATCAAAAATCAGATAACAGAGAATATAATATATATACCTAAGTCTTCTTTTAAACCAAGGGCTGTCGCAGCGTTGACCGATTCTCAAGGAAATAATGAAAAATAAAAGCAGCTCTTTCCACATCATAAACAAGCAAACTAAGGTGCTCAACAGTACAAAAGGGCATAAATTAAACTAAAAGAAAACAGCCGCTCCTATCTATGGATAAACCCTCCTTCGACTACGTGTCCAGAGAATCTGCAAGGGCGAAAATCAAAATACAAAATAAGGAGACGGAACGTAAATTATTATTGATGTAATTAAGATAAAATGGCACGCGACCACGAGACACGTATTAACCATGCCGTCTACGAGCAAACATTGAAAGTAACAACCAACAGTAAACCGAACAGCAATATTAGTATAAACGTGCACACCAGACAAACAAATGACATTGATCATGATATTTGGCGGGCATATCAAGTGCCAAGTATACATATCAATAAATATATTATAAAACTTGTAATTGTAATTAGCTGCATTAATCACCAAGTATTTCTAGCTAAGAGAAATATTAGTGTAAAACAGAAAGATAGCTCAAAATGAAGATCTATAGCAGAAATTCAAAACCTAGTCATCATCTTGGCTTGGCGACGACTCATGCCTATGTATTGCATTGTAGCTTATTATCGAGGAGTAACAGTTATTAGACCTTCCCACAGGGAAACTTTCAGACTATGGAAGCAAATAAGTGGTAGAGCTTATGAAAAACAAGTTATTCTTGAGTACGAAAATGAAATTGATGGCAATGAGCAACTCAATTTGAAGGATCAAAGTTATAGAAGTGACTCGATAAGTCTGGGAATAGTGAAGTGAAAGACATACAAATTAACATACAAATGATCAGCTTGGGTACTAAACAAGATCTGAAAGCTACCACTACCCTAGATCATCCATCTTGTGCAGAAGCAGAACCACAGAATCATAACGACTGACTTTTGTGACACGAGCAACCTACAACATTAACTCAAGTTCTACCAACATAATCTCACAACACCATCTTCACATAAGGAAGATTGCTATGGTTTGACTTTACATTCAGCACTCAATAGCAGTTAATCTAGTCAGCATTTCTCAACATAAATTGAAGGATTAGCCTATATTACCAATAATTTACATAGGTGTAAAAAGAATAAAAAGAACTGAACATGTCGAAGAAAAACACGTGAGTATCAATGAAAGGGAATAATTACCTCAAATATTGCTTGGGTACATGAAGACTCTTACCCTTGCACCCTGCAGATAGATTAATTGTCAAATGACTCAGAAAGCCTTAGCCAAAGCTATTTAAAATTGTTCATCATTTTTATTTCCTAACAATTACCATTGATCTGGGTGGCAAATTTGACTTGAATTTGGCACGGACAACACCACTGTTACCATGAGGCCGGGTAACCTTACCCCAAATGCAGCGATAGTGGCTTCCGTTCTTCTTCACCTTGGCCTTGTAAATGTATGCCATGCGCTTGCCACAGTACCATGTAACCTCTTCCTTGGTATTCACTCCTTCAATCTGGATAAGTGAAGTGTTTGGGTATTGGTTTGACTTGGACCTGAACAACATTATCAAATTATCAGCTTAAGAAACAAAAATCCAAACTAGCAATCCTTATCCTTTATATATCATTTAAAGAAATTAATCGAAATATAAACCCAAATCTTTCACTTTATCATCTACAGGAAAGCTTCCATGTAATGAAACACATCATACAATGTTGAGGAAAAATGGCAATTTAATTTGAGAAGGACAAAATACCTCTTGTATCCAAGGATTGAACCTCGAACATAGAGTCTGATATAAAAGAAAAGAAATCAAATCATCAGCATATTTTATCAAGATGCATAATGGATATCAGGAAAAATAAAAACAAATAAGAAAGTTTAGACCAAGAACACAATAGGCATATGGAAATTGTATAAATCTGTTAAATAGTCAAAGCTTCTAGATATCCCTAAAATAATCAGACAAGCAATTATGCAATCTTATAAGCTGCAAACTAGCAATACATGGGACGCAAGCATATTCTCTTCAATTACAGTTAATATGATACCAAAGTCTCAACAAATGTAAGTATAATTTTCACTTTAATTAAAGCATAGATACCAAATCGTAGAAAATACATGCAATTTTATACACCAAATGATGCGCTTCCTATGAGAATAATCCACCAGCTCAATTTCTGTAAATATCAACAAATCATTCCATCATCCGTTTCTAAATTTTAGGGATTATTAACTGCCAAATAGGGCAAAAAAAGGGCACAAAATCAACCTCTAACAATCTATGTATGACGCAAGAGCTCGTAAAGTCTAGGTTTCCAAACCAATGCAAAATAAGTACATGACGTTCAAAGCAATATCTATTTAATGATGTCCCTACTGCAATAATCAACATAAAGGTAAAACAAAGTATAGAGCTAACAACCGCAGCTCAGAAGATCAAATTCACTCAAAAATGAATCTTTATGAGCAAACCGTACAACTGAGGTACAGCGGGTATGGTAAAAGAAGCAAGTGAGCAGAGATTAGCAATTAGATCAGACCTGACTCGTTCTCCTTGGCGTCCCTTAACCATCTTCGGTTTGGTTGGCTACACTCCCCAGTTGGTGCAGAAGCGGAGATCGGCGGAGAGCAAGGAATCGAGGGTTTTATTAATCGGAGAGTCTGAATATATAGGTTGTTTTCGTAACCGGGCTCGAGCCAACTTTGGGCTTCGGTCCAGTTTTCTGTGTATCAATGGACCCACTAATCTTTTGGCCCATTAGGCCTTTGTTTATGTAAACTAAGAGGCCGATAGTCCTTTTTTTTAAAAAAAAAAGTCAGCTCACCTATTTAAATGTATCAAATAAAATTTGGAAAATTAATCTTTTGATCCTATGGATTTAATTTAATTGTAACTTAATTTCTACATTTTGACTTAGTGCAACTTAGTCTCTATAGTTTTGACTCGGTTAAAATTCAATTTCTCAACTTTAACTCACTGCAACTCTGTCTATATAGTTTTAAGTATTTTATAATTTAATCTATGAGATTTATTCTAAAACATAAAGACTAAATTATAAAATGTTAAACTATGAAGACTGAGTTGCAATATGTTAAAGTTGAAGAACTGAGTTACAACCAAATCAAAATTAGAGGGATTTAGTTGTACCGAGTCAAACTATAGAGATTGAGTTGTACTTAGTCAAAATATAGATAATGAGTTATAATCAAGTCAAAACTATAGTAACAAAAAAGATTAATTTTTCCAGTAGAATTTGATGAATGAGTTATATCAGTGATGACTTGTATATAAATTGATTACATTTTCCCCGCTTTGATGATTTTTTGTATCTCCAAATAAACAAATGTCTTATGCATAAAAGGAAAACGTGGGAAGAACTAAGTTATCGTTTTTCTTAATTTTCTTGTTATTATTATGCAGATAATAAATCTAATAAACGAGGATTGTGTCTATCATGCAATATAAATTTCACTTTTTCCGCATACTACTATTTTTATAGTTTTCATCAGTGTTCTGGAAACCGAACCGGACCGGCCGGTCCCGCCCGGTAACCGGCGAACCGGCCGGTTGGCCGGTCCAGTTCCCGGTCCGGTTTCCATTTTTTTTAAAATTTTTTTTTTTTTTTACTTTTTCCTTTAAAATTTCATACTATAAGTCTAAAATTTTCAATTTCTCACCGGTTTGGTTCCGGTCTGACCCACTGACCCTTAACCCAGTACCCCAACCGGTTCACTACCCGGTCCGGGTTTTAATACCTTGGTTTTCATTTTGTTATGCTTTTAGATATTTTAAATATTTTTTAAAATAAATGAAAATTAAAAATTTTATAAACCCTTCTAATGTGTAAAAAATAAAAATATTACATTCTTCACTATGAATTGATTATTCAATAATTTCAAAATATAAAATCACATAATAGAGATAAAATATGCATTCTAATCATTTATAGATATTAAAAATTTATATAATATTAATGTTAATACTTTTAATTAATATTTATTCTGTTATTTATTATAAATATGTGAGAAGAGTTTTATTTCAATTTAAAGAAAAAAAAATTCAAATGGCCAATCTAACCCTCAGAAAAATTTAGGTCCATCAAAGGCTTGCTTCAACAACGCAAAAGCTCACGGGCCCATCACCCATGTGATGACCCCAGTCATTTTTTAGAAGATTTGAAATGGCGCGATAAAAATAAAACAAAAACAAAAAGATAGAAAACAGCATTTTTTTTTTCAGAAAAAAAAGGAAAAAGACAAAAAAAATTTTAAATTGTAAAATTTCAAATAAGATAAATCTGTTATCAGTCGTTAATAAGGGAACAACGATACTTGATAAATAATTTATAATTCTAAAAAAAAATTTGGATTTTTATTATAATTTCAAATTTTTTTTTACCAAAAAAGAAAGTGGTATTGAAAAAAGTTAATCAGGCTTATGTAAGAATGCCACGTTAAAGCTAATAAAGGAAACGGTGAGGGCATGAATCAGGCTGTGCGCTTCACTCCGTTCTGTTTTTCTCTGTTTTATTTCTCATTTCCTCTGTCCTTCGTTGATTGATCCCACCGACGTGAAGCGCATCAGCACCATCTTCTTTATCAGCTTATCTCTCTCCGGGTTTTTCCTCTCAATCTTATCACCCGATCTTCCTTTTTATTAACGTTTATATTTCGGTAGGTTTTTTCTTTTTCGCGTTTCTTTTTGTTCTTGATCTAAAGTAGACTTCTTGTCCTCCGTCTGCATTGTTCGGTTTTGATTTTTATTGTTGGATCTAGGAACCCCACTTATATATACTAAAATTTTCTTTGGGTGCATTGCTGTATTTCGCAGTTTGGCATTCATGCCTTCCTTGTTCTCTTGGAAATCCTTTTTTATCACGTATTCTGTTGTAGTAAAATTGGATGCATCGATGCCCAAAATTTTAGCACTTGAATCTTCGATTTGCTTCATTGTGTTCTCACAAGCAACTTCAATTAAGGGCAGAAGGGGGACTGTTTGGTTGTTGATAGTTTAAGTACTTCGAACTGTAATTAGATGGTTAATTCAAGGGCTTTTAGCAGGTGCATTAGTGTGTACATAGGAGTATTTTTGAAAGTTTATCTATGCGAACTTTCGAAAGTCATGCTTTCTGCTCTATTGTAATGGTGCTCCAACAGATGGTGATAACATATATGATTCTACCAACTTTAAGCTTAAAAATTTGGTCGAAACTTGTCCTTCTTAGTTTTACTTCTTCCTGACATACGACATTCCTAGTGACAAGTGAACATAATGAGTCATTGGTGCCTGAAAACCTATGGTTTGGTTCTGTCAGACATTTGTAATGCCACGATAATGTCTTGTTTCCAATTCCCATGTTGTCCCACAATCAGCATCAATGGAAGGAAGTACTGGTAAGAGTCTTTAATTATAGCACAGGATTCTGTAAGGTTATTGAAAATGTTGTTGCAGACTGATGCATTAGTAACATTTCAACTAGAAGCACTACTCTGATTTAGGAAATGGTGTTAATTTTATGAATTAAAGCAAAGCCTTCCAGGCTTAAGGCATCAAGAGTTAAAACCCTTGCGATACTATTTGAGACCGAGACAATTGAAGGAGCTTTAAGGATGCTTATAATTGCCTTTCAGGCAAATAATTCATATGATGTGTCTTTGTCGTTTGTTTTCCTCTTCTACTTCTGTTATCACTTGAATTACCCTTACAAATGATAGGGAAAGTGCAAATTACTTGTATCTGGAATTGATTTTGCAAGTCAGGTTAGATTTCTTGATAATGCAGGGACATGGGTTTGTGGACATTACTTGAGGGCCTATTGCTTCTTGCAAATTCACTGGCAATACTAAACGAGGATCGCTTCCTTGCTCCTAGACGATGGAGCTTCTCAGATTTTTCAGGTGGCAAGACAAAGACATTTAAAGGCCAGCTTATAGGTCTCATTTACGCTACTCAGTACTTAAGAGTTCCTCTAGTACTTCTCAACTCAATCTTCATAATTGTAAAGTTGGTTTCTGGATGATGCCTAGGATGGTAAGATGTCAATTCTAACTTGCTCTGATGAGAGAACACCTTTATGAAATAATTGGAACATTATTTCAGGTTCCTTTTCAACTTTTAGAATTTGAAACGGAATTGATCAAATTTTTGTACTTGGCAGGTCGGTGGATGAAGGCCGTATCCAACAGCTAGAGTAAGAGTAGTCAGCAAAGCCAGACATCCATCTAAAGCCCCTATGCTTTCTTTACTGCCCTGTTCTTGTGCCGTCCAAAGAAAAAGAAGCCACTAGGGAAATGAAAGCACATTACATTTTACCCTATTTCGTTTTCTGAATGATTACAGGTTTATGAATCTTGGGTAGCAAAGTTTGACAATTTTTTTTCCTGTAGAAATATCCATCAAAGTATTGGTCCTTCCTATGCTTTTGATCCTTTTATGTTATTTATGAGCATAAAACCATTTTGCTCAGCCATAGCATCTGGGTGTTACTGTTGTACTCAATTTTTAAGTGGTACCTATGAAGCTGTACACAATTGGTGGTGCATGATAAGTTGGGTTTATATTTACTTTTATGGTGACTTAAAAGCCAAGTCTTGTTTACTGCTTTCAGTCAGTCACGTCGTCAATCCTAGGACAATAAAATACAACCATACACAATCTTTGTATAGCTAATACTTATTTCATCCCTTGATAAAGGCCTAGAAAACGCGGCCGCTACATTTGTATTTGCTTAAGAATAGATTAGATTTAACTAATCATAAATCAGCAAAGAGGCTGTACGTTTTGGAATCAACAGCAATGAGCCGTAGTGCAGCAATTGCTGCAGCAACAGACATAATCCCAAAGAAACAAACATTGAACCAGTGCCAGAGCTTTTGTAAGGACGTTAGCTTGTTCTTCTTAGCCACTAAATACATATGATTGGCCAGTATAAATGACAGAGGAAATGTGCTTACGGCTCCTGTGAGGCTCATGAAATCTCCAAGGAAAGGCAGGAGGGCAGACACAAATGTATTGAAGGTCAGGTAGCCACCCCTTACCAAAACTCGAAACGACAAGTTCTTTGGAGCCAACGCGCTTCCTGTGATCCCATATCTGGTATCCAAATACTCATACATTGGACTTGCAAATATCTGAAAGAAGCAAAAGAGTGACTCTGAGTTTAGTGAAACTGTTGAATGGAATGTTTTGAATCAACAAGCATTCTAGTTTAGATATGAGTACATGCAAAGCGATGACTGACTGCAGAAAGGCAGAAATGTTGGCTGTGACTTTCAACCAGACTGGACCATTCACATTACTCAGCAAATAGGATGATGTGGAAGATCCATAAGCCCAGTACCCTGTAAATGTAACCAAATAAAGAGGTAGAACTCCAACAGTAAATTGGAAATATAGGGCTTTCATCATGTTCTTGACTACCGGCTGCCTGATAGTTGCCTGTTTGTGTCAACCATTTAAGTGTCAATTTTCAGTGCATACAAACAACTGAGATTTATATATAGGCTTTGAAAATGGACTATAAGCTCCTATTTTACCTGTATCTCGGGAAGCATTCCTGTATTATATGCAAACACGAGATTAGCAGACGCTCCAATCGTCGTAAATATTTTACTTGTCGATGAACCGGGGATGCTATAATCTCGAGCTGGTGATTTCAAACCTGATCGTGCACTGGCGATTAGTTCAAATTCACTTTTACCCTTACTCACACAGTAAGTTTATGAACTGAAAGCTAGCAACATAAACTCATCAACTAATGCAACACAAGGGATAAACAATTGTTCGGAAGAAACGTCACTGATCATCTTTCCAAACAACTCAGGTAGTCTGGAAATGTAACTGCCATCAGACGCTCAATCCAGAAAAAACTATAAGTTTTAAGATTTATGGGACAAAGCTATCCTCAGCAAATGCATAGAAGAACAAACATTTGAATGGAAAGTTATTGTGGCAGAGATGTGAGTGGTTACCATCTTTAAGCGACAATACAAAAGCTGTTACGATGTATATTAAGCTGAAGATTGTTGAAATTCCCAGCCAAACTCTAAGAGCTGAAAGATGGGGAATGCATACAGCAAACATTGCACATACGAATCCGGCTATGGCAATAAAATATGGAAGCTTCATTTGATGATCATCCCTAAACAGAACATAAACGGCCTGCACCAAAATGCACAGAAGATTTGGGGGGGGGGGGGGGGGACAATTGTTTCAGCACGAATGCTCAACACAAAATCAGAAATGCTTAAAAGTGGGGAAGCAAGAGCGAAAACGACAACGAATAGGCATATGGATCATAATTTTACATTAGCTCATCTAACATTAGAATGATTCCATAACTATTAGATTATGCAAAAAAGATTTTAACACTTGTTCAAATGCTTAAGATTATTAAAGTCCCATTAATTGAAATTGCTAAAAAGATAAAGGGCCTATAAATTTGCTTGGGATCAATAAGAAAATGAAAAGAAAGGCTGATAAACAGTAGTTGGCTCATAAACAGGAAAATGAGATTAGTTATCCAATACTTGAAGGAAACTATGAAGTTCTTCTGCCAAAGATTGAGACATCTCTCACAACGAAGTCATGAAAGTGTCAAAAAAATTAACTAACGAGAATGTTAAGGAAAAATGGACTTGCTCCCCAAAATTGCATCACCTTTAGCGCTGAACCAGCCAAAATGATATATCCAGTATTTATCATGAAAAGATTAATATATTGCAGCGCCCATGTAAGAGAATATGCCTTCCTACCTGCAATGCGAATGCAGATACCACATTATGACGCTGAGATGTACAAGAGAAAGAGTCTACTTGTTCTTCACTTCTATTACCACATATCAACTCACCGTATATATATCCAGCAAGATCCCTATATCTTATATGCCTCTTTCCTCCGAACTCATGGAGCTTGGCGATAAGGGAATTTGCATACAATGATATTGCAGTAGCCACAATCAAACCAATCCCACCATATACCCAACCGAGGGGAACCATGACGGTACCAGAGTATCCAAGTACATATGCGCTGTTGATTCCGGTGGTGAGAACAAAACCCACTTGAAACCATGAATCTAGAAACCAGAAAATAAAAACTAAATAAATAAACACAGAAAAGTACAAAACCAATAAAATAAGTGTACAGTACACGTACGACTGGAGTCATCATACAAAAAGTGCTTTTCGATTCAATAACACCATCAAAAAGAACTTCTTAAACTCTGGTAACTAGTACTTCTAAGCAAAGCATTGAACAATAAATCCCATTTTTCCAACTCATTGAGCTCCAATTCTAGTCACTCTTCATTCACATATTATACTCCGAATCTAACTAATTTTGCCAAAAAATAAAGAAAAATTGAAGTAAGCGATTGAGTTAGGAAGAGCAAACCTCTGCTAATCTGGTGAGCCGTATTGGGTGTTTCAACATCAGCGTTTCCATTATTGCGCAGCTTCTGCGGATTATCCTCGGAATCAGGCATGGCAATGGAAGTTCGTTCTCGTGCCGGTGAGAACAGAAGCGGCGCACTCACCTGCCCATCCTCCGCCGCCGATATGCAACTAATGACAGCCAGCGTGAGTATCTGAGTTCTGCAAACCCCTTTTTATAGAGATTCGAACGAACCAACCCGCCAACCCGGCCAACCAATTCCAGACGGACCCAGTAATAAGTTAATGATAATGAATTTTCTTCGATTCTTTCGTAAGCTGGTTTTACCGTCCAATTTCTAGCGAGGTTGGCACGTGAGGGTGCAGAGCGCGATGACTCACAGACAGGACAGTTTCAATTGGGTTTTGCTGCCTCCGTCCGAGTTCTGGTCTTCTGGAGGTGGTTCTTCATTTTAGATCTTTTTATTTCGTTGGTGAGGTGCCACATGTAAGGTTGTAGTAATTGGGTGAGGGCATTTTCACCTGGTGCCGTGGCCCCGCATGTTGACCAGCATTGAAGATGGTGATCATCGAACAATGATCCAACGAACAATGATCCAACGGATAAGAACGGGGGCATGCATTTATACGGACTGGGGCGACCAAAAACGAATCGTCGTTTGCTTGTCCCAATTTTCAGCCCATATTGGTGGTGGTATTTCCTATTGTGCTTGAATAGAAGATAAAATTGATTTTTTTTAAAAAAAATCAAGAAAATTAAATAAGTTATTTAATCTATCATATATTATGTAGTTTTGGATTATATATTAATTTATTAGTTAAATTAATTAATTTGAAGAAAAAAATAAAAATATAAATACTCTAAAACAATTTAATCAACTTCCTTAATTTCTCAAAAAAAGTTAATTTTATCTTATAATTAGAACTAAAGAGAGTATTTGGCATTATTACTAATTAATACTCCTCTCAGAATTTTTTAATTGAATTTTGTAAATTAAAAAATTGATTAAAATCAATTAGATAAAGAATTTTTAAAAACACCCTTCTTAGAAACCTGTTTGGTTCAAAGAAAGTGCTGGTACGGAATGGAATGGAAAATGATGAAATTAAAGTCCTAGTATTTTTAAGGAAAAATTGTGAAAAAATATCCCATTGAAAACTTATTTACCAAATGGAACCTTCATATGCAGAATATATTTCTCTGTGTGCAGATATCCTTCTTGTATGTAATATTCTTCCTTATACATGTGTAAAAAACTTCCCTCCATGTGCAGATATCTTTTCATGTCTCATTTAACATTTAAGTTACCAATAAAATCGTTTTTAACAATTCTCCCTATTTTCAATCAATTATATAACAGCTGCAAGCTAAAAAATCCGGTTTTTCCTTTCCCTCCTCTAATTTTCAGCCAACCCTAAACGTATTGGGAAGTAATAAAATACTAGTTTAGTAATACCGTAATAAACGTAAAATATACTCCTCCACCCAACATCTCAATCACTGAATTGAGTTATTAAAAAAAGTTAAAATTAATTAAAAATAATAAATATCTAAAAAATATATTTATTTTTTAAACATATCTTTATCTATGCGTGGATATACATGTATGTTTATATTAGCTTTTGGAGAATAGCTTTTATGATTTACGAAGTTAGTGTGTGAAATAAATTTTATCTTGACTTACGGAAAAAAGCTTCTCTGAAAACAGTATTGTGGTTTTCCAAACACTTATAATTGAAACCAAGTGTGTGTTTAGGTAAGCCCCAAACCGCGGTTTCAAAAGTCATTTTTTATAAATTGAGACAAAACTTATTTCACATACTTATCTCGTAAATCGTAAAAGTCATTCTCCAAAAATCAATCCAAACATACACCAAATATGTGTTTGGTTTCACTTTTGAAACCATGATTTTGACACAAATCTTATTATTTTGTTTGAACTTTTTAAAAATATTTTTATAATTTATAAAATAAGTATATGGAAGGAGTTTTGTTTCAACTTATGAAAAAATACTTAAAAAAAGAACTTTTCGTAAGTTCTCAAGCGAGCACTTTAAAAGTGAAGTAGCCAAAACACCTCTTCAAGACCTAAAATAGCTTTTAACCTTAAAATTGTAGTTTGGATTATTTAGACAAAATCAAATAGCACCTTCTAGAATACCATTTCAAAATAGAGGACCTTATAAATAGAGATGGTTAGAGAAATTTTAAAATTATTAAATATTATGCATTTATTTGTTTTTTTTTCCCGAATTTCTGCATTCATTTATGGTATTAGTATTAAGGAATGGAATGTCGGACTTATTACACATTTGTATATCTAAGTGACTATTGTTTTATCTTTCTTTGGATATGAGTATAATATATGCATTTAATTATAAAATCCTCGAAAATTCAAAATATACACGGACAAGATGCCGATTTTTTTTAATAAAAACTGATATAAACACCCATACATTAACAAGTTTAGACTATCGAGTCTGAGAAGAAATGTGGAATATTGCTTCTTTTGTGTCATACCCATTTACCCGGGGAGAAGTAGTATATTTCTTAGACTAAATTACGTACCTAAAAGTCAAACAAGGCACGCAAGCGTGAACGAAGGAATATAAGGTGAGAGAATTTAAAAGAATTTAAAAGAATTTAAAAATGGAGAGTTGGTCAGACCGAGACAGATATCGGATTAATTATGAAATAATCAACATCCCGAAAAGCAACATAAACAATTAGTAGTGCCATGGCAAATAATCTTTTTTAAATAAAATAAAGCTAGCATTCACATGGGTTTTTTTTCCATGTGTTTTAGCTTGTACGAACTTTGCATTAAAAGAGGATTATAAAACTTGCACGACCAATTTGGACCGTATTATTGTCTCGTGGGGTATTACAAGTTAGGGGCCCTGAACGTTTCCTCTAAATGCGGTTCTAAATATCTGTGATCCGTCACTTTTATCAAAACAAAAATATCAACCACTTGCCTGAATTACTCCTACCTTTCGACCTTAGATAATAGATATTACGTGTAGCCACGGCTAGATATCTCTCTCTCTCAATTATTTTTGTTTTCAGAAGGGTTATATTCCAAAATGACTTGTTAAATTAGAATACATCAGTCACCAGATCAGAAAACTAAATAAAGCACTAATAAAAATATTTATAAATTATTTACCCATAGAAGCCTCATATTGAGAGGAGAATTTGGATGTAATTTAATTTTTTTTTAGATCTAAATTATAATTTCATCAACTAAATCAACATAGAAATGACAGCTATTTGTTGACAATCATGTTTTATCTAAATACTCAACTAATACATCATAATTAAGTATAGTGGCGCTTAAGCGATTATATTGATCCATGTTCATAAATGAGGATTAGAGGCAACATAAGTGATTTATTTATTAAGTGGTTAATGAAAAAGTATTAGAGCAAATAAATATATTTGCATATGGTTTTCATTGACATGGAAAGAGTGTATAATCATGTGTCAAGAGACGTGCTTTGAAAAACCTTAAAAAATAAAAGGGTGCGTGTTGCATATATCAAAATCATTCATAATACGTATGATGGTGTAACAATCACTATTAGAATGCCTAGAGATGAGACAAGTGACTTTTTTGTAAGGACTGACCTACACCAAGGATCATCTTTGAGCTCTTATTTGTTTATCAAGGAAGAGATCCCTAATTTTATGCCTTTTGTTGACTGATTCAAGGGAGGGGATTAATTCTAAACTTAAGATATGGAGGAAGACTATAGAGTCGAATGCTTTTCACCTAAATAGGAGCAAAGTACAATATATGCATTACAATTTTGATAAAAAATAAGTTAGAAGTTATGTGGAGCTTAAATTGGGGGACCAAATCATTCCACAAGTGGCAAAGTTTAGATATTTGAGATCAATTATTCAACAAGATGACAATATTGATGGAGATGTTGCATAGAATTGAAGATGGGTGGTATATATGGAGAAAAACTATCAAAATTATCTGTAATTGGAAAGTATACAATAAGGTAGAATGGAAGTTTTATTGCATTGCTATAAGATCAGCAATGTTATATAATAGTAAATGTTGGGTTTTAAAATGATAACATGAACATAAAGTAGGAGTAACCAAGATAAGAATATTGAGATGGACACGTGGTTACTGGTCATACAAGAAAAGATCAAATTTGTAATGATTATATACGTAAATAAGTTGGAGTGACATCTATTAAAGAGAAAATAGTAAAAAATCGTTTGAGATGATTTGGACATGTTCAAAAAAGATCATGAGATACACCGATGAGGAGAATCAATCAAGAAGCATGGAGTCATCTGAAAGTAGGTAGGGGAGACTGAAGCGACCACTCAATGAAGATATATTAATAATCTATTCAAATATTTATTTTTTTTATAGAATACGCTGTGCAATCCATATAGCCGACCATACTTAATGAATAAAAACACTCTTGTTATTGTTGCAGGTGATACTTAAGCGACCATAACTCATTTTAATAGATACGATGCCTTTTACTAAATGATAACAATAATATATTATTACTGTTAGAGCAAGCGTTTCACCCAAAAGGGGGGTGAATTGGGTGATACTAAAATTTCGTTGCAAATATAAAAACTTGACGGTGAATACAAAGCAATAGAGAGTAAGGAGAAATATCACCGAAGTGTACACCGGGAGTTATACTGGTTCGGCCACAACCACTTTGACCTACGTCCAGTCCTCAGAGCTTCTCTGAGAGTTTCACTATAACTTCCGAGATTCAGTGGGTTCTTGGCACTACAGTACAAGTAAGTTCCTTCGCCTGGACACTCGCTCCCCCTTACAAGTTGTAATCCAATCCCAACTCAAGGTTCCACAACCTTAAGTTACCTCAATAACAAATATTGAGTTTGAATGAAATATCTCTCTTACAGAGTGAATAAGAATCACTGAAGTATAGAATTACAAATATAATGTAAAACATAGTAGTGAACTTGATGATACGTTCGTGTGTGATCTTGTTCTGTTTTTCTCTGTTTGGATGTTCCCATATATATAGATACGTTGGTAATGATTGTTGGAACGTTTTTCTTCATGTCCGCTGGAGCGTGCGCAGCCACTATTGACTTTTCCAGTATTTGAAAAACATCCGTTTGTGGTAGGTGGCGGTCAGTGACATTTGAACGTTGCATTTGACTTTTCCATATTTGGTAAGATCTCTTCATTGTTTATCTGTGGATATGCTCAGAATACTAATACAATAAAAGGTTAATCATATAGGAAGCAAATCAATGAATGTTGGAATGATTTATAAGTTTCTGGACTTGCATACTCGAGTATTCATTTAAGTTTACTCGAGTACATACTCGAGTATCATCGGGAAAACTTTGATGAACTGCAAGTCAACACACAAGAACAAGATTACTCGGGTAGTGCATGGAATAAACAAAATATCAAACCTTTGGAAATGCATGTTTACTCGGGTACCTACTCGAGTAATGAACTCTTTTATTCATAGGTTACTCGAGTACCTACTCGAGTAAACCTCAAATAAACTTTTGGTTACTCGATGCTTTACTCCAGTAATGTTGGTAGAATTTCAAAGCCGAGAGCACTTCAAGTTTGATTACCTTGTTACTCGAGTACATGCTCGAGTATACTTACTTTTTGTACATAACTTACTCGGGTAATGACTTGAAGTTTTCCTTCAAACATAACACTGCATACTCTAGTACATACTCGAGTAATCTACTTAAAATGAATCATTAAATACTTGCATACTAGAGTAATGACTCGAGGAAAATGAGATAAAATTAGATCAAGTTATTCGAGTACTACCTTCAGGTTTTTGCTTACCTCAGTGAGTTACTCGAGTAACATTGGCAGGGTACAAATTGCCGAGAGCAACACATTTTCTGAAACAGAGTAACTCGAGTACATACTCGAGTATCATTGGCAGGCCGAGAGGAACTTGAAAACTTTTACATGGTTACTCGAGTACCTACTCGAGTAACGTTGGCAGGCCGAGAGCAACTGCCAGTGAGTTACCTGGTTACTCGAGTAACATTGGCAGGCCGAGAGCAACTTGAAAATATTTACACTATTACTCGAGTACTTACTCGAGTAACGTTGGCAGGTTACTGGAAGGTGCCTCTGGTTACTTCAAGTTTTGTCTCATTACTGGAGTACGTACTCGAGTAATGCCTTAGAAAAACTGCTTCTAATCAAGTTTCTCAGCTTTTTCTCTTGGCCTTTCTTCATTACTCCAATGTTTACTTCAAGTGATGCTCTTTCCTGTTATTACTTTATTCAAACTTATTTAATTAAATCTTTTTCATACCATTCTTTGTTATCATCAAAACATGAGATCTAACAATTACTATCAAAGAAATTAGTTTTATAGTCATAACTTCATGTTAGAAAAAAACTTATTGGCCATTAGCCCAAAAAAAACTTTCAGGACATATATATTAGGGAAAATCCCTATAAAATACTTTTGAAATAGGGAAATCCCTATTTGGTGTAGTGAAATAGCCAAATCCCTAATCAGTCTGGCTGTAAGAATTAGGGATTTTAAATTTCACAGACAACTAGCCTTGGAAAGTTTAAAACAAAAAGGGTAGAGTGAATAGGCCGAAGCACTCTCGTGATTGAAGAAGAGGCTGTGAACGAGGTTGGAGGGAACGACGTTGGAGTAGGCGATTGAGGGAACAACAGGTTTTTGGGTAAGGTTTGGTGGTGTAGTTCGGATTCGAGAATGGTGGGCTCAGGGAGAGACGGTCAACAGCATTGTGGGCCTTCAAACGGCGGCTTGTTTGGTGGGTTTCGGTCTCGGTGTTCAGTATTGACAGTGGTCGGTTGCAGGAGAGACAGGCAGTGGCATTATGGGGACTTCGAATGATGGCTTCTTGTGTGAGGTTCGGCGGCAGTGTTCAGAGTTGAGAGTGGTGGGTTTGCTGGGAGACTTGCAGCGGCGTTGTGGGGACTTCAAACGTGCTTGACAGTTATGGGTGTGCATGGAGACGTTCGACGGCGGTATGTTGCCAATCTTTCAAATTTTTGGTTCATATAATCATTGGAAGATGCAATGTGAAGGCTTTTGCTTATTTCCTGTCGTATGTTGCCCTTTACTGTTTGTGCTTGTCTTTGGTGGTGGTGGTGGTGGTTGCAATTGGTGACCAACAATGTGATTCACTTATTTCCTGTCGTATATTGCCCTTTTCCTACATTGAGAGCGTCCTTTTTGTCCTGGGTGAAGGGATTGAAATTTCGATTTGTGTCAATTTCTTTGTTTCCGTCTTTTTCTGATGTGTATATTGAGAGGGAAGTGGGTATTGGAAGTGTTAGCTCATCGTTTGTTATACAGTAACAACACCTAGTTAAAAAACAACAACTTTATCTTAATATTTAACAACTCTTTTTGTGGAGGACCAAGACATGCCTAGGGAAACTTCTGAGAGTATCAAGTTGGGGGGTCATTAACAACTATGGTTTCTACAGTAACAAGACCAAGTAAGAAAATAACTACAGACCATCCTTGTTTAACAACAACTAATATGGAAAACCAATACATGGGCAATGGAACTTGTGAGACTAACAAGTGGGGGGACTAGTTGTAACTTCAGTCTCTACAGTAACAACAACATGTTTAAAAATAACAACCTGTCGTTCATACTTAACAACTGCTGATGTGGAAAAACAAAACATGGCCAGTAAAACTTATGAGAATAACAAGATGTGGGGAAATTAACAAGAGTAGTTTCGATAGTAACGACACCACTGTAAAATGTAATAACTTTTCGTTCTTGTTTAACAACTGAAGATATAGAGAACCTAGGCAAGTTAGGGGGCTATTAACTAGAACAATGCACTATAATTATTCAAGAGTAAGCTAAGGTTTAGGAGCACGTAGTTGTAACAAAATAACTATTTGTTTGTTGGTGTAGCGCAATAAGTAACTATTCTAACATTTCAAGTATAGTTGAATGATGTCTATATTATAAGGACGATTGCCTTGGCTATTTTCCTATTTCAAATAATAACTTATGATTTCTGAGATAGCTTCAATCGCTTTTCTTGTATAGTATATAAGTGAGAAATTATGGCTAGGTAAATCTTGTTATAATTTTGTTTTGCAGAAGAAAATGGTGGTTGAACAAGGGCAGGAGGGGGCTGAAGAGAGGTAGAACTTTAGTGAAGAAGGGCATAAGGTGGTTGAAGAAAGGGAGAAGGTGGTGGAGGAAGGGCAGAACTTAAACGAATAAGGGAAGAAGGCGTTGCAGAAAGGGGATAGATGTAAAGCCTTAAATAAAGGGTTGCAGTTGTTTAGAATTGAGTTTTTTAAGAAATTTAAGCTGGAGAAATCTGATAAATGTATTGTGCACAATGACAATGTCCTAAAAGCATGGAGAGCATTGAGTGAGCAAGAGAGGAAGGAATATTGTGAGAAGGCTAAATACACTGAGAATGCTAAGAAACCAAAACATGAGAAGAAGAGTGCAAAGAGAAAAGTAGCTTTTATCACTTGTAGCTCAATCTGGCAATTCAAGCAATTAGTTGACTTTATAAATAAAGATGAAAGTTTAAAGGAAAGGGTGAGCAAGAGAGGAAGGAATATTGTGAGAAGGCTAAATACACTGAGAATGCTAAGAAACCAAGACATGAGAAGAAGAGTGCAAAGAGAAAAGTAGCTTTTATCACTTGTAGCTCAATCTGGCAATTCAAGCAATTAGTTGACTTTATAAATAAAGATGAAAGTTTAAAGGAAAGGGTGAAGAGATTAGGAATCAACAAGTTGCTGGAGGTTGGAGGTTGCAAGAAACTGCCAAAAGATCTGATTGTGTCATGCTTTGATCATATGATCTACTAACCCGACAATTCCGAATCAGGGGCAAGACACGCGAAATTTCTGCTGTAGATGTGAAGCAATTACTTGGGGTTCCCCACTGTAGGGACGTGGTGAGTAGTAAGGTGGATGATGATGACCCGGTTTATACAAAGTTAAAGAGTGAATATTCAAAATGCTTATACAGTAACATAGCAGAGGCCATTGTAGAGGGCAGTGAGAATGATAATTTTTGAGTTTTTGTTTATGTTGTACACACTTGAAACCTTTCTAGCTCCCACTCAAGCACAAATGTTAGTGAGTGGTTATTGAAGGTGATGAGGTTGACCATAAAGAGATTTCAGAATTTTGATTAGGTGACCTTTATCATTAAAGACTTGTAGAAAAAGATAGAAGACTAAGTAAGGGATGTGAGAAACAATAAGAGGGGCAACTCCAATGTTGGTGGATGCATGTACTTATTGTTGGTATGTATTTAAATTTACTTATGTTATGGTACACTTTAAGTGACAAGTATTTAAGTTATTGTTATGCTATTTGTTTGGCAGATATATTTTGGTGAGCACTTTGCAATGATGCCAATGGAGAAACATGAATATGTTGATGCTATTAACTACTGGACTGAGGATAGATTAAAAGCAATGGTTAAGTTAGAGAGGGATAGCAATATGGGCATATTATTTGGAGGAAGGGCATCTAAAGTGAATGTTGATGTAAAGGAAAACGTTGGAATTGATCATTTGGACTAGGCATTTATTGATTTCGTATTGTTTGTATGCATTAGTACATCTGTGTGTTTAACAAGTTTTCATTAAACTTTTTGCTTCAGGACCTGAAGGATATGTATAGATAGTTGACAAGTGTAATTATAGAGGAGTTGATAAAGGTTCAAGTTAATAGAGAGGCACATAAAAAGGTTGGAAGAGAAGGAGTGGACCACTAAGAGGACGTGGTCAATGCTGAAGAAGAAGAGAAAGATGAAAAAAATGAGCGTCAATCAGATGAAAGTGGGAAGGACTTGCATAGTGAAGGAGAAGGAGGCAATAATGCAACTCAAACAGTGTCCATTAATGTATGTGCTAGTAAAAGAGAAGGAGTGGACTTTGTAAAGGAGGAAAAGCTTAACAAGGATAATGTGTCACACAGATCAACTAGGTTTAGAAAAGAAAAGAAAATTGAATCCCCCTATATCATGCCTAAGGTCATTTCATGAAAGAATATGGTAGTTGACGACAAGGGAAGATTTTTCACTATAATTTCACAATATCCTCCACATATGGATGGCTAAAAGTGAGTGTTTAATGTATGTTCCATTTTGTACTTGTAAGGTAATAAACGTGCAAAAATTTTCCTAAAACTTAGTTGTATTAAGTATTTATATAAAAAACTATTACAAGGAATTAGTTACATTGCAAGATGAATACGTCACTTAGGAAGAGCTATTTTCTTTGGGTGACATCCACAAGGTTAACAATCGGGTCAGTATTACCCTTGCTTCAGGACTTTGTATTTTTTAAAGTTTATGGGGATAACTTCATTATGTACTTGTGCATTTCAGATGGTGTCCCTTGTTTGCAAGGCATTGATGGTGGATTTAAAACAACATGGACCAATTAAAAGGCACATTTTTTATGCTAACTTTATGGTAAGATGCAAACAAATTATGGTTATTTATATGTTAGTTTTTTGGGGATTGATATATATTTTGTTGGAGATGCATATCGTTGGTAAAGGAAAAAATTGGAGACCTTCAGATTACAAGGGTCAATTATTGGCAGATCAATTAGGCTACAATCTTGTAGATTGTGATTTGCTCCTTGGGCCTATACTTATGTGGGAACATTGGTTTTGTGTAGCCCTGGAACCAAAAACATTGAATTTCTATATTATGAACTCAATGAAACCCATTGTTAACACCACCAAGAAAAGCAAGAAAAATAGCACTTATAAGATCCCCAATCATTGGAAGGAGAGATATGTGCAAGGAACTTTCTTATTTAACATCGTCATGAACATTAGCAATTTCATTTCCCCTACTGAACCCAAGTAATTGTATTTTTTTAGAGAGACAGATTTATTGATATAGTTGAATTCGTTAGCAACAATCGACATAGGAAGAAGCAACATAGTGACATCATTCGTGCGCGAGTACCTCAACAAAATAATATGTGAGAATTACATGTTTTGTGCAAGACAATCACAGGTTTTCCATAACTTTTTGTGTATATGACTGTTCTATCGATTTCATAGGCTTGACTACGGTGTTCACGTATTGATATAGTTGTTCCAATGAAGTCTATATGGGGTACTTGATTACATAGAGGTAACCATAATAGTTCATATGTATGTCGACTTTGGTCTTGTTTTGAATGTACAATAGACTGAACTATTGTTGTTTGGGATGTGTATAGGCTCAAGTTAAATAGTACAAGCGGGACATTCTGTGGTGGCCGATGAATCACCCTCAAAATTCATCCAGACTTGATGTTCTGCATCTTCTATCCCATCAAGGAAGCAAACGTCAACGAGTGACACAATAGTTCTTAGGTTTATTTTGTACATCTACAATGAAACTTATTCTAGTTGTAGTTTTTTGTCCTGGGTAATATGATTTTGTAATTGTCAATATTATCGTACTGTCCAGGGTAGATGATTATATTGTACAAGCCCAGAGACATGTGTAACAAGCCAATGTTAGGAAGTAATGAGTTAACGTTCATAGTTAACAACTTTACTTTCGTGTTTAACAACTTTATGGTCTTGTTAAATAACTTACGCATATGAAAACATGACAATCCCAGGGTAGATGTAGAAACCACCTAGTGGGGCTTCCATTAACAAGAAGTGTTTCTATATTAATAACTGTATGTTCCTTTTTAAGAACTAGATTATCTTGTTTGACAATGTACGAAATTGAAACTCTATACATGACGCTTGTAACCTCTTAAAACAACAACTGCGACCATTAACAACAAGCATTCCATTATTAACAACTTGATGTTTTTCTTGAACAACCTTCCTATCTTGTTAACTAACTTAAAAACTTCAAGCAGGACATGTTGAGGGTAGCTTGAAAGAGCAATAAGTGAGGGGTCCATTAACAACAATAGTTTCATAATTAACGACTTCACCCTCTTTTTTGACAACTTTCTTATCTTGTTTGACAACTTAGAAGATTGAAAACTTTTGATTTCTTGTTAACTCTGAAAACAACTGGGGGCCAATTACATGTGTTTCACTATTAACATCTAGACCTTTTTTATTAACAACTTTGGTATCTTGTTAACCAACTTAAAAACTTCAAAATAGGAAATGTCGAGGATAGCTTGGGAGAGCAACACGTGGGGGGGTCCATTAACAACAATAGTATCATAATTAAAAACTTTACGCTCTTTTTTGACAACTTTCTTATCTTGTTTGATAACTTAGAAGATTGAGAACTTTGAACTTCTTGTTACCTCTAAAAACAACCAGGGGGCAATAACAACATGCGTTTCGCTATTACAACTAGATTTTTTTTATTAACAACTTTCGTATCTTGTTAACCAACTTAAAAACTTTAAAATAGGACATGTCGAGGGTAGCTTGGAAGAGCAACAAGTGAGGGCTCCATTAACAACAATAGTTTCATAATTAACAACTTCAGGCTCTTTTTTGTCAACTTTCTTATTTTGTTTGACAACTTACAAGATTGTGAACTTCTGACTTCTTGTTACCTTTGAAAACAACTGGGGGGCGGCAATAACAACATGCATTTCATTATTAACAACTTGTTCTTGGTTAACACTTTAACCTTCTTGTTTTACAACTTACTATTTTTGTTTACCAACTTCGTTCTTGAAAAACACAGACATGCCCAGGGGAAATTTAGCCACATTTTATGTCACACAACACAGTGAAAGCAGAAACATAATTACATATGCTGCATACTTACATTAACATAATAGCATTATATGCTGCATAATTACATTAACATGATAAAATAATATCCTGCATAATTACATAATTGAACAAGGAACACCCTTAAATCTATGACAGTGGATGTTTGGTGCATGCACATCTATAATGACAAGGGAACATTAACATTGTACTTTGAAACCAACCTCAATGGGGTCCTCCTCCGGATCGTACTCTAAAAGATATCCTGACTCATCTACTGCAGATCGCGGCAGAGCCTCAGGTCTCGGCTGTGATATGTGTATCGGCAGCATCGACACGCTCTTTATGATAATGCTAGAACCGCTTATTAGCTCTGATACAAAAAATGTCAACACCCATTTCCATTTCGATAATCGGAGAATAATAAAGACAAAATTCAATAGGCATAAAGAAATGTACAATTATACTGATAAAAATATTGGTTTACAATACCGATATCGTTCATTAATGAAATACAGAAAATACCACATAAACTTAATATTTACAGGATAACCCAAAATATCTAAGGCATAAACTAATTATAACTACTATATTGCCCTCGCCTTAAGACACGTGCTGATTACTTCTCGGCATCTATGCCTTTGCCCTTCGATCCACTGGCACCAACTGAGATATTTGTTTTTAAAAAAAGGTGAGATTCCGAAGAATCCCTGTAGAGACATACGATCGATATATAAAATGTGAAAATTAAATATGCAATGCACTATATTAGGCAAAAATAAAAGTTTGATTCGATTCATATATATTTACCTCAGCCGAGTCACCGACTACAGCTAGGATTTTCGATAATATACCTCAACTAGTCATCGACCATAGCTAGGATTTTCTAATATACCGTTGTTGGGTAGTGAACCACAACTAGGTATTGTGCCTCCAGCACTCAATCATATCACGAAATATAGTAACAAGTACATATAATTATTCACGTAATGTATGAAAGATGGTAGTCCCTACCTCGAAGTTTGTTAAACCCCTTTTTCAGTGTACCTCGTAAAACGTGTCGTTTCCGGCATCCGATTCGGTTCTAAAATATTAAATGTACCAGAAATAGGTCATAATCTATCCAAGTATCATTTAAACTCTTCTATAGTGTTTCTTGTGGTTATATTAGTTTGTGGTGAAATTTTACCAAAATGCCCCTAGGACCCTGGCCCGGCCTGGCCGTACCCAGCCCGATGGCATGTTTTCCCAAAATTTTGACCGAGGCTATTTTAACTTATTTTCGCCCAAGGAATCCATTTTGGGGCTCGAAATCACCAAATTCACTGTCAAATTATGAAAATACCCTTGACAGCCCCCTATTTAGGGATTTTAGTGGCGTTTTCGTAATTATGCTTTTTCGGGCTCTACTTAAAAAGTGCCCAACTATAACCCCACCTATTTTTGCCCACTGAGTCAAATGGAACCATTTATTTCATGAAAATCCAACTCCTACCCCTTGGAACAGTGCTGGCCAAAATATTGAAGAAAATGAAAAAAAAATAGTTTTGTGTTTTATCTTCTAAAAATTGTACTCTTCCACTTCTAATTCTTGATTAACTCACTTAAACACTTCTTAATCATGATTTAAAGGATTTTGGGCAGCATAACCCCTTAGGGTTATAGCTTTTCAAATTTCATAACTCAACCAAAAATCACATAAACCAAACAACAATTACCAACAACAACTTCATACTAACATAAAGTTGAGATTGGTATAATTACCTCTTAAACTTCTTGAATGCTCTTACTCTAGGCACCTCCTCCTTCTCTTCTTGATCTCAAAGTGTGACTTCACTACCATGGATTCATGAGAAACAAGAGTTTAGAGAAGAACTTCATGCATGTTTACAAGAAGAACACTTAAAAGACAATACTTACCTTAGCTTCTTCTTCCTTGGGCTCTCCTCTTCTCTGTATTTCTCAAGCTCTCTCTTCTCTCTTTTTTGCCTAAGACTCGGACGAATTGTGTGCATGAAGGGGAAGAGAAGTGTGTTTATTAATTTGTCTCTTCCTTCCTCTTAGCCATTGATTTAATTAAGAGGCCAAAATGTAACACTTGTCACAATCTTCTCTTCCTTCATGATTTTTCCATTAGTTTCCCATTAAATTTTAATCAATTGTCTTCCCTTGCTTGCTCCTAAAAAAAACGTCCTCTCCCCCCTTTTGCTCCAACTAACCCATGCTTCTTTCATTAAGTCCAAGCTTACACTCTTCCATGCAATCAAGTTTTTTCATTCCTTCACTCAAGCTTATCCCATCATGCATTACACTACCCTTCCATGTTGTGTACATTCCATCTTGGTCATCATTGAAATGTTCATGTAGCATAGCCATCATGACCTCTTCATGTATTAATTAGGCATGCTCTTGGAATTAAATATTTTTTCCTCATTCTTCATGGTTGGACGAAAATAATGAGAGGAAGGGAAGGAAAATTGTTTTTCACTCATTCCATAATTCACATAGTTGGTTTATGTATAATTCCCCCCAATTTCACAATTTTTGATTTATTCCACCAAGAATAATCCATTATGCATTTTCCTTTATTCTCCTTGATTAATTGAAATTAACTCCAATTAATTGGAAAATAATTAATCTTGGGCTAAATTAGCAAAATTATGATTTTGCTATCACCTTTGTAATTTAATTCATTTGTTGAATTTATTTGCCCATTTCCTTATGAATATGAATATTTCAAAATTCACAAGATCCAAATTCATGAATATTCACTATTTTATTGAATTACTCAAATAATTACAATATATTTTTTTGTGAATAAAATTTGGGGTGTTATATTTAACATCTCCATCTTCAATATTAACAACACCCCCCATAGCATTACCCTCCATGTACCATTAACAACAACACAGTATCTTTTCACATATCCTTCTTCACTGAAAACAACACCATCCCCCACATAGCTTGCAGCAGCCATTACTGATTACTCCTGCATCTGCCCACAACAACAAAAAACCCACAATTTTCACCATTAATACAACCAAACATAATGAAATCCACCGCACAACCATCAACAATCTCTCATCACCTTAAAGCTCCAACCTTTCTCCGTCTTCAACCAATATCCCCTTACCCATAAAACCAAGCGTCCAATACCATAAATCCATTACAACTGTTCACAACTTCATAAGAGTAAGATGAAAAATTCACAATACAAACATCATTTGTACATAAGAATTACTTACCGTCAGTTATCTCTGCTTTGTCTTCAACTTTTAATCCTTTCATAACTTACGTATTTTCTCCCGCCACCTTTCTTTCTTTCCTCTCTCATGTTTCCTTTGCCTTCCTTTCTTTCCCACTCTTGTACATTTCGCCAGGAATTTTTTTAAAACTAATTGTATCATTTTTGTGAAATTTAAAATTTCTTATTCCTACAGCCAAACTAATTAGGGATTTGACTATTTTATTACAGCAAGTAGTGATTTCCCTATTTCAATAGTATTTGATAGGATTTTGAGATTTTCCCTATATATTACGTCTCCGAGTATTATAATATCAAGGATGCTTCACTAAACGACAAATAAAGAAGGGCACAGAATCGCTCGAGATCTTTTTGGACTAGTCCATTCTAAAATTGAAATTCAATACTCGTACGTCACCATAACGATTCGTCGTTTTTAACATGTGCGCTCCTTTTAATTTCAATTCAGTATCCATCATTCCATCACATCAAATTTATTGAGGAATCAAGACATAACGTAGGGGAGAAAATTGGTTGAAATAAAAGAAGAAAGGGCCTGTTTGTTTCTGTTAAAACTTATAAGTAAGAAATTAATAAAATTTATTTGAAAAATTATTTTCAATTAGTTTTTTTAAAGAAATTTATTTTTAAAAACTAAAAAATTAAAATAAATTTTAGGTGTTTTCTTATTTTTATTTTTCTATTTCTTATAATTTAAAGTTTCTTTTTTTTTTTTGCCAAGCTTATAATTTAAAGTTATTAACTATTCATTATCCACATCACATTATTAGTGTTGGCCACCGTCATGTCAATATCAAAGACGGTTGCGGCCACGTCATTATTGGTGAGGACTGCTGCAACAACGGTACTTCAAAAACATCTCTTTTTAAAATAGCTATCTAAACATAATTTATTTTTTATATTTTAAATAAATTATTATTTTAATGTATGCAAAATTTTAAAATAAAAATAATCTTATGATAATTACTTCTCATAAAAAATAAAATTATCATTTTAAAAATAACAAGTTAGAAAATTTTAAATTTAAACCATTCATATTAAATTTAAACAATTAAAATCTTATTATAATAATAAGAAATTAAATGTTAATCACTGTGATGAGCATTAAATGCAGAACCGTCTTCAACATATTGCGCCATCACTTTCATCATTATCATTCTAATTTTATCTCGCTTCATCACTTTCATGGTAGATATATAATGGGGAGCATCGTATATCTATGATTTTGTTTAAGAACAAGCAGATAAGTTAGTATGTATTTTAAGGTTGTTCCAAAATATATTATTTATTCTGTTGTTTTGAAAATTAATTAACGAACATCATATCCTCTCACACAGAATACTCCAATAAAAAAACCCAATTGTTAATGCCGCCTCATCCATATGCACCGAGGTTTCATTTTATGGTGCCAGTTCCATGTTTAGGAAAAATTCATAATCATATTTGCACATTAACCCTTTAAGTAAACAATTATAAAAAGAAATGGATACTAAACACAGCATAATAAATTTATAATGTTAAGCTAACAAAGCCGATCTATTTGGTAAGGGGTTGATGATTCTTAGCCCACAGAATTGTATTTTCAAATCTTGTTACTAATATAATGAATTTGTTGGTGGACGATCAATCTGTAAATAATTTCAGAAGCATTCTATGATTTTGAAGGCAAGTCCTGACCTTGATAAACCCTTATAACATAGCTCACCTAACATTTTTATTCTGAAAAATAAATAAATTTTCAAAAAAAAACAAATAAATATTTAACGTTGATGCCTATAATTCAATTAAGAGGGCACATCTGGCCATGGGCTCCACAATTTCAATTGAACTGGTTGGGAAGAAAAAAAAGGAGAGACAAAACATTTAAGCCAGGGTTACAAGTGTTGATCCATACGTACGTACTTTTTTTTTAGGTGGCAAAAATTAGGGAGCTTTTATTTATTTATTTATTTTTATCATTAACCTATATGGTTGAACTTACAAGTTCGCACCTTAAAAAATGTAAAGAGTGATTAGTGTCATTAGGCTAGAAAGCCACTTCCTACATCTAGCCATCGGCTCCACAAACTTCAATTGAGTGTGTGTTTGATTGGGCTTATATTTAGATAATAAGTCCTTATTATGCAAACCGAGATAAAATTCCCCTCACATGCTTACCTCGTATACCGTGAATCACGATTTATAAGCACTTATTACCTAAAAATAAGCTATTCCAAACGAGCATTGAGTTGGTTGGGATGAAAAAAGTAGAAGAGACAAAACATTTAAGCCACTGTTACATGTGTTCTGTGTGAAAGGATATGATGTTCGTTAATTATTTTGATTTAATGATACCAGTAAGATTATTTTCATCAAATAATGCTAATCACTCCTCATGACAACAGAATACTTCAAAATAATCTGAAATGTTACTAATAGTTTGCATTATTTAATAGCACTATCTTTGGGAAAAGAAAAAGAAAAGTGGAGAGAGAAATCATGAGATTTCAATTCAAAGATAATTTAACGCTTGCTTATCGAACTTTTCTTGAAATTGAGACATGATGTGATGACTCTTTTATTTTTGGGACCGATGATATTAGTGACGACGAGTGCCAACTCTCTAGAGGAAACGATTTCGTTGACCTTTATGTTCTAATACACAAAACTTTAGATCGTAATAGTTGGGTCGGAATTATTGCAATGTGTCTACGAAAACAAAATCATGAAGGTTTTCTATTATTTATCGGTTCTCTTGTAGCTGTGAAGCAATATTTTATAGTTTTCTTGCACTTTCTTATATATCACGCACATCTGATTACAATCATCTGCATAACTCATCAATTTACTCTTTTTCCGGTCGCTCCCATCCTTTACCTCTTCCATAATTATAAGATTAAGATCTAATGATCTATATTTAATATTTCTTTCCTATTCATCTCTCCATTATAATAATATTTTTATTATAGTTAATCTTAACTTAAGAAATTCCTGGTGCACTAGCAAATTAGCAAGGCAAAAGGTTCGCTTGGCCTTTTTAGAATGGTTTGTTTTCTCTTTTGATCAGAATGTTTAAAAGCTACTTCTTGTTAATGCGGCTTTGGCAATAAAGCGATTGGGCTCGACCAGACAAATCTTTCAACTCCCGCTCTCTTCGGCTACCATTATATAAAAGTTTAGGGCATATTGAATTGGTCATTGTAGTGTTAATATATGGAGTATAAAAGGAGCTCTGGACCCCCTTGTTTTGTGCACGTTGCATTGTTTTCACCATGTGATTTTGGATTTTGTGTGTTCCATGTTTATTTTCTGTACGTATCGTAGGCATGTCTTTGTTAACTCGAGGACTTCATGGGGTCCAGACTAATCCAGAGTAAGTCAGGCGGGATCCTTTCGAGTGGCAAGCTCTATTACCAAGTATTTAATATTACTGAATTCCTAAGTTCGAACTTGAGATTTCTAGTTAAGCTGGAATTAACTCGAGACTTCTAGGTGTGTGTTTAGATTAGCCTTTGAAGAATAACTTTTACGATTTACGAGATAAGTATATAAGAGAAGTTTTGTCTTGACTTGGGGAAAAAGGCTTCTGAAACCATGGTTTCAGAGTTACCCAACCACTCAATTAACTCCCTTACCAGTTAAGCGCTTGGTGGTTGTTCCATGTATTATTTGATGTGTGCGAGTGAGAAAAGATTGATATCTGACAATGTTAAAAATGGAATTGGGCCCAGCAATATGGAGTAGTTGGAATAAATTAAGGTAGGCTCAAATTATAGTTATTTTGGGGGCCTTTGACTCTGGAGCCCGCGTAGGTTAGCCCAATAGGCCTACCATACTTTTATTTCAGGCTGACTGATTTTAGGCCAGCACCCTTTTTTTTTGGTACAACTTGCATAATACTCTTGCAACTAGCTTATTCAGTTAGACCGTCATGATCCAAGAAATTAATTTGCCATACAAAAAATATTACGAATTAATTTGCCACGTCAACTTCACGTTTCATATAAATATATACGAAGATAATCAGTTGAAATGCTGTTAATTATTGCATTGAATTGTCCCCTGAAATTTAGAAGATCACGAAAGAAAATGGCATCTTAAATAGTGAAATCTTTTGCAAACTATTGTGTTCGTATTTTTAACTCTAATAGTAATATAATTTCTACTTCGGTTTTAGAGTTTTAATTGACTCATATATACAATCGTGATTATAATACGCTTATTTTTCACATCTCTGACAACGTTACATTTGAATTGTTAATATGAGCATAGGACACTATCATACATATAGAGTAGGCTTAGCCGAGTGAACGAAGGAAAGAGCATTGATTTTTTTTTTGTTATCCAGTATATTTTTAATCGACAAAAGTGAATTTTCATTTTTGTAGGGTTAAGATCTATTTTTACCTTAAACTTTGGGGCCCAAAGGTTTTAAAAATATCTCAATTTACTCTGAAAGTTTTTTATGGAGCAATATCGCCTCGGCCGTTATTTAGGATAAGTTTAACCGTTAGTTAATCAATTATACTAAGCTAGTAGGTCTACATGTCATCTACAACATTTTTGTTAAGGTGTAAATTTGCTTTGGAAGTTTTTACTCAAGAGCAATATTAGTCTATAAATTTTTTAAAGTTCAATATTGTCCTAAAAGTTTCTAAATTGTAGTAATGTCACTTTGACTATTATAACGGTTAAGATTGGCTATTAGTTGATCAAATATGCTAAGCTGACAATGTGAATAACATTGAAGAGAAGTCGTAGATAGAGGAGGAGCTTATGTTTGCTACAGAGTAATGATAAGAAAGATTCAATTACCGAATCTAAGACACACTAAGCATGATTACCGAAAATAAGGCCACTAGTAATCCTACGTTGCTGTACCCCATCGATGTTGAGATATATAGGAACATTTTCAATTTTCTCTTCATCACACAAGATGCATGCTTTCACCTCATTGATTTTCTCCAATTATTCATATTGAAAGCATTTTTTTTTAAAGAAAAATCATTTTCCAATTTATAAATCTAACTTTAAAAAAAATGAAGTGAATGACACATGGACTTACCATATAAGCATATTAGGCCAACTGATAGGTAAATTTAACTTGGATAACAGTCGAGGTGAAATTATTATGATTTGGGGACTTCTAGGGTAGCATAGCTCTTGAGTGAAATGTTCTGAATCGAATTTGCATCTAAACCCAAATAAAACTGATGTGTACGTCATGTGAACTACTAGTTCAGTATATTTGATCAACTAATGATCAAATTTAACTTGAATAATAGCAAGGGAAAAATTACTATGATTTAGAAACTTTTGGGATGGCATTGTTTAGGGAAAAAAACTTTTGTGGCCAAATTTAACAAATTCAGTTATTTGTTATTAAGTTAGAACAAAATAATGTTATATTGTTATGTATTCCACGTATTGTTAGGCGTTGACAGTCATTACTTGTATAAATATATCATGACTCTCATTAATGTAAATAGATTCATTTTGTCATTTTCTCACATATCAGTTATATGGTATCAGAGCAATTCTTATTTCATTTCTTTTCTACCGCTCTTCCATTTTTGCCCTCATTCTCTCTTTCCTTTTTCTTTTTCTCTGCCACCGTCATCTAGTTTCTATTCGATTTTTTCTTTGAACCCTATGCTCTGTCTCCTATGGCTGCCGATCTCGTTTCTAATTAGTTCAGCCTGTACTATATCCACCCAAACGAAAATCCAACATTGATTCTTGTTGTGTTGCCTCTTGATGGCAACAATTACTAGAGTTGGTCACAGGCTATGCATTCAGCCTAGTTAACCAAGAACAAGCTGCAGTTTGTTGATGGTTCGATCTCACCATCGTCTTCGTCTGATCCTCTTTTCCTGGCTTGGGAGCGCTGCAACAACCTTGTTCAAGGTTAGATCTCTAAATCACTATCTCCAACGATCGTAAAGAGCATCCTCTGGTTCGCTTGTGCAGTGGATACTTGGAACGATCTTCGTTCCAGATATTCACAGACTGACATTTTTCGCATTGCTGATCTTCAGGAGGAGATTTATAATCTCAAGCAAGGCAATCTCAACGTAAATGAATATTACACTCACTTGAAAACACTGTGGGATAAATTATCTCATATTCAACGGCTGAAAGCCTGTGTATGCGGATATACATCTAGTATGATGCATCACCGAGGGGAAGATTTTGTGATTCAGTTCCTGAAAGGTTTGAATGAATTTTATGCCTAAGTGAAATCTTAGATTATGCTACTTGAATCCTTGCCCCCAATTAACCGGGTATTCTCTTAGGTTCTTCAACAAGAACGAGAATTACATCCTGTTGAACCAAAGATCTTGCTTGCCAAAGGCTCTCCGCATTCTTCTTTTGGTTCAAAATCCACTCATACCAAGCATTGTACATTTTGTGGCCGTCCTCGTCTCATGAGGAAACTTGTTATATCAAACCTGGCTTTTCACCTGGGTTCAATTTCAGATCCTCTACCTCTACTCCTGTGGTTAATCAAGTCTCTATTCAGAGTTCTGGTGTTGCTCAAGTCCAATCTTTTCCTGCACATGCATCTCTTTCAACTCCTCCTTCTACCAACTTACCTCCAAAACCAGTTTTGCCTCAACTATCTACAACTTAATATCAACGTCTTATTTCCCTGTTGAATTCCCCTCCAAAATCTTAATCTTTCTACCTCTGCCAACGCTGCAGGTATATTTAGTTTTGCTTCTTTCACACACTCTGCTACCTGGATCCTTGATTCTGGAGCAACTGACTATGTTTGCTATTCCTTAGATTCCTTTTCTTCTTATAATTCCATATCACCTATATCTATTCATTTGCCTTCTGGTTCCTCTACTGTGGCTTATGTTTCAGGCACAGTACATCTCTCCCCTTTATTGGTTCTGTATAATGTTCTCTATCTCCTTAATTTTACTTTCAATATTGTTTCTGTTTCTCGTTTAACCTCTTCCCTTAATTACTCTCTCATTTTTTATTCATCTTCTTGCCAGATACACTTGCACCAACCTTCTCTAATGATTGGTTCAGCTAAATACTTTGAAGGGCTTTATGTGTTGTCCGCAGATATGATGTCTCCATCGCTTCCATCTCAGGTTCTTGCCACAACCACAACTCCTGATTCCACTTTTACTCTATGGCACCTTCGATTGGGCCACGTTTCAGATTCAATTTTTTCTTCTTTACACAAATATATGTATGATATTTCTTATAAACCACATGCTCTCACATGTGACACTTGCCACTTTGCAAAACAAAAATGTCTTTGTTTTCCTGTAAGCACAAGTTCTTGCAATAAAATCTTTGATTTGCTTCACGCTGACATCTAGGGACCATTTTCTGTTCCTTCAATGTATGTCATCGCTATTTTCTTACCTTAGTCGATGATTATTCTCGCTTTACTTGGATTTTTGTGCTCTCTGCAAATCTGAGGCTCTACTCATCTATTACATTTTTTTGCTCTTATGGAAATTCAATTTTCTACTACTACTAAAATCTTGCGAACTGATAATGGTAGTGAGTTTCTCATGCCTCAATTTTATGCCTCTAAGGGTGTTTTACATCAAACTGCTTGTGTTGCCACTTCTCAACAGAATGGCATTGTTGAACGCAAGCATCAACATATTTTAATTGCAAGCATCAACATATTTTAAACATTTCTCATGCCTTGTTACACCAATCTAATATTCCTTTGCCTTATTGGTCTTTTGCTGTTATGCATGCTGTTCACATTATCAATTATCTTCCTTCACCAATTATTCAGAATTTAACTCCTTTTGAGAAACTATATCATACCGCTCCTTCTTATTCCAATTTCAGAGTTTTCGGCTCTTTGTGCTTTGCTTCTACCTTGGCTCATAATCACTCCAAGTTTGCTTCCCGAGCTAGAAAATGTGTTGTCCTTGGCATACCTTTTGGTTCTAAAGCATTTACCTTATTAGATTTAACTTCCAATCAGATTTTTCTGTCACGTGATGTTGTATTTCATGAACTTGTGTTTCGTTTTAAAAGTGGTAGTGTCACTTCCCCTGCTTCCCCTTCTCTTGAACAAACTATCCAGAACTTCCCTCGCTTTCTTGTTGACTTTCCTCTTCCAGTTTCCCCTCCAATTCCCTTTCTTCCTACTGTTTCTCCTACCTCTTTGCTAGCCCCAGACCCTCCTCTTTCTTCCCTACGCCATTCAAGTCGACCTCATCATCCTCTATCATATTTGCAAGACTATCACTGTGCTCATTCTATCTCTACTGATCAAGGTACTGGCTCCACTCCTTATCCTCTTTCTTCTGTTCTTTCCTATTCTTCTCTTGCTCCTTCATACTGTCAGTTTGTTCTTGTTGTTACCTCTCATTCTGATCCTAAAACTTATCACCAAGCTATTAAACATGCCCATTAGAAAGATGCCATGTCTGTAGAAGTTAAAGCACTTGAGCATAACCAAAACTGGGTTCTTACTTCTTTACCACCGGGAAAGAAGACTATAGGGTGTAAATGGGTTTTTAAAACCAAGTTCAAGGCTAATGGTGATATTGAATGACATAAAGCAAGACTTGTGGCCAAATGTTTTACTCAAACCGAAGGCCTTGACTACTTTGATACTTTCTCTTCGATTGCTAAGATGACTACTCTAAGGCTCTTACTTTCTATTGTTGCTGCCAAAAATTGGCATCTTCATCAGTTAGATGAGAAGGAGTTTAGGCGCTGACAGTCATTACTTACTTGTATAAATATATCATGACTCTCATTAATGTGAATTGCAATGGCTCATTTACTTGTTGTCTGATTTTCATGTTTCTCATCTGGATCTTGATTTACTTTACTGTGATAATCAGTCAGCCATTCATATTACTTCAAATCCCATTTTTCATGAGAGGACTAAACATATTGAGTTTGATTGTCATATTATTCGTGACAAGGTTTAAGCCAAAATTATCAAACTCCTTCCTGTATGATCTGTTGACCAACTTGCTAATGTGTTTACCAAACCTTTACATCCTACTCAGTTTCAAGAGCTCATTTCCAAGCTTGGCATGCAAAACATTCATGTTCCAGCTTGCGGGGGTGACATAGATAGAATAACAATTCAGTTATTTATTATTAAGTTAGAACATAATATTATTATATTGTTATGTATTCCAAAGTATTGTTAGGCGCTGACAGTCATTACTTACTTGTATAAATATATCATGACTCTCATTAATGTGAATAGATTCATTTGTCATTTTCTCACATATCAATTATAAAATTAAGATTTTTTTGACAATTTTTGAAACAAAAATGGACCTTAATGCTTTATTACATAGAAAAAGATAACACACAACACAAAAACCCATAGACCAACGAAAACAAGAAAATTAACGAGAAGACAACATGGTTCAATTTGAAGTTCGTAGTGAATTCAAACTAGGCTTTACATAATTATCATGTCACACAATCAATACGGGCATGTTTTAAAAAATCTCATATTTTATCCATGTAATTTAATTATATGTTTCTTGCATAAAAAAAATTGTTTAGAGTATTATAGAGTACTACTATATGGAGTGAGTGAAAAATTATGACAAAGAAAAGAATTCAAATGTTGGTCTTCCACATACGCCAAATCCCTATGAGGTTACTAAAAAAGAGACACGGCCGCCCTATTAATTAATTGTTGATTGTTGTTTGTTTGCAGTCTTAAATTTAGGGATCACATGAACATAATAATGAATTTTATATAGAAATTATAATTAATTAAATGATAATGAGGGTAGCTGGATATCTCCGTAGGGCTCCACCAGCTTCCCCATGGATTACTACAAGATAATTGCTGCTTCTTTTGTTGAGTGAGATTTGGAGTTTGGCTTAATTAGCTACTTAGTCAATTTTACAGCTTCATCAAGTTAATCATGGTTTCAAGTTTCAGCCATTTGGAAGATTTAAGATTGTTTCCTTAAAATGGGGGATTTTTGTTCCACCCACTGCTACTATTCCCCCACCATCTGGTGGGCAATCTTTCTCCATTATATCCTCCTCCTAATGTATCTCACATCAATAATTATTACTCCCTCCGGTCCTAAATATAGGACATAGTTTGTAGTGCAAATTGCACTACAAACTATGTCCTATATTTAGGACTGGAGGTAATATTATTTTTCCAACAAAAGCATAACACAAAAGGCAAAAGCCCATATTATGAAAATATAAATTATTAATGGTGTATAATTTACTGATATGTTTGGATTAGTTTGTTAATTTGCTTTGAAATTATAGTTTGGATAAAAAAAAATTCCTTTTAGCATCCAACTCAAACACAATTCTCGATCACAACTTTATATTTATGATATGAAATAATAAGTTACAACAAATTTATATTTAGTGCTCTCATATATATATGTAGTGTCACTACTACAAAAAACCAAATCTGTGGCGCTTATAATTACATTAGCTGTGGCGCTTCCGAAATGCCACCTATCTTAACGCTACTAAAGAAAGCTGTGGCGCTTGGAAGCGCCACAGATTATTTATTTTTTTTTTTATGAAAAATAACTTCCTGTGGCGCCTGGCCGGCCAGGCGCCACAGGAAGCCTACCTCCTGTGGCGCCTGGTAGGCCAGGCGCCACAGGAGCCTTAGTTCCTGTGGCGCCTGGCCGGCCAGGCGCCACAGGAGCCTTTTCACCTACTGTGGCGCCTGGCTGGCCAGGCGCCACAGTAGGTATTGTTTTTTTTTTTTTTTTAATTTCCGTTCTGATATTTTTTAGTATATTTTGTCCTCGTATATTTTTGGGTTTTTCGTATTGGTTTTTTTTTTAGCATATTTTTTGCTCATGCATATATAATTATCCCATGCATATATAATTATAGTCTGCAAGGTTTAATAAAAACAATAATAGATAACTTTAAAATGATAGCAACAAATGATTGATTAGGTAAAGTAGTAATGAAAATTGTTATACAATATACTGTAAACCTAGCTGAATGAAATATAATACAACAAATTCAACTTGAACAAACATGCATGACACAACAATTATATTGGCAATTAGAAACAACAACAAAAAAAACCAGCTAGCTAGTGAATTTAATAGTAAATATAGCTACCTAGGGATTTGCTTAAACACATATTCACACCATTCCTCGATCACTTCATTAACCTGATGGTCTGTCAAAGCGTCACAACGTTGATCTTCATAATACTACAGATAAATACAATCAGACACAAGTTAGAACGAATTAAAATCAGTAAAACATAACTGTCAGGCACTAATTCAATTTCATTACAACACAATATGAAGTGCAACTAAATGACTTACTTTTTGAGGAATAAATGGTTGATCATGCATAATAACATCCTTCATAAATTTCATGATATAGTACCCACAATCATTGTCATTAGGTTGGAAAGGGCACTGCAATAATATAATGCAATATTTAACTATGTTCTTGAATAAAAAGTGTTTAATAACAAAGTCTAAGTAAATTAAAGTCAAATATCAATACCTGTATCTTCTTCCAAGGATAGCTAAGGCGGGGGTCAGTAGCTTTAGAATAGTTTAACCCGACAGACGACCGATACGCAGTCAATGCGCTAATAAAAGAAACAGAAAGTTATTACTTTTGGCTATTCAATCATGTTCGCAAATATTTATTTATAGGCACGTATACTTACCTACTGATCAATAGCAACATATCAAAACGTTCTTGTGGAAGACCATTTTTCAGAGGATCCACATAATAAATGCGAGGGCCTGAAGGTTCCGCTGGATTGATAACGATCAATATCCAATGGCGCCTAAAATATGTTTTAAAATTAATTTTTGAACAATCATGTTATGATAGAAGTTAAACAATAAAAAGAAAAATTGTACCAATAATAACTTACCCCGCATTATACGGCACTAAAAATAATGTATTTGATGTCGCTTTCTTGCTAAAGTAATCTTTCAGCTCATTAGACTGCGCAGTCACATCCATTTTACCCTCATGATGACCAACGAGAAAAGGGTTGACAAATGCGAATTGGACCCTGTGTGTATCCATGAAAACGTCCTGGTCTAAATGCCTGGTATAAAACATACAGTGTCATGAGAAACAAAAGAAATGGAACGAGATATATTAATAACAGTGATAAACGATAATAGTGAAGTACCTTATCCAGATGTTGATAGCCGAAGCACTAACCCAATCACGAGCACATATTTCCTGCACGACCTCGGCAGTAATGTAATCAACTAGACCACCAACATTGTAGATATGTCTTGGAATACGTAATGACACTACTCCCTCACCGATCAATTGTGGTGCAATCAATATTAATTGATCGAGATATGAGGTATGTCTTCTTCTGCTCTGATGGCTGGCCGATGCTTTTGACTTGGGTTGTGTTGTTGAAGACTTTGAAATCTTACCCTGCGCAAATCAGAAAATTAAATCACAGTTCGAGATGAAAGTTTGAAGGAAAAGTGCAGGGAATTTTGAATGAACGACCTTTCCACATGGCTCGATAAGACCTATTGGCCAAGCAACATAGCCACCTACAACATCTGCCACCTTATTTTGCTCATCCTGAGACGGAATCGGTAAGATGGCGTCTTCGTTCGTGCAGACGTCAACCCTAACCCGGAGTGTGTTATCAGGCAACGGTGAATTGTGCAGTACGTCCTCACCAGTGTTGTAGGCAACACCCACTGCAACCGCATGCTTGGATGCTTGCTCGACATATAGCTTGCATTGAAATTCGCCCTACGGAAAAGAGAGTTAATATGTTAAATTCGCTTAATTATAATTTAACATAAAGTTAAGTAGACAAGAAATTAATTACCGAAGGAAAAGGGACTTTAGGCATGGAATTGCAGCTATCTCTGAAACTTGGGCTATCACAGAAAGGAACATTTGGTGTTGGCCTACCCTGGACCAACTGTTGTATTTGCGTTGTTAACAACGCATTCTGGTCTTGCAACAAACGCATTTGTTCGGTGAATTGTTCTTCTCGTTGTTCCTTGTAGCGCATTTGTTGTTGAAGTTCTTGCATTTGATGTTTAAAGGTAGACATCTCGTCACGTAGGTGGGAAACATCACCTCTACTCGAGCGCTTCTGACGTCCGAAGTATGCTGATGGGGTGACTGCAAAACCAGTACCCCGAACACGACCATCATACTCGGGTACTGGTAACGCTCTGCTCAATAAATCGTCCCGACCAACATAGGTCGCCAACGCAGGATCCTCCTGTGTCATTTGTCGCTTTCCCAAAAAGAATTACAATGAAAATTAGTTATTATAAATGGAGTTCATTTAAGTAAAGCCAATTATTTATTGAACGCATAATATA
This sequence comes from Inga leiocalycina, assembly GCA_963242795.1. Lineage (NCBI taxonomy): Eukaryota > Viridiplantae > Streptophyta > Magnoliopsida > Fabales > Fabaceae > Inga > Inga leiocalycina. The sequence continues at coordinate 15,383,148 of OY725325.1, forward strand.
TTTGAATACTTACACAATATTCGGCTACTCTTCTTGCTTCCTCACTACGAATTTCACCTTTCTTATTTGTGACACCCTTGACCCACACCTCATGTCGTGGAACCTGTGTAATATCTGAGCCTGATTCTTGTATCTGCACATCGAAGTTAGTCGAATTTAAATGATATTCATACAATTTTTATGATGAATGAAATAATCATCAGTTCGTACCATTTGTTGTTGTAAATTTCCGTATGAAACAGGTCCTTGTGTGTATCGGTATGGCATGTTGGTCGCGTTAGCTCGATTCTTCTCGCTCAACTCCTAGTTAGATCAAAATGATTCATATAAATATATAAATGTTACTTACAAATACGTACATTACACGTAATAGGGAAAAATAAACAAATCCCCTTACCAGGAAATCAGGAGTTGTATGTGTTTTGATAAACTCATCCCACATTGCTTGAGTGATGATTCCTTCGTACAATGGATAAGGCGGTGTAGTAATGATATCATCATTATCATCCCTCAAGAAATATTTGACGAGATCAGAACGAAACTTTCGCAAAATTTTTCCGGCTTTTCTCATTACGAAGTTCTTCCGATCATCATCAATAATAAAAACAGTCTGTAAACAAGTCAAAAAACATATATCATATGTAAGATTGAAATGAAGTGAAACAAAGCAAACCGAATAAATATATAATTAAGGTGTTACCTGTATTTCAGCCCAGATCCCATCCTCATAACTTTTCTTTACCATTTTCCAATTTTGAACGGTAATAGGGACTCTGTCTCGAACCGTAGTCCCGATGAAGTTATTTAACGAGGTACTGTTCTCCCCGAACGGGTTCCCAAGTTCATTCCACTCTACTTGTAACTTGATCCCGTTACTTCTCAGTCTGATCAACCTCGCCATAACTGTTCTGCCACGTCTGACGTTCACCTCAAATCTCTGTCTACCAATGTGCCTGGGAACGTCATCAATGTCATCAGGTACGGGACTGGGAACGTCATCAATGTCATGATGTGGTGAGTCCATACTCCTGCAAGTGAAATAAACCAAATCAAAACATCAGTGCACAATGGTCTTGTATGTCAACGAAAGCAAATTATTTTGAAATTTATAAAAACATACGTACAAGTAAATGAGTCAAGGCAATCATTATCTTTTCCTTTTTCTTGTCTGATTTAAAATTTTATTCTTCAGAATTCGTGTTGAATTGAGAATTGTGTTTCTCTTGACCCAAGTTCCCTCTTTATGATCATGTCTCACGTATAGGGGTTCATCTCCATCTTCATCTTCATCTGCATCTCCATCTATATCAATATCTGCTGACCACAAATTCTCAAATGAAGGATCATCATTATTGATGTTCAAATATTCATTACTTTCAAAATCAACTTCTGCTTGACGATTCTTGTTGGATGGAAGTACAATAGACCAATTCTTCTTAGCAGGATCAGGAATGTAAAATGCTTGTTCTGCCTGTGCTGCTAAAATAAAAGGATCATCTTCATACCAAACCTTAGAAAGGTCCACTTGCACAAAGCCTAAGTCATCTATCCGCAATCCACTGTTGTTGTTAACCCACTGACATTTGAAGACAGGGACCCTGAACATAGAGTAATCTAACTCCCATATGCGTTCAATGACACCAAAGTATGACATTGATGCATAGATAGGGTGTGTATCTTTAGCACTGGCTCTATGCCAAGAATCAGCAACAAGTGTTACCCCACTATTCTGCATCGTGCTCTGTTTATCATGGTCTTGTGTATAAAATGTGTAACCGTTGATTGCATAACCATTGTAAGATAATACATGTAAGCTCGGTCCCTTCGACAGGCACTTCAATTTTTCGGAAACTGAATCAGGATTCCTCTCCATCTCATCGTTAATACGCTTTTTCAACCAGCCTGCAAATTGTTTATTGTGTTCTGTTGTTAATAAATTTTCATTCCCATCACCATGTACCAATCGGAGAGCATCCTTGTGTTCTTCTACATACGGTTCAACCTCATCAGTGTTATGTAGGACATACAAGTGGGCTTGATCCCGTTCAGTCACTGATATCGTTATTACATCACTCCCCGTTGTTCCTTTCCCTGATCTTCGGCCATCATGACGGGACTTGGGGATCCCTACAGGGTCAACATTTGATAGAAAATCAGCACAGAAGTCACTTGCTTCTTCAACCATGTAACTTTCAGCGATACAACCCTCTGGACGGTATCTATTTTTCACATACCCCTTTAATATTTTCATGAATCGTTCATTTGGGTACATCCATCTCAAGTACACTGGACCGCACAATTGAGTTTCTTTGACCAAGTGTACAGTTAGATGTACCATAATGTCAAAAAAAGAAGGCGGAAAATACATTTCAAGTTCACACAGAGTACACACAATCAGCCTTTGCAAATCTTGTAACCTGGTTGAATCAACCACTTTACTGCAGATCAACTTGAAAAACATGCAAAGTTTCGTGATAGTGTTCCTTAATTTTTTCGGTAGAATGGATCGTATACCCACCGGTAGGAAATTTTGCATTAGCACATGACAATCATGAGATTTAAGATTTTTTAACTTCAACTCTTTTACCGATACAAGGTTCTTTATATTTGAAGAGTAGCCCTCGGGAACTTTAATTCCTCGCAGAAACTCACAAAACAATTTCTTCTCTTTCCTCGACAGAGTGTATGCCGCTGGCGGTAGATAGGTACGAGACCTTTGCTCAATCGGTGCCAACTCTTCTCTAATTCCCAAGTTCACTAAATCCAACCTCGAATTGACATTGTCCTTGCTTTTCCCTTGGATATTAAGCAACGTGCCAATTAGACTATCACAGATATTTTTTTCTATGTGCATCACATCAAGAAAATGCCTCACATATAAAGACTTCCAATATGGAAGATCAAAGAAAATAGACTTTTTCTTCCAACCGCTTGTCTCGATTTGTTTTGCAAAAGGTTTGCCAAAATTGTTCTCCAAGTCTTTTACCTTGGAATACACCTGGGAACCGGTCAACATCTTCGGCGGGCTACCTTCTTCTGCATCACCATTGAAAGGCTTTTTCCACTTCCTCCAACGATGTTGTGATGGTAAGAATCTTCGATGCCCCATGTAAACATTTTTCTTACAATGATGAAGTCGCATTGAATGAGTGTCATCTTCACATATAGGGCATGCACCATATCCTTTGACGCTGTATCCTGACAAATTTCCATAAGCAGGGAAATCATTAATTGTGCCAAACAACATGGCTTTCAAAGTGAAACTTTCTTTCATGTACCCGTCATACACACTAACGCCTTCATCCCAAAGCAACTTCAAGTCATCAATTAAAGGAGCCAAGTATACATCTATATCATTCCCAGGTTGCCTTGGCCCAGAAATTAACATGGACAACATCATAAACTTACGTTTCATGATTAAGTGTGGAGGAAGGTTATAAATCATCAATATCACCGGCCACGTGCTATGTGTGCTACTCTGAACACCGTGCGGATTAATTCCATCAGTTGACAGTGCAAGGCGAAGGTTCCTGACTTCATCAGCAAAGTCAGGGTACTCATGATCAATTTTTTTCCATTGAGGAGCGTCTGCAGGGTGCCTAAGCTTCGTGTCTTTAATCCTTTCATCTGTATGCCATGTCAACTGCTTAGCAATCTCTGCATTACTATACAGTCGCCTGAATCTCGGAACAATGGGAAAATACCATAGCACCTTCAAAGGACTTTTTCCTTTCTTCTTCCTATATCGAGATGCGTTGCATTTAGGGCACTTCTCCAACGTTGCATACTGATTTCGAAATAATACGCAATCGTTAGGACATGCATGTATCTTCTCATATCCCATACCGGTTGTAGAGCAAAGAATTCGTTTTGCCTCGTATGTCTTGGTAGGAAGTACATTTTCTTCTGGAAGCATATCTTGCAACAGTTCAAGCAATGCGGTAAAACCCGAATCACTCAATCCGTACCGAGCTTTAAAGTTGTACAACTTCAACACTGCTAGCAATCTTGTGTATTTAGTACTTCCGACATATAATGGTTTCTCTGCATCACCTTTCAACTTCTCATATTCGTTAGGGCAGTTATGAAGCACCCCTTCAACCATATTTACCATTTCTTCAAGACCATCATCTTCATCAAACATGCTTTGATCAAATTCATCCGAGGCACCACCCGTGGTATGCACCCGATCACTATATGAATCGTTGGTCTCACCATGCCTTGTCCATCGTATATATGTTTGATCAATACCATAACACACTAGATGATCTAGCAAATCAAGTTGACTAATCCGCTTTCCAAAACAACAGGATAAGCAAGGACATAAGATTTTGCCAGGATCTTTTGTGTGCTCAGTTGCAAATGTAATAAAATCCTTCACCCCATCTATATATTCCCTTGAACATCGATTAGATGACATCCATTTACGATCCATCTATGGGCTTCAATCTATTTTTTTAAAAAATTACGTGGTTAGTTGTATAACTATTGCATTTATTAATTACTTTTATATTCTCTTACCAATTTTAATTTAAAATAACATACACCACATGAATCTTCATAATTGAAGCTTTCTAAGTCTTAAACTGAATATTTAAATTGCCAAATAATTCATTAATTATTCCCAGGCATTATAATAAAATTTTACAACTCATAACAAAAGAAACCATATTTGCCACAATAATATATCATAGTTAAATTAGAAAACATTACAAGTCAATAATTAAATAAAATACAAGTGTTAAGAATATATAAATAATTATTTTGCTTATGCAATTAATCAATAACAATCATTAGAACACCTACAAATTATAACTATTAAATTTAACTACAATCACATTTGTGAACTCAAAATTTAAAAAACATACCGTAAATAGAAGCTTCAATAGACTGATGAACTGAAACTACAAACACAAATTAAACATAAACAAATCAATAAAATATTTGAGGTTCTAAGTTAATTTTTTAAATAATAATATGTGTAATAAACATCAAAATATAATAAAATCAAATATGATTAGCTTAAATAAATAAATATGATTTAGAAAAAAAAATAAAGAAAATAAAATAAAATGAAAAAGAAAGCATAATCCCAATATTAATTTTCTCCTTATTATATGTTTTTCCCCTTACGGTTTTAGTTAATATATTTAAAGTTAAACAATATAGACAAATTATATTTTATTTTATTAAATATTAACGTTGATATATATTGATATATTAAACTCATTTTATCCATATTTTAAAATTATTAAATAAGTTAATGACTCATCAATTAACGAATTATTCAATTTATTATCCTGATTTCAATTTTTCCTATTTTCATTGGGTTTAATTGGGATTTTCTCTATTATAGTTTAATAAAATAATACAAAAAATTATTTTCTTAACTCTACAAAATATATAGCACTAACACAAATATATATTAAATACGTGAAATAATGTTAAATAAATGATTTTGATTTTTGGAAAACAAATAATTTGAAGCAGTTTTAAAAGAAATAACAGTATTATTAAAAGTTAATTTGATTATCTAATTTCAAATCACTTGTATATTAATTATTGTCGTTCAAATTTATGGTTATATATAACATTTAATTCAATTCTTTCATTATTCTTGTAACTTGTTGCATTAATTTCTTAGAACTAGTGAGCTTGTAACTTGTTGTATTAATTCTTTAGAACTAGTGAGAGCTAAAACACAGTACACACGCCTACAATAGGGATCGGATAAGTCTCTAGTAATGGAAATATATATGTACACACACGCCTACAATACACACACGCCTACAAACAACACACACGCACATTTGTACATTATATATATATATAGGTGTTAAATGAAATCATTTGCATCTTTTTCCATTCTTCCTTTTTTTTTTATGACAATAATTGCTAAAGTTGAAAGTGACATTTTGTTGTTATTCTCTTGCATAAAGTTGAACCAATTTACAAGCAACATTTCCTATACGTATTGCAAATCACCTTTTCAATTATTGTCTACAATTTAGAAGCAAAATTATTCTCTTGCATATGCCAACAAATGACTTATCCTTTACCAAAAGCAACATTTCTTATACGGTGCAAAAGTAAATTTAACTATTTAAGGGTAAAATTTAAAAGCTCACATAGTGCAATTACTATGGAGGTGAACTATACTTTTTTTTTTAAAATAAAATATTATCAACATTAATTCATACAATTTTAGGTTCAGCGCAGCTCATTAAAAACAAATAAGTTATGGTACTAATCATTTTTATAACTCTACGATGACTTTATTAATATATCTCCATCATAATAAGTCTAACGCTAGAGGAATCATGAAAATTATATTAACTTTCACAGTTTCACTTGAAAAAAAAATTAATAAAAACAAAATGCAAGTTGAACTTACAGGTTGATCAGTACAGTGGAGTGGGGGACCACGTAATGGCCGTTGGTGACGCAATCTTCAGTGACGGAAGGAAGAAATTTGAGCTACCAAATGAAGTGGGGACCAAAAACTTGTAGACAATACAAAGAAAAGGGAATAAAAGGGACAGGAGTGGGGTTGGCAGTTGGGATAAAACAAAGACGTGTGCTCGTGTGAATGTCGTTTTAAGAAGTGAAGATAAGAAAATGGAAGGAAGGGGAGAGCACGCAGATACTGAAAGTGAGAATGAGAGAGTGAATGATTAATAAAGATATGATGAGAAAAAGGTAAAGAGAGGGAGGTGGTGTCGGTACGCGGGAAATGAAAAGGGAATGGGAGGAGAGAGGCGGGAAACATAAAGGATAAGGGGGTGGGGCGGGGTGGGTTCTAATTGGTTGGGAGGGGATAGAGAATCATAAATTTTATTTTATTTTTTTTAAAAACAGGTCAGGGGTGGCGCCTGACCAGACAGGCGCCACCCCTGAACAAATTTTTTTTTTTTTTTGCTAAAAAAAGGTCACCACCCGTGAACACAAATTTTTTTTTTTTTTTTTGAAAGCTCAGGGGTGGCGCCTGACCAGATAGGCGCCACCCCTGAACAACTTTTTTTTTTTTTTTTTTTTAAAAAGCATCAGGGGTGGCGCCTGACCAGACAGGCGCCACCCCTGAACAAATTGTTTTTTTTTTTGTTAAAAAAGGGAGGCACCCGTGAGAACCATTTTTTTTTTTTTTTTTAAAGCTCAGGGGTGGCGCCTGACCAGATAGGCGCCACCCCTGAACAATTTTTTTTTTTTTTTGTTAAAAAAGGAAGGCACCCGTGACAACATTTTTTTTTTTTTTTATTTTGAAAGATCAGGGGTGGCGCCTGACCAGATAGGCGCCACCCCTGAACAAATTTTTTTTTTTATTTTTTAAAAATCATTAGGGGTGGCGCCTGACCAGGCAGGCGCCACACCTGACCATACCAGCTGTGGCGCCTACCCTTTCAGGCGCCACAATTGGTAGAAAAAAAAAAAATAAAACTTTAAAAAAATAATAAATGAGCAGCTGTGGCACTTCATTAAGGAAGTGCCACAATATGTGCGCCACCTTTCCACCTTTTTGTAGTAGTGTGTACGGCGTGAAAATGTTTATATTTAGAATATAAACAAAAATAAAATATCATACATTACGGTAGGTTAAATACTTGGATTAATTTCCTTTCCTGTTTAATGTTCTTATTCTGATTAAACTTTAGATCTATCCATACGAGTTACACCCACAGCAAAGGACTTTAAATTTTGTCGGTGACAATACTCTCTCGTTTTTTTTTTTTTTTTTGTGGTTGACCCTAGAGAACTTCAATATATAAAATTAAATCATAAAGTAAAATGCTCATCTTTTAACATTGTTCAATACAATATGTGGATTAAGATACAAATTTATTTTGGAAGTTTCCCCCCTCAAGAGCGCTGGGTATCCAAAAATCTTTTAATGTGCAATGTTGCCTCAAAAATATCCAAATCTTGGTAAATTTGCCCCATTGTTAATGTAAAATGATGAGCTGTGTGTAACTGAAAGTTTAAAATCTAGAATTCAAATTTCTATATTTACAACTAGAAGAGATATTCTTATTTTGTATTAATTTTTTATAAGATACTTAATTGCCATTCTTCCTATTTAATAAGCAAAAAAAAAAAATCTAATATTAAGATACTCAAATCCTAATCCATTCAAGCAGAATCTATTCTTTATTTTTGTAGTCTAAGTGTACTAACATCATAACATTCTTTTTAGTCATTTAATATATTTTAATTTTTACCACACACATTCTATCATATACACTGTTCAACCACATTAATTGTGGCCTATTAAATTTTTTAATTGTATCAATGTCTAAACCTATATCTAGCTCTAGATATAATGGCGGATTACGGTTGACTAAACTGTTGACCAAATAAGTTTTTCGTGTACAATCACTACTAGTAAATATACCTTTTATATCGAAACCATCCTCTCAAGTGTTAATTTTTTTAACTAGAAAAAAATCAACTTTTTGGTTTCAATGGGCTGTCAATTTATCTGGTCATCTTCAGACAAAGCAAAAATTAAAATTAGTCGATTATGCATGCTATTGTTACATGAAAATTAACATTCTAAAACAACATTTATATATGCGTGTGATATATGAAATGATTATATTATATGTGAAAAGGGGCAGGAATTGGGAGGGTTTTATGGGATATAATATAGTAATATGTCTGATTAATTAATAGTTTTATCCAGTTATTAGGCCATGCATACAATAGCAAGTGTAAATATTAGATATAAAAGCTGATATATACTTTTCACCAAAATAAAAGGATGCTCTAGAGTGTAGCTAATTAAGACACCTAGATAGGGCTTGCTAGTCTAAAATTGCCTTTGCCATTTAGGGCAGTGACAAATTAAAGAGAAAAGGAAGAAATAAACAAAAGAGAGGGAGAGATTTGGGGAGGTAGGTTGGGGCCATGTGATCAGGAAATTCATGGCTTTATTAATTATATGTTGGCCTCATGTGCTAACAGCAATATATGTCCTTTTTCCCCTTTATTATTTTTTCTAAAAAGTAAATGAGAATGAAGATAAATTATTTTAACACTTTTGGTCAAACCATAAGTGATCGCAAGAGTAAAAAAAAAAAAAACCATAACTAATACATATGCGCAATGTCCCAGCTTTATATTATTGACTGTGAGTTCAAATTTACTGTTGTAGAAAAGATTGCACTGTGGCGGGTTGCCTCTCAAAATAAATAAAATGCAGTCCTTTTATTTTCATTTCTTTTTTTAAAAAAAGAAATTATCAAGCATCATTGCGCCTCATTCCATAACAGAAAAACTGATTATAAGGATCTTGAGTTTTGATAGACAAAAGAACTGGTATAAAATGTTGAAATAAAATGGTATAAAATTTTAGGGAATTTTCTAATTAAAACCTTTAGAATTTGAAAATCCCAAATAAGGATTCCTACTAAATCGTGTTGTCATTTGCCCATCAAGTGTAACAAATACCTAACTAAGTGTAATAAACAAAACTGATTTGAAACCCAAGGGTATTTGGTCTAGAGGTGAACTAGTTAGATTATAAAGTGAGCAAGCTCAACTTGAATCCCACTTTGTTCAAAAATATTCCTAGAAAAGGCATTCTGGTTACAAAGCCTTGATTCGATTTAGCCAGTTGCTTGAATACCCAATAATTGGATACAAAAAAAGCGACAGACGCCAAGTGGCCTAGGATTATAAAAAAACAATTTGAGAGTTTGATATTTTCATGCATTTATCCCAAAAATTCATTTGACGTAATTTATTTTTCATATTAGATGAAGAAAATTTAAAACTCTAAACAAATAGGGCTCATTTGACACTTTTTTTCATTTAAAACGACATGAATATATCAACCACATGAGGCTACCAATCAAGATATCCAACTTGTGACCTCTAAATCAACACAACACAAACGTATGAAAAGTGTCATGTATATTAGCATCGCAGGCGATGATCTCCCATATTATGTTTTGACCATCATAAATTCCTAAGATTAATTAGGGAATTCAAACTTGAGTTTGAATTAAATTAAAGGGCAAATGCCATTTTTTTTACTATTTAATTGAATTTTAATTTTGGTTCATATAATTTTAATCATTGCTTTTGTTCTCTATAATTTATAAGAATTTGTTTCATTTTAACTTCCAATCCCTATACTTTTGATGAGTTTTGTTTTTAGTTCATACCCTTAAATCTAGATCGAGTCTTTATGAAATAATAGAGATAAAAATCAAATTTTAATTAAATTATAAGGATGAATAGTATGAACAAAATCATTAATATAGTAACAAATTTATAACCAAAAAAACAAAATGGGGGGGGGGGGTGTGTGTGTGTAGAATTAGAAGCGTTTGAGAGCATATGATTCCTTGGCCCAAAGTTCTAAAAAGAAATGCTTAAACAAATAGCTTTGAATTTGTTGCCTTGGATTCTATATAAGGGGAAAATGAAAAGCATCATGTGTTCTTGGAGTGCATTTGACTCAGGGCCACCACATGATTGTGCCAATTCAACCTTTTAATTAATTCATTCTCATTCAAAAACATAGCTACTGTTTGCTTCATATATACAGAGGATCATTCATCATCTTCCGCATCATCCATCATAATGTCAACCTAACATATATATAGTTCAGGCATGCCCAGAAAAACTATTTGTGCTACTCATATGATCAAATAAAATTCAAAACCATCCTTTACAATGAATAAACTCTAAAGATGCTTTATTAAAAAAAAGTGAATTGAAATCAATTAGCTAAGTTACATATATTATAAGCAATATCTTCTTAAAAATAAGCTTCTAAAATTTGGTAGATTTTCATTTTCACTAAACAATTAAATATCTATCTCTCTCTCTTTTATACTGTTTCATTAGCTTGCTTCCACTTTGTAATTTGTAAATCATGAGTTCCATATCCCTTTCTCCCTCATCCTATCCTACATTTAAAAGCCAGAATATGCGCAATTTAGCATCCCCAAAAGATGATTTCTTTCTTCTTTTTTAGCACACACACTCACTCAAAAAATCCCATTTAAAAAAGAAGGAAAGAAAGAAAGTACCAGTGCACTACTACCCTTTTTTATTAAGATAAGGAAAAGTTATTTTGCAGTTAATTAAACAAGTGTTTCTTTAGTAAATCACAAAAGATATATATACCTGCGAAGTACCTTGTTTGACCAAGGTTAATGTCAATGATTCGAGTCAGTTAAAGCTGTACATATATTATTAGAAACATAGAATAATATGACTGACACAAACTGCGAAAGGATGATTATGTACTGTACCTAATTGATAGGTTGTCGTTTAATTTACCTGCGTGCTGTAATTTATACATGTGCATTAATTACTACAATTATTTATATATCACTATACACAGATATTTTTAAACCGACGCTTTGCATATAACATTAATGACTAAAGAGAACAACTTTGGTTATAAAATAATCCGAAGTACCTGAGATGAATTTATATTCTAAGATTAACCGTATGTTTCTTTTGATTCAATCGTACGTTGGAAATTAGATAATGGATCCAAAGGATCGATGCATGAAATTTCAGATATGAAATGGAAAAAATTCAGATGCTGAACAAGGACACCACATAAAGCCTCATTTCCTGGTATATGTTCTGGGAAAACTATTCATGAAAGAAGGAAAATAAAAAGAACATATAATTGCCAAATATCTCAGGATGCTGAAAACTATAGCACAAGAAAAAGAAACTGTCTAAACATGATAAATATATAGAACCTAGTAAATAAAAGCAAGAGGGTATATAGTTCATAAGGTAGTAATACTTACTGGCCTGAGAATGATGCCATTCTGCGACAGTTTATGAAAGCAGGAACAAAAGGAATTAGAGTTGCGTAGTGATGTGCGTGTATATATATATATAAAAGAATAAGCCACCAAAGGAAGAATCCAAAGGGATAGCATGATCCCAATTCATTGGAAGAAGATTAAGATAAGAGATTAATGAGACCCATCTCTTGAGATTTAGGATCAATGCGATCCCTTTGGATGCCTCCTCCAGTTGCAGAACAATTCAATTCAACTATAAACTTCATCTTCTCTCTCTCTCTCTCTCTCTCTCTCTCTCTCTCTCTCTGTGGGGGGGAGGAAGGAGGGTGAGCCTTTGCTTAAATCAACAAAGACTCTTGTTTCCCTTTTTATAAAAAAAAAAAATTAAATTTAAATTTTTTTAAAATTCTAACAATTCTTTTATTTTATAGATTTCTTTAGATTTGCCAAATCATTTAAATTTTTGTTTTTTGAACAGATGCAGACCCCAGTCTCTAAGAATGGAGACACATGGAAAGAAAATTTAAGGAGGGGATGTGGGTCAGCTATCCATTACTGGAAATTCTTCCTCAACTAGTTGGGCCACCATTATTATATAAATATATTAATTAATTCTATTCTCTCTTCCCATACGTTCTCTTTTCCCCCTTTTCCCCTTTATTTAAATGAAAGGCTTGTGGTCCAATCCATGTTCCCCCTCACATTTGCCTAACTCTACTAATACTTGTTTTACAATTTCTATGAATTTTTTGATGTGTATATACATTTTATGTGTCTTTAATAATATATCGCCATATGACTGACTGGGAACTGGTCATATATATAATAAGTATAGTATGTTAACATGCTAGGCTTGGTCAAAGATTCACATGTAACTAAATTACTCGTCATATTTTCGACCAAAAAAAAAAAACTCGTCATATGATTAAAATACATTTCATATTCATTCAAATCATATCTATCATGTGTATAGTTGCTGGCTGATTTGTATTAATTTTTCTGGATGTGTTTGACAGAGGAATAACTAAGATGAGAATTGAGAAGGAAATATTAGGTAGAAAGAAAAATTTGTATAAAGCTACTAAAATTTTTTTAATTACTCGCTTAACTGTTCTTTGCATCCAACACATGCAAAAGCAAAATTTATGCGAATTTTGAAGCATATTGCTTGATTGCTCATCAATATATATCCTTCTGCTTTCATTTTGCCTCTTCTTCATTTGCTAAAATGGTTTTCTTTGAATCTCTGATTGGTTGACAAATTGATCAACTATATATATATCCATTGAATATCTTGGCTTGGGTGCAACAAACGGACTGAGTAAACATTAATTAACGAAAAGATAGACATTCAATTCCTATAAAGATTCGGTTAACATGTTTATTTTAATTTTGTACATGTCATCTCATATAGTCTTAATAATAATAATCATTGAGTCGCCAAGGATAAATACTATATACCTGAATGTATTTGTGTTGCAGATGGTTAGCCAAAATAGAATTTTCTTGGATTAATTACTCTATATATATAGTTGAAGGTTAACCAGAATACTATATACCTGAATATATATGTAGTTGAAGTAGTTTAATAAAGTGTAAAGTAGCATCTACCAGCAAGCCTTATGTTATTTTCGAGTAGCATCTAGCACCCTAATTTTATTTATCATGTATTCAACACTTCAAACCATAACATTGGCATGACAAGGCTGAAGGATAATAGAGTGCCTCAAATGGAGTAGGGCAACTGAGAAATAAGACTAAATTGCTGGACGCACTATAAATAAGATTAGGGTATTGAAAACACTAGAAAATAACAATAGAGTGCCAAGTAGATCATAAATAAGATTAGATGCAACTGAAAAATAACATCGTGGTGGAAACAGGCCAGGCCAGGCCAGGCTTTTGCCTTAACAGGCCTGGCCTGTTAAGACACAAATTGGCCTGAGCCTGGCTTGTGGCCTGTTGAAGGCCAATTTTTAGGCTTGGGCTTGGCTTGTTCATAGGCCTGGCCTGGCCTAAGCCTGTTAAAAAGGCCTGAATTTTTAAAGTTTTTTAAACAAACCGACAGGCCTACATGCCACACTGCAAAACAGGACAACAGGCCACAGGCCGAAAACAGGCTAAAATTTACAGGCTCAGGCGAAATTATCCTTTAACCTTTATCTAATTTTTTTAAAAATATTTTTACAGGCTCAAGCCGGCCTGACAGGCCTGTTAGGCCTTGACTTGGCCTATTAAGCAAAACAGGCTTTTGTTTTGGCCTTGGCCTGGCCTTTTAGCCTAACAGGCCAGGCTACAGGCCGCCTGACCTGTTTCCACCCCTAATCGTAGTGTTAAATGCTTATTTATAACAATTTAGGAACCCCCCCCCCCGGATATATCGCTCTTATAATTTTTGAGCAAAACAAGCCCATTAATTGCTTCTTTCCAAGTTGTTCCAAGGCAGCAATTAGAACTTGCACATGATTAGGTATACCAATTATGAGCAGTTAATGATTTTAGGTTTGTAGATCCTTGTACATTTGTTTCTCTGAATCTGATCTATAAATCCCCCCCCCCAACCCACCCACATGAGATCTTGTGGCTAACAATAATTTCTTGAAGAAAAAGACACCTAGCTATACTAATTATGATGCCACATACATGCTTGCTCTTGCCAATCATTCGTAGAGTTTGAAAGAACTTAATTATTTTTCTATACATGTGCAACCATTTCTTGACACTTTAGCCTAAAACCTTCACGTGAAACTGTCTCTTGACGTATTTGAACTCTCAAACATATATTTATTCGGTATGTGTTTTTTCACATCTCGTCAAAGTACCCTTTTATTTTTTTATCATAGAAAGCTACTACCCCTTTGGTCATTAATATAATGTAAGACCTACTTACCTAATTTGATTAGATTAAAGAAGTTAGTTGTGTTAGTTAATATATGACATTTTTTTAAAATTATCTTAATCATCTTTTTCAATTTCTTCCGTCTCTCTTTTACTTAATTATTGTTGAGGGTATCAATAGGGGTAACTTAAAAAAAGATTAATAAATATATAAAATATACCTTACATTTAAGATCAAAATCAATTCTTTGATTAGGTCCTACATTAAATATCAAAGGAGTATTATTTATTTTTAGATGAGAACTGTCAATTTCATTTTTGTATCAAAAGGGGAGACACCCAAATCTACAATGATAAAGGTAGAAACGACGTTGAATTGAGTCTTTTGGCACAAAAGACAACACAGGTGATTTGCAAATATATGATTTTGAAATGACATTCCATCGACGCATTCACAGAAATAATTTTATATAATTAATACATTAAAAAATAAGTAGAGCAAAAAAAGAATGATAAGATATGAATATTACTTATACGGTTTTTTTTTTTGTTATTTTTGCACTGATCTGTGGTATAATAAATGAGTCTGAACAAGCAAGGCACCATTATGGGATATCAACAGAAGTTTGATCCAAAGAATTACTCAATATATAGACTCAAATGGTAAATGGTTATACTTATGGTTAACTATACTCAATTGCTCAACTATATATGGCTAACAAATTATATATATAATTAGAGAAAGAAGTCCCACATCTAGCTAATAATTAAAATACTCTATAAATTAGGAATATATGAAGCTTAAGATGTATCCAACTAATTAAAATGCTTAAGCTAATAACCGCCAGCCCATATTTATAAATTATCTATCAACAAAATCACCACATGATATGGTAACAAAGGTTGATCTAATCAGTAAGGAGTTGATTCATAACTATAAGATTCTAAATTTAAATCCCACTGCTAATTTGAAGACTTTGTTAGTAAATGATTTATAAGTATTTTTCTAAGCACTCTAAGTCGGGAGGTATGACTAATCATGATAAACGCCCATAATCTAACTCACCTAAATTTTTTATCTCACACAAAAAATCATCACATGATATAGAGTGACATGCAACACAAAAAATTTTGAGAGGAAAATTAACATTAATTTAATTAATTTTGTGGTTAGAATAATTTCAACTGTTCCGGTGGTTAGAATGACGATGAGGTAGCACACTCTTTGGGGGTGTTGAACATGTTTGCAGACAGATTGTGGGTATTGGAGCTAAACATGTAACCCCCCATTAATTATTAATAGCGTCACATGCCAGATTCAATTGCCCACATAAATATCTGGACCCAAAGGAATGCAATACAAATATATATATATATATATATATATGACCTTTAATTTCTTTGATGCCAACTTTCTATACATGGCCTTTAAATCTAAAACAACAAGAAATAGATGACACATGGGTTTTTGGGATCAATTTACATCTTAACAAAATAAAGTGGATGACATGTGGTATGCTAGCTTAGAATATTTGATCAATTAATAGTTAAAATTAATAGGGATTACAGCTATGATAAAATTGTTCCCTTTTTGACACTTTCAGGATAAAATTTCCCCTTATTGACAACTTCCGGATAAAATTGCTCCTGAACCCATATATATATATATATATATATATATATGACCTTGAATTTCTTTGATGCCTTCTCTATAAAGAAAGAGAGAAAAGTGATGCTTCTATATATGAACAGTAATAATCGTGAATAAATAACATCACTAGGGTCTTTTTCCCTACAAAGAAGTCATATCTGATGACTGATGAGCCATCCCATTCGCAACCTCTGTTCACTAGCCTTATGGTTGTACACATCACTACTTGACGTCTCCAGATTATGATGCACTCTCTGCTTGATCTTGTCTTCACTAATGAAACAACCCTAGACCCATCCTCATTCAATCTTTTTCACCCCCACTTTCATTTTCCACCCCCTCAAGTTATCATCAATAATAATGCAACTTAAAAAAGGTGTCTTGTCTTGCCTGTCTGTGAAGTGTTTAATTTGTTAAAAAAATATAATTAAACACACACACACACACACACACATTCTTATTAAAGATTTGGCATATTGTAAAGTGTTGAGTTTAGGAAGATAGCGTCTGAAAGTGATGAGAAAGGAGTGGAGTTAATGGGTTCATGAGTTCAGTTGTCTGCTACTTGAAGGGCACCAACGTTATACTACGTTGGTTCCACAAAAGCCATTTCCTCCTGCTTCCTTATTCTTCGGTCACTATCGTTTGTATTTATCGTACCTTTCCATCTCTCACGCAACAATAACTTCCACTATCGTACGTTCACATCACATCTATTTTTCTCTTTTTATATTTTGAGTGTCCTCATGTGTTACTACTATTAATTAGTACCACAGTGCCTGTTTTAGTCGTCCATGTTTGATAACAGCAAGTAACTCCAAACTTATTAATTGGTACTTTAATTGACATAATACGTACACTTTTGTTACTTTGCGACATAATACGTACACACACATTATATTCTCCTTTATTTCTATCACACATTTTGTAATGATGATGGCTTGGAGAAATTAAAATTGACGGTAATTTTTATTGTGTGGGTGCATGATGTAATTTGACATGAACGTATGACTCTGACAACTTTCTTGGCAATAGAGAAACGTGGTGATATCATGATTGAATTAGAAGCTAATGAGCTTCCATACTTCTGATCCCGGTTAGATATTTGTCGGCCTCATATATATATATATATAACCTTGTTTATATATGTTTCTTCTTCGTATGCTTTTTGCTTTCTTATTCGGATAATAATTATTTGAGAATTTAAGTATTTGTTTGAAACTGCTTCTCATAAGTACTTTCACACAAATCCCAACAAAACTTCTCTAATATACATATCGTGTATATTATAAATCATAATTAAAAAATTGTCCTTAAATACTCTAATAATCATTTCAAATAAGCCCCAAATCATTAATTTGCTGATTGCGTATCGCGGCCCTATGAAAGCTCTTCCGCGTTATTCTATATTTGTGTTCATTTAATCAAAAGATCAAATTCTTTTTATCTTTTGAATAAATATATTAAAAATTAAAAATAGAAGATCTGTCTATGCAAAAGCTGTATACCTCATTTTGTATTTCATTTCTCGTAAAATGCGTGGTATCCACCCCAATTAAGTTTATACTTATTTGTGGTTAGATTAATAATTTAATCGTACTATTTGATTTGAAATTTTGAATTAGTCAATTAAATTTAAAAGGGAACAAAATTATTTTTTATTTTTGGTTTGGTTTGGTTTGGTTTGTTTAGTGCATTCCGTCTTCGAACCTATCAACTTTGCTGATAGAAATGTATGTCTACTTAAGCTCATGGCAGCGATAACGATGGAGCTCTATTAGCATGTACTATCTATTTAAGTGTTGTCTCCCCTACAACTTTTTTCTTCAATCTGATTTAGGTTCTTGTAGGATTTTCAATAATTGAACCATTAATAGAGCCAGAGGTCACATGGTAGTTGGTACGTTATCTAAGCAGCATCAAATCAGCGGTAATCAACGTCTGCGTATAGAACTGCAGGACAAAATGAAAAAAATATATAAAACTACTTTCGTATCTTCAAAATATTTAAAAAACTTAAGTGTGTATATATATGCTTCTTTTAATTTCCTATCATCTTCTTTTGTTCTCTTTTAGCTGCTGATCATGAATCTGCAGAAAATGATGAGTGTATATATGTGAATGAGTATGTGTGTGTGTGTGGTTGTCACATTGGATTCCTTTAGGGTACATATTTAAATAATAAGTTGGGTCTTTCTTCTTCCTTTTAATTTCATCTTCCATATGCCTTTCGGCTTGAATAGGCCAACCTCTCTAGTTTTATATAATTAAACACATATCTGATCGATGCTCATCATCAGTCTCATAATTATTAATCAAAATTTGTTCCTTCTTCCAAAGTTTCTAATTAGCATGATTAGGGAAACCCTACATTCTTGGATTTGCTGTTAGTTACTGTTCTTTTTCTGACAATTAGGGCTCTTATGTGATGAATTCTTTAGGGTCGAAGCCACTTTAGTTGGTTAATTGTATTGGGACCTCAGCTATGAATCGAAACACTAGAGAAAAAGAAGATTGGGAAAAAACAATAAAATGTAGTTTCAGTCTCTCTTGCACTCATTAATTTATATCCATGATTTTCACTTATGCTTCTTTAAAGTTTATGATTTTTAACCCTTAGAGTTTTGGAATAGAAATTACAAATCTTTTTCTCATATAAATTTGAATGAAAAAAAAATTAGAAGATTCCCATCACAAATTTGAACTCTTCATACTTGATCACTTCACATTAATATTGCGACTGCAACCTTGAGGCAATAATATGACATAATTGAGTTTTTCAACTGTGAGACGTAAGCAAATTCATATTCTGTTTATAACAAACTCTCATAAGATGTGAGACTTGAAGAAACACGATTTCTCTTTACGAAATTCTAAAACCGATGAACACGTTTTATTTCATATGAGTAAATTTGTAATCTACATTTTTTTTCAATGTGAGATTTGTCGAAAAATCACAACTTATATTATATCAATGATATCATGTACAACCCAAGTTTATTTCTTCAGTCTTTCAACGAAGGAAAAAAAAAATCTTTGAACATAAAAATAGAGGGTTGTGTGTATGTGTGGGGAAAAGAAGGAAAATGGTTTGGCGATGATTCCAAATGGAAATATGAACGTGATGCGGGATAAATGAAGAATGTGAGAAAGGAGCTATCTAAAAAGAAGATGCCACTCTCATAGCTTGAAGCTTTAGTACCTAACGTTAGTTGGAGGCATGAACTTAACATTGTTATATTTTATTAAAGGCACATATTCCATTTCCAGAAAAACAAACTTTTGAAAGCAACACATGCTCATGCTCCAACTCTACATATCTTATCTGAAGATTTACAAGTTCTTTACAAATTTCTTGGATGATATGAATTGTCTTGTGAATTTGGGTGTGCGCACATGTGTGTGTGTAGAGAAAGAATAAATCGTACTTTCTGAAATTTTTATGTTCTGCTTCCCCAATTTCTTTAAAATATGTTGACATTCAAGTGAATTTAGTCGGGGCAAAACTCCGATAAACCAAGTGGGCAACAAAAAAAAAAAAGGATCTAGTGAGGTTGTGGCATTTGTTGAAAGAGATAGAGTTGTTTAACAACAGGGTTAAGTATGGTAGAATGGACCAACTCTTCATAACATCATGAACTAAAGTTTGAATTTTTATTGGACAAGATGCTTCAATTCCATGCTTCAAACATAATTATTTCTAATAACATGATGTCTATGTGCAATTAAAAAAGAGTCAGTGTTTAATATGGGCCAAAATCTTCAAAGTGTTCCCCGAGGCCAGAAAAAGGATGCGTAGCCTAAAAAATAAATTAATTGAGCCTACAAGGCAACGTATATTTCCGCCTTTTTAAGTTATCATGTTATAATTAAACTATAAATAATTCTCCCTCGCTCTTTAATATAAGGTATATTTAAAGAGTTAATTTTGATCGTAAATATAAGATATATTTTTTATATCTGTCAGTTTTTTCCTAATTTACCTCTATTAATGTTTTCTCAACAATAAATCAAGGAAAAGAGATAATGAGAGAATTAAAGAATATGACTAGCATATTTTAAAAGATATATGTCATATTAACTAGCTAACTTCCTTAATCTGATGAAATTAGATAAAGATGTTTTATATTAAGGACTGGAAGGAGTAGGTTTTAATAATAATAAGACTTTTTTGCAAGGGAAGTGAATGATACCAAACTATTTAAAAAAGAGAATAAAAATACAACATTATTTAAGAAGACTCCAATGTCTTCCCTGGCATGAACATGGAGTCTTTGTCTAATAATAATAAGAAGAATTACTCATGGCAATATGAGGACCTACAAGCGAGCAATT
This sequence comes from Inga leiocalycina, assembly GCA_963242795.1. Classification (NCBI taxonomy): domain Eukaryota; kingdom Viridiplantae; phylum Streptophyta; class Magnoliopsida; order Fabales; family Fabaceae; genus Inga; species Inga leiocalycina. The sequence continues at coordinate 15,403,749 of OY725325.1, forward strand.
TTTGGTTTCAAGTTATTATACAGTTTAAAGGTAAATTGCGCCTCATGACATCCATTTAATGAATTTTTATTGCTTGTCATCTAAGAATGAATGGATTAGAAGAGGCAAAGTAGGTAGTGCAAAATAAACTTGCAGAAGAAATTTCAATCTATCTTTTAATTTTTAGAAGATAAAGCATAATATTTTTTTTATACATGAAAGGTTGTATAATTAATTAAACCTCAAGAAACCAGATGCCTGGCTAGTTTCCTGTCATTGAATTCTTCCTTTTTGGTCCAAAACTGTACTGCCTTAGTCATATTCACGATGTGGTCCATTTGGAATGGGCTCATAAATAGGCCCAATCAATAATGCGCTGTAATTATTAGATCTCAAGTCTGAAGTCTCAACCAACCCCCGATTAAAACTAGGGACCTTTTGTACAAAAAAAAAACACTAGGGGTCTTCAAGGGAATGTTTGGATTACAATTTACAAATGCGACTTTCATCACAACCGACTTTTACGAACTGAAATTAGAGTAAAAATCATGTAATATAATGCTATTTATGTGTGAATAAATGTTAATAAAAATATCAAGTTGACATAAACTTATTGAGATGAAAAATTAAAGTAAGTTTTAGACTGTCTAAAAATGAAGAAAAACCAAAACTCCAGATTAAAAGTTTAAAAAAGTTGCTTCAACTCTAAGGTCATTTTTAACTCGCAAATCATTTTTCTCCCAAAATTATCCCAAACATACATTATTTCTCTACTTGTTTTTTCTAGTTCCAAACCCTTCCCAGTGTGATCTCCATGCCTGCACTAACACTATATTGATAAACTTGGCTTTGCCAACGCGTTTTGTTTTTTTGGCCAACTGCTGACATGGTTCAATAGAAGAATAAACCACATGATTAATGACTTATAACTAAAAATAAAGATTAGTTATAATTTTTATGTTCACATTAATAATTTGGTGCATTATTTTGTGCGACTGGTTGCTTTGCTTCACTCATTTTGTGATTTTTGTGGGCTTTCTTCACCTAGAAAAGAAAAAAGTTAAAGGGTTATTTTGTTTCAGAAGTTGCCATAGGGGGCAATTTTGATCGAATATTTGTCGGAGGCAATCTTGCTATAGCCGTTATCTCAGTTAAGTTTGACCATTAGTTCACCAAAAATATTGACCTTCCGTCCACGTGTCATCTATGTCATTTTTGTTATGATGCAAATTTGCCTAAAAAGTTTCCAAATCGTAGTAATATCGCCCTAACAATTATTTAGGTTAAGTTTGATTAATAGTTGATAGAATATGTTGAGTTAGCAAAGTGATCAACATTGAAGAAGTTACATATGGAAAAAGAGCTCACCTTCGCCAGAGAGCAATGAAGAAAAACATCCAATCACTAAAGGCATAACACATTAACCCTATGTTTGAATGAAAAAAAAATTAGGAGGGAAAACTCTCAAAAATAATATTTTTACTATTTACGGAAGTTTTCTTTCACAGTATTCCCTTCTTCCTATTTTCTCCTCACTTTTCTCTTTATCCAAACATTCCATAAGGAAGATTGTTGAAAAAACATTGCCGATATAGGCAAGTGCCTCTTTGATTTTCTCTTCACCGTACAAGATATTTTCATCTCTTTGATTGTTTCTAATCTTTTAGATGTAATTCATTTTTTTAAAGAAAAATTATTTACTTTTAAATCTAACTTTGAAAAATAAATGAAGTGAATGATACATAGATTTGCCAAACAAACATATTTGGCCAACTAAAATGGTAAACTTAACCTGAATAACAATCACGATGAAATTATTACAATTTAGAAACTTCCAGGGCAACATTACTTTTGAGTAAAAAATTCTGGAGCAAATATGCACCTAATGTCAACACCCGTTTCCATTTCGATAATCAAAGAGTAATAACGACGGAATTCAATGGGCATACAGAAAAGTACAATTATACTGATAGAAATATTCGTTTACGATTCAAACGTCGTTCGCTTACAAATATGATATTGTTCGTCGACGGAAACATAAAATACAGCGGAAGTTTTAATATTTACAAATTTCACCAAAAATATCACAAAATAGACTAATTATGCCCACGTTCTTGACCTCGCCTCGAGACACGCGCTGCTCACTTCCCAACGACAATGTCTTTGCCCTTTTGCCCACTGGTACCCGCTGAGGTATTTGTTTAAAAATAGGGTGAGATTCCGAAGAATCTCCGTAGAGACATAATATCATTCATAGAAAATGCGAAAAGTAAATATGTCATACGCCAAGGTATGCACAAATTAATGAACAATATAAACACATCATCGTCATGTATACATGAGTAGGGCCCAGCCCCACAATCTACACCGGTTGGACTTCTGCCAACTCCCCGTGTAAGTGCACCTCTGGCACTAACAGCCTCTCTCTAGGCAATTCATGTTATTAATTAAGTGCATTTACAAAACAATGGCATCCACACAATCACATAACTTATGGCATAGTGTATGAAGGATAATGTCCCTACCTCAAAGTTGTGATATTCCCTATTTAGTGGTGTCTCGAAAAGTGTGCTGTCCCGGCGTCCGACTCGGTCCTAAAATACTAAATGTACCAGAAATAGGTCATAACCTATCCAAGTATCATTTTAGACTATTCCATAGTGTTTATTGTGGTTATATTAGTCTATGGTGAAAATTTACAAAAATGCCCCCGGGAACCCGGCCCGGCCCCGCCGTACCCGGCCCGATGGCACGTTTTTCCAAAATTTTGACTAGGGCTATTCTGACTTATTTTCGCCCAAGGAATCCATTTCCGGCCTCGAAATCGCCAAATTCATGGTCAAATTACGAAAATACCCTTTCAGCCCCTATTTAGTGATTTCAGTGGCATTTTCGTAATTATGCTTTTTCGGCCTCTACCGAAAAAGTGTCCAACTGTAACCCCACCTATTTTTGCCCACTGAGTCCAATGGAACCATTTATTTCATGAAAATCCAACTCCTACTACCAGATCTGGTCTGGCCGAAATATTGGGAAAAATATGGAAAAATGAGGTTTTGTGTTCTAGTTTCCAAAACTTGTACTTTTTCACTTCTAACCCTTGATTAACTCATTTAAACACTTCTTAACCATGATTCAAAGAAATTTGGGCAGCATAACCCCTTAGGATTAGGACTTTCCAAATTTACAAACTTAACAATACAACCAAATCCAACCATAATCATCAACAACAACCATATCTAACATAATCTTAGGATTTGTAAAGTTACCTTCTTGAGTCCTTTTTCTTCCTCTAGAAGTTCTCCACTCTCTTTCTCTTTGGCTCAAGATTTGCTTGCTAATCCATGGAATTTATGGAAAGGAAGAGATTAGAGAAGAGATTAGAGAAGAATAGAAGAAGAAACCTTTAAGAAATCTTAGCTTACCTTGGATCTTACTTCTTTTTGCTCTCTAATCTCCAAGAGCTCCCAAAAATCACTCTCTCTCTCTCTCTCTTTTCTCTTCTTGTGCGTGAATGGCATGAAAGAAGGAGGAAAAATTTTATGTACTACTTGTCTTCTCTCATCTTTAATCCTAGCCCTTGATCTAGCCAATGGTCAAGATTGTTCCACCTTTCATGAACACTTTAATTGCCCTCATGACACCTTGCATTAGGCCATACTCCTTCCACTTTATGTCATACTTTGTGATCATGAATGTACTTGGATCTTATCTCTTCCACAATTTGTGTCATATAATTAAATTAAAAATGAACAAATTTCCTTTTCCTTTTTCCTTCATGCATCAACTAAATAATGAGAGGAAGGGAGGAGAAAAATTTGTTTTGCACAATTTCACCATTCACATCATTGATTTTATGTATACTCCCCCTTAATTTCTCAATTCTTGATTTATTCCACCAAGAATAATCACATTATGCATTTTCCTTTATTTTCCTTGATTAATTAAAATTAATTGAAAAATAATTAATCTCGGGCTAAATTGGCAAAATTATGATTTTGCTATCCCCTTTGTAATTTAATTCAATTTTTGAATTAATTTGCCCCTTTCCTTATGAATATGAATATTCCAAACTTCACAAGATCCAAATTCATGAATATTCACCATTTTATTGAATTATTCAAATAATTACAATACATTTTTTGTGAATAAAATTTGGGGTGTTACACCTAAATTCAAAACAAAAATGACATAAATAACATATAGAATGCTAGTTCAATATATTTGATCAACTAACAGTTAAAATTAAATAGAATAAAAAAAAATTGCTTCATACTTAACATTTTCAAAATAAAATTACCCTTAAAAAAACTTTTGGACGCAAAATAACCTTTTAACACAAAAAGAAAATGTTACTGACTTGAGAGAGACAGGAACGTTGAGGAGGGAACCAACAAGTTTTTGGGATGGCGCGAGGGTGTTATCAATACAGGTGACTGCACAAGTTTGATAGAGATTCTGTTTTAGTTTCTGAGCAAATTGGGTGCGAGAATTGTGGCTCCATGTTTTACTGGCCTCATTCAATTGAAATCTTCAAACATGGCCCTGTCAGGAACCTCCCCACTTCTCGATTTTCTCATCCACCTTTCTTCCTTCTTCCTCTCTCTCTCTGCCTGCCCCCTTCTCAACATGTTACGCAGGTATAGCAGTGATCACGACATTTGATTCTCCATTTACTTGCGGCAGCTTAAAGATGTCGTCAAAACTCGAACATGTTGACCTAACCAAAAAATACCACATCAAATTTCTCAAGTTTTATATCACAGGTTTTAATAATTTAAATTTCATTTCATTTAAAATATTAGTCTTTATGATTAAAAGTGGAAATAGGTTAGGCCGGGTTTTATCTAAATAAGCCTGAGCCTACAACAAAAATTCAAAATTTGAGTCTGGGCATAAGCTTGTATATAAACTTTATTTTAAGTCTAAGTTTGGGCCTTTAAAAGGCCAAAAGTCTATTTAAAAGCCTACTTAGAATATAGACTTTTAAATAACCTTTAAAACCTATATCTCCAAATTCATATAGGTTAAGGTGCAAAAATGCACATGTGCTTTTTCTCAAAGTGCGCCTAGCAGCAAAAGTTTTTTTTAGGTGCAAAAGTAACTATGTGGTTACAAAATAAATGCAAAAGCCACACTATTTGTTAAAAGGGAAAGTTGACAGTTAAATACAAGTTTGTTGACTAACTATAATGACATGGCATGGCTGACTTGGCAGGTGATGTTGTTGACTAAGAGAAAACGCTCATCGAAAACGAAAATGGGCTTTACACATCTCTGGTTCAGCTCCATCAAATCGAGAAATCTAGAACGATTCAAGAGGATACCGTCGGCGTCACTTCTACCTCTTCCACCACCGTATCAAAGAGGGACAAATTCGAGTTTCAAGCACCGATGAAGAAACCAATATGCCTACAGAAGAAAAGAATTTCCATGTTCCCTCGTTTCAAAGTTTGCTTGCCCTGAATCTCCTAGTTTTTGTCATAGGACTCTATGTTTCTTCGGCAAATACTTTAGCTTTAATCCTATCTAAAGCACGTAGTCAGCCAGAGGAGATGGAGAATTGAAACAAAAACTAGAGCTCTACTTTGAAGAGAAAAAAGCAATGTCACCAATCACTAACCCTATGGCGGTAGAGGCAACTACGAGCACAAACCCAGCAGCAGTAGTGATAAACGCCAACCTTCATCTTCAATCACGCAAGGGTGAGTGCCAACCTTCATCTATGATGATGATGATTAACGATGGTGGTGAGGTTGAATCAAGGTATATGATAATGAGACCTTTACTTCCACCAATTTTCGCATTCCATCCTTGTCTCCCAGCTGCCTTATCTTCATCCCTCGACTTCGATCTAGTGGTTAAATTTAGAGGCAATAAACGCAGATCTGGAGCCAAATCACTGTGCATTGCTTTCCATGTAGATTTTCTATATTGCCTTTGCCTTCCTTTGCATATCCTTTTCTCAAAAATACGAACTTCAATAATATTAGTCTTGGGTTATTTTGTAGCTTAGAATTAAATCCCGCCAAGAAGACGGTCGACACCAAGGTCAATTTTTCTCCTTCCAATTATTATTTTGAGGGTGAAAATGAGGACAATTCTAAAAATGCCTAGAAAGAAATTAACAGGAACAAGAAGCTGCCACTGCCTTATGATCCCTTTAATAAGAAGCCGGCGATTAAAGAGCCTAAGGATCCAAAAGACTTGCAAGAGATATTTCACAACATGAGAAGCAGCGACGGATTGTTAAATCACGCAGTCAAGATGTTCAATACAAGAAGGGTGTCATGATTTTGGTTCACTATTCTTATTTGATTTTGATTTTGGTTCACTCTCATTCTTCTTCTTCTTCAATGCTTCCCCTTTGATGATGTTGATGATGGTTTGTTTTGGGTGGGTTGCGTATGTCCGAAGATGAGTGGCGGTGGCAAAATCTGGCCTTAAAACTTTGCTTCCCTCCACCTCACTCACACAGTCATACTCACTATGGCTATCCATAAAGCCACAGTCATCACCACAACCCAACCTCTTTTCAGACTCATCATCTTCATATATAATATAACTCTTTAGCTGCTCTGGCACTCATTCTCCACTCCCATACTTTGAAACCCTACATTCTTCAACTCACGTAGATAATTCTGACTTGAAACTGTAGGTTCCAATTTCCCTATGCCATTTGTTCACCCTCAGATTTGATTTGGCCTCCTTCCCCCTCCGATTCGATTTCGTTTTTGTTCACCCACCGATTTAATTTCACCGTCACAATGTTTCCTTCGACCACACTTTCATCCGACTCTGTTTCTATTTGTTTCCCAGTAATAATTGATGCCTTTCACCCTCAACTCCATTTGCCTACGTTTTTTTATACACCCTTTGCTTACATTTTTTCAATACTCAAGTATTCCAGTCAGCAACCTTACTTGTCTAGTCATGAGCCATGTCATCACATTTAGTCAACAAACTTGTATTTGACGGTCAGCGCTCCCCTTTAACAAATACTGTGACTTTTACACCCATTATGTAACCACACAGTTACTTTTGAACCTAAAAAAAGCATTTGCTGCTGGGCGCACTTTGAGAAAAAGCACATGTGCATTTTTGCACCTTAACCCATTCATTTATAACATTTCATGCTCATTTACAATCTTACTTTATGTCTTAAAAGCCTAACGTTCGTTTTCTTCGTAATATTAGGATTTAGTAAGGAAAAGAAAAGAATGTCTAATGACAACAATTGTCCAAACAGATAGAAATACGAAAAACTAATCGTTTATTAACTAATGAGGTATATTTTTTAAAATCGACTAAGCATAACAGGCCGTATGTAAAACTAGATTTTACCTTTTTCGCACTTCCCACATAATTTGGAGCAAACTCCCCTTATTAAGATTATAATATTTCATTTGGCACTTAAATAAACTCTTAGCAATTATTACGCTTTAGTGGAAGACGCAAATTAGGGGAGATGGAGCGAGTTAGCATTGCCATCTCCAGCAATTAAAGAAAAGAGAAGTAGGGGTGAGTGATTTATGCGAAAGGAAGAGTGAGTGTAGTGATGTTGGGATATGAAACTTAGAATTAAGGATACGTTGATAAATTTATAAATAATTTATAAAATTATTTAAATGACATTATATATACTTGTATAATAGTATAACATAAAAAAAGTTAAATAAGTCAAGTCTGTAGGTTTGTAGGTGAAAATAGGCCTGGTAATAAACTTGAGTTTGAGCCTGACCTAATTGCTGTATAGGCTAGACTAGACTTTGTATAGGTTAGAACGTAGGCTCTTGTTAGGGGTTTAACCTATTTTCATCCCTACTTATAACTTAATAAAAACTTAAACTATTATACTTCTAATGGGATCAAAACTAATGGTTTAAAACTTAAGGGGCCAAAACTAAAAAAAGAAAAAATTTAAAGAACTAAAGATGGTATTAACCCTTTCTTTTTTTAGGGTGAATCCGACACTTCAGATTTTAGTCTAATTTTTGTTGTGCTAGGTATATTAAAGTTAAAACTTACTCAACAATTACACTTATTTTTTTTCTTTGTATAATGTGAGATCTCATAGAATCTCAACCATCAGTTTATTGAATATCTCTCTTTACTACTGCAAATTTTTTATTTTATGTTTTTATATTTTTGAAAAAATGACATTAAGGTACCAATTAAGAAAAATAATATCAAAAAAGTCTCATAACTTGTCAATAACAAATGAAAGAATCACTATTGACAAGTAAGTTTTAGGACTTTTCTAACATTATTTTCTTTAATTAAGATTTTAATGTCATTTTTCTTTTTTTTCTTTTTTTGGGTAAGGTCACAAAATAAGAGAGGAAATGTCATACTCAATATTAATATAACCGCGTGAGAGGTCAAGCGATTCCTTAGCTTCAGTCTGCTTCTCTGTCAAAGTGCAAGGACCGGATTGACTCTGTGGCCAGCAAAAAAAGGACCGTATTTGACTCCAATGCTTTGTTTTGTTTTGATTTTGATGGCTGGCACTGCAATTACGTCGTCAATGCAACAAAAATAAGGCTGCAGGAGGGAATTCTACAGTGCTCATTGGAAAAAAGCAATCAAAATCGACAAAGAATTTTCTGCTTTTCATAATATTTCCTGTCCCTCCCTGCGCCCAAAGAACTTAGCTTTTTTAGGTAACCTCAATCATAAGTCTCCCCCTCCATAATGTGTGTTTGGAAGAGCTTATTTTTGGGCAATAAGTGCTTATAATTCGTGATTCACGGTATACGAGGTAAGTATGTGAGAGGAGTTTTTTCTCGGCTTGCGTAATAAGTCCGTTTTTACTGTTGAAAAAGCTTAAACAAACACGCACATATCCTTTCTCATTAATCAACCTTTCCCTTTTTCTTCTTCCCTTCAATTTCTTATTCTCTCCCATAATACAAGTTATTTATTACCACTAAGAAGCTAGACTGTAAAAGTATCTATTTTTAACTTTTTTTTGTTTTCCCCCCTTGTAATAAACAGTACTCCCAATTTCCGAAGATAAATTTTTACTTAGAATATATGTATGTGTTTGGATTAGTTTTTAAAAATAGCTTTTACGATTTATGAGATAAATATTTAAAAAAAATTTTATCTCAATTTATAAAAAATAATTTCTAAAACCATAATTTAAATGTTTTTCAAATACTCACATAGACTTTTAACTTGTTCTTTTTACCCCACCAAAGATAACAATGCTTAAGCGGCCAATCCCAATGATGTTTCTGGTACAAGATCCATCTTGACATCTCTCTCTCGCACTGCAGCCTTGTTAGGGGCAGAGTGACTCGGAAGAGAGAGGTCACCACCTACCACACGAGAGTAGCGTGTAGCTGAACACCTTACACAAATGCACATCACTCCTGCCCCACTGAAACCTGAGAAAAAAATCTCCGACCTTCTCTTCAACCTTGGTGGGTATCACTGATCGCTGACTGGCGACGCCGTTTCATGAAGAATCTCACCTTGTGTTTTCAAAATGGTGGTCACAGCGGAGTCTCATGTTGTTGATATAGACAATGGTGGTCGGCGTAGCAGCTTCGTCGGTGAAGGTGGCGATGGAGGAGGGCATCCAGACGCTGCCGACAGTGTAGATAAGGACCAAAAATGCTCCGACGAGGTTTCTGATGCCGAGATTGTGGGAGTGCCGGAAGAAGAGAAGGGATCCCCTGCATCGGAGTGCACGGTGGAGGTGGATTTGGGGAATGTGATGACTGAAACTAAGGTACATTTGGGTGAGGAGGTGAAGAGGGATTGTAGGATTTGCCATCTTAGTATGGATATGACCAATCATGAATCTGGGAGCATTGAGCTCGGATGTTCTTGCAAGGACGATTTGGTTGCTGCTCACAAGCAATGTGCTGAGGCTTGGTTCAAGATCAAGGGAAACAAGTAAGTATATCTCTTGAAGCAGTCTTATATGTTGTTGATGAAATCTGGTTTACTCTGTTGACCTATGCCTTGGTGCTGGGAATTTGTGAGAATGGTTTTGGCACTCTTATTTCTTAGATTGTTGTTGTTAAATCTGGATCATTTGGATTTGGAATTGGCTAGTTCCTGCTTAGTGCTCTGCCTTTGACATAAGTTTCCCAAATGGGGTAAAGGACTGTACTTATTGTGAATTAACTTGAATTTGAACAAATCACTGGGAGGAAGTAACACCAAGGGCACATGAAATGTTTAATTACCTGTGAAAAATGGATGAAATGGCGAAATTTAACTTAACTGCAGGTCCTAATATGCATACATGTTTGTTCCTAACAAATTGGGGTTCAACTGATATGCAGGTTGACTTTCAATATCAGAGTCAACCTTCATGGTGGTTGCTGTAATCTCCAAGTTTGTGCCATTGGCTTAATCGACTAAGCACTAGCTGTGTTCCTTTAAGTAAAATTATGGATTGGTGTACACCAATGCATAATTTTACTTGTGATTTAAACGCATTCCATGAAGTTCTATGTTCACCTGTTGCTCCATATTGTGATTGGCACAAAGGCTCAAAATCCAACTATTTGCGAGTGAATCTTGGGTGAGCTTTTGAAACAGAGAAAGTCATAGGGATATCATATATGGTTATCTAGTCTCGTGAAGGAAAAAAAAAATTGAATTTATAACCATGATCTAGGAACTCAATTTAATATAGGAATCCTGACTGCACATAAGCTCTTGGATTGATTTCCAGCTGGAAGGTTGGAGGGTTGTTACCTCCATGGTTGGTTGTAGAAATAATTCAGTCATAAATATGTTTGCTTATTGTGGGTGCTTTCGTGTGGAGGAGGCAATGCAGAAAGTTGTCCTATAATGCCAAATCATACTGATTTCAATTGCGATTTGATATTACCCTTCACTACTGTCACCACTTCATTTATTAATATTTTGGCAAGTTTAAAGTTTGGATTTAACATTATCTTTGTCCATAAGTTTTCTATATTCGTGATTTTCCATTTAAATTCATCCATTTTTTTGGCTAGAAAACTTGGAATTCAAGATTGAGATGCTATTGACCATAAATCTCCTACTCCCTCCGGTCCTAATTATAAGATAAAGTTGACTTTTTTGGAGAAATTAAGGAAGCCAATTAAATTACTTTAGAGTATTTATATTTTTATTTTTTTCTCCAAACTAATTAATTTGACTAATAAACTAATATATAATCTAAAGATACTAAAAATATAAACACTCTAAAGTAATTTAATTAGCTTCCTTAATTTCTCCAAAAAAGTCAACTTTATCTTATAATTAGGACCGGAGGGAGTATTATTTTTTCCAAGAAAAGCGTAAGGCATGTTGAGGAACTGGAAATTATAGGAGGAAATTATTTCAGAACTAGTGATAATTATTAAGAAGTTGTCTTTCATCTCCCCTCCCATATGCCACTTATCTTTCTGATGTCTACCCCTCCCCCTGAATTATGAGATTTTTTTTTTCCTGCTGCTGAAAGTTTTAATGGGAAACCTGATGTCCTGTATCAGTTGTTCAATATTTTAGCAATACTTTGATGGCACAATTGTCATGCACAAGCAGGATTTTGATAAAGTTTATGTCCTTGTGAAGGTAAGCAAAGCTTGTGAAATTCTCTGAGAAGTTCTTGGATTGCATAAGCAGATTTGAGGACGGAATCTTTTATTCACATTACATGTGCAGTGATATCTTAGATTATATGCTGTAAATTAATTCATACAAATTTGAGATGCAAAGCATCTTCTTGGAAACTGGTTTTTCAGATGAAACTACTGGAAAACTTCTGTCCTGAAGAAATGCTAGTAAACGTCATTGCATTAATTAATTAATTACTTTATTTGCTTGATTAACAGAACCTGCGAAATCTGTGGATCAATTGCACGCAATGTAACTGGAGCTTTTGAAGTAGAAAATGTTGAACAGTGGAACGAGTCAAATGATGCCACCATGGCAGCCCCAACTGGACCTGTGTCCCATGGTGAACATAGAAGTTTCTGGAGGGGCCACAGATTCTTGAACTTCCTACTAGCCTGTATGGTCTTTGCCTTTGTCATATCGTGGCTTTTCCACTTCAATGTACCCTCATAAGATCCTGCAACTTGTGGATGAAGCAGATAAGTTTAAGGCTTTGAGGGTTAATTAACAGACCAGCATATGACCCTTAGGTCTTAACACAGGTAACATTCTCATTATCTGTGACTCATCCATACTTTGATTGGAGCTATGTGTTATATACGTGATTATGTGCATATATCAGAACCAGCACGACTGAATGTTGTATAACTTTTGTTGTACTGTTTTTAGTCTTATTTTTGGACAACCCAGAAGAGTAGTACCTTGTACGGTTCCAATCTCTGTTCCTTGCTTGAATGGCTGAATCTATATATCACGTTGTAATCTTCTCATTTTGCGTTCTGATACTCCCACCATGTGTAGAAATTGCGTTTAATGGCCAAGCTGGAACATGCGAGGGAAAAGACGTTTTTATGCGTGACTGTAATTAGTAATGAGTGTGTGTGTGTGTTATAGAGATAAATGAATGATATTAGTTTTTTTTACTGTCATCAAGAGGTCGAAAAGTAAATAAGATAGAATAGACCCACAAACTCAGCACAGATGAGCCTTAACTTTAGAATAAGGATGATCGAAGACAATGTCAAACTTGTGGAATGCTGCTTCAATTCCTATCTATCTTTTCTTAATCAAGAAGGAGAGGAGATGAGAGAATTAAGGAATATGTCTAAGGTATTTTAAAAATTATATGTCATATTAATTAATTTAATTAACTTATTTAATCTAATCAAATTAGGTAAAATTGCGAAATCATCCATGGCTGCTTCACCCCACCCCCTTCCCAGTTCCTTCAAATTAAAACTTCCGCATCTTTGTTTAAATTTAAAAGAGGAGGTTATAAGAAGATCGTAGTTTTCTGCCTCCATAATATTTTATTTTATCTTTAATATAAAATCTAGATAACTAATTTACAAGAAATAAGAAAATTGATTAAGTTATTTATTTGTATAAATTTTGTATTAATATTTTTGAACTATCTTGGATGAAAACTCTCTTACTACTATGTTTAATCAAGGGAGAATTGCTGATAAATGTTTTTTTGGTAAATTAATTACTGAATGCTACCATGGAAGATCTGTTGCACATAACGGAACATATTTTACACACAACGGAAGATTGTTTGCGCATTTATATGGAAGATTTTTGCACACACAAAAGATGGTTTGTACAAAACAGAAGATTGCTTGCACACACGGAAGATTGCTTGCACGCTTGATAGCAATTAGTAATTAATTTGCCCCAAAAGTATTTTTGGGCAATTCTCCCTTTAATCAGTGTGTATATTTTGGGGGGAAATAAAAACTTTGGGAGATAAAGCAAATTGGGATTTAATATTTAGGACTAAAGTGAATCTCTTGTTTAGCTCTTATAACAAATTTGCATAATAAAATTATTCAGTTTTTGGCATTTCTGAAGAATTCACAAGATGGGTAGTGCATGATTGAAAAATCACACATAAGCATATTTGGAGAGAATATGACATATTTGTTCGTTGGCTTGCAATGTCATGTCCATGACAAACACTAACATGTGCATTATGTCACATACGACAAATGAGTATCAAGTCTTAATGTAATTATTAGGTATTCTCTTTGTATTAAATAAAAACTTCTCATATTCCTTCTTCTAAACTCATTATCTCAACCTTGTCCTCCTCTTCTCTTCCTCCACACACACATCTAAACAGAAAAAACCATTAAGAGGTCACAAAGAAAGAATGTAATAAAAAAATTCCTCGACTTGAAAAGTTAATCTACCATGAGCCCTCTCATTTTTATCTGTAATTTGTATTGTATTTTTGTCGTTGATAGTTGAGAGCCTGATTCTTGCAGACTTTTTTCTTATCCCAACTCAATTCTCTATTGTCATTTTAAGAGAGATAGGAGTTAGACATAAATCACAAAAACAAACACAAGAGTGTAGTAATATATATGGGCATGCTCGATTTTGTTTTTAAAAACAAAAAGACTTGTTTGAAAATCTATTTTTAATAAGTTATTTTTAAAAACAAAAAACCAAAAACATTTTTTAGTTGTTTTTTTTTTCTTTTATTTTATTAGCTTTTATTTTTAGGTTGAGGAGTAAAAATACCCATTAACTTTTTCAAACGGGAAAAATGTCACTTCTATTTACTCTCATTCTCGTTTGTTACCTTTTTATTTATTGGCTCATCAAATACCATGTGTCAAACTATTAAAAATACCAAGAGTCCTGTTCTCTCTTATAAATTATAATCTCAATTCTCAATCATCTCTCTCCCTCTTACCCCCCCCCCCCTCCTTCTTCTCTCTCTCACCCCTCTCGAGTCTGGCCTCTTCATATCGAAGTTTCTGGTGTTACGGACAGCGTCTTCTGAGTCATGTGTTAAAAAAGCTAGAAACAAAGAATGAAAGGAACAAACTCTAATCTCCCTATAAGAGTGACTTTTGGTGGTGGAATAGTACTTGAGTGAGATGAGCGAGAGAGCAACGGTGGACGAGGGTCTATTTGACAAGGGAAGGAAGAAGGCGAAGTAGGTCACGGCGGTAGATGAAAAGGCGGAATCAGAGAGCGGGGGAGAGAACGGGGAACCGAAACGTATGTCGTACAAGGATTCGATGCTAGAGGTGGATCTGAGAACGTGTTCGTTTGATGTGAGAGGTAGTGGGGGTATTTGAAGAAGCCTGGAAAGGATATATTGAGAGCCTACAGGATTTCTTAGGTGACACTAGGGACGCGGGAAGAGTGCAGAGTCTATCCAGGAAGGGGCGACAGGCGAGGACGGGATATCAGTCCCACATTGGTTGTCACGAAAGAGCAAAATGAGAGGTGGTGTGCACCGTGGAAAAAATCACTAATCGTCAAGCTTTTAAGGAAGAGTTTGCCCTTATGGAATCTGCAGACCAGGCTTTAGCAAATCTGAAGAACAAAGAGCAAGAACACTGTGCGGGATATTGATGATGGCTATTTTGTCATCACGTTTGACAATGAGGAGGATCTCAATTACGTATATCTTGAAGGACCTTGGATTGGATGATTGCTGACCATTACCTGCTGGTCCACTCGAACTATGACCCATGGAACTCATTGTAACCCCTCCGTAATTATTATCCGAAATACGTGATTAAAATGAAATAGAGATAAATAATAATCAAAATTTATTTACATTCCCATCCTTAAGATAGGATTTTCATAAATTTTTTTAACAAACACTTTAACCTGGTCTCACATTCATATTTCAAATATAATTACTTCGTGAAGATAAACTACATTCATATAAATATCAGAGTACACAATAATAATACCAGTAATCCTGGATTCATACCTTCACTAAAGATTCATAGGGCACATACACCCTTTACAATTTCTCAAATGGGGATTACACAATTCTTATTTCAAATACACATTCCAATCTATCATCCGAACATATACAGTTTTCCCAACATCTAATGATAACCAACTACCAAATCTAAATGCCCATAAGGAATTCTTGTCGTCCCTAGTCATTTGCTCCTTCCTCGAGCCACTGTCCTGTCTAAAATGTTGGTAGGGGAGGGTGAGATTCTAGAGAATCCCAGTGGAAAACAGATACCAACACTACTACAAAAAGGGGCTTTAACCTCCCAAATTTGGCACTTTTAACGTCCCAAAACGGGGGGACGTAGATGCTGGGGGCGTAGTAAGTTGAAACAAAAGACGTCCCAAATGATAGGGACGCCTAAAGTCAGACTTTAGGCGTCCCAAATTAAGAATTGGGACGCCTAAAGTCCCACCCTGGGGGACTTTAGGCCTCCCAAATTTTAATTTGGGACGCCTAAAGTCCCACCCTGGGGGACTTTAGGCCTCCCAAATTTTAATTTGGGAGGCCTAAAGTCCCACGCTGGGTTACTTTAGGCCTCCCAAATTTTAATTTGGGACGCCTAAAGTCCCACCTGGGGGACTTTAGACCTCCCAAATGTTAATTTGGGACGTCTAAAAGTTTGGTTTTTTTTTATACCATAATTTACATTCTGTATTACCCAACGAATTGAAACTGCAGAGACAGAATAAAAGATGGATTCATAAACCACACTGTCCGTTACAAACTGGTAAGGACATCCAGCACTACAATCTTTACTATATATACATACAATAACCTTTCATGCAACCTACTACTATATATATCAACAAAAAACAACCAGAAAGTGTCAAAACGCTGTCATCACACAAGTACAAACTGATATAAAATAACAAGTTTACTGCTCTATATGTTGAAGAAGATGTCCAGCCAAAAGATCTCTGATCAAATCAAGGTCTTCACGTAGGTAGGCATCTTCATTATCAAAAATCTGAAAATTAGAAAGTAATAAGCTTAGATGAAATGAATCTCAAGCAAATGAATTAATTAGCATTTCGATTAGAACACCAAAAATATTATCATTTGAGAATGAAGAAGCGATTACCTTTTCAAAATCGCTAGTAATTCCACTTTGAGTTATGTTATACATATAAAGTATAACATAATATCCGCATTCAGTGTTGCCAGGTTGCCGAGGGCACTTTTAATCAAAGGGATGCAATTGGTTGTTAAAATCAATAAAGGTATGTCTAAAAGGACCGTCAATGAAACAATTATGTAGGATCGAATGTACTTACTATGGGATAAAACCACTTTGGCTTTTTAACAACTGCACCCTCGCGTGACCCATCTAGGATTCTATATGTTTGACAAGCACTATCATGAAAAGCAAAATGAACAGAAATTAGAACCATTCCTTTATTTTGTTGTCAATGAAATACAAACAGGATAACTTACGTGTCGAAGACGGATTTTGTATCTCTGTCTGGCTTGTTACTCAAGGGATCAAACCAATAGACTATGTTGCGGCGGGGACATATAACACACAAAGTCCAGTGGTTTCTTTAACAACATGTACACATTAAAATGAAGTTAGATGAGTGAGAAGACAATTATTTAGTAAACTTCTGAAATTGACAAAATGTAAATACGAACCGTTGGATAATGGGTGCTAGATAACAACGAAGTTTGTGTTGTGCCATTTGGTAGCCGACATAGTGAGTCCTATGCGCCACAGTACAAGTATCCCCTGTCGTATTCGCAGGACATAAGAATCCATACCAATTACCTCTTTCCATGTTTGCGCAGAGATCGTGCAAGGTGCTATAATAGAATTAAAATAAGGAATCAATGATTGAATGTATGAAAACAAAAAACCACTAAATGAATTCTATGGGAAAATTGAAAAAAAAACTTACCGGACTGCAAATTTGACCCAGCCTGCATCTATCTCCTCTAACCTGATAAACTGCTTGAGATCTTTATTGTCAATCGTGTAGGGATACTCCACTTGGCCCACAATCCCTGGAGGCATCTTCAAGTCAATCTGTTTAATGCCCTTGTAGATCTGTTGCAGCCGTGCTAAGAAGGGCCATTTGCTCGCAGCTTCGTCATCCTTTTAGAACATCAAAAAACAAATTGTTATTAGGATGCCAACAGATTTTCAGTAACAGTAAGGTAATTCCTACCATTGGAGGTGTTGCGTCTGAACCAATAAGATTGCGAGGCCAAAGGATGAAAGATCCTATCGCTTGACCTAACGTGCCAACCTCTGGATCGGGAACAGGGATGGCTGTACCTTCTTCCCCCTTTCTAACACTCGTCACATTCACCCTACGATAATCCTCCGGAATTTGCTGATTATGGTGGGTGGTAGCATATGTGTGAACGAGAGCATCAGCAACAACACGCAGCAGTGGATCATCCAAATAGAGGGTGCAAGGGTCTCCCGACACTGGATTGGGAGAAGGGTCGCCAAGTGGTCCCGACACTGGAGTGGGAGAAGGGTGGCCAAGTGGTTGCTCCAGAGGGTTGTAACTTCCTCTGGTGCTATTGAAGGCAGGGGATTCCTGAGTTCGAGCCTCGTCCCTTGCCCTTTGTGCTTCAAACATCTTTGCCATTTCAAGTTGAAGCTCTGGCAACAGCTCTTGTCGGAGCTTGTCGCGAAGGTTGGCCTCGATCTCTCGTTCGAGGTCCTCTCGAATCTTGGCCACAACGTCCTTACTAGGTCCAGCTTGTGACGAATAACGTGGCTGTCGTCCAAAATACCTCGCGGCACTAACTCCCCGTGTCTCTCCTCGAACACGACCAAGGTCATCTGCCTTCCCAATAGCCGTTGACAAGATGTCCATCCTTCTACTTGGATTGAATGAACCTTGGCTACTCTGCTCGTCCAGGTCATCCTGTAGCATGCAGTTTATTGTAAATGTATCGAAACCACTCGCGACATGTAAAAAATTAGGTACTTATGGTATAACTACTTACAATCCTCGCTGCAACCTCAGCAACAGTCGGATTTATGTACTTCCCAGCCTTAATCCTCCCTGCTTTCCATTTTTTGTGACGTGGAGGAGGTGCCGGTGGCTGGATAACAACGCTAGGATCAGATTCCGCTGCTTCCTTCATTTTCTGTAACTCTTCTGCCATCATTTGCCGCTCAAGCTTCCGATATCCACCGCGAGACATGAAATGTTGATATTTATTTTCTGCTTGCCTCTGGGCATTTGCTGCACTTAATTTCTATGAATGAAAAACAACAAAAAATGAATCAACGATATAAAGTATATGAAATCAAATATATAAGTAGTTCTATATCATGACAGAAATCTTACCAAAAACTCAGGATCTGCTCGTGATGCCGCAAACAACCTCCAGTCCTCTGGAGATAAATATGTATACTGTGCACATGGATCGTTACCCCTAAGGGCCCCTCGAATGTAATGCTTTGTTAGCTTGTTCTTGAAACCTTTCCATCGTACACGAACCTCATCCATCCAGTGCCTATGCATCTCTGTGGTGTCGGGGACATCGTATGTTTGTTGCAAGGTAAAACATAAGATTATTATATTTGAAACAATAAGAACAAAGCTACAATGCATCAAAACTTACATACCAAAAGTTGCTGCCAAATCATGTCTTTCGTTTTTGGGGGAACCAATCTCCAATTATCGTAGGTAATGCGCACTTTGCTTCGAGCCAAAAGCCCTATGTAGCTAATGAAGTGGTCTTCCTCAGGACCAATTGGATTCAGATTGTCATCGAAGTCTATATGCAGCCTCTCCTGTTGATGTTCATGACGTGCAACCAATGCTCCCATCTTTGTACAGCCTCTAACCCTCCTTCTTGCAGGGGGTTCAACTCTAGGAATTTCGTCATTGCTAGAGCTTTCGTCATCTCCACGCCTCTCGTCATCACTAACGTTGTCCATATTCCTGTTAACACAAAAAGCATCATCAGAAACGTAAGTAAATTGCAATGAAAACACATGTATATAGTAAGCGGGAAGTAAAACAGAAAAAACATAGTTCTCGTTTATAAATTAAGGTCTTACTCTAGATTGTTTCCCATAGTCCTTCACCATGGTCATTTCTTACAGCATATTCGTCATCATCTACCAATTCAACTTCATTTGTTCGAGGTGTAGTTGTTGTGAAAGGTGGTGTGTCATCAAGGTTGAAGGTCGGATCACCATACTTCTGTTTTTTACTTTTAAGGACAATGGACATATTTTTTCTGGCAGGATCGGTGACAAAAAACACTTGTTTCGCGTGGCTTGCTAAAATGAAGGGCTCGTCTCTATAGCCAACTCTTCCAAGATCGACTGAGACAAAACCAAATTGTTTATCTATTACCACGGCATTGTTGCTAACCCACTTACATTTAAATAAAGCAACTTTGAACTTGTTGTACGTCATCTCCCATATTTCTTCTATAACTCCATAATAGGCCATAGACGCTAATATGGGGTTTTTGTCTCTCGAACTGGAAAAGTGCATAGATTCAGCTTCTACCATGACCCCACTATTTTGCATGGTACTTTTGTCATCTTGCTCTTTGGTATAGAAGGAATAGCCATTTATATCATAACCGGTCCAAGTAATGACCTGAAACGAAGGCCCCCAAGCTAGCCACTCGATTGTCTCAGACACACCGATCTCGTGCAAAACCTTTTCCTCGAACCACTGCATGAATGTCTTGTTTTGCTCAATAGCAATCTGCATGTCATTCTTCCTTGGATTCTTGTTCTTCAAAGTGTTTCTGTGTTCATTTATGTAAGGTTGAACTTCTTCCATATTATTCAGGATATACAAGTGGGCTTGCAACACCTCTTCACGAGGAACATTCTTCACTTTCAGTCCTCGTGTTCCCTTGCTTCTCCCTTCTTCATGCCGAGATTGTTCCTTCTTCCCTGACATATAATCTTTGCAAAACTCCATAGCCTCCTCAACTACATATCTTTCAACTATTGAGGCTTCTGGTCGATAAGGATTTTTAGAATACCCTTTTAAGATCTTCATGTATCGCTCGAAAGGGTACATCCACCTCAGGTAAACCGGACCGCATAGCCTTACCTCCCTCACCAAATGAACTACCAAATGCACCATTATATCAAAAAATGAAGGCGGAAAGTGCATCTCTAGTTGTGACAAAATAATGTAACCCTCATTTTCTAGTTCATCCAACTTTTCAGTGTCAATGACTTTGTTACAGATAGCATTGAAGAAAACGCACAATCTTGTCACTGTGTTTCGTACTTCATCTTTCATTATGCCTCTAATAGCTACTGGTAATAGTTGTTGCATCAACACATGATAATCATGGGACTTCATTCCCACTAACTTCAAATCGTCCATTGAGACACATCTTCTCACATTCGAGGAATACCCTTGCGGCACCTTCATTTCATGCAAACACCCACACAAACTTCTTTTCTCTGCTTTTGATAGTGTATGCGCTGCTGGCTCCATGTATGCCCTCCTACCATCATCTCTTAGTTGTGGATGTAATCGTTCTCTTATTCCCATATCGACAAGGTCTAATCTCGCATTAATCCCATCCTTAGTCTTCCCTGGTATGTGCAAAAGCGTACTGATAAGGCTATCACAAACATTCTTCTCCACATGCATCACATCAATACTGTGTCTCACGTCTAGCGAACGCCAATATGGAAGATCAAAGAAAATGGATCTCTTCTTCCATATGTTCTTCTCACCCGCAACCCTCTGATTCTTACCAAAAGTGACATGGATACGTTCCACTCGACTGTAGACTTCCTCTCCGGTTAGTGACTTTGGAGCCATTCCATGCTCCGGTAAGCCGTTAAACCGCTTTCTTAGCCTACGATACGGGTGGTACCGATGAAGAAACCTCCTGTGGCCAAGGTAGACAGTTTTTCTTCCATACTTTAGTTGTTGGAAGTGTGTGTCTGCTTCACATATTGGGCATGCTTTGTGACCCTTCACGCTGTACCCTGAAAAGTTTCCGTACGCAGGGAAGTCGTTTATCGTTGTGAAAATCATTGCACGTAGCTTAAAAGACTCCTTCTTATAAGCATCAAACACATCTACGCCTTCCTCCCACAACTTCTTCAAGTCCTCAATCAAAGGCGCCAAATAGACATCAATATCGTTCCCTGGCTGTTTTGGTCCAGAAATCATCATAGATAGCATCATATACTTACGTTTCATACATAGCCAAGGAGACAAGTTGTATATTACAAGGAGAACCGGCCACGCACTATGTGTGCTAGTAAGAGTTCTATACGGATTGATGCCGTCTGTACAAAGCCCAAGCCGTAGGTTTCTCGGCTCGCTGCCAAATTGAGGGAAGATTTCATCTATTTTTTTCCATTGTGGAGAGTCAACTGGGTGCCGAAGATATTTCCCATCAGATATTCTCTCATCAGAGTGCCATCTCAACTTCTTCGCTTTTGTTGCACTCGCAAACAAACGTTTAAAACGTGGTATTATTGGAAGATACCACATAACCTTTAAAGGTTGCCTTTTACTTGTCACATCACCACAACCACCATCTTTTTTCACTTTGTATCGTGCAGTTTTACACTTAGGACACTCACTAAGACCTCCGTACTCATTTCTGTACAGTACGCAGTCATTAGGGCAAGCATGTATCTTCTTATACTCCATACCCATTGTAGACAGGATTTTCTTGGCCTCATACATACGATTTGGAAGTACATTATCTTCCGGAAACATATCACACAATAGTTCAAGCAGCAATGTGAAACTACTATCGGTCCACCCACAAGTTGCCTTTAAGTTAACCAAATGTAATGTTCCTGTCAGCCGCGTGTACTTACTACCACTGTACAATGGTGTCTCTGCATCACTCCGCAGGCTATCATACTCCTGCGACTGCGCAAAGGATTCTGCCTCAACATCGTTAATCATTCTCTCCATTCTATCTTCATCTATGACATCCACAGCTCCCTTCTTGTGTGACGGACAATCAGTTATTTCCTCACCATGCCATATCCACCTTGTGTATCGCAGATTTATTCCATCACAAAGTAGGTGATCCTTTATGACATCAACATCCCGTCTACTCTCATTCAAACAATTGACACAAGGACAAAAATACTTCCCATTTCTTGCAGGAGCATTCTTTTTAGCGAATTCAATAAATTTGTCCACCCCTTTCTCATATTCCTCACTAGTTCTCAAAGCATTCATCCAACTATGATCCATTTTGTTACCACCTAAGGCATTACCAATAACATTCACACGTTTAGTACAATTCTCAAGGACATATGATGGGATTGCCTAATTAAGTTATCAACCCAATTTAGGATTTTAAAATATGGGCTTAATAACTTTATTGCCCCCTCCTAGCCTCATCTCTCCTATTAAAAGGGTTTCAGTGCTATGTAACTTATTTTTTTAATAAGTATATGTATATAAAATTAATGTATAATAAAATAAATACAATAAGATTAAATTAAAGAATTTTTTTGAGGTTTGGAAGAATTAAAAACAAAACGAGTTTCATATTAACAAAACAATTTTAAGTTGAGTTCTTCCAAAAATAAAATTGTTTTATTGAAAATATTTAGATAAAAATCATTTAATGAATATTGGGGTTATCGTTTTCTTTTTAAGTTTTGGCTTGAATTATTCTTCATAATTCAAGAATTTGGAATTAACAAAACAATTGTGTGTAATTAATACAAGAATTTCTTTAATTTAAATAAATCATATTTTATTTTATTATATATACTAATTAATGGTGCAGGATTTTAATATAACTATGAATTGTATTGGTTTCATGTGGCATACACTAATCAATGATTGAAAGAAACTTTTATGAGCCACTTTCATTATGTTACACTTGAACAAATAAATAAATAAAAGTTCAAAAACTTTGTCTTAAAATTTAATACTCTACTTCTAATCGTTCTTATAAGTCACTTTTAACATGATCACAATAGTGAAAGAAATCTTTAAATCTCATTAACTCTACCTTTAAATTTAAAACCTTTCTAACTACATCCCTATTTAATATAACATTTTATCTTATAAGAACAAAGTTTACTCAATAATTAACGAGAGGCAAATTGAAACAGGGAGTAACTTTTAAACTTTACTCATATTTAACACAATGGAACGGGTGAGAACTAAGAAGACTTGTTTCTATTATACACAAGTAAATTTATATTTAAACAAGAAAATAAACCATTCCCAAATCAATGCAATTTAAACAATATAACCACACCAAACACATCAGGCTAATCTTTGATATCTCAATATAAGCAATATATATATAATAAGCACTATGTCAACCATTCGGAAATATTTTTCAAAAACAAAATAAACCATGTTCTGTTACAAAAAAAATTGAAGAAAATAAACCAACCTGAGGGCGCCCCCTAGCTACTATGTTTGAGAGGTTGAGAAGATGTTGGAGCTCCACCCACGCACAACAATGGAGGAGAGAGCAAAACCCACTGTGGAGGAGGTGAGGTTGCAGCCGTGGAGGAGGTGAGGTTGCAGCCGTTCAAGAGGAAGAAGAAGAAGGGAGGAGGGAAGAGTTCAACAAAGCTAGGGCCGATGGTGGGGGAGGGAGCTTGAACAAGGGAGGAGGGAGGAGTTGAAGAAAAAAATTCCTGAGGAGGAGGGCCGACGGTGTGGGTGGGAGAGGAGGAAGAAGAGTAAAGTATGTGAGGTGAGGGTGTGATGGTGATGAGAAGACCGCATGTCAGACAAGTGTCTGACATGCAGGGACGCCTTTAGGCGTCCCAAATGGTATTTGGGACGCCTAAAGGTGACTTTAGGCGTCCCAAATGATGACTTTAGGCGTCCCAAATATCATTTGGGACGCCTAAAGTGGGACTTTAGGCGTCCCAAATTAATTTGGGACGCCTAAAGTGGGCTCCTGGCGCTAAAAAAAATTTATAAAATTTATATTTCGCGCCAGGAAGCACTTTAGGCGTCCCAAATTCAAATTTGGGACGCCTAAAGGTTCCCCTACACATAAATAATTACGAAAATGCCACCGCCTCCCTTTTTAACCACCCAATTCTCAATTTGGGACGTCTTTGGGGGTGGTTATATCTCAATTCTGTAGTAGTGCAATATGCATGTAAGATAAATGTTTAATGCATGACATGCTTACATCACAATAACTCGTGCTCACATAATGATATATCCGTATGCTGAATGTTTTGGCCATATCATAAATAGAAACATATTTTCAATCATTCATATATGTTTCACATAATCAAGCAAAGCAATAATATGCATCAATACACAAACACAAATATCAATACATGTAGGAGAAGTAAGTTCCCTACAAAAACAGCTCAGAAACATTTGGGCCGCGGCCAAGAAAATCCTGTTTCTTGGCTGAACTTTCAAAAATTATAACTAATTCCAAAAAAATTGAAATGAGGTGATTCCAAAGCCAAATGAAAGCTATTCAAGTCCTATAAACAGGAAAAATATGGGCCATTACTGGATATCACCACAAAAATACAGAATTCCCTAAAATCCACTACTGCCCCAAAACAGTGTTCAGTTTCAATCCCAAATTTTGGACAGTCATATCTCCTAGTTCCTAAAATGAAATGGCACAAATTATATGTCCATTTTGAAGATTGGGATGTAAAATTTAAGACTGAAAAGTTTCATAATTTTATAAGATCATTTTCACAGTCAAAACGTCCACACAACCAGACTGCTCAAAACAAATTTTCAATGGACAGCATTTCAGTTTTGGCTCAATTGCTTTCAATGGTCCCAATTTCATACCAAACTCCATTCCCACACAATTTTGATAAGGAATCCATTGGAAACACCAAAACAACAAAATTCACATCATATTGACATGTTACCACAATATGTCACACAAATCACAATTCAAACCACAACATTGCACCACTTTTCATTTCACATCCAAAACCAAATCAAATGACATCAAAGCACAACTTGACATCATTTGCCACACAAAACACAATCCAATTCTCCAATTTCATACCACATGAAATTCATCACAAAATCAAGGCAAATTCTACAAATCACAATACTCAACCAATACTCACAAAACTTAGATCAAAAGGCTTCAAATATTCACCTCTTCCTCTTCCCCAAACCAATTCCTTGATTCATCAACCTTCCAAATTCTTCAAGTTCTCAAACACCTTCTTTCACAAATCTAAAACCATAGCAATAAAGCTCTCATCACTATGAACAAGATTAAAGAAGGGTATTTGAGCATACAAGGTCAAATAAGGCACTTACCATGAGCTTTCTTCTTTCTCTTTCCTCCTTGAGCTCAACGAAAATGGAGGAGAGGAGAGAGATGAGAGGATGATGAAGAAGCATCAGATTTTTGAAGCAAAGGAGGCCCAAAAACGTCCAAATAGAGAGGAGAGGAGAGAGGGAATGTGTTGACAATTTGATCAAGATCCAAGGGTCCAAAACTTGCCAAGTGTCAACATCATATTCCATCTTCCATGAGCTCACATAAACTCACACACATGGAATTCCACCCTTTGATCTATTACACAATCAATCTCAACCATTGATCTTCAAGTTACCAATGAGTTTCCTCTTCGGTAACTTATCAATTGGTAGATAACTTTACCATTTTACCCCTGATTATGGCAATTCCTCTTGAATCACCACCAAACTCATCTTATCATTCCATATCACCATATTATACGCCCTCCCTCTATTTTAAGTCAATTTAGAGGTTAATCCATAATTGAACTTAAATATTGGATTTCAGCGCTGCTCACAACACATACGAATCACATTCGAGTGCCAAATCACATCATAGTCTCCAAAAGGGTTTATTATCACTAACCACATCCACTTTTGGATTCATTATCTCTTAATCACAATTTGGGATCTTGCTAAATCAGGACTTAACACTCCACTTATTTCAGGATTATTTCCTAGCCTCAAGTCTCAAAATTCGGGGTATTACATTATGTAATCCCCTGAATGGGAAATCGTTGAGGCAGAAATGTCCATAAACCCTTTAGCTAATGTATGACTTTGGGGTTTGCCGGGAATTTTGTTTTACACTCTAATATGTATGAATGTGACTTAACCGCGCAGGTTAATTATATTCGAAATGCGAATATGAGACCAGGTTAATTGGATTCCAAAAGAAATTTTGTGAAAACCCTATCTTGAGGATGGGATTGAAAACAAGTCTTTTATCATCCATTGGTCTCTAATTCATCTTAATTATGTATTTTTGAATTATAATTACGGATTATAAGGTAGGGGTTACACTCAAAGGCAAGCACAAACTAGGTTTTGTCGATAGATCTTGCCAAAAAGAAGACCAAGAATCAGAGCTACATGACCAGTGGGAGCACTGCAATGCTGTCATGTTGTCTTATCTTCTCAACTTGATTTTAAAGGATCTTGCAAACAACGTCATCTTCTATGAGGAAGCGCATAGAGTTTGGACCGATCTTAAGGAACTATTTGATAAGAAAATCGGTTCTCATATGTTCACTCTCCACCATGAAATTACATCTCTCCGGCAAGGGTCACAGTTTGTGTCCACCTATTTCTCAAAGTTGAAAGAGCTCTGGGAAGAGTAATCCGTTCTCATACATCTTCCCTCATATAAGTGTGAAACATCTACTGCATACGTTGAATTGTTGCAACAACAGAAATTGTTGCAGTTCTTGTTGGGATTGAATGAGTCCTATGTTCAAGCTTGAAGCCAAATACTGTTGATGGTGCCACCACCGTTTGTCAATCAAGTATATGGGATGATCTTGGAGGACGAAACACATCGCACAATCATGTCTCTTGAAAGTGGCTTCTCCCTTGAAGGAATTGCTATGTCAGTAAAGGGGAGAGGTTGAAACAAGGGATGAGGCCGAGCCAATTCCAATCTTGAGTGCTCTCATTGCCTTAAGAAAGGACACCTTAAGGACAATTGCTTCCAATTGATCGGTCACCCAGCAAATTTCAGAAATGACAAAGGTAAACAAGTTAAAGATACTAATGCCAATCAAGTCACAACTAAAGCAACTACTGAAGAGGAAGTTCTCATACACATTGCCAATACCGCTGCACCCACCTTTACCCAAGAGCAATATGAAAGACTCCTAACCTAATTCAGAAAGACTCTGAGCCAATAGTACACACCCTAGCTGGTATAGGTTTAGCAATTCCCTTTTCATATCCTATTAAATTACATGCTTATTAGGTTATTGATTCTAGGGCTACTACTCATATGGTCAGTAATTTAAATCTTCTTACTGTCTATAGATTTTATGATAGGCCAAGAAAATCAATTATACTACCTGATGGAAAAAGGGTACCGATAACACATATTGAGAATGCAAAAATTATCAATGATGTAACTGTTAATGGAATTCTGTATGCTCCATCATTAGAATTTAATCTATTATCGGTTTCTAGACTAACAAGGGAACATAAATGGAGAGTTGTCTTTTCCCCTGATTCGTGGTTCATGCAGGAACTGCAGGATGGCAGGACCAAAGTGATTAGTAGATTGGTGTAATGATTTGATGTTCTAGAAATTAAAGGAATGCTTGATATAGCTAATTCTGTTGTTTATCCATTTTTTTAATAATAATTCTGTTGCTTATTCTATTTGTAATAGTTCTAGAAAGATTAGTATAAATGATATGTGCACATGGCACAGTAGGTTGGGGCCTGCTCCCATTCGATTATGAGACATTTGGACTTTATATGTGAAAACAATATTGTGATGAATGAGAGATGTGATATATGCATTCAGTCGAAACAAACCAAATTCCCTTTAAATTCCAACTTTATTAAGGCCCATATATGCTTTGAATTGCTTCATCTTGATGTGTGGGGGCCATATAAGATCCCAACGCACCAAGGATATGTTTATTTTTTGACAGTGGTGGATGATTTTTCTAGAGCCACATGGACTTTTCTGTTGCAATCAAAATTTGAGGTAACACTTCGCATTAAGAACTTTATACAATACATTGCTACACAATTCTCTATGAAAGTTAAAACTATTAGAAGTGATAATGGCGTGGACTTTGTTAACATAGAACTAAATCAATTTCTTAAAGAAAAAGGTATTGTCCACCAAACCATATGTCCCTATACTCTTAAGCAAAATGGAGTGGTTGAAAGAAAACATAGGACTATAGTTCAAATAGCTAGAGGGCTAATTTTGCAATCCGGTATACCCATTCAATACTGGGGAAAATGTATAAAAATGGCCACCTATCTTGTGAATAAAATTCCTTCTAGGATATTGAGCTATAAAACACCCTATAAAGTTGTAAATAGGACATCCCCAAATCTG
Organism: Inga leiocalycina; assembly: GCA_963242795.1. NCBI lineage: Eukaryota > Viridiplantae > Streptophyta > Magnoliopsida > Fabales > Fabaceae > Inga > Inga leiocalycina. Next base: position 15,432,394 of record OY725325.1, read on the forward strand.
ACCATCCCAAGAATATTTGGTTATCTAGCCTATGCCACTAATATGAAGAAAAATGATAAGTTTCGAACTAGATTCATACCTTTTGTATTCATCGCTTTTCCTGAAAATTAGAAGGGGTTATCTAGCTTATGCTCAAGTGATTTGATCAAGGATAGAACACAATTAAGAAATGAACCACAAACATCATTAGAGGTAGACCACCTAGAGAAAGACAGCCACCTATATCGTCTAAAGACTATGTTTGCTCTCTAATTCAAACAGAAGAACCAGATAAGTACCTTTATAGCATACAAAAATATGTGTCATATAGCAATATATCATGTGATCATATGTGTTTCCTAACAACTATTGGCATGATACATGAACCTGAATTACATGAGGATGCTATCAAGGATAAATGTTGGATTAATGCAATGAATAATGAAATTTTGGCTTTAGAAAATAATAAAAATTGGAAAATTGTCCCTTTACCTAAAGGAAAAAGAGCTATAAGATGTAAATGGGTATATAAAGTAAAATACAACTCTAATGGCAGCATAGATAAGTTTAAGGCAAGACTTGTAGCTAAAGGATATAACCAAAGAGAAGGGATTGACCATCATGAGACATTTTCACATGTAGTAAATATGTTAACAGTAGGGATGGAAATAGGCCAGGCCCCTAACAGGGGCCTACGGCCTAGCCTACATAAAGCCTAACCTAGCCTAGCCTATTTAGTAAATAGGCCAGGCTCAGGCTCAGGCTCAGGTATATTGCTAGGCCTATTTAGATAAACAGGCCAGGCCTTTTTTTATAAGGCCTAGCCTACAAGCTTACAGCCCTGGCCTATTTAAATTTTTAAAAAAAATTATACTATTATATAAGTATATATAATATCATCTAAATAATTTTATAAATTTACCAACTTAATCTTAATTCTAAGTTTCATATTTCATCGTCATTATACCCAACCCTTGTTTTCGCATAAATCATTCACCTCTACATCTCTTCTCTTCGATCGTTCGAGATGGCAATACTAACTCACTTTCTCTCCCCTAATTTGTGCCCTCCACTAAAGCATAAAAATTGTTATAAGTTTATTTTAGTGTCAAATGAAATATTATAATCTTAACAAGGGGAGTTTGTCCCAATTTACGTGCAAAGAGTAAAATAGGTAAAAGTCTAGTTTTACATGTTATTTGTTATGCTTAGTCGATTTTAAAAAATATATCTCATTAGTCAACAGACGATTAGTTTTTCTTATTCCTATTTGCTCGGACAAGTGTTGTCACTAGACATTATTTTCTTTTCCTTACTAAGCCTTAATATTACGATAAGAATAGATGTTAGGATTTTAAGACATAATGTAGGATTGTATATAAGCATGAAGGGTTAGATATGAATTCACTACTACAAAAAGGGTAAAAGGTGGCGCACATTTTGTGGCACTTCTTTAAACAAGTGCCACAACTTCTCTTTTTCTTTTTTTTTTTACCTCTATAATTTTTTTTTTTAATTTTTGGTACCAGCTGTGGCGCCTAATAGATTAAGTGCCACAATTGAGGAGGCCTAGTGTGGCGCCTGCCTACGCAGGCACTACACTTGGGGCCATAAAAGCAGCTGTGGCGCCTAACCCACCAAGCGCCACAGCTGTAGCATTGAAATTTTTTTTTTTTTTTTTAAATGTGGGCATGTGTGGCTCCTAATTAAATAGGCGCCACACATGCTAATGTTTTGATCAGCTGTGGCGCCTAATGTTTAGGCGCCACAGCTGAAGAGAGGCAATTGTGGCGCCTAATTATTTAGGCGCCACAATTGCCCACTTTTTTTAAAAAAAAAAAAATTCAACTTCTCTTTTTGACCACAATTATTTCATTTCCCGCGTAGTGGTTTTGTGTCCGCCCCCCATTCCTTCTCTTTTTGACTACTACTCCACTTTAATTATTTAACTACTCTCTCCTCCATTAAACTACTTTCCCTTTCTCATCTTCTTAGTGGATCCGTCGACCCCCTCCCTCCATTTCCAATCATCTTCACACTAAAAAACACACCCACACGCTCACTCGTCACTCAAGCTAGCATCACCAACGTGGTCTCCCACTCCCTGCGCTGGTCAATTAATAGATTTGTAAGAAGAAGACTATTTCATTCTAGCTTGCTTTGTTTAAATTTTTTTTTTAGTCAAGATAAACCGTAATATAACGTTTTCCTTTTTGTTCCTAATTTAATAGGAAAGAATGAAAACCTAGCTTGTTTCGTTTGCCTTTTTGCTTTGTTTAAATTTTTTTGCCGACAAGCTTGCGTTTTTTAGTAATCTTTTAATTTACTTAATTAGTTGTTGATGTACTGTGTTCACATATCAAGTTCTTGTATTGTGTTATTTTTTATGTTAGCTTTGGAGAGTATTAATGTAAGAACATTATTGTTGGGGAACTTGAATTTTAAATATGAAAATTATATATATATATATATAATAGGTTGAAATATAAAATAGAAAGATTGACAATTTGTGGAGATGATAAACACGAAATCCACTCATTTTATATAAAATTTCACAATCAGGAAGCATAAAAAAGAGCCACAGGAAAAAAAAGAAGAAGAAGAAAAAAGAAAAAAAAAAGGACCCTATTGTGGCGCTTGCTCAAGCAAGCGCCACAGTAGGGCCCCCTACTGTGGCGCTTGCTGGAGCAAGCGCCACAAGAGGCCCCCCTCCTGTGGCACTTCCTCAAACAAGCGCCACAGGAGGGTATTTTTTTAAAAAAAAAATTTTAAAATGTTGTGGCGCTTTCAAGCGCCACAGCTTTTTTTAGTGGCATCTAGATATGTGGCACTTCTCTAGCGCCACAGTTAATGCAATTATAAGCGCCACAGCTTTACTTTTTTGTAGTAGTGATTTGGCGACATAAGCTTTAAAGATTATTTAAAGTCCTACATTTTAAGTAGGCTTTTAAACAGGCTTCAGGCCTTGTCAAGCCTTCTGAAGGCCCAGGCTCAGGCCTAAAAAATAGCCTACATACAGGCTCAGGCCCAAGCTCAGGCTTTGAATCTCTGTTACAGCCCAGGCCTATTTAGGCCTAGCCTAGCCTATTTCCACCCCTAGTTAACAGTAAGATTAGTTCTTAAGTTAGCAGCAATATGTGGATGGGAATTGCACCAAATGGATGTATGTAATGCTTTCCTATAGGGAGACCTTGATGAGGAAGTATATATGAAAATTCCCCAGGATTTTGAAAGTAATGGCGAGTACTTACTGTGCAAATTGAATAAGTCCTTGAATGGACTAAAGTAAGCTTCGAAGTAATGGAACCAAAAGCTCTTGGAGGCATTATGTGATGTTGGATTCAAACAGAGTGAGTATGATTATTCCCTTTTCATTATGAACTAAGAGGATGGTGTTGTATTAATACTAGTCTATGTGGATGATTTGCTTATTACTTACAGAAGTGAGCAAGGTATTTTAGAAACTAATTCAAGATCAAAGATCTTGGTTTAATGAAATATTTCCTGAGAATAAAGATAGCTAGATCAAAACAGGGAATTATATTATGCCAAAGAAAGTATGTTCTTGATATTCTGGCCAAAACTGGTATGAGTGCTTGCGGGCCTCTTGGAGTTCCTTTAGCACAAAATCAAAAGTTGGTAGCATTTGAAGAAGGGAGAAACAAGAAGGAGGAGCTCCTGGAAGATCCAGAACGCTATAGGAAACTTGTTGGTAAGCTAATATATTTGACTATGACGCATCCTGATATTTCTTTTTGTGTGTAGACATTGAGTTAATTCATGCAAAGGCCAACAAAGGAGCATATGGTGTCAGCATTGAATGTGCTGCGATACTTGAAGGGCAGTCTAAGTCTTGGTATTTTGTTAAGTTGCGAAGGGACTTTAGAGTTGGAATGTTTCTGTGATGCAAACTAGGGGTCCTGCAAGACAACAAGGAGATCAGTCACTGGCTATTTGTTAAAGTTTGGAGGGTCTCTAGTGATGTGGAAGACCAAAAAGCAAGCAATCGAATCTAAATCTTCAACAGAGGCCGAATATCACACATTAAGTTTGGCAGTTTATGAGATTGTCTAGATAGTAGGAATGATTAAGGATTTAAATGTTAGTAATAAAAACCTAATAAGAGTCTATTGCGATAACGAGGCTGCAATTCATATTGCAAGCAATCCTATTTTTCACGAACAAACTAAACACATTGAGATTGATTGTCACTTCATTCGTGAGAAGTTGAAACAGAAGCTCATTACATTGAAGCATGTGAAAACTGAAGATCAAGAGGTAGATTTGTTGACAAAAGTTGTTGCGAAGGATGTATAAAGAATGTTATTGGCCAAGTTATGAGCTGTTGATATATTCCAACCTCTAACTTGAGGAAGAGTGTGGAATAACCTTATTTGGTTCATTAAGGGCAATATTGTAATCTGGAAAATGTTATTTGATTTTTTGCATTAGGATATTAGTTGTGTAATTGGTTAGATTGGATATTATTCTTTATCTAGTAAAAACATATACAAATATTGGACTGCACATATGGCAGGTGCGGTGCGGTGTATTATTTCAGTTTTCCTTTCAAAGAGTAATAAAAAATCTTTTATTTTCCCACGTCCTTTTTTGACTTTTTTGGAGAAAACTTCATACTATCCAAACAGATTTTTCAGTTTTTTTTTTTTTTTCATTTTCAAAGCTTGTTGCTGAAAATTGTTCTATAAATTTGTTTTGAGGAAAAAAAACAGAGAATAGAATGATGGGAAATGAATTGAAAATAGACAGGAATTATATATGATATATATGTACCAGTAGAATATATCAATGATGAAAGGCGCCGCTTGATTCCTGTTTCATTAGAAAACACAAGAAAATGATTTATCGTAAAAAGGAAGTTCAATTCAATACAATGCATAATGCAAGACAAACCCATGATTGACTGCCCCACGTGATTGATTGCTCCTTAAAAATCATTCATTCCCCTCAGCATTGTTTATTCTATATTTTGACAAGAAGTTAACGTAAAGAGGTTATGTTGGCTGGCATACAAATAGGAGCATATTAATTGATCCCAAACAAGATGTAACTCTCCTATATATGTCTACATTATCTTTAAACTCATAAGTGATTCTTTGAATTTATCATTTTTATATTTTTATTTTATAAAATCATGTCAAGCTTCTCTTAAACTCATAATAGTTGTAAATTTAATTAACTCTCGATATGTAGAGGTTATGCCGTCGTTATATTATTATTATTATTATACCTTCTTTATACCTGATAGATAGCAACAACTCCTTTGATTATGTCATCATAACTTTCTTCTTCATTGTTGAAATATAAAACTAAAAATCTGAACTTGATAAATTAAAATGTTTAATCTATTATAAAAATTTAAATCCTAAATATTCTTGCGCACATGATAACTTTATAAATTGTTAAGTACATATAATTCTCATACATGTCGAATTTTCCCAGGGAAACTGGCTAGACATGTTGGGTGGGATAACCATGTTTGGATCTTATATTTATCTTATATTAATTATTGTTTTATCTTATGTAATTATTGATTATAATATTGTATTATTTAATAATTAAATTAAACTTTTGGTTGCAATTAATTATTATTTACTTATATATTTTCTATTCAATCTTATAAAAAAATCACATATATCGCGCAAGTTTCTAAACTCGTTTATGAATAAAATTAAATTATTACGAATTTACGGTTCACATAAGTTTGTTTAAACTCGTGAATTTAACAAGTTTAGAAGTTTACTCACAAGAATAGAATTTGCAGATTGTATTTCATTAAATATATATCATTTCCATAATTAATTCTGGTGGATGAGGTTAAAATCAGGAACCTTGTGTAAGTCACAACTCACAAGTGGATTAAGGTTAGAGTTCGAGGTTTTGTAGTGTTGAGTGATGGAGTAGACAGAAGAGACAGAAGGGTGCTTTTGTTTGGAACTCGGAACATTTGGATGAGGATGAAGATTGGTTAGAATCCTATGCTCTGCGACTAAGTCGCCGCTATTAGCGCTGCTTCACTCTTTTAACGTGCATTTTAATCTAACATCCTTCCATCACGTGGCTCGCACGTGGGATCGTCGCCTTCTTCCTAATCACTCCGCTTTAATTTCTTCCATTTCAGGCGTAATTATTAGCTTTTTTCATCATTTCCTTACTTTTCTTCTATTTCCCTTCCCCGTACTCATTTGTTTCAGAGCTATCACATCTGCCCAAATAATTCCAGCTGGATTCGGCGTTATATATTCTTTCAATTAATATATATATATATATGTGTGTGTGTGTGTGCGTAGTCTTTTTGTACGTTCTCTTTCAGGGTCTGTTTGGTTGGAGGGGAGGGGATGAAAAATGAACCCCTCCTGGTGTTTGGTTTAAAAAATTGGAGAGATGAGCTATAAAGGAGAGGCTCCTAATCCCTCTTATCCCCTCATTTTTGTTCTCCCAAATTGGGGTTTTTTGAAATGATGGAAAATGAGCCCCTCCTAAATAGACCTTAAGAGCCTGTTTGGTTGGAGGGAAGGGAATGGGATGGGATGAAAAATGAATCTCTCCCCTTATTTGATTTGAAAAATTGGAGAGAGGGGTTCTCAATCCCTCTTATCCCCTCATTTTTGTTCCCTCAAATTAAAGGGTTTTGGAGGGGATGGAAAATGAATCCATTCCATTCCATCCCCTCCTCCCGTTAAACCAAACAGACCCTTATAGTTGGTGAGCTGATGTATGAGTCAACTCCGTGGCCGAGAGGAAGCGATTCAAATAAATGCGTTTCATAGAAAAACCACTAAATAAGTTCGAAAAGTCATCAAATGCATATAATTTTCTTTTCTTGCGTTTTCATTATCATTATGGAAGTCTTCGCTGTGATTGCTTAGTTTGATGAATATATATATATATATATATATATATATATATATATATATATATATACAAAGGAAATGAGATATATATGCATGACATTGGGCTAAAATCAGGGTTGTTAAACCCGGACCAGACCGGCCGGTCCGGCCCGGGAACCGGTGAACCGGCCGGTAAACCGGTCCGGTCCGGGTTGGTATTTTTAAAAAAAAAAATTTAATTTTTTCTTTAGAATTTCATACTGTAAGTCTAAAATTTTCAATTTCTCACCGGTTTGGTCCCGGTTTGACCCACTGACCCTTAACCTAGTACCCCGACCGGTTCAATACCCAGTCCGAGTTTTAATACCTTGGCTAAAATTGAAAAACTAACCAACCAATATTGCTTATCTAGATATCATGTATGTTGCTTTCCAAAAAAAATTAATATAACTATAAAATGTCAAAGTAGTCCTATATATATGGTTGGTTTTGGGCATCAAATTATAAATGGGTGAGGATATAATAGTGCAAAGATTCAAACAACATGACAACATGTGAAGGAATCTAAAGCTAGTTTGGAGGAACCGAGGAAGAGAGAGCATGTCTGTATATTATCACAAATAGTAATTAAAAAAGAATAAATGAATGAAGAAGTCGGGTAAGTGAAAACAAAGAGGATCATTAACTGGTCGCCACTCTGACAAATAAAGACTAATTAGTGTGTGTAGGATTCAAATAATAATAGATTAATTAAGCGCGGGTGGTGTTGGTTTGGACTTTGGGGAGAACGTGGAGGACATTGTGTATGTTTGGTATCACTTATTTATAGGTAATAAGTCCTTATTACGTAAATCAAGGTAAAATCCCTCTCACATATTTACCTCGTATACCGTAAATCATGATTTTTAAGCACTTATTACCTAAAAATAAGCTATCCCAAACGAGCACATTATTGAAGAGGGAGGAGACCGTATTATTCTGTCCCTAAAAAGCGTTTGATCCACACAGCCGAATCGGATTTGGATACGTGTCTCTCCCATATGGGCCCCAATTTGGTTAATCAAAATCAATAATTAAAAAATATAATCAAGTATGGGAACGCGCACACATGTGCCCTACACATTACAGACACATCCGTAGATTCATTTGTTCGTGCTTGTACGTGGCATTGTCGTTAGCTCATCTCAATCATCCAACCCTGGCCACACCCTCCCATTCTCGCCTTCGAATGTTGGTCTTCCCTTTAATTTTTTTTAATAATGCTCATTTGGAATAGTTTATTTTTAAGTAATAAGTTTTTATAAATCATGATTCACGATTTATAAGGTAAGTATGTAAAAAAATTTTTGTCTCAGTTTACGTAATAAAGACTTATTCTCTAAAATTAAGTGATCTCAAACACACACTTAAGCATCTAATAATTATGTGTGTGTTTGAATTAGTTTTTAGAGAATAAATTTTACAGTTTATGAAATAAATATATGAGAGGAGTTTTATCTCGATTTACCCAATATTTTTGTTTTTGGCCAACACTTTACCAACTTATTTATCTATTGGTTGATGTTTCATGATGTAAGGGGAAGGATACATGATTAACCTGATGATTATTATCCCTCTATTTGGAGTTAATCCTATCATCACATGCTTCCTGTTACTCGATCACAAAAAATTTATTCCACTTTTAGCTCTATCTAACACAAACTATGCATGAGATTTCAATTTCAGTGCAGTCTAAAGCAGCTGAACTAATTTTTTTAGAGTTTCAAACATTTTACTAGTGATATTTTATTCATTATAACATATAGGTATATTCTTAATTAAAGTCATATCCAATTGATCACCATAAAATATCAATTAATAAATTATACTGTAAAACATTAATTTAAGTTCATAGTAGTTCAATGTATAGTAAAGATTATTATTCTTCAATATTTATTTTGTTTGTAAATATAGCTGTAATGTATGGTGATATAAAAAATGTTCACAATGAATTTATTTTTTTGTCTAACCACAGATGTATCTAGTGGGACCTTACATTTAATGAATTTATATAAGATTCTCAAAATAAATTACACCATATTTAAAAATTCTAAAAATACGAATGTTAAATTCCTCTCCTTGGCCTTGGATGGCTATTGGCTATTTATTTATTTATGTTGCCAACGGTTTATATGGATTCAACCCAGAGATATATCAGCTTATATATTCTTTTGACCTGAATCAGTTTATTTTCCAGCCAATGAATATTAATTTAAAATAGGAAATAAACTGTAAAGAATTAAAAAAAAAACTATTTCCTACTTGTACAAGGAGTTTACTTTAAGAAGGTGGGAAGGGGAAGAAGAGATATGCGTGCGATCACGTTACGAAGGGGACCCATATCCGGTTGCTACTAACCTCTTCATCTTCCCACTTCCGCCTTTTCTCTCCTCTTCAAACTCTCTCATTCCCCTCTTTATCCTACTACATTCATTTACCTAAATCCCCTAAATCTCTCTTAAGCTTCTCCCATGAAGAAGCTGTGCCCTAATCTTGATCGCGAGGATGCGCTCGAGACGGTTCTCGAGGTCCCGATCCCTGAAGAAATTTTCACCACCAAGACCGGAACCGCCGGAGCCTGGCAGAGCATGGTGTCCTGGATGAAGCCTAATACTGATTCCAGATTATCGGCGGCGGCGCTCTATGGAGCCCGCAACACGGAGATCCAACTTCTGTTGGGTGTCGTTGGAGCTCCGTTAAGCCCTTTCCCTATCAATTCCGAGAGCCAGACGATCAGTCGGAGCATTCAAGACCTGCATATTGTGAGTAATGAATTATTAATTGATTGTTGATTTTACTGAAAAAGGAAACCCTTAGTTTTGATGTTCAGCTAAATTTTGTTTAATCTGCGTGTGCAGGAGGCGTCCATGGCGAAATACATAGTGAAACAATATGTGGCGGCGGTGGGAGGAGAGCGTGCGTTGAATTCGACAGAGAGCATGTACGCGATTGGGCAAGTTAGAATGGGGAAGTCGGAGTTTGGAGCAGGGGAAGGGAACGGGAAGGGGGTAAAGAAGATGGTGAAGGTGAAGAAGGCACAGACATTGGCACAGATGGGAGGGTTTGTGGTGTGGCAGAAGAGACCGGAGCTTTGGTGCTTGGAGCTGGTGGTTTCCGGTTACAAGATCAGCGCCGGCAGCGACGGGAATGTAGCGTGGAGGCAAACCCCTTGGCATCACTCTCATGCTTCTCGGGGCCCACCCAGACCTCTCAGGCGTTTCCTACAGGTAACAGATTAAGCACTAACATTACTGGATGCATTTATTACTGAATGCATTTGTTTTGGGCGTGTTGGATCATTTTTCATGTCAAACTCAAAGATTAGTACTGTCAAAAGTCATATTATTTCATTGAGTTGATGCCGTGGTTTCCGCTAACTTAAAGTTTATCCTTGTTGGGAATCTGTCTGAATCCAACTTTTAAACCAGTAAATTCCCTATTGTGTTTGGGGGATTTCTCTGACCAATGTTTAGCTGTAGGGACAAATTACAACTCTAATCAAGACTACCTATTGTATGGTTTCATTGCTTCCTATCTTCGTCAATATTTATCGACTCTGAATTCTGAATTAAGTGTTTTCACATTTCCTGTTTTCACCTTCTAAATGATGGGGCTTACCTGTTTCCGTAATCTGAAGTCCGGACGAAAGAAAGGGTTGGGGGCTTGTGATGCTGTCGGCCTGATTCCCGAACGCGACTTAAGTTAATTAAAAAACGATAAAAAACGACGCAGGCCCTGATAAAAAAATTGTGTGGAAAAAGTTGACCTACTTTGCCTTTTTTCTTTTGCTAACGACCTACTTTCCTTCTAGTTCCTTAGAAATTTGCACTTGGTGGGTGAAGCCCTGTAAGTCACTAACGAAGTTCAACAATTAGATTAAAAAAAAAAAAAGCCAACTAATAAGACGGGATTGCGGATTTAAATTTCTTCCGCTAAAGTCAAACAATTATCTTTCTTTTTATGAAGTTGTTGACAATATATTCCATTTGAGGCGTACCGACAGACTGTACTCTTCCCCCTTTTGACTTTTAAACGTAAATGTTCATACTGGTCTGTTGGTAATAGACCTGTAAATAATCAGCCCAATTCTAGTAGCATAATATATATATATATATATATATGATAGTGGGTCAAACTCGTACATTGCTGCGAGCAGCTCCTGGCTCCCTATGAATTTCTAAAATGAATGTTTCCTTTGTTCTTTGGAGCAGGGTCTTGATCCAAGGTCAACAGCCAATCTGTTCATGAACTCTATATGCATTGGTGAGAAGACAGTGAACAACGAGGACTGTTTCATATTACAACTGGAAGCCGAATCCGCAGCACTTAGAGCAAGAAGCAGCAGCAATGTAGAGATAATACGCCACACTATGTGGGGCTACTTCAGCCAAAAAACTGGCCTTTTAGTACAACTAGAAGACTCCCACTTGATCAGAATCAAATCCTCAGGAAACGACGGCATATTCTGGGAAACCACCATGGAATCTGTGATCCAAGACTATAGAAACGTAGATGGCATAAAGATAGCACATGCAGGGAAGAGCTGTGTGTCCTTGTTTAGGTTTGGGGAAGGACCTGAAAGCCATTCGAGGACGAGAATGGAAGAGGCTTGGGAGATTGAAGAAGTTGATTTTAACATCAAGGGGTTGTCCATGGATTGCTTCCTGCCACCCAGCGATTTGAAGAAAGAGGAAGAGAAAGGAGAACCGGATTGTGGATTAGTACAAAGCAATCCCAAATTGCCGTTTAAGATTCGCTCGGCTTCTTTTAGGATTAGTACTTCTAAAGTGGCGGCAATTAACGTGGATGATTCAAGTCCCAGCTATAGTGAAGACCTGTAAATCTGTCGACCCAAATTTTTCTCATCTCTTTTTCACCTTTTGTAAATAGACCATCAACTCACACGGTACATGGTCAAGGATTTAAGGTATTAGACAGCTATAAATTTTGAAACTTCAATTCCTCTACTTAAATTTTTAAAAAAAATAAAAACAGAGCCTTTTATTTTTTCAACAAGTTGTATTAACAGAAAAATGATTAAAATACAAGGGTCCTGAATTCGGACCAAGAACTAAAGCCAACCATAGTAAAGAAATTAAAATCATCTTTAAATACATGGAAATAGGATAAAAAGTAAAAACAGAGTCAAAGGAAATAAAATAAATTAAAAAGGGAGAATTTTCATCCAATAGAAATAAGGTTTTTGGCCCCAATAAAAAATCATGATATGATGTTGATGTTGATCTTACGTAATGGCGGAGATTGAATAATGTAACCTTTGGATGGGAAGAAAAGTTGAGAGAAAAGAAAATAGGAGAGAAAATGAGGAGAAGAGAAGAATAGAGAGAAAATATTATTACTCTTTTTGTTTGGATAAATGAGTGAAAACTTGGAGGAGAGGAAGGCTATGCTCGGATGGAGGGAAAAGTTGAGAGGAAAGAAAATAGAAAGAAAGAAAATAGAGAGAAGAGAAAACTAGAGAGATAATGTTATCCCTCATTGTGCTTGGATAGACAGGAGAAAATACAAAGGAAGGAAAATAAGTAAATAATATAATGACAATAACACCCTTATCTTGCAAAGAGAAAACTGGAAGAAAAGAAATTAAGCAAATATTTGATAACTAAAATACCCTTACCTTGCATTAATATTATCATATTTAAAAATAAATTAAATATCACAATGACAAAATATTTTAATATTAACATCATCAAATATTTTAAAATGATAAAGATATATCTTAAAACCAAATAATTTTAAAAAAATTATTTTTAAGGCAAAAATAAAAAGTAGATATTTTTTTAAAACAGATCAATTAAACATCATCCAGTGTTATTAATAACTAATAAAAATCTAATATAAAAATGAAATTGTTAAAGTGTAATAATATCAAAAAATAAACACGTTTTTGACAAAAAAAATTAAATATACAGAAATTAATAATATAATGTTTTAAATGTCATTTATGTTTTTAAAAAACATGTGTGTGGTGTAGACTATGCGTGGTGTAATGGCAGTTTTTTTAGAATGAAAATGAGTATATTAGTTCTTACCCAAAAAAAAGAGTATATTAATAGTACAGAGTTTACAAGCAACAACATGAGTTAGCGTGATGACAGATATTTCAAGGGCAGTCTAGGATAACTGATTCTCTCTCTTGATCTCTCCATTTGTGAAGAGAAATCTTGAGAGGAAAAAGGAGTGGGCCCACACCCAATTTTACTCCCAACTATTCTTTTTTTCTCCAATTTCTTTTTCTATCCAAGTAGGTAAAAGCTTTATTCCTCTTCTACTTTCCATCTTACTTTTCTTTCCTCTCCCATTTTCTTTCAATCCAAGCAAGGCATAAGGGTGGAGGTCAAGAGGATTCAATGAATTAGAATGAAGGCGTGCGGGCATAGGGCATTTTATTATATAGTAATACTTTCCCAGAAATGTATGCGGAACTTGATTGTGCTTCTCAATGTATTTAATATAATATTGACTCGAATTTAACTCTAATATCATTTGCATGCCAGCAATATGTAACTATAATCATAACTTTGCTTTCTATTATGTGTAACATCGATTCAAGTCCGACTCTAATATCGATTTGCATAATATCAAAACTGTCCGCTCCACCCGAACTCCACATTCATGATCCGCTTCTTTGTACTTGCTTTGTATTTTGCATAATATCAACTTGAGTCTAGCTCTTACATCAACACAAATCTGACTCTAATACCATTCGCATGCCAGCAGTATGTAATATGTTATCATTAAACTATTTTAATGTGCACATCTAGAAATTAATATATATATATATATATATATATATATATATATATATATATATATATATAATTTGGTATCATATCTAAAACAAAATATAATAAATAAGAGACTTCGTGGTAAGGTTACTACAGCTTGTTCCTAATCATTCTTTTATATTTTTTTTCTTTCTTTTACCCATTATATTTTAGTTGCCCTCGCGCATCGTGTGAGTTTTAAATTGGACACTTTCCAGGATCGATTTCTTACTAAGAAATTTGCTCCAAGCAAATTTGTTTAGTATGGAGAAATAAACAGATCTGAATTGTTCATATATGATTTTGAATGATCCAAATTTGAGTATTTTTAAAATAATATTTTTTAAATAAAAATTCATTTTTTGAGATAATAATAATTAAGATATTATCTTTATTTTAAATTTTATATCCATTAAAATAGTTTTTTTTTAAATATGAACCTTTGAAAACTCAAATTTAAACCGTCTGACGGTGCTCCTAAGAGAAGTGTTTAGCAGAAACCAATACGACGCTTTTAGTGCCATGTAACTCGCAAATTCATAACCGATGCAAATTTGGTGGCATTTCTCAGCGCATGTTTCTCGAATCATCATGAACACAATCGAGAGTAGAAATCCTCATAATTATTTTTTTATTTTTTTTTTCAGAGCCCCATCTCCACTATTAGATAAAAAAAATGAATGGTTCTGATTTAATATTTTCTAAAATTATTATTATAGTGTTTTATAAATTAATTTTTTTATTAATTTTATTTATATTAGAATTATGAATTGTGTAAATCATGTTTTGAAAGTTGGGTTAAGGGGAAAAACTACCCTTAAACTTTTTTCAAAAGTGCACCCACCACTATAAACTTTTTTTTTTGTGAAAAAGTAACCATGAACTTTTAAAAATGATGCAAAAATAACTATGAACTTTTAAAAAAGGGGTAAAAGTGACACTACCGTTAGTGACCGTTTAGTCAAAAGTTTTTAAGGGGCAAAAATACCCATAAATTTTTCTCGAGAGTACACTCACCACCATAAACTTTCAAAAATGAGGCAAAAGGGACAGTTATCTTACTGGATTCAAATGTAATCTTTTGATTGTTCTAAGTCCAAGAAAAAAAAACATCGACTTATCCACCATGATTTTTTCAAGCCAAAAATTGAAAAACTCATCTTCAATGAAAATGGCATCGCTATCATGCTCTCACTGACGTACAATAAATGGAATTGTTGAGATCCTTACCCATCAATAATTTTGGCAATTGCGTTTACGACACCATTGATATCAACAATTCCATTTACAACATGTCGGTAAGAGCAAGATGACGACGTCATCTTCATTGAAGATCAGTTTTTTAATTTTTGGTTTGGAAAAATCATGGTGGACAAGTCGAGGTGCTGTTTTCTTGGACTTAGAATAATCAAAAGATGACATTTGAACACAATAAGAAAACCGTCATTTTTACCCCATTTTAAAATTTTATGGTTACTTTTGCATAAAAAAAAGTTTATGGTGGTGAGTGCACTTTTGAGAAAAGTTTATGGGCATTTGTGTCTCTTAAAAACTTTTGAGTAAACGCCGTTAACGGTAGTGTCACTTTTGCCCATTTTTTGAAAGTTTATAGTTATTTTTGCACTATTTTTAAAAGTTTATGATTACTTTTGCAAACAAAAAAGTTTATGGTGATGGGTGTACTTTTGAAAAAAGTTTAAGATTAGTTTTACTCCTTAACCCTTGAAAGTTTAAGTTTATTTATTTATATTTAAAATAATAATTTTATAAAATATTAAATTTAACCCATCTATTTTTTTAAATTTAATGGTGGAGAAAAGATTGAGGGAAAAAAAAAGAGAGAAAAAGGAACATGAGAGTATCCAAACCCAGCACAATCATATCTCTACGTTGAACATTCTGCATACTCCACTCTCACTCCCCAAATTATCATTCGCCTCGTACCTTCTCTAAAATTCTGCGTTTGCGTCTTCTTTCCACAACCATGCTGTTGCCTCAAAGCTGGTTCGACGGTCAATCAAACACCTCCCTTCCGATCTCAATACATGATACGTCGGACCCTTTTGTAAGATCGCCCATCCTCTCCCACGCTAACGTGGATTGAAAGGAGACTCCGATGGCTCACGTGTTCAAAGTTGATGTGCCCGGTTTGAAGAAGGACCAAGTGAAGGTGGAGATTGAAGGGAGGAAGATTCTTCAGATAAGCGGACACAGGAAAGAGGAACCAGAGGAGAAAACCGACAGGTGGCATCAGATTGAGCACGGTAGCGGCAGCTTCTCCCGCAGATTCAGGCTGCCACAGGATGCTCAAACTGATCAGATCAAGGCGTCGATGGAGGACGGCGTGCTTACTGTCACTGTACTGAAGAAGCCGAACTCCAGTCGATTCCAATTTCTGGTTAAATTTTCTGTTCCTGTCTCTCTTTTTCTATGGACAAACTAGCAATAGTTATGGTTAGGTTCTATTATGGGAAATAATTGTCTATGCCATGAATTGTTATATCTCTTTTGCTTGGTCGGAGACTCCAGACAAGTGTCTGGGTGATCACGCTGGTATACTGATGAGTGAACTAGTAGTTTCAGAACTTGAGGTTCCCTGTCTGTGAATTTAAGGAACGTTTTTCTTATGCAAGACACCTTCAAACAGACTAAGCCACCATACTAAAGAATATTAAAATGGCCAACGGCAGATAGAATATTAAAAATCACATGTGTATTCCATGTGTCCAGACTTTAGGAGCTATATTAAATATTCCATGCAATATTTACAGGACTGAGCTGGGACTCAAATAAAAATGTTATCTATTCTTCTTTCATTTTTGCATTATGCATAATGAAAAAGGAACACTACTCTGTTATGAGTTGTGTCAATACATTTCGGGTTCGAAGGTGGCTTCGACCAGATTGAAGCCATACTGCTGAAGAATATGAAAGTGGTTAAGGCCACGTTGGGTTCTTGGTGTTGAGGGCTGTATTGTTAAATATTTCATGCTGGAGACATGTCCTTACAGAACTAAACTGGAGATTCAAATAAAAATGTTTTTTAATTACCGACCATTTTCATTTCATGCAAAGATAAAGGCATATAGTTACAGGTTTTAATTTTTCCCTTGGGGATGATTGTTACTTTGTTTTATTTGGTATAGCAATAGTGCATTAGTTTATATGAGCAGTATCAGATGAAGGATCACCAAATCTCTGGGGCAAAAACTAAGAAACAGAGGTAATATTACTACATAGGCATTGGTTCAAAAACCACTTCCGCACACTTAAACGTGCCAAGCATTGCTTAATTACATTGCATTAACCCAAAACAAAAATTAAAAACAAACGCAGAAAGCTCTCACCATTATTGTAGACAGAAGCAGGGGAGCCAAGAAAGCGAGGAGTAAGCAAAGCATTACCCAGAGATCTGAATGGGCTTGACCCCAGGCTTCTTCTCTTCCATCTTAGGCACAGTGACAGTGAGCACCCCATTTTCCATAGAAGCTTTGGCCTCCTCCGACTTGGAGTTTTCAGGCAGCCGGAATCTTCTCATGAACTTGCCGCTCTCAATGCGGTTCCACCTGTCGTTCTTCTCCTCCTGCTCTCTGCTTCTCTCCACACTGATCAGCAGAACCCTGCCGTCGTCCACCTCCACCTTCACGTCCTCCTTCCTCAGCCCCGGAAGGTCGGCCTTGAAAATGTGACACTCTGGGAAATGGGACGCCCTCAAGGGGATCCCCCAGGTCCTGAAAGAAAGGATCGTAGATGTTGCTTCGCCGATTACCGAAGTAGCTTGGGATGAGTGACATGCTTGGTTACAAGTATTGGATTGGAATGGATTTTCTGTTAATTCGTTGGAATTCTTCTGCTGATGAGGAGGAGAAACGGATATTGTATTATACATATGGAGGGCGCAAAGAAGTATCTAGGATGAACGACATTTCTCAGAGAGAGCTTTGGATCTGTAGCCCCACTTCCTCAACACTATGACATGTCATTCTTGTGGGGTCTTTTACCCAATGCTACGCTATGTTATTAAAACAATATCCAATTAATTTTTTTTTGAAAAATTAAATAAGCTAAATAAAATATTTAAGTATAGCATATGTTATATATTATTTATTAATTTATAAATTAAAAAAATTATTTTAGAGAAAAATAATAGATATAAATACTTTCATACAACTTAATTAGTTTTGTTAATCTTTTTAAAAAATAAATTAACTCTTATATTTATGATTAGAGATAGTACCTGCTATCCCTAACTCCACAATGCATACATCTTTGCTTTAATTTATAAAAGTTTGTTTGGATTAACTTTTAAAAAATAGCTTTTTGAGAAAAAGTGAAAAAAATTATTTAAGAGAATAGATTTAGTAGAATATCTTCTGAAAAGATAAAAAAATAGTTTTTAGAAAAACCATGGTTTTGAATCCCCAAACCATGATTTTCAGTCAAACTCATGATTCTACCGAATTTGACAATGTTTGGGTTAATTTAATCCAAACCATGATTTTGAAGAAAAAAGTGTTCCTTCCTATTTCTCATGTGTTTGGATTTTTTTTTCCAAACTGTTGTTTTATCTTCAAGAGTGTTTTTTTATTGTTATCTAAACAAACACTAGTCTAGTGTAAGAAAAAAATGTATTTCTTATTATAAGACCATTTTAAAAATATTAAATGAAAGTGTTACAATTTTAAATGAATTAAAGGTAAAGAGAAAAGAAAAATATGAAAAATGCTCATTTATAAAGAAAAAATTAAAAAAAAATTGAAATTAGTTCATATTAATTAAATTAAATTAAATTACTTTCCTTGACATATAAGAATTAGGTTAAATTAACCCTAGGGGTTTTTTTTTTTTTTTTTTGTTAAGTTGGGCCAATGTTGCTGAAGAAGACATGTTGTGACGTGACAGTATTTGATCAGAAAAATAAATTAAGAAATAGAGAAAACATTCGGGAAACATCTCCCACTTTCATGGTTCAGGTCAACCCGCCATAATATTCCACAACTCTCCAGACCCATCTCCTACTGTCTTGATCGCCATTAATTGATTCTTCTCTCTCTCCTTCTCCGGAACCATCTCGAGCACCGTCTCTCTTTCTCCTTCTCTCTTCCTATAAATACATCCCCTCCTCCTCTGTTCTCCTCATCCATTCACACCATTAAAGCAGCCCAAGCAATAACATCAAATTCAGCTTCATTGCTTTGTTCTTAGTTTCCATCAACTGTGTTCATACCCACAATGTCGCTGATTCCAAGCTTCTTCGGCACCGGTCGCAGGACCAACGTCTTCGATCCTTTCTCCCTAGACGTGTGGGACCCATTCCAGGACTTCGCCATCTCCGCCCCACGATCCGACGTGGCCAACGAGACGGCGGCGATCGCCAACACCCGCATCGACTGGAAGGAGACTCCGGAGGCTCATGTGTTCAAGGCCGACTTGCCGGGGCTGAAGAAGGAGGAAGTGAAGGTGGAGATCGAGGAGGGAAGGGTGCTGCAGATCAGCGGGGAGAGGACTAAAGAGAAGGAGGACAAGAACGACACGTGGCACCGTGTGGAGAGGAGCAGCGGCAGCTTCCTGAGGCGGTTCAGGCTGCCGGAGAACGCCAAGGTGGAGCAGGTGAAGGCCAGCATGGAGAACGGCGTGCTTACAGTCACTGTTCCGAAGGCGGAGGTGAAGAGGCCCGACGTGAAGCCCGTCCAGATTACTGGCTGAACGCAACATCGCTAGTGTACTGTGAGGGTGGTGATGCATGAAGTTGTTGTGGTTTGTTTAAAATAAGAGGATGGTCTGGCTTTGTGCTGCGACTGTTGTTTTTACATATATTTAGTTGTGATGTATGAATCTGTTATGAGTTGCTGAAATATTTATAATATGATCTCTTTCCTTTCCCAATCTAATTCGTTCTTTCGTCCCCACATTTAAATACATATATTTGTGCTGCGTGTTTTCAAAGGATTCATGAGTATTTCTCACCCTCAAATGAAATAGCTCCAAGAAAAATACCGTTTTCACACTAGATCGGGTGGGTTGATGAGGGAAAAGTATTGGTCAGGTTAACGATTTTTTAAGACGTGAATTACACACAACGTCTAAACCCTTCTTTTGATCAATGACATGTTCCGGCGAAAAAAATAAAAAAAGAAAGATCAATGCCATGTCATATGTTCCAAACAATTCCATCTAAATTTAAAATTTACAAGACTTTAATTTTATATCTCACAAATTAAAATTTTGATTATAATTTCAGTTCAAGAGAATGCTATTTATTATATCGCTATTTTTTTCTGATGAAAGATGTTTTTGAGAAAAAGAAGTCTATAAATGGGTGGTTTATTGTGCGTAATAACGCGCCCTACTCAAGCCTTCAATCACACACAAAATATCTGGGCCAAAAGAGGAAAGGTTGGGATGAGAAACCAAGCTCAAGAATTGCACCATGATCTCATATTCGCTTACCTCAACTTCAAAAGGCTTTGACCTCATTCCCAATGCAGCCCACTTGGCCCGTTCCGATACATACTGCCAGACCCATTATAATGAAGATGGGCTTCATCAGGTTTCAGCCCTAACTAACTTGTTGAGATCATGCACAACGATCCAACAGAACGGAAGTACAGGGATTAGGTCTAATGGAAAGGGTTAATCCCTCACAACATAACGAACTAAGATTCCAATCTCCATTGGGAGAGATACCCACATTTTGTATCCGATAGTGACTCGAATAGGATTATCTCCAATAAGATGATAGCTATGCTTAGGATATATATATATACACACACACACATATGATCCAACAGAAACTAAGTTGGGCAGCAGGTGCTCTGTTCCAAATTTAAATTTTATTCCTTTTGCTGATGGATGCTTTGAAACATTTAGACCAATAGAATAGCACCAGAAAACAAAAAACAAAAAACAAAAAATTTAATATAAGGCTCATATTTTATAATTAGATTTCCCATAACCATTTTGAAAGTCTATGAATTGGATTTGAACCTTTAATGTGTTGTGTGCACTGTGAGGGAAGTTTTCAAGATGCCTGAGTTGTTTTACATACCAGAGATCCATACTAGCACTGTGGTGACAATATCTAAAGTCTAATATGTTTTGTTCAAAAAGAAAATGTAGAGAGGCTTTTATGGAGATAAGGAAGCTTTAATGGTATGGGGTTTAATCACGGTTCCGGAACCCGGACCGGACTGGCAGGTTCGGCCTGGGAACCGGTGCCTAAACCGATTCGGTCCGGTGATCGAACCGGTTCACTATTCTTTTTTTTAAAAAAAATTTGATTTTTTAATATTTTTCCTTAGAATTTCATATTATTAAGCCTAAAATATTCAATTTCTCACCGGTTTAGCTCCGGTTTGACCCCAGTCTGACCCACTAACCCTTAATCAAATACCCCGACCGGTTTAATATCCGATTCGAATTTTAATACCTTGGTCTAATAATAAAAGGGAGGAGGAAGTTTGAAATGAATAGAAAGGAAGGAAGGAAGGATGCAAATGATTGAAAGAGGTCAAGTGCATTCCACAAAACTAAAGTTGCCAAAATACATTCATTGGATTCACCAAAAGATTGCCCAAAGGCTTTTTGGGTGGGCCTCTCTCAGGATTCGGATTTGGTTCCCATACCTGATCTTTTATTTAAGAAGAAAAAAGAAAATCGCGCATTTAATAAATAAGGTCAATAGTACTAATAAACACTTTTGAAACCTGTACTAAAAATAGTTAGTCGCATGTGCAGTGACAGAGGTAGATCTCAATTGTTATGGTTTTTAGTGTTTTCGGGGTAACAACAAGTGTTTACTCTTATTAAAATTGGAAGAATATTTTGTAATACTCTGCCTATCTAAAGAAAGATCATGTAAAAAAAGTAATGTAAGTCAAAGATAGAAATAAATTATATCCCTACAAATTGAGAGATAGACTGCTGAAAGAAAATGTGATTATTTAATTAGTGAATTATGATAAATTGTATTTTTTTTATTAACAATAAAGATGATTGATGATTGTTATGATTTTCTGATATATCAATAGGTTTTTGTTCCCGATTATTGATTCCACGTTTTTCTTTTTCTTTTATACGCCTGAAATTATTGTAGCACAAGGGAGAAGGTGATGCTTCAGTGTTGACAAACTCATTAATATACCTATATATATATATATATATATATTAAAAGCAAAGCTCAGCGGAAATTAGTTATTTATAAAAAAAATATGGGTTGATTTTTCTAAAAATACCCTCTTAAATAATTTTCAATGAAACTTCTACTTCTCGATGCAAACTCCCTTAACATGTACTATCAATAAAGATAGTTTTAAAAAAATGACAAATATGATGATAAAGTGAATTGAAATTGAAATGTTATATTTAGGATCAAACCCAACCTCATTTAGATTTTATATTAGTGTGCCACAAAATATGAGATAAAAATGAGATTTTTTTTAAACATAAAATGGAGTAAAATTTGTTTATCAATATAAAAATTAAAAAGTTATTATGCTCACAACCGTCCTCTTGAGTCTTAACCCTGTATATGATTATAACATTATTATTGTGTTAATTTGTGTTTCATGTAATCCATGTGACAAAATTAGTATAAGTGAATATTGAGAGAAATGAAATTATAATGACTTTTCATATTAATTTTCCCCAAATCTGAAGAATTAATCAAAATAAGAATAAACTTTAGATATAAAATAAAAACGCAAAAAAATATTTATAATCGAATGAAATGAGATGACAAAATGAGAGCAGTTGAAAAAGAATCAAAGGACAAAAGAAATTTAGTTGAATGGTTCAATGAAAAAGAAGAATGGTGCGTGACAACATGCTTGTAGGCTTCGGCTTTAATGACAACTCATTGTGAGAAGGCGTAGAATGGGATTTGGTGCATCGGATTCAAATCATTACAAATTGAAATACCGATTCAAGCCCAAATGAACGCCTTAATTCTTGCAATTCCCTTTTGACCAAAAAAAAAAAATTCTTGCAACTCCCACTTTCTATTTTTATAATAAAAAGTTGATTAAATCACCTGCAAATTTCCTATATAACCCTGTTAACTTTTAAAACTTAATTATAAATGACAGACTTTTAAGTTTATGTGTTTGTGTATGATTCTAAACTACTATCAATTTTATACCCACTTAAGCTTTTTTTTTTTTTACGTGCATATAATTTGAAGATAAATAATAAATAAAACAATACAAGTGTACTTGGTCTAGTGGAGGACTAAGTAGACTACAATGTAAGTGAATTGAGTTCAAATCCCACATTAATAAAACAAAGCCAGGTTCTCTAACTCGGACCGGACCGGCCGAACCAGCTCGGAAACCGGCGACCTGGGCATTAAACCGGTCCGGTTCGGTGACCCGATCAGGGTCAAATTTTTTTTTTTATTTTTTAAATTTTATTTTTTAAAAAAAATTTCCTTTAAAATTTCATACTATAAGCCTCAAATATTCTATTTCTCACCGGTTTAACTCCGGTATGACCCATTGACCCTTGACCCAATACCCCGACCGGTTCACTGACCGGTCCGGGTTTAATTACCTTGAAAAAAAGACAATTGGGAGAGACATTTTGATCACACAACATCAACTCGAATTGGTCAATTGTTTGAATACTCAATAATAAAATCCAAAAAAGCATTGAACACTGGGTGACTCAAAAGGTTATTAAAAAATAATAACAAGCAAAACAATAATATGAGAGTGATCAGTATAAATGTAAATATTCACAAAGATTTGTTATAAAGTTTCAACTGTTTTGAATACATAACATAAAGTTTAGAAAATTTTGTATAATTTAACCTAAAAAGTTTAAGAAAGAAGGGCTCTGAAAAGTGGAAAATTATTAATAATAGGTAAGCATTGAAATTTAAAGGTATTTACAAACTATATATCAATAAATATCGCATATTAACCATATAATTATAATTTCTAACCAATGCTCTTAGAGGAATTAATTCATGGTATGAATTATGATTGCCAATTGGAGTAACCTTCAGTTAGTTGCAATTTAGATTTTTTAAGCCCCCTTTCACCAACAAGTCCTTGATTTTATATTTTCCAGTTGCATGCTATGCGCTAAACTAACTGTAATTTAAAGCGCAAAAAATGATCATAGAAGGATAATATAGTATTTTTAGTGCTTGCGACAAGTTACATAATTATAGTAATTTTGAAGCGATGTGGTAAGAAAAAAGTGAACGGACCGGGTTCGTGGATTTGGATGGACCCATAAGAAACGTGATTGACGGCTACAGTTTTGGGCCACAGTAACCGTAATAAAGTTGGTGAGGCCACCCCCCATTCCTAACCTTCACATCGTCATCAACACCTTTTTTGAGAGAAAAAAAATTATAGTTTTTACAGCTTTAATATAATCTTCTTCGACAAGAATAATCTATTGGCTGTATCATTGATTCAGTGATTTGTTATGACAAAAAAAAAAAAAAGAATCAATGATTTGTTTTTTTAATTTTTTGTGCAGTTTGGGTGCTCTAAATTTGCTTACTGTCATGTTTTTTTTTTGTAAAATCATCTTAAAACAATTTATATGAAATTATTCTTTGTCATATTTTTGTTTAAATTAAAAAAATGTGATAGTAAAAACAATAAAAAATATAGTTTGGTTGGTTAATTTCAAACGTTTGAGAAACTGACAATTGTGTGGCACATAACGTGAAAGTAAGAGGGATTATTCATTATTGTATTGCGTAACATCATTTCCTTAATGAAAAATATATGAGATAAAATATGGAGAAAAATATTAAGGTGGGTTGTAATCAATTTTTTTTTTTAAGTGTATATCCAATAGTGCACACAACGTGATCACAACTTCGTGTGTGACCTTCCATATTACTTAAACGTTACTTTCAATTATTTTGGGTGCCTTTGGTCGCAATCTTGCCGGTAAAGGCACATCCACGACGACACTTAATTTATTTTTTCAGAAAAATAAAAAAACATATTAAGTTCTTTTTTTTTTTTTTGCCTACTTGCCTACCATTTTTTTTTTTGTCCACCCGGTTCACCGGAGCTTTGCTCCGACTACATCCGGATCCGACCCACGTCGCGCACTTGGCTATAGTGGGTGAGTCTCACCATGGGAATTTTCTGCATACACAAGACTCAAACCCGAGACCTTACTTAAGCGGAACCAAACCGCTTACCACTTGGACCAACTCTCATTGGTTACTTGCCTACCATATTAATTTCGTAAAAGAGGCTCATCGACCATTGCATATGGGATATGGCCATTGCCATGCAGGCGAAGGCCCAATTATTAAATTGCAACAAAATGATGAACCCCACAAACACACACACACACACTATATTCAATTTGTTCATAACACATTTAGTATTAGTTGTTACATAATTTTTTGCATTCAAAGGTAACATGAATGAGTAAATGAGTTAATTTTAACCAAACAAAAGAAACGAATCAAGAAGGCTAAACAACAAAAGCACCAAATAAGGTCAAAATGAAACAATAACATCACTGTTCTTTCACTGTTAGCCAATGAGAATGTTCTTAGGATGCTGAAAAGCCAACCCCTCACATGTTTATTCTCTTTTTTCTTTTATGGAATATTGAATGGATCAAATCATGTGCCCCAATCAACCGTCAAAGTGATTAATCAAAACATTACAGAATCTTGTATGAGTCAAAACTGAGACCAGATTGGCTAAATTTAAAGCTTGTGCGCGAGTACTGTGTAATTCTTTCCCACCACACACTTGCAGGTAATTTATGGTGGCAGTTATCTTATTAAATCACTCAAGTTTAAAAAAATTAACTTCATCCGAATAAGCAATAATTATAAGGGTAAGATAAACAAATGACTAATATTATGACCTTGTACCATACCATGGATCGCTAATAAACTTATAGTCTAATAGTATTGAAGTTCTCTTATAGGTGGGAGTTTGCCAACCCACTTATAATATCATGTGAGTAGTGCGTGTTCCTTGATTTCTTTAACATAAAACATGTTTACTTAATTAGATTATATTAAAAAAGTTAGTTACCATATCATTTTTTTTTAAAAAAATACCCCAATCCTCTTTTGTTATCTTATTAATCCCTCCCACTTAATTAAAGTTGAAGAGGTATCACTCTGATCCTATTTATAAATCCTTTTTAACTAATTCTCATATATCAAGGAGAGTTAGTTAACTCATTAACTATGGGCTAAATTTTCAGATTTACCCTTATCTATGATTGGTTCCAAAAATCTACATAAATAAATTATTTTTGTTTATTGCAATTAATAGGGATAAAAAAATATAAAATGTATTTACTATCCTGAAAATAGATTTAATAATAGGATCAAAGTTTTTTATCAAAGATGATTTATAAATAAGATCAGAGTGATATTAATATAGAGAAATTAAGAAAAAATAGAACAATATGAGAAATAAATTTTAGACCGTATTTAGGATGAAGATCAAAGAAATAAAATGAGCAGGCGTGACGGTACCATTCCCCCACATGCATGCCCCATCTGCTCCCAAATAGTCTTCTCTTCCTCATCACTTTATAGCTGTACTCCACCACTGCCCTTTTTACACATACACCTCCTTTAATTAATATTGCGAACAAATATATTCAAACTTATTTTGAAAAACACTAACTACATATATATCACTATGGTTACTATTATAAGTCATTTTTACCTAAATCCCACATATCAAGAAAAATTAATTAACCCAATGATTATGGGGTAAATTTCTAATTATACCCTCATTTATGAATGTGTACTTTTCAACTTTTTCTTCTTTATCTCTCTTTAAATTATTTCTTTATGGATACAATAAATAGGGGCAAAATTGTCATAAGCTCATTTATGTATTGAAAGTGGACTTATAAATAGGACCAAATTTTTTGGCCAAAAAGGACTTATAATAGGGACCAGAGTGGTATATATATATATACACATGGGTTCGTCGTTTGGGATAGCTTCTAAGGAGTTTATAAGTGTTTTTTTTACATAAATTGAAATGAAACACATCTCATATACTTATCTTGTATACTGTAAATCATAATTAAAAATTTGTTTTTGAAAGTTACAATCCCTATTCCAAATAAACACAATAAAATTTGAATTTGTTTTATGACAAATTGAGGGGAAAAGGCACACCAATGTAAGGGAATAAACATAGCGATACCGACTCATAAAAACGAACCTTTCAATTTATAATTCCCATATATTTGACCAAAACAAAAGAAAGAATTATCCAAAAATATCTTTGGGGTAAATTAATTACTGATTGCTATCAAGCGTGCAAGTAATCTTCCGTTTTATACAAACTATCTTCTATGTGTGTAAAAATCTTCCATATAAATGTACAAAAAATCTTTCGTTGTGTGCAAAATATCTTCCGTTATGTGCAACAAATCTTCTATGATAGCATTCAACAATTAATTTATCAAAAAGGTATTTATCAGCAATTTTACCCAAAAAAAAATAATTCCCATGTATAAATAAATGCTTAATAGAAAAGAAAATTGAACAAGATGATGAGCAAACATAATCAGTGTCAACACTTAAAGGGAAGTCGGGGGTAAATTTGTCAATATGAAGAGAAGAATGACAAGACTGAAGTGAGTAGGAAGGAGTAAAATATATGTGGATACGTGAAGGGGCAGCAACATATCACATGATCAAGATCATTCAAAATTTGGTTGCAATAACAAATTGGAAGAAATAATATAAAAAACAATTTCTAGTTTGACTCGGTCAACATCACACATGCAACCCCGATTTCATATCAAATTCATAACCTCCCTCCAGCAACGAGATTTTTTCATGTTAGGTACCAAACGTTGCCCTCTCAACTTTTTTTTTTTTTTAATGAGTGCCTATTTTGATAAAATAATTAGGCATTAAAATTCATTTTTACCTTAAAAGTTTTTATTCAAAAGCCGTGGGTATCCAGAAATTTTTTTAAAACCATTTTTGTTTTAAAAGTATTAGAACGTAGTAATCTTGTCCCACCATTTAAAAGGTTAAATTTGACATGGCACTGACCTCATTGCCAATTCATTGTTTAAAGTTAATAATTAGGAGGAGACAGGTGAGTTGGTAAAGAATTACTCCCTTTGGTCTTTTTTGTAGTAACTTTTATCCTTAATTGTCAAAACGAACTAGCAATTAAGATTAGTTAAAAATAATAAGCGTGTCAAAAATGTAATGTTTCTTCCAAATATGTTCTTATTTATGAAAAAAGCATAGGAGAGAAAATGAGTAAACAAATATGAAAGAGAATGTGTAATGAATGAATAAATGAAAGATATTTAGTGGTGAATGAGAGATAATTAATATAAATATGTGTATTTAATAGGGGTATAAAAGAAAAAATAGTTTAAATTTTGAAACACAAAAAGAAAATTGCTTATAAAAATGACCAACAGAGAGAGAGAGAGAGAAATTTGCTAATAAAAAGAACGGGTGGGAGTATTACTTTAGATGATGAGTTGGCAATAAGGTGAGTGCCATGTGGATGCATAAGGCTAAAATAACCTTTTAAACAGTGGGGGCAAAATTACTATGTTTTAATATTTTTGGAGTGAAATTGGTCCTAAAAAAAAACTTCTCAATACGCATCACTCCTAAGTAAAAACTTCTAGGATAAAATTAGACCTTATCCCATTAATTAGTGAGCATGGTGTAAACTTTTAAGTGAGGTTCAAATCACTGGCAAAAAAAAAAAATAGTGAGGTTCGTATCACCTTGTGATTCAATAATTTAAAATAGAGTTGGTATAGTGAGTAACCTAACTCGTGTAATTAATTTTATTATGAGTTATGACCTTGTTGTAATGGACTAAACAAGTAGACTCCTTTAATTCTTCACCTATTTCAATAAAATAGTGTCATTCATTTAGTTAATTAAGTTCCCTATTTCCATCAGTCAACACATCCCAAAAAAAAAATTTAGACAGTAGAAACTACTCTTCTTATCCTTAATATAAAATAATTTTGGAGAGTTGATATTGATTTTAAATATTTTCATATCTATCAATTTTTTTTCTAATTTACTCTATTGATACTCTTTCAATAATAATCAAGAAAGAGAGAAAATACGAAAATTAAGAAAGATAGTTAGACTGTTTTAAAAAATATGACATATTAACTAACTTAACCAATTTCTTGTCTAATCAAATTAGGTAATATTAAAAATAAAAACAAATTATTTCAAGATTTGAATCAAACAAACTTGTGTACAATTTTCTTTTTCATAATTCATCTAGATTTGAATCTTATTTTGACGTGCAGACTCTTTGCATAGAGGAAGTGATGAACAAAATTATTTGTTGCGGAAGTTGAAATATCCCAACATTTTAACTATTACTAATTAACAGTAATAATATACTCCCTCCTGTCTTAAATATAAGATAAAGTTGACTATTTTGGAGATATGAAGAAAATCAATTAAATTACTTTAAAATATTTATATTTATCATGTTTTCTCTAAACTATTTTTTCTAACTTATAAATTGATATATAATCTAAAGATGTATAATATATGATATGATTAAATAACTTATTTAATTTTTTTAAACTCTTTAAAAAAAATTAACCCTTTCTTATGTTCCGTCAGAAAAGAGTATCAAGTCAATCGGCCTATATGAGTATAAACTGGTCGTGTCACACAAAAAATGAAAACTAAATTCAATTAAAGGATAAAGTGTGAGATCGACTTTTTTTTTTTTTTTTGCCTTCAAAATTAAATTAATCTCCCCAAGTCCCCAACCCAAAACCCAAAGCCTTGGGACTTGTGGGAGTACCATGCCAATAGTGAAGTGAAGCTCATGCCTCCAAAGTCCAAAGTCATGCAAGCTTTTCTCTTTATAAAAAATAGAGGACTAATAAAAATCTCCAATATAGCATATAATAAAAAGAAGGGGCCAAAATATATTAAATGTTGCCCATCACTCTCGTAAAAGCAAATATTACAACATTCAAAAAAATGTCTCCGTCTCGCTAGTGACTTCCCCTTCTATGCGAGGATATGAACATAGATATACACACAAATATTTGGCAAAAAAAAAAAAAAGATATAAACACAAATATAATAAGTCATACAGGCAGAAAATTTTGCCTCTTTTAAGGAAGAAAGGGCCCATAAGCCCCCTGAGTGGACCATAATACCCCCAATCCAGTTTTGCTTCAATCACAAACAACCCTTTCCCTTGTCACGCCCCGTCTTTTTCCCCTGATTCTCCTCTTAAATTGAATCTCCCTCTTTTTTGATTTCAAAATCTTTTATCATGATTCCGTTTCATTAACAGCTATCAACAAAAGCACAACATGAAGGAAATAATAATAAATATTAATATTATTATTACTTGGTATAAGTTATTACATAACTTTTTTAACCAGGCCAGGGATTTTACAAGTTCTGGGTAACAACTTCCAAATCTCTGACACAACCACCTTGGCTTCACACTTTCTTCTTCTCACCTTTCCTCTTCCTTCAATCCCGTCACCCCACAAGTGCAGGGAGGAAGAAGATGGCATAGGCTTTAGCTTATTACAACCAAAATTAAACAAAAAACAAAAACTAAGCTCCTAATAACTCTTCTTCACTATTAACGCAACCCAAAAGCCACATCCTACAACCTGCAATCTTATCCCCAAAAAAATAGATAATGCATTATTACACCTAAAGACTACCCACAGCATTCTTAAATATCTTCATCTCCATCCCTATCCAAAAAATTAAAAACCAAATTACCATATTTCCTACTTAATAACCCTAGATTTCTTAGAGAAATTTGAATCTTCTTGCTTGGGTCAGTATATCCAGTCCTGTGGTAAGCGTGGGTCGTGGTTCACTGCCTCCTCTGCTCTAGCACTTAGTCTCTGCTGCTGCATGAGTAGAGCATTTCTCCGTGCCATTAATGCTTCTGCAACACCCAAAATAACAACACAATCCATCAGTAAAACTGGTTTTAACTGTGATATTCACTTGGTCTTTAGAGTGTTTCTCAAAAAAATAAAAACTCACCATACTCAGTAGCAAATGAAACAGAGAAGCCTGTTTGACTAACAGCATTCAGGTCATCACACTTCAAACTCCGACCATGAACCGCCTTTGCCGGAAGCAGAACAGGTGCATAACCTGACGGGAATGAACCCATTGCATGTTAGATACACAATTATCACACTAATTAAAAGCACAGCACAGAATAAACAAGCTCAGAAGAATCTATTACTTGCTTTCTTGCGAGACTCCGGTGGGTTTCCATACTGGCGAGGAAGGAAAACCCCTGTTCCACCACAGCCCCTTCTGCCAACAGATCCGCCGTTCACGGCGGTGGCTCTTGGTGCAGATCCATTGAGCTGAACCTGGTGGTGGTTGTTAGCCTGAACCTGAAGTGGCCAAGCAGACTGAGATACAGGCAAAGGACGTCCACATTTCACACTGTCATACCCAACATTGCGCCCAGCTCTGTTTTGCATTTTATGCTGCTGCTGAACCAGCCAGTCAGCTTTAACTTGCCTTCCCCACACAGAAGCACACTGTTGCTGCCTCGCTTGTTGAGCCTGAAACTTCAAAAGAAAACAAAAACCACTTGAGACTATCGCCGGCGAAGGCAGAGGGCGAGTTTTGAAGAACCTTTGTTATCTGTGAAACTTACCTGAAGGAAGCTCTGGTTCGAGTAAATCGACGGTGGGGCTTGAGTCTTTGGAATGGCGAGTCGAGGGGGGCCGAGAAACGCACCGTTTTGGAAATCGTACTTGGACATTTCGCTGTTCATCTTCAGCCTCGCGACTTGTCCGGCGGCGGCGTAGATGATATCCCAGGCGAGGTCGTTCTTTGAAGGAAACGGCGTCGTTGGTGGGGATGGAACCTGAGAACCTATACTTGGACTTCTGTCACCGGAGACAGCACTGCTACCGGACCAGCTTCCGATTCCGCTCAGAGTCGACTGAGGCGACCGGGCTAAGCCATGAGTCTTCTGAACCTAACAAAGCGACCCGACCCGATTAGTTTCTAAAAGGGAAGGGTGAATGAAAAACGAAATTTGAAATTTCGGAGAAAAAACCCCAAAACTCTTACCTCAGTTTTGTCCCAGTCGCAGCAAGTGGGGACAGTGAGCTTTGGAGTTTCGTAGAGGGACGATTGACTCAGGCGGCGAGTCAAGGCAGCGAACAAGTCCTCGTCGACATCGCTACCGGTACTGTCAGTCTCCGTCGAGCCAGCCACCGACTCCACCGGCGAGCTCAGAGTCGATGAAGAGACCCCGAACGAGTAAAACTCGTAGGGGAACTCCGACGGGAAGCCGAAAGAAGCGTCCAAGTCAGCGTTGACGCCATTCTTATCGTTCTCCTTGTCGCCGAGGATATCGGCGTCGGTGAGGAACTGGGAGGGAAGCCATAACTCGGCATCATTCACAGCTTTCGCCATGGCCATGCTTAGTTACAGAGATAGCGTCGAGGAAGCTGCAGATTCAATAGTGACCCAGCTGAGTTTGCTGGATTTAGCAGGCCCGAGATGCGAAAAATAGGCTAAACAAGAAAAGAGGGAAAAAGAAGACGAAGCAGAGAGAGAGAGAGAGAGGAGGGCAGAGAGAGGGGGGAGGGCTGGAGTATAGAATGTTGAAGACAGGGTGCCTTTATTAAGGTTCAAGCCTTCAAGGGTCCCTCTTAGACAGTTCAAAATACGAGAGAGGGGTGGGGCCCAATGTTGGAGACATTTGTCCTTGTAATTGTATATAACCCACCTGCCATTTGTCCAGTCTACGACTAATTAATTTTAATTAATTAAGCTCTCAACCATTAAAGTAATTGATTAAATAATTGGCATAACATGGGGATGTGTAATTTACAGCTTCTGTCTCTACCCCCCTACTTGCCTCCTTCACCATTTTTTGAATTTAAATTTGAAAAAACAGTTTCGTGTGCCGATAAATGGCGCAATTAGTAGGATCATCATCGACCACTATTCACTTACCTCATTCCCATGATTTGTCTCTACCAGTAATTCCCCGGTTTGGCATATCCACTTTTTCAAGTTTAAAATTTTGAAGCTTCTTCTGACCATTGTTTTGAACTATTCCCCACTCCCACTACTCTTTTAATAGCCTGTGACTACTCTTTTAATATTTCCTTACCCTTATTACATGCAACAGCTATAAAAATTGCATTTAATTTCAATAAATTATTAATTAATTTGGTAAAAATTCCTGAGGTTTTTTTTGTTTGAGATAGCAACTGGAGAGTTCAAAATAAATTTTTCAATCATCATTTACGGTATACGAAATAAGTGTGTGATAAATTTTCTTACTCGATTTGCATAAATAAACATTTTTTAGGTATTCAAAAATGATTCCAAACAAGCTACCGTGACTATATCTCAACAAGGAGAATTTTGCAGCTTTGTTCTCCATTTTGCACTGTTTTAATGAGTCATTATGATATTTGGGTTGATGGGCCTCCCAGCTTTTATGCGTTTGATTTGCTTGTAAGATTGGCAAATTGGTTTGAGAAAGTATAGTGTATGTAGATTATATGATGAGGGGATTAAGACTTGAGAGCTTGTAAATGATTAGAAAGAGTGGTGAGTGATGTGTAATGTGATCCTATATGTCCCATACATGATGTGCCTATCTTTCTTCATTTCCCTTCAAAGCAATTGTCGGCATCAATTTATATATGAAGCCAGTTTACCTCGTGATGTTGATTATGCCTTAATATATCGTCTATTAACCCAATTAGACAACATTACGGTTAATTAGGTGGTTGGGCATGCCAAGAATCCAACATTAACACTAACCAACCGATGCACACGTAATTTATCAAATTTATTATAAAATAAAATTATATTATTCCCTCTATGCAACCTTTTGAGTTCAAATTCTCAATATGAGTAGATAAATCTCTAACTGCATTAATGTTTTATCTCGATGGATGGTTTAAATACATTAACTTTCACAGTGAGTTGGGCAATTTCCAAAGGGTCAGTTGTAACTGGAATTATTATTTTAAACTTCATTTAACGCGTATTAACCATCTATTTTTTGCTAAACAATAACGAAAATATTAGCACTTGCTTGTGAATTATACTCAAAGAAACAAACACGCCACAATGTGTGTGTGTGTGTGTGTGTGACAATTTTAAAATTATATACGAAATATACGTGCACAAGGATTGTTAGGGGTTGATAATTGAGTGAGTTGGTTGTTAGGATATAATTATAGGCTCTACTGTAAACTTATTTTCGCCAGGAGGGATCAATTCATTGAAAGGTTAATTACAAATTGAAAAGACACGGCAACTTATTTCTCTGGGACATATCTTCTTCTCACAATGATTCAATTAATGCAAATAATATTATATCATTTCGAGTGAAAGCTCACTAATAGGGAGCGAGTATTACAAAATAAGAAATAATTACATATTTTAGGAGTGTCGAACTTTATCTGTATTCTGGTTAATTAAAATGTAATAACTAATTTTATTCTACTTTTATATGGCGGATGAATCATCAGAAAAATTTAAATTTTATGATTTTAAAAAACATAAACTTTTTAATTAAGAAAAACAAAAAAGGCAATTCCCTCATATCATCCCTAAAATCATAAAATTTGAATTTCTCCTAGTGACTTATCTGTCATGTAGAATTAAAATAAGATGAATTGTTGTATTTTAATTTATTAGAGTACAAATGAGGTGGCGCTCCTGAAATATATAAGTATTTCTCACAAAGTGTTCGTTTGGAATAGTTTATTTTTAAGCAATAAGTGCTTATAAATCGTGATTCACGGTATACGAGGTAAATATGTGAGAGGAATTTTATCTCGACTTACTTAATAAAAACTTATTATCCAAAAATAAGTGATACCAAACGCTGACAAAATAGAAGCTGTTTTTTTGAAAGGATATTTGTCTCCGCTATATTTGCAATTGCGGACATGACAGATCATCCATATACATGGCTCATCACAAGAACCTCCCAAAACAACAATTTTCAAAATATATTTTTCATCTATGTCTGATGTCCATCTGTCACCAATATAACGGGTAAGATTTGGGCTTACATATAAAATAATCAGTTATAAAATTGATCATCCTATTTAAATCTTAAACCAGCTGCCACTAAACTTTATGAAACCTTAAAAAATATTTAATATTGAATCGTTACAGGTTTACAGCAGTTGATATTTTAAAAATAATTGAAAATATAATCTCTAATTTAGAGAAAAACATTGGATTTTCCCTTATCTAATGTTACCGTTGTTTCATTATATTACATTCATATACAAATGTTACTCAACTATCACCCAATAACAATTGGCTTGTTTGAGTTAGCGTTACAAAAACACGTTCATATAAATTAACATAAAACTCATCTCATATATTTATTAGATAATTGTAAATCACTTTGAAAAAACAGCTTTAACTACTAACTCAAACATGCATTAATCTAATTTAGTGCCTACTTGGGATGGCGAACGGGCTTTTTTTAAAAAAAAAATCACGGTGGTTTCTGGTTTTTTGAAAACTAAAGTATTTGGGTTGGGTTGATGTTTTGGCAACTGAGTTTTTTTCCCCCAAAAGTATCTTTTGAGAAGAAGCTCAAAAGTTTGTTTTTTCCAAAAAAAAAATCACTTCTGCCGCTGTCAATCTAAACATAGATCATATTTACAATTTTCTCTTATAATTTAACGTCGTTAGTATAGATTAACGGTTTTTGTGGTGGATGCCCATTTTTAATTGTTCATTGGTATGTTTGCCCCTTCTAAAAGATATTTGTGCCAGACGCTCTTCGGACAAAACTTCGTTGGTAAATTTGCACCTTAACCCTTAAAAAAATGAAAATATCAAATATACCTCGAATCTGTTATAAAAGTATATGTGATAAGAAAGAATATTGATAAGATTCAGAGAAAATTGATAGAATTTCTAGAGAAAAGTTAGAGAGAAGTTTTCATTCAGTTCATTCGAGACAATCGATTACAAGCCTTTATATAGAGTCAGCAATCTAACTCTAGTTACATGACCATGGTTACTTTATATTTTCTTTATGTCCTTGTCTTCTTTTACTTTTGCTTTGTGTCAAGTCTTCTTTTCTTCTTTATGTCAAGTTGACTAGAAGAGTAAATTGGTTTATATATGAGTCAATGGACATCCATATATTTAATATTTATAACACTCCCCCTTGGATGTCCATTATGAATGTGACTGATTAAAATCTTTAACTAGGAAAAATCCAATGGGATGAAAACCTAACCAAAGAAAATAATACATCATTCATTGATACACCGTTGAGTGTTGCCTCGTTAAAAACCTTTCTAGGAAAATCCCGTGGGACAAAACTAAGACAAGGGAAAAAGAGTACAGCATGTATTGACTTCTCCTCTTGACAATATCAGTTGAGATCTTTGAGTCTCCGAAGACCAATGTCATGAACAAGTTTTTCAAAGATTATTCCTGAAAGTGACTTGGTGAATAAATCTGCTAGATTTTCACTTGAACTGAGTTGCTAGATATCTATTTCACCATCCTTTTGAAGGTCACGAGCTAAGAATAATTTTGGTGAAATATGCTTCGTTCTATCACCCTTGATATAACATTCTTTAAGTTGAGTAATACATGCAGCATTATCCTCATATAGAATTATTGGGGTCATTTTTTAAGAAGATAAATGACAAGTTGTACTTATATGATGTATTGCTGACCTCAACCACACACATTCTCGACTTTATTCATCTATTACTAAAATTTCTACATGGTTAGATGATGTGGTTGATATAGTCTGTTTCATAGATCGCCATGAAATAGCTGCACCTCCACATGTAAATAGATATACCGTTTGTGATTTACCATCATGTGGATCAAACAAAAATCCAGCATCTGCATAACCAACCAGTTCATGTTTGGATATATTTGAATAGTATAATCGCATGTCTATAGTACCTCTGAGATGACGGAGAATGTGCTTTATTCCATTTCAATATATTTGTGTTGGTGAAGAACTATATCTTGTTAATAAATTAACAACAAATGATATATCAGAACGTGTGTGATTAACAAGATACATTAGTGCTCAGATAGCACCAAGATATGATACTTCTAGACCAAGTAATTCTTCATTACCTTATTCACTAATTTCTCATGGTCGGAATGAGTCTTTATCTACTTTCAAAGACCTTACAACCATTGGGGTATATAATGGATGGGATTTTTTCATGTAAAATCACTCTAGAACTTTCTTTGTATAAGTTTCTTGATATACAAAGACCCCTTTCTTGAGGTGCTCAATATGTAATCCAAGACAGAATTTTGTTCTTCCCAAGTCTTTCATTTCAAATTCTTTCTTCAAACAATTAATTGCCTTTTGAAGCTCTTCAGAAGTTTCCAATGATGTTGATATCATCAACATAAACAGCAATTATATCAAACTCATTTTTAGATCTTTTCATAAAGATGCATGGGCATATCGGATCATTTTTGTATCATTCTTTCAACAGATACTCATTAAGACAATTATACCACATGCACCCTGATTGCTTCAAGTTATATAGGGACTTATTTAACTTAATTAAATATTGTTCTCGTGAACTTAAATTGGATGCTTCTGGCATCTTAAGTCCTTCAGGGACTTTCATATAAATATCATTGTCAAGTGAGCCGTATAAATAGGCAGTTACAACATTCATTAAATGTAAATTAATTCCTGCATTTACTGTCAGACTAATTAAATAACGAAAAGTAGTCGCATCCACTATTAGTGAATACGTTTCTTCAAAATCAATGCCAGATTTTTGTGTAAAATTTTGGGCTACAAGACGTGCCTTATATCAGTTATTTTGCCATTTTCATTTCTTTTTCATACAAAAACCCATTTGCATCCAACTGGTTTTACATCTTCAGATGTAAGGACTATACGTCCATATACTTTTCATTTTGCCAATGATTTTAATTCTGCATTAATGGCATCTTTCCATAGAGGCCAATCTTTTCTTTGTTGGCACTCACTAATAGATTTGGGCTAATGATTCTCATTATCATTCATTACATCATATGCTGTATGACAAGCAAAGATGCATGATTCCCTTCTTTGATTTTGTTTTCCTGACTTTTAACATTCAGGTGAATTTTTGCGTCCAACTTCCAAGATAAATAATTTTCCCCAGTAATATTAAGAGCCACAATTTAAAGTTTTGTTAGGTTTGTCATGGTTCAAACTAATTAAAGAAATAAATGAAAATAATTAAAACATAAAATGTAAACATGCAATATAATATCTTAAACAAAAGTAACTGTAAATTCATAAAGATAATAAATAATTCATAAAGCAAGATAAGAAAATTGAAACTTGTATGGCGTCAGGCTATTTAATCTCATGGCTTCAGGATAATTAATTTCAAGATGAGGAATTAAAATATTATCTTCAGAATAAATAAAAGTTGTATAACTCTAGTTATATAACCATAGTTACTTTATACATTCTTTATGTCCTTGTTTTCTTTTGTTTTTGCTTTGTGTCAATTTTTTTTTCTTCTTTATGTCAAGTTGACTAGAAGAGTAAATTGGTCTAGATATGAATCCATAGACATCCATATATTTAATGTTTATAACAAAATCTAGTAATTTATCTCATGAATAAAAACAAATTATCCTACAAAATGGTTACTTATAAAGAGAAAAAAACGAAGTCAAACCAGTTATTGGACATGGTAAACGAGCAAGTACTGCTCCATTGCTTTCTATTTAGGATGTGTCTGGTTTGAGGGGAGAGGTGGAAGAGAGAGGGGTTAAATTACCTTTTTGGATTGAAGGTATTTAAATTTTGGGTGGAAATTCAAAATTTAAAAGAATGAGAAAGTAAATTTTAAATTTCTTTTGTCTAATATTATAATTTTGCCCCCCGCCCCTCTCCTCCCTCTCCTCAAACTAAACACACCCTTAGGATCCATTTGGTTGGATGGATTGGGATAAAAGTGAACCTTTTAACGAATTTTCCCTCCATTGTCTTGGTTAAACAAATTAAAATAGAAGGGGTGGGAGAAAAAATTCTAATCATCTTTCCTCCCCTCAAAATTGAGGGATTTGAAGGACCGTTAAAATTCCTCCGACACCTCTCCCTCTGTTGAATAGTCTCATCAGTCCCTTTTAAAAACCCATACACCTCTATAGTATTTAAAAGAAGTTTGCTTTGTTCCAAATTGAGTCCTGTCATATGTATTATAAAACATTAAAAAATAATAATTCGTAGCTCCTTGTAGTTTTATTTGATTTTTAATTAAGTCTAAGTAGTTTTTTTTTTTTTTTTATTAGTTTTTTTACAGTTTTCTCGATTATAAGAATTGGTTTTTATCCTCATAAAATGTATTTTGATTTTGATGAGAGAGGAGGCATAATGTGTTTAACCTTTACCCAGTGAATTAATTAATGTTGGCGTTTTGATTTTAATGTTGATGGTGTTTGTGTGAGGTTTTTTGTCCTCGCATAATTGGCAAAATAAACATGGTCCACATGGAGTCCCCCGGTTTTCGTCCTCTTCCTCTTTCAACCATTTATTCAAACCCACAAGGCCACCCCCCTCAAATTCTACTAACTGGGGCTGAGAGTCAACCTTTATCAGGATGAGGTTGACTTTAACAAGTTCGTAATTTATTTAAAATTAATACGAGTATTATACATATATCTATGCTTTAATTTTTATATATCTGGAAGTGGAAACGTAAATATTAAGACCATGCTTCCTTGGAGTTCTGATCTGTATAGCGTTCAAAAAGTTTCTGATTAGCACGTCAATCACCATGAACAACACACACAAAAAAATTGTCATTGGCTAAGGTTAGTTATATAGATGGCATTATGCTCTATCTTCAACCAATTCTTTTAATTAATGTCTGTTAATTAGTGTTATGGAACCTGGACCGGCCGGTCCGGCCCGGGAACCGGTGAACCGGACCATAAACCGGTCCAGTCAGGTGACCGAACCAGTTCACCATTTTTTTTTTTTTTTTATTTTTAAATTGATTTTTTAATATTTGTCCTTATAATTTCATATTAATAAGCTTAAAATATTCAATTTCTCACCGGTTTAGCTCCGGTTTGACTCCGATTTGACCCACTGACCCCTAACCCAATACCCCAACCAGTCTAATAATCAATCCGGATTTCAGAACCTTGTTGTTAATCAAACATACCATTGCGCAACTCGAATACATTTCCTAGCCCCTTTCTGTTCCTTCTCCTGAACACCCAAAAAAAAAAAC
The DNA here is from genome assembly GCA_963242795.1 of Inga leiocalycina. NCBI lineage: Eukaryota > Viridiplantae > Streptophyta > Magnoliopsida > Fabales > Fabaceae > Inga > Inga leiocalycina. The sequence continues at coordinate 15,472,298 of OY725325.1, forward strand.
CTGTTTTAGGTGATGCCCACAAGGACGTGTGATGTAAAATGTAAAATGCACAGGACATCATATTATTTATAAATTACTCCTCATGTCTTTATTGTAAGCTATATTTGTAGTATTGATATTGGTTTTAAATATAAGACATCATTTTTATATTTATCAATATTTCTTAATTTACCCTTTTAACTATTCCCTCAATTATAATCAAAGAGGAGAGATAACGAGGAAATTAAAGAAGATGACCAGGATATTTTAGAAAATACATATTCTATTAGCTAACTCAACTAACTTTCTTAATTTAATCAAATTAAGTAAATATATCTTATATTAAGGATCAGAAGGAGTATTAGTATTATTTTCTTGATTTTTTTCAATTGGTATCTAGTGCCTTTTCTGAATGCTATTACCAGGTATATGGGCAACCGACTATTTCAATTTCGAAACTCATGGTTTTATCTCTCAACATAAGTATATCTTCTCTAGGATTTGAATTCAAGACTGAGAGGGATTTAATAGACCCTATTATTAATATTATTTTTTATTTTCTGCATATGTTGCTAATGTTAGAAAAAAACTTGCTGTTAGGGTGAAATTGAGATTAGATGTTTCGAAGATATCAGGGGAGTAAAGCAGGGAAAGCGTGATGAGATGGGATGGGATTGGATCTGGAGGTGAGCTTTGGGGGGTTGCATTGCTTTAATGAGAGAAGAATGCAGGACGCTTCACTAAAGCGCCAGACACAATCATTGCCTCATTTGACCCATAACCCACCCTTATTATTACTCCTGATCGCACACAGTGGCCTAGTCAATTTTTTAAATTAGAGAGACATCCGCTAACAGTTTGATGTTATAAACAGGGTTAAACTAACCGGCGAGTTTTTATTTAGAGGTTAGCTTATAGAGATTATTGGGATCAATCTATCATCCGCCTTTGTTGACATGGGAACCCATCAGAATTCACAGTCCTTTGCCTGATAAAAACATACGAGCAAGTAAGAATTCTAGGACATCAGAGTCTCGCAGTGAAAGACTTAAAGACTTCAATTATAAATAACTTTCCCCATATTCTAAATTGTTACTCCTCTGAAATAGTAATCTCTGTGATCATGATCTAAACTCACGATAACTGAAAATATAAAATATAAATTAGTAGAAAAAGAAATAGCCATCACCCATCAAAAACCCTCAAAAAGCAAGTACATGTTTTATATGTTACTACTCTAAATTCGGGCCTACACTATTTATGATCTTTCATAAATGCTTGTAACAGCTTATCGATCGAGCAGACAACTTCAAACCAAATTTCTATTCAAATCAAGGGTGAGCTATAATTAGGAGACATTTTATCTAAAACAATGATAAGATAATATCTGAAATATTTAATCTTAATCAGAATAATAATTAAGTAATAATTAAGAAATATATCTAGACAAGAGGGTGAGCTTTGACACAGCAGTAAGGTTGTTGTCATGTGACTCGTAAGTCACGAGTTCAAATCTTATAATAACCTCTCAAATTATAGAGGTAAGGCTGCATTAACCCATATTTCTTTGATTTTATATGATGGGAATCTTATGCAGTATACCTATCCCTCTTCAATCTTATATGGTAATAGCCTTACCCGCTAAGCTACTTTTTTTTAAAGAAAGATATCTTGATATAATCTATAACTTACGTTACCTAATGTATAATTATTTTAATGTTAATAAGAGGAAAAAAGAAGCTATTCAGTGTCAACGAACAACGCTGCGTATTCATTTCACGCCATTTTGGACGCATGCCAATGAACATCCTCATTTCACGCCGCAAAGTTGCCTTCCCTGCCATTTCTTCTTCCCCTTTTACCCCCATCCATTTTTTTAATTAGTTTCTGCATATTTTTGCTGACCTTGTAATTAGTTTCTGCATATCCTAATGCTCTTTTCTGGCAGAAACGCTTATATAGGAAAATAATTGTGCATATATGGCACTAATTTAATATATATAAAAGATGGATTGGGTCAAAAAGAGTTCACCCGCCCGACTTCGATCTCAACGCCCGTAAGCCCCGACTTAGATTACGACATGTATTCTCACTTTCTCACCACTCCATTAATAAATTTATATGCATCACTGTGATCTTATTTATAAATTTTTTTATAAAAAGATTTGATTTTATTTATAAGTTCAATTTTAATATAGTAAATGAGATTGTAATAATTTTATCTTTATTTATTATATCAATAAAAAAATAATTTAAAGATAGATGAAAAAGAAAGAATTAAAAAGTACCACTTATGAATGAGGATATAATTAAAAGTTTACCCCTTAATCATGAAATTAACTACCTTTTCTTTATATGTGAAATTTTATTAAAAAGGATTTATAAATAGAACAAAAGAAATATGCACATGGGCTTCCCTTTTCGGTACCACACCCCGAGCTAGTACTGGGAAAACGGGCCGGCCCGTGACGGGCTCGGGCCTAAACGGGCCGGCCCGTTTAGGCCCGTGAAGGAATCCGTACCCTTTTAAGGCGCCCCGGCCCGTTTAAGTAAAGCCCGCGGGCTTTTGGCCCGTTTAATTTTTTTTTTTTTTTTGCAATTCCTTTTTTTCCTCTTATTCTCATACTAAAATACCTAATTTAAAATATAAATATCATCAACACTAATTTAAAATATAAATATTATCCAAGTTTAATAGAACACAAACACTAAAACTTAAGTCCAAACCATAATTAATGTTCATAACCAATTAAATAAGTTCACAGCCACAATCAAACAAGCCTACAAGCTTCAAATGTCAGTAATAATATAACACCTGATTTGGATTTTGGCGTATACATGCAAAAAAAGAAAAAAGAAAATCAAAGAAGAGAAGCTTCAAATGATGTTTGAATCAATGTGAGAGCATTTTTTATATGAGGGTTAGGTTATATTAACTCTACCTCTGACTAATGCTTACTACCCATTTTGTCTTGTTGCCATTTAAAAAAAAAAAAAAGTTAAACGGGCCTAAAAGGGCCGACCCTCAGGGCTTCAGGGCCGGCCCTTGACGGGCTCGGGCCTAAACGGGCCGGCCCGTTTAGGCCCGCTTCCATTTTCAGCCTCCAAATCATAGGCCCGGCCCTTGACGGGCTCGGGCCTAAACGGGCCGGCCCGACGGGCTCGGCCCGAATTCCCAGCTCTACCCCGAGCTAGCTCTAACTAGGTCTCATGACTCTAACCACTTCTCTTAACTTACTCCACCCTTAATTTGTCATTATATATATAGGATTCGTGTTATTATCTAACAACTGAGCTACTCCCAAAACGCTGGTGAGCTGTTCGTTACTAACAAACATGGTTGGTGTCTAAGTGCTTGTTTGGATTTGATTGGGCACAAAAAAAATATTTATTTATGTAAATCGAAATAAAAATACTCTCACATACTTATTCCATACATCATAAATCACGATTGAAAAGTTACTTTTAATAGCTCTAATCACTCATTCCACACAAGTCAATTATATATTTTTTCGGTTCATACAAATTAAAATAAAATTTCTCTCACATATTTATCTCGTACACCATAAATCACGTTTAAAAAATAATTTATACCATTAATCCAAACAAACATATACCTGTGTGATGTATGCTTTGGCATTCGAAATTGTCTCCTCACAATTTCATCCCAACAACTATCTCAAATACACATACTTCCATCACCCAATACTCTTAATTTCCTACTAGCTACTGACTTCCACTTATCCCATATATACCTTCTCCTTTGTCTTACCTCTCTCTCTCTCTCTAGTTTATTGCCCAACGTCTCTTTTTCTTTCTGTTTTGATTTTGAACAGTGAATGTTCTGTTAGGATACGCATTGTTCCTGGTAATCAGTTGGAGGAAACGGATGCTAGTTTGTTAACCGTACACCATGTCAATAGGTATGACACAGACATCTGGCATTTCAAATTGACTCAATGCAACTCACATATAAATATGTTAAATGTAAATTATTTAGTTATGAGTCATGGTGGCTAAATTTCTGGAAAATTTATATTTATCCTGAATAATAAGCACTAGTACCATTTTGGAGAGAGGGGAATGGCTATGACAGGGATATAAATGAACTGAAAAGAAGTGGGTATGGTATCGCTGGGGGAGTAAAACAGAAGGTAAAGGAGAATTGTGGGAGAGAGGGGAGAGAGAGAGAGAGAGAGTATCAGGATTCAGGAGAATCCCGTGAATTGGTGGGTGAGGGCCGAGACGGAGTGAAGCCAAGGTCCTATCACAGATAGTCAAAATATATGCAAGAGTGACGTGGCGGAGTGGGACCCCCCATGGTACAACGTACCACCGCTTTCGCGTTATCCCCTTGCCTCGTCGGGACCCACGGACTCCAAACCCCACTTCATTCCCATTTATTCCATTTCCCGCCCAAACTGTATGTGACTCGCCTCTATTCTTTCACTCATTTATCTATTTGTCACAGAAAACTATTTTTATTTTTATTTTTGAAAAAAAAAAGGTGGGAACTGGGAAGGAAAGAGACGTTGTGAAGGGGAACAGCAGGAAATTAGCAGCGGAAGATGCACCACACTGTGTTTGTCATAAAATGGCGGGAAAATTCCCCTTTTCCCTCTTTTTCCCTTTTTTTTGCCCCTCCTTTCGTCTCTTGTCCACTTCGTATCTTTTAATTTTTAATATGTTTTTCGACAACATTTCAACTCAAATAAACTAAATTTTTGTCAGCTTCAAAAAGTCTTCTCAATCAATAAAGAATGGCGCATCATTTATAATTTAAATGAGTAAACTGTGCACGCTGGTTCGTGTCTCACTGCCACGACCAGTCCCTTCAAAGAAGGATCAAAGACACAGATTTCCCTCCAAAAAAAAAAGGACAGAGAGAGATGAATACGTAAGAAGTGTACAGTGCAGAAGGCAGAGCCGCTTCTCCATTCTGCAACTGGATGAAAACACACCATCTCATTCTCACATATGTGTGTTTGTTTCAGCGTTTTCATGCGTTAAACAAGTTTGAATATTAGACAAACGGGATTGAGCAGTGAAAAAGTTAAATACGTGTGTTTGTTTCAGTGATGTTAAGTTAAAAAGAGTCAAAAGTTGGAAAAAGTAATAAGCCACAAATGGAGCTGATGTGCCTGTGTGTAATATTGATATGAGTATTTTTATATTTTTGGGGATCAATGAGGTACTTAAAATCACTTTTAATCACAAAACTTCTTTTATAAAAAATGTTCTAAATAATTTTCTCTTTCTTTAAATAGTAATCTTTTGCTAGTTAGAGAATACTTTGGGATAAGAGTTTTGGCAAGTTTTGAGTTTTCTCAATATATGACTAAAGAAATGTAGAAAATAATTAATAATTAATTTTAATTAGTTTAGATTTATTATTTAGTTATTTTATGATTTTATAATCAATTTCTTTTATAAACATATCGCAAATTAGTTTCTATATGGTGTTTTTACCGATTAAATTTAGTTTAAATAATTTATTTAGATTATTGGAGGTATTATTGAGGTTTTAATCGGTTTATTTTATTAGATTTTGAGCTATGTGAAAATATGAGTTAGGATTTAATATTTAAATTAGAGTTTGATATAATTTATAAAATTTAAGCTTGAGGTGCACAATAGAAAAGATTTTTAGAGTGTACTGATTCAAATTAGAGTTTAATATAATTTTATTAAAATTATACCATTGCCAAATTTTTAAAGTTAATTTTTGAGAAAATTGTGAAAAAATCTCTCCGTATGTAGATATCTTCCCAGGTCCCATTTGGTAATTAAGTTGCCAATAAAGACTTTTTTCATAATTATCCCTTCATTTTTTCATTTTCATAATTTTTAGTATTAAATAATACAAAAGCTAGTTATGTAAAAGTCAAACCAAATATTATTCACTTTTACATAAGTTACTTATCCAATGGTCAATCCAAACACTCGTCATTTTACCCAATCTAACTTTTTCTAATTTTAAGATTTCATAAGTCTAAATAAAAATTAGTCACTTATTCAATCGCCAATCCAAACACACCCTATATCATTGACAGGATTATTAAAGTAAAGAAGATATCATTTGTAAAATGCTCCGCAATTTCATCCTTATTATAATTTATAAGTCACTTTTTTAAAGTTTAATATGTTTTTTCTTTTCGCTTTTAAAGATGTGATTCATTGTTTTAAGATAAATTTGATTTTCTATTTTTTGGAAAAATTTAAGGGAAATTCCCGAAAAAATTTGGTTTAAACAGGAAAAAGACAAATCAACAAATCTAATATCATAAATACCAAGTTCACATGTGGGAGGAAATCTTATATTTGTAAATGTTTCCAAATAATCAATATGCCTTTAATAGCATTTCGAGAGTTCAAGTTATCAATATTATAATAGATAAATTTTTCATTTAGAAACATTTGCAAAATCAAAATTCCTCTCACAGGTCTTACTTAAAATTTGTTATATTGAATTTTCGGGTTTGTCTCTTTTCTACTTTAAATGAAGTTTTCTGCGAGTTTCCCAAAATTCAATAACTAAACCACATATCACTAAACCACATATCTTTAATTCAAATGACCTGGTTGAAGACAACTTAAAATAGGGGAGAAAGTAGTATAAAGTTATTTTTGGATTAACTTATTTTTTAAGAATAAGTATTTATTGCGTAAGTCGAGATAAAACTCTTCTCACATACTTACCTTATATATCATAAATCACGATTTATAAGTATTTATTATTTAAAAATAAATTATCTCAAACAAATATTAAACGAATTATTAATGATCTTGGACATCACTAACATCAATACTTTCTTACAAGCGAGAGTTTGAGTTCCATATCACTTGTAAGGATATGTTCTAGGGGTACGCAGGATGTACTCCTTTAATCTTATTTGTAAAGGATTTTTAATAGATTAAGAAAAATTTTAAACTTCATCAATTCTTTTATAAAATTCAAAGAAAATTTTGAATTTATCTGCATTTAATATTTACATTGTGTGTTATGAGAAAAAAAGTAATACAATAATAAATAAAAAGACAAAATTATAAATCCATATATACATGAAAGATTCTCAAACTATCCTTCAAAATAAATAAGTGAGGGGAGGTGGCGGGCAGAAGTTTGAAAAAGGGAGGGAAGTTGGCGCCTCAAAAGAAGTGAAGGGAAAGAGTTGGTGGTGCCACTGTCCCCGGTCACTGTCATCCCATCTGCCCTCCACATCTCCCATTAATTCCTTCCCCTTCCTTTTACCCCATAATATCATATCTCAAATTTACGTTCAAAAGCAATTACACAATCATTTTATTTTAAAGGTTTCTTATATCATTATAACTTCAATATTATTTATTATTGATTTAACAATGATATAAAATTAGCAACAAATTCTGCCCCTTCATGTTTTGAAACTAATATGTCTAGCTGCCTAAATATTGCCTTCCTGGATAGTCAAAGTACTATTTTTCCTTTGAAGCCTTTTTTTTGGGGTCAATTTCTATATTTCCCTTTTTATGTTAACATTCGAAAGGGTTTCGCCCTCAACAGAGGGAAGTTTTGCTTTTTATGGGGAAGGAGGTGCGGTTTCTCGTTCTCCAATATTTGAACCCAACGGTCAGATCTTTGCCTCGCAGCTGTTCCCCATTATCCCCTTTTATTCTTCACCTTTCATATTTCCCATTTTAGTTGCAAACAATTACTTTGATGAGAAAATTTTAGAAAAATATATTTTAAAATGAGAAAAGATAAATTAGTGTTGCGAATTTATTAAATTCTAAGTTAGAATTGAAATAGGAATATAGGATTTTAAACTCTGACTAGATGATCAAAATACGGAACCGGCTTTCCTCCATTTTTTAAAAGAAAAGGAGGAATATTTTTATAATATATTAAATCTGGACTGTTGAGATCTTGATCCAACGGTCCAGATTCGGCAAAGGACCCTCCTTTTCTTAAAAAGCAAAGGAGGAAAGCCAGTTCCTCAAAATACCCTTAGCACACAAGTTTCAGGGGTCAATAACAACATATGCATTTATATTAACAACATGAGATTTTATAGTAATGACTTTTCTTTCATATTTTACAACTTCATATCCCAAAAATCAGGGATAACTTTTAGGGCACAAGTTTCAGGAATCAATAACAACATCTGTATATATATTAACAACATTATATTTTACATTAACAACTTTACTTTCATGTTTCACAGCTTCATATACCAAAAATCAAGGATAATTTTGAGGGCATAAGTTTCAGGGATCAATACCAACATCTGTATCTATATTAACAACATCATATATTTTACATTAACAACTTCACTTTTATGTTTTACAACTTAACTCAGGGTAATTTAGTCATTTGGTTGGTATTGGAAATCCCATATTTATACTTCAATTCTAACATGAAATTTTATAAATTCGCAATACCAATTTATCTTTTTCCATTTTTAATTATACTTTTTTTGAAATTTTCCCTATTTTGATCCCCACCAACAAATTTTGTTTTGAGTGACAAAAATTAAACCTACTCTTATATTTTAACCTTTTTATTAGATACAAATAACCAAATGATGTAAATAAAAAATTTAGTTAAAAAAATAAATACGTAAAAAATGTCACTTTTTTTTCATAAACACTTTTATTTATTGAGGATAAGAAAGTGTACAAGAGAATAAATAGATATTTAATAAATGCGATAAGACTAATTAATAATCATAGAAATAAAAATAAATAAAATGATACAAAAAATTTCAAAGAGACTTATTATCACACACATACATAAAAGAATATGTCATCTCTAAAACAATTCTCTTTTATACATAGAATTGCAAGAAGTATAACATTAAAATTCCCAAAAAAAAAAAAAACAATTACTCCTACTACTACAACGACATTGTGTCTCATCTTCAAAACTTGGTTATCTATAAGGCCCTTGTTAATTATAAAACATAAATTTATTATCTATAGTACATCTTGTAATTTTGTACATTCACTGGAGAGATTAAAGTATTATATGTTTTCTACATTATCTAGATAATTGTCATTTTAGAGTTATAGGTACATTGTTATGCCCTTATCTCATTTTAACATTTTTTAGAATATTTGTGAAAAACGATATACGGTTTGATAGGCAAAACAGGAATAACATGAATATACTGATAATAAGTGCATGATTATATAAATTCCCAATATGGGTTCGTACATGATTATTGCCATCAATGTAGTCGCACAAGGCTATTTGGGTATCTAAACCCGTCCCAGTGAAATAGAGATATCTTTTCATCTTCGTTCCACCAATGCAATCCCCTCATATGGTTCTCTGTATTGTTCTCAGCATATTTTTTGTCTTCTCCTGTATAAATTATTGGTAGGGAGTTGTGAGATTCGAGAGAATCTTAGTAGTAAAACAATACCAATATGTATATATGATAAATATTTAATGTATGACATGTTTGCATTACATAAGTTATGCTCACACAATGACAAATCTGTAAGCTCAATGCTTCAAACAATATACTTATGGCCATAGCATAAATTGAAACATTGATTCAAATCATTCATACATGTTTTACATAATCAAGCAAAGCAATAACATACATCAACACTCTAACACAAATATCATATACATGCAGGAGAGGTAAATTCCCTACCTTAACCCTTTTTCACCTCGAGACGTGTGCCTTGTAAAGCTTGCCAACAGCTCGGGCTCCATATTCGATCCTACAATTTTAAATGTACCATCTAGAAACTTCCATGATGTTTCTGGGGGTTATATGAGTTTATTTTGAAAAATTACTAAAATACCCCCGAGGATCCGGCCCGGCCCGACCGTACTCGGTTTGACTATACTTTTCTCGAAATTATAACTTGGGCTATCCTGACATCTTTTTGCCCAAGGAATCCTTTTCTGAACTCGTAATTACCAAATTCATCGTCAAATTACAAAAATACCCTTGACAACCCAGCTTTAAGGGTTTCAGGGGCGTTTTCGTAATTATGCTTTTTCGACCTTTTCTGAAAAAGTGATCAACTGTAATGCCACCTAATCTTCGCTCCTGAACTCAATGAAACCATCAAATCATTAACAATCAATCTCTATGACCCATTTACAGCCCCTGGCCGAATTATATGGGTTTTCCAGGGAAAATCGGGGTTTTTCGATTTCGGCTCAGCAAACGCGTTCCTTTATACTTCTAATCACTTTATTGACTATTTCATTAGGTTAAAACTACCATTTAGTACCAATTTTGGCAGCATAACAAACCCACAAACCCATTTTCCATTTTTAGAACCAATGGCAATCCGGCGAAATTTCACCGATTAAATTGCCCACAACAGCTAGAATAGTCAATATACGAAGGTTTGGAAGTTACTTCAAGCTCCCTTTGGCTTTTCCTCTTCTTGCCTGAAACCCTAACCTCCTTAACCATGAAAACTGAGCTTCCAAACCTTAAAGGACATAAAGGAGTAGCTTATGATCGAAGTTATACGTGTTAGGAGCTAAATCATCGGAGGAATCGGCTTATCTTGTGAGATTTCTTCCCTTTCTCTCTCTAGACTCTCTCAACTTTCTCTCTCTATTTCAGCTGAGATTCATGTTAGAAATGGGGCTGAAGAGGGAGGAGGATGATTATATTAATGTATCCCATTTAATTAATTAATTTTCCCATTTTTCGGATTTTTACAAAATTTTGGCTGATTTTTGCCCAAACTTTGAAAAATCACGACTAATTATAGAAAAATTGAATTGGAGTGATTCCACAGTCTATAGAACCCTTATTGAGTCTAGTTTCAAGGAAAAATATAGAATTTTGCTAGATGGAATCACAAAATTCCCAGAATTTCAATCTTCGCATGTTGTTCCAGAAAATTTTTAGTTTTTCTGGGCTAACTTCAAAAATTCATATCTTTTTGTATGTAGCTCTAATTGAGTCATATGACCTATCAAATTAAAGCTTAGGATGTCTAATTTCATCTTGTAAAATTTCATAATTGTTTTTCATCATTTGATCCTTCAAAAGCGTATGACAAACTCACTACCTCATAAGCGATTTCACTGAAAACATAATTATATTCTCCACAATTCACCATTTTACTTTCTTAATACCCCAAATATATAAGAAACATTAGAAAATAGATTTGAGACATCTACTAGATTGAGGCTTAGCAGTTCACTTAATTTAAGCTTATTCCCAAACCTCAAATCTCAAAATTCTGGATATTACATACATGTTACAACAACTGATATAAACAACCAAATTTGTAATGTAATGATATTCTTGCAAGTGGATTGCTGCCAATTGCTCACGTTTAACAGTAGAACTGTAGGAACAAGTTGACTTATTTCAAGGGTCTTGGTCATATATCTAATTCTTTATTTTACTGTAAAAAATGTTTTTGATTAAATAACATATAAGAAAATCTATTACTTGAATGGGTGAAGGTTCATTTTTATTATGGAAGTTATCAAAAAATCTCAATTTCGCTTTGAAAGTTTTTGTTCGAGTAATGTCACATTAGAAATCTCCAAATCATAATAATTTCACATTGCCCGTTATTCTGGTTAAATTAATTGTTAGTTGACCAAATATGCTGAGTTGACAAGCTCATGTGTCATCCACTTCATTTCTGTTTTGAGCTTAGGTGCAAAGTTACCCCAACAGTTTTTACTTAAGAGCTAGATTGCCCAAATGAGAGTATTTTTGCCAAGACAAATGACGTTTTTTACACCTTTATTATCTTTATATTCTCTTTTTTTAGCAGGAGGGAGTATGTGATTGTGATTGGAAGAAGACGGGAGGTTGAGATTTGAACAGAGTGAATCTGAAACTGGTTGTGTTTCCACAAATAACTTTGTTGTTGGCATAATAATGTACGCCACCATTGTCAAACTAAGGTTAAAAGCTAGCATTACTTGGAAATTTTGAGGCTGGTAGGGTCCGATCCCCCCATATGCCATTACTGCCATATATATATACCCACTAATTGATAACGTGCTTGTTTGAATTAATGGTAAAGTTGTTTTTTTTAATGTGATTTACATTATATAAGATAAATTTATAAGATAAATTTTGTTTCGACCTACGTAAATGTATTTCTTGGACACTAACCCAAACAAGTCCTATATTCCATACAATTACTACTAATAATCAACATTTTAAATTATCATCGCACACATAAAATTAAAATCCCATCTTAGGAGCCATTTCTTCCATACATTTGTTTTGCCATTTCTTCCATTACTATTGCCTATTGGAGTGAGTAAATAGGATACCAAGTTTGGTAGTGTAGTACTATAATGTGGGCTCCCTTAATTTGATTAATTTCCCTTCTCTCTCTCTCTCTCTCTAACTGTTGTCCACATGATCCTGGTAGTGTACATTTGAGATGGCAAATCACCGATTTAAAAAGAAAAAACAAAACAAGATTGATGATGAGGCTCTCTATTTGTGCTGCTGCTGCTAGCTGTTATCAGCTGTTTGATCGCTCAGGCACTGAAGCATTAATGCTTTGGCCCCACTTTGGTAGGATATCAAATGCATGGGATTCTCTGCAATTAGATGCGATATCCCTGTAAACACACAAATCTTCCTTTTCCAAAATATGCTTATATATAATAGTAATACTCATATACCACACGGACACAAGCAAAGTTATAAATGTAGGATTCATAAAATGGCAAGGTCGATGATAAAAAATCTCATAGGGGAAAAGTGCTCACCATCTCTACAGCTTCCATTCTGCTTGTCCTGTCTTCCCTGTCGCTGTGAAATTCCTGTGTTTGTTGGTTACCATTTCCGTTCAAAGTTAAAAAAACTATTCTTGATTCATTCCCAACTAACTAAATCAAATATTCTCACTTCAATTCACATCACCACCCATATTCTCACTCCATATCATCAATTATTATATCTCATTCCCCTTCTCCATTTTACTTTTACCCTCCTCCTATTTGGAACCTAGCAGAGCGGGAAGGAAGAGGGAGGACTAAGCAATATGCAATTTTTTTTATCGGAATCTCTCTCCTTCCTTCCATCACTTCTTCTCTTTCTCAATAAGCAAGAAAAAGAACTTTAAATTTATAAAATTTTAAATCAGATATTTTCAAAAAAAAAAAAAAAATGAATTGGTTATAAAATTTCATTATCTTCTTATGTACTTTTAATAACAAACTCGATATAAGATTTTATAATTTAAAGTTCTTTTTCTATTTTTTTTTCCTTTTTTATTCTTATATATCTGAATATATCTCATCTTACCGAACCGCACCTCTTTCATTTTTAATTTTACTCTTATGATCTTTTTCCATGTAGGAAGCTATGTATATATATTATGGTGAGGCTGTCTTTTTCAGTGTGAAGCATCCAGTATCTTGGACTAACTCTTTTTAACTTAGGTGATTTATTAGAGGGTTTAGGTTAATCAGGATCGAGTTGAGTGGGACCACAAGTTTTAGTTAAATCCGGATCGAGTCAAATAGGACCACAAGTGCAGTAAAACTCTATTACCAACACTGCTGCATTCTAGTACTGAGAGCTGTGGTTAAGCTGGTGAAGCTGTTATGGTCTGAAATTGCATGGAACACAATACACATATAGGACGGCATGCAGATTGAATCCAACCAATAAGGAATCCCTTGAGATTGGCCTTTTCATGCTCCAATCCTGCACACGAATCCACGTTCACCATATCTCTCTCTCTCTATCCCCCCAATTATCTGCCATCCATATACAAGCAGAGAGAGAGAGAGAGAGAGCGCATTACAGTTACACAATGATAGTACAGAAACAAGAAAGTGAGAAGAGGGAGGCATCCAATAGCAAACAGACAAGGAAAGAAAAAATGTTGGAGGTACGCACCACGGACTTTAGGTGCAGTGGACATGGAGCACCGTATATAGATATATGTACATATATGTTCACTGGGAACAAAGATTTGGAGGTCATAATAATTTGATATGGTTCAACAAATTGGGGTGACAATAATGGGTATGTTTGTTTGAGCGATTCGATTGCTTATAAGTTACTTTTTAATAGTGATTTACGGTATACGAAATAAGTATGTGAGAGGAGTTGTGTCTCAATTTACGTAAAAAGCAACTTATAAGCAAATTTAAGCTCAAACAAACATGCTTAATAAGCAAAAGGACAATGATTCGTGTTACAATAATGCCCGTATATAAAAGAGCTGCAAAACTGGCTATTTTGTCCAAAAAAAAAATATCAATATGGGGCTCTTTAGGCGCCCTCACAATCACAATATATATATATATATAATGCTGTCTTTTGAGTGACGAGGAGGTACATTTGATAATTGAAGAAAATAATGTTGTCGAAAGTGTGCTACAGTCATGGCCACCAAAGACTGAGCACTATGCTGCACCTATGCCTCCCCTTTTTTCAGCCTCCTTTTCTACGTTTCTCATTCTTACAAGTTTTCCTCCTTTTTCTTCCATGTAATTAACTTTGGTGAAAAATTTCCTGTTTAAAAGTTTTATTAGTAATAAAGTCTTAAATTTACTAATAAATTATTGGTTGAAGTAATATGCAACCTTAGCTTATAAGAAGAATAATACAGATTCAAATCTTAAAAATTGTATTTATTAAGAAAGACGAGAACTCTTTATGCTTGTAAAAATTTAAAACAGAGACTTTTTACCGAAAGGAACGCTGTCTGGCCTTCAAAAGTAATTGTCACAACTACAAATTATCCATGAGTTCTTCCAATTAAGATCTGTACAGAACATCAAGCCCTTGCAAATAGTTATGTTTTTTAGTATTCTGAAGGGCGATGCTCTGGTAATTGTTGGGGATAAAAAGGATATAGTGTAATGTTAAATTTATGTGCACTGTTAATTTGATGATGAATTAAAATTAATATTAACATCAGAATTGAACAGAAGAAATTTTGATTCAGTATATAACTAATACTAGATGAAATCTTCAAAACTGATCCATTTATCGTCGGAACACATTTTGAGTCATGAAGTTTGATAAGGTTTAACAGACTAAGATCTTCACGTCACACATAATTGAAGAAATTAAAGTTAGCAATAACGAGAGACATAACAAGTCCAGAGAAAAGACACATGAAACCAATAGATTAGAATCAGAATTAGTGCAATATTATAAGAGAAACTAGTGCAGGTGTATGAACATGTCTCATTGTTGTGCGGGAAAGAGAGGGTGTGTCGGGTAGCTTTTTTGTATTATTTGTCTTGGAAGATTCTTTGCAAAAATTAATTAAAGTGCGAGTTCCCAACCAAACTAATTAAGGGCCGTTTGGTCCAATTATATGAAACTCTCAGTAATGAAATGCAATGTACTGCAAATACAATATGGAATCCGGAACTGAACCAAACGGCACTTTATGGAATCTATCACCGCCTTTGACCAAACCTCATTCCCATATTTCTTCCATACATGTCCTCCACTACCCTCCTCTTTCCCACTTAAACAATTTTAATACAGACAACCTTTGTTATCCAACAATGCAACAACCACGTAATCATCCACAATACTCCCTCTCTCTCTCTCTCTCTCACACACACACACACACACACACAAAGTATATTCATATAGAGAAACTGAGATCTCTGTCTCTCTCACACACAAACACATCTATTCATTCATACCAGAAATCCTCGGCAAAACCTGACTCTCTAAGGGCATGTTTGTTATGTTATTGAGATTGCTTATAAGCTGTTTTTCATGTAAATCAAGATAAAACTCTTCTCACATATTTATTTTGTATATCATAAATCATGATTGAAAAGCTGCTTTTAAGTATTTCAATCACTATTTTAAACGAGCACTAAATGGGCTAGAGTGTAACGAGCACAAGTCTTTAGAAAAGCCACACTCTAAAAGCTAATCACTAGAGTTGGAAAGCTCAAAACCTCGTAAGGGCCCTACGTCAAAGTAACCATATAGTGCGAAACCATTCATAACCCAAAGTAGTAGAAAATGGAAATAATGTCATATCTTAACTTAAGAATATTAAGGCTCAATTTTATGGATCTTTCCACTCTATAATATATCTTTTATTAAGTCCAATTTTATTTGATATATGAAACTTGTCACGCCAATTCAAGTCCATTCACATTTGGACATCCTAACATAAGGACACCACGAGTCCACGACACTCACTCGCAGTCACACACTCGTCATCACTATCTTGCATGTGGGATGGGAATGGACCAAAAAATAGTGGTCTTTACTTTTTGTTATGCTGATATAAAGCTGAGGTGATAGAATTTAATATGCATTGTGATTGAATCAATCAATCTGTATCTTTAATAAATCTAGGAAACATGCATGCATGTCAGCATTTAGAACCAGCACGCCTCTTACAAGGGAAGGATATGTTAATATCCCTAATAAGCGAGTATGTATTTAATACAGCTCCGAGGAGTTCATGAAGGATTGTACAGAGGCACGTGCATTTAATTTCTCATTGCAAAATACCTGAAACA
The DNA here is from genome assembly GCA_963242795.1 of Inga leiocalycina. Classification (NCBI taxonomy): domain Eukaryota; kingdom Viridiplantae; phylum Streptophyta; class Magnoliopsida; order Fabales; family Fabaceae; genus Inga; species Inga leiocalycina. The sequence continues at coordinate 15,488,745 of OY725325.1, forward strand.
CATTTATGATTTATCCCTCCCTTTATGACCCACGTTGGCTTCTTTTGTTAGAATAGTTATTATTACTTGAGTTACATGAACATATATCTTAAACAATTTCACTGCTGAAATCTATGTGAAACCAGTTGAGAAAGGAATAACAAAGGGGTTGGATGATAAAGAAAACATATAAATGTCAGATAATGATTAAGTGAGTACTTACAGAAGAAAACAAAGGAATCCTACCAGCATTTATTTAATTTATCAAGCAGAGTATTGGAAGTTTCTTTGTCCAGCTTCAATAATAACAATTAAGGTCCGAGACTTTTTTTACAGCATCATTACAGTTGTATCTCACATGTTTCTACTACTTTCTAAGACAGAGACATGAAAGTATTAATTGAATGAATTGGCAGTATCCACTATGCAGTTTTTGTGGCCTGAATTTATTCATAAAATAATGCATAAGGACATCCCCAGAAGAAATCACATCATGTGGCTTAAATAAATGGAGCAATATGATTAACATATCATTACAGATGAAATTTTCTGACAAATCTGTAAATCTCCACGTGATTTTCTTCTTCTCTCTAGTTTCTACAATTTTTTTTGAGGGCTTATTACTAACACATTCATCACTTGAATATATCCATCCCTATAGCTTGTTCATTCCAGCTTCAAACTTTCATCTTTTTCTAAGCATTTATGTTAATGAAAAGTGCATAAAAAGGATATGATGGGAAGAACAGTGAAAGAGAGTGAGTTTTGAAAGCACTAGCAGTAATTAATAGTTATGTTAATCAGCCAAAACGGTGAATATCCTCTCTCTATTTCTTGTAAGTAAAACTCTCTATATCCCTCTCTCCCTCTCTCTGTTTTGTTTTTTTGGGAAAACAAATTCTGTATACATCATTACATGAAAACACACACACGTGTGTATGTGTGTGTGTGTTCTTTTATTTATTGGACCATGAGCAACAACCGATGTTGTGAACTGTACTTAGAAGGTTATCCAAACAAATTCAAACCGAAAGTGGGGGAGAGGATACCGACATATATGCATGTGGACCGTTGGTTTTGATTGAGATTTGAGGTTTTCATTTTAGTCCATAATTAAGGGGATATTCGTTAACACTTTAAAGTACATGTACCAATACTGTGATTAGACTTTAGATCCAAAAAAACATGAAGAGAACATATAGAAATGAGGGCTTATAGTTGACATTTTCAAGCCAGCTTTTGAGATGTTGGCCAAAACTTGGGGTTAAAATAGGAAGGACAAGCTCAGAGAAAGACAGAGGTGTTTAGGACAGTGTATTAGGCATTAGCTTCCCCAAGGAAGTCTTCATGTGTACCAAAAGGCTTTCGAGACAACTGTGGGGAATAATTATTAATGACGAAACCAACTAGTAAAGAGTTCATGAATGCAAAGTTTTACTGTGTTCAAGACATAATTCCTGAAAATAGTAAACTGCACTATACTGGCAATTGATCTAGGTTGTCCAATTGCTCCTTCCATATCAGCAAATCCAGACGTGGAAACCATGTGGTCAAGGAACACTAGTACAACTAAAAGATTGGACCATTGACATATATAATTATTGATTAGAAAAGCTATCTTGACATTCTTTAGAAGAAACATTGCTTTTGGATAAAATCACAATAGCATTGAATGTTGTTGGATTTAAGTAATTCACCAATTCCATATACCTGCACCAAGTAATCATAATTTTGATGGAGTTTGTGGTCCAAATAAAATCCGTACTTTTGTTCTGTAGACAATGTTAAAGATTGTGGCCATGGCCTAATCATCTTGTAAAGAACAACTTTGAGCATTATACTTATCCAATAAGTAAAGAAACAAGTCAACGGTCAGTTATTCTAATGGTAACGCCACTTGCCATGTTTGGATGAGGTCTGGGGTTTAATCTTGACATTGACATGTTTGTGTGCATGCATGTTTGAATTGTATTAAATTGAAAAAAGAAACAAGTTAAGAAACAAAATCAAGTTCTATTTTTTATCTTCTTCAACATCATTGCCACACATATCAACACATAGTGACCTGTTAATGGCCATTCTCAGCACAGTAATATATATTAGTTTCCTGCAGTTTGAAGGAACAGTGATTCAAATATGAGTTTGAACTAGGATGACTGCCTAATTTTTAGGCATTAGCGATGTATGACCCCTTATCTGTGATTTTGAATCAGACATGGTTGCAGATTTTAGGACTTACGCGAAGTTAAACAATTATTAGTCCAGTCAATTTTAGCGGATTCACTATTTAACGACGGCAGATTCTGAGCCACTTTGACGACTAATAATGACTCTCTCATATTCACAAATGGCAACAAAAAAGGTACTTTGAACTGCACTTTGAAGTAGGTGTTGAGAGATAAGCGTTGAGGTAGTTAGGAACTTAGGAACTAGGATATTGCAGATTTTGTGGCATGTTCTTGTTTCTGATGGATCATGGGTTCACAGCATGGAGTGGCTGGGCCTAACTTGTTTATAAAAGTAGCTCTCACTTGGAAAGAATCCTAAAGCCCAGTAAGTAGGAAAGCAAGTACCTGAGCTTGTTTGTGTGAAAAAATATGCCAAATCCACAGTCCAGATGCTACAAAACAAAATTTAAGAAAAATTCACTTAATTTCTTGGTACCACATTACTACTTAGGACAAAAAAGAGGGCGGTCTCGGCATAAAAAAAAAAAACTCAGATCAGAATAAAGCCTTTTTTTCCCCCTTAAACTATGCTGGGGTATTCTCATGAAGAAGGACACTTGGTGGGTCAAGTGCTTGTTAGCAAAAGATAAATGTGGAAATACTGAACTTCCTAGCATGGTGAAGAGGAGAAATGCCTCGTTGACATGGAGGTCTGGGACCTATTCCTATCAGGTATTGGAAGGGGAGTTTACAATGGTTCAACATAAATGTGCTTCATTGGATCAACCATTAATATCATATATATGTGTCTCTTTCTGCTTCAAGATTAAATACCAGATGCCAAATGGCAGTGGAATTGCAGGCTTGGAGAGGTATTCCACACACATGGATGATAAATGATAAACTATTTGTGCGACAAGTTTCTCATAAGAGGCTGATTACTAACTCACTTACTCTATGTTTGGGTGGAAAGAAAATTAGGAGGGAACATATCTCTCCACCTAGACATAGGGTTAGAGCCAAGGGAGGTTTCTCAAATAAGAGTGAATATCCTTTTCAGTGCCAAAGAGGAGAGTGTCATACACATTATTACAGAGTACAATAGAGCAAGAGAGTTGTGGACAAATATTTTACACCCTAACTATATTTCTTGTTTATTTTCTGGTAATTTGCTTGCAGGTATGGCTTAATTGGAATCCCAAGGCAAAACAAGGGCAGGGGAGGCCTTTTTGAACTATCCATGACTAGTGTTTTCAGCATGGTTTGTTGGCTTCTTTGGACCACCAGGTGCAAATTCATTTTTGAAGGAAAAAGCTCAATTGCTAGTGTAAACAATAGCGATTAAAGATATAATATGGAGAAGATAAAGAATCATGTATTAACTATATAAGAACAACATGCTCATACAAGCTATAACCCATTCAAGTTATATCTAATCTATCATCACTTGAAGGAGATAACCAACCCCACTTATGTATTAGAGAGGGACTTCCCTCCCAGAAGGAGACTCAAATTATCTTGTATCTAAATATTGTGAGGACTTAACTATCCTATGTACCTAAATTACTTCACAATGCCCTTATTTATAGAGCCTAATTAACTGATTAGCCCAACTAAGTAACCACCTTTAATTCATTCTTTTTATCAGCCAGAGACCTACTTCAACCATGCTCTCACAGCTTAATGGAGTACGTCATCAACCAGGAGCTCAAGCATAAAATACTTCAAGCAGACGTTTCAGAGGAATATCTGTTTGGAAGTAGGCAATAAAATCCAATTCGTCAGCGCATGAACAATACATAGAGGAGACCCTTCGTCCTATGAATTGTTTTTTTAGCGGTACGATTACGATGCTGGGTCCAAGAGAAAATCTGTTTACTCGGATTCCCTGGATGCTTTTAACCTGTTGATGCCGAAGCAACTTGTTGCTGATACTAGTGACCTTTTGTTTGCTACTGCTAATGTGAAACTTCATCACACATGCAGAGAGAATATTCTTTGTGCTGACTGTATGGCCAAGACATATGGTATTCTGACTTCTGAGACATCACAACTTGTGTTCGTTCCCACGGTAACAGATGGATGCATCGAGATGGAGCTGTCAGACAAATGATTCTTCACCTAATGATAGGTTGCTTTATTGCTCATGTAATTTATTTTTGAACGCTAGGTTTTATATTAGCCTAGTTTTTGTTACTCTCCCTCAAGCTTCAGCTTGCCTATCATGTATTCCCAAAAAAAAGATGCTGTAAAACATTTGTATTGAATCAAAGAATTGTCGATTGGGGGTGAGATATTGTGTGTTTCAGTATTTGACTGTGAGGACTGAGCAATGGCGCATGAATGCAAATGAATGGGGGAAAATGGCAAGCATTGATCACAAAATCCCAATACTATATCAACAAGATCAGGATTTAAGGTAGACTTTCATATTTAACAAATTAATTTTCAAAAGTTCACACGGAAAAAAAATCACAAATTTAGAATCCTTCACATGCTCCTAGACATAGATGTCCCAAAATGCATAAGCAAATTACGGCTTTTTTTTTTTGTTTAAGTACAAGTATCCTCCTATTGTAGACAATTTTATTAGAGACACTGTCCCGTACTAGATGTAGGCACCTCTCTCAATAAAGATTCAAACCTTGGTTCGTCACGTTGCGAGGGACTAATCCCTTTCTCTAGACCCAACTCTAAGCCTGATTTTCTTCTTTCACATGTTGTGGGCCTGTGGGCTTGTCTAATATTTTTTTTATAAGAGGGCTCCTTTCTTATGCTGTGGGCTTGTGTCATACCGTATGTTTTTAATAAGAGGGTTTGTGCCATTAAGACGTGGTTAGGCACATTAAGTAGAAAAAAACGGTGAAAAGTCAATAACTAATAATTTTATTGATTAAAAGAATCTGATCTGTGTTTAGACGCAAAAAGTGCCAGTGCTTTATAGGATTTCATATACAGAAAGCAACGATAGTTAAATTAAAATGAAAACTTTTCATTAATTTCCCCAATCAACCATGGGTTGTGGGTTTTTTTCAACAAAAAAAGAAAAAAAAAGAAGGTTCTGGATTTCATGATTGTATTAGAAACTTTGGAAGGGGGACCCAAAATTATTATTCATTCAGTTTAAATAAGAAACTTTATATATTGTAATGAGAATAAGAATGGGAATAAGCATGAGAAATAAGCTTTCTTAAAAATCTATTCTCCTAACTATGTTTAGGAGATGTATCACTAATTTTCAATATACCAAACATAAACATATATAGAAAGCAAAGTTACAACGAAATGACCTAATAAAAATTGGAGCAAAAGCCTCCAAGATTCTTCAGTGATAGGTTACATATCTTTACTGAAGGGATGATCTTCAGTGTGGTCTCGTGACAGCAGCATCACAGTCTGTGAAAAGCATTGCAATATTATGTAATTTACTATCATTCCAGTGAACCTAACACACTGTTTAAATCAACAAATGAAGTTTAAAAAAGAAAAATCAGTGAAAAAGAATCTATATAATTTCATGATAAGACCAAAAAAGAAAGAAAGAAAGAAAAGAAGAGAGAGTAGGTACTATTAAATAGGAGAAGGTGGAGTGGGCGTGAGATGGTGGAAGTCAAAAGTGGGCGGTTATGAGGAACATCACGTGAAGGGTTAAACAAATCTGAGTTTGAAAAAACACTCTCAAAATTCAAAATCGCTACCACTTTAGCTGCTCCAATCGTACTAATTAATACTCCCTCCGGTCCTAATTATAAGATAAAGTTGACTTTTTTGGAGAAATTAAGGAAGCCAATTAAATCACTTTAGAATATTTATTTTTTTATTTTTTTCTTCAAACTAATTAATTTGACTAATAAACTAATATATAATCTAAAGATACTAAAAATATAAATACTCTAAAGTGATTTAATTAACTTCCTTAATTTCTCCAAAAAAGTCAACTTTATCTTATAATTAGGACCGGAGGGAGTAATAATTACACAGCCTTTTTTACTACAATTCTGAGTCAACTATTTGTGATGTTATTGATATGTTTGTTTGGGCGTTACGATTGCTTATAAGTTATTTTTTACGTAAATCGAGACACAACTCCTCTCACATACTTACTTCGTATACCGTAAATTACTATTAAAAAGCTACTTAAAAGCAATCGAATCGCTAAAATAAACATACCTTATACTCAATCTAATCCCAAAAAGAGAATGTATACTTAGAATGGTCATATTTGTTTGTGTGTTTGAATTAGCTTTTTTTAATAGCTTTTACGACTTACGAGGTAAGTGTGTGAGAGAAATTTTGTTTAGGGTTGCGCAAACCATGGTTTGAGATGTAGCCAAATACACTAGTCCACAAAATTGTGTCCTTCCTATTTAGGAATGAATTAACACTTGCTGTTCTAAACATCTCTCTTCCTCCTTTTCCACAAGAGACGTTGCTATTGAATATAAATATGATCCTTTTTCACCTTTTAAATGAGTGAAAATAGTTTATATATTATCCCAATGTATAGCCAAATCTTTTTTTTTTCTTTTGCCACGCAATGTATAGCCAAATCAACCCAACCATTATTTGACATAAGAAATATAGAGCAAATCCCGTGATTTCCAAGTTACAAATAATGTCACCCATTCGCCTAACCTTTTTTTTTTTTGAAAAAAACGAAAAAAAAAAAAACAAGGCCAGAAAATCCCTGCTATGTATGAGCCGAATATATGATATGAATATCTGAGACTTAAAAAATTTAATGTGACGTGGGAGTGTTATGATGACAGTCACAGATGTGGAGGTAGCAGATTCTAAGATGAAAAAATTGGAAAGCGTACAAAAAGGAGATTGCAAAAAGACGGACCACACTGAGAGGTTGAAGGTGATGAACGTTGCTTCTACTGCTTTTACCAAACGGATAATAAAAAAAAAATAGCATTTTTTTTTATATTTTATTTTCACTCAGCCTTCAAAGTTTAAACACACACATATTGCTTCCTACATAGCCGTTGTCCCTCTCCCTTTCCTCACAAATTTGAACTAAAGTTCACCAAATTAAAAGCCTCTTTTACCTTTGCCCCGGACGTGCGCTTGAGATGACCACAAACCACTCAAGTGTTCATGACGTGCACTCATTAATTCAGTCGAGCATATTGCAGTACGAAAAAATCCTGCAAGAAATAGTAGTAATTCGGGAAAAAATTAACTAATGAGGTAAATAAGGGAAATTAAAATCCTACGAAGAGAAATAAACAAAAAAGGAAAAATTGGTTCAGAGTATGTATGGGTGTGGAAGTTTTAATGATCATAAGGACCTAAATTCGATTATTAATATTTTTTGTGAATGAAATCTTTTAAAGTGAGGATAGTTTATGTGTATGAGAATATATTAAGTCTTCATAACCAACAAAAATTTTAAATAGGAATTTTTAATCATATTTATATATTTAGAATGAATAACATTCTGTGCAGATAAGGCGACAAGGGAGTTAGTTTATAATTAGAGGCATTAGATTTAGTGGGCCGTTACTTAGTACGTGACAACATCATCAGGACATATGACTTGGTTTAATTTAAGTTTTAGAGCGCTGTACTTATAAAATAATTCTTTGAAAAAGTTAGCAACAAATCAACCCCCCCCCCCCGGTAATTCACGACCTAAAAAATATGCTTTAAATTAGATTTTTTAAAAATGAGTTATACTCTAACCTACCTTTTCCTTAATGGCATCAAAAGTACTTGGTTAATACAACATTTTATTTTTGTAGTGTACTGCTAATTCATGTACGTAATCAATTATGCGTACATATTAGCCTTATAAAGTAGTGAATAGTGAGCATTGTTCGGAATGTCAACCAAAATAAGATGAAATGCAGTTTAAGAAGCCATCCGATCATTTATTTTTATTTATTCTTTCTTGGTAAGAAAATTTAAGCAACTTTATTTCATTTCAAATCGCTTCTCAAACACGCATCTTTAATTGAACGCACAACTGAATATTTATGAACATCACTTTCAAAAATAGAACATTATTCTATTTATGTTAAAAAGCACACTAATTTTTCATTGAAAAAGACAGATATGCCAATTTCTTTCTTTTGAAAACCAAAGACTTTTTTTGTCCAAAAAAAAAACCAAAGACTTTTTTTTTTGGAGTATATATATATTGTAGCTAAACACTGTTTGAAGATGAAAAAAGTATAACAATTCCCTCTTGTTAGGCCATGCAGTAGAACAAGTTGGTTCTGGTGCAGATATATAGATGCTTTAACCTGCGTGCACTCTTCCTATGTTCTTATTCTTCTTCCTGTTTTTTTTTAAAAAAAAATAAAAAGGAGAAGAAAAGAAAGAAACGAAACTTCAATTCAATTGAATCAAAATTAGGTATATTCAGCGGTGTCATTTATTGGTGAATTTTGTTCGTCTCTGATATCTCTCGTTTCTTTCTGTCAAACATGCATGTATCTGTCTTGCTCAAGCATTTATGTAATTTGGTATTTGGTATACATATTAACAAGTTTAAATTCAAAAATTGTAAGGATAATAATTCCTTATCTAAAAATATTCAGAAAAGACAAATTGAAGAACTTTCACCCCCACAACTTGACAAACGATTGGCCACTCTAGTTAGCTAACCATAGAGATACAGTGTGCTCTTTTTTTTTTTTTAAAATAAAAAAACAAAACAAAACCATAGCACTCAATTATCCTTAAAGTTTCATGTAAAAAAAAATATCCTTAATGTTTTTGGACAAAAAAATCTATAATGCAATCTGAATTATTCATATTGAAAAATGCTCAACTTAATTAAAAACTTGGAGCTTTCCTTTGTGATGGCCAATGGGAGCCTAGCTTCTCCGCTATTCAATTTCTTTTTAAGATGTTTTGTTTTAAAATAAGGATAGATGAAATGAACTATGACCACACAACTTATTGTATATTCAATATTTAATTTGATATATATATATATATATTGATAATATTGAAGGTTGATTCTTATTTTATGCTTGTTAATAATAAAATCTAAATTTTCTGTCCTTGTTGCTGAAAGAACATAAAATGGGATCGCTATGATGGGACTAACAAAGTGTTCATTCATGCATGCAAAGTCTCCTAAAATCTAAATTTTATATTTGCAATGAAATAATATTTGAATGAGATTGTGTAATGGATTAATCAAAGTAATATCATTGGCATTCAATAGTGCGAATGAATACCCACAGATTGGACCAAAAAAAAAGAAAAGAATGAATACCCACAGACCAGTATGAATTTAAATCGTATTAAACCAAAGTAAAGGCCAATAAAGTAATTTACACCCCACCACCTCGGCCTGTTAGCTTCGTACGCAAACAAATACAGCTAACGAGTTTTAAATTTTGTTATTTAATTATTTTGAACGTACTCACAAAGTTTGAGCGAGCCTGATAGCGAAAGCCAGAGAGCCGTTGGTAATGGCGTGTGGCGATTGGCAGTTATCTTTCCCGTTTCCTCCTTCAAAACCAAATTTTTAGAGAGAGAGAGGAATCAGAATTCGAAAAAGTCTCATATTCTTCACTCCCCTCTCCCTTTTTCAGCTCGATAAAGAATGAACCCACCTCACACAGTTTCTTCTATTTCTCAAGTTTGTTCCAAGTTATGGCTAGAACTGAGTTGAGACCTTGCGAATCGTCCGAGTGAGTGAGTCACTACTACTACTATCTATTCTGTTTGCCTTTTGCGTTTGTGAAAACTTCCAAAAGTTCCCCAAAATGGAAGCTTTATCTAAGAAGGCTGAGCATTTTCAAAAGAAGAAAGATGGGGTTCCCTCCTCTGGGGCCAAAACGGCTAAATCTGAGTCGTTCACCGATTCCAGTGCTGAGTCGAGAGAGACAAGTTCGTGTGCCTCGAGTTCCTTCGATTCAACTGAAGAAGCTGTTAAAGCAAAAGGGTCGTCTTCGCCTACTCCTCTTGGTTGGCCCATTCGCAAGGCTACAATATCCAAGTGCAGTAAATCTGATGATAAAGAAAATCAACCTATTTCCCATGAGGACAGCTCAAAACTTAGCAGAATCGGTTCAAAAATGTCAGGTTAGTACTTTTTTTCTAGTTTCATACAGTGTTCTTGTTCGGACAATAATGTCAAAATGTTCGACTATGTGCGTCTATTAGTTCCTTAATTACTGTTTTCTGGTAAAATATTTTTTGTTGAAACAGAGATTGATATGATGAAGGAAAGGTTTGCAAAATTACTGCTAGGTGAAGACATGTCAGGGTCTGGGAAAGGGGTTTGCACAGCTCTGGCTATTTCAAATGCTATTACTAATCTCTGTGGTATGATTATTGAGAACTAGTTTAAAATTTCTCATTTGGTTTAAATATTTGAAACTATTAATTTATTGGGTTTTGGAATTTCTGCAACATATAGCCACCGTGTTTGGGCAATTATGGAGACTAGAACCTCTGCCTGATGAAAAGAAAGCATTGTGGAGAAGAGAGATGGAGTGGCTTCTTTGCGTTGGTGATCACATTGTTGAATTAATCCCTTCTTGGCAAACATTTCCAGATGGAAGCAAGCTTGAGGTAAAATTGGATTTTAGTTTCAATCAGTACCCAGAAGAAGAAAAAAAAAATTAAGCCAAATTCCAAACGGGGAAATAATGTGGTAAATCCTGCAGGTAATGACTTGCAGGCCTAGGTCAGATCTTTTCATTAATCTCCCAGCCCTTCGCAAACTCGATAACATGCTTTTGGTAAGTTATTGATTATTGAATCTTCTTGATATATCGGCATATTTAACTAAGAAACAGTTCTGATTTGAGTATGTTGATGATGAACATTTTTTTTGTCTTGGTTACAGGAAATATTAGACAGTTTCACAAGTAGAGAGTTTTGGTACGTTGATCAAGGAATTGTGGCTCCAGATGCAGATGGATCTGCCTCTTTTCGAAAGCCATTGCAGAGACAAGAGGAGAAATGGTGGCTTCCTGTGCCTCGCGTCCCTCCTTCAGGTCTGACTGAGAACTCCAGAAAGCAATTGAACCACACACGAGAATGTGCAAACCAAATTCTGAAAGCAGCCATGGCTATTAACGACAATGCTTTAGCTGAAATGGAAGTTCCTGAGTCATACCTAGAAGCCCTTCCCAAGGTCTCAATTTTGATAAATTCTGGTATATATACATGCATTTTTTTGATTGAAATCGGCTTCAATTTGTGTTCTGTTGTTCTCAGAATGGAAGAAGTTGTCTGGGGGATTTCATATACCGTTACATAACATCAGACCAGTTTTCTTCAGAGTGTCTTCTTGATTGCCTTGACCTTTCCAATGAACATGTGGCTCTGGAGATTGCTAACAGAGTGGAAGCTTCACTATATATATGGCGTAGGAGGGCCCATTCGAGACCCCCACCTAATCCTAGCCGTTCAACAGCAAAATCATCCTGGGAAATGGTGAGAGATTTCATGGCTGATGGAGACAAGAGAGAATTACTAGCAGAAAGAGCTGAGAACTTACTGGTTTGCTTGAAACAGAGGTTCCCTGGTTTAACTCAAACCACTCTTGACACCAGCAAGATCCAATGCAACATGGTCCCTACTTTAACTCACCATGAAATTAATCAGCATTTTTATTATTTCAAATTGCTAAGATTCTCTCAAAGTAATCATTTTTTCACTGGTTTAAAACAATTTCAGGACGTGGGTAAGTCCATTTTGGAGAGCTACTCAAGGGTATTGGAGAGCATGGCGTTTAACATTCTAGCTCGTATTGATGATTTGCTGTATGTGGACGACTTGACGAAACATTCCGACAGGTTTCCGTTGGTTTCTTCGACAGTTAGTAGTCAGCATCCTCACCACAAGTTGTCTCGTCCAATGTCGGTGTCTGTCTCAGGCACTCCCCATAAATGTGTCGGTGCTACCAATAACAGCGTTTCACCCGCACCGCCCCTCATTAGTCCGGCAAGAGGAGAGAGAACTCCGTTCATCCACAACAACAACATCATCATCAAACCTCATCGTCGTGGTTTTGGGGTGAGAAGGGTGTTGTCGAATTATCTTGGGGTAGAGACGAAAGCCAAAATATGCAGCAATTCAAGTGAAGTGAATTGTTTGAGCTCAAGCACTGGGAATAGAACAGAAACAGAACAACCTGAACGGCAAAAGGAAGCATCATGTGCTCTGAAAAAATGAGTAGTATCGAAGGACAACCATGTTTGTGTAGCCTTTAATCATGCATTCTTTTTTTGTATGTGTACCGTTTACTAATATTTATTGATAGTTAGAGGTTGGGAGTTATTGTTATTTAGATGATGGGTACAGTGTTTTAGTGGGAGTTATGAAGCAGTTCAGCTCGAAAGCAGTTGGCATACATTTTATTGTATCTAAAGTTAGCTGGAATTTAACAGTGAATTTTAAATGAGATTGTCAATTATTTGTGAATTATGGTGATTTCTTTATCGGATATTAATTGGGGTGATTGACTGATTTCTTAGGGCTTGAAAGCATAAAAAATAAAAGGGCTAGGGGTAATTTTTTTTACAGAAGTGTTAAAATGGGATAATTTTGTTACTACTGTTATTTCAGTTAATTTTGATTATTAATTAATTAAATATATTAAGCTAGTCGCCTACATGTTATTCATGTAATTTTTATTAAAGTATAAATTTACACGTAAAATTTTAGATTTAATTTTTTTAAAAAATAAAATATATGACACAAAAACTTTCAAACTAATAAAAGTCATTCCTTTCCACTGTACATAAATAAGTATTCTCTTATTGGGCAAGGACTATATCATAACGTTGTCTTCTTCACTGCATTTAGATTAGGTAAAACTTACTCCATTTGAATTTTAATTTTTAAAGTCCATCCCTTTATTTAATTAAATGATGGACAGATTATCTTAGACAATTAGTCATTTTTTCAGGTACATAATATATAACATTATAGACTTATAGAATTTTTTATTTGATAAAGTTAAATTTAAAATACATGAAATCTGACCATATCTCCGTATCTCACTAACCCCTCCCCTTGTCGTATATAAGAAAGGTTGTAGATATATCATGGAGTTTAATCACGAAGTGATACCGTTTTAGTGTAAATCTAGGCTAAAAGGAAAAACACGCATTCCTTTGTTTCCGGGACAAAGATTTTGAAAAAGTGTTCGTAACCTTTGCCAGCCCCGTCAACGTCTAGGGTTAGTAGGGCGCGGCTCTCTCGTCCCTCACGTGAAACTAGAATAAATTCTTCCATTTTTTAAAAAATATATTTGAAATTTTTATTGGTATATATTATTTCTTCCAAACCTTAAACAAACAAGTCGTTGTAGTATAGTGGTGAGTATTCCCGCCTGTCACCCGGGTGACCCGGGTTCGATCCCCGGCAACGGCGTATTTTTTCTCGTCTTTTCGTTTGTCAGAAATTTCAAATTTGACCTTCAAATAAAACGAGTTGTCGTTTACTGCTATAAATTCCGCGATGTCTCTCGCTTTCGGTTGCGTTTTTCTCACTCAACTTGCGTCATTATTACAGTACCTTTTCCTGGTGAAGTATGCAGATTCATTGGGATTTTTTTTATAGTTTCACTTTCACCATCAAACCATTCCAAACAATACTGTCTGTTTTTGACCAGAAAACAACACTCTCTTGGGTCTTACTTACAAAAAATTTGAAATAAAAATTTTGTGACCATGAATCACGTCAACACATTAGCCGCACGGACATCAAATTTTTTTTGAATACAGGATGAACTCTACTTTGTTAATGGCTTAGCGAAAAAATGATTAACATAATTCTGAATGATACAGTTCTCCTTAAATAACATATTGGTGGCAATGCAAACACGTTAAATGAATGAAGGGCCATAATCACCCCTTGCCCATGAATCGTCGGCTCTGGCTAGCCATGGACGTTGTTTTTTCCAGAAACATGTAAACTCCACATTATGGCAAGTCAAATTTCTCCCAACATTTTGACTTTATGAATTTGAACCCAAAGGTTTCAGCAACTAAGTCATATCATGCTCCTTCCCTTGCCAGAAAAATGTCAACTCAATACTTAAAATACCCATTAATCAACTAGAGAAACCCAGTTCTCACTCAAAACAGAAAAACAGTCCGTTACAAACATTAGATGGTAAGAGTTCTAATGAGTTTTCGTCAATGACACCAGAAATTATCACTCCTGCTTTAGCCTTTTTGTTTTAAATGCATAGGCCACAGTGTCCCATATATACATATACAGACATCTATCTCCATCCCACACCGCTTTACCCATCTTCAAAATTGCTTGATTACAGTTTCTCCCAAGTTGAAAACACCAAAGTGGGTCACTGATCAGAATGTTTAATTTATCTCATGACATGTAGCACAGTAAGGCAGGGTGTTCTAATGAGTTGGTTTCAGTGGTACCAGAAATTAGGGGGTATTTAAGGGATAAGAACGAGATATGCCTATTTCGCCTACGTCCTATTCTGCAAATTGCAAAAGGTGCAGGACAACAAAACTATTCCGTGTACCGTCCGATGTATGGGTATGAGTTGGACACTAAAACTAGATGATTGAAAATATATAATATAAATATGTAATAATTCTCTTTTATTTTTAGATTGAAAGCATAACAAAAAATAAGAAAAAAGGAAAACTTAATAAGAACGGTGATAATAAATATTTATAATATTTTGAGGAGAAATAAACAAGTAGGTGCAAGAGAGACCGAGATTGGAAAGAGCAAATGAAGACGGTGACACCCATTCGGGCCATTACCACGGTTTTTTTTAAATATTTATAATATTTTGTATTAAATATAAAACCAATATATGATAATAACTTTTTATACCGCTAAAATCTATCCAACCAAGATTATATGATAATATCTTTTTATATAACTAATATCTATTATTATAACAATATTAGTTATATCTTTAATAAAATATTAGATATTCTGGTTAAAAATAAAAATATTATATATATTAAACAACGTTCTGAAATTTGAACCGGAAACCGACGAATTGGCCAGTAAACCGATTCTGGTTTTTTAAAAAAATCGATTTTTTTAAAAATTTTCTCTAGAATTTCATATTAATAACCTTAAAATCTTCAATTTCTCACCAGTTTGATCTCGGGTTAGTTTTGATTTGACTCCGGTCTGACCTAGTGACCTTTGATATAATAATCATGCTGGTTCAGTAGTTGGTCCGGATTTTAGAACCTTGATATTAAACTAATAATAACATTATTGCGGGATGGGACAAAAAGCCAGGATGGAACAAAGCTCGTCCCACGTCCAATTTTGTCACATCCCGCTTATCCCATCCTAGTTGACGGAAGCAAACACCCCTACCAGAAATTATGTCAATCGACGAAAGTGAATATATGGGTTCTTAAACCTAGACCTGACCAGAAACAGGTAAACGGACTGCTAAATTGGTTCGATTCGGTGTTTTTAAAAAAAAAATCAAGTTTTTAAAATTTTTTTTAATAATTTTATATTAATAACCCTAAAATTTTTAATTTCTCATTGGTTTGGCCTCGAATTAACTTCGGTTTGACTCTGGCCTGATCCATTAACTCTTGACTCAGTACTCTAATCAGTTCAGTGGCCGGTAGAGGTGGTAATATGGTCCGACTCGGGCCAACCCGCTATGGGTTCGGGCCATATGAGTTAGGTCCCAAAAGAACCGCATCAATATGGGTTGGCATTTAGCCAACCCAACCCATAACCGCTGGGTTGGGCGGGCCAACCCATATTTTTTTTTTTCAATTTTTTTTAACAATATACTAAAATTGTTTTTTTATACAATAAGATTGTTTTTTCTACACACTTAAACATAATAAAATTAAAATACATTACAAATTAAACATTTATCATATGTTCATACATAACAAAATAAATATAAATCCACAAGTCATTAGTATAACTTAACAATAATCAATAATTAGTTAATATTAAAGGTGTTTTAATTTGAAGCACGATGAGAATGTGAAGCCATATCTTGAGCTCGATCACTTTGCTTCTGCCAAGGTAAATCCATCATTGCCACATATAATAAAACAAAGTGAAAGAAAATATTATGCTAATTTTAAATGAACGAGTAAATGACAATGAAATAAATGAGTAAATATAATTATATTACCATCATTAATAACATCTTCCGTTGGGACACCAAGCATCCAATTACATGTACAGATAAGGACTTCAACATTATCAGGAAGAAGGAAATGGGAAGAAATCGGCTAGACTTTGGACTTTGGAGTTACGGTTTTGGAGACTTGGACTGTTGGCTAATGGCTTTTCCTTTTCCCTTTTAGTTAAAAAAAATATGGGCCAACCCGTCAACCCGGTGGTCCAATCCGTGACGGGTTGGGACCATATGGGTTTGGGCTAAAAAGGACCGCATCAATATGATCCCAGTTTTGTAGAACTCAAACCGCCCATTTTGTCGGGTTGGGCGGGCTCAACCCACGGTCCCAACCCATATTACCACCTCTAGTGGCCGGTATGGATTTTAGTACCTTGATTACTAGCATGGATCATAGGGGTCTAAGTAACATACACATATCCCTCTTCATCCCACATAGATCTACCTATCTTCAAAACAACAAACCTTGAAAGTACACCAAATATATATTGTTTAAAAGTGAAACGGGACAACATTTGTTATTTTACTGTCTATTGACGTTAGAAATTATTTAGTTTTTTTTAAAACTATTATTATGGGAAAAAAATTAAAATCCCAATGAAAGAGATTAATTTTGGTTTCGAACAAAAACTGATTAAATAGAAATCAGGCATATGTAGGACATGGCCATTAATTTTGGTTTCGAACAAAAACTGATTAACTAGAAATCAGACATATGTAGGACATGGCCAATCGTTAGGACCAAAGAGTCCTCCACCAACTGGACGGCCAATGCCACCAGAATTTTGCCCAGAATAATCCTGCCTTGCCTTTCTCTTGCATCAGGACACGGACAATGTAGTTGTATAAAATTTAGCAACAAGTCCCGCAAATAGCATGGATTTAGATAATGAATTTGTTAATAGAACGACCATTACATCCCTGGCACTTGAGAGGATATATAAAAGGTTTTCCTTGTCCATTGTTCCCTTTCCGAGCAAAAAGAATGAAATCAATAGGGTAGGCAGCAAAAAGCATGAACTTAATAAACATGAAATCATCAAAACCTCACCAGAATCTAAACCATAACCTCAAACCAAGAAATTCAGTAGGCAACTATCTCATACACATCGTCTGCAGTTGAAGAGATGAAGTTTAGAAAATCACATGCACCCCAACTTCTGGCAAACGGATCCCTACTAATGAGATCAATCAAATCATATAAAGGCTCCATACACTTGCAAGCGCTTAGTGAGGATGTTAATGATTGATGCACCTGTTCCCAAGGGCCTAACCAAGGGATTAAGCTTCAACCCCTCCGTAGGAGTCAATGCAGAGATATTACTCAACCAAACTAAAAAATGAACAAGGCCTGTAACAACGTTATCAAACTGAAAATTTCTAACACTAAGAAAGCTAGGCGAAGCGCATTTTACTCCTTGGTAAAAATGTTTAAAAGCTGTCAATTGAAGGCTCCTTATCTGTAAGGAAAGGAAAGTTCTTAAAATAGACATCGAAATCAATCTAAACGATTGAGAAACAACAACAAATACAAAATTTAATGATCTCTCTAGGCAGTCTTATCAGCTTTAGCAGCAGTGGCAGCAGCTTGACCCCTAAGACGACCAGTCCTCTTGGCCGCAATAAGACCGACCTTTTGCCCAGGAGGTGCATCACGCCTGACGGTACTAGCATGTCCAATATGCTGGTGGTTACCTCCTCCGTGAGGATGCTCAACCGGGTTCATAGCCACACCACGAACCTTAGGCCAGCAATTTCTCTTCACCCTAAACTTGTGATAAGCATTACCAGCTTTCAAAAGGGGCTTCTCAGTTCTACCTCCACCTGCAACCTGCCCAATCATGGCACGACAACCACTTGGAACAATCTTCTTTGCTCCAGAAGGAAGCTTGATCCTGTTGAGAAGGCAAATGAACATAATTAACCAAGGGGGCAGTACTATTGAAAATCAAGAAACAACTCACGTTGTCTGAATCATTCCTTAAGTAATCATTACCCTACCAGAAAATTAGGTTCACCATAATCAATTCTATGTACAATAAAGTTTGTAATATCAATTCTGTCCAAAATTAGGAACTCTAATCCAAAGACACCCAGATAATCGTATAAAAACAGAGTATCAAGACACTCTAAAAATCATTACCAATGATAAACTACGTTAAATCAAAATTCGCAACTGCGTATATGATAACCATTCAAAGACAAAGTATTAAGACACTCTAAAGATTTATAACTGCAATTAACTTCTAAAGATTTATAACTGCAATTAACTATATTGAATCAAAATGTGCAACTGTGTAAATGATTTGAGAGACCAGATACCTAGACGTATCGTTGTCAGGATTATGGCTAACAACAATAGCATAATCACCAGAACACCTAGCGAACACGCCACGATCACCAACATGATGCTCCACATTGCATATAACAGCTCCTTCAGGAATGGATCTGATGGGCAAGACGTTACCGACAACAAGGGTGGCTTTCTTGCCGCAGTAAACGAACTGGCCAGTGTACAAACCTTCGGCCGCTACGAAAAGCTCTTGCTGCTTTTTGTAGCGAAACGGATGTCTAAAAGTGACCTTGGCGAGAGGAGCGCCACGACCAGGATCGTGGATGATATCGGTGACTACACCTTTCAGATAGCCATTTCGCTCACCGAAGTCGAGGCTCCGGAACCTAGCAGGGCCCTTCCGATGGTGGGTGTGGGACTTGAAGACGGAACCAGCACCCTTACGCTGAGCGCGGATCACTCTACCCATCTCAACCTTCTCTGCCGCACGGTTTCTCGAAACTAGGGTTTTTTCCTACTCTCCTCTGCAAATATAAGGGAGCAGATCGGCACTTCTTCTCTTAATCCTCCAGAAGCTCTGAATCGTATCCGTCCAGTTGATCTAACAGTTCATAATGTGCCACACCGTCACGATTTTATAGAATCTGAACATTTTATTTCAACCAAATCGTGACCGTCCACTTATGATACCTCTAAAACAGAAAGTCAGAAACATCCTATTTAGAATAATTTTTGTAATTTAGTTTCTCTCATAATCTTATTTCCCCTCTCTTATACAAAAAATTAAAAATTTACGGTTGAAATCTAATATCTTTATCTTTTATAACGCTTATAGTAATGCCGTTAAAAACCATTATTTGAATAATCCTTTTTAAGAAAATAATTGTGTTTATATTAACAACCGTTGGTGTATTTTATTTACTTTGACATTAATAAATATCAATATTTATATTTATCAGTCTCTTTTAGCTATTATAATTATTTATTGCTTTCTTTTATAGTTCAATATTAATTTTTATATTTTATATCTATAAATTATTAGTTGACCCCATGATTTAGGGAGTTATCATAATATTAATTTAGCCTATAAATCAAGAAATTATTATAATCATAATTCAAACTAAATCTATAGGAAGCTTAATTTTCAAGAAATATAGTTGGCTCCATGAGTATAGTAATGCTTATATATATATATATACATATATATTAACGTCGTTGATATATTCATGTAAGGTTCTCCATTCTTCATTGTTAGTGATCTTAATTCTTTATGCCCAATATCATGATAAGTCGGCCTTATGAACTCATTAGGGATATTAACGACAATAAGAATACCTGCCAAGAAGTGGGTGAGGACTAAAAAGACGTCATTTTTTGATAAAAAGTTAGCGACAGCTCTTATGTCAATCATATCCTTTCTTTCCCTCTTTTTGTTTAATCTTTTGTACTTTGTAGTATATTAACTTTTTAATTTAGATTTCTCTTTTCTATATTCCTTCATATTTGACTTTCTTAAGATCAATCTTTAACTGCAGAAAGTAGAACTTGAAACTTTCCCAAAACAATTAGAGCGTTGTGTTGAAAGAGAAATTGTTGTTAGGTTTAGAATTAGGCGGAGCAACATCAAATACTTATCCAATAATTTGGGTGGTTTGCAATTTTCTAAGGAGGGAGATGCGTTACAACGGTTTACATGCTCAGTATACCTTTGTATCTTTCGTTGTGGCAGTGTGTGGCTCCTGCATATAGGCAAAACACAATCAAGTTTTAAATTTTGCACTTGTGTATTTTGCAGCCTCTAGGTCAGTTGGTTTCTTGGTCGAGAATTTTTGTGTAACTTGAAATCCATAATGCAATTAGTTGCCTTTGCTTTTAGTCACTTAAAGGCCAACATATTTCACAGGTATCTATCAATGTCCCAAAATCACCTTAATCAATCAATTATGAAGAAATATACAAAAGAAAATTAGAAAATAATCATTTATACCGTGGGACAATGATCTCACTATTTTTAAATCAAATCATCAAGTTAATAATTTACATCAATAATAAATGAAATTTAACAAATAATCAAATCATTTTTAAGCATATGTTTGTTTTAGCTTTTTAGAAGTGCCTTTACGATTTACGAGGTAGGTATGTGAGAGGAGTTTTGTCTAGACTTATGAAAAAGAGCTTCAAAAACCATGATTTTGTTATTTCCCAAATATGCACTTAATCATTAATAAATTATTTTTATTGATTAACAGATCTAAACCAAATCTCCAAGTATTTATCATGTTTGTTGGAAAAAAAACTATAATTTTGTATTATAATAACTCCTTAATTTATGGATATAATTTTGAATCATGGTAGCTCTTTGATTTATGCCAAAAACCTAAAATTAATTCACATTGGAGAATGTTGCTGGTTTCCAACCATTTTGTTATATTCACATTGACTGGGACTGATTTCATTTTCAATAGTTGTTTCTTTTGCTTTTTTAAGAAATGTCGTTTACTGATAAAGGTATTTAATATTGTCCCATTTTCAATAGTTGTTTCTTTTGCTTTTTTAAGAAATGTCGTTTACTGATAAAGGTATTTAATATTAGTCTCATCAATATTTATCAACATGCAATACATTAGGGACTTTCAGTATACGGTTCATTTAAAATAATTAAATGATTTATTATGATTACACATAAATATTGGTTATTGTGCAAACAATAAAAAAATTGTCTAATCATAAAGTCTAAATTATATAATAAATCTTACATACCTCACAAATCAATGCTTTAGAATCATGAACTATCTTTTTGTGCTTCGAAACTTCAAAAAGTCAAAATGCTATATATGACCTTCTCTTTACAACACTGAGTAGCAATACTTGTTTTATTAAATTATTGTAATGATATTTTATAATTTCTTTTTATTTTTCATATACTAAAGCTGCGAAGACTCCAATCAAGTGCTAATGTTAAATTTATTTTTACGTAATATTATAATAATATGTTATATAATACTATATCCAAACCCTTTATTTTTTTTAATTTAAGGTCAGAGATGAGATTTGAAAGAAGAATGAGAGAGACAGATTTCGAGAGAATCCAAGTCTCTGCTTGTAAATTATTATAGATGGATTCTCTGGCCCAGTTTTGTAAACTGTAAAAGCTCAACATTTACAGTTCGCAAGAAAAAAAGCCCAACATAGATTACTAGATCATTATTCACATGTAGACATGTAGTCAACTAAATGCTGCTTTGTGGGAGTCACGAGTATCCGTGGTTGAGGCTAATGAAAGAAGTTAGTTCCTCACAATATGACGAGTTAAGATTTGAATCTTTATTAGGAAAGATGTTTACGTTTAATACTCAACAATGCTTTAAATATGATAACTTTTAATAGGAGAATAGTTATACTTAATAATAATAATAAAAAGATATCTAGAGTCAAGACTCAATGGGTGTGAACTTAGGATTTTGATTCCTTTATGCTGATAACAAATCAACTAATGTAACAACTAATATAGCATATAGAGAGATGTTTCAGTACATAATACAAAAACTTCAGCGTCATATTACAACATGCGTAATTATTTGCATAGTTACTTTAAATTTTTCAAACAATTGAATTCAACCATATTGCGTAATCTTTTTTTTTTTTAATCACTCTCTCTTTGTTGCTCAAATAAACTTAGTATTGAGTGCTTTTTTTTTTTAGTGGAGCATCCGGTATTCTGAACCTACCTTCTTGTGACTCGGAAGATTTATTGGGTTCGACTAATCCAGATCAAGCCAGGTAGGATCACAAAGGTAGTAAAGCTCTACCACTAAGTATTTAACACTGCTACGTTCCTATAGCTCGAATTTAAGACCTCTGATTAAAATGGTATAACCCCTAACTAATTAAACCAAGTGCTTGATAGCAGTACTAAACATTTTTTTTTTATATACCGGAAAACAACTTAGTGCTCCACTTGACTTGCAAGACTAAATTTCATGTGAATATGTAAAATGAGTCTTTATCTAATGTAAATCTCAAAACATTAAGGGTGTGTTTGGTTCAGCTTATTGGGCAAAAATAAACCCGTTTTTGGGCAATAAGCGCAAATAAAAACGTGTTGCGTTTTTACAGTGTTTGGTTCAGCTTATTTTAATTGCATTATGGGTAAAATAAGTTACTTATTAAATAAGCTCCTCACGTAACAACTTTTCTATTAAGTCACTTATTACGTAAGCCGGGATAAAAATCCTCTCACATACTTATTTCGTATACCATAAATCACGATTTATAAGCAAATATTATCCAAAAATAAATCACTCATCCAAACATAAATCACATTATAAAAAGTGACTTTTCTATTAAGTCATTTTTAATAAGTTAGAATCATAATAAGTCATTTTTCCTACCACTATCCCTAACACACACTAAGACACGATATAATTGAAATACTATATTTTAAGGGTGTACAAATCCCAGGACGGGACCGGGAATACCCATTCCCGGTTCCCGTCCCGGGATTGGCCGGGACTGAGATGTCATTCCCGGTCCCGGGAAATTCCCGGGACAACCAGGACCGGGATCGGGAATTCCCGGTCTTAATAATATAATTATATTAGTTAAATTTTTTATAATCTAGTGTTTAAAGTGATTATTTAACACCTAATAAGGTCATAAAAATCACACAAATTGAGTTAGAATTGAAAAATAACTTATTATTATTAATATTATTATCATATTCATAATTTTTGTTATTATTTTTATACATTATATAGTTAGGATTTGTATCACGATATATACGATTTAATTCTAATTAAATATGTGATATACATTTTATCAAGATAACTTAATTTATGGGGTAAAAAATACAAAAATAAAATAATAACCTATTTTTTAAGGAAAAAAGAAAAAAAAAACCGGGACCAGGAATTTCCGGGATCACAAGGTGTGATCCCGGTCCCGGTCCCGGCCGGGACAGGAAATTCCCAGGATAAAATATCCGGGATCGGGCCGGGACAACCGGGACCGGAATACTTTAAACACCCCTACTATATTTTGTTCTCCAAAATTAAGCTCAAACAGTCAAACTTAAACTAATTATAGCACCATTAGACCAAACTTTTTCGTGTAATGCCTGGAGGATGTCATTAGTTAGTTATTTATAGCTACATCTTTGCAGATAAGTAGCTTTATGCCAACACCCTTGTGATGATGTAGTGGCGTGTAGGCTCGTTAGCGGATACTGGGATAGGCCTCGTTTATTACGTTTGGAAATAGGTTAGGCTTTTAATAGGGGTTTACGTTTTAATCTATATAAAATCTAATCTAACCTATTTAATAAATAGATCAGGCTTAGGCTCAAGCCTATTTAGATAAATAAGTCATACATATTTTTATAAGACCTAGCCTATTTAAGTTTTTAAAATAATTTTAAGTTTTTTAATTATATAATTATATAATCCAAATAATTTTATAAATAACTTAGCTTTAATTCTAAATTTCACATTTTGTCATTCACACACACTCAACCCTTACATTCATAAACCATTTACTCCTACCTCTTTTTTTTTTCGTCCTATTGTCATTCAGACAGACAAAACCCTTGCGTTTATCAATCATTCACTCCCACCTTTTTTGGCTTCGTTTGCTCGAGATTGCAAGGCTAACTCACCCTCTCTCTCCTGATTTACGTCGTCAACTAAAACATAATAATTACCCTAAGTTAATTTTAGTGTCAAATAAAATATTATAATCTTAAATGGAGGCGTTTGTCCCAATTATTGTGGGAAAAGGAAAAGAGGTAAAATCCAATTTTACATGTCGCTTGTTATACTCGGTCAATTTTAAAAAATATATCTTATTAGTCAACGGATAGTTAGTTTTTCTTATTTTTACTTGCTTGGACAACTATTATCATGATGCATTATTTTCTTTCCTTACTAAATCCTTATATTACGACGACAATGGATCTTATGCTTTTAAAACAAAACATATGATTGTAAATAAAGTTGAAATGTTATATATGAATTTTTGGAAATAGGCATTTAAGCCTATTTAAAGGCCTACATTTTAATTATGTCTTTAAAAAGGCTTCAGCCTTTGCCAGGTCTTTTAAAGGCTTAGGTTCAAGCCTAAAAAAAAACTTATATACAGACTTAGCTTATGTTTGGTTGAGCGATTCGATTGCTTATAAGTTGCTTTTTAATAGTGATTTACGGTATACGAAGTAAGTATGTGAGAGGAGTTGTGTCTCGATTTACGTAAAAAGCAACTTATAAGTTTTTATAAGTTGAAACAAACATGCTTTTATACTTTAAATCTCTATTACGGGTCTATACCTATTTAAATAAAATCTAACCTAATCTAACCTATTCCCACCTCTACTTGACCTGTTGGTGGGCCTTTTTCCTCTTTCCTCTTTTTTAGACTAGTAAAAACTATAATATATAGGAATAGGTTGAACTTTGGACTTGGATGATTGAAAGTATATAATACGTATATCAATATGTAATAATCCCTTTTTATCATTTTTATAGTGAAAAGCATAATAAAAAATAAGAAATAATTAAAACTTGAACCTGATAAGAGCCATGATCATAAAAAACAAATAAAGCTTTTACCTGATTCTAAATAAAATATAAAACTTGACCCTAATGAGAGTCATGATATAAATGAAAAAAATAACCTTAAACCTAGTTGTAACATAGGAAATTAAAAACTAAAGAATCAAGAGGAAACAACTTGAGTTTGCATTCAAAACCTTAAAATCAAAAGGGAATTAAATTCATTAGTCCACAATCAACATTAGTCTAAAGTCTAAACAACATTAGTGTTTTGATTGTTCCTTTATTTCTAATATTTTGTATTAAAGATGTAACTAATATCTTAAATATTTTGTATTAGTCAATACGATAATATCTATATATAACAAATATTTTTTATAAAAAATATATTAGTTATATCCTTAATAAAAATATTAGTTATTTTGGTAAAAAAAATATTAGATATATTAAATATGTTAAACTAATAACAACATGATTCTCAGTGCATTACTCATCATGTCGATCTCAACAAATATATATATATATATATATATATATATATATATATAAATTAAAAAATATAATATAATTTGTGAATAAATAAAATTTTTTAAAAAAAAATTTGGGACGAGATAAAGCCCGTCTCCCTTCTCATTCCAAAATGACTAGAACCAGAACCACAATCAGAACAAAATGGACGACATGGGATAGAGGCGAACACCTTATGGTGGTGTAGCTCACGAGTTCGAACCATGGTTGTCAAACCCCTTAACATTTCGACATGCACAGAGTGATAAAGGCATAGTTCCACAGGCATACAAAAATAACACAAATATACTGATAAAAAGTATTTGTTTACATATAGAAGTCTCCTTACAGGGTTTGATAATATATACCGTCTTTTTTCCAACATGTTGAAATTAAACTAATATAACCCAACATCTCCGATCGTGGGATTCGCACCCCTTAATTGTTCGTATTTACCACTTTGCCCTTGGAGTCACTAGTTCCTGTTGGAATATTTATTTATTTGAAAAAAAAGAATGAGATTCAAACGAATCTCAGTAGTAACATACAATCATTCATATAAAATGCGAAAAATAAATATTTCATACTCCATATTATGCACAAATTAATTAACAATGTGACAGCATGTATATATAAGTTAGGGGTTCAATCCTCCACTATTCGTACATATCGGTTGGGTTATTACTCAACAACCAGGTAAAAGTGCATATTCGCACTAGCTACTCCTTCTCGACAGCACCATGTTGATTAATTAAATTACAAAAGATGGCATACACAAACATATAAAACATTGGCATAATGTATGAAGAACAGAGTTACTACCTTAAACCATTTTTTAATTTGTAAAATGTTTCTCGACTTCGTGCCAACGGCGCGGGCTTTTAATCTGGTTCTAAAATTCCAAACGTATAAGAATTAGGTTAAACCACATTTATGTACTATTTTAGACTCTTCCAAAGTGTTTTTGTTAGTTATATTAGTCTAAGTTGCAAAATTACCAAAATGCCCTTGGGACCTGGTCTAACCGTACTTTTCCAAAATTTTGACCCGGGCTATTCTTACATGTTTTCATCCAAGGAATCCATTTTTTACCTTATTTTTGGCAAAATCACTGTCAAATGGCAGTTTTGTCCTTAACAGCCCCTATTTGGGGTTTTAGGGCATTTTCGTAATTTCACTTTCTAGGACTTTTCTCACAAAGTGATCAACATCAACCCTGTACAATTTTTCCTTCTAAACACAATGGAACCAAAAAATTGATGAAATTCCAGCTCCTACCCCTCCAAACAGTTCTGGCTGAAACATAAAGGAGAAAAGGAAAAAAATGTGATTTTTGATTTTCAACTCCAAAAGTTTATTCTTTTTCACTCTAATCCACTTGATTGGTCATTTAAACACTTAATGCACAAGATTTGA
Organism: Inga leiocalycina; assembly: GCA_963242795.1. Taxonomy (NCBI): domain Eukaryota; kingdom Viridiplantae; phylum Streptophyta; class Magnoliopsida; order Fabales; family Fabaceae; genus Inga; species Inga leiocalycina. Next base: position 15,515,760 of record OY725325.1, read on the forward strand.
GGAAATTTGGGCAACATAACCCCTTAGGGTTTCCATTTCCCAAATCTACAGATTAACCAACAAACCACAAATCCATCTAAGAATATCAACAACAACAACATACTACTTAGGATTTGAGATTTTTGAAGTTATCTCTTGATTTCTCTTCCTCTCTCTCTCTCTCTCAGCGTCACCTTCCTCTCTCCTTGACCTTGAGATTAGCCTGTTAAACATAGTGTTTCATAGAGAAGAAGGGGTTAGGGAAGCTATTATACAATAAAGGAAGCTTGAATCACAAGATCAACAAGCATTATCTTAAGATTTTGCTCTCTTGCTCCTCCTTCTCTCTAAACTCTCTCTCTCTCTCTCTCGGGAAGCTTGGGACGAAAATATGGAGAGGAAAGATGAAGCGAAAGCTTAAAAAATATCTCTAATTTTCCCTAATTAATATTATAATAAAATTGGATTTATGACACCTTTTGTGCACTTGACTTTATCTCCTTCCAACTTGTGTCATAATTTCCATTTGCAATTGAACTAATTCTCTTCCATTTGGTTAGCCCAAAATGACGTCCAAAGAGGTCCTTCATACCCCAATTTGGGCTTTTTAATTATCTCAATGAATTGGTCAACATATAATACTTTATTGAATTTCTACATGCGCTCTCCTTTTCATAAATTCATATTTAATTGTTTGACTTAATATGATGTCATTTAGCATGATTTAATACCCAACATATATCTTTCCCTCTTATTTCCATATATGGCAAAAATATTAGGAGAAAAGGGAAATAATAATTATCCAATGCATTCCCCAAAATCTCTCTAATTAAGTTATGCACAAGTCTACTTTAACTTTGCAAACCTTGATTTATTTGATCAAGAATGTTCCAAATATATATTTTTCCTTTATTTTTCTTAATTAATTGAAATTAATTTCAATTAATTGAAAATAATTAATTTTATGCTTAATTGGCAAAAATTTTTTGATTTTGCCATTACATATCATCCATGGCCAAAATTAACATTACTATTGGGCCAAATATCATGCTTACTATTCTTCCCTTTTTGGGCTCTAATATTGGGCTTTTTGAACAACCCAAAATAAACTTCATAATTTGTTATAGCCTAATTCTCATGAAAATGGAATTTTACTAACATCTTAAATTTCAAGTTTATGAATATTCACCATTTCATTTCATTGAATATTTTCAATAATTACAATATATTTTTGTGAATAAAATTTGGGATGTTGCAGTAGTTGCAATCATTTGACTTGTCAATAGCTTTATATGCAACTCTCGTTTTTCTTTGCGTAATCCAAGTAGAAAGGGCCAACAATGCCAATTAACTTTTTTATTATACTTTTCTTCCAAATTAGTTAGTGAAAAAAATTGCTAAGAGCGAAAACAAATATTTAAATAACTTTTCACAATGATCAACAAAAGAATTTAGTGCAAAAAATTGTATCTGATAGAAGCATAACAATAATATAAACACAACTTAAATTAAATGTAAGAATATGTAACATTTTAGGAAAAAAAACTAAGAAAAGTTGATTCAGTTAGTAAAGGGATTGGCTCATAACCATAAAGTCGTGGGTTTAAATTTTACCGATGTGAGAATTTTGTTAATGAACGATCTGTAAATACGTTTATAAGCACTCTTTGATCCTAGAGATATACCTTGTCTCTAACGATTCCCTGAGACTTGATTCACCTAAACCTTTTGATATAAAAAAAAAGAAGGGGAAAAAAAGGAATATGTAAAATTGTTTGGTATGTTTGGTTGAGCGATTCGATTGCTTATAAGTTGCTTTTTAATAGTGATTTACGGTATACGAAGTAAGTATGTGAGAGGAGTTGTGTCTCGATTTACGTAAAAAGCAACTTATAAGTTTTTATAAGCTCAAACAAACATGCTTAACGTTATCTCTAAATTTTAATCTTCTTCTCTTGCATTTCATCCATACTTGAAGCCTTATTGTCAAAGCCTTCAATTCAACCCCCAAAATGTCCAATAGACCTAATTACATATGAACATTAATCACCAAGTTTATTAGAACCTTTGAAATTAGTATCTTATTTTCTCTTTACCCTGTCTTGTAAGTTGAAAACCTTGACTTTTTGCATTCGATGTTCTAAAATTATTTTCACCACCTTTTCCCACATAAGTTTGTATGAGAAGTTTAAGTGTGTGTTTGGAATAGTGATTGTTAATTGGGCTTATTTCAATTGGATTTTTTATAATATTACTTTTGGTAAAAACCACATGAATGTGTTTGGAATAGCGATTGATAATTGGGTTTATTTTAATTAGGCTTGTTGTGAAATTACTTTTGGTAAAATCTAAATTATGAAATATAATTTATGCTTAGATTGGTGATTGGTGATTGGTGATTGGTGATTGGGCTTTTGCAAAAATAAAACTTGTTTAGATTGGCTTAAACATAAGGGTTTTTGTAATAATGGTAAGAGAGAATGGGTGGAAAAATATTTAAAAAATCAAGTAAATATTTAAATATTACTTTAAAATATTAGGTGCTACTAGAAAAATATTTTAGAGTGGATGGAAATCAATAAATCAATATTCTAAGTTTTGGGTGCTCTTTACTAGTAAAAAAATACATTAAATATAAAATTGTAGTAAGTTTCTTAAGACTGAGTACAACTGAAAAATTATTTTAAAGGGTTAAAAGCACTAAAAAATATTTTAAAGTAATTTTTGGAGCTGAAAAAGTACATTAAGGGTAAAATTACAATAGGTCTGATAACATACTAGGTACAACTTGAAAAATATTTTAAGGGTTTAAAAACACCAAAAAAATATTTTAAAGTAATTTTTGGAGCTGAAAAAGTATATTAAAGGTAAAATTGAAATCAGTTTGATAACACACTGGATAGAGCTGAAAAAATATTTTAAGAGGTTAAAAACATCAAAAAAATATTTTAAGGGGTTAAAAACACTCAAAAAATATTTTTTGATGCTACATACTATTTAAAAAACATTTTATGGGAAAAACCAATATCATATAACTAATTTCCAGACAACCCAATCTATCATAAAATGTCATTAGCTTTTAACAAAAGCTCCATTTTCTAGCTTCTTCCAATTGAGCTTTCACCAATTGGACTTTGGCAAAAGCTCAATTGCCAGTTGGCCTCTCCAAACACTCAAATTTGAGTTCTCAATTGGCAATTAAGCTTATGGTTTTCAATTGGGCTTAAAAGGGGTCCCCAAACACACACCTTATTGTGTAATGTGATTTATGTTTGGATTGACGATTGTCAAAATGAATTTTGTAAAAGTAAAGCTTGTTTGGATTAGCTTAAGCCCAAGTGATTTTTGTGATAATGGTAAAAGAGAGTGGGTAAAAAAATATTTAAAAAATCAAGTAAATATTTAAAAATTACTTTAAAATATTAGGTGCTACTGGAAAAATATTTTAGAGTGGGTGGAAATCAATAAATCAGTATTCTAAGTTTTGGGTGCTCTTTACTAGTAAAAAAATACATTAAATATAAAATTGTAGTAAGTTTCTTAAGACCGAGTACAACTGAAAAATTATTTTAAAGGGTTAAAAGCACTAAAAAATATTTTAAAGTAATTTTTGGAGCTGAAAAAGTACATTAAGGGTAAAATTACAATAGGTCTTATAACATACTAGGTACAACTTGAAAAATATTTTAAGGGTTTAAAAACACCAAAAAAATATTTTAAAGTAATTTTTGGAGCTAAAAAAGTATATTAAGGGTAAAATTACAATAGGTCTGATAACACACTAGGTACAATTGAAAAAAATATTTTAAGAGGTTAAAAACACAAAAAAATATTTTAAAATTATTTTTGGAGCTGAAAAGATACATTATTAAAGGTAAAATTGTAATCAGTCTGATAACACACTAGGTAAATTAAACGGTAATATTTGACTGAGCTTTTATCAAAAACTCCAACATTGAGCTTTTGCCAATCACATCTTCATAGTGGTTAGATTTGAATAAGCCCAATCCCTCACCTTGTCAATCAAATATGAAATAAAAAAAATCACTGTTGTCAATTGGGCTTTTATATGCTCAATCGAGCTTCTTGACACCCAAAAGCTCTCACCAAACACACAGTAAATATGAGCTTAGAATTTTGAAAATCAAACTCCTCTTAGCTCTTCCTCTAGTCTGAGAGGGCTGTAAGCAATGCATATTCCTCGAACTAGAACCTTAACCTATCAAGTATGGATTCTATACGAATTTTGGCTGCATCTCCCCCTAAAAAATGCCCCTCCAAAATTTTTCAAGACCATGAAAACTTAACAACCAACAAAACCAATCAACACATAAGTTATCTATACTTATTTCTAAACTAGTTTCTATATTTTAATCATCAAAATATACCAGTTAAGGCATAATTAAACCTCAGTTCCTAAGAACCTAAAACTCGCCCTAAACTTCATTCATCTTGAACAAAACCACAAAACTCAAAGTTAGAAATCACTACCTCACTTATTTCATGCATGAGAGTTGAGGCAAGTTGGCGCTTGAGTTTTCCTCCTTGACCAGTGATGTTTTATCAAAATATCACTCTGATCCTGTTTATAAGTCTCTTTTAATTAAATCTCACATACCAAAGAGAGTTAGTTAACTCATTAATCATGAGTTAAATTTTCAATTTTGCTCTTATCTATGATTGGTTCCAAAAATAAACATGAATATATTCTTTTATTTATTATAATTAATAGGGGTAAAAAAATACAAAATATATTTACTATTATGAAACTGGACTTATAAATAAGATAAAATTTTTTGATAAAAAAAACTTATAAATAGAACTAAAGGTACATATAAACTCAATATAATATAAAGGTACTTCGCCGTAATAAATGAGCTTCAAACTCTACTCTTAATTGACCTCTTGATCTAATTGATTATGAAATGGCTATTCACAGAGTGGAAAATCTAGCTTATGACAAGAATTATTGCATTAAAATATTATTGATGAAAAGACAAAGTCGGTGGATCATATTCGATTGTGATTATTGATGTTTCTCAGATATTGGGCTCATGATTTTCCGTGAAGATGGATCATGTTTTGTGTTATTCTCTTGCATAGAGTACTCAGAGCCTTTTTTTCTACTTGGTAAAAATCGAAATATATTATAAAGTAATTAATTAGAACAATTTATTATTACAAATCAAACTCCGAACTTTAGTTATCTATATATAGCAACTTCTTCAAACTAACATCATGTTTACGCAAGTTCATATGCCTTTTTGTTTGGGAACCAATTCTGTAGAATATGAAATGAAATAAGACTTGTTTAACCTGTGCGTCTTGCCAATAATTAGTTAGTTTGACACGTTTATATATGGATGGTAACAAGGTGAAAGATATTATCAACATTATTGATTTGAATCATATTTTTCATTTGAAGTTGTTTTCATAACATCATATGAAATTTTGGAGATAAAGCTTTTGTTTTTGTTTCTTTCATGGCTTTAGTTTGTTGCTCGTGTGTGTTTGATATTGTTTATTGAGGGTCAATAAGTATTTATTACGTAAGTCGAGATAAAACTCTTATCACATACTTACCTCGTATACCGTAAATAATGATTTATAAGTATTTATTGCCCAAAAATAAACTATCTCAAATAAACACGATCCTCTCAACCAGATGAGAAGCAGAGATTGGGACTGAGCAAAGAGGCTTTGTTTTGAAAGAAAGCAAAGTCAAATTTGGGTTCCAGAATATAAGAACTCAGCTGAAGGAACGGATTCTATTACCCAAAAAGGTGAGCCAAATCTAGTTCATTCAATAGGGAAAATAGTGCTGTGTGGGTGAAGCGAGCCAGCGAGGGAAGAAATGAAGGCAACAGTAGGGCAAGGCGTTTGTTGGAAAAGTCCAAGCAAACTTGATTCATATTTTTTCTTCTATATATATATGTTGAGTCGCCCCTCAATCAACAAGTCGTTGTAGTATAGTGGTAAGTATTCCCGCCTGTCACGCGGGTGACCCGGGTTCGATCCCCGGCAACGGCGGATTTTTGTTTTTAAATAAAATGTCGAACTTTAAGTTTTTAACTCAAAAAAACGGATTGTCGTTTACTGCTGTGAAATGGTGTGCCCGCGCGTGATGTGTCTCGCTTTCGCCTGCGTTTTACCCACGAAACATGTGATGTGTCAGTGCTCTAGTCTTTACCCCTTTTCCCTGTTGAGGTGGTGAAACATGTGATGTGTCAGTGCTTTAGTCTTTAATCCTTTTTCCTGTTGAGGTGGTCATGTGGTATACAGTTTCATAGGGCAACTACACACGCAAACACGGCGATACTTTTCCTTTTTTGGGCAAGAAACAGTCATTATATAATAGCTAGGTTTCAACAATGGGGTTGTAAATGTAATTTCATTTTTCAACATTTGACTGGCGTGTTGAAGAGGTGCTGTTTAAAACTCTAACCCACCCCAAGAAGCCAGAGATCATGATTGGCTGATTACTGATTAGCCTATACTTTTCCTATCTTCTCTTTCTCACTCTATTAAAGCCAAACAAATCTTCACCCACTCTTATGAGTTATGACCAGGACCACATTAATTACTTGCTGTTGTTGTTATTATTATTTGTTTTTTAATCCTGATATCATGTTGGGGAAAAAAAATACTAGTCAAGTTTGCGAAACTTATCTTAATAACCGGATGATTTGCAGGTTAAATATTTTTTTTTGGCCCACAAAGAAACAGATTATATTAAAACGAGTAAGAGCTACAAGGTCTTATTCACAATAAACAGAACAACATTCTAAATGAAAACACAAACATAATACAAACATAATAGAATTATCCTTTGGATTGGGCATTTCTACCTCCATCTCAACTGCAAGATTTATTGGTGTAGGATGCTCATGAAGTTTCTTCTCATCCAATTTTAAGTTCTTTCTGCATTGATGACCTTTTGTTGCTGGTTTTAAACTAATAAAAGCAGCCACATTATTGTAATTCACAAAAGAACTTGAAAAATAAGTTATATTCATGATTTTTTATATCGACTTTGTTCATAGTATTAGACTTGATTTTTCTTTATACGATGCATTGAGTTTTTTTTAATTATATATGAAAAATTATTAAGTGAAAAAAAATTAAAATCACACAAAACATGATAAATTTGGTAGAGATTTTTTAAATAAAAAGTGACATGTAATTTAAAAAATATGCATACGATGCTCGTATTAAGGTATTAAAACCCGAACCAGGTATTGAACCGGTCGGGGTATCGGGTTAAAAGTTAATGGGTTAGACCGAGGCAAAACTGGTAAGAAATTGAAGATTTTAGGTTTATAATATGAAATTATAAAGAAAAAATTTAAAAATTTTTCTTTTTTAAATAGGAACCCAGACTGGTCTACCGACCGATTCACCGATTTTCGGGTCAGATCGGCCAATCCGGTCCGGATTTCTGAACCTGGGCTCGTATAGTATCACTTATTACATATAATTATTTATCAGCTCATTTTGGTACAATTATTAATAACATTGATACTAATAATATAAGTACAGTCGCTTTAGTTGAATTTTTTTATTATAATTCATATACTCAGTGATAATAGAGGGTGAAACTTAAAAGGGAGAATCTTTAAAAAAGACTTTAAAAATTATAAAATGATAAATTAGATTTTTTATTAAGAGTTAATTAAAAAAATGTTAAAATAAATGATTCTTAACTTATTTTTTTGAGAAATACATGATTTGTGATTTTATAATTTTTAAGTTCTTTTTTAGGATTCTCCGCTTGCATCTCTCACGCTCTAACTCATCTAGATCTTTTTTTCATCAGGTTTATATTTTCGGGGCCTAACATTAACTTACACAAGTTATTTTGATTCATTCATTCAACAGGGAAATAGCGTGTGTTGTGTGGGTCAAGTCTCAAGTGAGAGGGAAGAAATAAGAAGGGAGGGACTAGAAGGGTAAGACGTGCGTTATGTACTATTACTGTGTTGCCTACCCCACAAAGAAAAATGGAAACTGAAAGGAGAAAAATAAAGAGAAGAAAAGTGGAAAACAAAAGACACTGTGATCTCCTTACCTTCACGCCCCAGAAGAAGCACAACTCAGAACGGGATCCATCGGCAATCGATTCCATCATCATCTTCCCTAAAAATGTCTTCTTCTTCCACTACCAGTGTCCATATCAGCGCCTTGAATGCCATCGTCAACGTCAACTCTCTCTTCACTTTGGCCGTCTTCATCGGTCTCACTTGGAACCCCTACGACCCCACCAACAGTCTCATTTCCGATTCTGACTGCGTCGCTTCTCCTTCCATTGCCCAGAACCTCGTTTCCTTCCATGTCTACTCCTTCAGCTCCTTTCTCTTCTCCAGCCTCGTCGCTCTCGCTCTCAAGCAGGCCATCAGTCTCTCTCGATCTCCCGGTTTCCACTACCCCGCCGAGTTCTTCGCCCACATCAACAAAACGGTTCTCCGCCTCGGCATGCTTGTCTCCGGTGCCGGTTCCGTCAGCGGTTGTGGTTTCTTGATGATGGCCTTGGTCAATGTGGTTCAGATCAAGCTGGGCACTCTTGCTTGTGGCAGCTCCCACACTTACTCTGCTGTCGTCCCGCTCTTCATACTGGTTCCTTCTGCGCTTCTCATTTACGTTTCTGTTGTTTTGTACGCCTTTACTCGCTAGGATTCGTGGGCTTAGCATGTATGTTTAGTTTTCTCAACCAAATCGATCATGTCCTGTCCTATATCTTGTATGATTCGGCTTAGCCCTTTGCGGAATACAAAGTGTCCCGGCCTTGTATGATTCAGCTAAAATTACATTGAATATGAGTTTTCCCCCTTATGCTTCTTCTCATTTTTGCGATACGCTTAGCATTGCTGTGATTTGTGAGAAAAATAATATGAAATTAGGTTTGTGGGGGTTATTGATCACTTGTCATGGCTAAAATCAGCTACTTCTATTTGTGATATGGAGAGTTCGGGAACGCAGCAAAATCATGGGATGGGTCCTGTGAATGATCTTAGAAGTGATGGTTATTTCTAGTTCATTTTACTTACCTGTGGAGCACTTAATCTAACTTGTAATTAGACTATTGTGATTGGAAAAGATACAAATGGTTGTTTGAGTTGATGGCCTCGAATGGAACGTTTCATTATTGTCTATAGTTGCTTCTTCTCCTTCTTCCGGACTTGATCAATAAATTTTGTGCTGAATAACAATTCAACATTCTCATAAGCTACATCTAATTAATTCAATTATCTGCTGGCATCATCAACTATCGTGAGGTAAGGAATCATTTGGATTAGACCTAAGACTAATATTGTTGGAACTAGTGAGACCCCAACTACAGACTGGGTCCGAGATCCCCTATTTTTAAGAGAGATGTGGGGATACTTTATCATGCGGGGTTTTTTATCACATGAATACAGAGACTAAATATTCATGGTTGTGAATGAAGAAATAGGAATGTTTACATTCTTGTGACGTTGCTGACGGTAACAAATGTTGCCGTAAGAGAATAGTACTCTGCCTGAAGCGAAAGTGATAATCTGGTATTATCAAATCTAGACCAGACAATGGGGTTTTCATTTGTAATATTTGTATATAAATAAGCTGACTGATTTTTATGCATAAAGGAACCTATCACAAACCAATATGGATGAGGAAAAATGAAGGTGAAATGACCTTTATAAGATTTAAAATCTCATTGAAGAACAGCATGTATTTTCATTCTTCTCCTAATGGAACCCAAACAAATATGTGAGAAATATAATGGCATAGAGGATCAAGTTAGCGAACAGAGGCAAACTATCAGAATGATGGAGTTTCCTTTGCAGAGGGGGGAAAAAAATGAAAGTGTAGGAAAACAGATAATGGTGCTAAACTGCAAGGGTTATGATATGCTAGTGATCTTCCACCAAGACCATTCATGAATTTATACATTATCCTTTTTTTGGCCAACGAATTTATACATTATGCTACACTTTGATTCTTCCCTGTTTTTAAGCCTCTCTGAAACTGAATTGCCAAAAGCTACCCATCCTAAGAGTAACATGTGTCTCCTGTTTAGTCTGCCTGAAACTGTTATATATGAACTTCACCACAGCCTTCTTATTCTCCACCTCCCTTCCTACATCCTTTAGATCAGGCCTTATTTGGGGCGTATCAACTTCTTTACTATTTGTGACTTTGATTACCTTTCTTTTCCCCACCATCTTCTAAATGAGATAATCGTGTGTGTTTTTAGTCCTCTTATCATCGTTCTGAAACTCTTATACAGCAAGAAAAAGTCTCCCAACTCTTCAGCCATACAGTGGATTTGACATGTGTTTTAGTTGATCACTTACCTGGTAAATATCAATATCGTATGCTGAAGGATACTTTAGATAACATTGTGCCTTTGCCCAAAAAATTTGCTGAATATTTGGAGTGTTTGGTTTACAACTTGAAACAAATTTTAGTACAAAAACCTCCCAGCTCCATTTGTTTTGGACAACTCCAATTTTTTCTGCATGGAGGATTTTAAATTTGTTTGTCTTTGTATTACCTCTTGTCAGGTGAGTGTCACTATCTTATGTTGCATGCTCCTTTTGATATCTGCATGCCTTGCAAAAATATTATCTTCTGTTTGGACTTCAGGTAGTCTTTAATTATGATAAAATTTAGTAGAGCCATTAGTGACGATTGAGTACTTCTGCCTATAAGCGTAATTGATGCAAAATCCACTCTCTCATGTCTTCACTACCATCCCTAGTACAAGTAATGTATTTTGTTTCTCTTATAATACGTGTGGGTTCCATGCTTTGTATGAAGTCTGACAAATGAGTTGCATTAATCATGGCTCATGAGTAATATGGCTTGTTAAAATTTTTATATTATATATAAATTACGTATCTTCTGGAGGGCTTGAATTTAGATTTGTTTAACTCCTCGAGTCCACATTTAGGGATAATAGGTACTACCTCCGGTCCTAAATATAGGACATAGTTTGTAGTGCAAATTGTACTACAAACTATATCCTATATTTAGGACTGGAGGGAGTATTATCTTATAGATGAAAGCAATAGAATCTGGCCGTCCTTGGGTAAAGTAACATCATTACTTTTGTTTATTGCACCCTATTAGTATGATAGCTCTTTGACAAGCCAAAAAGATAACTCTTTACTTACCTGGAACTGGTTCAGTGCGTCATATTCGTTTCAGATTATAGGAGGGCTTAAAGCAGAAAGGGTGAGGTGGCTTATACTTGAAATATTATATATGCGTTGACTTCTTATAAAAAGTATTTGTTCCAAACTTCTTAAGGGCAAAATCCTAATGGAAACTTTGTATGCTATCATTGGCTGAAGAGAGCAAGATAAAGCTTAACCTATTCATGGAGGAGTAGGTGAAGGAATAAATTAGAGTATTTTCCACTAGTGGTAGCTCCGCCATGAATTGTGGACATCACGTACTAGCTCCTTTCTATTACCCAGGTGGAGTATAAAATGCTATCAAGTGAAGTTTCAAGATCAGGATGAAGGAAACCAAGCTCCAATGAATAACATTTTCTTTCTAGTACTTGTGATTCTTGGCTTCATAAACCATAGTGAAGTTTATGGGGCTGGTGAATGCGGACTATCGTCCCCTGACAAAGAGGCTCGGAAACTGGCTCCCTGCATTTCAGCAGCAATGAATGCGAATGCTCCAGTTTCTGATAGGTGCTGCTATCAAATAAAGACACTGGGCCAGAAAATTGCTTGCCTTTGTGCTATTGTGCTTTCTAACACAGCCAAAATTTTTGGAGTCAAGCCAGAAATCGCAGTCACCATCCCAAAACGTTGCAATATAGCTGATCGCCCTTTGGGTTACAAGTGTGGAGGTCTGTGATGCTTCATTGCACTTTCTTCATTTCTGTATGAAATGTTAAAATACTGATCATTCAATTTTCCTTCTGCTCTTTGTTATGCAGATTACTCAGTGCCTTGAAGGGCGTAACAATGGTTGTGAAGGAGCATTTCAAAATATGTGGTGCGGATCTCTTGAAGAATGTGAACTACAATTCACTTTATATCGGTGGAGTCCTATGTTATGTTTAAATAAAATAGCTTAAGCCATGTATATATTGGATAAGCTTCTTTATTTTGTCTCTGCAAAAAAATGATTTACTTGCATTATTTCAGCAAGGAAAAAGGAACAATTTTCTTTTGGCACGGAAGGAAAATGGAACTTATTCAAACTCAGATTAATCCCCGTAATCATAAAACAATGAAGATTAGAGTATACTTACCAATAAATTAATAGTGTCTACGTTTATTTGACAGTAAGATGTCTCATGTTTATGTCTAGTTTACTTTCCGAAAGAACCGATTATGTGCATGTTTGGGAACACTTATTTTTTGAATATAAGTGCTTATTACGCAAGTCGAGATAAAACTCTTCTCACATACTTACCTCGTATACCGTGAATCACGATTTATAAGCATTTATTGTCAAAAAATAAGCTATTCCAAATGAGCACTATATGATCCACATCACAGAGTAAGAATCAAAATTTTCAGTGTTTGATGAAGATTAAAAGTTTATGCCAATTGCCAAGTAATTTAACCACAGTGGATATAATCTAGTCTTTGTTTGGCATCTGCTTCTCGGACAAGAGAACTTTTAATTTAAGTAAATTGAAGTTTTAGCATCATGCGGTTTCAATTAGAAGGTAAGATTTATTTATGAATTTTCTAGGTAATAACCAAGTATAAAACAACTTCTAAATGTTATAATTTGAGGATAAAATATCCAGTAAAAACTTGCCTTTTATTGTGATCACTTTGACTTTCGTCAACTGGAAAAAAAAAACACTTCTGTCTAACTTTGACTTAACCATACCAATCGTGATGAAAGCCTGACTTTGCCCTTTTCTTATTGGAAAAATACAACAAAATAGCATTTGAATTACGAAAATTTTGAAATGACTACTAAATTGCCAAAATGACAAATAGATGATTTGGTAGATATAATGGACTCTTCAAAGCTAGCTAGTCCTAAAAAAAAAGCTCTGAGTGTTTGAAAAGCTCTCTCTTGAATATTGCGCTTTCTTCACTTCAACCGGAATGGATGACCAAGACCACCGGAAGCTTCCACCGGACCGGCCCTCTGATATCCTAGTCAGTGGTAGTGTCAAGAAACCACGAAACAATTCAACCCGCATTACTATGGACACATCTATGCCTGAGGATCATTCTCCAACAGCTGAGATCTCCAAGGCGCATGTTGAGATTCAAAGTCAGATACCTCAACCAAATGCTATGTCTTACAAAGCTTCATTAGTGGGGTTTAATGGTATAGCAAATGGTAGTGAAAATATGGAAGAGGAGGATCTTATTTCTGATATTGTTAACAGGGAATGGGATTTACCTGAGCTCTCTGAGGAGGTACGTGAACTGATGCAAACCCACCCAGTGGTCCCAGTTACGGCTGAGGAATATAACGATTGGTGCCGGCCATGGAATGCGGCTTTGATTCTAACGGTTTTAGGCAAGAGATACAATGTTTATGCACTAAGGAATCACCTTAGCCGTCTCTGGCATACCTCTGAATTTGACATTGTGGATATGCCAAATAATTACTTTCTTGTGCGTTTTCTACAGAAAGAGGGGTGGGGGAAATTATATCAGCAGGTCCTATATGAGGGCCCTTGGGTGGTGCAACAGCACACCATATTGGTACAAAAATGGTCCCCTCAATTCGACCCGTATAACAACCCACTCGGCAGAGTCATTACCTGGGTAAGGATACCCAATGTGCCAATGCAGTGCTACAACAAGGATTTTATTACAAGGTTGGGAAATTGTATTGGCAAAACAATGAAGGTGGATCTACTCACCCCCTCGGCCTCTGTTTCAGAATCGGCAAGAATCGAGCGCGGCAAGTATGCGCGGATCTGCGTGGAGCTTGATCTCCAAAAAAAGCTGGTTCCAAGGGTGATTGCCGCGCACTCGATATACCAAGTTGAGTATGAAGGGCTTGGGACCATTTGTTTTTCTTGTGGCCGCTACGGTCACCGTAAGGAGCTGTGTCCCTGGGCTTATTGTAGCTCCGAGCAACCAACTCAACCAGCAGCGTCAACACACGCGGGATCATCCACGGCAGCATCACAGGTTAATAGAGATATACCTCGACAAACTGAGGTTCCATTGAATAAGCCCAGCATCGAATCTCCATTTGGGGAATGGATGATCGTGGGTAGGCCGCGTCGACTCCGTCCTCCGAGTCGGAAAACCCAGGCAGGGGGTGCGTCGGACAAGGGGATTCAAAATTTTTCCAGTGGGACCATGCGTTCGGTGCGACCTCCGGCGAGTGGCAGCGGCAGCACGAGGTTCGACGTTCTAGCCGACCTAGGGGTGGAGGATGAGAGAGTGATGGGACGCCATGGAACAGAGGAGCAGGGCGCGGACCTTACCTTGGGTTCAGACCAGCGACGCCATTCTCGGGATGAAGTCCGAATGATCTCTGGGCAACAAAAAGAAGGGCATTTGCCTAAGGAGATTGGAAGAGAAAAAAAAAAAAGGGGGAGTGGGCCAGCTATGCGTGTTGGGCCGGTGCAAGGAGGGAAGGGAACCAATTACAAGGAAAAAAACTCAATGGGCCAGGAAAGGGATAAAAAACGTGATGGACATCCTAAACCCCAAATGGGCCGTAGAGAGCATTTAGTGGTGGGTGGCACCCTAGCCCAAGTTGATAATTCAGCCATATTATCACCTCAACAACACATTGGCCCACACACACAACCTATTCTTTTATTGGAAGGCCCTAGTCACAAGGATTTGACCAACAATGATGCCTTTACTAAGGAAAAGTGTGAGCACAGTCTACATGTTGCCCCAAGCAACGGTCTCATGGCTTCGTTGTCCACTTCGCTTGATGATGATATTGGGGATGATTTCATGGAGGCTACGCTTGAGAATGGACATCCACATGCTATGGCCGAGTATCACAGACGAGCCGATATGGTTCTTGGTGACAAGTAAGTCGCAATTTTGTCCCTTTATTTATAATTTTAATATTATGATAATTGCTTCCTGGAATTGTAGAGGTGCGGGGGGTAGGAATTTCCCTCGCATTGTCCGTGATTTAGTTCATGTTAATAACATTGATATTTTGGCTTTGATGGAAACCCGTGTTAGTGGTCATAAGGCGGAAAAGGTTACTCGTAAATTAGGATTTAGTCATTGGATTAGATTGGAGGCCACTGGTTTTGCGGGAGGCATTTGGATTTTGTGGGATGACAGTAAAACTCGAGTTGATTATTTATTTTCCACTACCCAATTGGTTCACTGTAAAGTGTTGGATAAACAGACGAATGATTCTTTTATTGTAACATTTGTCTATGGAGAACCTGTGGTTACCAGGAGAGAGAATTTATGGCATACCTTGCAAGCGATTGCTCAGGTTGTTGAGGATGCTTGGATGGTGATTGGGGACTTTAATACCTTCCTGTCTCCTGCAGATAAGGTTGGAGGTTCTCCGCCTTCTTTTCGGGCCATGGCTCAATTTTCAAACTGTATCAATGCCTCGAATCTGCTGGAAATACCTATCACTGGAGAAAGGTTTACATGGGAAAAACAAGGGATTAGAGAGAGACTGGATTGGGTGTTTGGCAATCTTGACTGGGAACTCCGACATCCTCAAGGAAAGGTCTTCCACCAACTCCGCTACAAGTCTGATCATCGGCTTGTGCTTGTCTCAAGTGGTGCCAACCCCCCGAGACAGAGCACCAAACGTCGCTTTTCTTATCATCCTATTTGGGCATCAGAAGAGAGTTTCTCTGCGGTGGTCTGCCAATCTTGGGACAATCGAAATTGGACTCAGGGTAAATTGCTTTTTGAAGAAGAAGCCTCCAAATGGAACTCCAATGTTCTTGGCAGCATCCCTAGGAAAAAAAGACATCTCCTCCATCGATTAGAAGGAATAGACAGAGCTAGACATAATAATGCCTCTAATGGACTCTTCAAGCTTGAAAAACAGCTTTGGCAAGAATATAGCAAACTGTGTGCCCAAGAGGAATTTATTTGGTATCAAAAATCTCGATGTAAATGGCTTGCTTGGGGGGACAAAAATACCAGTTTTTTTCACGCTTCTGCCCAGATTAAACGGAAAAAGCAACGCATTGAAGCCCTCCAAGATGAGGATGGAAGATGGGTTACGGACTCGGCATCTCTGAGAGACATGGCTGCCACGTTTTTTAAAGAGCTTTATACTAGGGATCGTCTGGTTCCGGACTCCACACACTGGTATGCTAATTTCCCGCCATTACTTTCCACTGATGACGCCCTCATTCATAGGGATGTGGAGGATACGGAAATAAAGAATGCTGCTTTTCTGATTGGAGCCTTAAAGGCTCCTGGCCCGGATGGACTACAGGCACATTTCTTTCATACCCAGTGGACTCACATTGGAGCCAAGGTGTGTCAGCTTATTCGAGAGATTTGGTATCATCCAGAAAGAGTCAAGGATATCAATCACACCAACATCGTCCTCATCCCAAAAGTTGATAATCCCATGACCCTTAAGGACTTCCGACCTATCTCTCTTTGTAATGTGATCTTTAAGATCATTCCAAAGATTATTGCAGAGAGAATGAAGAAAGCCATGCAATACTTGATTCAACCCCAGCAATGTGGTTTCATTGCAGGCCGCCAGAGCTGTGATAACGTTATTATCGCGCAGGAAGCTATCCACACAATGCGGAATAGGCGAAGGAAACAACCAGTGGTTGCCATCAAGGTTGACATGGAAAAGGCTTATG
The DNA here is from genome assembly GCA_963242795.1 of Inga leiocalycina. Taxonomy (NCBI): domain Eukaryota; kingdom Viridiplantae; phylum Streptophyta; class Magnoliopsida; order Fabales; family Fabaceae; genus Inga; species Inga leiocalycina. The sequence goes on from OY725325.1 coordinate 15,532,507, forward strand.
ACCGACTGGATTGGAAGTTTTTGCACTCCACTCTTCTAAGTGTTGGTCTGAAAGAAGGATTGGTTAACCTCATCATGGCATGTACCTCCTCGGTGTCTATGAAAATTCTTTGGAATGGCACAGAATCCCCAGAGTTCAGCCCTACCCGTGGAGTTCGTCAAGGTGACCCCCTAAGCCCTTACCTATTTGTTTTATGTATGGAGCGCCTGGGTCAGTTGATCGATAGAGAAGTACGGGAAGGTCGTTGGAAGGGACTTCGTTTCAACAGGCATACCCCTACAGTTTCGCATTTGTTTTTCGCAGATGATCTGCTTTTGTTTGGCGAGGCCACCGGGGACCAGATCGGATTAATGCGGGATACGATGCGAGCTTTCTGCGATGTCTCAGGACACCAAATAAGCTTAGCCAAATCGAAAGCCTTCTTCTCCCGCAATATACACTTTAATAGGGCTTTTGAATTAAGCCAAGCTCTGGGGGTGGGAATCACAGGAGATCTTGGCAAGTATCTTGGGGTTCCACTTCTACATCATAGATCTACTAAGGCCACTTTCTTCCCCATCATACAGCGAGCCAAAAAGAGACTGACAGGTTGGAAAGGGCGATACCTAACCATGGCAGGCAGAACAGTTCTTGTGAAGACCGTTTTATCCGCTTTGCCGAGTTACCAAATGCAAACCATGTTGTTACCTAAAGGGATACTGGAGGAATTGGAGAAAGTGGGTCGCAATTTCATATGGAACCAAGGCCAACAAGGTCGTAAAATGCATCTTATCTCCTGGGACCAGATTAAACAGCCTAAAGAAGAGGGAGGATTAGGGATTAGAGACCTCCAGACACAGAACCAGGCTTTCATCATGAAGCTCTGCTGGGGCCTTTTAACACAACCTGATGCATTTTGGGTCCGCTGTCTAAAAGGGAAGTATGGATGTGGGGATAGCATCTATCCCATGGTTAGGAAAATCTCGAATTCCTCGAGTGTGTGGCGTAGTATTGCTACAGTTTGGGATAATTTTTATGGTGGGATTGGGAGAACATTGCGGAGTGGCACAACCGCTAATGCCTGGTGGGACCTATGGACCCCACTGGAGGAACCTCTAATCCATCTGGTCACCCATAATCTTCATTGCCTTGACCCTTGTGCTAAAGTTAAGGACTTTGTCCTACCTACGGGAGGGTGGAATCTCTTGAAATGGAAGGAATTCCTTCCAGACTGGGTAGTTAACATTATCATTCGGAGTCCTCCGCCATGCGCCACGGGAGACGATCCCTTCTGCTGGAGAAATGCGTCGGATGGTAAGTTCAGTGTTCGGGCTGCATATAGTTTCATATCTACTCGACGGGATAGGAATGGCTCGACTCTGTGGAAGAAGCTGTGGAAATTATCTGTACCGGAAACAGTGAAGATGTTTTTCTGGCAGGTTATTCATGAGAGACTGCCTACCAATTCACTCAGAGCTAGGAGAGGATTATCAGACAGTGAGGAGTGTCCCTTTCAGTGTCGACAACCTGAAACCATTATTCACATTCTTCGTGACTGTGAATTTGCGAGAGTAGTGTGGCTTCAGTTTATTGCTCCTAACCATCGTTTTAGTTTTTTTAATTCTGATTTGCAGATTTGGATCAAGGATAATTTGTCACTTTCTTTGGGGAAGACTTATTATCGACGCTGGCCGTGGACCCGCCTATTCAGCATCATCTGTTGGCTCTTATGGAAAAACAGATGCCATGGTGTCATGGAGGGAGTCCGGGCCCAACCTAATGAAGTAGTTCACCGGGGTATGTATCAGATCATGGAATCTGCCACTTCGGACAGTTTTCAACACCAGATCTTTGGGTACACTGGTGGAGACGACCATTCCTGGGAGCTACCCCCGGACGGATATGTTCGCCTAGATACCGATGGTTCCGTTGATGCCCACCACAATGCAGCATGCGGAGGACTAGTACGAGATCAGAGAGGCAAGTGGGTCCTTGGTTTCCAGCGAAGATTAGGGTTTCTTCCACCAACCACTACTGAAGTGCTAGCATTATGCCAAGGTCTACAGTTATGCCATCAGTATGGTTTTCCGAGAGTCATTGCCTACACGGATTCACTCGAGGCATATCAGATGATTATGCAGGATAGCGGTCTTCACCACCCGCTGAGGCTCGAGATTAATGCAGTTAGGGATTTGCTCTACTCTGACTGGGACGTTGAACTTCGATACACGCCGCGTCACGCAATTAGGTGTGCAGATTACTTGGCCCGGGACGCTCAGAACTTGGTTCAGCGGATGGTTATTTTGCCAGTTCCTCATCCCGCATGTATCCCTCTCATGCAGGAAGACTTGCTCTAGTCCTTTTGACTTGTTTTGATTTCTAGTAGGTTTTTGTAACTATTCTCCAAGCTAGCTTGGCCATTTCATGTATCAAAAAAAAAAAAAAAGATATATGGGATTTTGAAGTTGGATTATTGACAACTTGAAGATAATGACAGCTTAGGAATGATAATTAGCAACTTGGATATATATAGTGATAATTTGAGGAGCTCAAATTATTAATCTTTATATCCAAATTCTTATACTTAAGTTGTTAATACACAAACTTTAAAATTACATATTTTTATTGATTGTTTATTTATCCTTTTTCTATTTTAACAAACAATTTGGTTTTTATTTTTTAAAATTCAAATGGTATTATCATCTTCCTTTTCTTATTTATATCTCTTTTTAATTAATTACCGTATTTAATTGCTTTGTATTTATCTTACTGTGATGATTCGATTGGGTCGTCCTTTACCTCCATCCTCCAGTCCAGAGTACTGTTTACTCTATCCATCTGCTTCCCCTGCACCTTCATAAAAATCCATCGTCGCTTCTTTCCTTCCTCGTTTAAAACCTAGCGCCTTCTTCCCTCGCTTTAAACCAATTTCACACAACCCGCGAGAAAAAACCCTGCGACGTTCATTTCTTTCTTCCGTAGTTTCATCAGCGGCTCACCGTCTGAACTCGTCTTCCTATCCCGCCATCTAAGCCGTCACCTAGCGAGGTTCGTTCATCTGTCGTCTCTTCCATTAATCTTTCTTACTGATTATTGTGATTTTTCACCGTGCTGCTCTATTCTCCCCGCTTTCCAATAGAAATCAGCAATCGTCATTCAAAAGAATGGTTACACACTTTCGCTAATGAAATGTGCTGCTATTTAAAATACTCCATTTTTCATTTCTTGGTCCGAATCACACTTCTTGCTCCTCTTTTGTCTATGCTGTACGTTTTTGAACTGGGATACAGGAACTTTGTTGGTAACATGAATGTTAGCTACATTTTCCTTTTTTGTTTTTTTAATATATTTTCATTCATTTTACTAAACTAATTGAATTTTGGAGCTAGCTTAGTTTCTGCAATTCACAAGAGTAATCGTATGAAATACTGAAAATATATATGGAGCTACGCTTTGAATGTATTAAATCTTTGTCCATGGATAATTCGTGCCCAGCCTACCAAATGAAAAGAAACAGTTTCTTGTAACTTTGAAGTAATGAATTTTGACTGGATTTTTTTGTGAAGTTTGCTTGTTATGTTGTAAAATTTCTAGAATCGTTATAATAAATCGTACATGTAGACCCAGTGTTAATGTAATTTAGTTACATGCTCAAAGGATTACTTCTTTCTTTTGCATCCATATGCTATTCAATTATTCTATTTCTCATAGCTATTAAATATCTATGCAAAACTCTTTCTCTCAGTTACAAAAGTGAGTCCCCCCCCCCCCCATTTTATAAACCTTTTTCTTTTAAGAATTATTGGTCATTTTCTAATTTTTGAGGGGGATGCGTATGGGTAGAACAATCCCGGCTGGTTTGAACATAGGGAAGATGAGAAAAACCTACAGGAATGGGGCAAGCTATAGGTGAACGTAGTGGGGGTGGATGGCAAAAAAGTGGCTTGAATTTGGCCCATTGCCATCCCTAACTTGCAACCAGATCATCCTTTTGTTCTTTAATGGGTTTTTAATCAGAAAATTTGATGCATCTTGTTTTTGGATTGAAACCTTGTTTTGAAATCATGTTTGATGTTGTTTTTTAGGTTGTTTAGTTTTGATAGCTGATGCTGGGGATTACTTTTTAAGATGGATCTCCGCCATGTTGGATGCGAGCTTTTACCCAGACCCCTTAGCCAATCCTCAGCTGGCCTCCAACTTTCCTTCTTGAGACCATTCTCAAACCCTTTCTGCAAGGCCCCCAACCTACAATTCCAAACACCAAAACATTTTGTAGTTGTCTCATTTTCCCAAAACCCTAAACCAACTTCTACACTCTCAATTGTCAGCCAAAATCCTCTATATACTGCTCAAAATAATGAATGCGAGCGAGACGTTCGGTCCTTTGCAGGTCGGAAGAAGAAATCTGGTGGTTCCTCAACTGGGCGTGAAGGCAAGGCTGATTTCCTCCGTCAGTTGAGGCGTAAGCCTAGGCAGAGAGCTAAGAAATATGCCGAGTCCTTTTTCTACCGCTTGAGAAATCCAAATGGGAACTATCCTGATAACTTCTCTGAGGATGAGCTTCAACAAATTGGTCTTGGGTATGATCGGTTTGTCAGATTTATGGACAAGGATGATCCAAATTTGCGTCACCCATATGATTGGTATAAATATGGCCAATTTGGACCCTACTCATGGCGAGGAGTTGTTCTGGGTGACCCAGTTCGTGGTAGATTTACTGATGAACGTGTGACAATAATAAGTGAGGTTAAGGATCATGAGGAGTGGGAGAAAATTGAGCAATTTGAAATGGCTTCTGAATTTGGGAAAAGAGTGAAGCAGATGGATGAAAGTAAAGGATTCAAGCACTTTTGGGTATTCGTGAGGCACCCGAGGTGGAGACTTTCTGAGTTACCTTGGCAGCAGTGGACGTTGGTTAGTGAAGTAGTCCTTGAAGCTGGTAAGCAGAGGTTGGATAAGTGGAGTTTGATGGGTAGGCTTGGCAATAAGGCAAGATCTTTGATAACACAATGTGCAGCATGGATGAGACCTGATATAATATATGTAAAGCGGCCGGTGTATCAATGTAGGTTTGAGCCACAGGATAACTTTTTTAATGCACTTATTCCATTCCTCGATCCCAGCACAGAAAATGATTATCTTTTTGAGTTAGAAAATGATGATGGGACTGTTGAATTGTGTACTTATTATGGTGGGTTGTGTAAGATTGTGAAGGTGAGCCAAAAAGCATTCGTTGATGATGTGGTCAATGCGTATCAGAAATTGAGTGAGGAGAAAAAGTCAAAATGTCTAGAATTTTTGTTGAAGAATCATCCAGTTCTGCTTTTACATCCATATACAAAGGAGTGGAAAGCTAAGTTGGAAGAGATGGAGCTGGGCTGCGATGCTCCTGAAGATAATACTGCTGATGCTAGTGTTGATGATTCTGGTGAAACTGAGATCTTAGATTGGATTGAGGATGATGAAGGACGTGTTGATGGTGAAGGCATTACTGAAAATGACGACGACGACGAGGAGGAGGAGGAGGAGGATTATGGTGATGGTGGCGATGACAACCAAGATCTAGCTATGGACGTGGAAGATATTGGAGACAACGAGGAAGATACATTTGCAGAAGAGGATGAGGATAAGATGAGTTGGAATGAGAAGCTTCAAAAAGCCCTTGGTAGTGGAGAAGCAATGGAAAAGCTGGCAAAGGAGAGTTTAGAGTTCACCTCAAAGTTATACAAGGAACACTCAATGACAGGAGTGGGCGAGGGAGAACAGAAGCAATCATCAGATGGAGATGAAACTGCGTTGAGAGGCAAGTGGGCGAAGGTTAGTCCAGATGAGTGGAAGTATGCCGGGATCGGTCCATGGAGGAAAAAGGTCAAGAAGAGCAGGCTTCCTCCAGAGTTGTTTTTGCGAGCAGCTGTTAGACCATTTACGTACAGGAATCTGGTTAAAGAGATTGTTTTAACAAGGCATGCAATTTTGGATGGTGACATAGGTAGGAAGGTTTAAGCTGGTTTGCCTTTCTAGGGAGGGTATGTTGGTGTAGGATTTGTTTGATATGGTAGCACCCAGTTGCTTGAGGCAATATTAGTTGTTGTCTTCTGCACTTCATTAAACATGAAAGCTATATAAAGTTTATACTTTGTTCATTCGATTTCGCTTTTGGGACATTTAGATTATAAAGAATCAGCTTGCCTTCTCATTTCTTAGGTTTACTGGCATTTTTTGAAGGAAGATTTTATGACTTTTCTATAGGACCTAGTGCCTCATCTATGTTGGTTTTTCTTTTTGAAACCTGTTGCCTAGAGGGGCAGGGTACAATCACTGGCTACCACGACCAGATCAATGCAATCAACAGGTGGGGAAGATGATAAACAATGAACATCAAAAGAGAGATCTTAAGAGAGAAGGCTTCTTTGTAAATGAGCAGAAGACTTCATTTTACTTGATTTAATCTTTGATTAATATTTATAAGAGCATTTACAGTTATGTTTACTTGTCATGTGTGCACGTCAGATCTAATGTAGCATGTATATGTTGACTGTTGTTCAAAAATTGTGAAAAACTACTCCCTCCGGTCCTAAATATAGGACATAGTTTGTAGTGCAAATTGCACTACAAACTATGTCATATATTTAGGACCGGAGGTAGTATGTTATAACTTTTATTCAATGGAAAGTAGATGGAAAAGAGGGGTTAAAAGTTTTTAATTATTATTTTTATTCTTTTATCTAACATATCGTGTTTATTAAAATTTTATAATCTCATTTTTTCAATTCTTTTAAATTTAACTCAAATTTTTTCTCCTCTCGTCTCCAAATCCCTCCTATCAAACAACCCTTTAATATGAACCTCCTAAAATATCACTTTTTGCCGGGCAATCCCATACCGCTGTTTTGTTTTTTTTTGCCAACCATACTGCTATTATTATTATAGTTAGAAGTAGAAACATGTAGCATGTTACACGGATTTTCTTTTTTCATTTATTGTTAAAAAATAATTTTTTTACCAAATTATTTTAATTTTAATTATACATTATTTTGGTAAAAACAATTACATGAGAAATAATATATTTTGTTTGACTCCATAAGGATATTATAACGACTGTGATATTTGCCTTTCCCCCTATTTTCTCCTGCAACTCCTTTTTTATCTTCAATTTTTCTCGTCTTCTTTTCTTTTAACCATTCTTTTAACATTTCTGTCCGTCCAAAGGTCTCTCTTGCGAGATGTTAGTGAGCAAAGAAACTGAGGAACAGAATTGGGCTGATGAAATAAGCAAAACCAAGGAAGTGAGCAGAGATCAAAGATTGCGGAAGATAAACCAAATCGGGTAAGATGGAGATAATAACAGACCCAGTCATTGAAGTTGCCAATCTGGTAGAATTTATGAATATATCCTACTTTTAGGGTCCGTCTGGGAAAGCGTTAGGATCACAAAAACAAAAATGACAAAAAAGCCCAGTTAGAGACAAAATGGTCTGTTTGGAAAGGATTTTTACAGATAGGCTTTTCCAAAAAAAAGCTTTTTCTGTTAAAAACCGCCTCTAGCTACTTTTAAAAAAAAAGCTATTTTTGGTCATTGTTAATTCAAATACAAATCAAATTACAATATGATTTTTATTCTATCTTAAATTTATAAAAATCATATTAAAAAAAAAAATACTGACGACTCTAAGTTAGCCATATTTAGTTTATGCCCATAAACCGTTTGAATCAATGTCTCTATGTCCATTTTAAATTTTGTAGTACCCCGAACTTCTAATATTATTATTTAGACCTTGCCGATGGTTTCCATCCTTCTAATACCACTGACCCTGTTCCCTGTTCCGTCATTGATATTTTCTTCATAAGAACGAATCTTTAGGAAATCGTATACTTTTTAAACCTTGAAATTAAGAAGGATAAGTACCTGAGACAGAATAGATCAGCTGGAAAAGTATTTGAAAAATTTTACTCCCTCCGGTCCTAAATATAGGATAAAGTTTGTAGTGTAATTTACACTACAAACTTTGTCCTATATTTAGGACCGGAGGTAGTAATTACTGGGGTTAAGAGGCATTCATCACTGGATGTTACCATAGGGGGGTTCTGGGGTCCATAAAATATGGCCGAAACGATGATGATGATAATGTCAAGGTACTAGAGGCCAAATCTCAAAACAGTGAAACTCCACATCCTTGTACTCTACCATATTCTTTGATCTCTCATACTTGTCAATTTGCTTACTACTAACTCGGTTTACTAATTCCCCCAGCCACTTATCCTCACACTCCAACACATTTCCACCTCATACTTGTACCCTACCATCCACTACCCTCTCCACACAGACAATGACAGATACATGCACAACACACAACATACATGTGTCTACATACATATTTGTCTTCTCCCCTTAAAATCTTCACATTTAGATATTTGTCTTCACCCCTTCAATCTATATTTCAAGCAGATTATGAGTCCTTGATTTACATAGAGTTTGAGAATCTTTACTATTTATAAATCTTATAATTAAAAATCCATCGGTATTGTAATTTCATAGTTGGAGTAGTACTGATAAACTTATATAAGGAAAGGTGGGAGTGGCTCCTATGAAAGAAAAATTGATAGAAAATCGTTTGATGAGATGGTTTGTGTATGTACAGAGAAGGCTATTGGATGCGCCAGTGAAAATGGTAGATCAAGTTGTTTGTATCGCAGTTAAAAGGGATAGAAGAAGACCGTAGAGAACTCTCGATGAGATTATTGAGAGAGATCTTTTAATTAACAATTTATTTAGAGATCAGATTTGATTTTTGACAGAACTCAAGACGTCGTTTGATCCATGTAGCCGATTTTACCTAATGGGATTAAGGTTCTGTTGTTGTTGTTGGAGTAATTCAAATGAACATATAATACAAGGAGGCACGTATGTACACACACAAGACAGGGAAACTTGATATTAGCCATAGGGAGCTACTACAATATCTATGTCCTTAGGTCTAAAGGACTATATGGTATATACAGTACACATACAATATGTTTCAAGTCTACAGGTTAAGATTAGCTATACCCACACATGAAACCTTTTTCCCGGAAAAAAAAAATCAAAAAGAAAACTAGAATACTATTATTAATATCAAGGTCTTTTGGCTGCTGTTGGATCAGTTGATTACCAGCTGCAGTAGCCATTAGGGACTCTCCTTGAAAACAGTACTTCGTATTGTCAAAGTCCTACGTATAGTATGCTGCACTATGTTTTATTTGCGTAAACCTGCCAACACTATCCTGGAAAATAAAAGAAAAGAAAAACATATTTAGAAAATGTTAAAGGCATGTAGCAACTAGCTATAGTCGCAAATCAATTACGTTGATATACCTGGTCAGGACGGTGGGATTTTTAATAGTAATATATATCGGGTTGAGCTAATAATAAAGGGAGCCTGCAAAAACACAGGAACTTAAAAGTTTAGTTCTGGTGAACAATATTTAGTTACTCTTTTGCTTTCTAGATTCTTTCAAATCTTTTGATCACTTGGTCTACTGTACCTTGCCACCAATTTCCTCTTGAAGCGCTATTTGGATTGTCCCCGTTGGGATCATCATTATCCGAATCTTTCTTAACCTGCAAATTTAAATTCCAAATCTTTATGTTACATATAATTTGGCCGGTTGATCAAAATATTGTCACGGGAAAAGATTAATGCAAGAAATTAATATATGCGTATATAGTTGCATTTGTGGACTTCCAATTTATTACAATATTTTATGGATGCATAAATTGATGAAAAATATAACAAAATTTTGAAAAGGTGTTTCACTTTTATTACTTACTTTATTGAAACAACAAAGATAATGTTACATCATCATAATATAGACAAACCATCTAGTTATTTATAAATTACATTCATAACTAATCACAAAATAACAATCCCATATGAATAGCTAGTTTTCATTAAACAGATTTTCATATACCCTTATAAGTCAACAATAATATCTTATAGAGACCATATAAAGAAGAACAATTAGAAAGAAGCTAACATTAGGGTGGGAATCAGTGGTCCTGCATTTTGGGAAGTAAGTTTCTTGACCGCCATAGTAGATGGAAGAGGTGTAGTAGTTGCTGGGCTCCATTTTACTCTCATTCTGATAATTCTTGCCAGATACGCCACCACTGCTTTCACCTTTGCCACCTGACACAAAATCCAACTGAGGGATCATTTCCATATAAATTCAGACATGTTGGACTAAACCCCAAATATGTACACAACATTTGAGACCAGAGACTGTGCAGATCCGTCTATATGGACTGAACAAGGCGTGTATATATATATAGAGAAGTATGAACTGCAGTAGTGGACATATACTGAACTAATAGCTATAAATAACCCATATGGGTCTTAGTCGTAAAAAAGGAATAAAAAGGTGTTAGAGGAAATTTCCGGACGAACCTAGCGCTCCATAATTTTTTCCTCCCACATCTTGCTTTCTCGAGTCATTCCCTCCTGCCTGAGTTAAAAAAACAGTATCAGATTCAGTGTATGACTATATATATATATATATATATAAATATATTGTACTATCTCTGTGGTTCTAATTATAAGATAAAGTTGACTTTTTTGGAGAAATTAAGGAAGCCAATTAAATTACTTTAGAGTGTTTATATTTTTAGTATCCTTAGATTATATATTAGTTTATTAGTAAAATTAATTAGTTTGGAGAAAAAAATAAAAATATAAATATTCTAAAGTAATTTAATTGGCTTCCTTAATTTCTCCAAAAAAATCAACTTTATCTTATAATTATAATTAGCACCGGAGAGGGAGTAATAGGCAAATACCTCACAGCTAAAATCAGATAATATACAGTGCCCCAAAATGAACTATTCTGTGAATCAGATAATACAAGCGGCATGCATGCTACACACACACACACACTAACTTAGCAAATTATAGTCGCAGAATATATATATATATACATGATTACTTGGAGAAGCATCATCTTTATGGTGTATTGTGCAGAAAAAGCATAATGTCACCGTAAAGGTGAAGCCGGGTCCATTGACCTTGGAAAAAAACTAGATATAGGGGTAAAAGAACAGTTTTTGAGTGACCAAACCACTAGTACTAAGTATGCTTTGACAATAGTATTCAGAAAGGAAGAAACATGAAGGGTACTAAATTGAGAGCAAAAGGATCGATGCATACAGGAAGAGGAAACATGGAGCCGAAGATGCTGGAGGAAGAGGATGAAGATGGTTCCTTGGGACCAAAAAGCTGATCAAAATTGGTTGATGAAGCAGAAGAGGACCCTCCAACATGGTTTTTGCTGTTGTTCTTGTTCTCCATGGGAATTGAAGAAGAAGTACAATAATAATATTATATCAAGGAAGGAGCTTTCTCTTTCGGTGTCAACTAACGAACAAAACTACTAGTAGGATGATAAGTATGGGGGTGTAACGAGAAAAAGGAGGGAAAGGGATAAGATTTGCAGGGAAAGTGGCAGAAAGCACGTGAAGATAGAAGAAGAGGATGTGTATATATGAAATGAAGGATATATTATGGTGAGAGTAAGTAATTAGGGAAGGGCTATTTATAAGGCCAAAAAATATGCTGCCACCCCCACCCATGTGCTCTCATTCAATTCCATCCTTTTCCCTCGTCGACACATGGGTGCCCTTATTGGGTCCCAAGTGGACTCGATGCCTGCCGCCAATCCAATCTGCCACGTGTCCCCTCAAAATCTTTGACCTCATCCATTACTCCTGTCTGCTCCTTCCATTTCTTTCTTTGAGGAGCCTTCACAATCACTCACTGAGACCACCACCTCAACTAGCCTCCAACATTATCATAGGATAAGGTCTTAAGGATGTGTTTACCTGATTGCCCCGTTTGGGTTACAATACCAACCGTTTTGCTTCCCATGAGATCAGTAGTGTTAATTTTGGAATTGTTTTACTTGTCCTCGCGAATTCATAAAGATCATGAATCTTAGCATACTTTATATTTTGTTCTTTTTTCCATTTATGATTTATGATTCTACTTGGATCACTCATATAACTATATATCATTGATGACTATCATAGTATGTACATGGCTATTGGTTTTTATATTCTCTTTATCCTTAATATAAGAAATATTTACCTAATTTAATTAGATTAAAAAAGTTAGTTGAATTACTAATATGATATGCATTTTTTAAAATATCATATTCATATTTTTTAATTCTCTCATTTTCTCTTCTCCTTGATTACTATTGAGGGGGGCAATGATAGCGGGTAAATTAGAGAAATATTGACAACAATGAAAACTATGGTCTATATAAGACCATGAATTTTCTAAATATATATATATCTTATATTAAGGACAAGAGGGAGTATTTAGTTTTTAAACTTACTGCTCTTGTTATGTTATTTTATTAGTATTGTTTTCAGTTGGTTGTTGATTTTGAGGGAGGCTCTGATCGATGATGATTAAACTTGAAAGTAGAGGGGAAGGCAGAGACATAATAATGATGATAAATTTTTTTAAAGGGAAGTGAATAAAACCATTGTCATTGGTTTAGCGTGATGGGGTTAGGTCCCTTAAGCTTCGTCTAGGGTTTAAATAATGGAGCTACTAACTTGGGAGGGTCAACTCCTTTATATGCCTTTGCAATACCCGAATCCGGTTTAGTTTGGGCCTATGTAGTTTCCCATCACATGGTGCTGACCTGGATACCGGTTGCAAACAAACCAAAAAAGAAGTGAAGAAATAGTGATACTATGTACCTAGACATAGTCGAGAATGTTCCATATGCATATATATCAGTTCTGTGGATACAGTTCATATCTTCATTTTTATGGAACCTAAAATAGTTTAATGAAGGGGTTATATATTCATCATGCATGTTTGTTTGTCGTAATCCCTAAAAATCGAATGAATAAAGAAAGTTGAGATGCCACCAAACTGATTTTGGTTCTCTTTGGTCTTTAGGGTGTCATGGCGGTGGCCAAGGTGGAATATTTAAGCTAATTAAGCCCACCTAAATTCCTATGATTATGCAACTTAACAATTAATCGTTCAATTTTTTTTTTCAATTTAAGATTTTGGTACAATTGGGATATGAAAAAAGTTAATCTTCTAAAGTTATCAAGTAAAAAATTGTTGAAGTTATTTTGTGAAAGACAAATTTAGGTTTTTCACTGAGCATGAAAAAGATCCGAGTCTCTCTAGTTGGATAGTGGTTCATTTTTCAACAATATCTATTTAATATTATTGTTCAAGTAACCTGGGAATCATTAGCCTCATTGGATGGTGACCATAATTTATTACACAAAATGGACTTTTTCAAATTTCTGGGAAATCCTTGTTTGGAAAGATAAAAAGCTAAAAGGTGATTAGGCCTACAAAAGAATAATTCATGAGAGTATAAATCACTTTTCATGATATTACAAAAAATTTAATAAGAAGGATCAAGGAATCAAGATCAACTAAAAGAATTAAGTACTCCCCATTTAACAATATATTGGAAAAAACAGTTAAGTACTCCATATATACAAGTTCAAGTACAGGATTTAAATTAAATTTAAAAATATATGCTATAGTATTATTTAAGTTTATAAAGCCCCTCTCCATTTCATTTCTATCGTTAATTTAGATATTTTATTTTCTTAAAAATTATTTAGGAGAAACCTAATAATTGGTCAATTTCTTTTAAGTATATCCTCATTTAACAATTATATCTGTCTTTGATCATTTTTTCATCTAGCACATATATTCTTTTCATTTTTTATTTCTCCTTCTTTTTCTTAAACGAGGATACTATAGGGATATTTAGTTAATATAACATAATATTTTAAATTAATCAAAGATTTCCAAATCTATCAGTCATAGGTCATAACCGTAAACAATATATATTCGTAATTGAGAAGCAATTATACCATTATATTTTATAGTTCATGAGGGACATGATATAACAAATAAACTAGAGCCATGAGTGATATCCACATGGCTCAATTACGACTAAGAACATTGTTAATGATCTTATTAGAAATTAAAGATAATGGATATGGATAATCTTAGAGAAGCTAATGATTATCGCAACTTTGATTACTATTATTAATGCATAATGGTGGGATCTAGATACCAACCACTTGGTTATTGATCAATCATGACTAAAGCTAAATACCCTATATGGCACTCCTTGAAATGCATTGCACTAGATAAGGCTATTAGCTTGAACTTTGAAACGGTATAGGAATCATGAAATCAAATATATCCGATTATAACAACTCTTCATATATAAATATATCTTTGAATATACTACTTATTAGCCCATTAATTATTCGGGGGAAAAATTTAGTCCATTAATTAATGCTAAATTAAAAACAAAAATAAATTCATTAATGACCAATTGCATGTATTGAACTATTGATGTTCAATTAAAATTAAATAAAGGAATGTCAGAAGAGTTTCGTTCTTTCAATATGGAGTACCCAATCCTAATGGAATAATAAAAAAAAAAATCGGAATAGAGGGAGATATTCTTGGAGAATTGTACTGTGGAATACACAGAGAAGGTAAATAAAGGGCTGTCTCCAATCCATTCTTGTAGGTTCCTTTTGGATAACAGAAACGGCACATGCATGCATATTGGTAATATTTATGAGGCCAAATCCCATCCAGATGTTGGTTTAATATTTTGGGAAAGTGCTACAAATCTCTAGCTGGAACCTTCTATTTCCTTTAGGAAGAAAGAAGGACCTTCCCGCTTGGCTAATCAAGTTTTTACAAATCACTGAAGCTATATATATAAAAATATATTTTCCAAGGCTAATCAGAGTCAAGAATTATATATTAGTCTCATTTGAATGGCAGACTTAACCTGCTGCTTAAAAAAAAAGGCTTGGACTAAAAAATAGCCCATATTAAAATGAGCTGATTTTATATCTCAAACTATTTGGTGGGGAGTTATAAGGTGATTAATTGATACAAAGAAAAGAAAATAGTACACACGTCAAAGTAGGTGAAATTATAAGGATAAAAAATCAGGTGAAACTATAAAGGTGAAACTATAAAGACTTAGATTAAGTTTTTTAAATAATCATAAGTTAGATAGATTGATTGTAAAATGATATAAACCATACCCAGATCCAATATTTTGGGATAAATCTTGAAATTCGTGCAAAAGAATCAAAGAGAAGTTTGGAGAGCGTTTTATGAGGGAGTTTAAAAAAAGTACATCTTAAATAAAATTATCAATGTGTTGATTGGAGGAATATAGAATATTTGATATTGCTTAAATAAGGTTTTACGTTCAAATCTTATGAATAGTGAAGTAAAAAAAACTCAATGAATATGACAAGAAAAATTTCATGAATAGACAAACTATATTAGCTAATTTGTCTCATTTATATTTGATGATACTTCAATTTCAATTTGATAAAAAGCATAAATAATTAGGAATCGGATTCTCTTGAGGTCTAATTTAGGGATCTTTAATTTCTTTCATATTCTTTCTGAAAAATAAAATTTAGAGCATCTCTACAACCAAACAATTTTTTTGAACTGATACAACCAATTGAAGAAACTCCTCCTCCATTCTTTAATATAAAATGTGCTTAACTAATTTGGATAGATAAATAAAGTGAGATAAATTATTTAATTATGATAAATGTGAATATAATTGATTGAGATCAAATACCCCTGTATAACATTATATTTATATCCGTTTATCAGTTTCTTTTACCAAAAGGAAAAACTATTATTATAAAGACCCAAAGTTACAATAAGTTCATAGAACATAAAAGAAGAAAGCCCAAGCGAAATAAATCCTAACCCTAAGCTATCAATGAAAAAACAAACATGTCAAAAACCCTGAGCCGAAGAAACAAATAGATTATTAGATGCATATACACGTTGAAATGAACAGAAAAGTTTCAGTAAACACAACAAATCAGGGAAACACGATAGAAACAAGGGATGGGGCTTGGTTCATAGAACCACCCCAACAGTCCCATCAGCAGTTTTGAAAGAACATCACAACCAAAGCCAAAACGCCAAAAAACACCAAGTAATTCATCTACAACATAAAAAAAGCACCACCAAACTATTAGAGATAAATGGTTGGGGTCTTAAATTTATGACCAATTCTCCTAACTAGCTCCTATATATTAAGGCAGAAGGAGTGCAATTTATGCTGCTCAAAACACATTATTTCATTTAATGAAACATTACCGTACGTTCTAAGATGATCGTGTTAGCATAAATACCGTTCTAATTAACATCATGTTAGCATAAATTAAGCTATGCAATTACACAAATGGTTCAAATTGTTCCGTCTAGAAAGAAAATTTCACAAAGTAATGTTGAAAAGGAGCTGATTTGAAATAATTATCATTCAAAATTGAATAAAGCAAAACTTCTTCACCACTAAAGCTGGATGCCACCAATTTAACCACAACTATAATCACCAAGAGAATTTTGGCCACATGGTTTGGTTTCCTTGTCAACGGTCAACTAGCTGTCCCTAATAACCATGTCGAAGTGCATATTATTGGAGATGAAGATGCTATTCGCACAAATCTAAAAACGAAATTGACTTTCAAGTTGTTTGCTTCAATTATATACCAAATTTCCTCCATGGAATATGGATTTGTGTGTCATTCTCATTCCCGTTGTCGCCTATTTTTGTGCATCCTTGGTTTCTCAGAATCTTAGGACTCACATGTCATTTCTTATATTAGCTTTTAATTTATTCCATACATCTCTCCTTCAACCCCACCCCTGTACTTCCTTGAATCTCGACCTCAACATATTATTGACAAGAGAGATCATTCTCAATCAAACCCCAACACTTCTTTACTTGTGTTTCAGATTTATCATTAATCTCTTTACACAGCTGGGAGAGAACCAGATTAATGACACCGACCAACTTGAAGAATGAAGAATATATATAGGTCTCATTTAGAATTTGACTAAATCTTTTAATTGAGACCGTTCACGTCTATATATAGACCCAAGACTTATGAATTGTCATGTCACAAAGTGGGGTAGCTGAGACAAAGATATTGAGATGGACATGTGGTTATACATATAAAGATAAGATTCATAATGAATTTATATAAGGAAGGGTTGGAGTGACATATATTGAAGAAAAATGGTAGAAAATATATGAAAGACTAATGTTTTTAGGGTGTCATGTGTGATGGTTAACTAAATTAATCAGTGAAGAGCTAGCTAGGGACCATTTGGATTACAGGCTTGTTTGGAATGTTGATTAGAGCTTTAAAAAATAGCTCATGATGTAGGCCTTATGAGACATATATGTTAGAGAAATTTTGTCTCGACTTACACAAATATACTTGTTTATAAACAGTTCCAAACAAGCACTAATTAGTGAAGAGCTATCTAAGGATGTATAGTCATACTTGTATTTTTTTTGGGGTCAAAATAGTCATACTTATATGGATCATTACGATTTGAATTACCTTAGTCCTTTTTATAAGAACCTAAAACCTGAATTACCTTGGTTATTTTTATAAGAGCCCGACAAGAGTTGTCTAAGCATTTAATGAGTTTCCCCCCTATTTTTACCCTTTATTAATTATATGTATTGCATTAATTAAATGTTGATGATACTTATTTACTTTATTTCTTTCTCTTACTCACTCCTCATAAATAAGGGCATATTTAAAAAATAAATTTTATTTCAGATATATTTATTATTTTTAACTAATTTTAACCACTTTTTTAAACCACGTAATTTGATTATTGAACTCTTATAAATAAGATTGGGGGGGGGGGAGTATATGAATCTGGGCCAACCTTAAAAATGCTAAAGCAATTGAAGCGGCGTATTGAAAATACATGTTTCAGTAAGATATATTTACTTCCTAAATATCATATATATATATATATATATGGTATCCCTTTTTTTCTGCCTAATATATCTATCATATATGTTCTATGACAGCCGAGCGAAGGATGATATATCATTTCTGAGCAAATTTCTTAATTAGGATTGATAAAGAGAATATACTACTCGTGTACAGGCAAAATTATTGAGAAAAATTATCAAGTGAAAATCATCAGGAAAAAAAATGTGGTATTCAGATTTGATATATGATAAAAAATTGAAAGCAACTACTAAAACTAAAAAGTATTAGTTAGATTGAGTCGTAGTTATGGAGGTGATTAAATTGAAGTTTTAATTCAAGAGCGATTGGGAGGACTTATTAGGGATGGAAGCGAAGATACGAGAGGAGAAATAGACAAAGAGCAAAAGTTGGTTTTTGGGGGGACAGAAGAAGCTTCAAATTGAAGCATGAACAAAAAGAGCAAGGTGGGATTAAATGCTTTTCTAAAAATGAAGAGTTGAGGGTTACAAATAATTAATACATGAAAGATATTGATATTTATTCATATTCCAATTCCTTTAAATCTCTGATCCATTACGGTGTGCTACTTTCCAGATCCATCAAGCCACTTGTTTTAGCCTCCTTCAAGCTTTCAGGGTTTGGGAGCACTTAAAATAAGTGTTTTTACATTTTATGAAGCAAAACTCTTTACATATATTTATCTTATAGAACACAAAATCACTTAAAATAAGCTTATTCAAGCATCCACGAATCTTATTCCTCTTTTTCACTTCCATAGGTAACACATAACTTGCTTTCCTGCGACCCATGTGGCTAGAGAACTATTTGTCACTTTATGAGAATTGCAATCAATCAAGCTACTTCAGAGGACATAACTATACCAAAGCCCACATCCACACCTAATGCTGGGGAAGGACATGCTATGGAAACCCAAATCTAAAATTCAAATTGACTTGCAAGTTGGTTGCTTCAATCATATACGAAATAATTCCTCCATTCATTTTTTTCATCAATGAATTAAAGGGGAATGTACTAACAGTCACAATAGAGATTGAACTCGAGGCCTTCTATAGGGGTTGCTCCATACCACTAAGATATAAGATAATTGGTCCCTCTATCAAATTAATACCTACTCTAATCCTTTTTATAAGGAACAATATTTTTCATAGGGGTTAATCCTCAATACAAGAAACAAATTCTTTTTGTCTCAAATTTTAGACGAGTCTTTCCATTTTTATCCCTATTAAATATATATCACTCATTTTCTCTCTATAATAAATTTTCATTTATAATCTCTCATGTGCTCTCTTTTCAAAAAAGACACGATTAAAAAGAAAAATACTTACTTTACACATTTATTCATTTTAACTAATATTTTGAAACATATGATTTTGATAGTATTTTTTTTTGTAAAAAGAAAAGAATTCTAGGGAGTAATAGACTTGTGCGTCATTCATTCCACTTGTCGACTATTTTCTCTGCATATCTCTTTGGCTTCTCAGAATAATCTTAGTACTCACAAGTCGTTTTCCTCCCTTTTATTCCATACATATATCTCCTAAAAACCTTCAAGCTGCACCTTCCTTGAATATTTCTATACCTACATCATTGACCCCAGACAGACAAAGATGAATGCAAACAGTCTTTTACATGTGGCTGACAATTCTTTCCATAGGGACAGAACTTAGAATAGATTTAGGTATCATTAAGAATGTAGAATTTAAATTAAATCTTTTAATTATGGCAGTTCTCTTCTAGTAATTAATTGAACTAAATGTTATTGGCATATAGGATCAGTGAAAAAAAAAGTCTCCTCAGTTGTTAATGGATTGTTAAGATTTGTGCTAACTGCATGCTCATTACCTTCTCGCACTTCATGTGATGATATATGAACCTCACCAAGCTTAAACATGTATTCTAAAACTAATCCAGAGTATTGAAATGAGTACCACTTTGTACTTAAATATAAGTTATTTGTATCCCATTCTCACATACCAAAAAATGTATTAAATTGATAAAATTTTACACTTGCCCTTATTAAATTTTTTGTCTCTACTTTACAAATGATTTTCACCCCCCTCCAATAGAAATTAAATAGGGTTAAAATTGAAAAAAAGGTAATTAATTATCCTACAAGTGATTTAAGTTTCGAACCAAACTTTTTCCTACAAGTGACTTACATAAAGTATAGATCAGTGATACAAGTTTATTATGAGTTAGATTTTGTTTTGTGTTGTATAGTACTTTTGCCTTCCTACAAATGTCTAATATTGTATCATGTTTTTATTACACTAAATATTATTAATATATGTTCTACTCATGACAACCATTTTATAAAATCATCATTGTTAATTATTAAACTGAAGAAGTCATCCATCTCCGGGCCACCCCTTAAACTTTCAAAATGGGAGTTGTCATAGCTTAAGTTTTTCTTACCATCATTTAATATAAATAAAATTGTTACTCCATTCGATTATTAATATAAGACATATTTATTTAATTTGATTAAATTAATGAAGCTAGTTAAGTAAGTTACTATGACATGTATTTTCTAAAACACCCAAGTTATCTTTCTTAATTTCCTCATTCTACTACTACAGAATCGTGTATATATAATGCTCAATAAATAATGGTTACAACGAATAAATATCATGTATGTTGAGGCGGAGGTTGTGCAATAATATATAACGCTAAAACTTAATGGTTAAATATGTTCATCATCATGTATTGAGAGGTGGAATTCACAAAATTAAAACCATAATAGTTTTAGTTATTAACTGACAAAAATGACAGTGCTTACGAAGCAACCATCATGTAACACTGACAACTGATTTGTCTTCCAACCTTGTATTAGCGAAAAACAAAAAAACGTAACGGTCTTAATTCCCTCATAATTCCCTCTCTTCCTTGATTATTATTAAGGGAATATTAATAATATGGGTCAATTAGGAAAATATTAATAAATATGAAAATTATATCTTATATTTACGATTAATATTAAATCTCTAATTATATTTTATATTAAGGATCAAATCGAGTATATATATTCATCGAAATTACTTTTCCATGTTATGACATATTATATATATATATATATATATATATATATATATATATATATATATTCATGCATTATATGCCATTCAGTGCTTCACATCATTGCTGACAAGATCTGTGGAGAATAAATGAGTGTTTTTTTTAAAAAATATTTGTTTGATTATATATTTTAATTTGTTGATCGATTTAGTCTGATTGTGTCTTGAATTTCATTGTGGGAATACGTACACTCATTATGCAACGAACAAATTAAAAGTAGCTAAAGAGAAGTGGTCATAGAGCCTTTTTTTTTAAACTAAAAGAATTAATTTTATTAATCACAAAATCAATCATATTACACACTAAAAAACTATAGTTCTCGGGATGGGATGAATCGGGAAACCCCATTCCCGGTCCCATCCAGAAGAAGGGCTTGAGAAGGGAAATCGGTCCTGATTCCGAGAATTTCCATCTTGGTGAGTTCAATATTTCCTGAAAAATGTAACTCTTTTTTGCCTTGTATGTAATGACTTTGGCCCATTTTAACCTAAATTGGGCCCAATTTCCTATATTTCCTTTAAAATAGCTAAGACAAAAATGTTATATTGTACCAATTAGTCCAATACAAATATTTAGCGCAAATTAAAATTACAAATTCATCAAAATTCTCAAGCCCAAAATTAGAGCAGGGAATTCGGGCCGAGCCCGTCGGGCCGGCCCGTTTAGGTCCGAGCCCGTCAAGGGCCAGGCCTATGATTTGGAGGCTGAAAATAGAAGCGGGCCTAAAAAGGCATGCCCTGTAGGGCCGCAAGCCTTGTAGGACTGGCCCTGTAGCCCTGAGGGCTGGCCCTTTTAGGCCCGTTTAACTTTTTTTTTTTTTTTTAAATGGGCACAAGACAATAGGCAGTAAGCATTGGTCAGAGGTAGAGTTAACCTAACCTAACCCTCATATAAAAAATGCTCTCACATTGATTCAGACATCATTTGAAGCTTCTCTTCTTTGATTTTCTTTTTTCTTTTTTTGCATGTATATGCCAAAATCCAAATCAGGTGTTATATTATTACTAACATTTGAAGCTTGTAGGCTTGTTTGATTGTGGCTGTGAACTTATTTAATTGGTTATGAACATTAATTATGGTTTGGACTTAAGTTTTAGTGTTTGTGTTCTATTAAACTTGGATAATATTTATGTTTTAAATTAGTGTTGATGATATTTATGTTTTAAATTAGGTATTTTAGTTTTTATGAGAATAAGAAACAAAAAAGGAATGGCAAAAAAAAAAGTAAACGAGCCAAAAGCCCACGGGCCTAACTTAAACGGGCCGGGCCGCCCTAAAAGGGTACAGATTTGGACTCGGGCCTAAACGGGTCGGCCCGTTTAGGCCCGAGCCCGTCAAGGGCCGGCCCGTTTTCCCAGCACTACCCAAAATCGCTACCATTGCTCTTAATAAAAGAAATAACTCTAAGGAGAGCCAGCATTGCTCTTTATCTACTTGGCCCAGGTATTTTGCCTGAAAAGGGTAATTGTAAGTCCACTTGCTCATAATTCAAAGTTGGCAACAAGAGCATTAGGGGCTATGTTAACACCTGTTTACATCTCGATATTTGTAGAGTAATAATGGCACGGTTCCACAGGCATATAAAATAGCACAAACATACTGATATTAAGTGCAAATTTACATACAGGAGTCTTCCCCGCAGGGTTTGATAATATGTACAAATTTTTGTCCAAAATATCCAACATATTAAAATTAAACTAATATAACGAAATAACTCTAATATTGGGACCTGCACATCTCAATTGCCTATGTCTACCACTTTGCCTTTGGAGCCACTGGTTCCCTCTGGAACATTTATTATTTATGAAAAAGGGTGAGATTCCAAGGAATCTCAGTAGTAACACATGATCCATCATATAAAATGTGAAAATTAAATATGTAATGTACCATATAATGTAAATGAAAATTCATACTATAACATGTGTGTACACAATACTCAAGACCAAATGACTGTTTGGATCACCTACATGTCCGTGTACCTCAGCTTAGTCCCATACTACAGCTAGGTAATATGGCCAAGGCACGTGTTCATATCATAGAATATAGCAACATATAGGATATCAACATTCACATAGTGTATGAGAGATAGAGTTACTACCTTATGTCCCTTTTTGTTACACAAGAATAGTTCCTCGAACTACGTGACAACGGCTCAGGCGATTAATTCGGTCATAGAATTCCAAATGTACAAGAATTAGGTTAAAACCCATTCATGTACCTCTTTAGAGACTTCCATAGTATTTTTGGTGGTTATATTAGTCTATATTGAAACTTTATCAAAATGCCTCTGGGACTCGGTCCCGGTCCCACCATACCCGGTCCAACTATACTTTTTTAGAAAATTTTGACCTAGGCTATTCTAACATATTTTCGCCAAAGGAATTCATTTTTAATCTCGGTTTTTGCAAAATCACTACCAAACAACAGTTTCACAATTTTTCAGAAGCTGACAGATTTTCAGTCAACTTTGAAAATTCATAAATAATTCTAGAAAATTCTAAATTGACTTATTCCAAAGCCTAAATGAAGCTCTTTAAATATAATTTCATGGAAAAATATCCAAAGATAATTTCTGATTACACATTTTGCCCAGAAATTCGGCCAACTACTACTGTTCCAGATTGCATTTCAAAAACAGAGCTCAACTTCCAAAAATCCTAACTAATTCTACAAAAATTGAAATGGAGTGTTCTAAACTTTAATGGAAAGCTATTTAAGTGCAGTTTCATGGAAAAATACCCAAAATGACTAGATGTTATCTGATATTGCCCATAATTATCGAAAATCATAACTGCTAGACTTGAACATCCAGAATGTTCTCTGTTACTGACTTAACTTTAAAAAATCATAACTCTCTCTACAGATATCAAAATAATGCATTCTTGACTCATTGGAAATCTATGAATGTCTAATATATTACTGTAAAATTTCATAATTTTCACTAAGGTTTGTCTGGTCAAAACGCAACATGAATCTGACTGACTCCTAAAAATATCAGTTTTGACAGTCTAACTTCAAAAATCAAGAGCTCATCCATTTTCACTCCAAATTGTACTTTTCTTGATTCTATCATCAACTTTACATCCTAAAATATCTATTCGAAAATTCCATCTATAGCCTCTGTTTAAGATTTTACAAGTTTCAGGTATGTACTTTGTTTTTCGGACAGCAAAACAGAATTGAGAAAACTAACATGTATACATGAATTTATACTTTAAACCTCACGAATTTTAACTCTATACTCTTCTACACATATGTCCTGAGGTTAATGATTAAATTTCAGAACCAAAGAACCTCAAAATTCACCTCCAAATGGTCACACAATCACTGGTTTAACAACTTTTCGGTGACAGAATTTTCCGGCGAATTTTCTCAATTCCAGCAACTAAACAACCAGGAAAACAACCTCAAATCCAATGAGAAAACAAAGATAAATGTGTAGGAGACTCACCTATACAAGGATCAGTGGTTGCATGTAAGATTTAGAGCTTCCTTCTTCCTCTACTCCAACATAACTTCCTCCGGTTCTTTCACATCTCTCCCTCTCTTTTCTATTCTGTTTTTTCTATTTCTTTCTTTTGCTTTGACCGAATTGATTAAATGAGGGAGTAAGAGAATGCTTTAATTAATATATATGTGATTGAGAGTGAATTGAGGTGTCAGCCAATTCAAACAAAAAGAAGTATGGACAATTGATTGTGACGAGTGTGCACTATCTTTCCACTATATACACGTGTGAAGCTAAATGGCCAAAAGAAAATGGAGAAATGAGGAGGATGTGGGTGTTGTCCAATTATTAAAGTGAAATAAAGTGAAGTATGTATTGTCGTGTGTTGAGAGAATGGGAGGGTGTTGTGGGGTCCTTGTGACTCCATCCAAATGAAGAAAAGGATGAGTGATTTAATTGTTTGTTAATGTGTGTATTGTTCATGTGTGTGTCGGTGAGAATATTATATTGCTTATGCTTGTGTGTGTTTTTAATATATATATATATATATATATATATAGGCATAATTTTATCCTATTAGATACACACACTAAGCCCTAATTTGTTTTTTCCATTGTCTAATTTAAGATTCCTTAAATTTTGTAGGTTCCATAATTTGATTTATTAACAAATTCCTATTTAAATTTCCTTTTTAGAAAATTTTAATTAACCTTCATTAAATTTGGGATATTACAAGCTACAGAAAGACACCAGTTATCTACAAATGGTCTAAGTGTTCATTCACATAATCAAATAAACTAACCAATGTTGTTACTAATTTATGAAATCAAAACAACACTATTTTATTAGTTGGTTGGTGCTTGCTATTCATATTTCATGTTTAAAGTTGTTGATTCAGCTGCAAAAAGCACAAGGAAAAAAAATTATAATTATTTAATAAATAATAAATGAAATGAATTAAATAAATCAAAAGAATAGATATAACCTTATTTTATATAAACAATAATTTCATTGAAGCTATTTAGAATTTTATATAATTTTTTAGTATATATATATAGAGATATATTTGGGATAGGATTGGATTGGGAAGTCTCATTCCCAACCTTGAATATAATTTTTCCCGATCTGAATTTTCTTGTCCGGAAAATTTTTGATATATATACATAACAATAATACATGGGATCACGATGGGGAAAACTTTGAACACCCTAAATCAAACAATCCTATTAATCAAAAACAAAATACCAGGAAAACACAAAGTAAGCAACAAATTAAACTGACAAGTAAAAACAAAGCCAGGCTAATACCAACTAGCTAGACACAGCTGAGATTAAAAGAAGGAAATTATTAATGATACATCGGCCATCATATCCATAATTGTAATTTGAAAATTAAAGAAGGAAACATCTATAAGATGAGTAGCATTGGAGCATGGAGCTATCGAGCAATACTAAAAACTTGATCTTATATGAAAGCCTACGAACAATGACACAGTAATAAAATTAAACACAACATAAAGAGACTCTGCGTGTTTATGCATTAAACTTTTTTCCAAGTAATTGAAAAACACACTTAAATATTAAGAAACGATCACCATTTACCGGTAGCACATTAAGTCCACTCTAGGTACCGAGATTTTTCATGTCTTCGTTTCCTCTGACAAAATGTACAAGACGAGCTAAGATCATAGCCTATAATAGGTGATTGAATCATATTTTTACATGATTTTTTATGATTAATTTGAGATTTTTAATGTATTTTCTGAGACATTATTACATTATTAAGCACTGATTTGAGTTAGGGACATTTGTATTGAATTAAGTGTAATTAAGGGTAAAATAGTCATAAATTGTTAATTTATTCATGCAATTGTTTCCTTGGACTTTTGCTTGTACTTAATCTTATATTGTAGGTGTTAGAGAAGAGAATTGGAATTTTGCAGGGATAGAATTAATATTTTAAGGTTTGGGAAAAATTACAGAAAAGGTCTCTAAAATTTCTGAAGGGTTAATATAACTTTTGGTCCCTGAAGTTTGATCCAATTTTGGTTTTGGTCCCTCAAGTTTGAAATCGGTGGTTTTGGTCCCTGAAATTTCACTCAATTTTGGTTTTAGTCCCTCAAGTTTAAAAAAGACTTGGTGACCCATTTTTGAAACCCGACCCGACCCGGAAAAAAACCCAAGTCCTTTTCAAACTTGAGGGACTAAAACCAAAATCGGGTGAAACTTTAGGGACCAAAACCACTGATTTCAAACTTGAAAGACTAAAACCAAAATTAGGTGAAACTTCAGGGACCAAAACCACCGATTTCAAACTTGAGGGACCAAAACCAAAATTGGATCAAACTTCAGGACCAAAAGTTATATTAACCCATTTCTGAAAATAAGAAAGGGACAGGGAAAATTACAGATATACCCATAAATTTCAGAAATTTGCTTCGCCCTACAAATAATTCAAAAAGTTACAAGTCAGTCCCTCAGCAGAACTTTTAATAGTTTCAATTAGGTCCCTGGTCAAAACTTGCGTTTTGACCAGGGTTACCTTATTCAGATGGAGTCCCGAGCTGAAAGAGAGTTGAGATATAGGATTAGCACCGCGCAGCTGGGAGCTTCATCGGATCATCTCCTATCACCTTCATCTTCATCCTGCACCCTTCAGCCACCTCGCCAGCGGCTTCCTCTTCCATAACGGTCGCCGGCGAGCGAACTTCCTCTACCACCACACTACTTGGCCGTTTGGACGCAAGTAGAGAGTTTATCACAGTTGAGCGCTGCGCAAGCTTGAGAGCCGAGAGGGAGCGAGGAGCTTCATCTCCGCCACTCACTACCACCATCTCCGCCGTTCTTCCTCAATGCCAGACGGACAGAGACGCACAAAGAACAACGGTAGCATCATCTGAAATCCTCACCGTCGGATTCCTCTATTCCCCACCACAGCACCGTGATCTTTGAAGACGAGGGAAGAGAACACAGCCACCGATCATCAGTTTCACCACCACCACCGTGTCATCTCTTCTCCACCTCCGTCGGAATACCACCAGTACCACCTCTGGCGGATTCTCCCCTGTTTTCACAGCTCTGGCGACTCTGTTTCAGATTCAGGCACGCCGATAGACCTTAACTCTTACCTTCTCCATTTGCTCTGTTCTCAAAACACCATCAGCCACTACCAGCACCATTCCATTATCAGTTTCCTATATTCTTTTCATTCTTTCCTTACCAAACCAGACAGCCCCATTTTCAATCATTCATCATATTCGGTCCTTCAATTTCCATGGATTTTTGGTGTTTGGATCAAGCTATGGCTGCAGTTAACATCATGAGTGGCTGAATTGTTAAGTCTTTGTGGTGAAGAGTGGTTAGAGGCCTAGAGCTTCAATGTGCTAGGGGAGTTTATTAGTTTTTTATTAGTTAATTATATGTATTAATTGTAATATATTTGGCTTAATAATTCTGAATTGATACATGTATTTAAGATTTGGATGAGTGTTTATTTGTTCTTATTGGTTAATAATTGTATTGAATTTTGTGTTAATGCACTTGGATCTTATATTGAAATTATTTCCTAATGTATTAATGAGACTGTGTATTGTATATGATTACCATGATATATAGTTGAATTAATTCATATTGAGTGTCGCGATTGTGCTCTCATTTAAGAGGAAACAAGTGCATTGAAATAATTTTTAAATACACATCAAGTGGTTTTTAACAATTTATCTAAGAGATGACTATGAATGCGATCATATGATTAGTCATTAATTAGGTAAATTGAACTCAACATGATTGCTTGAGGTTTTTAATTTGACTTGATGATAAATTAACTTCTCAATTATTTTAAGGAGCTAGAAAAGCCACCAAATTTGCCATCAAGGTTCATTTTTATTATTCATATTTCCAATTTCAATCCCATTCCATTCATTATTTGAAAAGACCAAAAATCGTAGCTTTAGGATTTTAATTAAATTTTGCATTTATCTATTTTCAACTAAATCCAAAACCAATTTTTCCCTTGTTTTCATTGAAATTTGCATGGTATTTAGATTACTTAGGATTTAATAAAAGGCTCATTGAGAAGAGAGAACGATCCTAGGTTTGCCTATACATAATCCTTGATTAATTTTGACTGTGGATGTAATATTAAAAAAAAACTTGTTGGCCGCTTTTTTTTTTTTTTAAAAAAAACATGTGGGGCCCGCTTGAGAAAAAAGTAACCAGGAGAGGGTATTATTAATACCCTTCCCCTTCACTTCTCTCATTCAGTTTCACGAGCAGCCGAGCGGAGAGAGAACGCAGTTTTAACAGGTTAGGTTTCTATATTTATGATAATTTTGGTACTTAAAATCACTTCTTTTCAATAAATTTTCTCAATGAAAGTTATTGTACGTATTTTTATTTTTCTATTGGTGGTAATATTATACTGATTAGCGAGAATTTTGGGGTTAGGATTTTGGAAGAATTTTGAGTTTTTACAAAAAATGGTTATAGATATGTAGAGAATAAATAATAGTTGATTTTAATTGGTTTAGATTTATCATTTTTTGTTTTATGATTTTTTTAATTAATGTCTTCTTAAATAAATAATAAATTATGCTTTAAGAATGTTTTTGACCGATTAAATTTGGATCAAACAATTTATTTGATCCCCATAGTATATTATATTATGTGATATTTAATATTTTACTTAGTTTGGAGATTAATTATATGATAATTAAGAGAGGTTGTTATAGTGGACCCCAACACTAAGACAAAAAGTCCTTTAATCAATAGGGCTTCTCACTTGGACTTTTCCATCATCCCAAATCAAAGAAGCAGAGACTATCTGAACATTTATTATTCCTCAACTATAACTGTAAACGACTTTTTCTCACCCACAGAAGAGAACGACAGAACATTTGTTGTCACTTGAATAGTTAACAGAGAAGAAGGAACGATCACTTTAGCCTTATATACAGACTTAGCTGCTCCAACATTTGTCACAGTTCTATGAAACACACTGGTGAAAAGTTTCGACTCGCTTGTCTTCACAGCCAAGGATGGGAGACTGAGATCCCAAGCCGTTTCATTCTTAATTTTCTTACAGTTGATGTCGTCATCCTTTGTAATGTTCCCTAGTGCTTCTGTATTATAACCTTGTGCACACAAGAACCTCACATAATAATCTGATTCGCTGATATCGTATACCAAACCAGGAGAGACGGCATTAATGGGATTGATTTGTCCAGCTCTATATGCAAATTCAGCTTCCGGGGTGAACTCACGACTCATCGGAGCAGCTGATAAATTAGTGTTCATCAGAAACAATAAAGCACGGAATCTTAATTAAGAAAAGAAAATTAACCAAGGCTTTACGAATCTGCTTAGTTAGTTAAAGCCAAGTAGATATTATAGCGGATTAATAATAGAGTAAAATACAACCACTATATCCTTTTGTTTTACCTAAATTATAGAAACCTCTCTTTCATTTTAAAAATCTATAGAAACCTTTTTTAAAATTAAAATGCATGTCACACAAACCTCCATTATATTTTTGATATTTCACTTCCATCCATCTAATCTTTAGTTGGATTTTGACCAAAATACCCCAATGTAACATAAGAATTATTTAAAACATTTATATTTGCCTAAAATTATACAACAAAAAAATTTATAATAGATATAAATTCAAAATTTTTAATATTATAAAATTTATTAATTTTGATTATATTTTTATCAAATTCATAATTTTTATTTTTTATCATCTTTATTAAAACTTATTTATTTAGATTTCTTTTGAATGATTAAGAAATACTTCCAATATATTTTATTTTATCTTATAGTATAAATTAAATGGATTAAATTTGAGAGATTATGTGAATCATTTAAATTATAATTTATAATTTTTGGTCATTTTTTTTTCTAAAACGTTTATAAGCACATTCAATTTGTATATATTTATTGACAGAATCAATCAAATTCTCAATCAATTTTTTTATATCTACTTGAAATAAATTAATTAAACTCATGTCCCAATATGATAAAAAATATTAAACAAATATATGTGAAAATAAAAAATAAATAAAATTAAGGAAAAAGTGAAAACTCTTAAATTATTTATAACAATTTTAGCCAAAAATAAAGATTTAGCATCATGAAGGGTAAATTAGTAAATAAAATTTGTTTTAATAAAATTTTAATTAAAAATATATTTTAGAATGTTTATAACGGTGTTAATGGTCTAGACTTAGGTGTGTATTTTCAAAATAAAGGGAATGTCAGTGTAATCAGGGTAATATGTATGGAAGGTCAGTCTGGTTAGACTATTTTACATGTAACAATAATTACCAGTGGTCATTAGGGCAGACTTGATTGCACCTGGGGACCACTTGAGGTGAAATGATTTCACTTAGGCAACAACAGCAGTAGCATGAGGGCAAGCCATGGAAGTTCCTGATATTATATTGAAGTTTGATTCCCTCCTATCTCCTTTTACGGCTGAAATTGGTGAAATGGGAGACCATGCGGCTAAGATATCTACTCCTGGGGCAGCTATATTGGGCTAGAAAAACAAAGTGAGTGTTTGGATTAAGTTTATTGTAATTGATTTTGCGCTATATAAGGTAAATATGTTAAAGTCCATTTGCCTTGAAAAAAGCAAGAGTTTTTCCAATTGATAGGTACTAGTGTTTCTCAAATAGGCAAAAATAATTTGAATAACTATTTTGGTTCTCAAAGAGGGTTGCTATCTATACAATTATACATTGTTTATAAGCAGTTGTGTACTTATGGAACTGGTCTTCCTTCCAAGCAATTTGCTTAATAGGGAGAGCAAGGCATATCTGGATTGTCATATATGATCTGGACGGTTCATATTTGAGTTTTTAATAGTCTGTATTTTTTTAAAAAATTATTTTAATAGGTATAAAATCTACAATAAAGATAATCTCTTAACTATTATTTTTTCAAAGATTTTTTTTATTTTAAAAAAACCTCATATTTGGACTGTCCAAAATTAGAAACGGCCACTACAAAAAAAACGTGATTTAGTAGCGGTTAAAAATAGTTATTAGTAGCAGTTTAAACTGCTACAAACAACATTAGTAGCGGTTCATAAACCACTAAATTGTATGTTGCAAGCGGTTTTGTAGCGGTTATCTAAAACCGCTACTCAAGCAAAATAACTGCTACTTTTTTTTGTAGCGGTTCAATCTCACCGCTACAACATCGCCATAAGCAATAATTATTTTCTGTGATATTTGTAGTGGTTATATAACCATTACAAATAGCAAAAAGTGAAATTTTCAAGGCGGAAAAAGAAGAATGAACTTTTTTAGCTATTTGTAGCGGTTAATAACCGCTACAAATATGATATTCTTTTAATTAGTAGCGGTTATATAACCGCTACTAATTTCATCGAAATTCAAAATTCGCGCAAAAAAATTAATTCCAGTTTGAAAAAGTCGCGTTAATTTGTAGCGGTTTAGTAACCGCTACAAAAATTAAGAAATTTTTTTAAAAATACAATAATTTGTTTTAGTTTTTTTGATATTAAATTAAATATTTTATTTTTTAGTAGTTTAGATAATTTAATTAGCTTATTATTCAATAGTTTAACACATTTATAAATTAAAAGGAATAATTTAATTTAGTTGGATAAGTATAAAAATTGTATTGATAATATTATTAACGATACGTAGGTAATAAGGAACTATTATGTTGTCTACTACAATGTAATTGTGTATGAAAAATAGATAAAAATGAGATAAAGCTCTGAAATATCTGAAAAAAATGGTGAGAATAAATTTTATACGAAGGAAAGAAGTATTCAAATAAAAAATAAAAAAACTTGTTACCATATTTGATCGTATTGTTAAGCTCCTTAACTCATACAAAAAAATTTGTAAATGAGAAAAAAATAAAAGAAGAGTAAGGTGAAAAGAAATGGGGGAGTGTTTGAAATGAGATGTGGTAGGGGTATTTATAGGGATCTGCGTAGCATTTGTAGCGGTTAATATATCCATTTTGTAGCGGTCTTTAATTAGTAGCGGTTATTTTTATTTTTGTAGCGGTTTAAAAACCGCTACAAATGTTATTTTATTTTTTTAAAATATTTTTTCCAGTTTTTTTTAAAGACAAAAACATAAGTTGAATTTGATCACTCATCGTTGCCATCCCTACAGAAATTATGTAGAAAAATTATTGTTAGTGATGTATTATTAAATTTAAAAAATTTAATTTAAATGTTGTGGACTTAAAAATACGTACTGCAGTAGAGGTAAATTATCATCGCCTTCAGGGAAGTAGTTTTCAAAATTGGTAGGCTGAAATGACTCATTCTCGTAGGCGATGTTATCACCGTCACCCATGTCCTGAAGGTCTCGTGGCTTTAAATGAACGACCATATGCCAATCCTTGTGCCTCTCATCCTTGACATAATAAACCTGATGTGCTTCTGAAGTAAGAATATACGGCTCATTATCTTGAGAAATACCAGTATGAATTGGCCGTGAGAAATTGACTGATGTGATCCCTAAGTCGTCGGTTGTCAGTCCCCGAGAAGTAGTGGTATTTGCCCACAAACACTTGAACAGCGTCACGGTGAAACAACCTTGATAATTAAGTTCGACCACATCAAGAAGCTTTTCATAGTAAGGGACGCCTCCGAATTGCATGTTGGCGTCACTGTTGCTCGCATAACTCCTTGTCCCAAATGTGCCATAAACACTCGAATTTTGAGTTTGCAATCCTTGATTCCGTGAAACCGTGCGAAACTTAAAACTATTGACATTATATTCTGTAAACCTTTTTGCACGATCAAGAGGGCCGATTGCGAGAGATATGAAATCTGGTGAGTGTGGGTTGTGGTCATTTAGTATTCTACTCGCAAACCAGCTCGGGAATTCTCTGTGGACCTTTTTGTCAACTTCCGAGGATGTTTGTGTACGGATCCTGAGTTGACGCTTAACATGACTTCTGAATTCCCTGCAATTAATAATGGAAAGCCGATAGTGAAATGAAAGTGAAAAATGTTACGAAAGATATAGAATAACATGTGAGTGTACAATTCTTATTGTATGAAAGGTTCAACTTGAGTGCAATTAATCAAGACATGTCTATGTGCTTGCAACTTCTCAGTTGCCGTTAGTTTGAAGTTCTCAGTTCCTCCAATTGGTTTACCAACCCGAGGGATAAATTCTCCTGATGTTGGCGCAGGTTCAGGACAATCGTCAACACGAGGTGGGTGGTTGAAAGCCGTCTCAAGGTCATCAAAGTACCTTGAACAAAACTACAGTACCTCATTCCCTATATAGCCTTCAGCTATAGAACCTTCTGGCCACGCTTTATTCCTTACGTAAGATTTTAATTTCCCAAGGAACCTACAAAGTAAAGAAGAGAAAATTGATACTAAATGCTGAAAAGAACAGCTAGCAAACATAAGAACTAATAATAAAGCACATATTTAAAATGATTACCTTTCAATCGGATACATCCATCGATATTGTACTGGGCCAGCGAGCTTTATTTCATGAACGAGGTGGACTCTAAGGTGAACTATCACAGTAAAAAAGGATGGAGGAAAGATCACCTCCAAATGACAAAGCGTAAGAATGATTTTGGACTGAAGCTGATCAAGCTCTTCAATGATCAAAACCTTAGAACACAACTTCTGAAAGAAAGAACAAAGTTCCACCCAAATGATGGAAACATCAGGAGGAAGTGCATTCTTTATAGCCAGAGGGAGTAACTGTTGCGTAAGAACATGTGAGTCATGACTTCTCAGGCTAGCAACCTTTCGAGCCTACAAGTCAACACATCGAGAAATGTTGCTTGAATACCCATAAGGAACTTTTAATTTCTTCGTCGTCACGAGGAAGACTTCCTTGTTCGGTGTTGTGAGGGTGATAGAGCTCAATATTTATATATTTTTAGTAATTAATCTTGGGCTTTTGTGGGACTTAATTGAATATTTTAGGCATAATCAAGTATTAATGTGAGATTTTAGTGAAAGAATAATTTGGGAATTATAGTGATGAAAATGTTATATTTTTAATTAATATTTGTTATTCCCATTATTCTTTAATTGTGAGCAAAAGATATTACCTTTGTGAATCTAATTTTGTAGGTGATGATGTAGCACAACTTGAATGGCCAAGATCAAAGATATTATTTTGGAGCTTAATGAAGGACAAAAGTGGAACATCACAAGTGCAGAATTTATTTTCACATTTTTTCTAAGAGGAGGTTACATAAGTAAGGGTCTTGTTTGGTGGTTGCAATTTATGCCTAATGCTAAAACATATTTTTACCTCCTCATCCAAACATGGCACAGCTCATTTGACCTAGTGAATTGAAGAAAGAAAAGGATGTGGGGACCATTGGTAAATGAGAGTGGCGGCTGTGAAGAATTAGAAAGCAAACCGAATTGATGAACCAAACAAAGGCTGAACTAAGTGTGAAAATAATACCTTGACCGAGTTGGAGAATTGAAGACAAGAAGGGAGTGGACCGAATTGGCTAGCTGGACAAAGAGGAAGGATAAAGAAAAGGCTGCTGTGTTGGTGGAAAAGCTGGACCGATTGGGGCTGGAGTGTGAAGGGGACCGAAATGGTTCAATGAAGAAAGGAGGGCTGATTGATGGATAAAGGAACAAAGCTGCTTGACCGTGAGAGAGGAAAAAAGGAGAGCCCATATGAAATGAATTAATGAAGGGTTTGGCAGCTAGAGTTTAAAAGGGAGACTAACACTGAATGTAAAGGAAAAAAGAAAGCACACGATGGAATAAAGGAGAGAAGGGCGGCTGGAGTGTGAAGAGGGAGCAGCAGCGGAAATAAAGAGGAAGGGAGAAGAGCTGACCAAGAGGGAAAAAGGAGGAGACCTTGACCGAATGTGAGAATGAAGAAGCAACCGAAAATGTGAAAGGGAGAACAAGAGAGGCGCTGCACTTGAAGGATGCTTGACCGAATGAGTGCAGAATTGAAATGAGGAGACTCAAGCTTCTAGGCATGTGCAAGCATCTATGGCTAATTTCCTCTTTTATCAAGTTTCCTCTTCCTTTTCCATGAGTAGCTAAACTTTGGTGATTTCCTTGAGTTGGGTAATGGTTTGAGCTTCTAAACTTTAATGGAATTCCTGAAGCTCTCTTTCTATTTCATAATTGTATGGCTTGGCAAAGTATGTGATTATGATCTAGATTGTTCTATGCCAAGTGAATAAACTTGGTGGTTGAGCTAGGAGTTGATTAATTAAGCTTTGTATGATTCACATTAGGAGTAGGTTGAGTTGTTTATTCCAACTTGGTTAAGTGGATTTAAATGATTAAACTGAATATTTTGAATTGTTGTAATGGTAATTACAAGCTAGAATTGGAAGTTGATTATTCATCTCTTTGAGTCTGAATTATTGGTGATATTCATTTAATTGCTCCGGTAGAATGAATTAAATGATTATTGCAAGTATGGAGTTAGTGGTATCTTAGTTCCATCCTCTTGACTCATTATGGAATTCATATTATTAGCAAGCAAGGAAGACTAAAACCTCAACTCAAGGGAATCCCATTTCATCATTATATTAGTTAATTAAATTTACTTTGTTGTTATTGTTAATTTCAATTTTGTTTGTTTCTTTGTCTTATAAACCCAAAAAAAAAAAAAATATTGCTTTAGCTTAGATTACTTCATTAGTTTAAAAGTCAAATTCTCAAAATGATTTCTCACAACTTTAAGTTTTTTTTATCACTTTACTACTTAGGAACTTGGAAATTAATCTCCTCACAAGAACAACTTAGGTTGAGCTACTATGCTACATTTTCTAACCTAGTTTTATTTTGATAACTCACACGACATGGGTTCATCAAAATTATTGAGACTTCCTTGTTCGGTGTTGTGAGGGTAAACTTTGTCAGCTGAAATTTCTCATGCTCATCTAGCCAAGTGTTTTCACGAACTTCCATGGCGCGAAAATCTTTCCTCGCTTGAAGGTGATCTTTTGTCTTGCTGGGTTCGTTAAGCAGCGTATATAGCACATTATCGCAAATATTTTTTTCAATGAGCATGACATCAAGATTATGGTAAAGTAAATTAGATCTCCAATATAGAAGAGTGAATAAAATACTTATCTTCTTCCACTGTTGAGGTGCCAAAGTCCTGCGCGTCTTTTGGCGAGTTTGTGCTGAATCGTCGCTTTTTTCAAACTCGAAGTCAACATGCTCAAGCTATTATAAGATATCTGTACCAGACAAAGTCTGAGGTGGTCCTCTTTTATCTGGTTTCCCATTGAAGCGATTCCGTTGCAATTTGAACTTATGCCTTCCATCGAGAAACCTTCGATGCCCCATAAAGCACCATTTTTGGCTGTGGGGAAGGCGCACTGCGTCAGAGTCAAAATTGCAAACTAAACACGCTAACCCAGTATGCACATTCCAACCAGATAATGTGTCAAGGCCAGGAAAGTCACTAATCGTCCACATCAAGGCTGCACGCAAGTTGAACAAAGTCTTCCTGTAAGCTTCGTACACTTCATGCCGACATTCCATAGGTGAAGCAATTCCGCAATAAGCAGTTGGAGATACACATTGATGTCATTGCCCGGTGCCTTTTTGCCTGGAATGATCATAGACATAATAAAGGAGTTTTGTTTCATACACATCCACGGGGCAAGTTGTAGGGAACTAAGACTACCGGCCAAATACTATAACTTGTGCTAAGATTCCCAAAAGGATTGAAACCGTCGGTCGCCAAAGCAAGCCAAACATTTCTGGGGTCAGTCGAGAAATCTGGAAAGTCATTGTCAAACGTTTTCTAAGCGTTTGCATCCCGGGGATGTCTTAATTTACCGTCTTCATTCTTATCAACGGCATGCCACCTCATGTGCTCCGCAATTTTAGACGACATAAATAATCTTTGTGGGTGAGGTTTCAAAGGGAAGTACCTGAGAATATTTACAGGTTTCTTCTTCTTTTTTCCCTTCTGAATTGTCTTGTACCCCGATGTATGGCATCTTTTACAAGTCTCCCTACTAGAATCGTCTCCCCAATACAGCATACAATCGTTAGGGCATGCATCAATCTTTTAATAGTTCAACCCCAACCTGTTGATAATCTTTTTGGCCTTATAGAATGTTGTGGGAATCTCACTGTCGGGGAATGCATCTTGTAATAATTCGAACAACATCGACATTCCCTTATCTGTGATTCCACACAAGCACTTGATATGATACAATTTGATCAAGAAAGATAATTTAGAATATTTTTGACAACCTTGATATAAAGGATGATCTGATTCATCCATCAAGCTAAAAAAATCCCGAGCTGCTTCATTCCTCATGAACACTGGCTCAGAACCGTGCACTTCTTCGTTGAAGTTGTCGCCTTGAAATCCAAATGCATCATACACAACATCATTTATAGGATCATCTTTATCTAATTGAACTCCTACTTACAAACTTTGAGGAAGAGCATCATCATATCTAATGCCAGCCTTCTCACCATGAACTGCTCAAAACGTATAGTCCTCTGGGAAAGGTTTCAGAAGCAAATGTTCCTTAACAACATTTCGTTCATGCCACTTCTTAAACTTGCATCTCCGACATGGACAGACGATCTTGTCGTTACAACTGGCGTGAGTGAATGTGAACTCCAAGAAATTGTTTAATCTGTACAAATATTTCAGAGAATTGCGTGGCAGCCTAATCCATGACTTATCCATAGCTACTAGTGAGAGAGAAGAAAGTATAGTAAAGAAGATGAGTGAATAGAGAATGACGAATGCTTGGAACCTTATATTTTGAAATTCCAACGTTTAATATTATGAACCGCTACACTAACCACTACGGTACTACACATTTGTAGCGGTTATATGTATAAAACCGCTACTAATTTTCAAGCCGTTGGAAATCAAATTGAAGAATTAGTTTTAAACTTGTAGCAGTTATATGAAAAACCACTACCAATATAAATTTGTAGCGGTTATACATAAGTAACCGCTACAAATTTGCACAAAGAGGGGGGAAATTCAAAATTGAAAAGTTGAGTATTTGTAGCGGTTATTTATGTAACTGCCACAAATAGTCAACTTTTCAATTTTGAATTTCCCACGCACTAGTCTTTACATTTGTAGCGGTTTTTGTATTAACCGCTACAAATATGGAACTATATTTCAAAAACTCAAAGAAAAATTAATTATATATTTGTAGCGGGTTTATAAAAGAACTGCTACATATATAATAAAATTTTATTTGTAGCGGTTCTTGTATTAACCGCTACTAATATAATTATATTTGTCGCGGTTTTTCATTTTAATTTATTATATTTGTAGCTGTTTTATAATAAAACCGCTACAAATATATATCATTTATTTTTTTTATTTTTAGAAATATAAATAATACTATTGCAATTAATTCATAAATTCAACAACGCGTCTAAGAATATAAATATAACTATGGTAAACGTAATAAGAATATAAGTTTTGAAATAAAAAATTATATATATTTATTTACAAATGTTTCAACAAGAAAAAATAAATATGTCTTAAACTAAGTAGTTGGGGGCTGATCATCTGGTGCTCCTTCAGGTAGGGCTCCTTCAGGTGCTGCTGGATCGGGGTGCTGGACAAAGTTAACAGCACCATCATTATCAGTAAGAGGAGGAGGAGAAGGAGGAGTAGGCTGGACGACGAACTGAGGGACAGGGGAACCTGTGGATACTGCTCGTTTAGGAACAGGTGACTCCACGACTGCTCGAGCATGCTATTTGTGATATCACGCCACTGCATCTGCTGAGCGTAGATGAAATCAGCATGCTGCTACTGCTCAGCCATTGCAGCCTTTGTCCAAGCCAAATCTGACCGCAGTTGCTCAACAGACTTGTCCCTCAGACGTCTGACCCCTCAAGAGCTGCCAGCCTCAGAGGCGGCGCTCCTGCCGTAGACCATGCTAGGTCTGGCGCCTATCCCCATACCCCGCATACGTCCGGGGTACTCAGCCTGACTCAAACCCGCCTTTAAAGGAGTCGTCGGGTCTGCTGACCCCTGTGACTCCTCAGCCTGGGTCTCTCGCAGCTCAGCCTGCGATTGTTGCATTCGCTCCTGCCATTTTATAAAACAATTACTTATTAGTATTTTTCATTATTAAGTTGGTTTTATAAAAATTATAATAATGAAATTACTTACAATGGCCATCTCTGCTTGCTGAGAGGTTGGAGTCCCATCACAGTGTCTGTATGTGATAGCGTACAACTCCCCATAGTTCGTCTGACGGTTCTCCTACTGTGCCTTCCTCTCATAAAACAATTACAAAATTCAATTAGTATTACGAAATAACCAGCTAAAAGTCAGTGATATTAAGAAAAGTTACCAGCTTGCTGTAAGTGACAGTAAAGGTCTTCGATCCTGTTGTGTAGTGGATCGTCTGCTGCCCACGACACCTAGTGTTCCTCTGAGAAAGCTTTTGGAAAAAAATAATATTAAATGTATTAAAACAATATAAAGCATTTAAAATTAATAAAGTTCAAACTAAAATTAATTAAATTTAAATTATAATTTAATAATTAAAAATTACAAAATTATATATAAATAATCTAATAAATACAGTACCTGTCCCTCAGCACTCCTCCTGAATTGGATGAAACTCACCCAGTCGATCGGCGGGACACCGTCCGGGACGCTCTCGAACAGCTACTCCAGAGGCATCGTCCCATCCTTATCCACACTGTGGAAGAGACGATTCCTTTTGTTCTTCCAGCCGTCACTCATCTTCATCAAGGTGTACCTCTTCCGGTTGGTCTGAATGGCAAACCGCAGCTGTAAAAAAATTATTTAAATATCAATAATTACAGAAATCCTATTAAAAAATATTAATTAAATAGAATTAATTACAAAAAAATTAATTAAATACTATTAATTACCTGCACCACCTCCTCCTATGCTAAGTCCTTCGACCCCTTCGAAACGTTCCTCCACGTCCTGAAGTGAAGGGGGATCCGTATCCAATTCAAGCCTAGGTCATTCAGGAAGCAGTTGAACATGTGACCCCCATTGTCGATGGGCTGGTCCGTAACCTCATTCCACGACACTACAACTAGTAGTGTTTGGTCCATTCTGTTCAGACCGGCCATACCAGCCTCCTCGTGGACACGTTCCCCTACTCATCTGCACAATTTACCGCACGTTAGATAAATTGTAATTCAAATTTAACATTTCAAATTTAAATAAATAATTTATTGAAGAAAAAAATTTATTTACCTTGGACCTGCACCTCAAACCCAAAATACCGCGAAGACGACCCTTGTGGGTTGTTCTGCTCCTGCGCCACCTCCTTATCGAGTAACTGCTCCATCTCTCTGATCCCAAATCGGGATCTCGAAGTCCTCATTCGCGTCATAGTCATCAACACTGATATCTCCCTCCCCTAAATCAGGCACCTCTGGTGCGGTCGTCTCCTGTAGGATCGTCTGCGGTGGCTGTGGTAGGGCCGACTCCTACGGGGGGATGGGTTGAAATGCCGTGGTCGCCCTCCCTCCACGCTGCCCACTCCCTCTGCCCCTTGCTCTACTGTGCCACCCCGCAAAATCAGTTTGGGGACCTTGGGCTCCTTCTCCCGATCCTGTCTTGAAGGCATATCAATTACAAAATTTAAAAAAAAACATTTTAGTCATATTATTATGCAAAAATATAATAAAAATAAAAATACAAATAAAATACGTATTGTCTCCGTACCTCAAGTACAGATAATGAGAAATACTATTGCAAAAACTCTTCCACAGACGTCTGAACGCTCAAATCTAAAAAGAAAACACTCAGAGAAACTTCAGGAAATAAAATGGCCAAACGGAAAAATGAATGGAGTCAGTGGCATTATATAGTGGCGGAATTTGTAGCAGTTTTTGAAATAACCACTACATCAACCGCTACAAAGAAGCTAGGGTAGCTAAACTTTGTAGCGGTTCTATAATAACCGCCACAAATTACAAAAACCTTTGAAGTTCTGTAGCAGTTATGGTATAAAATCGCTACAAAATTAGAGACATCTGAAATTCTGTAGTAGTTATAACTTTATAACCGCTACAAATAGGCGATGTTTCGAATTTTGTAGTGGTTTAATTGGTAAAACCGCTACAAATAACTGATACATTGTTGGAGCGTCTTGGTCTCGCCAAGTGGCAGCAACCTTACAGCGGTTTTTATTTTGTAACTGCTACAAGTTTTGGCGGGAAATGCGTGCCATATTTGTAGCGGTTTTTCTACTTAACTGCTACAAAAAAAAGTTGCTAATCTGTCGTACCATTTGGCCCGTAGCTTGCCGCTACAAATTTATAGCGGTTTAGGTTTTAATCGCTACAAATTTTAATATTTGTAGCGGTTAATTATAACCGCTACAATGTCACCGCTGCAAAATGCCATTTTTTTGTAGTAGGCTTATTGTCACACCCTTATCTTATTTTCACCTATTTCAGAGTATTTGTGAAAAACGATACGTAATTCAGTGGGCAACACAGGAATAACATAAATATATTGATATTATGTACACGAATACGGACATTCCCCATAGGGGTTCGCACTTGATAATTACGATTAATATAGCCTCGCACTGCTACGCGAGTGTCTAAACCCGTCCCAGGGAAAACGGAAACATCTTTCAGTCTTTGTTCCACCACGGCATTCCCCTCATACAGTTCTCTTCACTGCTCTTAGCATAGCTTCTGTCTTCACTTGTCTAAATTGTTGGTGGGGGAGGGTGAGATTGAAGAGAATCTCAGTAGGAAAATAATACCAATATACATGTAAGATAAGTGCTTAATGTATGACATGGTTGCATTACATAACTTATGCTTACACAATAACATATCTGATTGCTCAATGTTTCAAACAACATACGAATGGCCATAGCATAAACAGAAACAGAGCTTCAATTATTCATATATGTTTCATATAATCAAGTAAAGCAATAACATGTATCAATGCACCAACACAAATATTAAATACATGCTGGAGAGGTAAATTCTCTACCTTAACCGTCCTTCCCTGATCCTTGAATAATGTGCCTTGATTTGCGTGCCATCAATCGGTTCTCAACTCAGTCCTAAAACATCAAATGTATAGTTTAGACACTTCTATAGTGCTTTTGGGGTTATATGAGTCTATATTTAAAAAAGACCAAATTGCCCCCGGAAACTCGACCTGGCCCGCCGTACCCGGTCCGACCGTACTTTCCCCAAAATTTTGACAAAGGCTATCCTGATGTATTTTCATCCAAAGAATCCATTTTCGGGCTCAAAATCACCAAATTCAGTGTCAAATTATGAAAATACCCTTGACAACCCCGATTTAGGGTTGTAGGGGCGCTTTCGTAATTACACTTTTCCGGCCTTTTCCGAAAAGTGACCAACTGTAACCCCACATATTTTTTCCTAATGAATCCAATGGAACCATCTATTTCATGAAAATCCAGATCTAGTCTTGGCCTAAACATTGGTCAAGAAAAAGGTAAAATTGCTCTTTTGTGTTTTAGCTTCCAAAGCTTGTACTTTTCCACTTCTAATCCCTTATTAAGTTATTTGAACACATTCTAACCATGATTCGAAGAAATTTGGTCAGCATAAAACCTTAGGATTAGGACTTTTCAAATTTACTAACTTGACAAAAATCACCAAAACCAACCGCAAACCTCAACAACAACATCATGCTAGAATAGATCTAAGGTTTGTGAGGTTACCACTTGAGATCTTGAATGCTCTCTCTCTAGGAATCTCCTCTGTCTCTCCTTGAGCTCAAAATGTGTCTTCAAAATCATAGATTCCATGAAGAAGAAAGGTTTAGAGAAGGTTTCTAACTAAAATCACAAGAAAACTCTTAAGAAATCACACTTACCTTAGATTTCTTCTTCCTTCTCTCTAAAACTCTTATGTCCTTTAAGCTCTCTCTCTCTCTTCTTTCTCCCTTGGTTAGCCTTACAAAACCGTCCCCCCTCTCATGCTCACTAACCAAGTTACTTTCCTCCAACTAATTATGGCTTAAATAGGAAGGAGGTATGTGTGGAAGTATGGGTCTTGACAAGTATCACAATAAGACTTTATCTTGAAAATCAATGGCTAAGAGGAGAGGAAAGGCATTCTAATTCCCATCATGCATTCAACCATACCTTCATGTAGTGTACACTCAACCTTGCATTCAAATAGTGTACCATTATCATCATGACTATGTTCTTGTAGCAATTAGACATGTGCTCTTCTTCATAAATCATAACCTACTCCCCTCTTCATATGATAATGACACTTGGCACCTTTAATTCCATAATTTACACAATTGCTAACACATTTTATTTTCAATTTTTGGAATAATTCCAATTATGACAGATTTTCTGCCCTAACTTTGAAAAATCATAACTAATTTTGTAGACATCATTTTGGAGTGATTTCAAAGGTTATGGAACCCTTATTGAGTCTAGTTTCAAGAAAAAATATGGAATTTAGCCAGATGGAAGCATATCATCCCATATTTTATTTCTTTAACCATTGCTCTAGAGACTTTTTAGAATTTCTGGGCTAATTTCAAAAATTCATAACTCTCAATCTACTAGTCAAAATGGCTTATAATACCTATCAAATTAAAGCCCTGAATGTCTAATTTCACCCTGTAAAATTTCATAATTTTTGGACATCATTGATCATCCAAAATCCCAAGACAATCTCACTGCCTCACAGGAAATTTCAATAGAAGCATAATCACATTTTCCAAAATTCACCATTCCACTTTATTTAATACCCCAAAGATATAGAAAACATTACGGAATAAATTTGGGGCTCTTGCTAAACCGGGGTTTGGCAGTCCACTTATTTCAGGCTTATTCACTAGCCTCCAATCCTAAAATTCAGGGTATTACACCTATGCTTAGCACTCTCTACTAAGCTTTCTGGTTAGCAGGGAAACCAGTT
Organism: Inga leiocalycina; assembly: GCA_963242795.1. NCBI lineage: Eukaryota > Viridiplantae > Streptophyta > Magnoliopsida > Fabales > Fabaceae > Inga > Inga leiocalycina. The sequence goes on from OY725325.1 coordinate 15,576,765, forward strand.
CCGTGTATGGATACCTTGAGAGTGTCTAGAGTAATTGGATTTAGACCCCTAGATGAAAAGGAAGCCACATATGGGGACAAAGAATCTTTACCTTTATTACTCTTAAATATAGTAGCTATTGGATTACTACAAAATTTACAGAACAAAAAAGATTAGTTAAATTAATACTGTAAGATCCTCTCCTTAATTTTATAATATTAACTTATCTTTAAGAATTACTATATTCTTTTTTTTTAAAGAAAGATTACCATGGTAGAAAAAAGTGCAAGTAATTATTTGAAAACTCTACCATAGTAATAAAGGTTTAAGTCCCTACAAAAAAAATATTACAATCCATCTTTTAAATAGTAATCCTACAGTTATCATATCAAAAATTTCCATTTCAAAACTAAAGTCACCCAACTTTATATGATAAACAAAGTATGTAGAAGAATTTAGAGTTTACAAAATATGGTCCCTAATAAGTGGCAATATATATTCATTCAACACATAATAAACTATAAGAGGCTATACAGATATATATAGAAATATATCTATGCCTCAGGAGCTCCTCCCGACATTCCAGCAAGAGAATTACCACCTGAAAAATGTTAAATTAACGGGGTGAGACAAAAGCCTCAGTAACCAGTTATCCGACTCATTACACATGCTAACATGTGTTCATGAGGTGCTAAGTGGAACAATTTATATAGCAAATTATAAAAATTCAATATCACGGTTTTATACATAAATTTCTTATTACAATTCCCATTGCCTCCCATCAATCCAACCGAACCGCCTTATTTCCGCCAACTAGACCCATGGGCTAAGTTACTAACCATGTGACTGGCCACTCAAAAAGCTCATCGGTCACGCGATGAGGATCGGCCAAACCCTCAGAGCACGTGCCCCGGACCATGGGTCTTTCCCCTTATTGAACTGGTGGGGTGTCGCAACCCCTCATTGAACTGGTGGGGCAGTCCCTCATTGAAACTGGTGGGACAATAGACAGCCGACCATCGTGCACCAATGGAGGCTATACCACGTGGTAAAATAATATACTCCATCTTATCCCAAACCCATTATCATAATAATTTATCAATAATTATTTCAATGGAATTTTCCCGAGTATATACATATTTTTCATTTCAAATCATAAAATTCCACAAAGCTAGTTTATATCAAAATACTTCACAAGATAATGATAACTTTCTCAATCACAATAAACCTCTACTCATTGGAGTAAATATCAACATATCATTTCCAAACTTAAATCATTTTACAAAATACTCACAAACAGCATACCAACACACATAATAAGTGGAAAGTGGTTACCTTTCGCCAAAGCAAAATTATAATCACAAGCTCCTAATCCAAGAGCTCAAATATACGCTAAAAATCAATCTACAATAATCAATATATAAAATGGCTAAATTATAAATCATCATCCTAACAAAAAATCTAAACCAATTAAAACCTCAAGAATACCTCTAATAATCCAAATAAATTATTTAACCTAAATTTAATCGGTTAAGAAGCCTAATATAGAATTATTCATAGATTAGTTATATAAAGATTTCATTATAAAATTATATGCTAACTAAGTAACAAAAGTAACTTAATTAAAATTAACTATTAATTATCCTCTACATTCCTGTAGCCTTATATTAACAAAACTCAAATTTATCCAAAATCATAATCTTAAAATTTTCTCTAATCATCATAAAATTATTATCATAAGAAAGAGAAAATTATTTAGAACATTTCCATAAAAAAAATTATGAGATGAGAAGTAATATTGAGTACCTTATCGATCTCCAAAGATATGAAAATACTCCTACTAGTGCTTCACTCTACACCTTTCTTCACACTTGAGGTGTGTGAAGTGAGGACAAGGGAGAGGGGGTATTTATAATGCCCCCCTCTTGAAAACTGTAGGAGGCACTAAGTGCCTTCCCCAGTTTTCTTTTTAAGATTGTGGGCTCCTGCCCACAATTTTAATATTAGATGGTGGGAGGCATTTTTGTGCCTCCCCTAGTTTTCTTTCAATCCGTGGGCACCAACGACGCCCACGTGTTAATTAATTAATTAATTATTTTATATATTATTTTATTTTTTACATATATATATATATATTATAATAATTATTTATTAATATATGTATATATATATTTTACTATATATATATATACATATTTTTAGTTTTTAATTTTTATTACATATTTATTTATTATTATTATTATTATAATTTTTTTAAAAACATATTTTAATTAAATCCCTCTTTTCTTTTTACTCAAAAATTATTATTAATTTTATAATTATCTCTAAATTATAATTATATTCTAAAAATAAAAATCAGGATGTTACAAATACTCCCTCTAGTCCTTGATATATGAGAATTAGTTAGAGAGTTGGATTTGAACCTAAATATAAGATCTTAATCTATTTTGTCTCCTTATTTATTATTTCCACACAAACTAATTTACCTAACATAAATTGAGGGTTATTTTAGGGGCAACATGTCACATTTGTTATAATTAACTTATTTATCTCATTTTCGTATTCTACTCAAATTAGTTAAGTAGCTCTTGTATCAAGGACCAAGCGGGGGTATTAAGAAATAATGACATTGAAGCCACCAAATTTCATATCGAGATGTGTTTGTTATTAGATGGATGTATACCTTGTGGAATTTAAGTAAGAGCGAATGGATTTGCCATCTTTGAGGGTAAGCAAAGTGAAAGGAAGAGAAAACACATGAGCCACATCCTTTGGGGAATTGATTGGAAGGATAACGCCAACAGCCCCGCCCTTGTTTGCTGCATTATTATGTCTAGGAACGGAATCACACACAACGATCTTCCCTTTCACCCATGCTTCATATAGAGAGTTTTCAACACAAGTACTGTCCAAAACATATAATAATTATTAGAAGGGTTAAGGTGGTTATTTGTCACGGAAATTGTCACAAAATTTCAAATTTTCCCTTGACGTTTTTTTGAGTAATGTCACCCTGAAAATTTCTAAATCATAGCAATTTTGCCCCAACTATTATTCAGGTTAAGTTTGAACGTTAGTTGATCAAACATGCTAAGCTGGTAAGTCCACATGTCATCTACGTCAATTTTTTTTGTTGAGGTGCAAAGTTGCCCCGGAAGTTTTCACTCAAGAGCTATTTTGCCTCATAAGTTTTCAAATCGTAGCAATTTTACCTTGGATATTGTCCAAGTTAAGTTTATCCATTAGTTGGCCAAATATGCTTATCAGGCTAGTCCATGTGTCATCCACCTCATTTTTTTCAAGTTAGATTTATAAATAACAAAATATTTTTTAAAAACATGCACCCCATATGAATGGTTGGAGAAAATTAAAGAGGTGAAAGCATCTTGTGTGACGACAAGAAAAAACGAAGAGGTACCTATTTATCTCAACATCGCTAAGGTATGGCGACGGATGGTTACTAATGGCCTTATTCTCGGTAATCTTGCTCAATGTGTTTGAATCCAAATATTGAATATTTTTCTTCATTTCTTCTAGCAAACGTGAGCTCCACCTCTATTTGCGGCTTCTTCTTCAATGACATTTACGTTGCCAACTTAGCATATTTGGTTAGCTAATAGTCAAACTTAACATTTATAATGGTCAAGGCGACATTGCTACAATTTGAAAACTTTCAGGGCAATATGAACAACAAAAATTTTCAGAGCAACATAGCTCCTGAGTGAAAACTTCCATGATAAACTTGCATCTTAAGAACAATGATGTGGATGACACGTGGACCTACCAGCTTAGCATATTTGGTCAACTAACTATCAAAATCAACCTAGATAACGACAAGGGCAAAATTGCTATGAATTTGACACTTTCGGGGCAACCTTGCTCTAACAAAACTTGCGGGGCAAAATCAAGACCTTGTGACCGCTTCCAAGGCAAAAATAGACCTTAAGCCTTTTTAAAACTAATACTACATATATGATTATAAATATTTTAAAATAAAACACTAATACCTCGACATGGAACTATTAAATCCACCAGTGATATTGGGTGCATCTCCAGAGTAAATCAAGGGGTACTTCTTATTATGAAGATCAAATGTGTTCAACGAAACTCCCTACATATGTATGTATATATGAGTGTATATATATATGTATGTATGTTTCTCAACATATTCCCATAGATTCGTTAGTATTAATCCAATGAGTAATACCTCGAAAACCATGCCATTCCCTAACTGAAGCTTGGTGAAGAACTTTCTGTCAATAGTGGAAGCAGCGACATAGAGCAACCAGGTGTCAACACCCATTTTCATTTCGATAATTGAAGAGTAATAAAGATGGAATTTCATGGGCATACATAAAAGCACATATATACTGATAACATTATTCGTTTATAATTCCAAAGTCATTCGTAGACAAAATACAGAATACAACGGAAACTTCAATATATACAGGACTTCCCAAAATATCTAAGCATAAACTAACTATAACCACTGATTTAACCTTGCCTCGAGACACGTGCAAAACTTCCCAGCATCTACGCCTTTGTTTTTTGATCCACTGGCACCCACTGAGATGTTTGTTTAGAAAAAGGGGTGAGATTCCAAGGAATCCCAGTAGAAACATACTATCGTTCATAGAAAATGCGAAAAGTAAATATGATATGCGCCATGTATGCACCAATTAATGAACAATATAAACACATCATCTGTATGTATACATGAATAGGGCCCAGCCCTACTATTCACACACCGGTTGGATTCTCACCAACTTCCAGTGCAAGTGCCCCTGGCACTAATTGCCCCTCTCTAGGCAAAACATCACTACTACAAACTAGACATTTAACAACCCTAAAGGACGTCCTTTTTTAAATTAGGGACGCCCAAAGTTCAATATTTAGCGGGAAATATTGGCGTTGGTTGAATTTAAAAAAAAAAAATTGAACCACTTTAGACGTCCCCAGTCAAACTGGGGACGTCTAAAGTGAGGTTTAGACGTCCCCAGTCTAACTGGGGACTTCTAAAGTGCCACTTTAGAAGTCCCCAGTCTAACTGGGGATATCTAAAGTGTTTATGAACCACTTTAGACGTCCCCAGTTCAAACTTGGGACGTCTAAAGTGGTTCAAAAACGCTTTAGACGTCCCCACTAACGACTGGGGACGTCTAAAGTCTGACCTAAAGACGTCCCCTATTTTAGGGACGTTATTGACAGTTTTTTCTATGTCTCTCAGATAGACGTCTCCCTATTTTCAGACTTTAAAAGGCGCAAAAAAGGGACGTTAAAAGTGTTTTTTGTAGTAGTGCATGTTGATTAATAAAATACATTTACAAACAATGGCATCCACACATTTATATAACTATGGCATGATGTATGAAGGATAATGTCCCTACTTCAAAGTTCTTTCAGTCCCTTTTTAGTATGCCTCGTAACTCATAAAATGTGTCACTTCCTGCAAATGTGTGTCAGTAGGAGCTGACATGTATTGGCAAGTTGTTGAGTAGCAAAACTTAAATCCGGATGAGTAGTAGTGTAACCCCCTGCCGTAATTATATCCGAAATACGCGATCAAAGTGAAATAGAGACCAATAAGAACAAATTTTAATATTATAAACCCATCTACCAGACGGGGTTTTCACAAACACCTTTCGAAATCATTTATAAACTTGGTCTTAGCATCACATTTCCGAATACAATTACTACGCGGAATATCACATTCATAACAATCAGAGTACACAACAATAATCCCAGCAATCTCGGGTTCCATTCATTAACTCAAAGCCTTATAGGGCATATTCGCCCATACAAGCCCTCAGATGGGGATTACACAAATCTTTCTCATACACATCTATAAATATCGTATCCACATATATATATACACATCCAAATCTATATATTCCCAACTATGATAACCAACTATCGAATCTTTAACTCGAAGGGAGTCCTCATCACCTTTGTCTGCTTACTCCATCATCGATCTACCTACCCTGTCTGAAATGGTTGATAGGGGAGGGTGAGATTCTAGAGAATCTCAGTAGGAAACAATACCAAAATGCATGTATGATAAGTGTATAATGCATGACATGCTTGCAATACATATCATATGCCCATACCATGACACATCTGCATGCTCAATGTTTCAACAACACACTCATAGCCATAGCATAAATAGAAACAGAGCTTCAAACATCATATATGTTCCACATAGTCAAGCAAAGCAATAACATGCATCAACACATTAACACAATATCATATACAGGCAAAGAGGTAAGTTCCCTACACTCTTTCCACGTATGCTCCAGCTCCGCTTACTTGCGATCAGAACGAATACCAAACCACGTCCAGAGCGAATATCAACCCTATAACCAAAGCAAGGACATAGGGTTATTCTCTATTCCAAAACCTTACTTTCATATCACTTAAAGTTGGTTATCGTTTAACACCTTTAGGTGGCTAATCAAAGCCCAAACATATGCCTAAAGGCTTGGGAAACACTTGACCAAATATCACCTTTTAAAAATACAAAACACTGATTTTTGGGGGTGGGCCGCGGCCCAAAATCCATGGGCTGCGGCCCAAAACTGCCCAGAAACATTTGGGCTGCGGCCCAGAATCCACGGGCCGCGGCCCAAGAAATCCAGTTTCTTGGCTGAACTTCCAAAAATCATAACTAATTCCACAAAAATCGAAATGAGGTGATCCCAAAGCCAAATGAAATCTATTCAAGTCCTCTACACAGGAAAAATATTGGCCTATACTTGAAATCACCACAAAAATACAGAATTCCCCAAAACTCAAGACTGTCCCAAAACAGGTTCCATTTTCGACCTCAAAGTTTGGACAGCTATAACTCCCAATTCCCAAAACTAAATGGCACATATTATATGTCCATTTTGAAGCTTGGGATGTGAGCTTTAAGACTGGAAATTTTCATAATTTTCTGACTTCATTTGCCCAGTCAAAACGTCCACACAACAAGACTGCCCAGACAGAACTTCCAAAAGACAGAATTCCAAGTTTTGCACAATTGGCTTCCAATGGTCCCATTTCTCATCAAACACCATTCCCATACAAATTTGCACAAGGAATCCATTGGAAACACCAAATCAACCAAATTCAAATCATATTGACATGTTACCACAACATGTCACACAAATCACAATTCAGACCACAACATAATCACACATTGTCATTCTTTTCATTCCAAATTCTCAAACCAATTCCAATGGCTCTATAACACATCAAGACACCAATTGCCACTCAAATAAAAGGAAATTCATGCATTTCAAAAATCACACAAATTCAGGGCAAAATTCGAAATTCACAATACTCAACCATAAATCACAAAACTTAGATCAAAAGGAAGCAAATGCTCACCTCTTCCTCTTTCCCAAACCAATTCCTTGATTCTTCATCTTTTCACTTTTCCTCAAGTAATCAAACACCTCCAATCAAGAATCTAAAACCATAGAGATGAAGCTCTCATCACTATGAACAACTTTATAGAAGGACATTAGAGCATTAGAGGACTACAAGCCAAGCAAAATCTCACCTCAAGTTTTCTCTTTCTTCCTCTCAAGCATGGCGCCATGGAGAACAAGAGAGAGAGATAAGATGATGAAATGAAGATGATGAAGAAGGGAGGTCAGTTTTTGGCCACTAAAAGCCTCATTAGGCTGACCAAAAAGGAAGAGAGGAGAGAGGATGAGTGTTGACAAATTGACCTCATCCAAGGGCTCATGTCTTGACACTTGTCAAGATCTTGCTTCATCTTCATGAGCTCACATGCACACACATACACATGATTCCGCCCCTTGATCTAATACACAAATCAATCCTAACCATTGATCTTGAAGTTACCAATGAGTTTCCTCTTCGGTAACTGACCAATTGGTCGGTAACTTTACCGTTTTGCCCCTGATTACGGTAATTCTCATTGAATCACCACCAACACTTCACATCTTTTCATTTAGCCACAATATGCACCTTCCCTCTATTCTAAGTCAATTTGGATGTTAATCCATAATTGAACTTAAATACAGGGTTTCGGCGTTGCTCACAACGTATACGAATCACATCGGGTGCCAAATCACACCATAATCTCCAAAAGGGTTTATTTATCACTAACCACATCCACTTTTGGAGTCATTATCTCTTAATCACAATTTGGGATCCTGCTAAACCGGGGCTTAGCAGTCCACTAATCTCAGGCTTATTCTCTAGCCTCGAATCTCAAAATTCGGGGTATTACAAGTAGTGAGATATTGTAAACGCCCAATTAACTGATGATACTGTTGTGGATTGGATAGCAAAGTGCCCTTCTATTTAGATAATTTCAAGGGCGGATCCATAGGAGAAGTGGCTGGTTTGCAACCAAGATAACCAGTATCTTCTAAGAGTTCAAGAGCAAACTTGCGTTGGGATAGGAAAATGCCATCTATGGTTCTTGCAAGCTCAAGACCAAGAAAATAACAAAGTGCCCCAAGATCCTTAATGGTAAGAGCATGGTCCAAACGCTGTTTAACACTGGTAATATCTTTACCAACCAGAACTAAATCATCAACATAAACTAGGATGACAGTATATGAAGTTGAGGAAGCCTTGTACAATAAAGAATGATTAGATGTAGATTGTTTGTAACCATAGGAAAATAATGCAGTAGACAACTTAGAATACCATTGACGACTAGCTTGCTTAAGGCCATACAGAGATTTCTATAATTTGCATACCATATGAGGTTGAGAGGGAGTGAAACTTGGAGGAAGATCCATATAAACCTCTTCATTGAGGTCACCATGCAAAAAGGCGTTGTTGACATCTAACTGATGAAGATGGCAATTTTTAGTAGCAGAAATAGAAAGTAAAAGCCTTATAGTTGTCATCTTAGCAACTGGAGAAAAAGTATCAAAATAGTCAATGCCTTTGGTTTGAGTAAACCCCTTGGCCACAAGCCTAGCTTTATGTCGTTCAATATCACCATTAGCCTTGAATTTGGTTTTAAAAACCCATTTACATCCTATTTGGAGACATCGATTTAGAAATCCAACCCTGAACAAGGTTGTTGCAGTGCTCCTAAGCCGAGAAGAGAGGCTCAGATGGAGATGGTGGTGCAATCGAACCATCGATGAACTTCAGCTTGTTCTTGGTTAACAACATTGATCGCATAGCCCGCACCCAACTCTGGTAATTGCTACCATCAAGAGGTGGCGCAACAAGAATCAACAACAGATTTTCGTTTGGGTGATGTAGTACGGGCTGAATTGATCAGAAATCGGACCGATGGCCATAGGATGAGAAGATAGGGTTCGGAGAAAAAATCGAAGAGAAAGGGAAAATGATGGCAGAGAAATGAAAATGCAGGAGAAGAGAAGGGCAAAAATGGAAGAGAAGCAAAAGAGATGAAATCAAAAATGTTCTGATACCATATAGCCAATATTTGAGAAAATGACAAAATGAATCTTATTCTCATTAATGAGGGTCACGATATATTTATTCAATGAGTAATGGCTATCAATGCCTAACAAAATTCTGAAGTACATAACAATATAACAATATTCTGTTATTCTAACTTAATAACAAATAATTGAATTGTTATTCTATCTATGTCAAATACCACTGGCCCTGTTCCGTCATTGATATTTTCTTCATAAGAACAAATCTTTAGTAAATCGCTTACTTTTTAAACCTTAAAATTAAGAAGGATAAATACCTGAGACAGCATAGATCAGCTGGAAAAGTATTTGAAAAATTTTAATTACTGGGGTTAAGAGGCATTCATCACTGGATGTTACCATAGGGGGAATTCTGGGGTCCATAAAATATGGCCGAAACGATGATGATGATAATGCCAAGGCACTAGAGGCCAAATCTCCAAACAGCATCCTAGTACTCTACCATATTCTTTGATCTCTCGTACTTGTCAATTTGCTTACCACTAACTCGGTATAGTAATTCCCCCAGCCCCTTATCCTCACACTCCAACACATTTCCACCTCATCCTTGTACCCCACCATCCACTACCATCTCCACACAGACAATGACAGATACATGCACAACACACAACATACATGTGTCTACATACATATTTGTCTTCTCCCCTTTAAATCTTCTCATTTATATATTCGTCTTCACCCCTTCAATCTATATTTCATGCAGATTAAGAGTCCTTGATTTGCATAGAGTTTGAGAATCTTTACTATTTATAAATCTTATAATCAAGAATCCATTCGTATTGTAATATCATAGTTGGAGAAGTGCTGATAAACTTATACGAGGAAGGGTGGGAGTGGCTCCTATTAAAGAAAAATTGATAGAAAATTGTTTGATGAGGTTGTTTGAGCATGTACAAAGAACGCCATTGGATGCGCTAGTGAAGATGGTAGATCAAGTTGTTTGTATCACAGTTAAAATGGGTAGGAGAAGCTCGAAGAGAACACTTAATGAGGTTATTGAGCGAGATCTTTTAGTTAACAATTAATCTCGATATCAGATTTGATTTTTGACAGAATTCAATGGCGTCATTTGATCTATATAGCCGACCCCACCTAGTGGAATTAAGACTCTGTTGTTGTTGTTACATTAGTTCAAATGAACATATAATATAGGGAGGCACGCATGTACACACACAAAATAGGGAAACTTAATATTATCCATAGTGAGCTACTACAATTTTTATGTCCTTAAGTCTAAAGGACTACATGGTATATACACTACACACACAATATGTTTCAAGTCCACAGGTTAAGATTAGCTATACCCACACATGAAACCTTTTTCCCGGAAAAAAAAATGAAAAAGAAAACTAGAATACTATTATTAACATGGTATCAAGGTCTTTTGGCTGCTGTTGGATCAGTTGATTACCAGCTGCAGTAGCCATCAGGGACTCGCCTTGAAAACAGTACTTCGTATTGTCAAAGTCCTACGTATAGTATGCTGCACTATGTTTTATTTGCGTAAACCTACCAACACTATCCTGGAAAATAAAAGAAAAGAAAAACATATTTAGAAAATGTTAAAGACATGTGGCAACTAGCTATAGTCGCAAATCAATTACGTTGACATACCTGGTCAGGACGGTGGGATTTTTAATAATATATATAGGGTTGAGCTAATAATAAAGGGAGCCTGCAAAAACACAGGAACTTAAAAGTTTAGTTCTGGTGAACAATATTTAATTTGTCTTTTGCTTTCTAGATTCTTTCAAATCTTTTGATCACTTGGTCTACTGTACCTTGCCACCAATTTCCTCTTGAGGCGCTATTTGGATTGTCCCCGTTGGGATCATCATTATCCGAATCTTTCTTAACCTGCAAATTTAAATTCCAAATCAAAATGTTACATATAATTTGGCCGGTTGATCAAAATATTGTCACGGAAAAGATTAATGCAATAAATTAATATATGCGCATATAGTTGCATTTGTGGACTTCCAATTTATTACAATATTTTATGGATGCATAAATTGATGAAATATATAATAAAATTTTGAAAAGGTGTTTCACTTTTATTACTTACTTTATTGAAACAACAAAGATAATGTTACATCATCATAATATAGGCAAACCATCTAGTTATTTATAAATTACATTCATAACTAATCACAAAATAACAATCCCATATGAATAGCTAGTTTTCATTAAACAGATTTTCATATACCCTTATATGTCAACAATAATATCTTATAGAGACCATATAAAGAAGAACAATTAGAAAGAAGCTAACATTAGGGTGGGAATCAGTGGTCCTGCATTTTGGGAAGTAAGTTTCTTGACCGCCATAGTAGATGGAAGAGGTGTAGTAGTTGCTGGGCTCCATTGTACTCTCATTCTGATAATTCTTGCCAGATACGCCACCACTGCTTTCACCTTTGCCACCTGACACAAAATCCAACTGAGAGATCATTTCCATATAATTTCAGACATATTGGACTAAACCCCATATATATGTACACAACATTTGAGACCAGAGACTGTGCAGATCCGTCTATATGGACTGAACAAGGTGTGTGTGTATATATATATATATAGAAGTATGAATTGCAGTAGTGGACATATACTGAACTAATTGCTATAAATAACACATATGGGTCTTAGTCGTAAAAAAGGAATAAGAAGGTGTTAGAGGAAATTGCAGGACGAACCTAGCGCTCCATAATTTTTTCCTCCCACATCTTGCTTTCTTGAGTCACTCCCTCCTGCCTGAGTTAAAAAAACAGTATCAGATTCACTGTATGACTATATATATAGATATGATAATAGGCAAATACCTCACAGCTAAAATCAGATAATATATAGTGTCCCAAAATGAACTATTCTGTCAATAATTCGCATCCAACAGGCGTACAAGTGGCATGCATCTACACACACACTAACTTAGCAAAGTATAGTTGCAGAATATATATATATATGATTACATGGAGAAGCATCATCTGTATGGTGTATTGTGCAGAAAAAGCATAATGTCACCGTAAAGGTGAAGCCGGGTCCATTGGCCTTGGAAAAAAACTAGATATAGGGGTAAAAGAACAGTTTTTGAGTGACCAAACGACTAGCACTAAGTATGCTTTGACAAAAGTAATCAGAAAAGAAGAAACATGAAGGGTACTAAATAGAGAGCAAAAGGATCGATGCATACAGGAAGAGGAAACATGGAGCCGAAGATGCTGGAGGAGGAGGATGAAGATGGTTCCTTGGGACCAAAAAGCTGATCAAAATTGGCTGATGAAGAAGAAGAGGACCCTCCAACATGGTTTTTGCTGTTGTTCTTGTTCTCCATGGGAATTGAAGAAGAAGTACAATAATAATATTATATAAAGGACGGAGCTTTCTCTTTCTGTGTCAACCAACGAACAAAACTACTAGTAGGATGATAAGTATGGGGGTGTAACGAGAAAAAGGAGGGAAAGGGATAAGATTTGCGGGGAAAGTGGCAGAGAGGACGTGAAGATAGAAGAAGAGGATGTGTATATATGAAATGAAGGATATATTATGGTGAGAGTAAGTAATTAGGGAAGGGCTATTTATAAGGCCACAAAATATGCTGCCAGCCATGCGCTCTCATTCAATTCCATCCTTTTCCCTCGTCGACACATGGGTGCCCTTATTGGGTCCCAAGTGGACTCGATGCCTGCCGCCAATCCAATCTGCCACGTGTCCCCTTAAAATCTTTGACCTCACGCATTACCCCTGTCTGCTCCTTCCATTTCTTTCTTTGATGATCCTTCACAATCACTCACTGAGACCACCACCTCAACTAGCCTCCAACATTATCATAGGATAAGGTCTTAAGTATGTGTTTACCTGATTGCCCCGTTTGGGTTACAATACCAACCATTTTGCTTCCCATGAGATCAGTAGTGTTAATTTTGGAATTGTTTTCTTGTCCTCACGCATTCATAAAGATATCAATCTTAGCATACTTTATATTTTGTTCTTTTTTCCATTTATGATTTTTGATTCTACTTGGATCACTCATATAACTATATATCATTGATGAGTATCATAGTATGTACATAGCTATTGGTTTTTATATACTCTTTTGTCCTTAATATAAGACTTATTTACTTAATTTGATTAGATTAAAAAAGTTAGTTGAATTACTAATATGACATGTATTTTTTAAAATATCATATTCATCTTCCTCAATTTTCTTATTCTCTCTCTTCCTTAATTATTGTTGAGGGGGGCATCGATAGATGGTAAATTAGAAAAATATTGATAAATATGAAAATCATGTTCTATATTTAAAATCAAGATTAACTTTCTAAATATATCTTATATTAAGGACCGAGGGATTATTTAGTTTTAAAACTTACTGCTCTTGTTATGTTATTTTATTAGTATTGTTTTCAGTTGGTTGTTGATTTTGAGGGAGGCTCTGATCTATGATGATTAAACTTGAAAGTAGAAGGGAAGGCAGGGACCACATAATGATGATAATTTTTTTTAAAGGGATGTGAAGATTGGTCTAGCGTGATGAGGGTTCGGTCCCTTAAGCATCGTCCAGGATTTAAATAATGGAGCTACTAGCTTGGGAGGGTCAACCTCGTTATGTGCCTTTGCAATACCTGAATCCGGGTTAGTTTGGGCCTATGTAATTTCCCGTCACATGATGCAGACCTGTATACCGGGTGCATAAAAAAAAAAAAAAGAAGTGAAGAAATAGTGATACTATATGGCTAGAGAAAAGATCATAGCCACCAGACCTAATTTGTATTTCTGATATTCCTTCAACCTTTATGTGAGGCTTAATTGAATTGATGATGACAGTTAAATCTTATTAGTGGAGCCAGGTGCATATATGTGGACGCATTAATTCTTTCCAAAGCAATTTTTGTTGTTGATCGAGAATGTTCCATATGCATATATATCAGTTCTGTGGATACAGTTCATTTCTTCATTTTTATATATTCATCATGTTTGTTTGTCGTAATCTCTAAAAATCGAATGAATAAAGAAAGTTGAGATGCCACCAAAATGATTTTGGTTCGCTTTGGTCTTGAGGGTGATCATGGCGGTGGCAAAAGTGGAATATTTAAGCTAATTAAGCCCATCTAAATTCCTATGATTAAGCAACGTAACAATTAATCGATCAATTTTTTTTTTTCAATTTAAGATTTTGGTACAATTGGGATATGAAAAAGGTTAATCTTCTAAAGTTATCAAGTAAGAAATTGTTAAAGTTATTTTGTGAAAGACAAATTTAGGTTTTTCACTGAGCATGAAAAATATCCGAGTCTCTATGGTTGGATAGTGGCTTATTTTTCAACAATATCTATTTAATATTATTGTTCAAGTAACCTGGGAATCATTAGCCTCATTGGATAGTGATCATAATTTATCACACAAAATGGACCTTTTCAAATTTCTGGGAAATCCTTGTTTGGAAAGATAAAAAGCTAAAAAGGTGATTAGGCCTAGAAAAGAATAATTCATGAGAGTATAAAGCACTTTTCATCATATCACAAAAAATTTAATAAGAAAGATCAAGGAATCAAGATCAACTAAACGAATTAAGTACTCCCCATATTGGAAAAAATAGTAAAGTACTCCATATATATAAGTGCAAGTACAAAATTTAAATTAAATTTAAAAATATATGCTATAGTATTATTTAAATTTATAAAACCCCTCTCCATTTCATTTCTATCGTTAATTTAGACATTTTATTTTGTTTTAATTTTTTAGGAGAAACCTAATAATTGATCAATTTCTTTTGAGTATACCCTCATTTAACAATTATATCTGTTTTTGATCATTTTTTCATCTAGCACATATATTCTTTTCATTTTTTATTTCTCCTTCTTTTTCTTAAACGAGGATACTATAGGGATATTTAGTTAATATAACATAATATTTTAAATTAATTAAAGATTTCCAAATCTATCAGTCATAGGTCATAACCGTAAACAATATATATTCGTAATTGAGAAGCAATTATACTATTATATTTTATAGTTCATGAGGGACATGATATAACAAATAAACTAGAGCCATGAGTGATATCCACATGGCTCAATTACGACTAAGAACATCGTTAATGATCTTATTAGAAATTAAAGATAATGGATATGGATAATCTTAGAGAAGCTAATGATTATCGCAACTTTGATTACTATTATTAATGCATAATGGTGGGATCTAGATACCAACCACTTGGTTATTGATCAATCATGACTAAAGCTAAATACCCTATATGGCACTCCTTGAAATGCATTGCACTAGATAAGGCTCTTAGCTTGAACTTTGAAACGGTATAGGAATCATGAAATCAAATATATCCGATTATTATAACAAACCTTCTTGGATAAATATACCTTTGAATATACTACTTATTAGTCCATTAATTATTCGGGAAAAAAAATTAGTCCATTAATTATTGCTAAATTAAAAAAAAATTCATTAATGACTAATTGTATGTATTGAACTATTGATGTTCAATTAAAATTAAATAAAGGAATGTCAGAAGAAGAGTTTCGTTCTTTCAATATGGAGTACTCAATCCTAATGAAATAAAAAAAAAACGAAAAATCGGAATAGAGGGAGATATTCTTGGAGAATTATACTGTGGAAGAAGACACAGAAGGTAAATAAAGGGCGGTCTCCAATCCATTCTTGTAGGTTCCTTTTGGATAACAGAAACGGCACATGCATGCATATTGGTAGTATTTGTGAGGCCAAATCCCATCCAGATGTTGGTTTAATATTTTTGGAATTTGCTACAAATTAAATCTCTAGGCTGGAACCTTCTATTTTCTTTACGAAGAAAGAAGCACCTTCCCTCTTGCTTAATCAAGTTTTTACAAATCACTGAAGCTATACATTAAAATATATTTTCCAAGGCTAATTAGAAATTAGTCTCATTTGAATGGCAGACTTAACCTGTTGCTAAGAAAAAGGGTTGGACTACAAAATAGCCCATATTAAAATGAGCTGATTTTATATCTCAAACTATTTGGTGGGGAGTTATAAGGTGATTATTTGATACAAAGAAAAGAAAATAGTACACATGTCAAAGTAGGTGAAATTATAAGGATATGATTAAATATCAGGTGAAACTATAAAAACTTAGGTTAAGTTTTTTAAATAATCGTAAGTTAGGTGGATTGATTGTAAAATGATATAAACCATACCCCAGATCCAATTTTTTGGGATAAATCTTGAAATTCGTGCAAAAAAAATCAAAGAGAAGTTTAGAGAGCTTTTTATGAGGGAGTTTAAAAAAAGTACATCATAAATAAAATTATCAATGTGTTGATTGGAGGAATATAGAATATTTGATATTGCTTAAATAAGGTTGTAAGTTCAAATCTCATAAATAGTGAAGTAAAAAAACTCAATGAATATGACAAGAAAAATTTCATGAATAGAAAAACTATATTAGCTAATTTGTCTCATTTATATTTGTAAGAAAAATATAACTAAAAGGAGATTTGGCGTACCGGGGCGAATCCATATTCGGATCCGGGTCAAAGCTCCAATGCTCTATACTTGTGTCCACACAATTATTAGACTACTAGAGTCTAATTGTGATTTGCACAGCAGATCACCAGAACCAGAAATATGGTAGGAGAGAAGCGAATTGCCAGAAAACTCAATGGCGGGGTGAATTGCAATTGAGGAGGCACACCCTATTTATAGTGGTTTATAGAGGCCACTAATTAGAAAACGTGTGCATACCTTCTTACCCTCCAAGACAGCAATTAATTGATTCTCAATTAATTCCTTAATTATGGTGATTTGTTCCCCAATTAATAAATCCATAATTATTACAGAATTATTCCCCAATATGCAATTAATGCTGATTTATTCTTATTTGATTAGGCTACTTATATCCTAATCAAATAGTCCGGCCCATTAAGGGCGGATTTGGATCCAAAGTCCAACAATATTTGATGATACTTCAACTTGATGAAAAGCATAAATAATTAGGAATCGGATTCTCTTGAGGTCTAATTTAGGGATCTTTAATTTCTTTCATATTCTTTCCGAAAAATAAAATTTAGACCATCTATACAACCAAACAATTTTTTTGAACTGATACAACCAATTGAAGAAGCTACTCCTCCACTCCTTAATATAAAATTTTCTTAATTAATTTGGATAGATAAAGAAAATGAGATAAATTATTTAATTATGATAAATGTGAATATAATTGTTCTCACTGAGATCAAATACCCTTGCATGACATTATATTTATATCCGTTTATTAGTTTCTTTTACCAAAAGGAAAAACTATTATTATAAAGACCCAAAGTTACAATAAGTCCATAGAACATAAAACAAGAAAGCCCAAACAACATAAACCCTAACCCTAAGCTATCAAGGAAAAAACATATCTGTCAAAAACCCTGAGCCAAAGAAATAAACAAATTATAAGATGCACATACACGCTGAAATGAACAGAGAAGCTTCAGTAAACACAACAAATAAGGGAAACACGTTAGAAACAAGGGATGGGGCTGGGTTCATAGGACCACCCCAACAGTTCCATCAGCAGTTTTGAAAGAACAACACAACCAAGGCCAAAACGCCAAAAAACACAAAGTAATTCATCTACAACATCAAAAAAGCACCACCAAACTATTAGAGATAAATGGTTGAATTTATGACCAATTCTCCTAACTAACTCCTATATATTAAGGCAGAAGGAGTGCAATTTATGCTGCTATCAAAGCACATTATTTCATTTAACGAAACATTACCGTACGTTCTAAGATCATGTTAGCATAAATTAAGCTATGCAATTACACAAATGGTTCAAATTGTTCCGTCTAGAAAGAAAATTTCACAAAGTAATGCTGAAAAGGATCTGATTTGACATAATTATCATTCAAAATTGAATAAAAGCAAAACTTCCTCACCACTAAAACTGGATGCCACCAATTTAACCACAACTATAATCACTCAGAGAATTTTGGCCACATGGTTTGGTTGCTTTGTCAACGGTCAGCTAGCTGTCCCTAATAACCATGTCGATGTCCATATTATTGGAGATGAAGATGCTATTCGCACAAATCTAAAAACTCAATTAACTTTCAAGTTGTTTGCTTCAATTATATACCAAATTTCCTCCATGGAATATGGATTTGTGTGTCATTCTCATTCCCGTTGTCGCCTATTTTTTGTGCATCCTTGGTTTCTTAGAATCTTAGTACTCACATGTCGTTTCTTATATTAGCTTTTAATTTATTCCATACATCTCTCCTTCAACCCCACCCCTGTACTTCCTTGAATCTCGACCTCAACATATTATTGACAAGAGAGATCATTCTCAATCAAACCCCAACACTTCTTTACTTGTGTTTCAGATTTATCATTAATTTCTTTACACAGCTGGGAGAGAACCAGATTAATGACACCGATCAACATGAAGAATGAAGAATATATATCGGTCTCATGAAGGGTTGGAGTAACATTTATTAAACAATAATAATAAAAAATATATGAAAGACTAATGTTTTTAGGGTGTCATGCGTGTGATGGTTAATTAGATTATTCATTGAAGAGCTAGCTAGGGACCATTTGGATTACGGGCTTATTTGGAATGGTGATTAGAGCTTTAAAAAACAGCTCATGATTTAGGGCTTATGAGACAAGTATGTTAGAAAAATTTTATCTTGACTTGCACAAATATACTTGTTTATAAACAGTTCCAAACAAGCACTAATTAGTGAAGAGCCATCTAGGGATGTATAGTCATACTTGTATTTTTTTGTGGTCAACATAGTCATATTTATATGGATCATTACGATTTGAATTAACTTGGTCTTTTTTATAAGAGCCTGATAAGAGTTGTCCAAGCATTTAATGAGTTTTTTTCTCCTATTTTTACTTCTCATTAATTATATGTATTGCATTAATTAAAATGTTGATGATGCTTATTTACTTTATTTCTCTCTCTTACTCACTCCTCATAAATAAGGGCATATTTGAAAAATAAATTTTATTTTAGACATACTTATTATTTTTAACTAATTTTAATCACTTTTTTAAACCACGTAATTCAATTATTGAACGTTTATAAATAGGATATGAGGGAGTATATGAATCTGGGCCAACCTTAAAAATGCTAAAGCAATTGAAGCTGCGTATTGAAAATACAAGTTTGAGTAAGATATATTTACTTCCTAAATATCATATATATATATATATATATATGGTATCCCTTTTTTACTTCCTAAAATATCTATCATATATGTTCTATGACAGCCAAGCGAAGGATGATATATCTAGGAATATTTCTGAGCAAATTTCTTAATTAGGATCGATAAAGAGAATATAGCATCACAATAGTCTTGAGGAATACTACTCGTGTACAGGCAAAATTATTGAGAAAAATTATCAAGTGAAAATCATCAGGAAAAAAAAAAGTGGTATTCAGATTTGATATATGATCAAAAATTGAAAGCAACTCCTAAGGCTAAAAAGTATTAGTTAGATTGAGTCGTAGTTATGGAGTTGATTAAATTGAAGTTTTAATTCAAGAGCGATTGGGAGGACTTGTTAGGGATGGAAGCGAAGAAAAGAGAGGAGAAATGGACAAAGAGCAAAAGGTGATGGGGGGAACAGAAGAAGCTTCAAATAGAAGCATGAACAAAAAGAGTAAGGTGGGATTAATTGCTTTTCTAAAAATGAAGAGTTGAAGGTTACAAATAATTAATACATGAAAGATATTGATATTTATATATATTCCAATTACTTTAAGTGAGTGTTTGGGAATTATCCAAACCTAGGTTTGT
Organism: Inga leiocalycina; assembly: GCA_963242795.1. NCBI lineage: Eukaryota > Viridiplantae > Streptophyta > Magnoliopsida > Fabales > Fabaceae > Inga > Inga leiocalycina. The sequence continues at coordinate 15,596,980 of OY725325.1, forward strand.
GCAAACCGAGACAAAACTCCTCTCACATACTTAACTCGTAAATCGTAAAAATTATTATCAAAAGCTAATCCAAACACACACTAAATCTTTGATTCAAAACAGTGTACTACTTTCCAGATCCATCAAACCACTTGTTTTTGTCTCCTTCAAGCTTTCAGGGTATGGGAGCACTTAAAATAAGTGTTTTTAGACTTTATGAAACAAAACTTTTCATATCTAGTTATCTTATAGAACATAAAATCACTTAAAATAAGCTTATTCAAACATCCAGGGATCTTATTCCTCTTTTTCACTTCCATAGGGAACACATGACTTGTTTACCTGCGACCCATGTGGCCAGAGAACTATTTGCCACTTTATGAGAATTGCAATCAAACAAGCCCATGAAGCTACTTCAGAGGACATAACTATACCAAAGCCCAATTCATAGAATATACTGTGTATAACCAAAGCCCACATCCACACCTAATGCTGGGGATGGACATGCTATGGACACCCATACCTAAAATTCAAATTGACTTGCAAGTTATCAATGCGAGTTGATCCAAGTGGTAAGCGGTTTGGTTCCGTTTAAGCAAGGTCTTGGGTTCAAGTTTTGTATATGCAAAAAATTCCCATTGTGAGACTCTCTCACCATAACCAGGTGCGCGACGCGGGTCGGATCCGGATGTAATCAGGGCAAAACTCCGGTGAACCGGGTGGGCAAAAAAAAAAAAGACTTGCAAGTTGGCTGCTTCAATTATATACCAAATAATTCCTCCACCCAATTTTTTCATTTTTGAATTAAAGAGGCATGCACTAATGATTTCAAGAGGGATTGAATTCGTGACCTTCTATTCTACAGCGGCAGTTCCGTAATCCATACCATTAGTCTCATGCACTCTCGTTTCAAAAAAGGCAAGATTAAAACGAAAAATACTTATTTTATACATTTATTCATTTTAACTAATATTTTAAACCGTGTGATTTTAATAGTTTTTGTTCGTAGAAAAAAGGATTGTTGGGAGAAATAATAGACTTGTGCGTCACTTGTCTACTATTTTCTCTGCATATCTCTTTGGCTTCTCAGAATAATCTTAGTACTCACATGTCGTTGTCCTCCCTTTTATTCCATACATCTCCCAAAAACCTTCAAGCTGCACCTTCCTTGAATCTTTCTATACCTACATCATTGACCCCAGATAGACAAAGATGCATGCAAACAGTCTTTTACATGTGGCTGCAATTCTTTCCAGAGGGACAGAACTTAGAATAGATTTAGGTATCATTAAGAATGTATACTTTAAATTAAATCTTTTAATTATGGCCGTTCTCTTCTATTAATTAATTGAACTAAATTTTATTGGCATATATGATCAGTGAAAAAAGACTCTTCTCAATTGTTAATGGATTGTTAAGATTTGTGCTAACTGCATAGTCATTACCTTCTCGCACTTCATGTGCTGATATATGAACCTCACCAACCTTAAACATGTATTCTAAAACTAATCCAAAGTATTGAAAACTCTATATCTAAATATAAGTCACTTGTATCCCATTTTCATATATCAAAAAATGTATTAAATTGATAAAATTTTTACATTTGCCCTTATTAAATTACAAATGATTTTCACCCCCCCTCTCCAATAGAAGTTAAATAGGTTTAAAATTGAAAACAACCTCATTAATTTTCCTACAAATGACTTAAATTTCGAACCTAACTTTCTCCTACAAGTGACTTACATTAAGGTTTAGATCAGTGGTACAAGTTTATTATGAGTAAGATTTTGTTTTGTGTTGTATAGTGCTTTTTCCTTCCTACAAATATCTAATATTGTTTTATGTTTTCATTACACTAAATATTATTAATATATGTTCTACTTATGACAGCCATTTTATAAAATCAAAGTTGTTAATTATTAAACTGAAGAAGTCATCCATCTCTGGGCCACCCTTTAAACTTTGAAAATAGGAGTTGTCACTGCTCAAGTTTTTCTTATCATCATTTCATATAAATTAAACTATTACTCCATCCGATTCTTAAATATAAGATATATTTATCAAACTTGATTAAATTAATGAAGTTAGATAAAGCAGTTACTATGACATGTATTTTCTAAAACATCATAGTCATCTTTCTTAATTACCTAATCCTACTACTACAGACTTGCGCATATATATAACGCTTAATAAATAACGGTTACAACAAATAAACATCATATATGTCGAGGCGAAGGTCGTGCAAGAATATATAACGCTAAAACTTAATAGTTAAATATATGCACCATCATGTATTGAGAGGTCAGATTTGCAAAAATAAAAACGTAATAGTTAGTTATTAACTGTCACTTATTAAGTGACAAAAATGACGGTGCTTACGAAACAACCGTTACATAACACTTACAAATGATTTGTCTTCCAACCTTATATTAGTGAAAAATAAAAAACATAACAGTCTTAATTTCCTTTCTTTTTTTATTATTGTTGAGGGAACATTAATATGGGTAATTAGGAACGATTGACAAATATGAAAGCTATAATCTTATATTTATAACTAAGATCAGCTTCCTAACCATGTCTTATATTAAGGATCAGAGGGAGTATTTTTTAAGGTAAAGTTGTAGTTGTTCATCTCCAAAGGACCCCTTTCCCAAATACTTATTTGTGATTCACATATTTTCGTAGGCCGAAACAAATAGCGAAGCGCAAAAGAAGAGCTTCAAGTAGAAGCATGAACAAAAAGAGTAAGGTTGGATATTGCTTTCCAGAAAGGAAAGCTGAAGGTTATAACTAATAATGTATGATGCTGATTTATTCGTATTCCAACTTCACTTCCAATTCCTTTAAATCTCTCAAGGAGAACAGTGTACCACTTTCCAGAACACAGTATATTATTGATATCAAGAAGCCACTTGTTTTTGTCTTTTTCAAGCTTCTCCTTGCGGATTCATGCTAATTCCTCTTTATGCTTTCATTTCCCCCCTTAGGAAGACGTACGACCCTTATTTTAAGTTCGACTTATCCTACAGTGTATTGGTTTACCGCTTGAAGTAGAAGAAGAAATGCAAATAGATGATTTTTAATTCATTCATCGAAATTACTTTTTCATGTTATGATGTGTGTGTGTGTGTATTTTCATGCATTATATTCAATTCTGTGCTTTACAACATTGCTGACAAGATCTGTGGAGAAGAAATGAGTGTTTTTTTTAAAAACGTATTTGTTTGATTATGAAATAACACCATTTAGTTGACTCGAGCTTATTAAAAATAAAACTGAATAATGTATATAATCCGGGTTGTTTCATTTTGAGGAGCCGATTATGAAATTAATTCTTAATAAACTAAATAATTATAATGCAAAATTGATAAGGATAAAATATGATTGATTGATTTTCAAAACTATGAGTTGTATTCAATTAAAATAAATATTTTTGGTATTTTTCAAATAATTAGGAATGAAAATAGGTTAGAAATGCAAGTGATGAAGATGCTCTTGTAAATGGTTTTAAATGGCTATCTTTGTTCAATTAAAATATTTGGATAGTTAATACACTAAGTTTTTAATATTCCAAACCTCATTAACCAATGAGTCTAGTATCACAAGAGAGGAACCCTTATCCTTGAAATGCTATTAAGCCCTCTTAGTGTAATGAATTTTTCTAAGTTTCCTAAAATACCAAACCTCAATTATCATTAAGTCTAATACTTAAACTCATGAACCCATTCATTTAAGCATTATTAAAACCCTTTAGAGAGTAACTATAGAATAAGTAATGTATTAGGTTCAACTACAGTTCCAATTTAATCAAACTATCCAACAATACCATGTTAAATAGATAGGAATCAATAGAACCATAGAAAACATATATATAACCATATATATTGATGATTACAAATCCTCATTACAAATCCCAAATTATAAGAACTCAATTTATAGAATAAAATATAACTAAAATCATAGTCTCAATATATAAATAAATTTTTAAATCTAAGAAATCATAAATATAATAAGCTATATATAAAATAAACTCTCCTTTAAAACATTCCTCATCTTGAACCATCTTCAATTCATGCCAATACCACAAAATTATCTAACCACACTCATGAGAATAATTGTAATCATAGCATCTTCAAAACACCACCAGAATTCCATAGAAGTTGATAGACCAAATCACATATTAAATCACCAATTAACACTGAATAAGGGGAGAATTGGGCTGGATTTTAGCACAAAATCAGAGAGTTCCACGGTCTGGAAAGAGAAATATAGCCGGCGATTGAAAAAAAACTGGAGGACGAAGGTGGAAGGAGAACAGAGATGAATGGTGGTAACAGAAGCTCTAGGCGTCCAATCTTTAACTCTGCGCAGTGCTACGCCGTCAGCTCTGCTTCCGGTCTCACCAGCGACACCTTCGCTGGAGGCTTGGCGGAGGATGTGCGATGATGGTTGGGAAGTGATTCCGGTGGTAGAGGAGGTGAGCTCTCCGATCGCCTCTCTCTCTCTCGTCACAGCTCCCTCTTCCCAACTCTCAGCTCCCTTTTCTCTCAGCTTTTCCGGCCCCCAACTCCCCTGTTCTCAGAAGCTCCACCAGGGATAATGGAGGAGTTATGGTTGCCGGAAATGGAAGGTTATGGTGGTTGAGGGAGGGCCAGCGATGGTGAAGAAGACGATGGTGGTGGCCCTCCCTCTACTCCTCTCAAAAACTCAGTTCAATCCTTGCTCGCGGCTGTGTGTCTGCTGCCGTCTCTATATTTACCCCCAGCTCACCAAAACTGATTCAGACCTAATCATATGATGCCAAAAACGCTGTGTTTTGACTTAACCAAGTTGGCATTTTAAAATTTCATACTATCAAACTGTTATTTCTAAAATTCAAGCCACAAATTGCCGTTTTCAGATTTAATCCAAAATTTTAAGGACTTTCAATCGAAAACACTTGTATCAATGTCAAATCCTCTTAAGAATCAATGATTAAGAGCAATTGTGATTATTTTGACAATTTTTGCTTTTTTTAACGTCAATTTAATATATTTACTCTTAATCTTAATTAAGCACAAATAAGACATTTTAACCTCAATTATTATGAAATAACCTCAAATAAAATATGAAAATATATTATTAAAATTGGGATTTGTTAGATTCTATATTTTAATTTATTGATCGATCTAGTCTGATTGTATCTTGAATTTGATTGTGGGAATACGTACACTCATTATGCAACGAACAAATTAAAACTAGCTAAAGAGAAGTGGTCATAGAGCTATTTTTTTCACTAAAAGAATCAATTTTATTAATTACAAAATTGTGAAGCTTTCACCTTCCCAACTACGTTAATCACTTGAACAAAAGGAGACTGCGTTGGAAAAAAGAAGAAGCCCCAATTACATTTTATCGTCTGTTCTCTATTTATGCAAGTCAAAGCTGGGTAAACCTATTGGGCCTAAAAGGCCGACCCCCACTTAACACAATACACAAACACATCCTGTTAACTAAAACTAACTATTAACTATTATTTCTTACACTCCCTCTCAAGTTGAGGCTGAAATATGTCAAAAGTTGTCAACTTGGACAATAAATTCCTTTGCTGATGGCCTCCTACAACCTTGATTAGCAGGTCCACTTGTTGACTTCTCAAACTAATGTGTCTCAAATTTATCTCCTTTGTTTCCCACTTTTCATGAACAAAGTGACAATCAACTTTAATATGTTTGGTTTGCTCATGGAAGATCGGGTTCATAGCTATGTGAATTGCCGTCTTGTTGTCACAATAAACTCTTACCAGCTCCTTATGCACGATACCAAGATCTCTTAACAACGCACGAGCCCATGTTACTTTTGAAACAACCATACTCAAAGCTCGGTACTCTACCTCTGTAGATGATTTAGACACAATTGCTTGATTCTTTGTCTTCCTCATGACTGTTACGCGTGTAAATGATTTATTAAAAAGTAGTGTACACTGTCATAAACAAGTAATATAGAGGTGAGTAGAGTATCATTCCCACGAGGATTTATCACTAAGAACCAAAATTGATAATCTTAATTCTATTTAGTTGATTAATTAGTTGATGATTGAGGTTACAAACTTAAAAATGATTAAATATGAATGTAATTGATATGAAAACAACTATGAGAAAAAGCCTTAGTGATCATATTTCACTTATTAGCAAATTTCGGATTGAATCACCTATCTATTCTAGTCTAATTTATTTCATATGATTGATAGCCGAGTTTCTCTAATTTAATTAATAACCTCTTTCAAGGTTAAATAATTCTATAATAATTGCTAATCCAATATATCCCTATATGAATTGAAACAATTAATCATGCATCAAGATTTATAGAACTCATTAAGACTACATAACTTATATGAATATATTCCTATTCATATGCAAGTTATGGTTTTAATTATAAGATCTACACACATGCAGCTCCTTCCAGTTTCAACATACATATTGAAATCATTCAAAAGATGACCAATCAATTGAAAGCATTAAGAACAATAATTAAAACTCAATCATGAAGAAAAAATTAAAACTAAATTTATTAAGTTAAGATTCAATCCGTCATAAGTAAGCTACATCATCACCCAAGGAAAACGAAAATTTAGCTTATGATGAAATTAAAAAAAACCAAAATAAATTGAAAACTTCATAAACATTACATAAAACTTAATTATTAAATTCTAAAACATAAAGATACAACTACAAGATGCATGGAAATAGAAAATTATAGCCTTCCTTATTAGAGGTAAAACCTTCCATGTAGGTGGCAACCAATACTATCTATGAAGAAGGTCTACCTAAGCCTTCCTGAAAGGAGGCATGCAAGAAATAATATAAGGTATGAAATTAAACTCTAAGATTGTCCCCCTCCTTGTGTCTTCCACTCCTCTATTTATAGATGAATGGGGTGCAAAGATTTCCATTTTTTAGGTACGAATCTTGACTTTAAGCCACCAATGTTGACCTTGTGGCAACCATGCTTCTCGATTGCAGCTAAATTTTGATAGTCAACACGATAGATTCTCACATTTTATCTTCATGAAAGTTGTAGATCTGAATCTTAGCTTAAAACACATATGAGAGCTCCTCATTTCAACATTTGCAGCTCAAGTTATGGTTAAATTAGTTGGTGAAGGTCACACTAGGACAAATCCATGTTATCAAATTCTAAGCAAAATTTGAAACTCTTGAAGACAGACTGAGTTTTGGCTTTAACATAAAAGTTGTGGGGATTTTTCTTAGCTTTTTATCCATATAAAGAACATCCCAATCTGGCATCTAGAGCTCCAGATACCGCCTGAAAACTGAAACAAGGTTAAAATTTAGTATTTTTCTATAACTTCTATTTTATGCCAAAATCTTTATTTATTTATCACTTACACCCAACTTCATTAAATTAAGCTCAAATATTATCTAAAAAATAATCATATAAGGGAAAATAAATATGTAAATATTTTATTTATCAATGACCAAAGAACCTCCCAATTTCAGTAGGTAACTAATAACTGAGAGTTGAGTCATTCCACAAGTAGCCCAATCGACATCACAATAGCACTCTAATTGTGTATCCCCTTCAGAACTTATCATAATTCCAAAGCCAGGGGTTCCTTTGAGATATCTCAACACATTCTTTGACGCTGCCTATAATGTTTGGTTGGCAACTGCATAAATTGATTGAGTGCCTACATATAAAAACATAAATTAGGGCAAGTCATTGTTAAATAGATCAATTTACCTACCAATTTATGGAATCTTTCTAGGTTCTTCAATAAATCTGCTGGAACATCTCTCTCTTCATCAAAACCCATCAACTTGAGGCTTTGTGCCATGGGAACTCCTAGTGGTTTACAACTACTCATACCGGTTTTTGCAAGAAGATCAAGTACATACTTTCGTTGACACAACACTATGCCTTTTTCGGCCTTTGCTACCTCAATCCCAAGGAAATACTTCATATTTCCAAGATCTTTAATCTTAAAATGCTCATGCAAGAATTCCTTGGCCTTGGCAATTCCATATTTAGAACTACTTGTCACTAACAAGTCATCTACATAAACCAGAATTAAGACAATTCCATCATCATAGTCTTTAATAACAATGAATAATCATTTTTACCTTGATTAAATCCACCTTTAATCAAAGCCTTTGATAATTTTTGGTTCCATTAATGTGATGCTTGTTTTGGGCCATAGAGGGACTTATTCAACTTGTACACTAAGGGTGTGTTTGGTTTGAGGGGAGGGGATGGGGAGGAGGGGAGGGGACGGGGTGGAAACTACAATTTTGGGTTTAATAAATCTAAAATTTTTCCTCTCATTCTTTTAAATTTTGGATTCCCGCCCAAAATTTATCCTCTTATTCCTTTTAAATTTTGGATTCCCGACCAAAATTTAAATACCTTCAATCCAAAAATGTAATTTAACTCCTCTCCCCTCCCCTCCCGTCAAACCAAATACACCCTAAGTGCTCACCTTCATTTCTAAAACCTTCAAAAGGTATTTTCATGTATACCTCCTCATGTAAATCATCCTGCAGGAATGCATTATGTACATCCATTTGATAAAGATTCTATTGATTTATAGCAGCTAATTTAAGAACAACTTGTACTGTAAAACATTTTAACTATTGGAGAAAATGTTCCATGATAATCTATGCCCTTTTGTTGTGCTTTGCTACAAGGTGAGCCTTGCATTTATCTATCCTATTATCTGATTTATACTTAATTTTAATACCAATTTATAGCCTATTGTTTTCTTACCCTTGGGAAGTAGGACAATTTCCAATATTTATTGGCCTTAAGAGCTTCTATGTCAGCCCTCGTTGCCTTTACCCATTCTGTATTCTGGACCACCTTTGCATAACTAGTAGGCTTACAGATAGAGTCAATAGAGCATAAAAAGAACATATGTTCAGCTAAAAAATTTTCATATGATAAATAGTCTTGAATAGGTTAAGCATATACTCGAATTAGTTGGCAACAAATTACAAACATAGTCTTTCAACCAAATAGGAGGTCGACATTCTCATGTTGATTTGCAAGATGATGCAGGTTAGGAAATAGCCCCATAATCACACATAACAATGGGGGTTGTCTTCCTTCCCTCATCTTTATCATGCCCTTGCAAATCAGCACATTCACCATTTTTATTTGCTACATCAAAATTAGAAAAATCACACCAAAACATATTATGTATATCCCTACTCAGTACCACTCGATTGCCATTACCACTTTCCCTAATTAAAAGGGAACTTTTCCTCCAGAAAGTTAACATGTCAACTTACAAATAAGTTCCTGCTATTCAAATCAAGGAGTAGAAAACCCTTTTGGTTATCGGGGTAACCTCAAAATACACATGGAATCGATCGGGGTTTTAATTTGTCACTTACCCTTAGGTTAGTGGCATATGCTAACGACCCAAACACCCTTAGGTTCCCTATATATGGCTCAACACCATACACCTTCTCATAAGGTGTTTTGTAGTCTAAAATTTTAGAAGGAATTCTTTTTATAAAAAATACAGCCATCTTAAAAGATTCACCCCTAATACCGGAGAAGAATACTTGATTACAGTATCAAGCTTAGAATGATCTGCATTATTGTTTGATGCTTCTTCTGCATGACTCTATTTTGCTTTGGAGTGTACGGGCAAGAAGTTTCATGGACCATCCCCTTTTGCTAAAAAAAAATCTCAACTATTGATTAGTAAACTCAATTCTATTATCAGTTCATATCTTCTTAACATTGATAGAAAACTGTGTTGACACATATGCAACAAAATACTTTGATATGCATCACAGTTTCATTCTTGTGTTTCATTAAAAATATCCATGTGGCTCTAGAAAAATCATCAACTATGGTAAGAAAGAAATGATGCCCTTGATGTGTAGGAGTCCTATATGGTCCCTAAACATCTAAATGTAGCAATTCAAAACAAGTTCGTGATCTAATGTGACTAGATGTAAAAGGAAATTTCTTTTGCTTAGATCGAATACAAATGTCACACTTGTAATTCAAAATAGCCCTGTTCCCAATTACACTTAAATGCTTTATTACAAATAGGGGTGCATGTCCTAGTCTAGAGTGCCATAAGCATACATCAGGAGGCTCATGTTTGACATTATTACAAGAAATGGAATTAAACACATCAGTTCAGTTTTCATTTTCTAGAATGTAGAGTCTTGCAATTCTTTTCCTAATCAGCCTTAGCCTCCTCTTCCAATCCAGAGGGACCTGCACAAAATAGTGATTAGAGGAAAAAAGAGACTATACATTGATGGTTAGTAGTCAGCCGGGATATGGATATCAAATTAAATTTCAAGCCCGGAGCATATAAAACATTAGTCAATTTTATATTGCCCTCAATGTTTACTGTGCCTACATGTGTAACACGTAGAAAGTTCCCATCCTTTATCTTAACTGATCTTATTGGTCCTTCATATTCTCTACAATTATTTAGAATGTTTAAATTACCTACCATATGAATGGTGGCACCTGAGTATAAAATCCATTTAGAGTATGAATATTCTAATGAATTAGGGATAGCCAAACTTGTACTGGTAAATGCATACACGATTGGTTCAATACTTCACTTCAAGAGTTTTAATATCTAATGGACTGTTCTTGGGTAAAAGATGACACAACAAACGTGGTAGACTTGGAATGCTCCTCCGCGGCATACACAAAGTCACTAGATGTCTGGTCTGATTCCTTCACTTATTTCCCTTTACTGTCATAAAAATTGGGTGGATACCCTACAAGCTGAAAACAATTCTCTCTCAAGTATCCCTTTTTATTATAATGAGCACATACTGGGGCATTTTGTCTATGTCCTCTGCCCCTACTACGACCCCTCCCCCTTGCTGCCATTGCAATCCCTTTAGGGGAGGCATGAGAATCAGAGTAAGCAAGCTAACATTGGGCTTCATCTTCCACAATCATATTATATGCATCATTAACATGCGGGAAAGGCAGGAGGAGTAAAATATAACTCCTTGCCCGAGAATGAGCCTCTTTGAGACCCATCAGAAATTGCGATAGTTTCTGTTGTTGCATAACTTCTCCATGAGCCTTTGAAGTCTCTCAGGTACAAGAGGGTATATTCACCAAAGAGGATTGCTCTTCCCAGAGCTCCTTAAGTTTGGAGTAGTTTGTTGTAACCGATAAATTTACTTGTTGAAGGAAATTTATTTCTTAGTGCAAGGTAAAAATTTGGGATCCATACCTTTTATGAAATCATCGCTATAAATCTACGCAAATGAGAGCTTGAAAAGAAGATAATACCATTTGCTAATTCCTTGGACAAAGAGCTCAAGAGCGAAGAGAGGACTATAGTGTCACATATATCCTATTGCTCTTAGAGAGATGCCTCCTATGATTTGTATTTACTGCTCCTATAAACGAACGCCAATTTATTTTTACCCTGAAGTACGATGGTCAAAGCTTTGCTCCAGATCATGTAATTCTCGACACTGATAAGCATATGTGAGATAATAGAAACCCTTTGAGTGTCAGTTAGCGACATTGAGATATTGCTTCATTGAGGTATTGCTCTTACATGACCTTGTTGCTAAGTCGAGGTGTAATTCTGGAAGAGAATCTATGTGAAATCGCAAAATCTCCGTGAACATGACCTTGAACAAGATAACAAAGAGCTTTGAAGGAGGTGTCTCTGTCTTCAGAAATAAAATTGAATTTCTGATTGTGAAAAGGTATCTATGATCCTCTCTTCCTAAATCTCGATCGTTCCTTTTCTGTTATGATCTTGATTGTCTTATCTAAAAAAAAGAGAGATCTACGATGGCTTCCTGATTGTTTGATAGTGAGAGAATCTATGATGCTCTCTATGTAAAATCTCGAACATCCTTTTCCTATTACAATCTTGATTATCCTATCAGAGAAGTGAGTCCTGACATGGTTTCTTGATTTTGGGTTATCGTTTTGGGCTTCTTCTTGGATTATGGCCCTAATGATCTTCCTTGATCTAATGAGATATAGCACACGGATGAGACAAGATTCTTGGGCTTGCTGGGTTTACCTTGAAAAGAAAAGCCAACCTAGGCTCTGATACCATATGAAGCTTTCAACCTTCTCAACTCTATGTTAAGCACTTGAACAAAAAGAGATTATATTGCATTACACCACCTATTCTCTATTTATACAAGTCAGAGCAGGCTACGCCTATTGGGCCTAACAGGCCGACCCACTTAACACAATACACACACGTCCTGTTATCTAAAACTAACTATTAACTATTACTTCTTATAAAAATCAATCATATTATACACACTAAAAGCTATAGTTCTTGGGACGGGATGGGATTGGGAAACCCCATTCCCAATCCTGTCCTGAAGAAGGGCTCGAGAAGGGAAATCGGTCTCAATCCCAGGAATTTCCCATCCCAAAGAGATCGGGATTTCCAAAAAATTTTGACTATTTTTTTTTGCCCTGTAGTGACTTTGGCCTATTTTAACCTGAATTGGATCCAATTTCCTATATTTCATTTAGAATAGCTAAGATAGAAATATTATATTGTACCAATTAGTCCAATACAAATATTTAATGCAAATTAAAATTACAAACTCATCAAAATTCTCAAGTCCTAACATTGCTACCATTGCTCTTAATAAAAGAAGTAACTCTAAGGAGAACCAGCATTGCTCTTTATTTACTTAGCTTGGGTATTTTGCCTGAAGAGGGTCAATGTAAGTCCACTTGCACCATAATTCAAAGTTGGAAACAAGAGCATTAGAGGTTCCTCAAAGACACCAGTTATGTACAAATAGTCTAAGTGCTCATTCACATAATCAAATAAACTAACCATTGATGTTATTAATTTATGAAATCAAAACTCACAAAAAAAAAAGTGATTTAGTAGCGGTTAAAAATGGGTATTAGTAGCAGTTTTAACCGCTACAAACAACATTAGTAGCGGTTAGGAAAACCGCTACTAAATCGTATGTTGCAAGCGGTTTTGTAGCGGTTATATAAAACCGCTACTCACGGAAAAAAACCGCTACATCCTTTGCAGCGGTTACAACAAACCGCTACAACATCCCCATGAACGAAATTTTTTTCAGAGATATTTATAGCGGTTATATAACCGCTACAAATATAAAAAATTGAAAATTTGAAGGCGGGAAAAGAAAAATGACATTTTTTCAATTTTGTAGCAGTTAATAAACCGCTACTAATTTTGAATTTTCATGAAATTTGTAGCGGTTATAAAACCGCTACTAATTTCATGAAATTCAAATTTAGCGCCAAAAAATTTAATTTGAGTTTAAAATGGCGCGTTTGTTAGTAGCGGTTTAATAACCGCTACAAATATTTAATTTTTTTTTAAAAAAATATACGATCATTTGTTTCTGTTCTTTTAATATTAAATTAAATATTTTATTTTTTATTAGTTTATCTAATTTAATTAGCTTATTATTCAATAGTTTAACTTATTAATAAATTAAAAGGAAAAATTTAATTTAATTGGATTAGTATAAAAATTATATTAATAATATTATTAAGGATACATAGGTAATAAGGAATTATTATGTTGTCTAATATAATGTAATTGTGTATGAAAAATAGATAAAAATGAGATACAGCTCTAAAATATCTGGAAAAAAATGGTGAGAATAAATTTTATATAAAGGAAAGAAGTATTGTAAAAAAAATAAAAAAAACTTGTTACCATATTTGATCGTATTATTCAGCTCCTCTACTCATACAAAAGAAGTTGTAAATGAGAGAAAATGAAAGAAAGGTAAGGTGAAAAGAAATTGGGGAGTCGTTTGAAATGAGTTGTGGTAAGGGTATTTATAGGGATCCACGTACTATTTGTAGCGGTTAATGTATCCATTTTGTAGCAGTTTTTAGTTAGTAGCGGTTATTTTTAATTTTATAGTGGTTTAATAACCGCTACAAATATTATTTTATTTTTTTTTAAATTTTATTTTAAAATTTTTTTTCTAGTTTTTTTAAAGACAAAAGCATAATTTGAATTTGATCAGTCATCGTCACCATCCCTACAGAAATTATGTAGAAAAATTATTGTTAGGGATGTATTATTAAATTTAAAAAATTTAATTTAAATGAGGTGGACTTAAAAAAACTCACCGCAGTAGAGGTAAATTGTCATTGCCTTTAGGGAATAGTTTTCAAAATCGGCTGGCTGAAATGGCTCACTCTCGTAGGCGATATTATCGTCTTCACCCATGTCGTAAAGGTCTCGTGGCTTTGAATGAACGACCATGTGCCAATCCCTGTACCTCTCATCCTCGACATAATAAACCCGATGTGCCTTTGAAGCTAGAATATACGGCTCATCATCTTGAGAAATACCAGTATGAATCGGCTGTGAGAAATTGACTGATGTGATCCCTAGGTCGTTAGTTGTCAGTCCCCGAGAAGTAGTGGTATTTGCCCACAAACACTTGAACAGCGTCACGGTGAAACGGCCTTGAAAATTAAGTTCGACCACATCAAGAAGCTTGCCATAGTAAGGGACGCCTCCTAACTGCATGTTGGCCTCACTGTTGCTCGATAACTCCTTGTCCGAAATGTGCCATAAACACCCGAATTCTGAGCTTGCAATCCTTGATCCTGTGAAACCGTGCAAAACTTAAAACCATTGACATTGTATGCTGTAAACCATTTTGCATGATCAAGAGGGCCGATTGCGAGAGCTCTGAAATCTTATGAGTGTGGGTTGTGGTCATTTAGTATTCTGCGCGCAAACCAGCTCAGGAATTCTCTGTGGACCCTCCTATCAACTTCCGAGGATGTCTGTGTATGGATCCTGAGTTGACACTTAACATGATTTCTGAATTCCCTGCAATTAATAATGGAAAGGCGATAGTGAAATGAAAGTAAGAAATGTTACGAAAGATATAGATCGAATAACATGTGAGTGTACAATTCTTACCGTATGAAAGGTTTAACTTGAGTGCAATTAATCAAGACATGTCTATGTGCTTGCAACTTCTCAGTTACCGTTAGTTTGAAGTTCTCAGTTCCTCCAACTGGTTTACCAACATGAGGGATAAATTCTCCTGATGTCGGCGCAGGTTTAGGACAATCGTCAACACGAGGTGGGAGGTTGAAAGCCATCTCAAGATCATCAAAGTACCTTGAGCAAAAATATAGCACCTCGTCCCCTATATAGCTTTCAGCTATAGAACCTTTTGGCCATGCTTTATTCCTTACGTAAGATTTTAATTTCCCAAGGAACCTATGAAGTACAGAAGAGAAAGTTGATATAAAATGCTGAAAAGGACAACTAGCAAACATTAAATACAGAGAATAAAGCACATATTTAAAATGAGTACCTCTCAATCGGATACATCCAACGATATTGTACTGGTCCAGCGAGCTTTGTTTCATGAACAAGGTGGACTGTAAGATGAACCATCACAGTAAAAAAGGACGGAGGAAAGATCATCTCCAAATGACAAAGCATAAGAATGATTTTGGACTACAGCTGATCGAGCTCCTCAACGATTAAAACCTTAGAACACAACTTCCAAAAGAAAGAACAAAGTTCCACTAAAACGATGGAAACATCGGGAGGAAGTGCATTCTTTATAGCCAGAGGGAGTAACTGCTGCATAAGAACATGTGAGTCATGACTCTTCAGGCCAGAACCCTTTCGAGCCTGCAAGTCAACACATCGAGAAATGTTGCTTGAATACCCATAAGGAACTTTTAATTTCTTCAACGTCGCGAGGAAGACGTCCTTGTTCTGTTTTGTGAGGGTAAACTTTGCCGGCTGAAATTGGTCATGCTCATCTGGCCAAGCGTCTTCATGAACTCCCATGTCGCGTAAATCTTTCCTCGCTTGAAGGTGATCTTTTGTCTTGCCGGGTTCGTTAAGCAGCGTATACAACACATTGTTGCAAACATTCTTTTCAATGTGCATTACATCAAGACTGTAGCGAAGTAAATTAGATCTCCAATATGGAAGAGTGAATAAAATATTTATCTTCTTCCACTACTGAGGCGTCGAAGTCCTGCGCGTCTTTTGGCGAGTTTATGCTGAATCGTCGCTTTTTCCAAACTCGAAGTCAACATGCTCAAGTTGCTATAAGATATCTGTACCGGAAAAAGTCTGAGGTGGTCCTCTTTTTTCTGGTTTCCCATTGAAGCAATTCCGTTGTAATATGAACTTATGCCTTCCATCGAGAAACCTCCGATGCCCCATAAAGCACCACTTTCGGCTGTGGGGAAGGTGTACTGTGTCAGAGTCAAAATTGCAAGCTGGACACGCTGACCCAGTATGCACATTCCAACCAGATAATGTGCCAAGGCCAGGAAAGTCACTAATCGTCCACATCAAGGTTGCACGCAAGTTGAACAAAGTCTTGCCGTAAGCGTCGTACGTCTCCAAGCCGACATTCCACAGGTCCAGCAATTCCGCAATAAGAGGTTGGAGATACACATCGATGTCATTGCCTGGTGCCTTTTTGCCTGGAATGATCATAGACATAATGAAAGAGCTTTATTTCATACACATCCAGGGGGTAAGTTGTAGGGAACTAAGACTACCGGCCAAATACTGTAACTTGTGCTAAGATTCCTGAAAGGATTGAAACCGTCAATCGCCAACACAAGCCGAACATTTCTGGGGTCGGTTGCAAAATCTGGAAAATCATTGTCAAACGTTTTCCAAGCATTTGCATCCCGGGGATGTCTTAATTTACCGTCTTCATTGTTTTCAACGGCATGCCACCTCATGTGCTTCACAGTTTTAGACGACTTAAATAATCTTTGTAGGCGAGGTTTCAAAGGAAAGTACCTAAGAATCTTTGCAGGTTTCTTCTTCTGCCTTTTCCCCTTCCGAATTGTCTTGTACCTCGATGTGTGACATCTCTTACAAGTCTCCCTGCTGGAATCGTCTCCCCAATACAGCATACAATTGTTTGGGCATGCATCAATCTTTTGATAGTTTAACCCCAACTTGTTGATAATCTTCTTGGCCTCATAGAACGTTGTGGGAATCTCAGCATCGGGGAATGCATCTTGTAATAATTCGAGCAACATCGACATTCCCTTATCTGTGATTCCACACAAGCACTTGATATGATACAATTTGATCAAGAAAGATAATTTAGAATATTTGCGACAACCTTGATATAAAGGATGATCTGCTTCATCCATCAAGTTAAAAAAATCTTGAGCTGCTTCATTCCTCATAAAAACTGGCTCAGAACCGTGCACTTCTTCATTGAAGTTGTCGCCTTGAAATCCAAACGCATCACGTACAGCATCATTCACAGGATCATCTTCATCTACTTGAACGCCTACTTGAGAACTTCGAGGAAGAGCATCATCATATCTAATGTCGGCCTTCTCACCATGAATTACCCAGAATGTATAGTCCTCAGGGAAAGGCTTCAGAAGCAAATATTCCTTCACAACATTTCGTGCATGCCACTTCTTGAACTTGCATCTCCCACACGGACAGACGATCTTGCCGTTACAGCTGGCGTGAGTGAATGCGAAATCCAAGAAATTTTTTAATCCGTACAAATATTCTGGAGAATTGCGCGGCAACCTGATCCATGATTTATCCATAGCTACTAGTGAGAGAGAAGAAAGTATAGAGAAGAAGATGAGTGAATAGAGAATGACGAATGCCAAGAACCTTATATTCTGAAATTCCAACTTTTAAACTTTTGTAGCGGTTCACAAACCGCTACACTAACCACTACAATTCTAAAAAATTAGTAGCTGTTATATGTATACAACCACTACTAATTTTCAAGCAGTTGGAATTTTGCACACGGTGGTGGGAAATTCAAAATTTAAAAGTTGAGTATTAGTAGCGGCTTTATATATACAACCGCTACTAATATTAAAGCCGTTGAACATCAAATGGAAAAATTATTTTTAATTTGTAGCGGTTATACATAAAATAACCACTACAAATGTGCACAAAGGCGGCAAATTCCAAAATTCAAATATTGATATTTGTAGCGGTTTGTATTGTTAAACCGCTACAAATATTTTGTATATTTGTAGTGGTTCTTATTGTAGAACTGCTACAAATATTATGTATATTTGTAGCGGTTTTTATTATAAAACCGCTACAAATACATATATGCTTTATTTTTTTATTTTAGAAATATGAATAATATTGTTGCAATTAATTCACAAATTCAACAACGCGGTCTAATAATATAAATATAACTATGGAATAAGAATTTAAGTTCTGAAATACAAAATTATATATATTTATTTACAAATGTTTCAACAACAAATTAAAAAAAAGATGTCCTAAATTAAGTAGCTGGAGGCTGATCATCTGGTGCTCCCTCAGGTAGGGCTGGATCAGGCCGCTGGGCAGAGTGAACCGCACCATCATCATCAGCAGGAGTAGGAGCAGGAGGAGGAGGAGTAGGCTGGACGACATACCGAGGGACAACGGGAACCTGTGGATGCTGCTTGTCCGGGAACAGGCGACTCCATGACCGCTCAAGCATGTTGTTCGCGATATCACGCCACTACGTCTGCTGAGCATAGATCAAATTAGCCTGCAGCTGCATCTGCTGCATCTGTTGCTGCTGCTGTGCCATCTGCTGCTCCAAATCTGACCGCAGCTGGTCAATAGACTCATCCCTCGGACACCCCTCTAGAGCTGCCAACCTCAGAGGCGGCGCTCCTACCGTAGACCATGTTAAGTCTGGCGCCTATCCCCATCCCCCGCATGCGTCCAGGGTGCTCAGCCTGACCCAAACCTACCTTCAAAGGAGCCGTCGAGTCCACTGACCCCTGTGACTCCTCGGCTTGGGTCTGTTGCAGCTCAGCCTGCAACTGCTGCATCCGCTCCTGCCATTTTATGAAACAATTACTAATTAGCATTTTTCATTATTAAGTTGGTTTTATAAAAATTATAATAATAAAATTACTTACAATGGCCGCCTCTGCCTGCTGAGAGGTCGTAGTCCCGTCAAGGTGTCTGTGTGTGATGGCGTACAACTCCCCATAATCTGTCTGACGGTTCTCCTGCTGTGCCTTCTTCTCCTAAAACAATTACAAAATTCAATTAGTATTATGAAATAACTAGCTAAAAGTCAGTGATATTTTGAAAAGTTACCAGCTCGCTGTAGGTGACAGCAAAGGTCTTCCATCCTGCTGTGTGGTGGATCGTCTGCTGCGCACGGATCTTGGTGTTCCTCTGAGAAAGCTCCTAGAAAAAAAATAATATTAAATGTATTAAAACAATAAAAACAATTTAAAATTAATAAAGTTCAAATTAAAAATAATTAAATTATAATTATAATTTAATAATTAACAATTACAAAATTATATATAAAGAATCTAATAAATACATTACCTGCCCCTCAGGGCTCCTCCTGAACTGGACGAAACTCGCCCAGTCGTTTGGCTGCACGCCGTCCGGGACGCTCTCAATCAGCTGCTCCAGAGGCATCATCTCGTCCTTATCCACCCTGCGGAAGAGACGGTTCATCCTGTTCCTCCAGCCGTCACTCTCCTTTACGAGGGTGTACCTCTTCCGGTTGGCCCGGACGGCAAACCACAGCTGCAAAAAAATTATTTAAATATCAACAATTACAAAAATCCTATTAAAAAATATTAATTAAATAGAATTAATTACATAAAATATTAATTAAATACTATTAATTACTTGAACTACCTCCTCCCAAGCCTGGTCCTTCGGCCCCTTCGGAACGTGCCTCTACGTCTTGAAGTGAAGGGGGAACCACATCCAATTCGCGCCCAAGTTGTTCAGGAAGCGATTAAACAGGTGACCCCCATTATTGATGGACTGGTCAGTGCCCTCATTCCATGGCACTATAACTCGCAGGGTTCGGTCTATGCTGTTCAGACCGGCCATGTCCAGCCTCCTCGTCAACACGTTCCCCTGCTCATCTGCACAGTTTACCGCACGTTAGATAAATTGTAATTCAAATTTAATATTTCAAATTTAAATAAATAATTTATTAAATTAAAAAATTTATATACCTTGGACCTACACCTCAAACCCAGTGAACCGCGAAGACGACCCTCGTGGGTTGTTTTGCTCCCGAGCCTCCTCCTCATCGAGGAACTGCTCCATCTCCCTGAGCCTAATCGGGATCTCAAAGTCCTCCTCGTCGTAGTCCTTGACGCTGATATCTACCCCCAAACTCAGGCACCTCTGGTGCGGTCGTCTCCTGTGGGATCGTCTGCGGTGCCTGTGGTAGGGCGACTCCTGTGGGGGGATGGGCTGAAATGCCGCGGTCGCCCTGTCTCCGCGCTGCCCCCTCCCTCTACCCCCTGCTCGGCTGCTGACACCCCGTAAAATTGGTCTGGGGACCTCAGGGGCCTTCCCCCTATCCTCTCTTGAAGCCATATCAATTATAAAAATTCAAAAAAAAAATATTTTAGTCACATTATTATGCAAAAATCTAATAAAAATACAAATACAAATAAAATACGTCTTATCTACGTACCTCAAGTGCAAATACTGAGAAATATTACAGCAAAAACTCCTTCACAGACGTCTGAACGCTCAAATCTAAAAGAAAACACTCAGAGAAACTTCAGGAAACAAAATGAGCAAACGGAAAAAAGGAGGCAGGCAGGCCTTAAATAGGCCAGCAATTTGTAGTGGTTATCCCAATAACCGCTACGTTAACCTCTACAAATCACCAAGGGCGACTTAAATTTGTAGCGGTTTTCTAATAACCGCTACAAAGTACAAGAACCTTTGAAATTCTGTAGCGGTTATGGTCCAGAACCGCTATAAACTTGGAGACTCCTGAAATTCTATAGCGGTTATAGGGATATAACCGCTACAAATACCTGACGTTTGGGATTTTGTAGCGGTTTTATTGCTATAACCGCTACACTGTTGGCAAGTCTTGGTCGCGCCAAGTGGCGGGAATATTGTAGCGGTTTTTGTTTATTAACCGCTACAAGTTTTAGCAGAAATTTCGCACCAAATTTGTAGTGGTTTTTTCTACCTAACCACTACAAAAAATGCTGCTAATCTGTCGCGCCACTTGGCGCGTAGCTTGCTGCTACAAATTTGTAGCGGTTTAGCTTAAAACCGCTACAAATACTATAATTTGTGGCGGTTTGATATAACCGCTACAATGCCACCGCTACAGAATACCATTTTTTTTGTAGTGACTACACCATTTTATTAGTTGGTTGGTGCTTGCTATTCATGTGACGTGTTTAAAGTTGTGGATCAGCTGCAAAAAGCACAAGGAAAGAACAATAAATTACAATTATTTAATAAATAATAAATGAATGACACCACACAAAAAACATGCTATTACTGACGGAATTACCCATGGAATTATTTTTATCGGTAAATTCCGACGATTTACCGACGGATTTTCTTTCAGAAAAATTACTGATAGAAAAAAATTTTGTCTCTAATTACCGACGGATTAAAGACGAAAAAAATTCCGTCGGTAATTACTGACGGATTACCCATGGAATTTTTTCCGTCGATAATTACCCACACATTACCCACGGAATTCCGTAGGTAATTTGAATGAGAAATTACCCATGGAATTCCGTGGGTAATCCGTCTTTAATTACTCATGGGAAAAATTCCATCGGTAGCTTCTGACACATTACTCACAGAATTTTTTTCATCGGTAATTACCCACGGAATTCCGTGGGTAATTTTCATAAGAAATTACCGACGGAAAAAATTTCGTTGGTAACATCTGATGAATTACCCACGGAATTTTTTCCGTCGGTAATTACCCATGCATTACCCACGGAATTCCATGGGTAATTTGAATGAAAAATTACCGACGGAATTCCGTAGGTAATTCATCGGTAAAATTAATAATCTTTTTATTATCATTTAATAATTTATATAAAATAATAAAAATAAAAATAATCTATAACAAATAAAAATTTAAATATCATAAAATTAATATTTAATATAATATATTAAATATATATAATATTAATAATAAAAATTTTAAATGAAATAAAAAATTAAAAATTTATATCATAAAAACAAATATATAGTTATATATAAATATATATTTATATTTATATTAAATATTTAATTGAAATAAGGAATTAAAAAATTTTAAATTTATATTATAAAAAACGAAATGTATAATTATATATAAATATATATGTAATATTATATATATTTATATTAATATTAAATATTTAAACGAAATTAGAAATTAAAAAATTTTATATTTTATATTATAAAATATGAAATTATATATAAATATATATTTAATTATATATATATATTTATCTTAATATTATATATATTTTTTAATTATTACATTATATATATTATTATGTGAATAAATAATGCAAGGTGAAAGCAGCTCACACCTTTGTCACAAAATGCAACAATTATCTCACAGAGACACGTAGCGCAAGGTTAGAGGGACACATGGCCCTTGCTTGGGGGCCGGATGCGGGGTTGGGCGGTGGGGGGCTTTTGGTGATGTCTACGTGGCCTTCTTTAAAGTTGCCATGTGGATTTTTTTTAAAAAAATAATATTAAATTATTGACGGAATTTACCCACGAAAAAATTCCGTGGGTAATTACCGACGGAAAAATTTTCCGTCGGAAATTACCGACGGAAAATTTTCCGTTTTCCGTTAGAAATTACCCACAGAATTTTCGTCAGAAATTCCGTGTGTAATTTTCGTCGGTAATTACCTACGGAATTTTTTCCGTGGGTAATCCGTCGGTAATTTCTGACGGAATAAAAATTCCGTCGGTAAATCAATTTGCCGCGGATTTTTTAAAGACGGAAAACATTCCGTCGGTGATCTGTCGGTAATTCTGTTTTTGTCCCTAATCCGTCGGTAATTTGATTTCAGAGACGGAATTCTATGGGTAATTTCTGTGGATAATTGGCTGTTTTTTTGTAGTGTGAATTAAATAAACTAAAAGAATAGATAACCTTGTTTTATAACAATAAAGTCATTGAAGCCATTTAGGATTTTATGTAATTTTTTAATATATATATATATATATATATATATATTCAGGATGGGACGGGATTAGGAAATTCCATTCCTGATGATCCTGAATATAATTTTTCTCCCAATCCAAATTTTCCTATCCAAAAAATTTTTGGGACGAGAAATTGAACTTGATCTTATATGAAAACCTACGAACAATGATGACACATTAATAAAATTAAACACAATATAAACAGACTCTGCGAGTTTATTCATTAAACTTCTTTCCAAGTAATTGAAAAACACACTTAAATGTTAAGAAACGATCATCATTTGCCGGTAGCACATTAAGTCCACTCTAGGTACCGAGATTTTTCATGTCTTCCTTTCCATCATCCCAAATCAAAGAAGCAGAGACTATCGGCGCATTTATTGTTCCCTCAATTGTAACTGTAAACAACTTGTTCTCGCCCACAGAAGAGAACGACAGAACATTTGGTGTCACTTGAATAGTTAACAGAGATGAAGGAACTATCACTTTAGCCTTAAATACAGACTTAGCTGCTCCAACATTTGTCACAGTTCTATGAAACATAGTGATAAAACGTTTTGACGTGGTTGTCTTCAAAGCCAAAGATGGGAGATTGAGAACCCTCGCTTTTTCCTTCTTAGATTTTTTGCAGTCGAAGTTATCATTTGTAATGTGCCGCAGTATTTTTGTAGTATAGCCTTGTCCACACACGAACCCCACATAATCAACTTCATTGATATCATATACCAAACCGGGTCTGGGTTGAGCTCAGTACTCATTGGAGCAGCTACGATAAAAATAGTGCTCATGAGTAACAAGCGTGGCGTAACCCGCAGGAAAAGAAAAACCATGGCATTAATTTAATCTACTTAAAGCCAAAGTTAATAGTGAAAACCAACATAGAGTTGGTCTAGTGGTGTAGGGCCTCGCTAGATCCCTTGGGTCTCTAGTTTGAATTCTAGAGAAGACACTTGTATTAGGAGGGGTAGCCACGATCCCCAAACTAGATACCGGATAATACTATTAAAAAAAAGTTGATAGAATAGTGAATTAATACTCCCTTCAATTCTAAATATAAGACTCAATTGATTTTTTTTTAAGAGATTAAGGAAGTTAAATAAATTACTTAAAAGATTTACAAATTAGTTTAGAGAAGAAAAAAAATACTGAAAATGATGATGATGAAGGAGGTGTTGATGGTGAAGGCATTACTGAAAATGATGACCACGACGAAGATGATGATGATGATGAGGAGGATTATGGTGATGGTGGTGATGACGAACAAGATCTAGCTATGGACATGGAAGATATTGGAGACAACGAGGAAGATACATTTGCAGAAGAGGATGAGGATGAGATGAGTTGGAATGAGAAGCTTCGAAAAGCCCTTGGTAGTGGAGAAGCGATGGAAAAGCTGGCAAAGGAGATTTTAGAGTTCACCTCAAAGTTATACAAGGAACACTCAATGACAGGAGAGGGCGAGGGAGAACAGAAGCAATCATCAGATGGAGATGAAACTGCATTGAGAGGCAAGTGGGCGAAGGTTAGTCCAGATGAGTGGAAGTATGCCGGGATCGGTCCATGGAGGAAAAAGGTCAAGAAGAGCAAGCTTCCTCCAGAGTTGTTTTTGCGAGCAGCTGTTAGACCATTTACATACAGGAATCTGGTTAAAGAGATTGTTTTAACTAGGCATGCAATTTTGGATGGTGACATAGGTAGGAAGGTTTAAGCTGGTTTGCCTTTCTAGGGAGGGTATGTTGCTGTAGGATTTGTTTGATATGGTAGCACCCAGTTGCTTGAGGCAATATTAGTTGTTGTCTTCTGCAGTTCATTAAACATAAAAGCTATAGAGTTTAAACTTTGTTCAATCGATTTCGCTTTTGGGACATTTTGATTATAAAGAATCATCTTGCCTTCTCATTTCTTAGGTTTACTGGCATTTTTTGAAGGAAGATTTTATGACTTTTCTACAGGACCTAGTGCCTCAAAAGATTTTATGTTGGTTTTTCTTTTTGAAACCTGATGTCTAGAGGGGCAGGGTACAATCACTGGTTACTACGACCAGATCCACCTAGACAATCTTTTATGGAGAAAATGAATGCAATCAACAGATGGGGAAGAAGAAAAAATATGAACATCAAAAGAGAGATCTTAAGGGTGAAGGCTTCTTCGTAAATGAGCAGGAGACTTCATTTTAATTAATTTAATCTTTGATAAATATTTATAAGAGCATTTACAGTTATTTTTACTTGTCATGTGTGCACGTCAGATCTAATGTTGCATATACATGTTGACTGTGGTTCAAAAATTGTGAAAAACTATGTTATAACTTCTGTTCAATGGAAAATAGATGGAAAAGAGGGATTAAAAGTTTTTAATTATTTTTTTTGTTCTTTTATCTAACATATCCTGTTTATTAAAATGTTATAATCTCACTTTTTGAATTCTTTTAAATTTAATTCATAAAATTTTTTCCTCTTCCGCCTCCCCTTCCCTCCAAATCCCTGGTATCATACAACCCCTTAAAATGATCTTCCTAAAATTTCACTTTTTGCCTAGCAATCCCATACCGTTATTATTATTATTATAGTTAGAAGTAGAAACATGTAGCATGTTACACGAATTAGGAGATTTTCTTTCTTTTTTTCATTTATTGTTGAAAAATAATTTTTTTACCAAATTTTTTTATTTTAAATTATAAATTATTTTGATAAAAACAATTACATGAGAAATAATATAATATATTTTGTTTGAGTCCATAAGGATATTATAATAACTGTGATATTTGCCTTTTCCCCCAATTTCTCCTTCAACTCTTTTTTTATCTTCAATTTTTCCTGTCTTTTTTTCTTTCAACCATTCTTTTAACAGTTCTGCCCTCCCAAAGGTCTCTCTCACGAGATGTCAGCGAGGAAAGAAATTGAGGAACAGAAAGGGCTGATGAAATAAGCAAAACCAAGGAAGTAAGCAGAGATCAAAGATTGAAGAAGATAAGCCAAATCGGGAAAGATGAAGATAATAACAGACCTAGTCATTGAAGTTCCCAATCTGGTAGAATTTATGAATATATCCTACTTTTAGGGTCCATTTGGGAAAGCGTTAGGAGCCAAAAAAAGCCCAATAGAAGTAAAATGGTCCGTTTGGGAAGGTTTTTTTTGCATGAGAGTTTTTCTCAAAAAAAGTTGCTTCTGCTAGTGCCTCCAGCTGCTTTTAGAAAAAAAAGTTACTTCTGTCACTGCCAATCCAAACACAAATTTTATTTACAATCTAACTTTTATTCAATCTTAAGTTTGCAAAGGTTAGATTGAAAAAAAAAAAAACTACTTTTACCACCGCTAATCCAAACGGGCTATAAGTTAGCCATATTTAGTTTATGCCCATAAACTGTTTGAATCAATGTCTCTATGTCCATTTTGAATTTTGTAATGCCCCGAACTTCTAATATTATTATTTAGACCTTGCCAATGGTCCCCATCCTTTTAATACCACTGATCCTGTTCCGTCATTGATATTTTCTTCATAAGAACGAATCTTTAGGAAATCGCTTCCTTTTTAAACCTTAAAATTAAGAAGAATAAATACCTGAGACAACATAGATCAGATGGAAAAGTATTTGAAAAATTTTAATTACTGGGGTTAAGAGGCATTCATCACTGGATGTTACCATAGGGGGGATTCTGGGGTCAACAGAATATGGCTGAAACGATGATGATGATAATGCCAAGGCGGCTAAATCTCAAAACAGTGAAACACCACATCCTTATACACTACCATATTATTTGATCTCTTGTACTTGTCAATTTGCTTACCACTAACTCAATTTACTAATTCCCCCTGTCACTTATCCTCACACTCCAACTTATTTCCACCTCATCCTTGTACCCTACCATCCACTACCCTCTCCACATAGACAATGACAGATACATGCACAACACACAACATTCATGTGTCTACATACATATTTGTCTTCTCCCCTTTAAATCTTTGAGATATTTGTCTTCACAATTGTGAGCTTTTATGGAGTTCTTTGTGTTGATAGAGCCACAATTCAGTCACAGTTGGACCCAGAGAAAGCCCAAGTCAATGAAAATAGGGTGAAATGGAGTTTAAGAAATCAACCGTGCCATGGAAATGCAAAAAGGAATGAAAATAGACCTTGGTGGAAGCGAAACTACATTTCAATAAGCTTGGCCGTAGCCAACCAATTTAAGATTCATTGACCACGACCAACCTATTCATGGGCCGTGGCCAATACTTGGTCAGAAATAAATTGGTTGTGGCCAAGGATCCTTTGGGCCACGGCCAACCAATTCAAGATGTCACTGGCCATGGCCAACGTATGGTCAGTAACTTATTGGCCGCAGCAAGCCATTTCATTGGTTGCGACCAATCATCTCACAGAAGCTCACTGGCCACGGCTAATTCCCGATACAGCTGTTATACGTTTTGACATTCATGGCTTATAAATTCTGAATCCAAGGATTGAAACCACATCTTCTAGATCCAAAAAACCCTAGGGAGGCGGCTGTGACATTCCTATGAGCCTAGGTGTGCCAAAAATCAAGGGAAATGAAGCTAAGATTGAAGATTTACAGAGATTCAAGCTGATTTTCATTGGTTTTGCTGATTTCTTTCCCTTTCTTCTCCATTTTGCTGATATGGCTGTTTATGCTCTGTATCTTTGTATTCATTTCTTGAATATGAGCAGCTAAACTCTTATTTTGGGATTGTTTTAAACCTTTGTATAGATTAATATTTGGCTTTTCCTCTCTTTTATGTATGAATGACATACATGTGTTGATTTTCTCCTATGCTTCAATCTTCTAAATGCTTGGCCATCATTTAGATTGTTATGTTTACACTGTTTTGACTTGAGAAAGCTAAATGTGAGTAGAGAACTTGGTTAAAATCATGCTTGCCTTGACATTTACTTATTAAATGGATGGATTGTTAATGACATAGAGATATAGTCATTAATCTTGCATTGTCAATGTGGGTTGGTGTTGAATCTATGTACTCTTATGAATTTGTAGCAAGAGATTGTGCATGTTGTTTGAGTACATAAACTTGGATATGACTTGAGAAAGCTAAACTAAATACTTCTGAACTGGGACTAACACATATAATCATTTGTTACATTTAAAGAGAGGAACCTAATCAAGTTTTATGTAATACAAAAGGGATAAACAATCCTAGTTTCCGTATCATATTTGATTTTACGCATTTAATTTCCAATGTTTTAAATACAGATTTTACAAACCCCTTTCCTTATCAACAACATTGTTTTGGCTTAACTTGATTGAACACAATGAGCTCATTCTTTAATTTCATTTGTTAAAACAAATCCTCATGGGAACAATACTTTACTTATCATTTTATTACTAAATACGATTTGTGCACTTGCGGTCACGAACAAGTTTTTGGTATCGTTGTTGAGGATCAGATTTAACAAATCTTTTAATTGACCTTAAGCTTTTTGTTAGTAAATTTTGATTAAGCTTTTTGATAGCTATACATTCATTTTTGTTTTCTTTATTGATTATTGTTTTGCTTTGATTCTTGTTTGGTTGATTCTTTTTGTAGGAACTATTCAGGTATATGCAATCTTTGGATCCGGACATATTAGTAGTGGTGCTTGAAGGAGTACCTCTCATTGAAAACATGTTTGGGGTTGAAACTGAATCTGAATGAGCTGTTAAATCTGAAGCTGAAACTGAAACAATAGTAGACGAATATGATCGTGCAACAATTATTGATTTTGCTAGTAAAATATACAGGGTACTCATTCCTATATTCAAATGCCTAAAATGCAGGGACATACTTTCGAGATCAAGCCATAATAATCACAATGCTCAGATGCATGAGATGTTCCACGGTCTTTATAATGAAGATTCAAACAAGTATATGATATACTTTCTAGAGGTGTGTGACTCTTTTAAACAAAATAGAGTTTCACAAGATGTCTTGAGGCTACGGTTATTCCCTTTTTCTCTACAAAGGAAAGCTAGGGACTGGTTCAATAATCTCCCGGAAGGATCAATCAACTCATGGAATGATCTTGAAACTAAATTCAGAGCTATGTTCTTTTCAGACAACAAATATGTGGAAGTAAGGGAGGAATTCCTGAGCTTTAAACAACATCCTAATGAGCACCTCTATGCAGTATGGGAGAGATATAAGATGCTAATGAAGCAATGCCCCAATCATGGGGTAGATAAATGGGTGGTATTCCAAATCTTCTACACTCGCTTGAATCCTTACTCTAAGGTGATGGTTGATTCTATGACTAATGGAGGATACCATAACATTCCTGTCAACGAAGTGATTCGATTGCAATATCAATTATCTGCAAATAATACTCAAGGAAATGATAGGAGGACGACCCAACCGATGGCCAATGCAAAAGAAGACTCTGCTTCCCAAATTGCAACTATTCTGTCTGCTTTAAACAAGCGCTTCGAAGTACTGGAGTCCCAAATGCAAAGAAATACTCCTAAAAGTGTCCATGCTGTTCATGAAACACCTATTGTGTACGACCAGTACAATGATGTATATATACCTGATAATTGTCCCTTGTATATAGCCACTGAATCTGTCAACTACATGGGAAAATTTCAACAAACTCAGGGCAATCCTTAGTCATAGACTTACAATTATGGCTGAAGATCTCATCCAAATTTCTTATGGAGTCAAGGGAACACCCTGAATCAGCAATACGAGTCCACTTTTGGGACTTAACCTATGCCTCTACCAGGGTTTCAACCATAGCATAAGCCACCTCCATTCAAAGAAAAAGAATCTACGACAGATAAGATGCTGAGTCAAATATTGTCACAATTAGAATCTTCAAGAGCTGAGAACAAAGCTATTTTCTCTATACATGAGACAACTATCAAGAATCTAGAAGTACAAATGGGCCAACTTGCTTCCCAAATGATGCCATGTCATGAGGCAACCTTCCCAGTGATACCATTCTTAATCCAAAAAGGAGTAGAAAAGAAGAGTACAACGCAATTAATCTGAGAAGTGGTAAGGAATTGCCTGGAGCATCTAGTTCAAGCAAGCCTAATTCAAGACCAACTAATCTAGAGATTGAAGAAGAAATGATGTAGAAGTTGCAGATTTAGAAAGTGCAGAGCAAGGAAAGGAAAGCAAGCTGAGAAGAACAGTAACGATGGTAGTAAAAATAAGAAGGTGGAACAAAAGAAAAATAAGGAGGGAAAGCCCACTACCACCAATTTTATGCTACCATTACCTTTTCCTCAAAGGTTTAAGAAGAAAGAGGAAGATGTACAGTTCAAGAAGTTTGTGAATATGTTCAAGCAACTTCATGTCAACATTCCTGTCACTTAAGCATTGGAAAGCATGCCCAAGTATGCTAAGTTCTTGAAGGATGTTTTATCAAAGAAGCGATGATTCAATAAGTTTGAGATTATTGCTTTGATTAAAGAATGTAGTGCATTCAACCAAAGGAATTTACCCACCAAGCCTAAAGACCCGGGGAGTTTCTATATCCCCTGTAACATTGGGACAAACTTCAATGGTAAAGCTCTTTGTGACTTGGTTGCAAGCATTAATCTGATACCTCTAAGAGTATTCAATCAACTAGGTTTGGGGGAGCCAAGGCCTACCATAGTGACTCTCCTTTTTGCCGACCGTAGTATTTCAAAGCCCAGAGGGATAATTGAAGATGTTCTAGTTAAAGTGGACAAATTTATCTTCCCTGTAGATTTTGTAGTGCTTGATTGTGAAGTTGACTGGAAAATTCCTCTTATTCTTGGCCAACCGTTCTTAGCCACTGCAAGAACTCTCATTGATGCTGAAAAAGGTGAAATTACTTTGCGGGTAGATGATGAGAAAGTATATTCAACATGCCCAAAGCATTAAAATTTTATGATGATTCGGCTCAATGTTCTTTTATTGATATTCTTGACTCGATGGTTCGTCAAGAGTCATATGTTTCCATGACTAAATATCCATTAGAGTCTTTTCTGATTGGTGAGAAAAGTATTGAGGAATTTGAAGAAGATGTTATTGAAGAGCTTTTCCATGTGGAATCATTTCCTCATTATAGGCTTAGGAAGTTTGAACCACTTGAGGTATCTGATGCCTTGAGAACTCCTCTAAAGCCCTCTATTGAAGCCCCTCCAGTATTGAAATTGAAGCCTTTGCCCTTTCATCTCAAATATGCCTATCTTGGGAGTTTTAACACTCTACCAGTAATTATATCTTCCATCCTTTTTAAATTTCAAGAGGAGAAATTATTAAGAGTGTTGAAAGAGCACAAGCGTGCTATTGGGTGGACTATTGCTGACATCAAGGGAATAAGCCCTTCTATTTGCATGCATAAAATTCTCTTGGAGGATGATCATAAATCCTCTATTGAACACCAAAGGTGATTAAATCTAGTAATGAAAGAAGTAGTGAAAAAGGAAATTCTCAAGTGGCTTTCAACTTGTATTGTGTATCCTATATCTAATAGCTCATGGGTGAGCCCAGTCCAATGTGTCCCTAAGAAAGGTGGCATGGCTGTAGTGGCTACCACCCCAAATGAGCTGGTTCCCACTTGCTCGGTAACTGGATGGCGGGTGTGTATGGACTACCGAAAGCTAAATCTTCCATAAGGAGGGATCATTTTCCACTTCCATTCATTGATCAGATACTGGACAAGCTAGCGGGACAAGAATTCTTCTGTTTTCTAGATGGATATTCAGGATACAACCAGATTGCAATAGTCCTAGAGGACCCGGAGAAAATTACCTTCACATACCCTTATTGCACATTTGCTTTCCGAAGAATGCCATCTGGGCTTTGCAATACCCCTGCAACCTTTCAATGATGCATGATGTCTATCTTTGCTGATATGATTGAGAAAACCATTGAAGTGTTTATGGATGACTTTTCTATTTTTGGTCCCTCTTTTGAATCATGTTTGGATAATCTCAATTTAGTGCTTACAAGATGTGAAGAAACTAATTTGATTCTGAATTGGGAGAAATGTCACTTTATGGTATAAGAGGGCATTGTACTTGGTCACTGGATATCAAAGCAAGGATTGGAGGTAGATAGAGCAAAAATTACTATTATTGACCAGTTGTCCCCACCTACTAATGTGAGGGGTATTTAAAGATTTCTTGGTTATGTTGGGTTTTATAGAAGATTTATTAAAGACTTTTCTAAGATTGCTAAGCCACTCTCCAATCTCTTGGAAAAGGATGTGGAATTTAAATTTAATGATGAATGCCTTCAAGCCTTTGAAGAATTAAAGAAACGCCTCATCACAGCTCCCATATTGGTGACTCCAGATTGGAGTTTACCTTTCATCATCATGGTTGATGCTAGTGACTATGCTGTAGGGGTTGTTCTTGGGCAAAAAGCAGAAAACTTATTCCATCCTATCTACTATGCCAGTAAGACCCTTACGGGGCTCAACTCAATTATACAATTATAGAAAAGAAGTTACTAGCCATAGTCTATGCTTATGAGAATTTTTGGCCTTACATTGTAGGTACTAAGGTCATCATTTACATTGACTATTCAGCTCTGAAGTACCTACTTACTAAGAAAGATTCGAAGGCAAGTTTAATACGATGGGTACTACTACTTCAGGAGTTTGATTTGAATATTATTGATATAAAAGGCATAGAAAATCAAGTGGCAAACTATCTTTCGAAGCTTAATTATAAGCTACAATTCAATAAATCTGATATGATACAGGCATTGTTCCCCGATAAGCAACTTTTCTACATGGAGAATTCAACTGCACTATGGTATGCGGATTTTGTCAACTACTTAGTCTGTGGAGTTTTACCTCCAGATCTAAATTTCCATTAAAGGCGTAAATTCTTACATGAGGTGAACAAATACTTCTGGGATGAACCTTACTTGTTTAAGAGATACGCCGACTAACTCATTTCAAGATGCGTACTAGAGAATGAACAAGAAGTCATCTTACAGAGTTGTCACTCTTCTGAGTATGGTGGTCACTTTGGAGGAGATAAAATTGCTGCAAAGGTTATTCAAAGTAGATTTTATTGGCCCTCTCTCTCTTCAAGGATGCATATGCCTTTGTTTTGTAGTGTGATCGATGCCAACGAGTAGGGAACATTTCCAGGAAGAATGAGATGCCTTTGAATAGCATGCTGGAAGTAGAACTCTTTGATGTTTGGGGAATTAATCTCATGGGCCCCTTTCCTAAGTCATTTAATAATGAATACATTCTTGTTGGGGTCGATTATGTATCCAAATGGGTTGAAGCCATCGCATGTGCTACCAATGCTGCCAAAACAGAGTTGAAGTTCTTGAAGAAACATATTTTCACCAGATTTAGAACACCTTGAGCAATTATCAATGATGGGGGTTCTCATTTCTGCAATAAGCAATTTTAGGTTTTAATGAAGAAATATGGTGTCAAACACAATGTGGCATTACCAAACCATCCTCAAACCAATGGCCAGGCAGAGATTTCTAATTAGGAGATCAAGAATATCCTCGAGAAAATTGTCAATATCACTCAAAAGGATTGGTCTTCCAAGTTGGATGATGCTTTATAGGCTTACTGAATGGTATACAAAATGCCAATTGGTATGTTCCCATATCATCTGATGTTTAGGAAAGCTTGCCACTTGCCCGTTGAATTAGAGCATGAAGCTTATTGGGCCATTAAGAAGCTCAATTTTGATCCTCAAGCTGTGAAAGAGAAGAGGCTGCTGCAGTTGAATGAATTGGATGAATTTCGCCTCTATGCTTATGAAAATGCAAGGATCTATAAGGAGAGAACTAAAAGAAATCATGACAGCAAGATAGCTACTAAGTCTTTTGTACCGAGTCAGCAAGTTCTGATATACAATTCAAAGCTGATATTATTTCCAAAGAAGTTGAAATCCAGGTGGTCCGGCCGATTCAAAGTGGTGCAAGTATCAAATTTTGGTATGTTGGAGCTGGAGAATGAAAAAGGAGAACGGTTTAAGGTGAATGGTCAAAGATTGAAGCATTATTGGGGAAAAGATATGGATCAGCTAATATCCACAATTTATCTATCACAAGATGATTGACCAACAGGAAGAGTTAGGCTAAAGACTATAAACTAAGCGCTTCTTAGGAGGCAACCCAATTTCTTAATTCAATTCCTTTGGTTTGGTTGTTTTTTGGTGTGTTTTTGTAGATTTATGTTTGATCCTATGTTTGTATAGGAGAAAGGTAAACCCCAAATAAGTTGTAGGAAGTATGACTGGTACGAACTGAAAGATAAGGAATATGAACATTAAAGTGAAGGAGAATATCTAGGTAAGTCACTTATACCTTTGCCATATATTTATGATGAATTGATTTAAAGGTTGAGTGGATTTGTGGTGCATTTGATAAGTTTATTAATGTGAAATTTTGCAAATGGAAGTCTGTGAATGTGTATTTCAATGTTAGATCTTAAATAGAACAAACAATTTTGGTTTTGAAAGAAAATGGCCATAACAGGATATTGGTCACGACCAAGCGAGCACAGAAGGATTTGTACCGTGGCCAAGACATTGTTGGCTATGGCCAAGAAATGCTCAGTAAGTTATGGGCCGCGGCCAACCATGTGCGGACTATAGCCAAGGATGCTCAGAAAGTTTTGGGCTATGGCCAGGACAATTTTCACTGTGGCCAGGATTTGTACAGACAGTTTTGGGGTGCAACCACCGTTTTGATGGCCGCGGCCTAAACCTGACAGCACAGTTTTTAACCCTCAATTCCTAATTTTTTTCTTCTTCCTCTTTCTTTCTCTTCTTAGTGCCATACCTCCTCCTGCTCTCTTCCTTTGTTCCGCCTCTCTCTTCCTCATCCTTTATCCCAATCATCCTTCATTCCTTGTTCTACATTCCTTTTTCCCCTTTTTCCATCTGTTCTCTCTCTCATTATCTAACAGCTGCGACATTAGCTTTGTACTTTATCCTCTGGTTTTTTGAACATGAGGGCTTCGTGTGCGGCTTTTGTTTTCTGATTTCTCCTTTCTTCCTTGGTTTCTACCACTCTCAAAGGTAATGGCATCTTATCCCCTACTCTTTTGATTTGCATTGTGATTCATTTGGAGAAATTATGAATTTGGGGATTTAGGGGTAGACTTGAACGGTGATATGGAGGAATTTGAAGAGCCTATATTCTCTTGATTTTGTTGAGATTAGCATTTGTTTCTTTGTTTGTGAGTCATAAGTCTTGCTATTTTGCTCAACATTTTGGTCTACTCCCTGTTTGTTCATAATTATGTAATCCCCATTGTTTGCTAACTGTTTTGACCATAATACTTTCTTTCACATTATTTACCTCTATTCTTGGTGATAAACCACATTCATAGTTTTTCTAATGAAGGGAATGTTTGTCTATGCATAAGTTTGAACAATGAAGACTAGTTTATCGATTGGCATTATTCTGTTATTCCACATTGTTTCAAAATGCTTGTTCTGCATCATATTTCCAATAAGCCACCTTTCCAAGCCAATTTGCAATTCCTACATTTATCACTATAATGCACTTCCTTTTGGCCCAAAAATAATTTTTTCAACGAAATGGGAATAGGATCTAGGCTGGAATTATGCTTGTTGCTTTGGTATTTGCTAGATGTCATTGGCATATTATTGATGTTTCCATGCAGTGTGGATAAGACTTAGGCTGGAATTTTATTTGATGATATGCATGGCACTAGAAAGTACTTAGTCTGTAAGGGGGATGTCTTTCATTTTTTCCCTTTTTCCTTAGTTTTATAAGTTTACTTTTTCTCCTTTTCTTTTAGGATTAGGTTTTGTTTTTCTGAGTGTGTGGTTATCCTCTGTCTATCTCTCTACAGTGAACATGCTTGCCAAGCGTACCACTAACCGATCCGGCCCTAGGGCCGTTGCTGTGATTAAAGAGAAAATTGTCAAGAGGTCTCTTTTGCAAGAACGTGAATTTCCATACGCTGGCCCCAGCAAGTTCTATGACCTAGCCACTAGGACATATCATTTGAATAAGCTCATAGAGCTTAAGACTGAGGGAAATCTCTAAATTGTCCATGAGTTTTACGCTAACACAAGTTTGCAACCTATTTGGCGGTTTCCCCTTCGGGACGTTAATATTGACTTCACTTTGGCCAATTTTTGGCAATATGTCAATTTACCGGCCGTCGAGGACTGTAAGTTTGAGGAACACCTGGACAACCCTGATGATATCCCTAAAGATAAGATATCTCAATTATTGGACTCTGTAGAAGAGGTATCATGGCAGACTCGAGGAGGAACTCAAAAGTACTTACTGCGCACTTAGTTATCAGTACAGGTGCTCATTTGGCTACATTTTGGAAAGGATTACTTCTGGCCCTCATCCAACTGCAATCGGCTTACTCGGGACCAAGCCCTCCTTGTCTATCTTTCAATGAAAAAGCAACTAGTAGATGTGGGTTATCTGATTCATAGTTCTATCTGGGATCATATTCATGACCATACCAGCAGTCTTTTGCTCCCTCATCTCATTTTTGCCTTTTGTCTTTCTGCTGGTGTCGCTACTCTTCCTACGGATGTCATGTTCAAGCTACTCAAGAAATTCCAATATTAGAGCATTAAGCCAAGAGTGACTG
Organism: Inga leiocalycina; assembly: GCA_963242795.1. Classification (NCBI taxonomy): domain Eukaryota; kingdom Viridiplantae; phylum Streptophyta; class Magnoliopsida; order Fabales; family Fabaceae; genus Inga; species Inga leiocalycina. The sequence goes on from OY725325.1 coordinate 15,633,486, forward strand.
ATCAAGTTCCACCGACCCACCAATCATTTTTTGCACCTGAATTTAAACATAGAGAACCTTCTCAGTCTCATTTTGACCATCCAGCATATTAAGGCCAATGTAGCTCAATGCCTTTCCCATCTTTAAGACCAAGGAACTCGACTGAACCGCCTAGAGGAGTTAATTGCTTATCGTGTTTTGGGCGATGTTGCTGGTAACGCGGATGATGGTGGTGGGGAGGAGGATAATGGTGATGATGATGCGGATACCAGTGATGATGTGAGAGATGAGTAGTCTAGATTTTTCTTTGCTTTTTGGATATTACTTTTGTTTTTCTTTATTGGATATTGCTATTTTGGTGGCTGCTCTCACTATCACCATTGTATATTGCTGGCATTTATGTTGTTAATGACTGTTTCCAGGTTTACTTTTTCATGTTTATCACACATGTCCCTATCATAGTTCTGTCTGTGGATTGTTGTTTATTTGTTATTGCAGGTGATTTGTGTACCAAATGTGCCTGGCTCAACTCCATCATTTTTATGTGTGACAGTGAGGACACTGTCTATTTCAAGTTTGGGAGCATATTGATTACGTGTGGATGTTGGCAATATGTATGCATGTTGGCAAGAATTTCAAATTTTGAAAATGCTTTCCATGCCCTGTCTTATGGTTTAAAAGCTGAGTTAGATTTGGTTAATCATATCTGAGTTGAATGCGTGATCCGGTGATAGAAATGGATGCTTGGATTTTATGTTTTCTAGGAAAACGATAAATATTCATGAATGCTTAGTTCTCATTTTAAAACTTACTTCCTAATAATTTTTGGAATAAGCATTACGCACAAGGGTTGGAAATGATTTGAATGCTTTGGTTAGGAAATTTTATAGCAAATTGATGTGTATGAGCTTTTCTCAGTGAAGGACTTTTGAATTTGCATTTGAATTTCTTGAAATGAATTAGCATTTCACGTATTTTTAAAACATGATTTGGGCATTCTTTTAAATACGTTGTGCCTTTCAAATCAACCAATGACATTAAAACCATTTGCACCCCTTTTTGAGCCAAAAAAAAATTTCCTGATGCATTGCCAAAGACTTAAGTTAGGCCTTAAACTTTATAACCCAAAAAAACATGAACTACCTTTATCTTGAGATAAATGAAGATTTGGTGATTATTAGTGATAGTAACGATTGGTTTGGTGGTTAGAAGATATATATATATATATATATATATATATATATATATATATATATATATTTGTGTAAAATGGCCATAACAAATGTGATGAATAATCTTGAGCAGTCTGTACTACCAAAAAAAGAAGAAGAAGAAGTTCTGTAAATCCAATAAAAATTTGGAGTATAAGGAAGAAATTTGAGATAAGTTTGGGGGAGTAGGTGAGCTTCATGAAAAATATTGTCATTTATCTCAAGATTTTTGAATTCTCTGTTTCCCCATTATTTTAATGAGCTTAACCATTGGCCACATTACAAGCCCATGAAGTCCTATTGATTTTAAAATTGTGTGAAATGATCTATAAGTAAATAGAAAGGACAATGTAGAAGGATTAAGCTTGGATATTGAGGTTGTTTTTATACATGTTGAAGTGTTGCATTTGATTTTAACAACTGCAGGAAGATTGTTATTCAACTCTCATCACACACACACATTCTGGAAAATGTTTGGACGTTCGTCCTTGAATTGTGAACCAAGCATTCTTTTATATTTTGTTGTTTTTCCTATTGAGCAATACATCATGAGTAACCAATGAGGAAATTATCATGCATGAGTACTACATTGGGGATTCATTAATCTAGTTCTTGTCACTTAATTGGTTTTACTCAAGAACGAGCAAAATTTTAAGTTTGGGGTGTGTTAACCTCATGAATTTCTTGTCAAACTTGCACATTTTCTCTTATTTCTTCCACATTTTGGTGTACTAATGGGTATTTGGGAGTGCAAAAGTGAAGGAAATGTGCATGAAGCATATTTGGCATAGAAAGAGCATAAATATGGTGGTATTATATGAATGGGTATTTGGAAGTGCAAAAGTGAAGAAAATGTGCATGAAGCATATTTGGCATAGAAAGAGTATAAATGTGGAGGTATTATATGAATATTTGTTTTGATTATCAACTATGATCTTTTATGGAGTTCTTTGTGTTGATAGAGCCACAATTCAGTCACAGTTGGAGCCGGAGAAAGCCCAAGACAATGAAAATAGGGTGAAATGGATTTTAAGAAATCAACCGTGCCATGGAAACGCAAGAAGAGATGAAAACAGACCTTGGCGGGAACAAAACTGCATTTCAAGAAGCTTAGTCGCGACCAACCAATTCAAGATGTCACTAGCTGCAGCCAACCCATTCATGGGCTGTGGCCAACACTTGGTCAAAAACATATTGGTCACGGCCAAGGATCATTTGGGCCGCGGCCAACCAATTCGAGATGTCACTGGCCGCAGCCAACGTATGGTCAGTAACTTATTGGCCACGGAAATCCATTTCATTGGCCACGGCCAATTATCTCACAGAAGCTCACTGGCCACGGTGAATGCCCGATACAGCTGTTATGCATTTTGACATTTAGGGCCTATAAATTCTGAATCCAGGGACTGAAACCACATCTTCCCGATCCAAAAAACCCTAGGGAGGTAGTTGTGACATTCCTCTAAGCCTGGGTGTGCCAAAAATCAAGGGAAATCAAGCGGAGATTGAAGATTTGTAGACGTTCAAGCTGATTTTCCTTGGTTTTGCTGATTTCTTTCCCTTTCTTCTCTATTTTGCTGATATGGTTGTTTATGCTCTATATCTTTGTATTCATTTCTTGAATATGAGCAGCTAAACTCTTATTTTGGGATTGTTTTGAACCTTTTAGAGATTGAAGATTTGTAAGGAATTCAAACCGATTTTCCTTGGTTTTGCTGATTTCTTTCCCTTTCTTCTCCATTTTGCTGATATGGTTGTTTATGCTCTGTATCTTTGTATTCATTTCTTTAATATGAGCAGTTAAACTCTTATTCTAGGATTGTTTTGCTGATTTCTTTCCCTTTCTTCTCCATTTTGCTGATATGGTTGTTTATGCTCTGTATCTTTGTATTCATTTCTTAAACATGAGCAGCTAAACTCTTATTCTGGGATTGTTTTGAACCTCTGTATGGATTAATATTTGGATCTTCCTCTCTTTTATGTATGAATGACATATATGTGTTGATTTTCTCCTATGCTTAAATCTTCTAAATGCTTGGCCATCATTTAGATTGTTATGTTTACTTTGTTTTGACTTGAGAAAGCTAAATGTGAGTAGAGAACTTGGTTAAAATCATGCTTGCCTTGACATTTACTTATTAAATGGATGCACTACTAATGACATAGAGATATAGTCATTAACCTTGCATTGTCAATGTGGGCTGGTGCTGAATCTATCTACTCTTTTGAATTTGTAGCAAAAGATTGTGCATGTTGTTTGAGTACATAAACTTGGATATGACTTGAGAAAGCTGAACCAAATGCTTCTAAACCTAGATTAACACATATAATCATTTGTTACATTTAAAGAGAGGAACACTACAAAAAAACAGCAAATTACCCACAGAAATTACCCACGGAATTCCGTCTCTGAAATCAAATTACCCACGGATTAGGGACGGAAACGGAATTACCGACGGATCACCGACGGAATTTTTTCCGTCCCTAAAAAATCCGTGACAAATTGATTTACCGACGGAATTTTTATTCCGTCGGAAATTACCGACGGAAATTACCCACGGAAAAAATTCCGTCGGAAATTACCGACGGAAATTACCCACGGAAAATTTTCCGTCGGCGATTACCCACGGAAAAAATTCCGTCGGCGATTACCCACGGAAAAAATTCCGTCGGTGATTACCCACGGAATTTACCCACGGAAAAATTCCGTGGGTAATTACCGACGGAATTTTTTCCGTGGGTAATCCGTCGGTAATTTAATATTATTTTTTTTAAAAAAAAATTCCACGTGGCAATCTTAAAAAAGGCCACGTGGACATCTCCGAAAGCCCCCCACCGCCCGCCCCCACATCTGGCCCCGTCAGCCCCTGAGCAAGGGCCACGTGTCTCTGTGAGATAATTGTTGCATTTTGTGACGAAGGTGGGATTTGAACCTTGGACCTTTTGGTATGTGTTCTGATGCCTTTGCCAGTTGAGCTGCTTTAACCTTGTGTTATTTATTCACGTAATAATATATATAATGTAATAATTTAAAAACAAATATAATATTAAGATAAATATATATAATTAAATATATATATATTTATATATAATTATATTTTTCATTTTTTATAATATAAAATTTTTTAATTTCTAATTTCGTTTAAATATTTAATATTAATATAAATATATACAAAATTACATATATACTTATAAATAATTATATATTTCGTTTTTTATAATATAAATTTAAATTTTATTAATTTCTTATTTCATTTAAATATTTAATATTAATATAAATATATATAATATTAAATATATATTTATATATAATTATATATTTTGTTTTTATGATATAAAGTTTAAAATATTTAATTTTTTTATTTCATTTAAAATTTTTATTATTAATATTATATATATTTAATTTTTTTATTTCATTTAAAATTTTTATATTTAATATTAATTTTATAATATTTAAATTTTTATTTGTTATATATTATTTTTATTTTTATTATTTTATATAAATTATTAAAATATGATAAAAAAATTATTAGTTTTACCGACGGATTACCCACGGAATTCCGTCGGTAATTTCTCATTCAAATTACCCACGGAATTCCGTGGGTAAGGCGTGAGTAATTACCGACGGAAAAAATTCCGTGGGTAAAAGTCAAATTTACCGACGGAATTTTGATTCCGTCGGAAATTACCGACGGATTACCCACGGAAAAAATTCCGTGGGTAATTACCGACGGAAATTACCCACGGAAAATTTTCCGTCGGTAATTACCCACGGAAAATTTTTCCGTCGGTAATTACCCACGGAATTTTTTTCCGTCGGTAATTTTGACGGAAAATCCGTCGGTAAATCGTAGGAAATTACCGACGGAAATAATTCCGTGGGTAATTCCGTCGGTAATAACATGTTTTTTTGTAGTGGAACCTAATCAAGTTTTATGAAATACAAAGGGGATAAATTAAACAATCCTAATTTCCATATCATATTTGATTTTACATATTTAATTTCCATTGTTTTAAATACAGATTTTACAAACCCCTTTCCATATCAACAACATTGTTTTGGCTTAACTTGATTGAACAAAATGAGCTCATTGTTTAATTTCATTTGTTAAAACAAATCCTCGTGGGAACGATATTTTACTTATCATTTTATTACTTGATACGATCCGTGCACCTGCGGATGCGAACACCAACACATTTCCACCTCATCCTTGTACCCTACCATCCACTACCCTCTCCACAAAGACACTGACAGATACATGCACGACACACAACATGCATGTGTCTACATACGTATTTGTCTTCTCCCCTTTAAATCTTCACTTTGGGATATTTGTCTTCACCCGTTCAACCTATATTTCAAGCATATTACAATTCCTTGATTCACAGAGTTTGAGAATGTTTACTATTTATAAATCTTATAATTAAGAATCCATCCGTATTGTAATTTCATAGTTGGAGTAGTACAGATAAACTTATACGAGGAAGGGTGGGATTGGCTCCTACTGAAGGAAAATTGGTAGAAAATTGTCTGAGATGGTTTGGGCATATACAGAGAAGGCTATTGGATATGCCAGTGATGAGGGTATTTCAAATTGTTTGGAGCCCAGTTAAAATGGATAGAAGAAGACCAAAGAGAACACTTAATGAGGTTATTGAGCAAGATCTCTTAGTTAATAATTTATCCCGAGATCATATTTGGTTTTTTATAGAACTTAATGATGTCGTTTGATTCATGTAGCCAACCCCACCTAATGGGATTAAGGCTCTGCTGTTATTGTTGGAGTAGTTCAAATGAACATATAATATAGGGAGGCACGTATGTACACACACAAAACAGGGAAACTTGATATTAGCCATAGTGAGCTACTACAATTTCTATGTCCTTAGGTCTAAATGACTACATGGTGTATACACTACACACACAATATGTTTCAAGTCTACAGGTTAAGATTAGCTATACCCACACATGAAACCTTTTTCCCGGAAAAAGAAAACTAGAATACTATTATTAACATGGTATCAAGGTCTTTTGGCTGCTGTTGGATCAGTTGATTACCAGCTGCAGTAGCCATCAGGGACTCGCCTTGAAAACAGTACTTTGTATTGTCAAAGTCCTACGTATAGTATGCTGCACTATGTTTTATTTGCGTAAACCTACCAACACTATCCTGGAAAAGAAAAGAAAAGAAAAACATATTTAGAAAATGTTAAAGACATGTAGCAACTAGCTATAGTCGCAAATCAATTACGTTGACATACCTGGTCAGGACGGTGGGATTTTTAATAATATATAGGGTTGAGCTAATAATAAAGGGAGCCTGCAAAAACACAGGAACTTAAAAGTTTAGTTCTGGTGAACAATATTTAATTTGTCTTTTTCTTTCTAGATTCTTTCAAATCTTTTTATCACTTGGTCTACTGTACCTTGCCACCAATTTCCTCTTGAAGCGCTATTTGGATTGTCCCCATTGGGATCATCATTATCCGAATCTTTCTTAACCTGCAAATTTAAATTCCAAACCAAAATGTTACATATAATTTGGCCGGTTGATCAAAATATTGTCACGGGAAAAGATTAATGCAATAAATTAATATATGCGTATATAGTTGCATTTGTGGACTTCCAATTTATTACAATATTTTATGGATGCGAAAATTAATGAAAAATATAATAAAATTTTGAAAAGGTGTTTCACTTCTATTACGTACTTTATTGAAACAACAAAATTAATTTTACATCATCATAATATAGACAAACCTTCTTGCTTTTTATAAATTACATTCATAACTAATCACAAAATAACAATCCCATATGAATAGCTAGTTTTCATTAAACAGATTTTCATAAACCCTTATATGTCAACAATAATATCTTATAGAGACCATATAAAGAAGAACAATTAGAAAGAAGCTAACATTAGGGTGAGAATCAGTGGTCCTGCGTTTTGGGAGGTAAGTTTCTTGACCGCCATAGTAGATGGAAGAGGTGTAGTAGTTGCTGGGCTCCATTGTACTCTCATTCTGATAATTCTTGCCAGATACCCCACCACTGCTTTCACCTTTGCCACCTGACACAAAATCCAACTGAGAGATCATTTCCATATAAATTCAGACATATTGGACTAAACCCCATATATATGTATACAAAATTTGAGACCAGAGACAGTGCAGATCCGTCTATATGGACAGAACAAGGTGTGTGTGTGTGTGTGTGTAGAAGTACGAATTGCAGTAGTGGACATATACTGAACTAATTGCTATAAATAACCCATATGGGTCTTAGTCGTAAAAAAGGAATAAAAAGGTGTTAGAGAACTTTCAGAACGAACCTAGCGCTCCACAATTTTTTCCTCCCACATCTTGCTTTCTCGAGTCACTTCCTCCTGCCTGAGTTAAAAAAACAGTAGCAGATTCAGTGTATGACTATATATATATATATATATGATAATAGGCAATTACCTCACAGCGAAAATCAGAAAATATATAGCGTCCCAAAATGAACTATTCTGTCAATAATTCGCATCAAACAGGCGTACAAGTAGCATGCATGCTACACACACACACACACACACACACACACTAACTTAGCAAAGTATAGTCGCAATGTGTGTGTGTGTGATTACTTGGAGAAGCATCATCTTTATGGTGTATTGTGCAGAAAAAGCATAAGGTCACCGTAAAGGTGAAGCCGCGTCCATTGACCTTGGACAAACACTAGATATAGGGGTAAAAGAACAGTTTTTGAGTGACCAAACCATTAGTACTAAGTATGCTTTGACAATAGTAATCAGAAAGGAAGAAACATGAAGGGTACTAAATTTTTTTTCTTTTGATCAAAACATGAAGGGTACTAAATTGAGAGCAAAAGGATCCATGCATACAGGAAGAGGAGGAAACATGGAGCCGAAGATGCTGGAGGAGGAGGATGAAGATGGTTCCTTGGGACCAAAAAGCTGATCAAAATTGGTCGATGAAGAAGAAGAGGACCCTCCAACATGGTTTTTGCTGTTGTTCTTGTTCTCCATGGGAATTGAAGAAGTATAATAATAATATTATATAAAGGAAGGAGCTTTCTCATTCTGTGTCAACCAACGAACAAAACTACTAGTAGGATGATAAGCATGGGGGTGTAACGAGAAAAAGGAGGAAAAGGGATAAGATTTGCAGGGACAGTGGCAGAGAGCACGTGAAGATAGAAGAAGAGGATGTGTATGAATTGAAGGATATATTATGGTGAGGGTAAGCAATTAGGAGAGGGCTATTTATAAGGCCATAAAATATGCTGCCACCCATGTGCTCTCATTCAATCCCATCCTTTTCCCTCGTCGACACGTGGGTGCCCTTACTGGGTCCCAAGTGGACTCAACCAATCCAATCTGCCACGTGTCCCCTCAAAATCTTTGTCCTCACCCATTAGTCCTGTCTGCTTTTTCCATTTCTTTCTTTGATGATCCTTAACAATAACAATCACTCACTGAGACCACCACCTCAACTAGCCTCCAACATTATGATAGGATAAGTTCTTAAGGATGTGTTTACCTGATTGCCCCGTTTGGGTTACAATACCAACCATTTTACTTCCCATGAGATCAATAGTGTTAATTTTGGAATTTTTTTACTTATCCTCACGAACGAATTCATATATCCCGAGTTTAGTATAATATTTAATATCATATTTAGAGATTTTATTATTAATTTTGGGCTGATAGCATTTATTATGATTAGATTGAATTAAAGATGATTGTGTGAAAATAGAGTTTAAAAAGATATATTTATTATAATTTTATGATTGATCTTTAAAATTTAAATTTTGAATGAAGATATTAATTTAAATTGTAGGTTATTTTGGAAAGTTGCAGATGAAGGACCAAAAAGTAAAGATGGACAAGGGCTAAAGAAGAAAAATGAAATTCTGAATGTGGCAGATGGGGATTGTGACAGAAATTCGGGGTATAACCCCTACTTTTAGTGAAGAACATATCAGCAGAAATTACAGAATAGTACCCTGAATGTTTAAAATGTTAGTTTGGTCCAAAAATCCGAAAATCACCGTCTTGGACCTCTGAAACTGATTTTTTCTGGCCTCTTATACAGAATTTAGGGAAATCTGATATGAATATAATATTGGAGGGATTTTTCCACAAATTGGAGAGGATTTGATGGAGATTTTGAATCTTAAAAATAAAATAAAAGGGGCATGGGCAGCCCTCTTGCGGATCATTCATCATCATCATGACTTTCAAGCAAGACCGGGGGAGAAGAGAGACGCCATCACCACTGAGCTTCACCAACACCTCGTTCAACCACCATCACTTCCATCTTCTTCTCCTTTCATTATCTCATCTCTCATGGGTTTCTTGAGGTCTAATAGAGTTGTAGCTGTCATAAGCTCCATGAGAGGCTAAATTCTTTGTTGCTTATTGGGGATGGAAGATTGGTTTGAGCTCCAGAGATATATTCAGGGGAATTATTTGTTTTAATTTTTTGATTTAGCTATGTAATAAATTTTCTGAGTTACGATTTTAAGTTATGTAGTTAATTTACTAAGATTGCAAGTTGTTTATCTTAGTTTGAATTGAACAATTGTGATTTGAAATGGATTGTGCGGTTTGAGATTTATATTTATATATTCCCTTTTCAGTTTAACATGGTTGTACTATTCTTTCATAGTTTGAATGAATATTATGACTACTTTGATCTTGTTTAAATATCTCAATTGAGTGTTTATTGCATAGAGGAACAAGTTGTATAAATACAGTCCTAAATTGCACACTAAGTTGTATTTACTAGTGTATTAAGAAGTAATTATCTAACTAGAGTTCTATGGGTAATCACTAAATAATATCACTAGACTTAGCGAGTTGCTTAAGTTTAATTTTTGAATTAGTGAGTAGTTTAACTCCTAAATCATTTTGAGTAAGGATGACCTATATTCCATTTTTCCAAGAAGCATTCATCATCAATTTGTTTAAATCACAATTTCGTTAATTATCTCAATAAATTCTCAAAAACCCAAAAAAATAGTAGTCTAGGTTATTTTCCATTATTAAAAAGAAAAAAAATCAATTTAAAACCCATCTTAATATTTTTATCACTTAGTTTAGCTTAGAAATTAAATAAAAGGCTCCTTAAGAGAACACGACCTGAGTTGTGCCATTCACTACATAATTTGATTTATTTTGATTAACCTGAAGTGACTAAAGGTTATAAATCACGAATTCATAAAGATATCAATCTTAGCATACTTTATATTTTGTTCTCTTTTCCATTTAGGATTTATGATTCTACTTGGATCACTCATATAACTATATATCATAGATGAGTATCATAGTATGCATATGGCTATTGGTTTTTATGTACTCTTTGGTCCTTATTATAAGATGTATTTACCTAATTTGATTAGATTAAAAAAGTTAGTTGAATTACTAATATAACATGTATTTTTTAAGATATCATATTCATCTTCCTTAATTCTCTCATTCCCCCTCCTCCTTGGTTCTTGCTGAGGGTGGCATCGATAAGGGGTAAATTAGAAAATATTGACAAATATGTAAACCATGTTCTATATTTAAGATCAAGATGAACTTTCTAAATATACCTTATATTAAGGACTGAGGAAGTATTTAGTTTTAAAACTTACTGCTCTTGTTATGTTTTTTTTTAGTATTGTTTTCAGTTGGTTGTTGATTTTGAGGGAGGCTCTGATCGATGATGATTAAACTTGAAAGTAGAGGGGAAGGCAAAGACCACATAATGATGATAATTTTTTTTAAAGGGATTTGAAGAAAACCATTGTCCAATTGGTTTAGCGTGATGAGGGTTAGGTCCCTTAGGCATCGTCTAGGGTTTAAATAATGGAGCTACTATCTTGAGAGGGTCAACCCCTTTATGTGCCTTTGCAATACCCGAATCCGAGTTAGTTTGGGCCTATGTAGTTTCCCGTCACATGATGCTGACCTCGATTCCAGGTGCATACAAAAAAAAAATGAAGAAATAGTGATACTATATGACTAGACAAAAGATCATAGCCACCAGACCTAATTTGTATTTCAGATATTCCTTCAACCTTTATGTGAGGTTTAATTGAATTGATGATGACAGTTAAATCTTATTAGTGGAGCTGGGTGCATATATGTGGACGCATTAATTCTTTCCAAAGCAATTTTTGTTGTTGATCGAGAATGTTCCATATGCATATATATCAGTTCTGTGGATACAGTTCATATCTTCATTTTTATGGAACCTAAAATAGTTTAATGAAGGGGTATTCGTCATGTTTGTTTGTGGTAATCCCTAAAAATCGAATGAATAAAGTTGAGATGCCACCAAAATGATTTTGGTTCGCTTTGTTCTTTAGGGTGATCATGGCGGTGGCAAAGGTGGAATATTTAAGCTAATTAAGCCCATCTAAATTCCTATGATTTTTTTTTGTGGGGAAAAAAATAACAATTAATCGATCAAATTTTTTTTTTTCAATTTAAGATTTTGGTGCAATTGGGATATGAAAAAGGCTAATCTTCTAAAGTTATCAAGTAAAAAATTGTTAAAATTTATTTTGTGAAAGACAAATTTAGGTTTTTCGCTGAGCACGAAAAAGATCCAAGTCTCTCTGGTTGGATAGTGGCTCATTTTTCAACAATATCTATTTAATATTATTGTTCAAGCAACCTGGAAATCATTAGCCTCATTGGATAGTGACCATAATTTATTACGCAAAATGGACTTTTTCAAATTTCTGGGAAATCCTTGTTTGGCAAGATAAAAAGCTAAAAGGTGATTAGGCCTACAAAAGAATAATTCATGAGAGTATAAAGCACTTTTCATCATATTACAAAAAAGTTAATAAGAAAGATCAAGGAATCAAGATCAACTAAAAGAATTAATCAAGGAATCAAGATCAACTAAAAGAATTAATCAAGGAATCAAGATCAACTAAAAGAATTAAGTACTCGCCATATTGGAAAAAATAGTAAAGTACTCCATATATATAAGTTCAAGTACAAAATTTAAATTAAATTTAAAAATATATGCTATAGTATTATTTAAATTTATAAAGTCCCTCTCCATTTCATTTCTATATATCATTAACTCAGACATTTTATTTTGTTTTAATTTTTTAGGAGAAACCCAATAATTGGTAAATTTCTTTTGAGTACACCCTCATTTAACAGTTATATCTGTCTTTGATCATTTTATCATCTAGCACATATATTCTTTTCATTTTTTGTTTCTTCTTCTTTTTCTTAAACGAGGATACTATAGGGATATTTAGTTAATATAACATAATATTTTAAATTAATTAAAGATTTCCAAATCTATCAGTCATAGGTCATAACCTTAAGCAATATAGATAAGTAATTGAGAAGCAATTATACTATTATATTTTATAGTTCATGAGGGACATGATATAACAAATAAACTAGAGCCATGAGTGATATCCACATGGCTCAATTACGACTAAGAACATCGTTAATGATCATATTGGAAATTAAAGATAATGGATATGGATAATCTTAGAGAAGCTAATGATTATCGCAACTTTGATTACTATTATTAATGCATAATGGTGGGATCTAGATACCAACCACTTGGTTATTGATCAATCATGACTAAAGCTAAATACCCTATATGGCACTCCTTGAAATGCATTGCACTAGATAAGGCTCTTAGCTTGAACTTTTTTTTTTTTTGTGATACAAAGGCAAGCAAAGCTTGAAAAGATACAAGATCAAGGGCAAGGCCCCAAAGATTGTTCTTGTGGCAACAAGCCACGTTCTAACGCAAAAAGACTAATACATTCCACGGGGGTGAGCGTAATTCGGCATAACTGAGGTTGCTATAATTAGCCGATCTTGCAAGGTAATCGGCACAGCGAGTATTCTCCCTATGAGTATGGAAAATCTTCAAGTCCCAATCTGCATAGATGAGGGATTTGGTATCTAGAATTACATCATGTAACGGGTGGTCAATCTCACAATGTGTTGACAATAAATGTACGGCCTGGAGTGAGTCTGTGAAAAGTCTGATTCTTTTGAAACCCAACTGCTTGCAAAGGTGAAGCCCTCTGTGGATTGCATGGATTTCAGCAGCAGTTGGGAAGGAGATTCCTAACTTCTGTTGAAATCCACAAACCCAGTTACCTTGATGATCGCGAATGACTCCTCCACAGGCTGACATGCCGCCGCTAGCAGTCGAACCATCTACGTCGATTCTAATAAAACCCTCTTCCGGAGGACGCCAATTAAGAAGTCCTCTCTCCGGAATTTGGAAGATCTGATGATGAAAGCGACCGGCCTCTACCGATTCGGAGAGATGGAATATGCATCTGTGAACAAGCTGCTTCGGTTTATCCGCTTTACCTTCAAACGCCTGGCAACAACGGTTCTTCCAAAGAAGTCAGCATGTGGTACTGAATACTTCTTGCCAAGCCCATCTCACCACTCTCTGGTTTCCAGGGGAATGCTGTGAATTCCATGAGAGCCAGTCCTGCAAATTACCAGAAGCAAACATAGTAGCATATAAATGGTTAGTTAAAGAAAACCACACTCTCTGGGCTTGCTCACAGTCTCTCAAAACATGAAGGATGGTTTCTTCACTCTCACACTGAAAAGGGCAAGTGTTTAGAGCGCTCGGGTTGTGTCTTGCTCTAATTTCATTTGTAGGTAGTTTCTCATGGAACACCTGCCACATAAAGACTTTTATTCTCTCAGGAACACCCCAAAGCCAGATCTGCCGCCAGAGAGGTTGGTGAAGGAGGGCCTGCCGATGGTAGATACCTTCATAGGCAGATTTCACACTGAAGATACCATCAGGACCATTGCGCCAACAAAACACGTCATCGCCTGAACCCGAGGGAGGGGGGAGCATCATGATTTTATCCACAACCCAAGAAGGAAGGAAAGCCTCACATTGCGCTCTGTCCCAATGACCGGAGGGGAAGTGTAGAAGCAAACTGGAGCTTCCATATCCACAAGATTCTTAGCTTGAACTTTGAAACGGTATAGGAATCATGAAATCAAATATATCCGATTATTATAACAAACCTTCTCGTATAAATATATCTTTGAATATACTACTTATTAGTCCATTAATTATTCGGGAAAAAAAATTAGTCCATTAATTACTGCTAAATTAAAAAAAATTCATTAATGACTAATTGTATGTATTGAACTATTGATGTTCAATTAAAATTAAATAAAGGAATGTCAGAAGAAGAGTTTCGTTCTTTCAATATGGAGTACTCAATCCTAATGAAATAAAAAAAAACGAAAAATCGGAATAGAGGGAGATATTCTTGGAGAATTATACTGTGGAAGACACAAAGAAGGTAAATAAAGGGCGGTCTCCAATCCATTCTAGTAGGTTCCTTTTGGATAACAGAAACGGCACATGCATGCATATTGGTAGTATTTGTGAGGCCAAATCCCATCCAGATGTTGGTTTAATATTTTTGGAATGTGCTACAAATCTCTAGGCTGGAAACCTGGAACCTTCTATTTTCTTTACGAAGAAAGAAGCACCTTCCCTCTTGGTTAATCAAGTTTTTACAAATCACTGAAGCTATATATATAAAAATATATTTGTGTATAAAAAAATGTATAAAAATATTTTCCAAGGCTAATTAGAGTCAAGAATTATAAATTAGTCTCATTTGGATGGCAGACTTAACCTGCTGCTATAAAAAAGGCCGGTTGGACTAAAAAATAGCCAATATTAAAATGAGCTGATTTTATATCTCAAACTATTTGGTGGGGAGTTATAAGGTAGAGCCGGGAATTCGGGCCGAGCCCGTCGGGCCGGCCCGTTTAGGCCCGAGCCCGTCAAGGGCCGGGCCTATGATTTAGAGGCTGAAAATGGAAGCGGGCCTAAAAGGGCCGGCCCTGTAGGGCCGCAAGCCCTGTAGGGCCGGCCCTTTTAGGCCCGTTTAACCTTTTTTTATAAAAAAAAAAAATGGGCACAAGGCAATGGGCAACAAGCATTAGTCAGAGGGTAAAATTAACCTAACCTAACCCTCATATTAGAAATACTCTCACACTAACTTAGACCTCATTTGAAGCTTCTCTTCTTTGATTTTCTTTCTTCTTTTTTTGCATGTATACCCCAAAATCCAAATTAGGTGTTATATTATTACTGATATTTGAAGCTTGTAGGCTTGTTTGATTGTGGCTGTGAACTTATTTAATTGGTTATGAATATTAATTATGGTTTGGACATAAGTTTTAGTGTTTGTATTCTATTAAACTTGGATAATATTTATGTTTTAAATTAGTGTTATGATATTTATGTTTTAAATTAGGTATTTTAATCTTTATGAGAATAAGAAATAAAAAAGAAATGGCAAAAAAAAAAAAGGAAAAAACATAAACAGGCCTAAAGCCAGTCAGGCCGGCCCGCGGGCCTACCTTAAACGGGCCGGGCCGCTTCAAAGGTGTACGAATTTGAACTCGGGCCTAAACGGGCCGGCCCGTTTAGGCCCGAGCCCGTCACGGGCCGGCCCGTTTTCCCAGTACTATTATAAGGTGATCAATTGATACAAAGAAAAGAAAGTAGTACACACGTCAAAGTAGGTGAAATTATAAGGATATGATTAAAAATCAGGTGAAAGACTACAAAGGCTTAGGTTAAGTTTTTTTAAATAATCATAAGTTAGATAGATTGATTGTAAAATGATATAAACCATACCCCAGATCCAATTTTTTGGGATAAATCTTGAATTCGTGCAAAAAAATCAAAGAAGTTTAGAGAGCGCTTTATGAGGGAGTTTGAAAAAAGCACATCATAAATAAAATTATCAATGTGTTGATGGGAGGAATATAGAATATTTGATATTGCTTAAATAAGGTTGTACGTTCAAATCTCATGAATAGTGAAGTAAAAAAACTCAATGAATATGAGAAGAAAAATTTCATGAATAGAAAAACTATATTAGCTAATTTGTCTCATTTATATTTGATGATACTTCAATTTGATAAAAAGCATAAATAATTAGGAATCGGATTCTCTTGAGGTCTAATTTAGGGATCTTTAATTTCTTTCATATTCTTTCCAAAAAATAAAATTTAGACCATCTATACAACCAAACAATTTTTTTGAAACAATTGAAGAAGCTACTCCTCCACTCCTTAATATAAAATCTACTTAACTAATTTGGATAGATATATAAAGTGAGATAAATTATTTAATTATGATAAATGTGCATATAATTGATCTCACTGAGATCAAATACCCCTGCATGACATTATATTTATATCCGTTTATCAGTTTCTTTTACCAAAAGGAAAAACTATTATTATAAACACCCAAAGTTACAACAAGTCCATAGAACATAAAAGAAGAAAGCCCAAACAACATAAACACTAATTAACCCTAAGCTAACAAGGAAAAAACATATATGTCAAAAACCCTGAGCCGAAGAAACAAACAGATTATTAGATGCACATACACGCTAAAATGAACAGAAAAGCTTTAGTAAACACAACAAATTAGGGAAACACATCAAAAATAAGGGATGGGGCTGGGTTTATAGAACCACCCCAACAGTCCCATCAGCAGTTTTGAAAGAACAGCACAACCAAGGCCAAAACGCCAAAAAAAAAAAAAAACACTAAGTAATTCATCTACAACATCAAAAAAGCACCACCAAACTATTAGAGATAAATGGTTCAATTTATGACCAATTCTCCTAACTAGCTCCTATATGTTAAGGCAGAAGGAGTGCAATTTATGCTGCACAAAACACATTATTTTATTTAACAAAAAAATTACCGTACGTACTAAGATCATGTTAGCATAAATACCGTTCTAATTAACATCATGTTAGCATAAATTAAGCTATGCAATTACACAAATGGTTCAAATTGTTCCGTCTAGAAATAAAATTTCACAGTAAGACTGAAAAGGATCTGATTTGAAATAATTATCATTCAAAATTGAATAAAAGCAAAACTTCCTCACCACTAAAACTGGATGCCACCAATTTAACCACAACTATAATCACTCAGAGAATTTTGGCCACATGGTTTGGTTGCTTTGTCAACGGTCAGCTAGCTGTCCCTAATAACCATGTCGATGTGCATAATATAGGAGATGCAGATGCTATTCCCACGAATCTAAAAAATCAATTGACTTTCAAGTTGTTTGCTTCAATTATATACCAAATTTCGTTCATGGAATACGGATTTGTGTGTCATTCTCATTCCCGTTGTCGCCTATTTTTTCTGCATCCTTGGTTTCTCAGAATCTTAGTACTCACATGTCGTTTCTTATATTAGCTTTTATTCCATACATCTCTCCTTCAACCCCACCCCTGTACTTCCTTGAATCTCGACCTCAATATATTATTGACAAGAGAGATCATTCTCAATCAAACCCCAACACTTCTTTACTTGTGTTTCAGATTTATCATTAATGTTTTTACACAGCTGGGAGAGAACCAGATTCATGACACCGACCAACTTGAAGAATGAAGAATATATATCGGTCTCATTTAGAATTTGACTAAATCTTTTAATTGAGACTGTTCACGTCTATATATAGAGCCAAGACTTATGCATTGTCATGTCACAAAGTGGGGTAGCTGAGACAAAAATATTGAGATGGATATGTGGTTATACATATAAAGATAAGATTCATAATAAATTTATATGAGGAAAGATTGGAGTGACACCTATAGAAGAAAAATGGTAGAAAATATATAATAGACTAACGTTTTTAGGGTGTCATGCGTGTGATGGTTAATTAGATTAATCAGTGAAGAGCTAGCTAGGGACCATTTGGACTATGGGCTTATTTGGAATGGTGATTAGAGCTTTAAAAAAAAGCTCGTGATGTAGTGCTTATGAGATAAGTATGTTAGAGAAATTTTGTCTTGACTTACACAAATATACTTGTTTATAAATAGTTCCAAACAAGCACTAATTAGTGAAGAGCCATCTAGGGATGTATAGTCATACTTGTATTTTTTTTGGGTCAACATAGTCATACTTATATGAATCATTACAATTTGAATTACTTGGTCTTTTTTATAAAAGCCCAAAATCTGAATTACTTTGGTCATTTTTATAAGAGCCCGACAAGAGTTGTCCAAATATTTAATGAGTTTTTTTTTTCTTATTTTTACCCCTCATTAATTATATGTATCGTATTAGTTAAAAGGTTGGTGATTCTTATTTACTTTATTTCTCTATCTTATTCACTCCTCATAAATAAGGGCATATTTGAAAAATAAAGTTTATTTCATACATACTTATTATTTTTAACTAATTTTAACCACTTTTTTAACCACATAATTCGGTTATTGAACTCTTATAAATAGGATTGAAGGGAGTATATGAATCTGGGCCAACCTTAAAAATGCTAAAGCAATTGAAGCGGCATATTGAAAATACATGTTTGAGTAAGATATATTTACTTCCGAAATATCATATATATATATATATATATATATGGTATCCCTTTTTTACTTCCTAAAATATCTATCATATATGTTCTATGACAGCCAAGCGAAGGATGATATATCTAGGAATATTTCTGAGCAAATTTCTTAATTAGGATCGATAAAGAGAATATACCATCACAATAATCTTGAGGAATACTACTCCTGTATACAGGCAAAATTATTGAGAAAATTTATCAAGTGAAAATCATCAGGAAAAAAAATGTGGTATTCGGATTTGATATATGATCAAAAATTGCAAGCAACTCCTAAAACTAAAAAGTATTACTTAGATTCAGTCGTAGTTATGGAGGTGATTAAATTTAAGTTTTAATTCAAGAGCGATTGGGAGGACTTATTAGGGATGGAAGCGAAGAAAAGAGAGGAGAAATGGAAAAAGAGCAAAAGTTGATGGGGTGGGGGGGGGGACAGAAGAAGCTTCAAATAGAAGCATGAACAAAAAGAGTAAGGTGGGATTAAATGCTTTTCTAAAAATGAAGAGTTGAAGGTTACAAATAATTAATACATGAAAGATATTGATATTTATTCATATTCCAATTCCTTTAAATCTCTGATCCAAAACGGTGTACTACTTTCCAGATCCATCAAGCCACTTGTTTTTAGGCTTGTTTGTGAGAGCGTTTTGTACAGGAAAAACGCACTTATTACGCAAGCCGAGAAAAAACTCCTCTCACATACTTGCCTCGTATACCGTGAATCACGAATTATAAGCACGTTTTGGACAAAAATAAGCCATTCCAAACGCACACAAAATCTCCTTCAAGCTTTCAGGGTTTGGGAGCACTTAAAATAAGTATTTTTACACTTTATGAAACAAAACTCTTCATATATATATATTTACCTTTTTTTTTGCCATGTTCATATATATATATATTTATATTTACCTTATAGAATATAAAATCACTTGAAATAAGCTTATTCAAACATCCACAAATCTTATTCTTCTCCTCTTGGACCCGGCTCCCGTCCTTTTCTTTAAAAGAAAAGGATAGTCCTTTTTTTTATTGAAACGTCGGATTAAGATCTCAACGGTCCAAATTTAATATATTATTAAAATATTATTTTATAATAATAAAAATAATATTTTAATAATATATTAAATCTGAACCGTTGAAATCTTAATCTGATAACCCTAATAAAAAAAAGGGTTATTCTTTTCTTTTAAAGAAAAGGACGGTAGCTAATTCCCTCTTTTTCACTTGGATAGGTAACGCATGACGTGTTTACCTGCGACCCATGTGGCCAGAGTGCTATTTGTCACTTTATGAGAATTGCAATTAAACAAGCCCGTCAAGCTTCTTCGGAGGACATAACTATATCAAAGCCCAATTCATTAAATATACTGTGTATTATTTAACAAAAGCCCACTCCACACCTAATGCTGGGGATGGACATGCTACGGAAACCCATACCTAAAATTCAAATTGACTTGCAAGTTGGTGGCTTCAATTATATACCAAATGATTCCTCCATCATTTTTTTTTTCATTTTTGAATTAAAGTGACATGCACTAACAATTATTAGAGGGATTGAACTCGTGACCTTGGGCAGTTTCATACCACTAGATTATAAGATAATTGATTCCTCTATCAAATTAATACTCACTCTAGTCATTTTTATAAAGAACAATATTTCTCATAGGGGTCAATTCTTTATATAAGGAACAAATTCTTTTTGTCTCAAATTTTAAATGATTCTTTTCATTTTTATCCCTATTAAATATATATCACTCATTTTCTCTTTATAATAAATTTTCTCTTACAATTTCTCATGTACTCTCTTTTTAAAAAAGACATGATCAAAAAGAAAAATTCTTATTTTACATATTTATTCATTTCAACTAATATTTTGAATCGTATGATTTTGATAGCATTTAAAAAAAAAAAAGAATTATAGGGAGTAATAGATCATACTTGTGCGCCATTCATTCCACTTGTCGACTATTTTCTCTGCATATCTCTTTGGCTTCTCAGAATAATCTTAGTACCCACATGTCGTTGTCCTCCCTTTTATTCCATACATCTCCTAAAAACCCTCAAGCTGCACCTTCCTTGAATCTTTCTATACCTACATCATTGACCCCAGACAGACAAAGATGCATGCAAACAGTCTTTTACATGTGGTTGACAATTCGTTCCATAGGGACAGAACTTAGAATAGATTTAGGTATCGTTAAGAATTTAGAATTTAAATTAAATCTTTTAATTATGGCAGTTCTCTTCTATTAATTAATTGAACTAAATGTTATTGGCATATATGATCATTGAAAAAAAACTCTCCTCAATTGTTAATGGATGGTTAAGATTTGTGCTAACTGCATTCTCATTGCCTTCATGTAATGATATATATGAACCTCACCAACCTTAAACATGTATTCTAAAACTAATCCAGAGTATTGAAAACTCTGTACGTAAATATAAGTTACTTGTATCTTATTCTTGTATATCAAAAAATGTATTAAATTGATAAAATTTTTACATTTGCCCTTATTAAATTTTTTGTCTCTCTCTACTTTACAAATGATTTTCACCCCCTCTCTCCAATAGAAATTTAATAGGCCTAAAACTGAAAAAAAGGTCATTAATTACCCTACAAGTGACTTAAGTTTTGAACCAAACTTTCTCCTATAAGTGATTTACATTAAAGTACAGATCAGTGATGCAAGTTTATTATGAGTAAGATTTTGCTTTGTGTTGTATAGTACTTTTTCCTTCCTACAAATATCTAATATTGTATCATGTTTTTATTACACTAAATATTATTAATATATGTTCTACTCATGGCAACCATTTTATAAAATCAAAATTGTTAATTATTAAACTGAAGAAGCCATCCATTCCGGGCCACGCACCCTTAAACTTTCAAAATAGGAGTTGGCATTGCTTAAGATTTTCTTATCATCATTTAATATAAATAAAATTGTTACTCCATCCTATTCTTAATATAAAATATATTTATCTACTTTGATTAAATTAAGGAAGTTAGTTAAGTAAGTTACTATAACATGTATTTTCTAAAACATTATAATTATCTTCCTTAATTCCCTCATTCTACTACTACGGAATCGCGCATATATAACGCTTAATAAATAATGGTTACAATGAATAAATATCATGTATGTTGAAGCGGAGGTCGCACAATAATATAGAACGCTAAAACTTAACGGTTAAATATGTTCATCATTATGTGTTGAGAGGTGGAATTCGCAAAATTAAAAACATAATAGTTTTAGTTATTAACCATCATTTGTTAAGTGGCCAAAATGATGGTGCATAAGACACAATCGTCATGTAACACTGACAACTGATTTGTCTTCCAACCTTATGTTAGTGAAAAACAAAAAGCATTATAGTCTTAATTTCCTCATAATTCCCTCTCTTCCTTGATTATTGTTGAGGGAACATTAATAATATGGATAAATTAGGAAAATATTGATAAATATTAAAAATAAATTTTATATTTACTCCTAAGATTAACTCTCTAATTATATCTTATATTAAGGATCGGAGGAAATATTTTTTAAGATAAAGTCGTAGTTGTTCATCTCCAAGGGACCCCTTTCCCTAATAATTATTGGGGATTCACATATTTTCGTAGTCCGAAACAGATAGCGAGACACAAAAGAAGAGCTTTAAGTAGAAGCGTGAACAAAAAGAGTAATGTTGGAATATTGCTTTCCAGAAAGGAAAGCTGAAGTTTATTATATCTAATAATGTATGAAGCTCATTTATTCGTATTCCAATTTCACTTCCAATCCCTTTAAATCTCTCAAGGAGAACAGTGTACCACTTTCCAGAACACAGTATATTATTGATATCAAGAAGACACTTGTTTTTGTCTTTTTCAAGCTTCTCCATGCGGATTCATGCTAATTCCTCTCTTTATGCTGTCATTTTCCCCCTTAGGAAGATGTACGACCCTTGTTTTAAGTTCGACTTATCCTACAGTGTATTGGTTTGCCACTAGAAGTAGAAGAAGAAATGTAAATAGATTATTTTTAATTTATATATTCATCGCAATTACTTTTCCATGTTAGATTATTTTTAATTTATATATTCATCGCAATTACTTTTCCATGTTATGATATATATATATATATATATATATATATATATATATATATATATATATATATATATATATATATATTCATGCATTATATTCCATTCTTGCTGACAAGAAATGAGTGTTTTTTTTAGAAAAAATATTTGTTTGATTATATATTTTAATTTTTTGATCGATCTAGTCTGATTGTGTCTTGAATTTGATTGTGGGAATACATACCCTCATTATGCAACGAACAAATTAAAAGTAGCTGGACTTTTTGTCTTTTACTTTTGGGGTCTACAATTAAAAATTTATTAAGGATTGCGTATAAGCAAACCTATGATCGTTATCTCTTCTTGAGGAGCCATTTATTGAATCATAAGTAATCTAATATGTCATGTAAATACAATGAAAACAAGGGGAAAATTGGTTTTGGATTTTATTGAAAATAGATAAATGCAAAATTGAATTAAAATCCTAAAGCTACGATTTTTTGGTCTTTTCTATAAAAATGGTGAAGGAGTGAATGAAATTGTGTTCGAAAATATGAATGACGGGTGCTCTTGGCAATGAAAAAGTGACAATCCTTACGTAAAAAGATCATGGGAGTTAAGATTCATTAAGTCTGGAGAAAAAACCTCAAGATAATACTTGAGTCCAATATTCCCAATTAATAGTAGCTCGTACAAACATAGCTAACTACTACCTTTTGAGATATTGTTTAAAGATCACTTAATGTGCAATTGAAATGGATAACTATAATTTGTTTCCTCTTAATATGAATGCGATAACACAACACTCAATTGATCCAATTCAAACATATTTTCTAACAATAACACGTAGAAAGCATAATCATATTGAATCAATAAAGAAAATACATACACACACATATATATATAAACTCAACAAGCTACAAAAATTTAATCTAATCACATAGGTTCAATCCACAAAGTTATCCAAACGGGTAAACTAAGTCTCAACAATTCAAATCATCATTCCTAAAACTAGGAATCCAAATAAAAATAGAGAAAATAGATGGAACAAAGTAAACTCCCCTTTTAAGCTCTGAAACTCAAGCTACTATTCATCCCAAGAAGCAAGGCAAGCTCAGCCACGCATTACTTATAACCACAAAAAATTTAGAAACATGGCAGCCACGTGGTATTTCATTGGTGGTGAAATGCAGAGGAAAAACAGTGGAAGGAGGGTGGTGAATGGTGTTTGAAGTTGAGAACAAAGGTGCAGGGACGGTGATGAGAGAATAAAAAAAATGTGAAAGGTCGGTGGTCCTGTGGATTCTGTGAAGCCAAAAAGAAACAGTGAGAAGTGGAGGAGTAACGATGGTGCTGGAAGAGGGAGGCTGCGGACTGAGAACAGAGGAGGTTAGAGGAAAATGATGGAGACAAAATAGAGGAATATTTGCCGGTAATGGAGGTGGTGGTGTCTGATGGTGGCCACCGAAACTGGAAAGATCAACAGAAGTGGTGGCTGTGGTATTTGGTTCAGGTGACGGCGATGTTTTGGTGAGGAAGGTATGTCGAGGCTCTCTTCTCCGTCTGGAAGTGTTTATGGCAGTGGTAAAGTCGACAGTGGAGATTCGATGGTGGTGGTGACTGGAGAAGGTGGAGGTCCTCTCAAACTCCCTCTTCCCGATCTCAAGCTCACGGGTCTCTGTTCTCTTCTCTACTGTGATCTCTCTCTCCCTCCTTTGAAGACTCAATGACGGTGTTGGAAAGGGTGGTCGCCAGCGGCTATGGTGAAGAAGATGAAGTCCGCCGGTGACAATGGAGGAGGAAGGTAGGTAGAAGATCTCGTTCTCAGCTGTGCGGCGCTCTCTATAAACTCTTAAGTCGTGTCTCTCAGATCGGGTCCGTCATGTCCGAATCCTATATCCACCAGGGCCAACCAAGTCGGGTCCAGGGAGTACCGGATCTTCACTTCACTCCCAGCTGCAGCCCATATCCAGTATCTCATGCTTCAGTTGGGTCTGTGATTTCTGCTCCATGAAGCCCAACACAGTGAACTAACCAGAGACCTCAATGACAATTTCAAAATGTTCTTCCGGAGGGACTAAACTGAAATAATTTGAAATATTTATGAGCCAGGACTACAATTTTTGAATATTTTGGGTCCTTGACTGTAATATCTTCTGTCCCTTTTCTCCATACACTTATAATTTCCATGAAATTTTGGGATTAATTTTGTGATTTTCTTTGATCCACAAAATATTAATTTTTGACCTTCAAAATCTCAAATTTTCTTCTTGAGCACCTACAATGCAAAATTAAGCACAAGATAGTATCAAAAACCGAAGAAACAATTGCACAAAAATAATTAATAAATTATGACATTTTGCTCCTAATTGCAATTAATTCAAAATAATTGTCCCTAATTAAAATTAGTGTTTAATCATGCAATAATGTGCCAGAAAATGTATTAAAAATCCTAATTTAAGTGTGAAAAATTATATAAATATATGGTTCAATCAATTTCCTCACACTTAGACCTTTATACTCCTGAACAAAAACAATTAAGTACAAGTTCCTAAATTCCAATCATCAATGCAATTGAAAGTTGAACAATTTCATAATTAGAAAGTAATAGATCAATCAATCAAATTCTTCAAGCCAACACTAGTCATGGTCAAGTAATGCCAAGAAATTAACTAACTACACAATCCAAAATATTAGAATGAAGCACCAGAAACTCTCAAGGTATTAATGTTTCACTCATCTCACCTCTTTAGGATAATTTTACTCTAGCTCACTTAATTAACACATTTCCATAAGCTTGTAACAACTCTAATATCTCCACTACTAATAGCAATAAATGCAATGAATCAAAAGGACTTAATAGGATTGTAATATTGAATGAAGGCTTAGATGAAATGAATTAATTAGAAAAAGGAATAGTTGATATGCAAGTCAAAGTTAATGAATAAGTTCATAGCATCTAAATAACTTGACACACTTTTGCCAATTCGTTTCCAAATTCTTAAACAAATGCCTTCTTTGTATTTCTTTTTTTTTCTTTTATATACAAAAAATTTTTCTATAAATATATATATATATATATATATTTTATTTTTTTTCCTTTCTCTTTTTTTTTCAATACCTTTCTTTATTTTTTTTAATTCTTCTTTTTTTTCTTTCTTTGTTTTTTTAGCATTTCAATGTACACATTGTTCACTTCCTATTGGCAAATTACTTTGATTTTAGAATACTATGAACATTATGATTAAATGACATAACATGCATAAAACATAGAAATGGCTCAAAGGGGTAAACAAATGGTGATGAAGGTAGGTTTGTGTTTAGGTTGAAAGGGTTTAAAATGAATACCTCTTTCATTTCCGCCACACTAATGCAAATGTCGTTTCGAAAAAGAGTTGAAACAAGTTCTAGAAGGTGAAAAACCAAGTGAACATGCATACATGGAAAGAATTCAAGGTTCAAATAATCTTCCAACAAAGTTTTTCTCCAATGCACATTCTAACATAATCAATTGCATAGCAAACTAACCACAATGCATTTACTTAACTATTCCAAGTGCTAACCTTACAAACACAATTAATTAAAACATTGCAATCAATTATAAATATGCTCAATTCTTAAAAGCACTAATGATGTGGAAACTTTTTTTCTCAAGACAAGAAGTAAGCAAAAATCTAATAATGGGTTCATTTCTCTTCCCATTCACTTGAAAAGCAAAAACATGATTTTGAAAGGTTGCCAAAACACTAGAACTCATGAAAGCTCAAAGAATTTCCCACCAATCACATTTCCAAAGTGGTAAATGCAACCCTTTACCACTTAGGACATGTATCAAAGCAAGTCATTCTTGAAATTTATTTTTGAAAAATGTTCTAGTTTTAAGGCATTTCTCATTTAAAAACAATCAATTAATGGGATTTGAAATGTATTCCCCTCCCCCACACTTAATCAAAACATTGTCCTCAATGTGTAAAACAACTCTATTATTCTAACTTGTTCCTTAGTGAAGTGGGAAGTTGTGAAGTCCAATTGCAATTGGAGCACAACATGTCAACATAACATAAAGAGAAAGAAGGAGAAACAAGTCATAATAACAGAGGAAATCAGGATAAAAAGCACAATGGTAATTAAGAGTGGTAGTGGCAGAAAATGCAAAGCATACAAAGGGGGTTCTTATTCTTTATACTAAACTAAACTACTTCCACCTTTTTCTACTGGATTGTGTCCCTCCCCCATACTTATCTTTCTCATACAACAATTAAAATCAAAGAATCATAGGAATTGGGAAGAAAACAAATAAGGAAAGAAACAACATGTGTTAGAGTATCTTGAGTTGTTTGAAGGATAAGTTCTCATCCTCAATGAGAATCATGCATTTGTCTTTAAAAACATCTTCTCCTGCATAGTAATTCCTTGGTGGAGGTGGCTCAGGATCAATCGGAAGAGGTCTAAGGATGTACAGTGGATGTGTGTTCCTCCGACGACTTTTCCAAGAATGTGCTTGCAAAGGAGACAATCAAACAGTGGTATTCCGTCTAAGAATAGAAACAGGGAGAGCTTTCAAGTGAAGTAAAGGCATATTAAGTTCCAAACTCTCCAAGTAACTATCGCATCCGAGGAATTCAATGACACTCCCATCAATAGGAGGTAAACAAGAAATTATATTGTGAAAATTCTCTTGTTTTTGCAAAGTGGAAGGTGTGGAATCCGTGTTGGGGTACACCACATCATCATTGCAATCACAAGAGATAGAAGAGAATAGAGTGGAAGAAGAAAGAAAATTTGTGAAGTCATCACCCAAAACTTCAAAAAAATCATTTTCCTTTTCTATAGCGGGTGGCAAATCACAAGAAAGAATCATATGAAAAGATTCATTTTCATTTGTAAAATCATCAATCAAAGCATTTGAATCTTTTCGCATGAAACTAGCATGCAATTCATTGGATTCAGAAGAAAGATTTTTTTCTAGGCTTTGGTCTTTATCACTCATATCAACCACATTGGCATCCACACAAGAGTCAACATGTTCACAACTATAATGCTTATAATCATCAATAGTACAAGAAGGTGCAACAAGATCAATGGTAGAATCAACCATCGTACTAAATGTTGTCTTTCGAAACTCAACAAGCAAGTGGCATTTATCTTGATAACAATCTACACATATTTGATCTTTCTCACAAGAACATGAAAATATATCGTTTAATTGATCACAATCATCCCTAGTACTATGAAGAGAAGCATTTTCAACAATTAAGGCCTCACATAAAGAAGTAGGAGCACATTCATCAACAAGTACAATTGAATCACTACCACTTGAACTAATGGATCGAGCAATTACATTTTCAAACATTTGAGGGGATTCAACAATTATTTCCTCATCCACCTTATCATCACTCAAATCATGAATTGCTTCACTAGTTAAAGTAAGAGGAGAGTCTACTTCTACAAGGATAGGATCATTACCAAATGGTAGGGAAGACTCTTCAATGTTCTTTTGTACTTGCTCCACTTCTTGTGCTTGTGTGGGAATAGGCTTTAGAGGATTGAAATCTTCCACTTGTGAAGTGGTATATGGGTTTTGCTCTCCGGTTTCCTTATCATCATTGGCATTAGACGACCATGGAGCTCCTTCATCACCTTTAGTCTTTAGCCATAGCATATGGTAAACAAATGCCTTAATGAAGATTTCAATGTCGTCTATTTCCTTTTCCATTTCCTCAGAGAGTCTAAGAGCATCCTTGAGCATGAATAATTCTAGATACCGGACCTTTAGTTGGTCATACATTCTTTGTAGGGAAAAGGTTTGAGCATCCATATATGGCATGTGAGAAATGCATCAAGTTCAGAAGCCTGGGGAGTAGGGGGTTGGGGTGAATGTTGTAACGACCCAAATTTCAATTAAGGACTAATGATAATTATTGAGGATAATTATTGAATTAAGGTGGAATAATTATGGGTTTTGGCAGTAATATTTATTATTATGCCATGATTAGTGGAAATTGAAAGAAGGAAATTGTTGGGCAATTAGTTAGTGATTAGTTTGAGAAACTGCTTTGTGAATCTGGCCAGTGTGGCTGTGTATTGTAAAATGCTTTATATGAATCCCAGCTGTGGTGAAATATATATTATTGTGAACTGTGATGTGTATGATACATCGTGAGCAATTCAGCATGAGCAAACGTAAGGGTGGCGTTCATCATACCTATCTTTGCCGCTATAATTGCTGTTGTAATGTGATGGGTGTGTTATGATTGCTTTCATGCCTTATTGTTGTGCACATTATGAGTGATTTGACACTACGGGG
The DNA here is from genome assembly GCA_963242795.1 of Inga leiocalycina. Taxonomy (NCBI): domain Eukaryota; kingdom Viridiplantae; phylum Streptophyta; class Magnoliopsida; order Fabales; family Fabaceae; genus Inga; species Inga leiocalycina. Next base: position 15,662,481 of record OY725325.1, read on the forward strand.
ATTCTTTATAATCTCACTCTCCCAAAAACTAAATTTCTAGACAGGGCTAAAGGATCGAAAGGAAAGCGAGTGACGAAGAACAGTTGAGCTCCCGATCGGGAGTTTATTTTGGTTAATGGTTATCATGTGTAAAATCATTTGGATATTTTGCGGTAAATAGTTGTGTTTATTTGAAGGTATAGTATAGTTTTGTGTAATCCCCAAGATAAAGGAAAAGAATTATTGGCTATGTGCCTTTGTAAAATTCCTTTATTATTTAATGGAACCCGAGTGCATCGGGAATTTATGCTGTACTCTGATATGTATGAATGAAATCAATATGTACAGGCCATTTATGTTTGAAATATGAGTATGAGACCATTGTGAACAGGTTTTATAAAAGTTTTTGAAAACCCCGATTTTGGGAAGTCTAAATTTTTATAAGTCCTAAATCGCCTAAGGTCTCTAATTTCACTTAATGACGTTTTTATAAAATTAATCTCGGCCTATGGTTGGAAGGGAGTTACAAATGTTCGTGGCATGGTGGAGATGGTGGTTCATATGGAAGGGTATGTGGTGGGCGAGTCTCTGGTAGAGTATGGCACTTAAAAGCCTTTAGTGATTCATCTAGCTCCTCATTGCTTTCTTTGAGATGCTCCACTTCATGTGTATGTAAGAACATGGAAGGAAGATTTTCTTAGGGATTCTTCAACACTAGTGATTGCTGAGTGAGGCGCTCAAGTTACTTTTCCAATCTTTCACTCTCTTTCTCTTGTTGTTCCAATCTTCTGATAAGAAAGTCCATTTGTAACTGCCGCTCTTTGGTATAATCATCTATTTGATTTTGAAACTCTTGAATCACTTCCATTTGATGAGCAAAGGTGTCCTTATGTGACTGCTCTTCATTAATAGTTTGAGTGATTTGGTTTTGGAACTCTTGAATGACTTCACAATGGTAAGTTCTTGGTTTGACACACATAGTTGGGAATGAAGTCTATAAGATAGTTCAAATGTTGGGTATAGAGATTCATGAGATAGGTAATATAGGCGGGAAGTGAGATGGAATGAAGGAGGAGGTTCATGATATGACATGGGGTTATATGGTGGAGGATTAGAGTGAGGCTCATGATATGGGTTATATGGTGGTGGAGAAGGCTCATGGTATGGTCTATAGGGTAGGTGTGGTGAGCAATGAGGTTGGAATGAAAGTTGTTGATAAGATTTGTGGTATGGATTGTGAAATAGACCATAACATTCTTCACCAATTGGACTATCTTGACATCCCAACTTAGCTTGAAGAAGCATCAATGATTGTTGAATGGAATGGATGCTTTCAAAGATAGACTCTTTCCTTTCAGTCGAATCTCCTACAGAAGAGTGAGATTGAAAAGGTAAACCTTGATTATCATTAAACCAAGCCATGAGAATTCAATACAATAAATTCCCAATGAATCACAAGATAACTATCTAACTGAAAACTATAAAAACTAAGAAAAAGAATATAAGAGAATACAAATGCAAGTGAAAAAGAAAGAAAAGTATCAAATTGACAAACAATGCAAATATGCTATGAATTAACTTGAAGACATGGTGAATTTATACAAATAAACTCAAAATCATATGAAATTGAATGCAATGACACCACACAGAAGTTACCAAGTCAAAACAATACAATGAATGCTATGCAAACTACCTAAATGCATAAATCCTAAACTATATGCAATGAAAAACAAAAAATGCAAAACTAACAAGATTCATTTGAGAAACCCCTTGTCAAAAGTGAATTTGATAACTAAATTACCTAAGGAGCCAATTACTTAGCTCCCCGGCAATGGCGCCATTTGATCGACGGACTTTTTGTCTCTTAGCCTTGGGGTCCACAATAAAAAATTTACTAAGGATTGTGTATAGACAAACGTAGGATCATTCTCTCTTCTCAAGGAGCCTTTTATTGAATCCTAAGTAATCTAATATGTCATGCAAATGCAATGAAAACAAGGGGAAAATTGGTTTTGGATTTTATTGAAAATAGATAAATGCAAAATTTAATTAAAATCCTAAAGCTACGATATTTTGGTCTTTTCTATAAAAATGGTGAAGGAGTGAATGAAATTGTGTTCGAAAATATGAATGACGGGTGCTCTTGGCAATGAAGAAGTGACAATCTTTGCTCAAAAAGATTATGGGAGTTAAGATTTATTTAGTCTGGAGAAAAAACCTCAAGATAACACTTAAGTCCAATATTCCCAATTAATAGTAGCTTCTACAAACATAGCTAACTACTACCTTTTGAGATATTGTTTAAAAACCACTTAATGTGCAATTGAAATGGATAACTATTACTTGTTTTCTCTTAATATGAATGCGATAATACGACATTCAATTGATCCAATTCAATCATATTTTCTAACAATAATACGTAAAAGCATAATCTCATTGAATCAATAAAGAAAATATATATATATACACACACACACACACACACATTCAACAAGCTACAAAAATCTAATCTAATCACATAGGTTTAATCCACAAAGTTATCCAAACAGGTAAACTAAATCTCAACAATTCAAATCATCGTTTCTAAAACTAAGGAATCCAAATAAAAATAGAGAAAATAGATTGAACAAAGTAAACTCTCCTTTTAAATTCTGAAACTCAAGCTACTATTCATTCCAAGAGGCAGGGCAAGCTCAGCCACACATTACTTTAAAATAACCACAGAAAATTCAGAAACATGGCAGCTACGTGGTATTTCATTGGTGGTGAAATGCGGAGGAAAAACAGTGGAAGGACGGAGGTGAATGGTGTTTGAAGTTGAGAACAAAGGTGCAGGGACGGTGATGAGAGAATAAAAAAAATGGGAAAGATCGGTGGTGCTGTGGATTTTGTGAAGCTAAAAAGAAACAGTGAGAAGTGGAGGAGCAACGATGGTGCTTGACGAGGGAGGCTGCAGACTGAGAACAGAGGAGGTTAGAGGAAAATGATAGAGACAAAACAGAGGAATGTTCGTCGGCAATGGAGGTGGTGGTGTCTGATGGTGGCCATCGAAACTGGGAAGAACAGAAGTGGTGGCTATGGTATTTGGTTCCGGTGACGGCGGCGTTTTGGTGAGGAAGGTATGTCGAGGCTCTCTTCTCCGTCTGGAAGTGTTGATGGCATTGGTAATGTTGACAGTGGAGAGTCGACGGTGGTGGTGACTGGAGAAGGTGGAGGTCCTCTCAAACTCCCTCTTCCCGATCTCAAGCTCACGAGTCTCTGTTCTCTTCTCCATTGTGATCTCTCTCTCCCTCCTTTGAAGACTCAACGACGGTGTTGGAAAGGGTGGTCGCCGGCGGCTATGGTGAACAAGATGAAGGCCGTCGGCGACAATGGAAGAGGAAGGCAGGCAGAAGATCTCGTTCTCAGCTGTGCAGCGCTCTCTATAAACTCTCAGCTCGTGTCTCTCAGATCGGGTCCGTCATGTCTGAATCCTATATCCACTAGGGCCAACCAAGTCGGGTCCAGGGAGTATCGGATCTTCACTTTGCTCCCAGCTGCAGCCCGCATCCAGTATCTCATTCTTCAGTTGGGTCTGTGATTTCTGCTCCATAAAGCCCAACACGGTGAACTAACCAGGGACCTCAATGAAAATTTCAAAATGTTCTTAAGGAGGGACTAAAATGAAATTTGCAGGACTATAATTTCTAAATATTTTGGGTCCTTGAATGTAATTTATTCTGTTCCTTTTCTCCATACACTTATAATTTCCATGAAATTTTGGGATTAATTTTGTGATTTTCTCCGATCCACAAAATATTAATTTTTGACCTTTAAAATCTCAAATTTTTTTCTTGAGCACCTACAATGTAAGATTAAGTACAAGGTAGCATCAAAAGTCTAAGAAACAATTGCGCAAAAATAATTAATAAATTATGAAATTTTGCTTCTAATTATAATTAATTCAAAAAAATTGTCCCTAATTAAAATTAGTGTTTAATCATGCAATAATGTCACAAAAAATGTATTAAAAATCCCAATTTTAGTGTGAAAAATCATATAAAAATATGGTTCAATCAAGAAGTGTCATAGAGCCTTTTTTTTTTAACTAAAAGAATCAATTTTATTGATTACAAAATCAATCATATCACACGCACTAAAAAACTATAGTTCTTGGGATGGGATGAATCGGGAAACCCATTCCCGGTCCCATCTTAAAGAAGGGCTCAAGAAGGGAAATCGGTCCAAATCCCCGAAATTTTCCATCCTGATGAGTTTGGGATTTACTTAAAATTTTAACTTTTTTCCCTGTAATGACTTTGGTCCACTTTGATTTGAATTGGGCTCAATTTCCTATATAGCTAAGACAGAAATATTATATTGTACCTGTAAACTAAATATTCTTGAAATGTTATTTCCATTCATCTCATTCAAATGAGTAGATTACAAGGTATATATACACATATAAACGGAGACAAATCACCCGTAATTGATGGAGTAGGTGAACCAAAAAATCAAATATCATCTACCACCGACTATCTTCTTCAACAATGTCATGCTATCTATGTTCACATGAAAATTCTAACAATCTACGTTCATATTCTAACACTCCCCCTCAAGTTGGAGCATATATATTTATCATGCTCAACTTGTTACAAAGATATTGAACCCTTGTCTCATGTAAGGCTTTTGTCAAAAGATCTGCCAGTTGATCGTGGATCGTATGTGCTCTGAGATACAATATTTTCTTTGATCTTATCACGAATAAAATGGCAATCAATCTCAATATGTTTTGTTCGTTCATGGAACACAGAGTTCGATGCTATATGAAGTGCTGCTTTATTGTCACACCATAATTTTGCAGGCAATGTTGTGGTGATTCCAATTTCTTTCAAGAGTTGAACTACCCACACAATTTCTTGTACCGACTGTGACATAGCTCTGTATTCCGCTTCTGCACTAGATTTTGACACTACTCCTTGCTTCTTACTTCTCCAAGATATCAAATTTCCACCAACAAACACAAAGTAACCTGTAGTGGATCGTCTTATAGCCTTGGATCCTGCATGGTCCGCATCACAGAAACACTCAATTTTAGTGTGCCCATAATCTGTATAAAGAATACCAAGACCTGGAGAACTTTTCAAATAATGCAAGATATGTTCTAAAGCTTCCCATTGTGCCACTGTTGGTGATGTCATGAATTGACTGAGCCTACTGACTGAGAAAGTTATATCAGGACGAGTTACTGTAAGATAATTCAGTTTCCCAATGAGTCTTCTATATCTCTCAGGAAATGGAAATGGCTTCAATTTCTCTGGATCAATCTTTTTCTTCAAATCATCAGGAAGTTCATCAAACATACTGGAATCAAGATCTAGGAAGGGATTCAAAATCATGGGAATGCTGCTTGGCGTGGATCCAAGCTTTCCAGTCTCCTTTAGAAGATCAAGAACGTACTTCCTTTGAGTTAAAAGAATACCTTTCTTGCTTCGCAAAACTTCAATACCTAGAAAGTATCTTAATGACCCCAAATCTTTTGTCTGGAAATGAGAGTTTAGGAAAACTTTAAGTTGTGAGATTCCGGAAATATTACTTCTTGTAATTACAATGTTATCAACATATACTACTAAAAGATCATCCCTGAATCAGATTGCTGGTAGAACACAGAGTGATCACACTTGCTTTGACTTAATCCGAATTTCCTGACTACATCACAAAATCTATCAAACCAAGCACGAGGACTTTGCTTTAGACCATACAACGACTTCCGAAGGTAGCACACTTTCCTATTCTCCCCCTGAGCGACGAACCCAGGAGGTTGCTCCATATAAACTTCTTCAAGTAGGTCACCATTCAAAAATGCATTCTTAACATCTAATTTATGTAGATCCCAATGATATGTGGCAGCGAAAGAGATAAGAAGACGAACAGAGGTGAGCTTAGCCACAGGAGAGAAAGTCTCGGAATAATCAATACCATAGGTTTGTGCATATCCTTTAGCAACGAGCCGTGCTTTTAAACGTTCCAAGGAACCATCTGCGTTGGTTTTAACAACAAACACCCATTTACAACCAATAGCCTTCTTTCCAGGCGGGAGATCAACAAGAGTCCAGGTACCAGCCTTGTCAAGGGCCAAAATTTCATCTTCCATTGCGGCACACCAACCAAGGTGAGTCAGGGCTTGGTGAAGAGTAGAAGGAGTAGAGATGGAATCTACGGTGGCAACAAGGGATAAGGAAGCAGGGGACAAATTTTGGTAGGATACAAAAGATGAGATGGGATAGGTACAGTTAGCATATCGTTTAGGGGGACAATGTGGACGGGTACCTTTTCGGAGGGCAATGGGTAGGTCATCAGTGGTATCAACAGGAGAATCTGGAACAGGCAGTTTAGTTATAGCAAGGGGATGATCGACAGAAACAGAACCAGGAATGAGGGATGTGTCAACGGAATCAATCGGCGAAACAGGAACTGGGGAAGGTGAAACATTGGCATCATTAGCATCATTGATGATATCAGGTTCCTGAATAGTAGCCTGTACTGGGGAGATAGGGACAGAATAGACCAGGATATCATCAGGTTCATCCATGACAGAGGGGGACTCAGAGACGGGTGAAGATGTGAAGAAAGGAGAGGACTCATGAAAAGTAACATTAGTAGACACAAGATAACGACGAAGGTCAGGAGAGTAACATCGATAACCTTTCTGAACTCGAGAATAGCCAAGAAAAACACATCTTAAGGACTTGGGATCAAGTTTACTAACACTAGGACGGATATCTCGAACAAAATAAACACAACCAAAGAGTTTTGGGTCAACAGGGAATATCTTAGTAGTGGGAAACAGAATAGAATATGGAATATCTCCATCAAGAACAGCCGAAGGCATGCGATTAAGGAGAAAACAGGCAGTTGACACTGCATCGGCCCAAAAACTTTTAGGGACAGAGGAATGAAACATGAGAGCTCGTGCAGTTTCTAAGAGATGTCAATTCTTTCTCTCAGCAACACCATTTTGAGCAGGGGTATCCACACAAGAGGATTGGTGGAGAATACCATGATTTTGCAAGTAGTCGGTGAACAGGGTGGAAAAATATTCTTTTGCATTATCACTACGTAAGATTTTCACAGAAGTATTAAACTGGTTTTGAATTTCAGCACAGAAATTACGAAAGTGAGTAAATAATTCAGAACGATGTTTCATTAAGTAAAGCCAAGTGGTACGAGAAAAATCATCAACAAAGGTAACAAAATAACGATAACCAGTCTGGGACATAACAGAACAAGGACCCCAAACATCAGAATGTACTAACTCAAAAGGGGACGCAACCCATTTATTGACGCGAGGTGCCAAATGAACACGATGATGTTTGGCAAACTGACATGACTCACAGTCTAAAGTAGACACAGAAGAAAACTGAGGATACAACTTCTTTAAGGACGAAAGTGACATATGACCAAGACGACAATGGATATCGAACAAGGATGACCCACTAGAACAAGCAACAAAACGTGGAACCATATCATCAAGAATGTAATGGCTGTCAGATTCATAACCTCTACCAATAATCTGCTTCGTCGACAAATCCTGAATTAAACAGTGGTCAGGGAATAATGAGATAAAACAGTTCAATTGACGAGTTAATTTACTGGGTGATAGAAGATTAAATGTAGGATTAGAAATATTAAGAACAGGGGATAATGAAATAGATGGGATGGGGTTGATAGTGCCTGAACCGAGCACACAGACAGAGGATCCATTGGCCACGAATATGGAGGATTGGTTTGCATAAGGAACATATGATGAAAATAACTGATGATTACCTGTCATATGATCGGTAGCGCCAGAATCAATAACCCATTTTGTGGAGGTAGTTGCGAGACCAGAAGACGAATTACCTATAGCGAGTGCTCTTACAGATGATGGACCAGTGTCTGATGAATCAGGTGTCTGTGCAATATGGGCAAAACCACGTTGCTGATCACGTTATTGCTTATTCTGTAATTTTCGACAATTTCGCTTAATATGACCGGGTTCCTTACAATAATTACAGATAATAGTTGCAGAATGCATATTTGGAGCACCGCTATATCCCTGTTTAGAATTGAATGGCTTGTTATCAAATGGTCCACGCCCAGCTAAAGCACTGGCATTCAAATCATTAGACGGACGAACCACTTTATCAGGATGAAGTACCCTGGAGAACACTTCTTCAAGAGATGGAAGTTCCTGACTAGCAAGAATTTGAGATCGAATGGTCTCATACGCAGGATCAAGAGCTTCAAGAAAACTAATGATGGCCTGTAGTTCCATATTCTTAATTCGTGTCTAAAGATCCGCCTGTGGAGACATGAGTACTTTCATTTCTTCATATAACCTCTTGAAGTCTAAGAAGAAATCCTTCAACGAACGTCCCTGCTGTTGAGAACAATAAAAACCTTTACAAACTTCATGGATCCGAGTAATATTACCTTTACCGGAAAACATAAACTCAAGATAATTCATGAGTTCTTTGACCGTGTTGCAGTGACTAACAGAAGATAGAATTTGTGGTTCAATCGAGTTTCTAATTGGAAAGAAAATACGAGCATCGGCCCTTGACCATGCCAAACTCTTATCATCATCACCAGAAAGGGGGTCTTGAGTTAAGTGGACTTCCTTTTCAATGTCCAAAAGATATAGCTTGACAGTTTTATTCCAGTCGCTATAATTTGTCTAATTCAATTTTGAATCGGTAATTTTAGCAGGCATAGGTAACATATCAGATGGTTTAGATTCAGCCATGTGGAATAATCAACCACAATAGTGAGCAAAAATAAGCTTAAGGTATGTAAAGGAAGAATGAGGTCACAGATGCTAATAATTCCTGAAATAATTAAAAGAAAGTCACATCCACCCACAACACTCCAACAATTGGAATCCAACGTTAACCAAAAATACTCTTTAGAGTATAATAACACCAAAACTGAACCAAAAGACAAATAGTGGAACTGAAATGTCTCAGAAAAAACGCAAAGCTCCCTGGTTCTTCACAAAATCATAGAGAAGGCAAAAATTCAAAGTGAGAATCAGACCAGATGGGTACCAGGGATGGAACGGGGCTGGCAAGTCGATCAGAACGCCGTTGAGAACACCGGAAAAGCTCGCCGGAATCTTGCTCACGCGCCAGCGCGTGTCGTCGACGGCGGAGGATGCAGCGGCGCGTGGATGCTCACCCCTGGTCGGAAATGGATGCCGCTTCAGGGTAGCACCGATTTTGAGCTTCTGAGTCTGATGGGGTGGCGCGTGTAGCTTACTATGATGCGGAGATGATAGATCTGAGGCGTGGTGCACAGTGGTTTTGGAGTTGTGAACGGAAAGATGGAAAACACTTGCGAAACAGAAAATCTGAATTGAGAACAAGGTATGGCTCTGGTACCATGTAAACTAAATATTCTTGAAATGTTATTTCCATTCATCTCATTCGAATGAGTAGATTACAAGGTATATATACACATATAAACGGAGACAAATCACCCGTAATTGATGGAGTAGGTGAACCAAAAAATCAAATATCATCTACCACCGACTATCTTCTTCAACAATGTCATGCTATCTATGTTCACATGAAACTTCTAACAATCTACGTTCATATTCTAACAGTACCAATTATTCCAATACAAATATTTAAAATAAATTAAAATCACAAATTCATCGAAATTCTCAAGTCCCAAAATCGTTACCATTGCTCTTAATAAAAGAAGTACCTCTAAGGAGAACCAGCATTGCTCTTTATCTACTTAGCCCAAGTATTTTGCCTGAAGAGGGTAATTGTAAGTCCACTTGCATCATAATTCAAAGTTGGCAACAAGAGCATTAGGGGCTACAGAAAGACACCAGTTATCTACAAATGGTCTAAGTGTTCATTCACATAATCAAATAAACTAACCATTGTTGTTATTAATTTATGAAATCAAAACAACACTATTTTATTAGTTGGTTGGTGCTTTCTATTCATGTGACATGTTTAAAGTTATTAATTCAGCTGCAAAAAGCACAAGGAAAAAAACAATAAATTACAATTAGTTAATAAATAATAAATGAAACAAACTAAATAAACAAAAGAATATATATTACCTTGTTCTATATAAACAATAATGTCATTGAAGATATTTAGAATTTTATGTAATTTTTTAGTATATATATAGATATATTCAGGACAGGACGGGATTGGGAAGTCCTATTTCCAACCCTGAATATAAGTTTTCTTGATCCGAACTTTCCTGTCCGGAAAATTTTTGATATATATATATAACAATAATGCATGGGATCGGGATGGGGAAAACTTTGAACACCCTAGGTCAAACAATCCTATTAATTAAAAACAAAATACCAGGAAAACACAAAGTAAGCAACAAATTAAGCTGACAAGTAAAAACAAAGCCAGGCTAACACCAACTAGCTAGACACAGCTGAGATTAAAGAAGGAAATTATTAATGATAAATCGGCCATCATATCCATAATTGTAATTTGAAAATTAAAGGAGGAAACATCTATAAGATGAGTAGCATTGGAGCATGGAGCTATCAAGCAATACTAAAAACTTTATCTTATATGAAAGCCTACGAACAATGACACATTAATAAAATTAAACACATTATAAACAGGCTCTGCGTGTTTATTCATTAAACCTTTTTCCAGGTAATTGGAAAACACACTTAAATATTAAGAAACGATCATCATTTGGCAGTAGCACATTAAGTCCACTCTAGGTACCGAGATTTTTCATGTCTTCCTTTCCTCGGACAAAATGTACAAGGCTAGCTAAGATCATACACTACAATAGGGCTCCTCACTTGGACTTTTCCATCATCCCAAATCGAAGAAGCAGAGACTATCTGTACATTTATTATTCCTTCAACTGTAACTGTAAACGACGTTTTCTCACCCACAGAAGAGAACGACAGAACATTTGGTGTCACTTGAATAGTTAACAGAGAAGAAGGAACAATCACTTTAGCCTTATATACAGACTTAGCTGCTCCAACATTTGTCACAGTTCTATGAAACACACTGGTGAAAAGTTTCGACTCGCTTGTCTTCACAGCCAAGGATGGGAGATTGAGATCCCAAACCGTGTCATTCTTAATTTTCTTACAGTTGATGTCGCCATCCTTTGAAATGTTCCCTAGTGCTTCTGTATTATAACCTTGTCCGCACAAGATCGAACCTCACATAATCTGATTCGCTGATATCGTATACCAAACTAGGAGAGACCGCATTAACGGGATTGATTTGTCCAACTCCATATGCAAATTCAGCTTCCGGGTTGAGCTCACGACTCATCGGAGCAGCTGATAAATTAGTGTTCATGAGAAACAATTAAGTGCGGAATCTTAATTAGGAAAAGAAAATTAACCAAGGCTTTACGAATTTGATTAGTTAGTTAAAGCCATGTTGATATTTTAGTGGATTAATAATAAAGTAAAATACATTACCTATCCTTGTTTTACCTAAATTATAGAAACCTCTCATTTATTTTAAAAACCTGTATAAACATCTCTTAAAATTGAAATGCATATCACACAAACCTCCATTATATTTTTTATATTTCATTTCCATCCATCTAATTTTTAGTTGGATTTTGACCAAATAACCCCCATGTAACATAAGAATTATTTAAAACATTTAGATTTGCCTAAAGTTATACAACAAAAAATTTATAATAGATATAAATTCAAAATTTTTAATATTATAAAATTATTTAATTTTGATCAAATTCATAATTTTTATTTTTTATCATCTTTATTAAAACTTATTTATTTAGATTTCTTTTAAATAATTAAGAAATACTTCCAATATATTTTATTTTATCGTATAAATTAAATGGATTAAATTTGAGAGATTATGTAAATCATTTAAATTATAATTGATAATTTTTCGTCATTTTTTCTAAAACATTTATAAGCATATTCAATTTGTATATATTTATTGACAGAATCAATCAAATTTTCAATCAATTTTTTTTATATCTACTTGAAATAAATTAATTAGACTCATGTCCCAATATGATAAAAAAATATTAAACAAATATATGTGAAAATAAAAAATAAATAAAATTAAGGAAAAGGTGAAAACTCTTAAATTATTTATAATAGTTTTAGTCAAAAATAGAGATTTAGTATCATGAAGGGTAAATTAGTAAATAAAATTTATTTTAATAAAATTTTAATTAAAAATATATTGTAGAATGTTTTTAACGGTGTTAATAGTTGGGACTTAAGTGTGTATTTTCAAAATAAAGGGAATGCCAGTGTAATTAGGGCAATATACATGGGAGCTGAGAGTATTTTACTCCTAACAATAATTACCGGTGGTCATTAGGGCAGATTTGATTGCAGCTGGGGACCACTTGGGGTGAAACGATTTCACATAGGCAGCAACAGCAGAAGCATGAGGGCAAGCCATGGAAGTTCCTGAAATTGGTGAAATGGGAGACCATGCGGCTAAGATGGATAAGATATCTACTCCTGGGTAGCTATATCGGGCAACAAAAACAAAATGAGTGTTTGGATCAAGTTTATTTTAATTGATTTTGCACTGTACAAGGTAAATATGATAAAGTCCATTTGCCACGAAAAAAGCAAGAGTTTTTTCAATTGATAGCTATCGTTGTTTCTCAAATAGGCAAAAATAGTTTGAATAACTATTTTGGTTCTCGAAGAGGGTTGCTATCTATACAATTATACACTGTTAGTGAGTAGTTGTGTGCTTGCGGAACTGGTTTACCTTCCAAGCAATTTGCTTAATAGGGAGAGCTAAGCAGATCTGGATCGTCAGATTCGATCTAGACAGTCCAGATTTGAGTTTTTAATAGTCTATATTTTTCAAAAAAATTATTTTAATGGGTATAGAATCTAAAATAAAGATAATCTCTTAACTATTATTCTTTTAAAAAAAATACTTTTTTTATTTTAAAAAAACCTCATATTTGGATTGTTAAAAATTAGAAACAGTCTATGCTTAGCACTCTCTACTAAGCTTTCTGCTTAGTAGGAAACCGGTTCCGTGTATGGATACCTTGAGAATGTCTGGAGTAATTGGATTTAGACCCCTAGATGAAAAGGAAGGCACATATGAGGTCAAAGAATCTTTACCTGCATTACTCTTAAATAAAGTAGCTATTGGATTACTGCAAAATTTACAGAATCAAAAAGATTAGTTAAATTAATACTTAGTCCTTGATATGTGAGAATGAGTTGGAGAGTTGGATTTGAACCTAAATATAAGATCTTAATTTATTTTGTCTCCTTTATTTATTATTTCCACACAAATTAATTTACCTAACATATAAATCGAGGGTTATTTTAGGGGCAGCATGCCACATTTGTTATAATTAACTTATTTATCTAATTTTTGTATTCTACTCAAATTAGTTAAGTAGCTCTTGTAACAAGGACCAAGCGGGGTATAAAGAAATAATGAGATTGAAGCCAGCAAATTTCATATCTAGATCTGTTTGTTATTAGATGGATGTATATACCTTCTGGAATTTAAGTAAGAGCGAATGGATTTGCCATCTTTGAGGGTAAGCAAAGTGAAAGGAAGAGAAAACACATGAGCCACATATCCTTTGGGGAACTGATTGGAAGGATAACGCCAACAGCCCCGGCCTTGTTTGCTGCATTATTACGTCTAGGAACGGAATCACACACAACGATCTTCCCTTTCACCAATGCTTCTTCTAAAGAGTTTTCAACACCAGTACTGTCCAAAACAGATAATAATAATTAGAAGGATTAAGGTGCTTTTTTGTCACCGAAATTGTCACAAAATCTCAATTTTTTTCTAGAAGTTTTTTTTGTAATGTCACCCTATATGTTTCCAAATTAAATCATAGCAATTTTACCCTAGCTGTTATTCAAGTTAAGTTTAAACGTTAGTTGATCAAATATGCTAAGTTGACAAATCCACGTGTCATCCACATAAATTTTTTTATTTAGGTGCAAAGTTGCCCCAGAAGTTTTCACTCAAGAGCTATTTTGCCTTAGAAGTTTTCAAATTGTAGCAATTTTACCTTGGATATTATCCAAGCTAAGTTTACCCGTTAGTTAACCAAAGATACTTATCTGGTCAGTCCATATGTCATCTACCTCATTTTTTCCTAGTTAGATTTATAAATAATAAAATATTTTTTAAAACCATGCACTCCATTTGAATGGTTGGAGAAAATTAAAGAGGTGAAGGCATCTTGTGTGATGAAGAGAAAATCGAAGAGGTACCTATTTATCTCAACATCGCTAAGATATGGCAACGGATGGTTACTAATGGCCTTATTCTCGACAATCTTGCTCAATGTGCCTGAATCGGAATATTAAATCTTTTTCTTCATTTTTTCTAGCAAGACGTGAGCTCCACCTCCATCTGTGGCTTCTTCTTCAATGTTGTTTATATTGCCAACTTAGCATATTTAGTTAACTAATAATTAAAATTAACATTTATAATGGTCAGGGTGACATTGCTACAATTTAAAAACTTCCAAGGCAATATTGAAAAAAAAAATTCGAAACAACATTGCTCTTGAGTAAAAACTTCTATGACAAACTTACACCTTAAGAAAAATGATGTGCATAACACGTGGACTTGCTAGCTTAGCATATTTGGTTAACTAATGGTCAAATTTAACCTAAATAACGACTAGGGAGAAATTGCTATGAACTTGACACTTTCAGGGCGACCTTGCTCTAAAAAAAATCCGGGGCAAAATCAAGATCTTGTGATAGCTTCCAAGACAAAAATAAACCTTAACCCTTATTAAAACTAATACTTTGGATATGATTATAAATATTTTAAAATAAAAACACTAATACCTCGACATGGAACTATTACATCCACCAGTGATATTGGGTGCATCTCCAGAGTAAAATCAAGGGGTACTTCTTATTATGAAGATCAAATGTGCTCACCGAAACTCCCTACATATGTATGTATATATGAGTGTGTGTGTGTGTTTCTCAACATATTCCGGTAGATTCGTTAGTATTAATCCAATGAGCAATACCTCGAAAACCATGCCATTCCCCAAATGAAGCTTGGTGAAGAACTTTCTGTCAATAGTGGAAGCAGCGACATAAAGCGACCAGGGGGCAAAACTAGTCATGGTGAACAAACCCTGGACCATGGTTGTTGGCAACCATTGAGGCTAGGATGCGTTTCTTCATTGCATGGAAAGCTCCAATGGCAAACACGTCCTGAAACAAGTCAGCGTATACAACCGATGGATCACCGACTGATACAGAAAGTATGTCAACACCATCAGAGATTGCTTCATCAAATGCTGCCAGAACATCAACTGTTTGGCAATCTAAAGACCAATAGGGTTTGTAGACGGAAATACGAGCTGATGGGGCTCCCCCTCTTGCTGTGCCCTTGCCTAGCCCATATAGACTCGCTGAGTTAACCCAGTTTCCTGCAGCTGTGGATGCAGGATGAGTGCCGTGCCCATTTGCATCCCTTGGAGATATAATATCATCTTCGCCAAAAGAACCATCCACCCGAAAGTATTTTGCTCCAATTATCTTGCTGCATATACATATATACACAAAAGTTATACCATCGTAAGTTTAAAGGGAGAGCTCAATCTCTAAAATTGTGTAGTTTCTTTTAATTTATAGTATTAAATCTTTAAAAAAATTGTAAAAAATTGAAAACTACACCTTTAATTTTCCATATGATATCAAAAAGTCTTAATGATCAAAAGAAGCTAAAAAATTGAAAACCATACCTTTATTTTTCCATATGAAAACTACACCTTAGGTAGGGCATCTGATGATGACATCAACAACCCCCTTTTATGAGGTTTTCTGGTGTGGGACTCATAGGACATGCAAATATAAAACACCTAATCATCGTTGCGCAGTTCAGGCATTTGATTTTTTATTGGTTTGATATATTTATATAACGAATAAAGTATCTTAAATTAAAACTATTCCTTAATCACATATAAATTTGGCTTCAATAATATGTCTGAGTCCTGACTTGTTTATATAGGAAAAAAAGTATATCTAAACAATACCAGCCACTTTTTTGGCTTCATCTTTGGTTAGCTTCACCGCAAATCCATTGAAACTCTTCTTGTAGCTGAGGACCAAAGCTTCTGCTGCAGAAAGATAGCCATTTGAGACACTCAGTCTCTTAATTAAACATACGAAGAAGTAACCCTCTAATTAATTAGTTAGTCACTTACTACAAAACTACATACAATTACATGAATTGGGTAACAATGACTTTTATAGAAGAAGTAATTAAGAACCTGCCAAGGACTCCTTGAACCAGACTCGTGTGATGGAGTTCTGTGACTTCCATTCCCTTCGGGAGATCCCCCATGTACACAATATACGTCTATAAATCGAAATATATATATGTGATTAAAAAATGATTATCAAGACTTCAATATAATCACAGCCAGTTAAAAAGTATGCAGGGATGAAAAGCCGATGGAATATATTGCTCCCATCAATATATCATAAAGAAATATATGAAATAGATTAAAGAGATTAATGCATGATCGAGAGATATTATTTTACCTTTCGATCATCGCAATGTGTCTCAATAATAAGAATACTGAAAAAGAGAGATAAGATGAGGAGATGCGTAGTGGAGCTTGGAGAAGACATGTTTATATTTGCTAAATGAAATTATGCATCTTCTAGTTTTGATGTGTTTGAAGCAACGACCTGATGTCCAATGACATTTATAGGAAAAGGATTCATGGTTCGTGTCCCAATTTCAATCACACGCGACTCACGTTTACTGTAGAAATTAAATCAAAATTTGCTTTCCTAATCTATTTTTTATTCTTTTTTGATTTATTTGATCTGACATGATTTAACTGAAGTCTAAAGAGAGTACAACTTTTTCTCTTTAATTATGTTAACAGTGGCATTCATTTTTAGGGTTCCGTCATAACATTGGCCCCTTTACCAAATGATGAAGATGCATTCTTATATATAACTTCCGCTAGTGACTTTATTTATAGGTTAATGCACATTTTTTGGAGAAGTGCAACATGTGCATCTGACCTTTTATTATGAATTAACATATACGTACATTTTCCTTTTTTTTACATCTCCTTGTTAATAAAAAAAAAATGTACAAGATTTGCATCATATTCGTTCCATCACTACAAAAAAATATTAAATTTCTGATGGAATTTGTTTCCGTTGGAAATCTGTCGGAAAAGTTTCCGACAGAATTTTTTCCGTGGAAAATTAATTTCCGACGGAATATGGAAAAATTCCGTGACTAATTCAGTAGGAAAAATTAAAAAATTATTATTTTTAATTAAATTTAATTTTAAAAAATATCTTTATAAAAATTAAAATTATAATATTATTAGCCATATAAATATTTAAAAAATAGGGTTAATATCGTCTTTCATCCCTCAAAGTTTTCCTCATTTATGTTTTGGCTCCTCAAGTTTTCAACCATAGGTTTTGATGATCCTTGTAGGGGTAAAATGGTCATATAAAAATTTATTTATAAAATTAAATTTATTATTTATTAATTAATATTAATAAAAAATTATTAGTTAGTAATTATTTATTAGTTATTAATTAATTTTAGAAATTAGACAAAAATATAGTCATATGAAATTTATTTAAGATGTAAAATTTTTAATTTGAAATTAATTTATATTAAAAATTATAAGAATATGTAAAATTATTTTATATTATTATTATTATTATTATTATTATTATTATTATTACATTTATGTATAAGAAACAAATATATATTTATAAATAATTGATTATATATAATAAAATTATATATATAATTGTGTAATAATGAAACGCCAAAGCAGTCCAGCCCATCCGATAAGGTATCCCAAGCATATGGATGAGATTGTGAGCTTGAAACAAAGGAGGCCAAGTTGAGTTGCATTTTTAGGAAAAAAGAAGAGGTTGCGACAAGTGGCGGAGCGAGGCTGCACCACGTGGCATATATGGGTAACGGTGATGAGGTGGAGGCCGCTAGAGCTGCCACGCGCCACCGCCAGCGATGATATGACGGCTGAAAGAGTTGCCTCGTGGCTTTTTAAAATAAAAAAAAATAAAAAATAAGTTTGTGGTGGAATTGAAATTTGTCGGAAATTACGATGGAATTTTATCAGAAATTTCCTATGGATTTCAATTTCGTCGGAAATTTCGAATGGAATTTGAATTCTGTCGGAAATTGGTTTGTCAATATATTATCAGAGATGGAATCCATTCCGTCAGAAATTCAATATTTTTTTGTAGTGCATGTGGGATACAGACATATGTGGATATGTGCTTATCTAGGCTACTACCTCTAGTCCTAAATGTACGTAAGGCCTGGTTTGTAATAAAATCATTTTGTATCAGGATTACATGTACCTTTCATGAAATTGAACAAAGCAGGATTATTATCGTATTATATACAACTTATTGTGTCACATCGATACTCAATCTCATAAGAGTACATAATTCTTTTTCCTAGGCACAGGTATCCTCCTATTGGAGACAATCCTATTCAAGACACTATCAGACGCTAAATGTGGGTACCTCTTTCAGCAAGAATTCAAACCTTAGTTCACTACGTTATGAGGGACTAGCCCCAAACCCCGTTGGTATAAGAGCACATAATTAAATGTTCATTAATTTGATCAAGTGGATTTTGAACCCTCCTCGACGCCCAGAGGCCTAAAGCCCATGGCTAGGGGTGGGAATGGGTCAGGTCAGGCCAGATTTTTGCCTTAACAGGCTAGGCCTGTTTTGTATTAGGATGGTTTGATCCTGGCCTGTAGCTTGTAAGAGGCCATTTTTTAGGCCTAAGCCTGGCCTGTGGCTTATTAAAAGGCCTAGAAATTTAAAACATTTTAAACAGGGTTACAGGCCACAGGCCTCATAATAGGTCTCTTGAGAAACAAGCCAAAACATAGGCAGAAAACAAGCAAGCTGAAAACAGGCCCAATTACACCAACAATCCAATATACATAATAAAATATGAAACTAAATACAAAACCTCTGGACCTTCTCATCTTTATATCAAATCTTCAATATAATTTCCTCTTCCCCTTCAAAGACCTTTAAAAAAAATAATCAAATATATAGTATTAGAGTATAAAACAATTTAACAAATAATCTGTTTCATCACTCACCAAAAGCAAGCACTCACAGCACAAGCACTCATCACCTTTGACCTTTGTCACTTTGTGCTACTCCCTTGGCCCCACAAGCACTCACAACTCACAAGCACATTAGTGGCATTCATCATGGTCTAGACACAAAGAATTTCTTCAACTTTGTCACTTTTTTTTCTTTTGCTCAAATTGTCTTTTATGACTTGGCTAACGCAAAGAGTTTCATCTTTGTCTTCTTCCATCCTTGTATCCTTTCATCCAAGTTGTTTCTGTTCTTCATTCTCTCACTTGGCTGACGTAAAATGCCACAACGCATTCACATGCTCCTTCACTATACGTGCCGCAACGCAAAGAGCCACAATGCATTCACTTGTCTCATCATCATTGTCATCGTCATTTGTCGCCCCTTCTCCGTCTGTCATCCAAACTTCATCCTAAAAAAAAGATCAAATGTTCCTTCTCTCTGATCGGTTTAAACAGCCAAGAACAGGGTTTTTTTCCAACTTATTGAATATAGTTTAATAGCCAAGAACAAAATCAAGAACATAGTTTAACAACCAAGAACAAAACAATAAATCACAACAGAATTCAAACCATATCGAATTACGAACGAAGAAGGGATGACGGACGACAGAGCATCAACCCATAACCCAATTGGATCCTACGGCATTGGAGAAGGGATGAAGGATGGTGATGACGATGACAATGGCAATGGTGATGACGATGATGATGTGATAATTGAGATGACAGATCTATCGGTGTGAGGGATCACGGAAGCTCGACGGTCACGGACTCACGAAGAACTCGAGAAGGGCGGAGGAGGACTAATGACGATGACGATGTGAGGACAGATCTGTTGATGTGAGGGTTGAGATAAGAGTTGACAGGATGATGACTCGATGAGATTGAGAGCTGAGGACTGGAGAAGGGAGGAGGAGGAGTGGAGATTGAGAGCTGAGAGCCGAGAATTTTGTTTAGTCAAAACTAGAAAGACAGATGTGAGAAACTGAGAATTGAGAGTTTACACATGAGACGGAGTGGTACTGGTGTCCGACGGTCGGTGTGAGCTGAGTGCCTCTTGTGAGCTGTGAGCTGTCGCCTATCCGTTTGACTGTGTGAAGAATGTGGACCAATAGCTTTAAGTCAAATATTTTTTTTATTGTTATCATGCCGGTTGATAGGTCTAAAAGGCCTACTAGCGTGCTTAAACCTAACCTATTAAATAAAATAAGCTTTGCACAAGATCTAGGCCTAAACTTTTAGTCTGATAGGTTAGACCTGATCAGGCCCATAATAGGCCAGACGGCAAGCCCTTGATAGGCAGTCTGACCTGTTCCCACCCATGCCCACGGCCATGGAGGAAAACTCCACATTAATGGGGTCCACGTTTCATAATAATTAATGTCCTTCATAAATTGCTTTTTATCCGGTTTAGATTTCTTTAGCCCTTAGGAGACGGTTTTGCCAAGGAATGATGTTGTCCAACAAATGAAAAAGGTGTATATTAAGATAATAAATTGTTAAAGGCTTTGGACGAGACCAAGTGGGATGTACAAATTAAAGGAGAATACTTTCATTTATAGCCATTCCAATTTATAAAGCAATGCAAAAGGGAAGAATTTCACTTCAAACTGCAATATCCCATGATATATGTCTAGTCACTAATTAACATCCCATCAAGTGGATCTAAATTATTATTATTAGACACATTCCTAAAATATCTTCCATTTCTTCTCAATAGTAATGTCAACAATATTGCTCTTCAATCCCAAAATTTCAATTGTTAATATAAGAAACGCACTTCGCCTCCAAAATGATCATTTGCTTTGTCTCTCTTCTTCCTCTTCCCTTCGTATCTCTCTCATCTATACAGAATAAATTACTTGAACCAACCAGAAGTAGTAATAGATTAATATTGCATGATTAAGGCAACAAGTTATTTGAGTTGAAAAGGACATGTTATTAGAATTTTAAACAAAACCTTTGCTAAATAATTATTAAAATTTTTGGGGAGGTATTATTACATGGGAATAGGAACACTACAATTACAAAATATAGATTCTACTACCCTAAATGATGTTCTTTTTTAAAAAAGGGAAGTAAAAAATAAAAGTAGTGGCATTGTTGTAATTCTGGGTGGGAACTGGATAGCTTTAGGTGTCCCTAATTTGAATTGGGGACGCCTAAAGTAAAAAAAAACCTTTTTTTTTACACTTTAGACATCCCCAATTCAAATAAGGAGTCACTACTACAGAATAATGATACTAATACCCAAAAGATGTCTCTTTTTTAAAAAGGGAGATAAAAAATAAATGCGGTGGCATTTTTCTAAATATGGGAAACTTTAGGCATCCCAAATTTAAATTGGGATGCCTAAAGTTTAGTTTAGACTTCTCAAATCAAATTTGGGAGGTCTAAAGTTCCTTCCTGAGAGGTTTAGGTGTCCCAAAGTGAAATGATGGACGCCCTTTGACATCCCTAATATATATTAGAGACGCTCTTTATCTTTATAAGAACATAAGGTAATATTTATAATAGCTCTGACACCAAGTTGGTATCAGAGTCAGAGGGGAAAGTAGGGATATATTAGATGCTTTGAAGTTCTGGAAAATTTATGAAGCTAGTATGAATATTACTGGATAAGTATGCTCTGTGGTTGCAACCTTGGTTGATCTTCCATATCAGAAATATGTTAATATAAAGCTAAGTATCTACTTAATATTATTATTATCTGATAGTACACAAATTTGTTGTTCTTATAAAAGCATATGAACTTCATCCGTCTTTTCTAAGGTGATGGCAGTAAGTCCCGATGGATAGGGCAGATAAGTCTAGAAGCCGCTTGTTTGAATGTTCATGTGTTATTAAAGATCAATGTTTAAGGTGTTTGGCTAAGTGATAATCTTTATAAAAACATACAAGGTAATATTTATAATAACTCCATAAATAACCCATAAACCTCATCTTATCTAGCACAATTCTATGAAACCTAATGGTGATGATATCAATGTAAGGGAGTAAGTTTAAATTATGTTTAGATCTTTCTCTTTCCACTTCAACTCTTCTTGCTCTTCTTCTACTCCTTCTTCATCCTCTAATTATGGTATTACACCAACCAAAAATCAAGGAAAATCTTCCTTACAAAATAATATTTTCAATAATGAAATTCATTTTGAAGATATTGATCAAAATTTTAGTGATTGGATTATTCCAGTCACTAACCAAAATGATTTATACAAACCCAAGGATAAAAAATTCTTTAAATCTTCTGATTATATAATTAGAATAGTTGAAGAAACTATTCCTCTAAAATATCAGGACCAACCGACATATGTCTTTTGTCAAAAAAATCAATTTTAAAACACCAAAAGAAATACAAATTTATACACATTGGATGTGTCCAGATTGCAATTAAACCCTTAGTTAAAGCAGGTTTATATGTCTCCACTTTGGTCTGTGTCAGAGATGGAAGACATGAAATCTTCTTTGAATCAATTTACAGAATGGTTGAAGCAAGTCTCCATGATGGACCAATCTACTTCAATTGTTTCCCAAATATTATGGCTTCTCTTCATAATGATCCTATCATCGATGTTTTGAAATTAAGCCTCAAATTACATGGGTTTAATATGAAACCTAGAGTTTCACCAATTGCCTTAATTTATAGGATTCAATATAAAGTCATGAATTCTTCTACCTCAAACGTTAAAATGTTTAACCAAGGTAAAGAAACATGCTTGTTCCTAATAGATGCTACTAGAGCAAATGTTACGGTTCTAAAAACAATAAAATGGGAAGAAGTTACTCTTCCTGATGACTAGGACTTAGTTAAAATTGTCCCAGTTATCCCAAAACCTGCACCTGATTCTTACAGAATTAGGAAAAATGAAAATAGAGATGTTAGAATCACTTTTGATCAAAGAAGATCATTTAGTGTTCCTAGGACACCTTCCATTTAGGAAAGCTATAAGACTGCTCTAGAACAACCTTCTAGGCATTCTTGTAGTTCTTCTGTCAAAGAACCAGTAATCTCACCTTCAGTAATGAAAGGTCTAAATGAATCAGCCAGTGTTGTAAGACCTGTCTACCAAAATCCTAAAGATGAACAAGTTGAAACCCACACTACTACAAAAAGGGGCTTTAACCTCCCAAATTTGGCACTTTTAACGTCCCAAAACGGGGGGACGTAGATGCTGGGGGCGTAGTAAGTTGAAACAAAAGACGTCCCAAATGATAGGGACGCCTAATGATAGACTTTAGGCGTCCCAAATTAAGAATTGGGACGCCTAAAGTCCCCACAGGGTGGGACTTTAGGCGTCCCAAATTACAATTTGGGACGCCTAAAGTCCCTCCCTGGGGGACTTTAGGCCTCCCAAATTACAATTTGGGACGCCTAAAGTCCCTCCCTGGGGGACTTTAGGCCTCCCAAATTACAATTTGGGACGCCTAAAGTCCCACCCTGGGGGACTTTAGGCCTCCCAAATTTTAATTTGGGACGCCTAAAGTCCCACGCTGGGTTACTTTAGGCCTCCCAAATTTTAATTTGGGACGCCTAAAGTCTCACCTGGGGGACTTTAGACCTCCCAAATGTTAATTTGGGACGTCTAAAAGTTTGGTTTTTTTTTATACCATAATTTACATTCTGTATTACCCAACGAATTGAAACTGCAGAGACAGAATAAAAGATGGATTCATAAACCACACTGTCCGTTACAAACTGGTAAGGACATCCAGCACTACAATCTTTACTATATATACATACAATAACCTTTCATGCAACCTACTACTATATATATCAACAAAAAACAACCAGAAAGTGTCAAAACGCTGTCATCACACAAGTACAAACTGATATAAAATAACAAGTTTACTGCTCTATATGTTGAAGAAGATGTCCAGCCAAAAGATCTCTGATCAAATCAAGGTCTTCACGTAGGTAGGCATCTTCATTATCAAAAATCTGAAAATTAGAAAGTAATAAGCTTAGATGAAATGAATCTCAAGCAAATGAATTAATTAGCATTTCGATTAGAACACCAAAAATATTATCATTTGAGAATGAAGAAGCAATTACCTTTTCAAAATCGCTAGTAATTCCACTTTGAGTTATGTTATACATATAAAGTATAACATAATATCCGCATTCAGTGTTGCCAGGTTGCCGAGGGCACTTTTAATCAAAGGGATGCAATTGGTTGTTAAAATCAATAAAGGTATGTATAAAAGGACCGTCAATGAAACAATTATGTAGGATCGAATGTACTTACTATGGGATAAAACCACTTTGGCTTTTTAACAACTGCACCCTCGCGTGACCCACCTAGGATTCTATATGTTTGACAAGCACTATCATGAAAAGCAAAATGAACAGAAATTAGAACCATTCCTTTATTTTGTTGTCAATGAAATACAAACAGGATAACTTACGTGTCGAAGACGGATTTTGTATCTCTGTCTGGCTTGTTACTCAAGGGATCAAACCAATAGACTATGTTGCGGCGGGGACATATAACACACAAAGTCCAGTGGTTTCTTTAACAACATGTACACATTAAAATGAAGTTAGATGAGTGAGAAGACAATTATTTAGTAAACTTCTGAAATTGACAAAATGTAAATACGAACCGTTGGACAATGGGTGCTAGATAACAACGAAGTTTGTGTTGTGCCATTTGGTAGCCGACATAGTGAGTCCTATGCGCCACAGTACAAGTATCCCCTGTCGTATTCGCAGGACATAAGAATCCATACCAATTACCTCTTTCCATGTTTGCGCAGAGATCGTGCAAGGTGCTATAATAG
The DNA here is from genome assembly GCA_963242795.1 of Inga leiocalycina. Classification (NCBI taxonomy): domain Eukaryota; kingdom Viridiplantae; phylum Streptophyta; class Magnoliopsida; order Fabales; family Fabaceae; genus Inga; species Inga leiocalycina. The sequence continues at coordinate 15,687,387 of OY725325.1, forward strand.
AATTAAAATAAGGAATCAATGATTGAATGTATGAAAACAAAAAACCACTAAATGAATTCTATGGGAAAATTGAAAAAAAAAACTTACCGGACTGCAAATTTGACCCAGCCTGCATCTATCTCCTCCAACCTGATAAACTGCTTGAGATCTTTATTGTCAATCGTGTAGGGATACTCCTCTTGGCCCACAATCCCTGGAGGCATCTTCAAGTCAATCTGTTTAATGCCCTTGTAGATCTGTTGCAGCCGTGCTAAGAAGGGCCATTTGCTCGCAGCTTCGTCATCCTTTTAGAACATCAAAAAACAAATTGTTATTAGGATGCCAACAGATTTTCAGTAACAGTAAGGTAATTCCTACCATTGGAGGTGTTGCGTCTGAACCAATAAGATTGTGAGGCCAAAGGATGAAAGATCCTATCGCTTGACCTAACGTGCCAACCTCTGGATCGGGAACAGGGATGGCTGTACCTTCTTCCCCCTTTCTAACACTCGTCACATTCACCCTACGATAATCCTCCGGAATTTGCTGATTATGGTGGGTGGTAGCATATGTGTGAACGAGAGCATCAGCAACAACACGCAGCAGTGGATCATCCAAATAGAGGGTGCAAGGGTCTCCCGACACTGGATTGGGAGAAGGGTCGCCAAGTGGTCCCGACACTGGAGTGGGAGAAGGGTGGCCAAGTGGTTGCTCCAGAGGGTTGTAACTTCCTCTGGTGCTATTGAAGGCAGGGGATTCCTGAGTTCGAGCCTCGTCCCTTGCCCTTTGTGCTTCAAACATCTTTGCCATTTCAAGTTGAAGCTCTGGCAACAGCTCTTGTCGGAGCTTGTCGCGAAGGTTGGCCTCGATCTCTCGTTCGAGGTCCTCTCGAATCTTGGCCACAACGTCCTTACTAGGTCCAGCTTGTGACGAATAACGTGCCTGTCGTCCAAAATACCTCGCGGCACTAACTCCCCGTGTCTCTCCTCGAACACGACCAAGGTCATCTGCCTTCCCAATAGCCGTTGACAAGATGTCCATCCGTCTACTTGGATTGAATGAACCTTGGCTACTCTGCTCGTCCAGGTCATCCTGTAGCATGCAGTTTATTGTAAATGTATCGAAACCACTCGCGACATGTAAAAAATTAGGTACTTATGGTATAACTACTTACAATCCTCGCTGCAACCTCAGCAACAGTCGGATTTATGTACTTCCCAGCCTTAATCCTCCCTGCTTTCCATTTTTTGTGACGTGGAGGAGGTGCCGGTGGCTGGATAACAACGCTAGGATCAGATTCCGCTGCTTCCTTCATTTTCTGTAACTCTTCTGCCATCATTTGCCGCTCAAGCTTCCGATATCCACCGCGAGACATGAAATGTTGATATTTATTTTCTGCTTGCCTCTGGGCATTTGCTGCACTTAATTTCTATGAATGAAAAACAACAAAAAATGAATCAACGATATAAAGTATATGAAATCAAATATATAAGTAGTTCTATATCATGACAGAAATCTTACCAAAAACTCAGGATCTGCTCGTGATGCCGCAAACAACCTCCAGTCCTCTGGAGATAAATATGTATACTGTGCACATGGATCGTTACCCCTAAGGGCCCCTCGAATGTAATGCTTTGTTAGCTTGTTCTTGAAACCTTTCCATCGTACACGAACCTCATCCATCCAGTGCCTATGCATCTCTGTGGTGTCGGGGACATCGTATGTTTGCTGCAAGGTAAAACATAAGATTATTATATTTGAAACAATAAGAACAAAGCTACAATGCATCAAAACTTACATACCAAAAGTTGCTGCCAAATCATGTCTTTCGTTTTTGGGGGAACCAATCTCCAATTATCGTAGGTAATGCGCACTTTGCTTCGAGCCAAAAGCCCTATGTAGCTAATGAAGTGGTCTTCCTCAGGACCAACTGGATTCAGATTGTCATCGAAGTCTATATGCAGCCTCTCCTGTTGATGTTCATGACGTGCAACCAATGCTCCCATCTTTGTACAGCCTCTAACCCTCCTTCTTGCAGGGGGTTCAACTCTAGGAATTTCGTCATTGCTAGAGCTTTCGTCATCTCCACGCCTCTCGTCATCACTAACGTTGTCCATATTCCTGTTAACACAAAAAGCATCATCAGAAACGTAAGTAAATTGCAATGAAAACACATGTATATAGTAAGCGGGAAGTAAAACAGAAAAAACATAGTTCTCGTTTATAAATTAAGGTCTTACTCTAGATTGTTTCCCATAGTCCTTCACCATGGTCATTTCTTACAGCATATTCGTCATCATCTACCAATTCAACTTCATTTGTTCGAGGTGTAGTTGTTGTGAAAGGTGGTGTGTCATCAAGGTTGAAGGTCGGATCACCATACTTCTGTTTTTTACTTTTAAGGACAATGGACATATTTTTTCTGGCAGGATCGGTGACAAAAAACACTTGTTTCGCATGGCTTGCTAAAATGAAGGGCTCGTCTCTATAGCCAACTCTTCCAAGATCGACTGAGACAAAACCAAATTGTTTATCTATTACCACGGCATTGTTGCTAACCCACTTACATTTAAATAAAGCAACTTTGAACTTGTTGTACGTCATCTCCCATATTTCTTCTATAACTCCCTAATTAAGTTATCAACCCAATTTAGGATTTTAAAATATGGGCTTAATAACTTTATTGCCCCCTCCTAGCCTCATCTCTCCTATTAAAAGGGTTTCAGTGCTATGTAACTTATTTTTTTAATAAGTATATGTATATAAAATTAATGTATAATAAAATAAATACAATAAGATTAAATTAAAGAATTTTTTTGAGGTTTGGAAGAATTAAAAACAAAACGAGTTTCATATTAACAAAACAATTTTAAGTTGAGTTCTTCCAAAAATAAAATTGTTTTATTGAAAATATTTAGATAAAAATCATTTAATGAATATTGGGGTTATCGTTTTCTTTTTAAGTTTTGGCTTGAATTATTCTTCATAATTCAAGAATTTGGAATTAACAAAACAATTGTGTGTAATTAATACAAGAATTTCTTTAATTTAAATAAATCATATTTTATTTTATTATATATACTAATTAATGGTGCAGGATTTTAATACAACTATGAATTGTATTGGTTTCATGTGGCATACACTAATCAATGATTGAAAGAAACTTTTATGAGCCACTTTCATTATGTTACACTTGAACAAATAAATAAATAAAAGTTCAATCAATAATTAACAAGAGGCAAATTGAAACAGGGAGTAACTTTTAAACTTTACTCATATTTAACACAATGGAACGGGTGAGAACTAAGAAGACTTGTTTCTATTATACACAAGTAAATTTATATTTAAACAAGAAAATAAACCATTCCCAAATCAATGCAATTTAAACAATATAACCACACCAAACACATCAGGCTAATCTTTGATATCTCAATATAAGCAATATATATATAATAAGCACTATGTCAACCATTCGGAAATATTTTTCAAAAACAAAATAAACCATGTTCTGTTACAAAAAAAAATTGAAGAAAATAAACCAACCTGAGGGCGCCCCCTAGCTACTATGTTTGAGAGGTTGAGAAGATGTTGGAGCTCCACCCACGCACAACAATGGAGGAGAGAGCAAAACCCACTGTGGAGGAGGTGAGGTTGCAGCCGTGGAGGAGGTGAGGTTGCAGCCGTTCAAGAGGAAGAAGAAGAAGGGAGGAGGGAAGAGTTCAACAAAGCTAGGGCCGATGGTGGGGGAGGGAGCTTGAACAAGGGAGGAGGGAGGAGTTGAAGGAAAAAAATTCCTGAGGAGGAGGGCCGACGGTGTGGGTGGGAGAGGAGGAAGAAGAGTAAAGTATGTGAGGTGAGGGTGTGATGGTGATGAGAAGACCGCATGTCAGACAAGTGTCTGACATGCAGGGACGCCTTTAGGCGTCCCAAATGGTATTTGGGACGCCTAAAGGTGACTTTAGGCGTCCCAAATGCCATTTGGGACGCCTAAAGTGGGACTTTAGGCGTCCCAAATGGCATTTGGGACGCCTAAAGTCCCACTTTAGGCGTCCCAAATGAATTTGGGACGCCTAAAGTCCCACTTTAGGCGTCCCAAATATCATTTGGGACGCCTAAAGTGGGACTTTAGGCGTCCCAAATTCATTTGGGACGCCTAAAGTGGGCTCCTGGCGCTAAAAAAAATTTATAAAATTTATATTTCGCGCCAGGAAGCACTTTAGGCGTCCCAAATTTGAATTTGGGACGCCTAAAGGTTCCCCTACACAAAAATAATTACGAAAATGCCACCGCCTCCCTTTTTAACCACCCAATTCTCAATTTGGGACGTCTTTGGGGGTGGTTATATCTCAATTCTGTAGTAGTGCCAAACTTGCCAATCTCCAACATATTCTGATATGAATGTCATAGAGGAACAATTTGAATTAGATAAGAAACTTTTGCAAAAAGATTTCTATTCTAATGAAAACAAAAAAAGACGAGAATGGTTTTTCATAAGATATAAGACCAAAGAATTGCAAAATCTAATTCAAGAAAGGTTTTATAAAATGCTTAGAAAGTATAAACTTCATATTCCGTTTTTTCTATGGTTTGATGCCTAATATAGAAGAATAGGGTATAAAGGATTATCCTTTCAAGCCATTTGTAGGGATTAACGCCTCTTGGATTTTAAAAAAATGAAGACAGAGTTGAATCTGATCTTCCACCAAAACAATCTTACCAAATTCCTAGAATTAAAATTGGTGAAGCTACTGTTATAGCTTCTCCTTTCAAAAATAAGGATCCAAAAACGGAAACAAATTCAAAAGATATTCAAAATATCATTGAACAAAATAATTATACAAATTCTTATCTTCAAACTTTTGGAGAACAAATCCTAAAAAAGAAAATAACTGTTGCTGAAACTAATGAAATCCCTTCCTCTAGTTCCATTAGCAAACAACCAATTTTCAAACCATATACTATCCCTACAAATATTGCAAGTAGTATTAAAAAAAGAAAGTTTTCAAAAAAGAATTGAAGAAGAATTAAAAAATATTACAATTCCTGAAACTCCTTAGGCCAAAACTGCTTCTTCAAACTCAAAATTAACAATAAATGTTTTGAAAGATAATCAAACTAGTTCTAGTGAAGATTGTCTTAAAATTAACAAAATTGAAAATTCAAATTGGAAAAATCCAACAAAATTACATTACCTTAGAGCCACTCCTCCGGATATAAGTCTAGAAGAAAAAGATATTGTTATAAAACAATTCAATGCAAATAACATTTATGTTTGGAACATAGATGGACAAACTGAGACAAATATTTTTGGAAATTTGCCAACAAATGACAATGGTCAATAATGTCTATGCTATATATAACAACTGCCAAGAGGAGGAAGCTGTTCATATATTGATCTCTGGCTTTACTAGGCAACTCAGAGGTTGGTAGGATTACCATCTCACTCAAAATCAAAAAATGCAAATCTTACAAGCAGTAAAAACCACTTCAGAAGGAATAACAATCACTAATAAAGGGGCACCAATATCATATTTTGTTAATTGTCTTATAGTTAACATAATTGAAACTTCATTGGGGATCCTTCCCTTTGGAAAGATAAATCAGCAGATCTTCTGTCCAATTTAAGGTGTTAAACCTTGTCAAATTTTAGATGGTATAGGGATAATTTCCTTATGAGAGTCTATACCAGAGAAGATGGAAATCATCCAATCTGGAAAGAAAATTTCTTAGCTGACCTTCCTAGTTCATTAGGAGAAATGGTCAGGGAAAGAATCAGAAATCAATCTGGTGATGGTCAAATCCATTACAAAAATTTAACATATGGATAGCTCATTGCAATTGCCCAGAAAACTACTTTAACACTTTGTCAAGAAGATAAGATTAAACATCAACTTGCCAAAGAAAAAGCTTCAAATCGGAAAGATTTGGAATCTTTCTGTGAACGATTTGGTTTTCCTGCCTGTAAAAAGTCTAAAAAACTTAAACACATACATGAAGACAAAGATTACAAGGTTAAAATATATTATAAAAAATATCATAAGAAACCTTGGAAAAAGCCTAGGACTAATCAACCTAGAAAATTAAAAAATGAATTCAAATCAAGAACTCCTATGGATCTCCCCAAAGAAAAGATTGTTTGTTTTCGATGTGGTAAAGAAGGCCACATGGCAAGATATTGTAGGCTTAATAAAAGAATTAATGCCTTACAACTTGAAGAATCAACTCTTTAACAATTAAACAATCTTTTGATTGAGGAAATCTCTTTTAAAAAAGAATATGTAGTATCCTCTTCTAAAGAAGTTAATGAACTTCAACAAGATGATATTTCATCTTCATCTGATGAAGATGATTTTCAAATAAATTGTCTTGATAAGTTTGCTGAGAGTACAAGAAGCCCTGTGCTTGATGATCGAATCAAGGAATCGGTCTTAACTAGTTCCAAGCAAGACATTTTTCAAATAAATGTTATTTGAAGAAGATTTGGTTTTTGAAATAATTAACTCTCTTCCAAGCAATGAAGAAAAGGTTAAGTTTTTCAATAAACTAAGAGAAAGTTCAGCCTCTTCTTCAAATTCAAAGCCAATCTAAAAGGTTTGGCAAAATTCTTCACAAACAAAATATGATTTTTCCAAAATAATAAAAAGATTTCAGAAGAATCCAAAACCTGTTTCAATTTCTGACCTTCAGAATGAGATAAATAATTTAAAAGAAGAGATAAGGAATCTAAAAAATACTCAGGAATTCCATTCTCTTATTTTAAATCAAATTCAGGAAGAAAGTTTTGATAAAGAAAAGATAGAAATCGAGGAAGCCAATGATCCAGGTGAAAAGGATCCATAAGCTCCTGAATTCTTAAATCTTATATCAAGAATTTCAATCCAAAAATGGCACATTCCAGTCAAAATTGTTGTTGCTAATACTTTTGTATCAGAAACAATAGCTTTATTTGATGAAGCAGTATTAAGTTGTATCAGAGAAGGTCTGGTTCCAACAAAATTTTATGAAAAAACCACTAAAAATCTTTGTGGACCAAACAGATCACCATTAGACATTAGCTACAGCTTTCAAATGCATTAGTTGAAAATAATGGTGTGTTGAAATGAAAACTCTTTTCATTTTAGCAAAAGTTTTGTCTCAAGATGTTATTCTTGGTCCACCTTTTATCCAAAGACTAATACCTCATCTTACAACAGATGAAGGTATAGAATCTCAGATAATGGGCAAAAGGGTTTTCTTTAAATTTGTATATCCTCCTTATACAAAATTTGTTAACTTAGTTGAGAATAAGGAAAATCAAATGAATTTCTAAAAGAAGTTTCTTATAAAACAATTGAAAATCAATTAGAGAAACCTTTTCTTAAACAAAAAATCCAAAATGTTTTGAAAAACATTCAAGACACAATTTGTTCTGATTTTCCTAATGCTTTTTGGGAAAGAAAAAGACATATAATTGATCTTTCTTATGAAAAGGATTTCAATGAAAGAGCTATTCCAACGAAAACTCGACCAATCCAAATGAACTACGAACTCCTAGAACATTGCTAAAAGGAAATAACGGATTTACTCGTGAAAGGGTTAATTCGTGAGAGCCAATGTCCTTGGTCACGTACAGCTTTCTATGTCAATAAGAATGCTAAACTTGAACAAGGAACTCTGAGACTTGTAATTAATTACTAGCCTCTCAATCAAGCTCTTCAATAGATTAGATATCCACAATAAAAAAGATCTTTTAAATGGCCTTCATCAGGCCAAAATATTTTCCAAATTTGATATGAAATCTGGTTTTTGGAAAATTCAAATTTCAGAAAAGGATTGGTATAAAACTGCATTCACTGTCCCATTTGGACAATATGACACTACAAAAAAAAAGGTATTTTGTAGCGGTGCAATTGTAGCGGTTATATTAAACCGCTACAAATTATAGTATTTGTAGCGGTTTTCACCTAAACCGCTACAAATTTGTAGCGGCAAGGTTTTTTTGTGGCGGTTGCGTACAAAACACCGCTACAAATTTGGCGCGAAATTCCCGCCAAAACTTGTAGCGATGATTTTGTAGCGGTTAATGCACAGAAACCGCTACAATATTCCCGCCAGTTGGCGCGCCAACAGTATAGCAGTTATTTGTAGCGGTTACAGCAACAGAACTGCTACAAAATACCAAAGGTCAGAAGTTTGTAGCGGTTATGCCCCTATAACCGCTACAGAATTTCAAGAGTCTCAACATTTGTAGCGGTTCTGGGCAATAACCGCTACAGAATTTCAAACTTTGTTATCTTTTATAGCGGTTATTGTAGAACCGCTACAAATTTAATTATTTGTAGCGGTTACAGTAGTGGTTATTTGAATAACCGCTACTAATATCTGGCCTATTTAAGCCACCGCTTCCTTCATTTCTCCTTTTGCTCATTTTGTTTCCTGAGGTTTCTCTGAATGATTTCTTCGAGATTTGAGCGTTCAGACGTCTATATAGGAGTTTTTGCTCAGTATTTCTCAGTATTTGCACTTGAGGTACATATATAACACGTATTTTATTTATATTTGTATTTTTATTATATTTTTGCATAATAATGTGACTAATGTTTTTTTAATTTTTACAGTTGATATGGCTTCAGGACAGGATAAGGGGAAGGCCCCTGAGGTCCCCAGACCGATTTTACGGGGTGGCAGCAGCCGGGCAGGGGGTAGCGCGGAGGCAGGGCTACCGCGGCATCTCAGCCTATCCCCCCACAGGAGTCGGCCCTACCACAGGCACCGCAGACGATCCCACAGGCGACGACCGCACCAGAGGTGCCTGAGGTTGGGGGGCCAAATATTAGCGTTGAGGACTTCCTCAACGAGGAGGAGTTCGAGATCCCGATTGGGTTCAGGGAGATAGAGCAATTCCTCGATGAGGAGGACGCTTGGGAGCAGAACAACCCACGAGGGTCTTCTTCGCGGTCTACTGGGTTTGAGGTGCAGGTCGAAGGTAAATTAATTTTTTAATTTAGTAAATTATTTATTTAAATTAGAAATGTTAACTTTGAATTACAATTTATCTAACGTGTGGTAAATTGTGCAAACGAGCAGGGGAACGTTTCGACGAGGAGGCTAGACGTGGCCGGTGTGAACAGCTTGGACTGGAGCCTCTGAGTTATAGTGCCGTGGAATGAGGGCACTAACCAGCCGATCCACAATGGGGGTCACCTGCTCAACCGCTTCCTGAACGACCTGGGTGCGAATTGGATGCGGTTCCCCCTTCACTTCACGACGTGGAGGCACGTTCCGAGGGGGCCGAAGGACCAGGATTGGGAGGAGATGGTTCAGGTAATTAAAATTATTTAATTAATATTTTTTGTAATTAATTCTATTTAATTAATTTTGTTTAAATTATGGTTTTTATAATTATTGATATTTAAATAATTTTTTTTCAGCTGCGGTTTGCCATCCGGGCCAACCGGAAGAGGTACGCCCTCGTGAAGATGGGTGACGCCTGGAGGAACAGGAGGAACCGTCTCTTCCACAGGGTGGATAAGGACGGGAAGATGCCTCTGGAGCAGCTGATCGAGAGCGTCCCGGACAGCGTGCCGTCGAACTACTGGGCGCGTTTCGTCCAGTTCAGGAGGAGCCCTGAGGCGCAGGTAATGTATTTATTAGATTTTTGATATATAATTTTGTAATTGTTAAATATTAAATTATAATTTCAATTTAATTTGTATTTAATTTTAAATTATAATACATTTAATATTTTTTTTTCTAGGAGCTTTCTCAGAGGAACACCGAGATCCGGGCGCAGCAGACGATCCACCATACAGCAGGATCGAAGACCTTTGCAGTGACCTACAGCGAGCTGGTAACTTTTCAAAATATCACTTACTTTTAGCTAATTATTTCATAATACTAATTATTGTTTTGTAATTGTTTCAAGAGACTAAGGCACAGCAGGAGAACCGTCAGACGGACTACGGGGAGCTGTATGCCATCACACATAGACACCGTGATAGGACTGCTACCTCTCAGCAGGCAGAGGCGGCCATTATAAGTAATTTTATTATTATATTTTTTATAAAACCAAGTTAATAATGAAAAATGCTAATTAGTAATTGTTTCATAAAATGGCAGGAGCGGATGCAGCAGTCGCAGGCTGAGCTGCGACAGACCCAGCCTGAGGAGTCACAGGGGTCAGTGGACCCGACGGCTCCTTCGAAGGCGGGTCTGGCTTAGGCTGAGCACCCCGGACGCGTGCGGGGTATGGGGATAGGCGCCAGACCCAGCATGGTCTACGGCAGGAGCGCTGTCTCTGAGGCTGGCGCTCTAGAGGGGTCAGACATCAGAGGGAAGAGTCTATCGACCAGCTGCGGTCAGATTTGAAGCAGAAGATGGCGCAGCAGCAGCAGCAGTTGCAGGTGCAACATATGTAGCACCTGCAGCTGTACGCTGATATGATGTATGCTCAGCAGACGCAGTGGCATGAGATCGCGAACAACATGCTCGAGGGAGAATGGAGTCGCCTGTTCCCGAATGAGCAGCATCCAGCGGTTCCCCTTGTCCCTCGCTACGTCGTCCCGAGTACTACTCCTCCTCCTCCTCCTCCTCCTCCTGCTGATGACGATGGTGCGGTTCACTCTGCGCAGCGGCCCGAGCTAGCAGCACCTGAGGGAGCCCCACCTGAGGGAGTACCAGATGATCAGCCCCCAACTACTTAGTTTAGGACATTTTGTTTTGGTTTAAACATTTGTAAATATATATATATATATATATATGAGTTTTTATTTCAGAACTTTCTTATTGTGTTTATAATATAATTATATTTATATTATTAGATCGTGTTGTTTAATTTATGAATTATTTATATATAAATTAAAAAAATAAAGCATATATATTTGTAGCGGTTTTAAGTGTAAAACCGGTACAAATATATATATTTGTAGTGGTTCTACACCAATAACCGTTACAAATGTATATATATAATTGTAGCGGTTTCTCAAGAGTAACCGCTACAACTATATATGGTAGTAGCGGTTTTACACTAATAACCGCTACAAATGTATATATATAGTTGTAGCGGTTTCTCTTATGAAACCGCTACAACTATATATATGTTAGTAGCGGTGTTAAAATAATAACCGCTATAAATACTCATCATTTGAATTTTAAAATTTGCCGCCTTTGTGCACATTTGTAGCGGTTATGTTATGTATAACCGCTACAAATTAAAAATTATTTTTAAATTTGCTGTCCAACGGCTTTAATATTAGTAGCAGTTTTGTATATATAACCGCTACAAATACTCAACAAGTAAATTTTGAATTTCCCACCAATATGTAACGGCTTGAATATTAGTAGCGGTTTTATATATATAACTGCTACTAATATTTTATAACTGTAGCGGTTAGTGTAGCGGTTAGTGTAGCGGTTTAAGAACCGCTACAAAATTATAAAGGTTGAAATTTCAGAATATAAGGTTCTAGGCATTCGTCATTATCTTATCACTCATCTTCTTCTCTATACTTTCTTCTCTCTCACTTGTGGCTATAGATAAATCATGGATAAGGTTGCCGCGCAATTCTCCTGAATATTTGTACGGATTAAACAGTTTCTTAGATTTCGCATTCGCTCACGCCAGCTGTAACGGCAAGATCGTCTGTCCGTGTCGGAAATGCAAGTTCAAGAAGTGGCATGCACGAAATGTTGTGAAGGAACATTTGCTTGTGAAGCCTTTCCCTGAGGACTATACGTTATGGGCAGTTCATGGTGAGAAGGCTGGCATTAGATATGATGATGCTCTTCCTCAAAGTTCTCAAGTAGGCGTTCAAGTATATGAAGATGATCCTGTGAATGATGCTGTGCGTGATGCGTTTGGATTTCAAGGCGACAACTTCAACGAAGAAGTGCACGGCTCTGAACCGGCTTTTATAGGGAATGAAGCAGCTCGGGATTTTTTTACCTTGATGGATGAAGCAGATCGTCCTTTATATCAAGGTTGTCACAAATATTCTAAATTATCTTTCTTGATCAAATTGTATCATATCAAGTACTTATGTGGGATCACAGATAAGGGAATGTCGATGTTGCTCGACTTATTACAAGATGCATTCCCTGACGCCGAGATTCCCACAACGTTCTATGAGGCCAAGAAGATTATCAACAGGTTGGGGTTGAATTATCAAAAGATTGATGCATGCCCAAATGATTGTATACTGTATTGGGGAGACGATTCCAGCAGGGAGACGTGTAAGAGATGTCACACATCAAGGTACAAGACAATTCGGAAGGGGAAAAAGCAGAAGAAGAAACCTGCAAAGATTCTCAGGTACTTCCTTTTGAAACCTTGTCTACAAAGATTATTTATGTCGTCTAAAAATGCTGAGCACATGAGGTGGCATGCCGTTGATAAAAACAAAGACGGTAAATTAAGACATCCACGGGATGCAGCTGATTGGAAAACGTTTGACAACGACTTTCCAGATTTTGTGACTGACCCCAGAAATGTTCGGCTTGCGTTGGCGACCGACGGTTTCAATCCTTTCGAGAATCTTAGCACAAGTTACAGTATTTGGCCGGTAGTCTTAGTTCCCTACAACTTACCCCCTGGATGTGTATGAAACAAAGCTCTTTCATTATGTCTATGATCATTCTAGGCAAAAAGGCACCGGGCAATGACATCGATGTGTATTTTCAACCGCTTATTGTGGAATTGCTTAACCTGTGGAATGTCGACTTGGAGACGTACGACGCTTACAACAAGACTTTGTTCAACATGCGTGCAGCCTTGATGTGGATGATTAGTGACTTTCCTGGCCTTGGCACATTATCTGGTTGGAATGTGCAAACTGGGTTGGCATGTCCAGCTTGCAATTTTGACTATGACGCATTGCGCCTTCCCCACAACCGAAAGTGGTGCTTTATGGGGCATCGGAGGTTTCCCGATGGAACGCATAAGTTCAGATTGCAACGGAATCGCTTCAATGGGAAACTAGAGAAAAGAGGTGTAATATCCCAAATTGTAATTAAGGGCTAATAACTTCAAAGTGATGTAATTAATGCTAATTAAACACACTTGAAGTAAATAATGTGAATTATGATGCAAATGTGTTTGATGATAGTTTATTAAGCATTGTGACAATCAGGGGCAAAACGGTAAATTTACCGACCGATTGGACAGTTACCGAAGAGGAAACTTATTGGTAATCATGATCAATGGCTAAGATTGAATAAGCAAAGGAGTGGGATTGTGTGTGCATGTGATCATGTGAGTGTTTAGAAGGGGGCTCAAGATGTTGACACATGTCAACACAAGAACCATGGATTGAGGTCAAAGAGTCAACAATTGCAACTCCTTTCCCTCCTTCATTTTAAGTCGGCCAAGGGCCTAAGTGCACCAAAAAAATTCTGATTCCATCATCATCTTCTCACTTCTCATCTCTCCTCCATTTTCGCCAAGAACAAGCAAGAAAGGGAAAGAAGGAGCTTGAGTTTTAGGTAAGGTCTTGTCCCTAAATGCTCAACTCACCTTTATTAATATTGTTCAAGGGGTTGAGAGCTTTATTCCTATGGTTTCATATTTTTGATTAGTGGAGTTTGAGAACTTGTGGGGATTTGAAAGTTGGTGAATCAAAGAAATAGCCTTGGAAAGAAGTTGTAATGAGTATGTGATACCTTTTGGTATAATTGTTGTGGTCATTGGTTTGGTTTTGGGAATTTCGAATTTTTGCCCTGATTTTTGGTCTAATTTGAATGCTTGAATTGGTTAGTGTGTGGTAGAGAATGTGGTGTTAAATTGTGTCTTTGAGCCATGGGAGTTGGTTTGGAATTTTTGGAATGGAATGAATTGCATTGTGGTGGATGGTGTATATTGTGTTGACATGTTAAGTTTTTGTGGAACATGTCTATGTGGATAATGAATATGGTCATTTTGATGGCTCCAATGTGTTCCATGAGCTAAATTGTGTAAGGATAGTATGTGATTTGAAATTAGGGACCATTGGAAGCCAATTGGCAAAATTTGGAAAATCTGGTTAATGTAAGTCTGTTCTGGACAGTCAGATGGTGTGGACGTTTTGACTGGGCAAATGATGTTGGAAAATTATGAAACTTTCCAGTCTTAAAGTTCACATCTCAAGCTTCAAAATGGACATAAATTTTGTGTCATTTCGCTTTGTGAGCTGGGAGTTTGAACTGTCCAAAGTTTGGGCTTAAAACTGGAATCTGTTTTGGAGTGGTGATGAATTTCGTGTAATTCTGTACTTCTGTGGTGATTCCCAGTAATGGCCAATATTTTTCCTAGGAAGAGGACTTAAAGAGCTTTCATTTGGCTTTGGGATCACCTCATTTTGATTTTTCTAGAATTAGTTATGAATTTTTGAAGTTCCTTGGCTGCAGCAGAAAATTCTGGCTCCAGCACAAAACTTTCTGTGCACGTTTTGGCCGCAGCCAGAAATTTCTGGCTGCAGCGCAAAACTTTCTGCGCACGTGTTGGCCGCAGCCAGAGGAGTCCTGGCTGCAGCCAAAATACTTCTGTGCTGTTTTTGGCCGCAGCCAGAGAATTCCTGGCTGCAGCCAGAACCCAATTTTTAGCACTTTGTGAGTTTGCAAAGCAATTTCCAACCTAGAATTCTCCAATCCTTTTAGGTTCTCTTTGAGTTTGTTATAACCATATAAGGGACTCATATGGAACCTATTCTAAGTGTTTGAAAGTAGGAATTGGGGGTAGGAAATTAATCCACCATTCTTGATTTTGTTTATAGGCTTTGATATTTGCCGCCCTCGTGAGCCAACTACGCCGAAGAACGTCGGGAAGGAACGAGGTAGTGACTTTTCTTTTGTACCATATATGATGCATTGTATGTGTGTTATATCGTTGATTTGTAATGAATTCGTATGCTGCGACATCTGTGGATTTGTGTTAGCACTGTCATTCCAATAGTCCCTGAGTAGCTAACAACGGTTCGGGTTAGGACGGTGTGCCTTCCCGGAGGAGAAAGGGGATGAGGATGAGGTGTGATATATGTGATTATGTGAGCCGAAAGGCTATTTGTGGAGGCCGATGGGCCATTTGTGAAAGCCGAATAGCTGTATGGGCTATAAGGCTATATGTATGCACTGCCACGCCAATAGTCCCTGAGTAGCTAACAACGGTTCAGGTTAGGCGG
This sequence comes from Inga leiocalycina, assembly GCA_963242795.1. NCBI lineage: Eukaryota > Viridiplantae > Streptophyta > Magnoliopsida > Fabales > Fabaceae > Inga > Inga leiocalycina. Next base: position 15,702,494 of record OY725325.1, read on the forward strand.
TGTGCCTTCCCGGCGGAGAAAGGGGATGAGGGTGGAGTGTGATTTGTGGTGCTGCTGCTGTATGATGATTTGCTTACATGCTGTGTACTTATGTGTGGTATAAATGTTTTGTTACTACTGGGATTCTTTTGAATCTCATTCTTTCCTTTGAACTAACCTTTCAGACAGGGCGACTGGCTCTAAGGAGAAGCGAGCGACCCGGAGCGGTTAGAGCTTCCTAGGGACATTAGTATGGTTTTGTTGGTTAATCATTTTGGATAGGGATTACTGTATTACATTTTGAAATGTAAATAGTGTGAATATTTGGTTTGTAATCCCCTACTTGGAATTAGAAACTCCATATATATATATAGATGAACCCGGGGGTTGCCGGGGTTTAAATTACGAACTCTGATATTTATGAATGTAAATTAACTGCACAGGTGATTATATTCGGTAATTGAAAATGAGACCCAGATAGGAAAGAAGTTTTGAAAATTTTGTAAGTACCTACCGCTGGGTAGGTAATTTAATACGTTTTGAACTATCCGACGGTCTCAAATCCCTTTTTATTATGCATTATCGAATATTAATTATGGTAATTAAGGCAGGGGGTTACAAGAGGACCACCTCAGACTTTGTCCGGTACAGATATCTTACAGCAGCTTAAGCATGTTGACTTCGAGTTTGGAAAAAGCGACGATTCAGCATAAACTCGCCAAAAGACGCGTAGGACTTCGGCGCCTCAGCAGTGGAAGAAGATAAGTATTTTCTTCACGCTTCCATATTGGAGATCTAATTTACTTCACCACAGTCTTGATGTAATACACATTGAAAAGAATGTTTGCAATAATGTGCTGTATACGCTGCTTAACGAACCCGGCAAGACAAAAGATCACCTTCAAGTGAGGAAAGATTTACGCGACATGGGAGTTCGTGAAGACGCTTGGCCAGATGAGCATGACAGATTTACACCGGCAAAGATTACCCTCACAAAACCGAACAAGGAAGTGTTCCTCGCGACGTTGAAGAAATTAAAAGTTCCTGATGGGTATTCAAGCAACATTTCTCGATGTGTCGACTTGCAGGCTCGAAAGGTTACTGGCCTGAAGAGTCACGACTCACATGTTCTTATGCAGCAGTTACTCCCTCTGGCTATAAAGAATACACTTCCTCCCAATATTTCCATCGTTTTGGTGGAACTTTGTTCTTTCTTTCAGAAGTTGTGTTCTAAGGTTTTGATCGTTGAGGAGCTCGATCAGCTGCAGTCAAAAATCATTCTTACGCTTTGTCATTTGGAGATGATCTTTCCTCCGTCCTTTTTTACTATGATAGTTCACCTCACAGTCCACCTCGTTCATGAAACAAAGCTCGCTGGACCAGTACAATATCGTTGGATGTATCCATTTGAGAGATACTCATTTTAAATATGTGCTTTCATTTATTGTCCGTATTTTGCTAGTCGTCCTTTTCATCATTTTATATCAATTTTCTCTTCTGTACTTCGTAGGTTCCTTGGGAAATTAAAATCTTATGTGAGGAATAAGGCGTGGCCAGAAGGTTCTATAGCTGAAGGCTATATAGGGGATGAGGTGCTATATTTTTGCTCAAGGTACTTTGATGATCTTGAGACGGCTTTCAACCGCTCGCCTCGTGTTGACAATTGTCCTGAACCTGCGCCGACATCAGGAGAATTTATCCCTCGTGTTGGTAAACCAGTTGGAGCAACTGAGAACTTCAAACTAACGGCAACTGAGAAGTTCCAAGCATATAGACATGTCTTGATTAATTGCACTCAAGTTGAACCTTTTATACGGTAAGAATTGTACACTCACATGTTATTCGATCTATATCTTTCATAACATTTCACACTTTCATTTCACTAACGCCTTTCCATTATTAATTGCAAGGAATTCAGAAGTCATGTTAAGCGTCAACTCAAGATCCGTACACAGACATCCTTGAAAGTTGATAGGAGGGTCCACAGAGAATTCCCGAGCTGGTTTGCGCGCAGAATACTAAATGACCACAACCCACACTTACCAGATTTCAGAGCTCTCGCAATCGGCCCTCTTGATCATGCAAAACGGTTTACAACATACAATGTCAATAGTTTTAAGTTTTTCACGGTTTCACGGGATCAAGGATTGCAAACAAAGAATTCGGGTGTTTATGGCACATTTGGGACAAGGAGTTATGCGAGCAGCAGTGACGCCAACATGCAGCTCGGAGGCGTTCCTTACTATGGCAAGCTTCTTGATGTGGTGGAGCTTAATTATCAAGGTCGTTTCACCGTGACGCTGTTCAAGTGTTTGTGGGCAAATACCACTACTTCTCAGGGACTGACAACTGACGACCTAGGGATCACATCAGTCAATTTCTCACGACCGATTCATACTGGTATTTCTCAAGATGATGAGCCGTATATTCTAGCTTCAGAGGCACATAGGTTTTTATGTCGAGGACGAGAGGCATAGGGATTGGCACATGGTCATTCATTTAAAGCCAAAAGACCTTTACGACATGGGTGAAGGCGATAACATCGTCTACGAGAGTGAGCCATTTCAACCAGCTGATTTTGAAAACTACTTCCCTGAAGGCGATGACAATTTACCTCTACTGCGATGAGTTTTTTTAAGTCCACGTCATTTGAATTAAATTTTTTAAATTTAATAATACATCAATAACAATAATTTTTCTACAAAATTTCTGTAGGGATGGCGACGATGAGTGATCAAATTCAAATTATACTTTTGTCTTTACAAAAAATGCAAAAAAATTTTAAAATAAAATCTAAAAAAAAATTTAAAAAAAAAATTAAAATAATATTTGTAGCGGTTATTAAACCGCTACAAATAAAAAATTAACCGCTACAAATAGCACTATGAATATTAAACCGCTACAAAAATATAAATAACCGCTACTAATTAATAATCGCTACATTAACCACTACAAATAGTACGTGGATCCTTATAAATACCCTTACCACAACTCATTTCAAACACTTCTCAATTTCTTTTCACCTTACATTTCTTTCATTTTCTCTCATTTACAACTTCTTTCGTATGAGTAAAGGAGCTGAATAATACGATCAAATATAGTAGCAAGATTTTTGATTTTTTTTAGAATACTTCTTTCCTTTCTATAAAATTTATTCTAACCATTTTTTTTCTAGATATATCATAACTATATCTCATTTTCATCTATTTTTCATACACAATTACATTATATTAGATAACATAATAATTTCTTATTACCTACCTATCCTTAATAATATTATTAATATAAATTTTATACTAATCCAATTCAATTACATTTTTCCTTTTTATTTATTAATAAGTTAAAATATTGAATAATAAACTAATTGAAATAGATAAAATAATAACAAAATAAACTATTTAATTTAATATTGAAAAAATAGAAAAAAATAATTGTATATTTTTTAAAATTTTTTTAAATATTTGTAGCGGTTATTAAACCGCTACTAAATAACACGCCTTTTTACAACTCAATTTAAATTTTTTAGCGCCAATTTTGAATTTCATGAAATTAGTAGCGGTTTTCAAAACCGCTACTAATTTCATGAAATTCAAAATTAGTAGCGGTTTGTTAACCGCTACAAAATAAAAAAATGTTATTTTTTTTCGCCAACAAATTTTCAATTTTTTATATTTGTAGCGGTTTGTTAACCGCTACAAAATAAAAAATTCTTTTTTTTAGCTCTCAAAATTTCAATTTTTTATATTTGTAGCGGTTATATAACCGCTACAAATATCTCTGAAAAAAATTTTGTCCATGTGGGTGTTATAGCCGTTAAGTTAAACCGCTATAAAGGATGTAGCGGTTATTTTTTATTGAGTAGCGGTTTTATATAACCGCTACAAAACTGCTTGCAACGTACGATTTAGTAGCGGTTTGAGTAACCGCTACTAACCTTGTTTGTAGCGGTTAGAACTGCTACTACTACCCATTTTTAACCACTACTAAATCACGTTTTTTTTTTGTAGTGTGAATGGAATGTTATGCCTTTTGGTTTAAAAAATGCACCTTCTGAATTTCAAAAGGTCATGAATGAAATTTTCAATCATTACACTAAATTTATCATTATTTACATTGACGATGTTTTAGTGTTCTCCGAAAATATTGACCAACATTTCAAACATGTTAAGGTCTTTACAGAAGTTGCTAGGTATAATGGTCTAGCAGTTTCTAAAACTAAAATCAGTCTTTTCCAGAAAAAAAAATTCGGTTTTTTGGTCATCATATATACCAAGGAACTATTGTTCCAATTGATCGAGCAATTCAGTTTGCCGATAAATTTGTAGATCGAATCCTGAATAAAAATCAACTTCAAAGGTTCTTAGGTTGTTTGAATTATGTAGGTGATTTCATTCTAGACCTAAACAATATCATTAAGCCTCTTCATGAGCGTCTTAAGAAAAGTCCTCCTTCATGGACAGATGATTACACCAATATGGTTATCAAAATCAAATCACTTGTCAACAATCTTCCATGTTTGTATCTCCCAAATCTACAAGCATGTAAAATTGTAGAAACTAATGCCTCTGACATAGGTTATGGTGGCATTCTCAAACAAAAATTGATGGTAAAGAGCATTGCATTGCATTTACTTCAAAAATATTGGAATAGAGCTCAACAAAACTATTCCACAATCAAAAAATAATTTTTAGCAATCATTTTGTGCATAAATAAATTTCAAAGCGATTTGTTAAATCAAAAATTTTTAATAAGAGTTGATTGCAAAGCTGCAAAAGATGTTTTGCAAAAAAATGTTAAAAATCTAGCATCAAAACAGTTTTTTTCCCGATGGCAAGCAATTTTAAGTGTCTTTAATTTTGAAATTAAATTTATCAAAGGTAATTCAAATTCTCTCCCAGATTTTCTAACTAGAGAATTCTTGCAAGGGAAATAAGGTGACTAAATGAGTGATAAAGAGAAGAAAAAGAAAGGAAAGGGCAAAGCCCCACAAAGGGATGATTTAGAAAGGATCACAAAAGAAGAAATGAAGTAGCTCAAAGCTGCAATTGAATTATCAAAAGAGTCATTGACCCAAGGCTAATCGATCTACCAAAAAGGATCCTCTTCAAGGTCCAAAATTTCTGAACAGCTTGTTCAAAAAACTTCTGGAACCATAATGGATCCTTCACATTATGAATTCCCAATTGAAACACTTTTAGCCTTACAAGCTAATCAAAAATTGGCCAAATTGCTATCTAAAAGATGGGTCGATATTGCCGAAGAAGAAGATTCTAAGGCTCTTGCCCCATTCACTTTAAATCCTAAGGCTCTTGACTTAGCAATCAAAGCCAAATCAAAAGAAGTCACTAAGGCTGGTTTATCGTCAAAAGAATTAGCCTTATACTCTCTACCAACACAAACCACATTTGTGTTAAAATCAGAAAAGGTCTTAAACCTTTTCCATACAGAACCAAGTTTCTGTGACAAAAGAATTGTTGCTCTAGCAACCAAATTATTTCCAAAAGGGTTCTCTTTTGCCCCAAAATATTTATAAAAAAACTCAAAAATTTTATGAGCTTATTACAGAGTTTACAGAAATAAGACATTTTCTTGACCCTGATCATCCAAATGATAAAAATATCTATGGCTATTCAACATTTTCAATATGAAATTTTTTATCTCCTCAAGATTAGGGACAAGATTTAAATAAAAGGAAACAATTTTCCATAAAAAACGTGGATCCAGTTGGTTTCAATTATTGGGACTATCTGGATGCATGGTATTGTACCTTTTGGTACCAAAATCCAAAGTTTAGCCATACTTAAATATTCATGTTCACGTATGACACAAAGTACCAATTTCCATTATAGTTCAGTTAATGGTGGGATTATTTTGGTCATATCCAGGAAATTCTTCCTACCACAGCGAAAATTGGTTTTGACTATTTCAAAGTCGTGTCAATCTTAGTGAAGATCCCTTCCTAGCAAATCTTCACTATTTTTCAAAACTTGGTTTAGCCTGGGTATTCAAATGGAGCTTCAAATATGGAGTTTCCAAGTACCAAAAAATGTTCCCCATGTTTCAGAGAACTTCCTCAATCAAATGGTGGGCAAAGTTTTCAAACATAAAAAATGTGTCTTAAACAAATCTCAAGAAATGGTTCAGGGAAAATCCCAAATTCCTTATGGCAAGAAATCATGAATCCAGTGTTTTCCTCAACCAAAAGGCAAAAATTCAAGCTTGTTTGGCCTCAGCAACTGATAAAGAAGTTCTGACCAGACAACTCCATGAAATTCTTAGGCTTCTCCAAACCCAATCGACAAGCCTTAAGGTATCAGATTGGCCCAATCCTCGATGGGTTAGAAGCTGAAGACCCAACCTGATACTTTGGCCATGATTCGGATGGCGATATCATTAGCCTCGGCGAAGATTGATTTTCAAAGAAAATCCATCGGCACAAGAGTCCAAGACCTACTGACACAAATTTTCTGCTTTTAGTAGAGATTAGACGTAAAGTTTAGAAATCTTTACTTTCTGCAGACAAGATGATGTAATTTCTTTTACTTTATGTAAAAGCAAAAATAAAAGCACTTTTACCTGAGTAAAATATTTCTTACTCTGAGTTAAATTGATTTTACCCAATATAAAAGTAAAAGTAAAAGCACTTTTACCTGAGTAAAATGTTTCTTACTCTAAGTTAAAGTGATTTTACCTAAGGTAAAAGCAAAAGTAAAAACACTTTTACCTGAGTAAAATGTTTTTTACTTTGAATTAAAGTGATTTTACCCAAAGGGAAAAAATAAATTACCATGGATAGGAACTGATCTGAACGCCTATAAAATGGCAATTCATTTCAGTTGTTACTCACCGATCCTTAGAGCTTTCAGGATCAATTCTCTCTCCCCTCCTCTTTTAGGCTGATAAGCCTTGTATGTTTTCTTGCTTTCCTTTCATCTTTTGTAATCATTTTTGAATTTCAATAATATTGTGACAGTTTTTAATTTCTATTCTTTACTTTTCTTCTTTAAATTTCTGCATACCATTATGCATTTAATGAATTAACGATTCCGTGTCAGTCCTTACTTTTCAGGCTTTCTTTCTTCTCCCTTTCTCTTACATCCTTTCGAGGTCACTCCCCCAAAGGGCGTCCCTTACATGATATCAAAGGATATTTCTAATAATGCCAAATTCAAGGACACCATTTTGTCGTCCCTCATATTATATGAGGGATTCAGGGGCGCCATAATTAAATTAGGGACGCCAAAGGACGTCCCTCATTCTTTTTTAGGCGTCCTAAATAAAGTAGGACGTCCCTCGTTCTATTTTAATGAGATTTTATGATTCAAGAAAATGCCGGATGAGTGGAGGAATAGTACTTTGATTCCTATTTATAAGAATAAAGGGGATATTCAAAATTATGCAAACTATAGAGGAATTAAGCTTATGAGTCATACAATGAAATTATGGGAAAAGGTGATCGAACGCCGGTTGAGGTTGGAGACTGAAATTGCTGAAAACCAATTTGGATTCATGCCAGGAAGGTCTACAACATAAGCGTTTTATTTATTAAGGGGGTGTATGGAGAAGTATAGGAGCAAAGGAAAAGATTTGCATATGGTTTTCATCGATTTGGAAAAAGCATAGGACCGTGTGCCAAGAGATATACTATGGAAAGCCTTGGAAAAGAAGGGGGTGCGGTTTACATATATCAAAGCCATTCAGGACATGTATGAGGGGGTTACAACCAATGTTAGAACGCCTAGAGGTGTAACAAAAGACTTTCCTATAAGGATTGGCCTACATCAGGGATCAACTTTGAGCCCTTATTTGTTTAACCTAGTGGTAGATGTTCTAACTGAGCCTATAAAAGAGGAGATCCCTAAATGCATGCTTTTTGCGGATGATATAGTTCTGTTGGCTGAATCCATGGAGGAAATTAATTCTAAACTTGAGATATGGAGAGGGACTTTGGAAGTAAAGGGTTTTCATCTGAGTAGGAGCCAAACTGAATATATGCATTGTAAGTATGATAAGAGACAAGGTTGAAATGAAGTGGAAGTTAAATTGGGAGGGCAAGTCATTCCACAAGTGACAAAATTTTAGTATTTGGGATCAATTATACAACAAGATGGTGAAATTGATGGTGATGTCAATCACATAATTCAAGCTGGATGGTGTAAATGGAGAAAAGCTACTGGAGTTATTTGTGATCGAAAAGTACCTAATAAGGTAAAAGGGAAGTTCTACCATACTGCTATAAGACCAGCAATGCTTTATGGTAGTGAGTGTTGGGCTTTAAAGGGATTACATAAGCATAAAATGGGGGTGGCCGAGATGAGGATGTTGAGATGGATGTGTGGTCATACAAGAAAAAACAAGATTCGTAATAATCATATACGTGAATGAGTTGGAGTGGCCTTTATTGAAGGAAAAATGGTAGAAAGTCGTTTGAGGTGGTTTGGACATGTTCAACGAAGGCCGTTGAATGCACCGGTGAGGAGGGTGGATCAAACCGTATGGAGTCCTGTAAAATGAGGTCGCGGAAGGCCGAAGCGTACGCTTAATGAAGTCATAGAGAGAGACCTTTTGATTAATAATATACCAAAAAATATGGTTTTCGACAGAGCACAATGACATCGTGCGATCCATGTAGTCGACCCCACCTAGTGGGATAAAGGCTTTGTTGTTGTTGTTGTTGTCCCTCGTTCTATTTTAGGCGTCCCAAATATTTTTGGAACGTCTAAACCTTTTAGGAAATAACTTTAGGGGTTTCTAAATTAAATTCGAAATGTCAAAAACAATTTAAATCTAACTTCTCCGTCTTTTTTTATCAGTTTTACATTCATATTTCTCTTTTTCTTGATTTAAATGGAACCATTACCACCATAAGAAGAACCACTACCACTACGCCTTTTAACTCTTGTTTCTTCTTTTTTTATATTCTATTCTTACTCTTGCTTCTTCCTTTTTCTCTCTTTTTTTCTCCTCCAGATCTGTTCTGGTTTTCCTTCTATTTTATCTTCTAACTCGTGTTGTTATGGCTTGTAGATCAAGACTCTGAAAGAGGCTTTATGACCCACGTTCCTGCCGAGAAGACAAGCTTAATCTCTCCCTGCTGTCGCTCTTCTCTATTCACTATTACAAGAAAATGAACTTCAATAATAGAAGCAAATGAGTTTTTTGTAACTTATTCCTCTTATTGTTGTCATCTTTTGCCATGAGATTTAAGCTTTGGAGTTATTATTGTGTGGATTTTGGATTTGGAGTTCAGATATTAGATCTGTAATTTTATTGACGAAGATCTGTAATTTTTGTAATTCAATAATTGGGACATCTAAAGTGTTTTTTTTAAAAAAAATGTCTATATTACAAATCTGGACTTAAATTTTAATTGTTTTTTGCACCCCAAATTTAATTTAGGGATGCCTAAAGTTGTCTAGTTAACTTTTTCTTTTACACTTTAGACGTTTCCATTTAGACATCCCTATATGCATTAGGGACATCTAAAGTAATAAACAGATTTTTTTTTTAAGCAAGGACACCCTTTAGCGTCCCTAATATATATTAGGGACACTCTACATGTATAGGGACATCTAAATACTCTTTTTACTCTTACACTCATTTTTCTCTTTTTCTTGATTTAAATGGAAGACCCTTTCCATTACGACAACCACAAGAAGAACCACTACTACCACGCCTTTTAACTCTTACTTCTTCTTCTTTATATGTTTTTTTTACTCTTGCTTCTTCCTTTCTCTCTCTCTTTTTCACCTTCAGGTCTATTGTGCTTTCTTACCATTTTTTATTATTTTATCTTCTTTCTCTTTTTTCTTTGGGTTTCCCTTCTATTTTATTTTCTAACTCGTATTGTTATGGCTTGTAAATCGAGACTCTGAAACATGCTTCATGGCCACATTCCCATTGAGAAAACAAGGTTCATCTCTCCCTGTCTTTCTTCTCTATTCATTATTACGAGAAAATGAATTTCAATAATAGAAGGAAATAAGTTTTTTGCAACTGATTCCTCTTATTGTTATCATCTTCTGCCTATAAGATTTCAACTTTGGAGTTATTATTGTGTACATTTTGGATTTGGAGTTCAGATACTAGATCTGTAATTTTATTGACGATGATCTATAATTTCTGATTTTAAAACTGTTTAATCTAGATCTGTAATATAAATGATTTTTTTTTAAAAACACTTTAGACATCCCCATTTAAAATTGGGGAAGTCTAAAGACCCACTTTAGACGTCCCTTTATAAAATAGGGATGTCTAAAGTTCAGACTTTAGGCGTCCTTGTATTTACGGAAGTTATTGTCGTTTTTTACTACGTCGCTCACATAGACGTCCCCCTGTTTTCAGACATTAAAAGGCCTAACAAAGGGACGTTAAAAGTGTTTTTTGTAGTAATGAGATATTCAGTACCATCTAAAATTATTTTGTTATTCATATCAGTGACAATCCTATTAGCAACAGGAGTTGCAAAATTATGAATTTACTCACACATAAGACTTTTGAAACTAACACAAAACACAGTGCCATGCTCATGCTTTAATCTCATATAAAGTATGCAATTACAAATACGAATCACCAGCATCTCCCTGTGGGCAAAGAAAACTAGCATATAATGTATTTGTCTTAAATTGATGAAACTAAAATGTAGTTATATTTTCTAATGCATGTGGGCTGCTTAGAAAATACAATGGCATTTTATTTCATCCTAACTAAATGTGCAATCATAAATATCCACCTATGGGCAAAGATAAGTTATAATTTCACATCTAATTACAACCGATATTCCATAATTCTATATGTGATTAGAACGTACATGCTGCAGAAATAAGATGCTGTGGCTACTCCCTAGGAAAAAAGGGCATGCTAATCACGAATATCATGTGCATTAAAAACATAAATATGCACCAAAGCCTAATGAGAATTTTATTTTAAACCAATCAGTCTAATCAGCAATTGTAATTAGGCAATTGACATTCTCTCACTGCTTAAAATAATTTTAATAGAATATCCATAAAAAATCCAACAATTATATAAATGTCCAAAATCAATAATACAAACATTTAGACAATAATTCTCAAAAGAATAAATTTCAAGCAATAGCACATGCCAAGAAACAAATCAGAATAATTGCTCAAGAAATAATATTTATTTAGTTCTAATAACATCTAAGAAAATAAAGTAAACAACTTAAACAATAAAAGTCCAGAAATAGAATAAGTAAAAACAAATCATTGGCCCAGAGGATAAAACCCATATAATTATTGTTTAGTAGTTGAAATAAAACCCAGGCCTGAAACAATAAAAGTAATTCATACAATTTTAGGAAATTCTTAAGGCCCATATGCTTTAATTAAAAAAATTGAAGGCAGGCATAAAAGCCCAGTAAAACGTGCGGCCCATGGATTTAATCATTTAAGACAGAAAATTTTAAAAATATCGCGTAGCCCAAAAATGACACGGCCCAGAGAAAAGTTAATAAAAAAATGCAAATAACAGAGATCCATCTGTCAGGCCCAAAACCGTAAGCCCAGTTCGTGTGAAAGTTAATGAAACGCAGTGTTTCAACCACACAAAAAATGACGCCGTTTTGAGCGCCCTCCTTACCACCTGGAGCCCTACAACGGACCCCTTTCAACTGCTCCTGACCCGGATTTGGGCCACCGCACCTGCAGATTGAGGTCGCCTTTTCTGGCGACTCTCTCTCCTAAAAAAACTCCGATTTTGCCAGCTGATATCATCAAAAATTTTCCCAGAACAAACTCGCAAGATTATTAACAGATGCATCAAAGATTCAAAGCTAAAAAAGATATACAGATTCAAAACAAAAAATTAATGATGCGACGGCGGCGATTCAAGAAGGCGAGAAGGCGAGAAGACGAACCATATAATCAAGAATAAAAACATGCATTCATAGAATCTTAAAATCCTCTCTCAGAACAATTACAGATTAGGAAGAGTCAGAGCATCCCAAAGAACACTGAAGATATGCATCGGATTTTTTAGAAAAAATATCACAGCTTATAATTGCTTTCAAATAGTCATGTTATTTTTCTAAAATAAGAAAGGAACAATAACATCCATAAGAAAGGCAGAGGAGAATCACCAAGGTTTTGATATCACATGTTGTTGGAATAAAAACAAAAATAACTCCACATATCAATGGTTTGGAAGTTGCCGTCACTCATTAAGGAATCCTTAAGAAGCAAGTCAGTATTCGACGTGCTGCTCTAAGAGCCAGCCAAAGCTATTTATAGCCTCCCATTAAGGCTTGTAACAGTTTTACTGGCTAGACAGGTGACCTTAAACCAAACCTCTATCCAGATCACTTGTGGATATAATCGAAAGATATTTTATCTAAAGTATACTAAACTGACAATATTTAAAATAATTTGATAATATTTAGAATAACTTTATAATATTTGAAATATTCATTTGATCAAAATAATCAACTAGTATATCCTTAATATAATCAAAAAATAAATAAATAAATCTAGATATAATCTGAATAAATAAAGAGATAAAATATTATCATTTTAATAAAATATCTAATAGAGAATTCAAATAATGTATATGAATAAAATCTAGCTAAAACAAAAACAAATATAACTATTGTTAAGACTAAAGGTGATTCTAGATCTTAATTTATAACTTGGATTATTATAGTTTTGATGACCTCTTAGTATCTATTTTATCCCTTTAATTACATTTAAAAGTTATATTTGCTAGTATAGGATTCTTATTTATAAGAGTGTCTTTTGATTTACTAAAAGGCATTTCAATTATGTAAATTCTTAATGTCTTAGGTGATTACTTAATTAAACTAAATTAAATACTGACCTAATATAACTATGTAGGTCTTGTAAGTATATTTCTATTCTAATAGCCAATTAAATTCTTCATTGTTTGAATACTCAATCCTATATAATTTAATTGAAGGTCCAGTCTGAATTTACTATGTTTAAACTCCTTTAGAAGCCTAAAATAGTCACAATCAGTTTTTTCTTATTTTAGAATAATTAGGCACACAATTAAATTAATAAATATAATATTAAAGCAATCAATGATAAAAAAAATATCATCCACTAATCCATAATCAAACTAAACAATCTAAAATGAAGATTTAACTATATAAATTAAATATTTTCATAAGAAAAATAAAAGTTAATGCCGAATTTTTATTCGTACTATATATTTTCTACATCTCTAAACCTTAATCTCCCTCCATTTAAACTCCAAGCTCTTGCGTTGCCATTATCAACCAAGAAAATAGAACACCGCTTGTACGTTCTGCCCATGCGCATATGTATATAGACATCTCTATATAGTTGAATGAATCATCGTAAGCTGTGCGTCTTTGATGGAAATATTCTTTTGCTTATTTTTCTCATCTTAATATAAGATACTTACTTACTTACTTACACAAACACACAAAAGACATTGCTTGTGCTGCTTCCTTCTTTATTCGATTTCTTTTTTTCTTTTACATATATGTATATATTACTCCCTTCGGTCCTAATTATAAGATAAAATTGATTTTTTTTGGAGAAATTAAAAAAGCTAATTAAATTACTTTGGAGTATTTATATTTTTATTTTTTTCTTCAAACTGATTAGTTTAACTAATAAATTAATATATAATTAAAGGATACATAACATATGATATGATTAAATAATTTATTTAGCTTACTTAATCTTTCTAAAAAAAGTCAACTTTGTCTTATATTTAGTAACAAAGTTCGTATATTCCTTCTATTCCTCATGTGCCAATCTCTTGAAATCCTCCTCTGCAGATTACCTTCTTCGTATAACACACACACACACACACATATGTGTTTGTTATATTTGTTTGTTGATTTGCTCCCTTTTCTTCTATATTTTCTTATTTGATATTTTCTCTACCCCTAAATCTTATACCTCTTACAAAATAAAATAGGATATGAGTAGATTTTAACTTGTATCAAAATCTCTTTTTATACAATAATTAATTAAAGGACAAAATATATATATAAAAGATAATTAAATAGGTATATAATATTTATAAATTTAATCAAATATATACCAAAATCTATCCTTATTGAATTAGAAAATATATAATTATCAGAAAACATCCATATAAGATTAGCATTGTAGCGTGGAGCTATCAAGCAATACTAAAAACTTTATCTTATATGAAATCCTACAATAGCACATTAATAAAATTAAACACAATAAAACAGAATGAGCGTGTTTATTCATTACACGTTTTCCGAATAATCGAAAAATACACTTAAATTAAGAAACGAAACATCATTTGCCGATAGCATTAAGTCCACTCTACGTATCGAGATTTTTCTTCATTTCCTTGGACAAAACGTACAAGGCTTATGATGGATTCGTAAGTGCTCACTCAACGCTAAGATCATGCACTACAATAGGGCTCCTCACTTGGACTTTTCCATCATCCCAAATCAAAGAAGCAGAGACTATCGGCACATTTATTGTTCCCTCAACTGTAACTGTAAACGACTTGTTTTCACCGACAGAAGAGAACGACAGAACATTTGGCGTCACTTGAATAGTTAACAGAGATGAAGGAACTATCACTTTAGCCTTATATACAGACTTAGCTGCTCCAACATTTGTCACAGTTCTATGAAACATAGTGATAAAAGGTTTTGACGTGGTTGTCTTCAAAGCCAAAGATGGGAGATTGAGATCCCTCGCTTTTTCCTTCTTAGTTTTTTTGCAGTCGAAGTTATCATTTGTAATGTGCCGCAGTATTTTTGTAGGATAGCCTTGTCCACACAAGAACCCCACATAATCAGCTTCATTGATATCATATACCAAACCAGGAGTGACTGCCTTAACAGGGTTGATTTGTCCAGCTCCATATGCAAATTCAGCTTCTGGGTTGAGCTCAGGACTCATTGGAGCAGCTACGAAAAAAATAGTGTTCATGGGTAATAAGCGTGGAGTAACCGCAGGAAAAGAAAAACCATGGCATTAATTTACTAATCTACTTAAAGTCAAAGTTGATAGAATAGTGAAAACTAATATAGAGTTGGTCTAGCAGTGTAGGCCGGGCTCCGCTAGATCCCTCTAGGTCTCTAATTTGAATTCTAGAGAAGACACTTAATTATATTGGGAGGGGTAGTTACGAACCTAAAAGCAGATACTAGATAATACTATTAAAAAAAAAGTTGATAGAATAGTGAATTAATATTCCCTTTAATTCTAAATATAAAACTCAGTTGACATTCTTTTTAAGAGACTAAGAAAACTAAATAAGTAACTTAAAAGTTTGATAAATTAGTTTAGAGAAAAAAATAAAATATTTTAAAGGAATTTAATTAGTTTCATTAATGTCTCCAAAAAGTCAACTAAATCTTATATTTAGGACTTAAAATAGTATAATAATTACCGGTGGTCATTAGGGCAGACTTGATTGCTGCTGGCGACCACTTGGGGTGAAACGATTTAACGTAGGCAGCAGCAGCAGAAGCATGAGGGCAAGCCATGGAAGTTCCTGATATTATATTGAAGTTTGATTCCCTCTTGTCTCCTTTCTCCTCTGAAACAGAGGACTTGGGAGGCCAAGCCGCTAAGATGTCTACTCCCGGGGCTGCTATATCAGGCTGCAAGAACAACAACAGCAACAAAATATAATGTTTCATTACTCTTAATTATAGTACTCCCTCCGGTTCTTAATATAGGATATATTTGCTGAGTTGATAATGGTCCTAACTATAAGACATATGTTTCATATTTATCAATCTTTGTTCTAATTTACCTCTATTGATGCTCCTTCAATAATAATCATAGAGGAGAGCGAAGAAAGAAATTAAGGAAGATGACTTAAGTATTTTAAAATATACATGTTATATTAATTATGTTAATTAACTTCATTAATTTAACCAAATTAGGTAAATATGTATTATATTAAGGACTGAACAAGGAGTCTTGTTTATAAGTAGTTGTGAGCCTAGCTACCTTGAGAATGTCAGGAGTAATTGGATTTGGACCCCTTGATGAGAAGGAAGCTACGTATGGGGACAAATGATCTTTGCCTTCATTACTCCTAAATATAGTGGCAGTCGGGTTTCTGGAAAATTTGGCACAAGATAGAACAAAAAAAGATTGATTAAATTAATTAGAAATAACGATATGATGAAGCCAGAAAATTTCATATGGAGATATGTTGTTTGTTATTGGGTGAACGTATATATATACACCTTGTTGAACGTAAGTAAGAGCGAATATATTTGCCATCTTTGAGGGTAAGCAAAGTGAAAGGAAGAGGATACACATGAGCCACATCTTTTGAGGAAATGAATGGAACGATGAGACCAACAGCCCCAGCTTTTTGTGCTGCATTATGTCTCGGAACAGAATCACACACAAGGATCTTCCCCTTCACCAACGCCTTATTTAAAGAGTTTTCACCGCATAAACTGTCCAAAATAAATAATAATTATCAGAATACACATACTTGGGATATGATTATCTATAAATTTTTTAAAACAAAAACACCAGTAATACCTTGATATGGAACTGTTAAATCCACCAGCGATATTGGGTGCATCTCCAGAGTAAATCAAGGGGTACTTTATATCATGAAGATCAAATGTGTTCACCGAAACTCCCTACATATATATATATATATATATATATATATATGATACAAAGCTGAGTGTGTGTGTGTATGAATGTTTATCAACCATTGCCATAGATTTCTAAGTACTGCCTCCGGGTCTGAGTATAGGAACTAGACAATGTACATAATTAAAAAAGGTATTCTTAGCAAACCAATATATACTTGTTATAAATAATTAACTTAAGGAACTTCTTTAATATTCAAAAATTAGTTATCCAGCTCTTATATTAAAGACAAAGAGAAAGTTATAATCTAAGTAATACCTCAATAACCCTTTCATTCCCCAACTGAACCTTAGTGTAAAACTTTCTGTCCATGGTGGAAGCAGCCACTGCAAGCGACCAAGGAGCAAACATAGTCATTGTGAACAACTGAGGACCCAAGTTGTTAGCAGCAACCGAGGTTAGAATGCCTTTCTTCATAGCATGGAAGGCCCCTATTGCATATATATCCTGAAAATAGTGAGGGAATATGACTTGGGTAGGACCGAGTGATATGGAAATGACATCGACGCCATCGGCGATTGCTTCGTCTAGTGCTTTGAGAACATCGGCGTCGAAACAACCTGAAGCCCAACAGGGTTTGTACACAGCGATACGAGCTGATGGGACTCCTCCTCTTGCTGTGCCCAAGCCTAGGCCAAACAGACTCACTGAGTTAACCCAGTTCCCTGCAACTGTGGATGCACAGTGAGTGCCGTGGCCATGTGTATCCCTTGGTGATATAATATCGTCTTTGCCGGGAGTCCCATGGCCTATAAAGTATTTTGCTCCTACTATCTTGCTGCATATATATAAAACCTCAAAGCATCATTTGCACAGTCCAGGCATTTGATTTTTCTTTGCTGACATAAGTCATGATTAATTGATAATAAAAAGTTAAAAGTTAAATTGACAAGTTAATAAATATTCTTATAATTTAGAAAATAAAACAAAATAATTATGAAATATAAAATGAACCATACTTTCATTAAATTCTTTATATCCATTATCTCAAGTTCTCCAATCACACATGATCATATGTCTTATTTTTTTCATATGCATTTATAGTTAAAAGATAATAATTCAAAAAGAGGACATATGATAATATGTGATTGGAAAATGAAACTGATATAATGAACTTGACTTATAAAGTGTATGCTTGTTTTATAGTATACCCATATAATTATCAATTTCCTAATACTTATTAGAAACATGATTTAAATTTTAAGTATATAACAATAATCTGATAATGTAGTTCAATTGGTTGAATCATTAGTTTTCAGTTTTGGCCGGTTCTTGGCTAATTTCAAATTCCTTGATGTCGCCTTCATTTTGGACCAGACTCTTGGCACAATGAAAATTGGAAAATTTTCATTTAAAGACCAATGTAACAATTTAACTTCAATCACCTAAAAACACTGAAATTTCAGTAAAGGACCACCAGGGAACACAAATGAAATTGCGTTTTAAAAGTAAATGACCAAAATGCTTTTTTTTTTTTTTTTTCATTTTTTAGAAAACGAATCTCTACTGGAGCTCTGCCCGCTGCCCGCTGCCCGCTAGAGTCTGTCGTCGGCCATCGATCAATTTCTAATCATTGGGGAATAATTCCCTTGGATGGCCAAGGGGTTTAAACCCATGACCCCTTAGCATACCAAAAGGATAATGGCCACTAAGCCATCCAATCCTTTTAGTCATATAGTGCAAAAAATGAAAAAAGGGCATTTTCATAATTTACCCTTAAAATATAATTTCATTTCGCCTTTAGTACTTCACCATAATTTTAGAAGTTTTTGCGGTGATTTGAAGTTAAATGGCTACAGTACTTTTTGAAAGAAATTTTCTCAAAAGAATTTAGTCATACTCCATCATGTCCTTATTAATTAGTTATTATATAATGACTCAAAGGGAGGTTTATAAAATAATATATTTTGTCTATAAAGTACTAACTTTTGTCACTTAGTATTCCCAATAAATTATCAAATTTCTTAACTAATTAGCCAAACTCCTCTCACTAATAGTTTTCAGTTCACGAAGGGTAATTATTATATTTTACAAGAAATAACCAACTTCATTAACTTAGCTAATGTTATTATTAAGAACTCATAATAATAAGTCAGGGAGGAAGCATCTACTTATTGCAAGTGAAGTTTTGGCAAGAGCCCTTCCATTTTGGGGGTGGTGGACCGAAACCTTGACCCTTAAAGCTGTCAGACTCCGGCCAAATTCCGAAATCGACAACTCCAACGACGATGTCACTCTCCAAACTTGATCTTTTCACTTGCTGTGGCATCCCTATGAAGTCCCACGACCTCGTTGTTAGGGGCTTGTGCCTTTTGCTCTCAAACACAGATATTACTCCATCCATTCCTGACAAAATTTGGCTTCATCACTCTCTCTTCTATTTCTCTGACTTGTTTATATATAGACGAAGGGAAAGAAAAACAAGTTCTGCCTCCCGTCCTCAATATAAGATCCACAATTTATAAAGTGGATCTTATATTGAGGATGGGAGGTAATATATGTAAACTGTACCTTCCATTCTTTTGGCTTCCTCTTCGGTTAGCCTCACCGCAAATCCATTGAAACTCTTCTTGTAGCTGTGGACCAAATCTTCTGCTGCAAAGTTTCTGATGCAGAAAGATATCCATTTCGGAGACTTAGTCTCTTAATCAAACATGCGAAGAAAATAAGTGGAATCGAATAACACTCTAATTAATTAGAGAGTCAATATATAGCTATAATTACATGATTTGGATATAGAAGTAGTAATTAAGAACCTGCCAAGGACTCCTTGAACCATACTGGTATGGTGCAATTCTGTGATTTCCATTCCCTTGGGGAGATCCCCCAGGTACACGATGTAGGTCTATCCAAAATGTCATTAAAAAAATTAAATGATATATTAATAAAGAAAATAAAAGTGAGAAGCAGTGAAGTTACTTCAATTCAATCACACGCATCGAGCTATAAAAATTATTAAGTACGATAGAGAGATATTATTTTACCTTTCGATCATCGCAGTGTGTCTGAATAATAAGAATACTGAAAAAGAGAGATAAGAGAAGATGCATAGGGGAGTTTCGAGGAAACATGTTTATATTTGCCGATTAAATGAAATAATACATCTTTTGGTTTTGATGTGTTTGAAGCAAAGACCTGGCCAATGGTAATTTTATAGGAAAAGAATTCATGATCGTGTCCCAATTTCTATCACACGTGACTCACATTTATTGTAGAAAGTCAAAATTTGCTTTTCATAACACGGGTTCTGAATTTGGAGTGGGAAATATGGTTCAACCCGCTAACCCACGGGTTGGGGCAATCCCAACCCCACAAAAATGTGGGCCGTATAGGCCCACACCGTATGGCCCGTGAGCTGGCTAGCACAATTTTTTTTTTTTTACATATAATGATTTCACAAAATTTATAAGTTGTCCACTTCCATTTTAGTACCTCTCAATTTAAAGAGAAAAAATCTTAGCTTTCTCTCTTCTTCTTAAAACAAAATTATTATATTTTGACTACTTGAGGATGATTTTATTTTATTTTTTTGTTTATAAACTTTGACAGATTTGATAACTTTATCTCTTAAATTGTTGATTATGTTTTTAAATTTTTATAAGAGGAATGATTGATGCTATGAAGATATATTTAATGATTTATATATATGTGTCTCATACGTTGAGCCATCTTTAAAAAACAAGAAATTATTTTTTGTTTTAAATGTCGGCCCGCAATCCATACACTGTGAGTTAGGGTTGGTATTTTGCAAGCCTTATATATCCCACATCGCTTGACCACCAGATTGGTGTGGGGCAGCTCACAACCCATGGGTTTACCCACATTCTCAACTCTAGTCCTGATCTATGGTATATCTGTCTATCTTTTTTTTTTAAAGTGTGATCTGACATGATTTCACTAAAGTGTACAGAGTATAACTTTTTCTCTTTATTTATATTAGTGGTATTGATTTTTTTCTTCAAAAGAATTGGTATTCCTTTTTAGAGTTCCGTGACTTGCATCGAGATACTTTTTGATTTGTTAAAAGTATTTTAAATGTATTTACCAATTCCATCAAACTTTTTTTTTTGCCCAAATTCCATCAAACTTTTTAAGACCCAATTTCTCTGATACTTCCAAATAAATAGTAAAACAAAATATCCACATATGGATTCGTTAGGTGTGAACTCAACTCACTTGAAGCAGAGAAGGGGCCAAAACAAAAAAACTAGCTCGAAGCAAAAATCAAATTAATTTAGCATAGCTAAAAATTGAACCAGAGCTAGATTTATCCTCATAATAATTAGTGCTTTCATGAAGAGGCCAACACTAGCTACAAAGAGAGGATTACTCACAAAGGGTTCTAATTAGCGGCAGGTTTTGACTGACAAAGAGGTCGACTAGTGAAGCTTACATGGAGTGTAGCTTTTATTATAAATCATAATTATAATTCATGTAGTTTGTTTTAACGGCTATGCTATAATTTTTAGAATATACTTTTCTAATCCTCGGCAACAGCCCCAAAATTTGATTGCCTTGTCGTCTAAGTTTTCAAATTAGTTTCTAAATCTTCCCTATATAATATATGGTCGACTTAGGTCATTTATCAAAATATGAAGTCACTAATAATGGTCATAACTTAATTTTTATTGTGCAAGATGTAGGAAAGTAGTTGGGAGAAAATTTAATTTTTATAAAAGTGAAAAGAGCGAGAATAAGAAAATAGATAGTAGAGATTTATTACCAATATGATGACAACGCCTCTAAGGATCAGACTAATGGCTATCATCGTCCAAAAAGATACATGTAGTATATAAAATTGATGTTAAGTCAAAATAAAAACCCTAAACAACCATCTAGGTCGCAATTAATTAACCAGTAATTAAACCTAAAATTCTAGCATATAACACCCTTTTAATTAATTGTTGTAACCATCTAGCATGTGAATATTATTCTTAATTATAATTTGCTCATCTAACAAGGTTATTCAAACGTCTAATCCTAACTGTAAGTTAAATATATTTACATTCATGTATTAAACGAGAGGATTACAACACATATATATACACAAAACAAAGACAGAGCGAGTGTGATTAATGGAAGCAATTCAAGGAGTGGTTGAAGGAATAGTCAATGAATTCCACCACCAAATTACTTCTTCAACAATCTCATGTCACCGTATTAATCTATATTCACAATGACTTCTAACAGTCCCCCGTGTTCCATGTAAGGCTTTTGTCAGAAGATCTACCAATTAGTCATTGGATCGTATGTGCCCTGTAAATACAATATTTTCTTTGATCTTATCACGAATAAAATGACAGTCAATCTAAATATGTTTTGTTCGTTCATGAAATATAGAGTTCGATGCTTTATGAAGTACTGCTTTATTGTCACACTATAGTTTTGTAGGCAATGTCGTGGTGATGCCAATTTCCTTCAAGAGTTGAAATACCCATACAATTTCTTGTACTGATGTGACATGGCTTTGTATTCCGCTTCTGCACTTGATTTTGACACAACTTCTTGCTTCTTACTTCTCCAAGATATCAAATTTCCACTAACAAACACACAGTAACCCATAGTGGATTGTCTTATGGCCTTAAATCTTATATGATCCGCATTGCAAAAACACTTGATTTTAGTATGCCCATAATCTGTATAAAGAATACCAAGACCTGGAGAACCTTTCAAATAATGCAAGATATGTTCTAAAGCTTCCCATTGTGCCACTGTTTATGATGCCATAAAGTGGCTGAGCCTACTGACTGAGAAGGTTATATCAGGACGAGTTACTGTTAAATAATTCAGCTTCCCAATGAGTTTTTATATCTCTCAGGAAATGGAAACGGCTTCAATTTCTCTGGATTAATTTTTTTCTTCAAATCATCAGGAAGTTCAGCAAACATACTAGTATCAAGATCTAGGAAGGGATTCAAAATCATGGGATTGCTGCTTGGCATAGCTCTAAGCTTTCCAGTCTCCTTTAAGAGATCAATAACATACTTCCTTTGAGTCAAAAGATACCTTTCTTTCTTCTCAAAACTTCAATACCAAGAAAGTAACTTAATGACCCCAAATCTTTTGTCTGAAAATGAGAAATCAGGAAGACTTTAAGTTTTGAGATTCCATAAATGTTACTTCCTGTAACCACAATGTCATCAACATATACTACTAGAAGAATCATGCTTGCATCAGATTGCTGGTAGAACACAGAGTGATCACACTTGCTTTGACTTAGTCCAAACTTCTTAACTACATCACAGAATCTATCAAACCAGGCACAAGGGCTTTGCTTTAGACTATACAATGACTTCCGGAGGTAGCACACTTTCCTATTCTCCCCCTGAGCAACGAACCCAGGTGGTTGCTCCATATAAAATTCGTCAAGGAGGTCACCATTCAAAAAAAGCATTCTTAACATCTAACTGATGCAAATCCTAATGATCTGTGGTAACCAAAGAGATAAGAAGATGAACAAAGGTGAGCTTAGTCACAAGAGAGAAAGTCTCAGAATAATCAATACCATAGGTTTGTACATATACCCTTTGGCAACGAGTCGAGCTTTTAATCGTTCCAAGGAACCATCAGCTTTAGTTTTAACAACAAACACCCATTTACAACCAATGG
Source organism: Inga leiocalycina (assembly GCA_963242795.1). NCBI lineage: Eukaryota > Viridiplantae > Streptophyta > Magnoliopsida > Fabales > Fabaceae > Inga > Inga leiocalycina. The sequence goes on from OY725325.1 coordinate 15,725,716, forward strand.
CCTTCTTTCCAAGCGGGAGATCAACAAGAGTCCAGATACCGACCTTGTCAAGGGCAAAAATTTCATCTTCTATTGTGGCAAGCCAACTAGGGTGAGTTAGGGCTTGGTGAAGGGTAGTAGGGGTGGTGATGGAACCAATTGTGTCAACAAGGGAGAAGGAAACAGGGGACCAAGTCTAGTAAGATATAAAAGATGAGATAGGATAGGTACAGACAACATATCTTTTGGGGGGACAATAAGGACAAGTACCTTTTTGGAGGACAATAGGTAGGTCATCAGAGGTAGCAACAAGAGAATCTGGAACAAGTGGTTCAGTGACAGTAAGGGAGGATTGGCGAAAATAGAAGCACGAGCAAGGGAGGCTTTAACGGAATCAATTGGCGAAGCAGGAACTAGTAAAGGTGAAACAATGGCAACATCAGCATCATTGATGATATCAGGGTCTGGAATAGCAGCCTGTACTAGTGAGAGAGGGACAGGATAAACTAGGATATCATCAGGTTCATCCATGACAAAGGGAGACTCAGAGATGGTCGAATCCTTGAAGAAAGGAGAGGACTCATGAAAAATAACATCAGTGGACACAAGATAATGACAGAGATCAGGAGAGTAACATCGATAACCTTTCTAAACTTGAGAATAGCCAAGAAAAGCACATCTTAAAAACTTGGGATCAAGTTTACTAACACTAGGACGAACATCTCGAACAAAACAAACACAAGCAAAGAGTTTAGGATCAACAAGGAACAACTTCATGGTGGGAAACAGAATAGAATACAGAATATCCCCACCAAGAATAGCCGAAGGCATGTGATTGATAAGAAAACAGGCAGTAGACACGTCATTGACCCAAAAACTCTTAGGGACAGAGGAATGAAACATGAGAGCTCATACGTTTCTAAGAGATGTCGATTCTTTCTCTCAACAACACTGTTTTGAGCAGGGGTATCAACACAAGAGGATTGGTGAAGAATACCATGACTTTGCATGTAATCGGTGAATAGGGTGGAAAAATATTCTTTTGCATTATCACTGTGTAATATTTTCACAGAAGTATTAAACTAGTTTTGAATTTCAGCATAGAAATTATGAAAGTGAGTAAATAAGTTAGAACGATGTTTCATTAAGTAAAGCCAAATGGTTCGGGAAAAATCATCAACAAAAGTGACAAAGTAACGATAACCAGTCTGAGACAAAACTAACAAGGACCTCAAACATAAGAATGTACTAATTCAAAGGGGGACGCAACCTATTTATTGACACGAGGTGCCAAATGAACATGATGGTGCTTGGCAAACTGACATGACTCACAATCTAAAATAGACACAAATGAGAATTGAGGATACAATTTTTGGAAAGATGAAAAAGAGATATGACCTAGACGACATTGAACTTCTAATAGAGACAATCCACAAGAACAAGCAACAGAATGTGGCACTTGATCATCAAGGATGTAATGCCCACCATATTCATAGCCTCTACCAATAATCTGGTTGGTCGATAAATCCTGAATTAAACAATAGTCAGGAAATAGTGGGATAAAGTAGTTTAAGTGACGAGTCAGTTTACTCGGGGACAAGAGATTAAAGGTGAGATCGGGAACATTAAGAACATGAGATAGTGAAAGGGATGCAGTTGGGTTAACAACGCCGGAGCCAAGAACACGAACAAGGGAATCATTGGCGATGAATATGGAGGACGGGTTGGCATAGGGGGTATATGATGAAAACAACTGATGATTACCTGTCATGTGGTCGGTGACACCAGAATCAATGACCCACTTGGTTGAGGTAGTAGTAAGACTATAAGACTAAGAACCTGTAGCTAGGGCCCCTGCAGATGAAGATTTAGAATCAGATGAACTAGGAGTCTAGGCAATATGAGCAAGACCATGTTGTTGATCATGCTACTGTTTATATTGCAATTTTCGACAATTTTTCTTAATATGACCAGGTTCCTTGTAATAATTGTAGATAATACCGCCTGAATTCAATGTTGGAGAAATTTTTCTGTATCCATAATTCCTATGTTCAAAAGGGTCGTGCCCAGCTAGAGCACTTACATTTGGATCAACAGAAGGATGAATCAAACTGTCAGCGCGAAGAACCCATAAGAAGACATCCTCAAGAGAGGGAAGTTCCTGACTAGATAAAATTTGGGAACGAATAGTCTCATAAGAAGGATCAAGAGCTTCAAGGAAACTGATAATAGCTTGAAGTTCTATATTCTTGATACAAGTCGGAAGGTCTGCTTGCGGAGACATGAGTACTTTCATTTCCTCATACATCCACTTGAATCCAAGAATAAGTCTTTTAGTGGACAACCCTGCTATTGAGAACGATAAAATTATTTGCATACTTCATGCACCTAAGAAATGTTCCCTTTACTAGAGAACATAAATTCAAGATAATTCATAATTTCTTTAACAACATTGCAATGACTAACAGAAGATAGAATTCTTTGTTCAATAGAATTTCAAATTTGAAACAAAAGTCGAGCATCTACTCTAGTCCAAGCCAATATTTTTGTTTTATCATCAAAAGGAGGATCCTTAGTTAAATGGTTCTCCATTTCAATGCCTAATATACATCCTTAGTTAAATGGTTCACCAATAACTGTAGTTGGTCCAATTCAACTGGGAAGCAGTGATCTTAGCAGACATAGGTAACATATCAGAGAATTTCAAATCAGCCATGTAGAATACAAAACAGAAGCCACAAAATGAGTACTAGAAATGACACCTCACTCAATCAAGCCACAAAATTCCAAGTCACAAAAGTCCAAATGCATATAATCATAAAGTGGAACACTTGAGGATTGTCACAACGTCACCAAAAAATGTGACAGAAGAACTCAAAATGTCACAATAACGTAAATACAGAGAGATACCCAAAAAATCCAAGTGTGGAATTGAATCTTACAGCCATCGAGAATGGATTGAGCTTGCAAAGTCGATCAGGAAACACCCAAAATGTGTTGGAAATGGTCACCGGAAGGCCAGCCATGTGCCGGCACGTGCTCTAGACGGTGGACACAGGGGAGGCGCGAGTGTCATCACGCGCAACCAGATGAGGATGCCGTCTTGGGGTTGAGCCGACCTGAGGCCCAGAAGCAGAAGGTTGTGGTGCATGTTTCAAGGACCCGAAGAAGGAGATATGAAGTTGCACAAAGCTTGGCTGGAAAAATGAAAGTGAAATCTCTTTGGCCTGAAACAATGGAGGTAATGAACAAATACTGAAGTTACAGATGTGGCTCTGGTACCATGTATGTTAAATACACTTGAAACTATATTTACATTCATGTATTAAACAAGAGGATTACAAGACATATATATACACAAAACAGAGACAGAGCGAGCGTGATTAATGGAAGCAATTCAAGGAGTGGTTGGATGAATAGTCAACGAATTCCACTACTGAATTGCTTCTTCAACAATATCATGCCACCGTATTAATCTATATTCACAGTGACTTCTAACACTAACAATAGACAAATGACATATTAATAATACAACCATTCATGCAATTAAATTAACACCCTAATAAAATCACAAAAAAGATTATATAAAGAAAAATATATAAATTTAAAATTTAAATTGTAAATACTTATAAAATTCATAATAGGCCACACAATAATCTCAACCGAAATTATGAGTCCAAATTTCATAGTATAGAAAAATCAAAAAAATTGGAAAAGACCTACTCCTAATATAACTTTAACTTAAATTGTAAAGAACAAAGAGTAGTTAGCTGCTCATGTAGCTAGATGACACCATATTAATAACAAAGAAAGCTAAACGAAAATATGAGAAGAAAAGATGTGCATAGCGTCCAGATCAAGAAAAACTTTAAAATTCATCAACTCTTTCATAAAATTTAATAAATTTTCAATTTTACCCCTATTGAATATACATTATACCTCATGGGAATTAATAAAGTCAATATAGTAATAACTGAAGGATAGAATTATACATTCATATGAAATAAATCTCCCTTTGTTCAATAAATATGGCTATAAATTTTCTTCTTTCTTTACCCTATAAACATGACCATAGGAGCATATGAATATGATGAGGATATGCGTAAACAACACATATTTTCTCACATTTATATTGTAAAAGTTTAAAAAAATATTGTATGGTACGTACGTACGCGTCTTATTGTGTCACATTGATACTTCGCTCTCATTTAATACTACATAATTAAAAAGTTGATCAATATAACTTAATCAGAAATGTTTTAATGGTCAACAAGTATAATAATACTAAATACCGCATCCAAATAAAAGTTTACAATAATTAATGTCTTAAATTGTAAAATATTCTTAACCTTTAGGATAAGCTTTTGCCAAGGAATATAGTACAACCAATGAAAAAGTCGTATACTAAAGTGTTAAAGGAATTGGACAAGAGAGAGGCCAAAAGTCATGTTTTTGGTTTTAAGTAATGAGTGGTGGGTCGTACAAAGGGGAATCATTTCACCTCTAGGCGCACCACTTAATAATGCACCACTTAATAATGCAATCTCATGATGTATGTCTGAAATTAACATTCCAAGTGGGTCTGAAATTACTATTACTAGCGAGACCCATTTCCCAAAATATCTTCCATTTCATATAGAGGATCATAATGTTGCCAATAATGCTAGAAGTTCATTCCGAAATTTCAATTACAAATTGTAAAAAATTTATATCATCAATTTGGTTATATTCATTATGTCACGTTTTTCAATCATATATAATTAACACATTTATCCATTATTTTTTATTTATTTCATGTGGATTTATAGTTAAATGATAAATTTTAAAAGGGGCAGAGAAAGACTGAAAGGAACGTTTAATGAAGTCATTGAACATGACTTTTTAGTCAACAACCTTTTTAAGGATTTAATTGTTAATAGAGCACAATAGCGTTGTGCAATTCATATATAGCTGATCTCATATAATGGGGTAAGGTTTATTGTTGTAATTGATAATATTTCAAAAATAGGACATATGTTTGTTTGTGATTAGAGAACTTGACATAATGAATATAATAAACTTGACATAAGTATTGTCCTTATAAATACTATCTCCATTACTTTTTTCTAACAAACAATTAACCGAATCACCAAATCACGTTTGAAGATTTGGTTAAAACTAGTTGGAGACGACAATAAAGATGCCAAAAGTATAGTTTTTTGCAAAAATAACAATCATTTATGTGGAGGAGAGAGAATATGTGACAGAGAGACAATAAGTAGGAATTAAATGCATTGATATGTATAATAAATGAGGGTAAAATAGAAATCAACAAAAAAATTTAAGATAGCCTCTAGTCTGTTTGGTAGGAGGGAAAGGGATGGGAGGAAAAAATTTTATAGTTAGATTTAAAAAATTTGGATAAGTGGGGTTATACAATTTTTAATAAAGATAAAATGTAAAATAAAAGAGTAAGAAATATTAATTAAAAATATTTAACCCCACTTCTCTAATTTTCTTAAATTCAACTCATAAAAATTTTTCCTCCCCTCCAATCCTTCATACCAAACAGCGCCAAGTGTTTATAATAAAAGGAAACATTTCATATCTAAAAATTGTCCAGAGGAAAAAAGAGGAAGGGAGGGAGCAACATATGAAATACACTTAGCTTCCAAATGTGCAGGAAAAAGTTTTACAACGTTGGCACCACCCTTTAAGAAGTCATCATCAGCTAACAGAGCAATACTTAAGACCGTTTTACTTGTATGAACGAACGAACAATCACGCATTAAAGTAAGCACAAATATACAATCATACTCCCTCCTTTCCTTTTATATCGTTTTTATAAGCCATAAATACTTTGCTTACGCAATACAAATTGATGGTTAAAATTTATTAAAAATAATAATATTTTAAAAATGTAATGTCTTATTGAAATATGACCCTATTTTTGAAAGAGAATGAGTAGAAAATATGAGAGATAATGAGTAATAAATAATTAAATAAAAGAGAAGTAGCAATTCATTAATATAAAGATATGTATTTAGTAGGGGTAGACAAGGAAAAAAATAATTTAAATTTTGAGATACAAAAAAAGATGCTTATATTAAGGAATAACCTCAAGAGAGAAAAAGTTATTTATCAATAGGATGAGAGGGAGTACTTAACTAATGCTCCGTACTCCCTCCTCTTATCTAATTTATAGGGTAATTAATTTAACATATTTTATTAGAATTAAGAAAGTATTATTAATTTTATATTAAAATTTGATAACTTTTCAACTTTACCCCTATTTAATATATACTTTATATCTCTATTCCAAAAATATAAAGTCTCCACAATAATAAATAAAGGGTAAAATTGTGGAGTAAACAATATAATGATGTGACTTATATGTAAGGCTCAAAAAAATACTTTCTTTCTACTACCTTATAATAAATAGGACCAAAAATGATCAAACTGATTAATGACATGACTCAATATTCAAAAAAGACTGATAGAAACGAGCACATGGAAGGGGATCAGATAAAGTTGGGAAAGTGTAAGGGAGGGTGTTTCCTGGAGGATTATAGATGGAGCCTCGATGTCTTTTTGGTAGGATATATGGGTTTCTCACTTTGACAGGTTGGAGAGCTTTGAAACTCAAACGTTAACAAATGAAATTTGGGAATGGAAAGTGGCTGATTGTATCACTCCGTTAGGACAATGAGATCTGAATAAGTTTGGGCATTTATTGCCGAAGTAAGTTATGTTAGCAATCCAAAGAGAGAGTATTAACCGTAATGCTAGTGGCGATATTCTAAGTTGGTGATGGATAGCTGATGGTAAATTTACTCTAAAAAAGGTGTACAAGAGGTTAGTTGAACACTGGGAAAACCAAAATAGGTTTGCATGGAGCCTTATATGTAAGCTTAAGGTTCCTCAATGATACAGACTATTTCTATGGTTATGCACACATGGGTGTTTATTGACAAATTTGGCATGAGCTTAACGGAGAATCAACACGACCGAGATGTGTCCATTCTATCAAGACGAGACTGAATCGATTCTACATGTTCTTAGAGATTGTGCTACGGTTAAAGGACTTTGAAGTGAGATGTACCTAGTTAATGCCATTGGCATTTCTTTGACTTAGCCGATAGAAACGCTTGGTTAACATGGTGTTTATGATGTCAGGATCATGTGTATGGCTACGAGTTTCGACACTAGGTTACAGTTCTATGTAGGCATATTTGGTTGGTGAGGAATGATCATATTTTCAATAATACATGTGGAATAAATAGGAGTTACTGGCACGTATTAGTTCGGTGTTGTCTTGGGTTATGTTCAGTCACATGCAACCGAAGTCCTACATCATAAGAACTACGTTTTGGCATCCTCCACGTGCCGGGGTGGTTAAGGTTAATACGGATGGGTCCATGAATAAATCGTCGGGGTGCTGTACATGTGGTGGGGCATTACGTGATGAAAATGGAGGATTTGTTTAGGGGTTTATGTTTCAGATTGGACGTGGGTTGGTGATTATAGCAGAAGCCTGGGGAATCTTATGGGGTATGAAGTTGGCCTGGGAAGCAGGATTTAGATATATTATTGTTGAAAGTGATTGTAGTGAAGTATTAGAGCTTATTTAAGGAGTGGTCTCCAATGAACATTTTGATACTATTGTAATCTTAGAAATTTAGTCGATGCTGGAATGTGGGTGGGAAGTGGAGTTGATACATTGTTGTTGGGAGGTGAATAGGGTGGTAGATTTTTTCTTAAGGAGAGCATGAGATATAGCAGTAGATTTTCTTATAGTTAACAGAGAGCCTGTTGAGGTTAACGTTTGCTTAGAGAAGATGTTGTGAACCAGCATAATTTGTATTGAGTTAGTGGGGTAGAGCCAGTAGGGCTGGATGCTTTTCTCATTTTCTATAAAAAAAATATATTTATAAGGGACTAGGCTTTCATGTGTGTGTATGGATATTTTTAGTCCAAAAAAATAATTCTTTTGCCATAAAAAAAAAACACACACACACACACAAATATTGATTGGCTAGCTAGTGATTTGAAAATACTACTCCCTCTAATCTTTAATAAAAGACCTATGTGGTGAGTTAATCTAAATCTTAAATATAAGACTTTTTTTTTTTTTTACATTTGTCAATTTTTTCTTAATTTTACCCCTATTGATTTTCCCTTAACAATAATTAAGGAGGAGAAATAGGGAAAGAATTCAAAAAGATGATTACAATATTTTAAAAAATACATGTCATATTAACTAAACAAACTTTCTTAATCTAATCAAATTAGGTAAATATATCTTATATTGAGGACCATAAGTACTCGATCAAATTTGGGTTTGAATGTTGGTTCATGGAAGCCAAGACCTTATGAAAATCCTTAAGGAGGCCAATTAAGTTGATATTAAGTGTGTGATCACTTTGAATTAAGCCAACTATTGTATACTCCTCTAGTTTTTAATATAATCTATATTTGAGGAGTTAATCTTAATCTTAAATATAAGACATAGTTTTTATATTTATCAATCTTTTTCTAATTCATCTCTATTAATGCTCCCTCAACCATAATCAAGGAGAAGGGGAAAAGAGGAAATTAAGGAAGATGACTAGGGTATTTTAGAAAATACATGTCATAGTAACTAACTTCTTTAATCTAATTAAATTAAGTAAATATTTCTTATATTAAGGATCAGAGAGAGTAGTTGCTATAGTATTAAATCATAGTTATATTAATGGCAATTAAAACTACAGCCATCCACCGTTGCAATAGTAATATAGGCTTTTTACTCTGTGATAACAATTTTTACAATAAGACAAAATCGTCGAGTTTTCCATTTAACATAAGATTGATAATTAAATTAAGTTTTCCATGCATCTCCCCATAAACCTCTCATTAGTATATGCCTTCCGCCAACCAATTTCAGTTTGTTTCTTTCGTCTAAAAGAAACAATATTAATTTAATTTAATGGTTTACAAAAAATATAAAAAACATTAATAAGAAATTAAAAAAGAAATATACTCCGTATAGAAGAGTAAATAAAATAATTAAGCATGTTCATAAGGACATTTATTTACAATGTAACGAGTAAATTACAAATTGAATACAAGATTTTAACAAACCGAAAAAAAACATAAATAGATGTTTAATTGTACAGCTATCAAACATTTCAACATCCTTTTATTTTATACAGAAGAATAAACAATGACAAATTTAAGCAATACATGAACTGGACTTTATTCACTATATTTGTAGAAAGATTAAAGAAAGAACTGATCTTTTGTCAGTATGAGACTGACAATCCATGTATATGACACTCACTCACTGATCACTGTAAACCACAATGGGGCTCCTCACTTGGGAATTGCCATCATCCCAAATCAAAGAAGCAGAGACTATTTCCACATTTATTGTTCCTTCAACTGTAACGGTAAACGACTTCTTCTCTCCGACAGACGAAAACGGCAACGCACTTGGTGACACTTGAATAGTCAACAAAGACCGAGGAACAATCACTTTAGCCTTGTATACAGACTTAGCTGCTCCAACATTTGTCACCGTTCTATGAAACACACTATTGAAAGGTTTTGAGATGTTTCTCTTGAGAGCGAAAGATGGGAGATTGAGGTCCCACACCGTTTCATTCTCGATTTTCTTACAGTTGACGTCTTCATCTGTAATGCTTCTTAGGCTTGTCCTGTTATAACCTTGTCCACACAAGAACCTCACATAATCTGATTCACTAATATCATATACCAAACCAGGGCTCACTGCCTTAACGGGATTAATCTGTCCGGCTCCATATGCAAATTCAGCTTCTGGGTTGAGAGCGGGACTCATTGGAGTGGCTGTAATATATACATGGAAAGAACATGTCAGATCAAAAGAGAACAACTATAGAGCATTTATATATATATATATATATATATTGGCGGATTAGTTAACTAGGTAATGAAGTAATTACCAGAGGTCATTAAGGCAGACTTGATTGCTGCAGGAGACCAAGTGGGATGAAACGACTTGACGTAGGCCGCTGCAGCAGTAGCGTGAGGGCAAGCCATGGAAGTTCCTGAGATTATATTGAACTTCGATAATCTCTTTTCTCCTTGCATTTCAGTAATAGGCGTTGTGGGAGGCCATGCGGCTATGATATCTACTCCTGGAGCAGCTATGTCAGGCTACAAAAACGTTAACAACAAAAGCATATTTTCAATAACTATTTTGGTCATGAAAACCGAACAGGGCCAGCATTCCGAAAATTCATACTCATCTAATCCTATTTATAAATCATTTCCTATAATCCTCTAGTTTTATTTATAAGGCAGATAGAGAAGTTTTTTCTGATCCTATTTATAAGGGAACTCATTAAAGTTTTGAAGTAAATGTATAATTTAAATTTTTATTTATTATTGTGTTGACTTTATTTTCATTTGGTGTTATGTATATTAAGTAGGGGTAGAGTTGAAAAATTGTTAAATTTTATAGTAGGATTACTGAGGTTTAATGTTTTCCTTGGCCTGTATGAAAAATTATAGACGCACCTTATAAACAGGATCAGAGGAGTACATCTTACTAGAATTAAGAAAAACCTTAACTCTTGCTAGCTTTGTTTTAATTTATTAACTTTCCAATTTTATCTCTATTCAATATGCAATCTACTCTAAGAGTATAAAATTTACACAATAATAAATGAAGGTTGAAAGTGTGCATTCGTGTAAAAAATATTAACGACGTGACTTGTAAATAATAAAACCAAAGAAAACCATATAGATAGAAGGAGTATCTCGTATCTGTGACTGTACCTTGAGAATGTTGGGAGTAATGACGTTTGGACCCCTTGAAGAAAAGGAAGCTGCGTATGGGGACAAAGAATCTTTGCCTTGATTAGTCTTGAAAATGACAGCGGTTGGGTTGCTGCAGAAATTGGCAGATATCATAGAACAAAAAGAGAATAATTAATCAACGTACAATAATGACAAGGGAATGAATCAATCAAATCTATATGCATATACCTGGTAGATTTCATGTAAGAGCGAATATGTTTGCCATCATTTAGAGTAAGCACAGCCAATGGAAGAGGGAAGGGAAAATAAGATGCAGCATCTTGAGAGTAAATGGCTGTTGGAAACACAACCCCAACCACCCCTGACAGTGCCGCAGAATCACTCGGAAACGCATCACACAAAACAATTTTTGCCTTCACTTTGGCTTCATCCAACGAGTTTTCTGAGCATCCCCTACATATCCAACAATCAGTTATTACAATACCATTCTAATGCTTCATATTCCTTTCATTTCTTAATACATATTTTACGATATAATAATAGTAAGTACAGCAGCAACAATCATATATAATACCTTGAGGTGGAACTGTTAAATCCACCAGTGATATTGGGCGCATCTCCAGCGTAAATCAAGGGGTAAGTTTTATTTTGGAGGTCAAAGGTGCTCATCGAAACTCCCTGCATGTAATAAAGTAGAGTATCTCTCATTGATCTCTTAGATGTAATAATGAAAAGCCTTAACGAAAAAACTGAGCAATATCATATACCTCAAAGACCATGCCGTTTCCCAACTGAACCTTGGTGGAAAACTTCCTATCAATTGTGGAAGCAGCCACAGAAAGTGACCAGGGCGCAAAACTAGTCATGGTGGAAAGCTCAGGGCCCAAATTGTTGGCAGCCATTGATGTTAGAATTCCTTTCTTCATTGCATGGAAAGCTCCAATTGCAAACTCGTCCTCAAACAAGTCAGCGTGGAACCCCGATTGATCGCCGAGTGATACAGAAAGTATGTCGACGCCGTCAGAGATTGCTTCATCAAATGCTGCCAGAATGTCAGCTGTTTGGCAACCAGAAGACCAACAGGGTTTGTAGACAGCAATGCGAGCTGATGGAACTCCCCCCCTTGCTGTGCCCTTGCCTAGCCCAAATAGACTCGCTGAGTTAACCCAGTTTCCGGCAGCTGTGGATGCACAATGAGTTCCGTGCCCATTTGTATCCCTTGGCGATCTAACATCATCTTCACCAAACGACCCATCCAACCGAAAGTATTTTGCCCCAATTATCTTGCTGCGAGCGTGCGCGCACACACACACATATTAAGTGATATGACGTGCCAACTTCAAAGTAATCCTTAGCATATACTCACTACTCCGTCACTAAATTTAAGCTTCAAATTTAAAAATAAGTCTGTCCCAAAATATAACCTTAGTTCTAGTTTTGTCTCAACATTTGTTGTTTTTTTTTTCCAATTTTACCCTTTGTTTACGGTGCATATATATATATATATATATATTGCATATTTTTTTGACCAGTGATTGTATGAATTATATTAATTAATAAGATGGATGAGAGCTATACTTACGAGGAAGAGAAAAGTTGGAAAAATATATGGAAAAAATACAGAAAAAGAATTTTGAAATTATAAAATTCTAAATAAGATATTTTTTAAAAAATGAGTTGTGAATTATTTATCAAGTTTCATCATTCTCTTATCAACTCTTGATAACAATTCGGATTTAAGATTTTGTAATTTCAAATTTCATTTTCTGAAAATATACATGCTACTTACATATTTATTGATTTTAACTGTTTTTTTAAATATTTTCTTGATAAACAAAAAAGGGTTATGTGAAGCTTATTTAGGGACGGAGGGAGTATATATATTTAGGCTTATAAAAAGTATAGGGATGATGCTTACTTATTGCAAGTGATGTTTTGGCAAGACCCTTTCCATTTTTTCGGTGGTGAACTAAATCCGTGTTCGTTGAAACTGTCAGACTCTGGCCAAACTCCGTAATCAATTACTCCGACGATGACATCGCTCTCCAAACTTGATCTGTTCACCTGCTGTGGGAACCCTATGAAGTCCCAGGACCTTGTTGTTTGGGGCTTGTGCGTTTTGCTTTGGAACACAGAGATCACTCCATCCATTTCTGATGAATACAGGGTATCATGTTTAGTAAATACTCTCTTGTTGTACATGTTTAAAAGGTGAAGAAAAAATTAAGCACATCATATCAAAACTGTACGTACCGGCCATTCTTTCAGCTTGCTCTTGTGTTAGCCTCACCGCAAATGCGTTGAAACTCTTCTTGTAGCTGTGGAGCAGAGCTTCGGGTGCAAAGTTTCTGAACCAAAAGCATTTTGGATGCATATGTTCAGTTTCTTTTGGGACTCTCTTTAATCAAATAACTTTTTACTAAATTGGATAAGAGTAAGTTATAGACATATTATAAGAACCTGCCAAGGACTTTCTGAACCATACTCGTGTGATGTAATTCTGCGACATGCATTTCCTTTGGATGATCCCCCATGTACACGATATACGTCTCTATCTTCAGAATGTGACAACAAACATCAAACAACGTATATATATATATATATATAGAGAGAGAGAGAGAGAGAGAGTATTTTACCTTTGGCTCATGACAAAGTGCCTGAAGAATAAGAAAACTGAAAAAGAGAGAGAAGAGGAGACGCCGGTCGCTTAGAGAAAACATGTTTAAATTTCCAAATGAACAATAGATCTTCAAGTGTGTTTCTGTGTATTGTGGCGAAGAAATTTTGATGTATTTCATGGCAGGAACGGTCCAATGCTATTTATAGAGGACAAAGATCTTTGCTACGTCTGAGCTGTCTAGCGTACGTTTGTTGTAGAAAATTGAAATTTGCTTTTAAGGACAAGGTCAAGTTGTTCATGTGGAGTCTGTCGAATTTTGAAGGAGTATTTGAGATACATTTTGACATTAATACTTAATAAAGTGAATTAACCCTGCGAGCACAATGATTCTGAAGTTTTCTCTCATATATGTTTGACATTGTATATTTTCCAAATTCGCGTGGCAGGATATTATAAAGAATGAACATGTTCAGTATATTTTAACTCGGAGTAGGTAAGGTTCTGAGTTTCTTGTTTAATGAATAATTCTTCGATTCCAATGATATAAAAGGTCAAGCAGCCAACAAGGCCAGGTCAGCTGTGGGGCCTAAGTGCTACCCAATTGACCAGCTCGCCTAGAGATGTTAAAAAAAACCCAATGGTCCGGAATGACCTAGTTTCGTGTGCTTATATTGCTTGAGGTCCTCTCCTAACCAAACCTTGAGTTGATTTTAAATCTGGTCTGTGGTCTAGTCCATGCTTAACCGTAAACTCGTCTGTATGTATTGGATGTTTCTTGTCTTATTAATCCATGAGTTGGGTATTTTCGCTGAAAAATGTATAGGAAGAAAATGTTCAGGGGTCTCTTTTATTTTTTTTATAAATAAAATAACCAAATAATTTTGACGGTACTGTTGAATGTTTTAACATTTGGTCAAATTAATCAATTTTAATCCTTTTTAACATTTTCCCCAAATTGAGCCGTCCTTGTTCTTGAATCTTGTTTAGTTTTTGGAAGTGAAAGGCATTGGACAATAATCCACTTGTGCTCAAACTCTTAATTTTTATTTTCAAAACTCTGCTTAAACAAGTCCAAGCTAATAGCATGAACTCAATGCATTTTTTTTCCCTACCCCCGAAGTTATAAAATAAATCTTCAAAGCTTTGTAATCCAATAAAGCCAAGCTCATCTCTTGAATCTTTATAAATCATAAAATTACGAGTTCGGACTTTGAACCATAATTAGTGTGCAAGTTATTGTCACGCCCTAAAAATTTAGGGGTGACCAGCATGGAATATAAGTGAACTCACATTCTTTAAACCTTAAATGTATAGACGGATATTAAATAATACTTATAATACCATTAACAAAATCATAACTAGTACAATAATCCTAAGCATGCTTCAACCATCTTAAATTCATATCAACAACATACCTCATATAATCCAAATTACAAGGGAAGACAGGGATCCTGCCTATAGATTATGTGGAGTATCTAGACTACATAAGTAAATACATAAATATGAACTTATATTAATATCAATTTGAATAAATAAATAAATCTATATTTAGAGCAATTACCGGCTCTTCCAAAATATATCTACAAGCTTTGATCAGCAATGAGAATCTTCACTATTCAACTGAAGGTGCAAGTCACCAATGTTATCTGAGGCCCAAATAATTTTCCGGTGAATAATGTCCCATTAATGTAAATAAATAAATAAAACTGAATGAAATAAATTGATTGAATGATACTCTATATTAAACATGTAACATTTAACTCCATGAAATAGTAACTATAAACAAATTTATATAGAAGATTACGAATAAGCATATTGAAACTGTATAGGAGATCATTAAATGAATAATACCAAGTAATAAAATAATTTGTTTCACATAATCAATTTGAAAACAATAAATCACAAACTCCATCTTTTTGTAGGACTTCAACATAACAGAGAACAAGCGTGGACATGGTCCACGAGGGACAGTCACCAAGCGTGGCTGGAGGCCACGAAAACAAGCGTGGACACACAATCCACGAGGGTAAGTAACCAAACGAATATCAAGCGTGAGAGCTGTGCCCACGAAAGTCAAGCGAGCTCAAGGTTAATCATGGTGCGCCAAGGGCTAATAGAACTGCCGTTAGCAGCCAGTATTCTATATTCAGTCCTTTTGAAAACATTTCCAAGCATGCATGGGGCCAATTTTCCCTCATATACAATATATATAAAAGAAATATTCAATACCGAAGTGTAGCGAATGTTCCATAACCAAGGACCCCATCATGAAGCTCATAAAAATCATTTCAAGTAATTTCTTTATATTTTCGTGCACAAAGATTTGAAAAGAATAGAATGATGTGGAACAATTAAGTAACTTTAATAAAATTGTCATTTCATCTAATCATTCATATATAAATAAACAATAACACAGTTCCGGTAAACTTGGTTTTAGAAGATAATACTCGAAAATTGACAACTTAATGAAAATGTGACAATTAATAGGATTTCAATGGGATGTTATTCACTCATCTGTTGCAATTGCAATTATATAACTCTTCCCTAGTTATCACCTCTTGACTTATTCACTTCATACTCTCCTAATATCGCAAAGACAAAATATTAATATTCCAACTATAATTTATGCACAATTCCATAACATCTTCAACATACTTAATTATATTGCTGCAGTAATTTTAAAATTCATCCACCAATCACTTTATCAAGCATCTTACGGACAATCAGAATTTAAGTAACAAACAACACCATACTAATAAACTACCAATTCTATCTCTTCAAGAAACAAAAAGACTTCCCAAAATTCCCTTAATTCCAAAATTTGATTTATGCTACAATAATCATGTATAACTATCCATTTTAACTTTAATTTCTCCTTTCAAACATTTTATCAAACACCTAATGTGCATTCACATTCAAACAAAGTCATCAAGCTTATTAAACGACAATTTTCAGCTTATTTTAACTCCCATTTTTCCTTATGTACCAGGCACAACCACAATACAACGAAGAAAATTTATGAAACTAAAAACATACCCTCACACATGACAATCACAGATTTAAAGAAAGATGAATTTTTCAAATATACCCCACATATCGGTGTTTTATCGAGTCGAGGAAGGAGGAGAAAATGAAGGAGACTTCTAACAGAGCCCATTACACATGTGGCCCATTCCTAATGGCCCATTCTTAATGTATTTCTGATTATGTATTTTAGTTGTCATTTGGTCGTAATAGATAGCTTCTAGAAATAGAATGAAAATAGCTACTCAACCTGTATATATCAAATTGATCCTGTACGATTTTTTCTTCAAGAAATGAAATGAGAATTTTCTAGAAAAGTATTATGGTATCATAGCATTTCTCCATTTTCATTTCTCAGTGAATTCTATGATAGTAGTTGTCATTGTGGTCCTCTTCCGATCTCGGTGCTCTGTTTTCTTCATTCAGATCGGTCATCTACCAAATTTACCTTTCTCACCGTGATCTCCTTTTCGATCTCAGTTATTGTTTTCCCTCATTCAAATCGGTCATCTACCAATTTCTTCTTCTTCTTCTTCATTTTTCTGGTTTGCATGAGTTCTTTTCGGATTGCTTAACCTGATTTCTTCAACTCTATCTGCAGCTTTGATTCATTGCTTAATGGATTCTGACCATAGTTCATCGGCTCTTTTGATGGTTTCCACTCAAGATCCGGCGAGTCCTTATTTCCTCCATCCCAACAAAAATCCCTCACTCATACTGGTTTCTCCACCTCTGATTGAGACAAATTATCATCTCTGGGCCGTGCCATGACGGTTGCGCTTATGAGCAAAAATAAGTTTGGTTTCGTTGACGGATCTATCTCTGCTCCAGATCAATTTGATCTTCTTTTTCCAATTTGGCAACGGTGCAACACCATGGTTCTGAGTTGGATCAATCGGTCTCTTTCTCCTTCTATTTCTCAAAGTGTATTATGGTTGATTCGTGCATCTGATGTCTGGACAGATATGAGGGAACGATTTTCCCATGGTGATGCCTTCAGAGTTGCAAATCCTCAGGAGGAACTGTATGCATTTCGTCAAGGTGACCTCTCTATTTTTTATTATTACACTATGATGAAAATCATATGGGACGAGCTTGTCAATTTTCGACCTATTCCTGACTGCACTTGTTCTGCTAAAGATTACATTTATTAGGACTATGTTATACGGTTTTTAAAGGGATTAAATGACAAATTTGCTACGGTTCGGTCTCAAATTATGCTTATGGATCCATTGCCTCCTGTAAATAAGGTTTTCTCCCTTGTAATACAGCAAGAACAAGAACTTAGTGGATATTCTACTACTACTGTCTGTTTTAATAGGTCCAATATTCCTAATAATTCTGGCAAGCCTGCTGGTAATGGCAGATTTCCTTGTAATAATAATAATAATAACAATACTTTAAGAATGGGCCATTAGGAATGGGCCGCATGTGTACTGGGCTCTGTTAACTTCCCTGATCTCGCATAGCATCAACAATAGAACAGAGGAGGAAGAAAGAAGGCTGGTTGCAACAAACTACTCCCAACAAGCAGAGCAAAGAGGCAGAGACGGGATTGACGATGAACATCAACACACCCACGCACTTGCTGAACGAAAAAGGAAGGGGAAAGCTATTCCTACCATGGCAGCACTGGTTAAGGATGCACAACCACAGTAAACAGGGGCGAGGAGCAACAGGGCTAACTGGAGAAGGAGGATTGCGAAGCTTCTGGTTTTTTCTTTTCAGTTGATGCAGAAATCAACGATGACAAGAAAAAGGAAAAGAGATGTCTACGGCAGTGAGGGCTATAATGGAGAAAGACTAAAATGCCGTTGTTACAGTAGGCACTCAATAAATTTATATGGCATTTTGGTAATTAGAAGATGGGCTGAAACAATATAAAGGTATTTACTATTATTATGAGAACCGAAAATATTGCAAACAATTAGAGGCAAAAATCAAAACTGAAAGATAATCCTACTATCTTCATTCAAATATTAAATATTTGAATGAAGATATCGTGAGATACTAAATAAACTAAGATACTCTAATAAAATATTATTATGATATCCTCTAATTACGCATTGATCCACAACTTAGCTTATATGGGAGTAACTACCTAAAAATAAATAAATAAAATTATTAATTTAATTTTGTTAGTATCTAAATTTACTCATCCCAAACTTAAGGACCACTCAACAAGTTTCAAAAATTTCCTAAATAATAGAAAGTATCAAAAATAACATAAGTAAACCTTTTTTCTAATAATATATTATCTTGATAATCTATAAATAGTTTCAGGGCTATTACATTCTTCCCCCATTAAGAAATTCGGTCCTCCGAATTTAATTATGTGCTTTCTCAACTCTTAAACAAGTGAGCATTTTGTTTTTGACTTCTTATGTAAGATGGCTGTAGAAAGAGATTAAAAGTGATGATAGGGAGAGAAAGGAGAATGAAAGAAAAGTACAGAGAGAAACATAGAAAGAAACTAGAATTTACAGACTGTATTCAAATTCTAAGAATTGGATAGACATGACAGTGAGTGACCTCATTATATAGGTATAAGTAGTTAGGGTAATAAACGCTAATGTACTAATAAACTCAACTAACTCAACGACCATACGGCTCCTGGACTTAGAAACCACTAGGTTTATTTTTATTATTTACAATAACGTATCATCTTAACTACTACTCATAAATATAGTGAGGAACATCCAAATGAAGCAAATTAAAATTCTATGGAGAGCTATGCTCATATATTATCTACTGTCACAATTCCATATTAATTAGAGTTGCACTGTTTCATGAAAATACTAAAACAACAAATCTGGTACATAAAGTACAAACTAGTTCAAAATAGCTGTTACATAACAAGATTAAAAATTCATAAAACATTTTATACAAACTAAAAAGATTACCATCCATGGTTCAATAAAAACCTTTACTAGTCCTATGAATGCATACCAATTCCATCTCCAAACTCAACATCTAAATATCTCAAGTTTGCACGTACTTAGTCTTGTTTTAAAAGCTTAATTATTCCGTAGGCCTTAACAAGTTTTGCCAGTTTCTATACTATATTTAGGATACCAATGCAGCAGCGAATATTGACTTGGGCAAAGTTTCAGCAAGAAGATAACAATTCGAATCTAAGACTTTTATCAGTAAGAAGAAAAATCAATTTGTCAATGACAAAGTAATACAAAGCAGTTTCAAAGAAATATGCAACAAGTAATCGCTGAGTTCCATAAAGGTTACATGAACCTAAATCTATTACATAATTTTCAAGTCTAGCATTCACCATATAAGCACTACAAATGCAAGTGATTTCAGTAAACATAATTCAGAATTCAACTTCATTTACTACAGCGAAATAAACAAATTCCGATTGAGGTTTGAATCCAAAATCCAATGGTATGGACATGGACAAAAATTCGGCACAAGAGTAGGTACGTAGCAGTGCACTACAGATAGGTTCCAGAAGTTTTAAAGGGGGAAAACCACAAAAATTCCAATTCTTAAATGAAGTGGATGATCAAGATTTATTCACATTAAAGTTTTTTTTTTTTTGGTTCAAAATTCAAAATTTCAATCGTTATGGTTTCCTGGTCTAGTGATTTTTGGTTCAAAATCAATTTTAGTGCAGTGAATCAGAAGTGCTAGATTATACAAAGTTTAGCAAAAATTTCAAAATGCAACAAAGATGCACTTTGCCAAGTGACAAGAAATCAAAATTTCAATGGACCAAGAGTAATATACAGTTCAAAGTGGAGTCCCTTTGCAATGCATGCACCAGTTCGACATAGTGTCGTTTCAATAGCTAAAAGTCAAAAACCAATTTATACATCAGGTTTCAGCTAATTCTAACATGCACCATTTGAAACTAGTCATAAGTGATATCCACATAGCTCAATTACGACTAAGAACATTGTTAATGATCTTATTAGAAATTAAAGATAATGGATATGGATAATCTTAGAGAAGCTAATGATTATCGCAACTTTGATTACTATTATTAATGCATAATGGTGAGATCTAGATATCAACCACTTGGTTATTGATCAATCATGACTAAAGCTAAATACCCTATATGGCACTCCTTGAAATGCATTGCACTAGATAAGGCTCTTAGCTTGAACTTTGAAACGGTATAGGAATCATGAAATCAAATATATCCGATTATTATAACAACTCTTCTTGTAAAAATATATCTTTGAATATACTACTTATTAGTCCATTAATTATTCGGGAAAAAAAATTAGTCCATTAATTATTGCTAAATTAAAAACAAAAATAAATTCATTAATGACCAATTGCATGTATTGAACTATTGATGTTCAATTAAAATTAAATAAAGGAATGTCAGAAGAAGAGTTTCGTTCTTTCAATATGGAGTACTCAATCCTAATGAAATTAAAAAAAAAACAAAAAATCGGAATAGAGGGAGATATTCTTGGAGAATTATACTGTGGAAGACACAAAGAAGGTAAATAAAGGGCGGTCTCCAATCAATTCTTGTAGGTTCCTTTTGGATAACAGAAACGGCACATGCATGCATATTGGTAGTATTTGTGAGGCCAAATCCCATCCAGATGTTGGTTTAATATTTTTGGAATGTGCTACAAATCTCTAGGCTGGAAACCTGGAACCTTCTATTTTCTTTACGAAGAA
Organism: Inga leiocalycina; assembly: GCA_963242795.1. Classification (NCBI taxonomy): domain Eukaryota; kingdom Viridiplantae; phylum Streptophyta; class Magnoliopsida; order Fabales; family Fabaceae; genus Inga; species Inga leiocalycina. The sequence goes on from OY725325.1 coordinate 15,746,759, forward strand.
AGACGCACCTTCCCTCTTGGTTAATCAAGTTTTTACAAATCACTGAAGCTATATATATAAAAATATATTTGTGTATAAAAAAATGTATAAAAATATTTTCCAAGGCTAATTAGAGTCAAGAATTATAAATTAGTCTCATTTGAATGGTAGACTTAACCTGCTGCTATAAAAAAGGCCGGTTGGACAAAAAAAGAGCCAATATTAAAATGAGCTGATTTTATATCTCAAACTATTTGGTGGGGAGTTATAAGGTGATCAATTGATACAAAGAAAAGAAAGTAGTACACACGTCAAAGTAGGTGAAATTATAAGGATATGATTAAAAATCAGGTGAAAGACTATAAAGGGTTAGGTTAAGTTTTTTTAAATAATCATAAGTTAGATAGATTGATTGTAAAATGATATAAACCATACCCCAGATCCAATTTTTTGGGATAAATCTTGAAATTCGTGCAAAAAAAAATCAAAGGGAAGTCTAGAGAGCGCTTTATGAGGGAATTTGAAAAAAGTACATCATATATAAAATTATCAATGTGTTGCTTGGAGGAATATAGAATATTTGATATTGCTTAAATAAGGGTGTACGTTCAAATCTCATAAATAGTGAAGCAAAAAAACACAATGAGATAAGAAAAATTTCATGAATAGAAAAACTATATTAGCTAATTTGTCTCATTTATATTTGATGATACTTCAATTTGATAAAAAGCATAAATGATTAGGAATCGGATTCTCTTGAGGTCTAATTTAGGGATCTTTAATTTCTTTCATATTTTTGACAAAAAAAAAATTTCTTTCATATTCTTTCCAAAAAATAAAATTTAGACCATCTATACAACCAAACAATTTTTTTGAACTGATACAACCAATTGAAGAAGCTACTCCTCCACTCCTTAATATAAAATTTACTTAACTAATTTGGATAGATATAGAAAGTGAGATAAATTATTTAATTATTATAAATGTGAATATAATTGATATCACTGAGATCAAATACCCCTGCATGATATTATATTTATATCCGTTTATCGGTTTCTTTTACCAATAGGAAAAACTATTATTATAAAGACCCAAAGTTACAAGAAGTCCATAGAACATAAAACAAGAAAGCCCAAACAACATAAACACTAATTAACCCTAAGCTAACAAGGAAAAATCATATTTGTCAAAAACCCTGAGCCGAAGAAACAAACAGATTATTAGATGCACATACACGCTAAAATGAACAGAGAAGCTTTAGTAAACACAACAAATTAGGGAAACACATCAGAAACAAGGGATGGGGCTGGGTTCATAGAACCACCCCAACAGTCCCATCAGCAGTTTTAAAAGAACAGCACAACCAAGGCCAAAACGCCAAAAAAAAAAACACTAAGTAATTCATCTACAACATCAAAAACGCACCACCAAACTATTAGAGATAAATGGTTCAATTTATGACCAATTCTCCTAACTAGCTCCTATATATTAAGGCAGAAGGAGTGCAATTTATGCTGCTCAAAACACATTATTTCATTTAACAAAACATTACCGTAGGTTCTAAGATCATGTTAGCATAAATACCGTTATAATTAACATCATGTTAGCATAAATTAAGATATGCAATTACACAAATGGTTCAAATTGTTCCGTCTAGAAAGAAAATTTCAAAGTAAGACTGAAAAGGATCTGATTTGAAATAATTATCATTCAAAATTGAATAAAAGCAAAACTTCCTCACCACTAAAACTGGATGCCACCAATTTAACCAACACTATAATCACTCAGAGAATTTTGGCCACATGGTTTGGTTGCTTTGTCAACGGTCAGCTAGCTGTCCCTAATAACCATGTCGATGTGCATAATATTGGAGATGAAGATGCTATTCCCACGAATCTAAAAACTCAATTTACTTTCAAGTTGTTTGCTTCAATTATATACCAGATTTCGTCCATGGAATATGGATTTGTGTGTCATTCTCATTCCCGTTGTCGCCTATTTTTTCTGCATCCTCAGTTTCTCAGAATCTTAGTACTCACATGTCGTTTCTTATATTAGCTTTTATTCCATACATCTGTTGTAAATATTGTGTGTGAGTGTGTCAAAGGAAGAAGTCTCATATAACTCAAGATTGGGAACACCCTAATATACAATTAAATATGAGCTTGAGTTATTAAAAAGACTGATAAGAGGAGTTTTTGAACTGACCGTATAACATTTAAAAGGTTTTATTACATTAAATTGTCATTAACACCTATTTTATAACTGTCGTTTTAATTGTCATTAAACCGTTGTTAATTGTCATTATAACTTCTTAACGGTCATATGATTTCTGCCTATAAAAGGCAATGTACGGAGTAAGTTCAAGAGTACCGAGGTGAGAGCACCGAGGTCTAGTGACACGGAGGTCCCCGAGCTCCTCTCCTCTCTCTCTTCTTCTGAGTTACACTGATATCTTTCTACAGTTCTGTCACCCTACTTTATGCAGGAAGGGTTCGTTTTATCCTGGGGAGTGCCGCTTCCTGATCTACTAGGGGGGTTGCGGAATATCTCCTAAGGACAGCGTCCTTGGACGTGATTCGAACTATTTATTTGTTGTGTTTCAACAGGTGCTGCCGTTAACAACCAATACAGTATGAGATGCTGACGCCAACAATCTTAGGAGATAGTCCTTGCTAATCTTGGGTCTGCATCATAATAGGCGTACTTCAATTTCTTTGGTTGATTACAAAGGAAATGAGATAAGTTTTGACTCTAATCTCGATCCCCTTGATTTGTTTTTTTTAACTTGTGGAAATTATTCATGAATTGCGATCAGATTAGTTTTTTAGGGTGGAGTAGACATTTGAATGTTGCTTAAGTGAGATATATTACCTTCTTTATGCAATTATAATATATTCAACGTAAAGGATGTCTGAAACGGAGACTTGGGGAGACATTGCAGTTATGCACCGGTAGAAATCATGATGGCCGGAACTCATTCTATTGGATCTTGCATGTAAGACAGTAGTTCCTGAGGTAATTATAAATCAATTCCTATGCTTTTGAGAAAGGAAAGCAAGGTGAATCTAGTATTGTGGATCGTACCAATCAGGCTCTTTTCCTCTAAGCAGTAGTCTATGTTCTAAGAAGCACTAAGAATAATCTCAATGAAACTGAACCTAACTTAGTGTTGTCTACATGACAATAGCAACCAGAATGTGAACATACATACATACATACATACATATATATATTGTATGTATATGTATATATATTTTGGACCTGGTTAAAGACAAGTGGTATGTTTGTAATTTTAATGAGTTTTCTATTCTGCCAAATGAAAAAGGAAGTTTTATTACATGAATTGATGAATGCATGATGTCCAATGTCATTTGCAAAGCAGCTGTGTGGAAACGCAGAAACGCTCTTTTAGGAATTGCAAGTTAGAAGTAATTGTTAGAATTTAAGTGAATGATGATTATATTTATTTCCACCCGTTGGTGGACTTATTATTTACGTTGGAGGCCTTATTGTTCTTACTTAAAGATTATATTAAATTGGTTCTCACGATCTGTAACCTCCTTAATCAAGGTCTGACGTCTATCAGTCAATGTCCCTTAAAAGTGAGATTATTTCTAACTCCCTCCTTAAGATACTTGGGTAGAATTATTTCCGAAAGTAATGAGGAATTAAAGGATTATTAATTGTGGGAATCGAACGTTGGTGCAAATAAAATCATAAATTGATTTTATGAGTCAAATTATAAGCCTATTTGCGATAGGTTGTCTGATGTATAAGGATTTGATGAATGCCTTAATAAAAAAAAAGGGTGAATATATATTTATGATGAGTTGGTCTATTTCATATTGACATGTTAATATTTATGATCATATCTTTGTTATGAATATTTGAATTTGGAAACATTATGAGAGGACCATTATGTGTAATATGAAAACACCTCTGCTTGCTTTTAATTCCTTTCCATTGGTTGATCAAATGATCATATGAAGTGGATTATTTTCTGAATGAATATCCAAGTGTTTGCTATTAAATGCATTCAAGTTGATGATAGTAGCAAAGACGCGGTGGTTCCGCGATCATCCACGATCATGAATTCCTCAGGTAATATTACTATTTGGATTATAATATTTGTGGGTCATATAGAAGAAAATTTAAGAATGTGGCTTTGGTGCTGTTGTTCATTGCATATATGGTGCTTGATAGTTTGGGGATACAAACTTTGGATATTAGAGAGACAAAATTTGTAGCTTTGAGGAATATTCTAATTTAATGAAAGGGGATATATAGCGAGATTCTAATTAAATTAGAATTATTATTTATAAGGTGTGAAAATATTTTGAGTGAAAATATTTTGAGATATTTGAGTGTGGGGGTGCCTAACATGTGGTGTGCCTTATAAATTTTTAAAGGTATAAATTGGTTCTAGCCTCATCATTTGATAAAACCAAGTTGTGGTTTAAAATTAATTATGTGGAGGTATTGTTATTTGCTGCAGAGAGCAAATTTGTGAATTATTTGTGTGACATGAAAATTTAATCATTTATCTAGTGTAGAGATAAATGTGTTTAAATTTCATGATTTGCAAGTATATATTTATAGTGGTATAAATATACATGACTATTGTGAATATTGAATTTTTTCATGTAGATGGCATATGTGTTATAATATGTCTTACAAAACCATATATTGCTGCCTCATTTTATAAATACAAGATGTATGCTGCAATAATTGATTTAGTGGAGGCTTTGCTATATTTGCTAATGTGAGCAAATTTTGTGGATTTTCAAATATTTTGCTTGAAACAAGCATTATGTGGCATGAAAATTTTGATCATTTATCTATGATAGATAAATGTAATTTTCATAATTTGAGGCTATATAATTATCTTGGTGTGAGGATATATATGTGAATATTTCTTATGACATTAATATGTTATTTGAAGCAATTTTGCAGCTTATGTGAGGTATGCACAAATTGTTGAGAATTTGTTGCATTAATATCAATAAGTGTGATATAGATTATGCTATATGATGATTGAGCATGTGTGTGTGTGTGTGTGTGTGTGTGTGTGTGGAAATAAAATATTTGAGGGGTACCATAAATATTGGTATCAAGTACAGTGGATTCCCGTTGTATGAGATACACGGATGTTAACTGAAGTTCAGTTTTATCTGAGAAAATCCATTAGTAGCCAAAATAAATTATTATGTGAGTTAGAGTTTGATACTCTGGAATTGGCTAAATTTAGAGGCTAAATTGTTGAAAAACTCTTGACATATATTTTGGTGGAAAACCGACACTTAATGTCGATGATTTGAGATTGCCAAATGGCAATAGCCATTATGAAAAACAATGATGTAAGTGAAAGTTGTTTGAGATATAATGTGAATAAGCTAGCTTGAAAAGTCGTGGAATTATCTCAATCAATTTTGTGAGGTCAAAGAGTTGACCCATGGATTCGTTAACAAACCCCGGGAAGAAACAAATTAGCCGAGGGGAATGGGACTAAAGCCAATACGAAATTAACAGCGATGGCAACCCAACCTCTGTGATTGGTGATCCCATGAAGGAGGTTCAATGGGTAAGAACAAGTCATTTGTTAGTTCTGTTAGCACTAAACTAAATGACCAAGTCCGTTCCTATGGCAAGAGAAAGTGCTAGAATGCATTTGGGTGAGGTTGAGTGAAAGCTCTTAATAATGATTTCATAATCCTACGGGATGATGTGCTCATTGCAGGTACATTTCATGAAATCACCTATATGAATGAGGAGTGGAGCCGCTCCCATGAGATTGTGGCGAAATCTCTAGAGCATTCATTAAATACCAAGACACGCGCATGGCCGTTTTAATGTGCAAAAACGCGCTAACAGCGGAAAATGTGGGGGTATAATCTGACTCTTAATGCCTCTAGTATACACCTAAGAGATGAGCGGTTTTAAGTTCATAGGACCACTGACATCTCTGTGTACTAAGTGTTATCAGTCTAGGTCTGGTTTTAAGTCCAAAGGACCACCAGATACAATGGTTATATCCATATGTGTAACTCAGCTAATGGGACTACGAGCTTCCTTAGACACATGTGGGGGATTCTTGTAAATATTGTGTGTGAGTGTGTCAAAGGAAGAAGTCTCATATAACTCAAGATTGGGAACACCCTAATATACAATTAAATATGAGCTTGAGTTATTAAAAAGACTGATAAGAGGAGTCTTTGAACTGACCGTAGGAGATGACCGTTGGAATTTTAATTGACCGGTTTTAATAACATTTAAAAGGTTTTATTACATTAAATTGTCATTAACACCTATTTTATAACTGTCGTTTTAATTGTCATTAAACCGTTGTTAATTGTCATTATAACTTTTAACGGTCATATGATTTCTGCCTATAAAAGGCAATGTACAGAGTAAGTTCAAGAGTACCGAGGTGACAGCACCGAGGTCTAGTGACACGAAGGTCCCCGAGCTCCTCTCTTCTCTCTCTTCTTCTGAGTTACACTGATATATTTCTACAGTTCTGTCACCCTGCTTTATGCAGGAAGGGTTCGTTTTATCCTGGGGAGTGCCGCTTCCTGATCTACTAGGGGGGTTGCGGAATATCTCCTAAGGACAGCGTCCTTGGACGTGACTCGAACTATTTATTTGTTGTATTTCAACAGGTGCTGCCGCTAACAACCAGTACAGTATGAGATGCTGACGCCAACAACATCTCTCCTTCAATCCCACCCCTGTACTTCCTTGAATCTCGACCTCAATATATTATTGATAAGAGAGATCATTCTCAATCAAACCCCAACACTTCTTTACTTGTGTTTCAGATTTCTCATTAATTTCTTTACACAGCTGGGAGAGAACCAGATTAATGACACCGACCAACTTGAAGAATGAAGAATATATATCGGTCTCATTTAGAATTTGACTAAATCTTTTAATTGAGACCGTTCACGTCTATATATAGAGCCAAGACTTATAAATTGTCAAGTCACAAAGTGGGGTAGCTGAGACAAAGATATTGAGATGGATTTGTGGTTATACATATAAAAATAAGATTCATAATGAATTTATACGAGGAAGGGTTGGAGTGACACCTATTGAAGAAAAATGGTAGAAAATATATGATAGACTAATGTTTTTAGGGTGTCATGTGTGATGGTTAATTAGATTAATTAGTGAAGAGCTACCTAGGGACCATTTGGACTATGGGCTTATTTGGAATGGTGATTACAGCTTTAAAAAAAAGCTCATGATTTAGGGCTTATGAGACAAGTATGTTAGAGAAATTTTGTCTCGATTTATACAAATATACTTGTTTATAAATAGTTCCAAACAAGCACTAATTAGTGAAGAGCCATCTAGGGATGTATAGTCATACTTGTATTTTTTTTGGGTCAACATAGTCATACTTATATGGATCATTACAATTTGAATTACCTTGGTCTTTTTTATAAGAGCTCAAAATCTAAATTACTTTGGTCATTTTTATAAGAGCCTGACAAGGGTTGTCCAAGTATTTTAATGAGTTTTTTTTCCTATTTTTACCCCTCATTAATTATATGTATTGTATTGGTTAAAAGATTGGTGATACTTATTTACTTTATTTCTCTATCTTATTCACTCCTCATAAATAAGAGCATATTTGAAAAATAAATTTTATTTCAGACATATTTATTATTTTTAATTAATTTTAACCACTTTTTTAAACCACATAATTCAATTATTGAACTCTTATAAATAGAATCGGAGGGAGTATATGAATCTAGGCCAACCTTAAAAATGCTAAAGCAATTGAAGCGGCGTATTGAAAATACATGTTTGAATAAGATATATTTACTTCCTATATATATATATATATATATATATATATATATATATATATATATATATATATATATATGTGGTATCCCTTTTTTACTTCCTAAAATATCTATCATATATGTTCTATGACAGCCAAGCTAAGAATGATATATCTAGGAATATTTCTGAGCAAATTTCTTAATTAGGATCGATAAAGAGAATATACGTAACATCACAATATTAATCTTGAGGAATACTACTCGTGTACAGGCAAAATTATTGAGAAAAATTATCAAGTGAAAATCATCAGGAAAAAAAATGTGGTATTCAGATTTGATATATGATCAAGAATTGAAAGCAACTCCTAAAACTAAAAAGTATTAGGTAGATTGAGTTGTAGTTATGGAGGTGATTAAATTTAAGTTTTAATTCAAGAGCGATTGGGAGGACTTATTAGGGATGGAAGCGAAGATAAGAGAGGAGAAATGGACAAAGAGCAAAAGTTGATGGGGGGAACAGATGAAGCTTCAAATAAAAGCATGAACAAAAAGAGTAAGGTGGGATTAAAGGCTTTTCTAAAAATGAAGAGGTGAAGGTTACAAATAATTAATAAATGAAAGATATTGATATTTATTCATATTCCAATTCCTTTAAATCTCTGATCCAAAACGGTGTACCACTTTCCAGATCCATCAAGCCACTTGTTTTTGTCTCCTTCAAGCTTGCAGGGTTTGGGAGCACTTAAAATAAGTGTTTTTACACTTTATGAAAACAAAACTCTTCACATATATTTACCTTATAAAGCATAAAATCATTTAAAATAAGTTTATTTAAACATCCACGAATCTTATTCCTCTTTTTCACTTCCATAGGAAGCACATGACTTGTTTACCTGCGACCCATGTGGCCAGAGAAGTATTTATCACTTTATGGTAATTGCAATCAAACAAGCCCATCAAGCTACTTCAGAGGACCTAACTATGTCGAAGCCCAATTCATAGATTATACTGTGTATTATATAACCAAAGCCCACATCCACACCTAATGCTGGGAATGGACATGCTATGGAAACCAATACCTAAAATTCAAAGTGACGTGCAAGTTGGTTGCTTCAATTATATACCAAATAATTCCTCCATCCATTTTTTTCATTTTTAAATTAAAGAGGCATGCACTAACTGTCACAATAGGGATTAAACTCGTGATCTTTTACAGGGGCAGTTCCATACCACTAGGATATAAGGTAATTGGTCCCTCTATCAAATTAATACTCACTCTAGTCATTGGAACAATATTTCTCATAGGGGTCAATCCTTAATATACAAGAACAAATTCTTTTGTCACAAATTTTAGATGAGTTTTTTCATTTTAATCCCCATTGATATATATCACTCATTTTCTCTCTATAATAAATTTTCACTTATAATCTCTTATATACTCTCTTTTCAAAAAAGACATGATTAAAAAGAAAAATTACTTATTTTACACATTTATTCATTTTAACTAATATTTTGAACGGTATAATTTTGATAGTATTTTTTTGTAAAAAAAAAAAAAGAATTATAGGGAGTAATAGACTTGTGCGGCATTCATTCCACTTGTCGACTATTTTCTCTGCATATCTCTTTGGCTTCTCAGAATAATCTTAGTACCCACATGTCGTTGTCCTCCCTTTTATTCCATACATCTCCTAAAAACCCTCAAGCTGCACCTTCCTTGAATCTTTCTATACCTACATCATTGACCCCAGACAGACAAAGATGCATGCAAACAGTCTTTTACATGTGGTTGACAATTCGTTCCATAGGGACAGAACTTAGAATAGATTTAGGTATCGTTAAGAATTTAGAATTTAAATTAAATCTTTTAATTATGGCAGTTCTCTTCTATTAATTAATTGAACTTAATGTTATTGGCATATATGATCAGTGAAAAAAGACTCTCCTCAATTGTTAATGGACTGTTAAGATTTGTGCTAACTGCATACTCATTACCTTCTCGCACTTAATTCATGTGATGATATATGAACCTCACTTTTTTTTTTTTTTTTTTGCCATGAATGAACCTCACCAACCTTAAACATGTATTCTAAAACTATTCGAGAGTGTTGAAAATGAGTACCACTCTATACCTAAATATAAGTCATTTATATCTCATTCTCGCATACCAAAAAATGTATTAAATTGATAAAATTTTTACACTTGCCCTTATTAAATTTTTTGTCTCTCTCTACTTTACAAATGATTTTCACCCCCCCCCCCCTCCAATAGAAATTAAATAGGCCTAAAATTGAAAAAAAGTTCATTAATTATCCTACAAGAACCAAACTTTCTCCTACAAGTAACTTACATTAAGGTACAAATTAGTGATACAAGTTTATTATGAGTAAGATTTTGTTTTGTGTTGTATAGTACTTTTTCCTTCCTACAAATATCTAATATTGTATCATGTTTTTATTACACTAAATATTATCAATATATTTTCTACTCATGACAACCATTTTATAAAATCAAAATTGTTAATTATTAAACTAAAGAAGTCGTCCATCTCCAGGCCACCCTTAAACTTTCAAAATAGGAGTTGTCATTGCTTAACTTTTTCTTATCAACATTTAATATAAATAAAATTGTTACTCCATCCGATTCTTAATATAAGATATATTTATCTAATTTGATTAAATTAAGAAAGTTAGTTAAGTAAGTTACTATGACATGTATTTTTTAGAACACCTTAATTATCTTCCTTAATTCCCTCATTCTATTACTATAGAATCGCACATATATAACGGTTAATAAATTATGGTTATAGTGAATAAATATCATGTATGTTGATGAAGCGGATGTTGCGCAATAATATATAACGCTAAAACTTAAAGGTTAAATATGTTCATCATCATGTATTGAGAGGTGGAATTTGTAAAATTAAAAACATAATAGTTTTAGTTATTAACCGTCATTTACTAAGTGACAAAAATGACAGTGCTTACGAAACAACCGTCATGTAACACTAACAACTGATTTGTCTTCCAACCTTATATTAGAGAAAAACAAAAAATATTGCGGTCTTAATTCCCTCATAGTTCCCTCTCTTCCTTGATTATCGTTAAGGGAACATTAATAATATGAGTAAATTAAGAAAAGATTGGCAAATATAAAAACTATATCTTGTATTTACGACTAGAATTAGCCCTCTAACTATATCTTATATTAAAAATTGGAGGGAGTATTTTTTAAGATAAAGTCGTAGTTGTTCATCTCCAAGGGACCCCTGTCCCAAATAATTACTTGGGATTCACATATTTTCGTAGTCCGAAACAAATAGCGAAACACAAAAGAAGAGCTTCAAGTAGAAGCGTGAACAAAAAGAGTAATGTTGGAATATTGCTTTCCAGAAAGGAAAGCTGAAGGTTATATCTAATAATGTATGAAGCTGATTTATTCGTATTCCAACTTCACTTCCAATTCCTTTAAATCTCTCAAGGAGAAGTGTGCCACTTTCCAGAACGCAGTATATTATTGATATCAAGAAGCCACTTGTTTTTGTCTTTTTCAAGCTTCTCCATGTGGATTCATGCTAATTCCTCTTTTTATGCTTTCATTTGCCCCCTTAGGAAGATGTACGACCCTTGTTTTAAGTTCGACTTATCATACGGTGTATTGGTTTCCCACTAGAAGTAGAAGAAGAAAGCAAGTAGATGATTTTTAAGTTATATATTCATCGAAATTACTTTTCCATGTTATGATATATATATATATATATATATATATATATATATATATATATATATATATATTCATGCATTATATTCCATTCAGTGCTTCACATCATTGCTGACAAGATCTGTGGAGAAGAAATGAGTGTTTTTTTTTTTTGAAAAATATTTGTTGGATTATATATTTTAATTTGTTGATCGATCTAGTCTGATTATGTCTTATTTGATTGTGGGAATACGTACACTCATTATGCAATGAACAAATTAAAAGTAGTTAAAGAGAAGTGGTCATAGAGCTTCTTTTTTTTTTTTTAACTAAAAGAATCAATTTTATTAATTACAAAATTAATCATATTACACATACTAAAAAACTATAGTTCTCGGGACGGGATGAATCGGGAAACCCCATTCACGGTCCCATCCTGAAGAAGGGATCGAGAAGGGAAATTGGTCACGATCCCGGGAATTTTCCATCCCGACAAGTTCAAGATTTCTTAAAAATTTTGATTTTTTTTTGCCCTGTAATGACTTTGGCCCATTTTAACTTGAATTGGGCCCAATTTCTTATATTTCCTTTAGAATACCTAAGATAGAAATATTATATTGTACTAATTAGTCCAATACAGATATTTAAAGTAAATTAAAATTATAATTAAAGTCATCAAAATTCTCAAGTCCCAAGGCTACCATTGCTCTTAATAAAATAAATAACTCTAATGAGAACCATCATTGCTCTTTATCTACTTAGCCCAAGTATTTTGCCCGAAGAGGGTAATTGTAAGTCCACTTGCATCATAATTATTCAATACTACAAAAAATGGCTTTTCGTAGCACCCTTTTTGGGATAAGAGGGTAATTGTAAGTCCACTTGAATCAAAAGGGCTACAAAAAGCAAAAAATAAGCGCTACAAATTAGATTTTTTGTAGTAGTGATTCAAAGTTGGCAACAAGAGCATTAGGAGCTACAAAAGACACCGGTTATCTACAAATGGTCGTCTAAGTGTTCATTCACATAATCAAATAAACTAACCATTATTGTTATTAATTTATGAAATCAAAACAACACTATTTTATTAGTTGGTTGGTGCTTGCTATTCATGTGACATATTTAAAGTTGTCGATTCAGCTGCAAAAAGCACAAGGGAAAAAATAATAAATTACAATTATTTAATAAATAATAAATGAAATGAACTAAATAAACCAAAAGAATATATATTACCTTGTTTTATATAAACAATAAAATCATTGAAGCTATTTAGAATTTTATGTGATTTTCTTAATATATATATATATATATATATAGATATATTCGGGACAGGATGGGATCGGGAAGCCCCATTCCCAACCCTGAATATAATTTTTCCTGATCTGAATTTTCCTGTCCGGAAAATTTTTGATATATATATAACAATAATGCATGAGATCAGGATGGGGAAAACTTTGAACACCCTAGGTCAAGCAATCCTATTAATCAAAAACAAAATACCAGGAAAACACAAAGTAAGCAAAAAATTAAACTGACGAGTTAAAAAAAAAAAAAAAAGCCAGGCTAATACCAACTAGCTAGACACAGCTGAGATTAAAAGAAGGAAATTATTAATGATAAATCGGCCATCATATCCATAATTGTAATTGGAAAATTAAAGAAGGAAACATCTATAAGATGAGTAGCATTGGAGCATGGAGCTATCACGCAATACTAAAAACTTGATCTTATATGAAAGCCTACGAACAATGACACATTAATAAAATTAAACACAATATAAAAAGACTCTGCGTGTTTTTTCATTAAACTTTTTTCCACGTAATTGAAAAACACACTTAAATATTAAGAAACGATAATCATTTGCCGGTAGCACATTAAGTCCACTCTAGGTACCGAGATTTTTCATGTCTTCCTGTCCTCGGACAAAATGTACGAGGCTAGCTAAGATCATACACTACAATAGGGCTCCTCATTTGGACTTTTCCATCATCCCAAATCAAAGAAGCAGAGACTATCTGCACATATTTCTCACCCACAGAAGAGAACGACAGAACATTTGGTGTCACTTGAATAGTTAACAGAGAAGAAGGAACAATCACTTTAGCCTTATATACAGACTTAGCTGCTCCAACATTTGTTACAGTTCTATGAAACACACTGGTGAAAAGTTTCGACTCGCTTGTCTTCACAGCCAAGGATGGGAGATTGAGATCCCAAACCGTTTCATTCTTAATTTTCTTACAGTTGATGTTGTCATCCTTTGTAATGTTCCCTAGTGCTTCTGTATTATAATCTTGTCCACACAAGAACCTCACATAATCTGATTCGCTGATATCGTATACCAAACCAGGAGAGACCGCATTAACGGGATTGATTTGTCCAGCCCCATATGCAAATTCAGCATCCGGGTTGAGCTCAGGATTCATCGGAGCAGCTGATAAATTAGTGTTCATGAGAAACAATTAAGCACGGAATCTTAATCAGAAAAAGAAAATTAACCAAGGCTTTACGAATCTGCTTAGTTAGTTAAAGCCAAGTTGATATTATAGTGGATTCATAATAGAGTAAAAAACATTAACTATCTTTTGTTTTACCTAATGATTTGAACATGTCTTTATGCCCTGGGGTCAAATGTAAAATATTTTTAATCCAAGAATTGCAGTACAATGCAACATTCGGGTCGTTCTCTTGACGAGCCTTTATTCAACTACCTAAGTAAACTAATTATCATGCGAATACAATAAAAACAAGGGGAAAATTTGTTTTGGATTTTTCAAATTAATAACTAAAAAAAAAAGATGCAATTTAATTAAATGCTAAGTTACTATTTTTAGTCTTTTTATAAAAAATGGAGAATGAGTGAATGGAATGGTATGAAATGGAAAATATAAATAAAGAATGCTCTTGGTAATGAAGAAGTGACAATCCTTATTCAAAAAGATTATGGGAATTAAAACACATTAAATCTCAAGAACAACCTCAAGATAACACTTGAATCCAATATTCCCAATTAATAGTAGCTCCTACAAACATAGCTAACTACTACCTCTTGAGATATTGTTTAAAACCACTTAATGTGCAATTGAAATTGGAGTAATGCAACATGAATCTTCTTGGATTTGAGTGCTAAACAGTCCCTCAAGGATATAAATCAACCACATTAACTAGACAATAACACGCTAATTAGCATAATCTCATTGCAACCACAAAGAAATTCAAACATATAATCTTCACATTGCAAAATTCAATCTCAACTACAATTATCAAACCAAAAGAGACAATTAACATTAATCTCAATTCCAGAATCACATATATGAAAAGTCCTAAAACTAGGCAATCCAAATATATATAATTCTAGACTAATGGAATGATAGCAAAACTCTCTTTGTAGTACAATAAGCTCAAGCAACTCTTCACCACCAAGAAGCAATGAAAATTAGCCACTCATGTAATTAATTACAGCTGCAACGTGTTCAAAATAATTGAAATCCATGGAACTTAAATGTTGGCTGGATTTGGAGTGGAAGGTGAGGGTGGTGGGTGTCGGGTTTTGTGAGAAAAGAAAAGGAAATGGGATAATGTGATGGAATGATGTCGGAGACAGGGGAGGCAGAGGAGGTGGTCGGTGGTTGTGTGTAGGAGAACAGAGGAAAGACGAAGCTGGGGATGGAAATGAGGAAGAGTCGATGGTGTGGTGGTGCTTTGGGAAATGCTGGTGGTGACTGCCGACTGTGAAGAGACAGTAACGGAGGTGACGGCAATGGAGCAGTGGTATCCAACGGTGGTGGTTGAGTGCCTCCTCTGCCCAAATGCGCCGATGGTGGTAGTAACGTCGATGTGGAGATATTCGACGGTGGTGGTGTCTGATGGTGCAAGCCGGCGAGGAGAAGATGATGAAGAGACGATGGTGAACCTCCCTCTCGCGCCTCTCAAGCTCCGAATCTGCAGTAGCAACTCTCCCTCACTCTGCTCTGTTTCCTCTCTGATGGTTGATGGTGAAGCGAAGAAGGGGCGTCGCCGGCGACAATGGTGGAAGAGATGATGTCGCCGGCGACCTTAGATGAAAGGGGAAGAAGGTGATGAGAGATTGATCCGCTCTGGACGTGCGGCGCCCTCTCAATATCACTCTCAGCTCTGTCTTTCCAAATCGGGTCCTCCTATGTCCGAAGCATGTCCACCGGGTCCTCTTTTTTTTTCTGTTTCTCAAATCACTCTCGGGTCCCTTCCGTTTTTGTTTCTTTTTTTTTTCTTTGCTTTTGGATCTGTTCTCAGCATTTTTTTTATTCAGCCCTCCATCCACTTGGCCCAAATCACTTTAATTAGGTTTGGGCTTCACTCCTATTGGGTCACCAGATGCTAGTTTCAGTCAATTGCCCAAATTCCTCAAAATAGTTAATTTGAACCTCCAAAATCCTCATTTGCTACCTAGAATGCAAAATTAAACACAAGGTAGCATCAAAAGTTCAAGAAACAATATAAAAAAATGATAATTAATGAATTTTGACCATTTTGCCCCTAATTTCCATTAATTCAAAATAATTGCCCCTAACCAAAATTAATGCTTAATAATGCAATAATGCCCTAGGAAATACATTAAAATCCCAATTTAATCATGGAAAATTCATATAAAAATATGGTTCAATCAATTCCCCCACACTTAGACCTTTGTACTCCTGAATAAAGGCAATTAAGCACAATTTTCTAAATTCCAATCATCAATGCAATTGAAATTTGAGCAATTTCATAATTAGAAACAATGGATCAATTAATCAAATTTCTCAAGTCAACACTAGTCATAGTCAAGCAATGCAAAGAAATTAGTTAACCACACAATTCAAAATATTAGAATGAAACATAAGAGAACTCTCAAGGAATTAGTGTCTAACTCATTTCACCTCATTGGGATAATTTCACTATAGCTCATTTAATCAACACCTTACTATAGGCTTGTAACAACTCTAACATCTCCACTACTAATAGCAATAAATGTAATGAATCAAGAGGGCTTTAAGGCTTGAAATGATGGATGAAGGCTAAATGGAATGAATTAATTAGAAAAAAATAGTTGATATATATACAAGTCAAAGTTAAAGATCAAGTTCATAGCAACTAAATGACTAAACAACCTCTTGCCAATTTTTTTTTTTCAAGTTCAAGAACCAATGCTTTCTTTGTATTTCTTTTGCTTTTCTTTCTTTATTCACATCACTTTTTTATTATTATTTTTTTCAATACTTTCTCTTTCTTTTTTTCTCTTTTCTCTGTTTTTTTTTTCAATTCTCTTCTACTTCTCTTTTCTTTTTTTTCTTTTTTCTTTTTTTTCTATATACATGGCATTTCAATATATACATTGTTCAACTTTCTATTGGCAAATCACCTTGATTTTAGAATACCATGAACAATTTGAGTAAAAGACATGCATATCACATAGGAATAGGCCAAAGGGGTAAGCAAAGGGTAGATGAATGAGGGTTTGTGTTTGGGTGAAAGGGTTTAGAATGAATGCCTCTTTCATTTCCATCGCATTAATGCCAATGTCGTTTTGAAAAAGAGTCGAAACAAGTTCTAGAAGGTGAAAAAACTAAGTGAACATCACACATAGAAAGAATTCAAAGCCCAAATAACCTTCCAACAAGGTTTTTCTCCATTGCACATTCTAAGACAATCAATTGAATAGCAAACTAACCACAACGCATTTACTTAACTATTCCAAGTGCTAACCCTACAAATATAATTAATTAAAACATTACAATCAATTATAATAATGCTCAACTCTTAAATGCACTAATAATGTAAAAGCTTTCTTTTCTCAAAACAAGAAGTAAACAAAAAATCCAATTGTGGGTTCATTTCTCTCACCATTCACTTGAAAAGAACAAAACATGGTTTCAAAAGGTTGCCAAAAACATTAGATCTCATGAAAGTTCAAAGAATTTCTCACAAATCACATTTTAAAATAGTAAATGCGACCCTTTACCATTTTAACATACATCAAAGTAAGTCATTTTTGAGAAAATTTTTGAAAAATTTTCTAGTTTAAGGCATTTCTCATTTGAAAACAACCAATGGAATTCGAAATGTATTTTCCTTCCCTCACACTTAATTAACACATTGTCCTCAATGTGTAAAGCAACTCTAAAGAGAATGCTTAGCAAGTGAAAATTCTAGGCACAATGGTAATTAAGTAGGGTAGTGGGCACAAATGCAAAGCATACAAAGGGAATTCTTATTATACCTATTAAACTAAGTGACTTCTACCTTTTTCTATTGGTTTGTGTCCCTCCCCCACACTTATCTTCCTCACACAACAATTAAGCTCAAAGAATCATAGGATTTAGGAAGAAAACAAGTGAGGAAAGAGACAACATGTGTTAGAGTATCTTGAGTCTCTTGAAGGAGAAGTTCTCATCCCTAATGAGAATCATGCTTTAGTCATTGAAGACATCTTCTTCAGTATTGAATTTCCTTGGTGGAGGTGGCTCAGGATCAATCGGAAGAGGTCCAAGGATATACGGTGGATGTTGGTTCCTCCGATGACCTTTCCAAGAATGTGTCTGCAAAGAAGACAGGCAACCAGCAGTATCCCATCCAAAAATAGAAACATGGAGAGATTTCAAGTGAAATAAAGGCATGTGAAGGTCTAAACTCTCCAAGTAACTATCACATCCAAGGAAATCAATAGCACTCCCATTAGTAGGAGGTAAACAAGCAGTTAAATTTTTTTGTGTTTGCAAAGTGGAAGGTGTGGAATTCAACTTAGTGTTGGGGTACACCACATCATCATTGCAATCACAAGAGATGGAAGGGAAAAGAGTGGAAGAAGAAGGAGAATTTTTCAAATCATTACCACCCAAAACTTTCAAAGTTTCAAAAGAATCTTTTTCTTTTTCTATATCGGGTGGCAAATCACAAGAAAGAATAATATGGAAAGATTCATTTTCATTTGCAATGTCATCAATCAAAATAGTTGAATCTTTCATTATTAAACTATCATGCAATTCATTAGAATCAAGAGAAAGATATGTGTCTAGGCTATGGTCCTTCATACTCACAACAACCACGTTAGCATCCATACAAGATTCAACATTTCCAGAATTATCATGCTTACAATCATCAATAGTACAAGGAGGTGCATCAAGATCAATAGTAGAATCAACCACTTCATTAAATGCTTTCTTTCAAAAATCAACAAGTAAGTGATATTTTTCATGATAACAATCTACACAAATATGATCTTCCGCACAAGAACATGAAGATATATCATCCAATTGAGCACAATCATCCCTAGTACTATGAAGAGAAGCATTTTCAACAATAGAAGCATCACATAAAGAAGTAGAAGCACAATAATCAACAAGTACAATCGAATCACCACTACTTGAACTAATGGGTTGAGCAATTACATTTTCAAACATTTGAGGGGATTCAACAATGATTTCCTCATCCACCTCATCATCACTCAAATCATAAAATGATTCACTAGTTACAGTAGTAGGAGAGTCTACTTCTATAAGGATAGGATCATTACCGAATGGTAAGGAAGACTCTTCAATGTTTTTTTGTACTTGCTCCACTTCATTTGCTTGTGTGGGAATAGGCAATGGAGGTTTGAAGTCTTCTACTTGTGAAGTGGCATTTGGCTCATGAGCTTTAACTCCTTGCTTTTGAATTTCTGAGAAAAGAATGTCAGGTTGCTCCAGCTTGGTTTCAATGTGAGATGGCACTTCATAAGACTCCAAATTCTGAGATGATTGGAGTTGAGTGAGCTTAAGAACATTTTCAGCATTGCCCTCATGCTTGACATGTAACTTTGAAAAAATTGGAGCTCCCTCTATACCTCGTGATTGCTCCCACTATATATGATGTATGATAGCGTTAGAGAGATCTACCATTTCATTGAGCTTATCTATTTGCCCCCTCAAAGTGCCAGATTCCCATGCAGTATCCAATAAGCGTTGATGTTCTGTATCCAACTTGGTATTTGTTTCTCTTAAAGCATGCACTCAATCATCAACAGTTGAGATAGCAAGGAGGGAGTTCAAATTCAATTCAATAGCATAAGATTCAAAAACACTTTGTTCATATGGAAGGGTAGGTGGTGGGTGAGTCCCTAGTAGAGTATGGCACTTAGAAGCCTTTTGTGCTTCCTCTAGCTCCTCAGTGCTTTCTTGTATATGATCCACTTCATGTGTTTTGAAGGATATGGAAGGAGGATGTTCTTGGGGATGCTTCAACACTTGTGCTTACTGAGTGAGACGTTCAAGTTCCTTTTCCAATCTCTCACTCTCTTTCTCTTGTTGTTCCAATCTTCTGATAAGAAAGTCCATTTATGACCGCCGCTCTTTGGTATGATCATA
Organism: Inga leiocalycina; assembly: GCA_963242795.1. Taxonomy (NCBI): domain Eukaryota; kingdom Viridiplantae; phylum Streptophyta; class Magnoliopsida; order Fabales; family Fabaceae; genus Inga; species Inga leiocalycina. The sequence continues at coordinate 15,766,590 of OY725325.1, forward strand.
CATTTGAGTTGGAAACTCTTGAATCACTTCCATTTGATGAGCAAAGTGTCCTTGTTGGACTGCTCTTCATTGATTGTTTGAGTGATTCGGTTTTGAAACTCTTGAATGACTTCACCAATGGTTGATTCATGTTGTGGCACACATGGTTGGGAATGAGGTCTATAAAATTGTGGAAATGGTGGGTAGAGAGGCTCATGAGGTGGATGGAATGGTTGGAAAGTGGAATGGCATGAAGGAGAAGGTTCATGATATGACATATGGTTATACGGTGGAGGATTAGAATGAGGCTCATGATATGGGTTATATGGTATAGGAGAAGGTTCATGGTATGATCTATAGGGTGGTTGTGGTGCATAACGAGGTTGAAATGAAGGTTGTTTGTAGGGTTCATGGTATGAAGGGTGGAATGGACCTTGGCATTCTTGACCAATTGGACTATCTTGACATCCCAAATTAGCTTGAAGAAGTTGCAATGTTTGTTGAATAGCATGGATGCTTTCAGAGATGGACTCTTTCCTTTCAGTAGAATCTGCTACATAAGAGTAAGATTGAAAAGGTAAACCTTGATTACCATTAAACCAAGCCATGAGAATTCAATACAAAAAATTTTCAATGAATCACAAGATAACTATCTAACTAAAAAAACTATGAAAACTAAGAAAAAGAATCGAAGAGAATACAAATACAAATGAAAAAAGGGAAAAGGATTTCAAAATGACAAAAGATGCAAGATGCTTTGAATTAACTTGGAGACATGGTGAATTCAAACAAGTGAGCTCAACATCATATGAAATTGAATGCAACAACACCACACAAAAGCTACAAAGTCAAAACAATGCAATGAATGCTATGCAAACTACCTAAATGCATAAATCCTAAACTATATGCAATGAAAAACAAAAAAAATGCAAAACTAACAAGCTCAACCCGAGAAACCCCTTGTCAAAAGTGAATTTGACAATTAGATTACCTAGGGAGCCAATTACTTAGCTCCCCGGCAACGGCACCATTGATTTGATAGTGTCTTTATGCCTTGGGGTCAAATGCAAAATATTTTTAATCTAAGAATTGCAGTACAATGCAACACTCGGGCCGTTCTCTTGAGGAGCCTTTATTCAACTACCTAAGTAATCTAATTATCATGCGAATGCAATAAAAACAAGGGGGAAAATTTGTTTTGGATTTCTCAAATTAATAACTAAAAAAAAGATGCAATTTAATTAAATGCTAAGTTACTATTTTTGGTCTTTTTATAAAAAATGGAGAATGAGTGAATGGAATGGTATGAAATGGAGAATATGAATAAAGAATGCTCTTGGTAATGAAGAAGTGACAATCCTTGCTCAAAAAGATTATGGGAATTAAAACTCATTAAGTCTCAAGAATAACCTCAAGATAACACTTGAGTCCAATATTCCCAATTAATAGTAGCTCCTACAAACATAGCTAACTACTACCTCTTGAGATATTGTTTAAAACCACTTAATGTGCAATTGAAATTGGAGTAATGCAACATGAATCTTCTTGGATTTGAGTGCTAAAAAGTCCCTCAAGGATATAAATCAACCACATTAACTAGACAATAACACGCTAATTAGCATAATCTCATTGCAACCACAAAGAAATTCAAACATATAATCTTCACATTGCAAAATTCAATCTCAACCACAATTATCAAACTAAAAGAGACAATTAACATTAATCTCAATTCCAGAATCACATATATGAAAAGTCCTAAAACTAGGCAATCCAAATATATATAATTCTAGACTAATGGAATGATAGCAAAACTCTCTTTGTAGTCCAATAAGCTCAAGCAACTCTTCACCACCAAGAAGCAATGAAAATTAGCCACTCATGTAATTAATTATAGCTGCAACGTGTTCAAAATAATTGAAATCCATGGAACTTAAATGTTGGCTGGATTTGGAGTGGAAGGTGAGGGTGGTGGGTGTCGGGTTTTGTGAGAAAAGAAAAGGAAATGGGATAATGTGATGGAATGATGTCGGAGACAGGGGAGGCAGAGGAGGTGGTCGGTGGTTGTGTGTAGGAGAACAGAGGAAAGACGAAGCTGGGGATGGAAATGAGGAAGAGTCGATGGTGTGGTCGTGCTTTGGGAAATGCTGGTGGTGACTGCCGACTGTGAAGAGACAGTAACGGAGGTGACGACAATGGAGCAGTGGTATCCAACGGTGGTGGTTGAGTGCCTCCTCTGCCCAAATGCGCCGATGGTGGTAGTAACGTCGATGTGGAGATATTCGACGGTGGTGGTGATGTTTGATGGTGCAGGCCGGCAAGGAGAAGACGATGAAGTGACGATGGTGAACCTCCCTCTCGCGCCTCTCAAGCTCCGAATCTGCAGTAGCAACTCTCCCTTACTCTGCTCTGTTTCCTCTCTGATGGTTGACGGTGAAGCGAAGAAGGGGCATCACCGGCAACAATGGTGGAAGAGATGATGTCGCCGACGACCTTAGATGAAAGGGGAAGAAGGTGATGAGAGATTCGATCCACTCTGGACGTGCGTCGCCCTCTCAATATCACTCTCAGCTCTGTCTTTCCAAATTGGGTCCTCCCATGTCCGAAGCATGTCCACCGGGTCCTCTTTTTTTTTTCTGATTCTCAAATCACTCTCAGGTCCCCTCCATTTCTGTTTGTTTTTTTTTCTTTGCTTTTGGATCTGTTCTCATCATTTTTTTTATTCAGCCCTCCTTCCACTTGGCCCAAATCACTTTAATTAGGTTTGGGCTTCACTCCTATTGGGTCACCAGATGTTAGTTTCAGTCAATTGCCCAAATTCCTCAAAATAGTTAATTTGAACCTCCAAAATCCTCATTTGCTTCTTTAACACCTATAATGCAAAATTAAGCACAAGGTAGCATCAAAAGTTCAAGAGACAATATATAAAAAATGATAATTAATGAATTTTGACCATTTTGCCCCTAATTCTCATTAATTCAAAATAATTGTCCCTAACCAAAATTAATGCTTAATAATGCAATAATGTCCTAGAAAATACATTAAAATCCCAATTTAATCATGGAACATTCATATAAAAATATGGTTCAATCACCTAAATTATAGAAACCTCCCTTTTATTTTAAAAACCTATGTAAACCTCTCTTAAAATTAAAATGCATGTCACACAAACCTTCATTATATATATTTTTGAAATTTCATTTCCATTCATCTCATCTTTAGTTGGATTTTGACCAAATAACCCCCATGTAACATGAGAATTATTTAAAACATTTATATTTGCCTAAAATTATACAACAAAAAATTTATAATAGATATAAATTCAAAATTTTTAATATTATAAAATTTATTAATTTTGACTATATTTTTATCAAATTCATAATTTTTATTTTTTTATCATCTTTATTAAAATTTATTTGTTTAGATTTCTTTTAAATGATTAAGAAATACTTCCAATATATTTTATTTTATCGTAGATTATAAATTAAATGGATTAAATTTTAGAGATTATGTAAATAATTTAAATTATAATTTATAATTTTTAGTCATTTTTTTCTAAAAGATATATAACCACATTCAATTTTTATATATTTATTGACAGAATGAATCAAATTTTTAATCAATTTTTTTATATCTACTTGAAATAAATTAATTAAACTCATGTCCCAATATGATAAAAAATATTAAACAAATATGTGTGAAAATAAAAAATAAATGAAATTAAGGAAAAATTGAAAATCTTAAATTATTTATAACAATTTTAGTCAAAAATAGAGATTTAGTATCATGAAGGGTAAATTAGTAAATAAAATTTATTTTAATAAGATTTTAATTAAAAAATATATTTTAGAATGTTTTTAACGGTGTTAATAGTCTGGACTTAAGTGTGTATTTTCAACATATAGAGGGAATGACAGTGTAATTATTAGGGCAATATGCATGGGAGTTCATAATATTTTACTCATAACAATAATCACCGGTGATCATTAGGGCAGACTTGATTGCAGCTGGGGACCAATTGGGGTGAAACGATTTTACATAGGCAGCAACAGCAGAAGCATGAGGGAAAGCCATGGAAGTTCCTGATATTATATTGAAGTTTGATTCCCTCTTGTCTCCTTTTTCAGCTAAATATTGGTGAAATGGGAGACCATGCGGCTAAGATATCTACTCCTGGGGAAGCTATATCGGGCTACTAAAACAAAGTGAGTGTTTGGATTAAGTTTATTTTAATTGATCTTGCGCTATACAAGTAAATATGTTAAAGTCCATTTGCCTCCAAAAAGCAAGAGTTTTTTCAATTGATAGCTACTGGTGTTTCTCAAATAGGCAAAAATAGTTTGAATAACTATTTTGGTTCTCAAAGAGGGTTGCTATCTATACAATTATACACTGCTTAAAAGTAGTTGTGTACTTAGGGAACTGGTTTCCCTTCCAAGCAATTTGCTCAATAGGGAGAGCAAATTAGGTATGGATCGTCAGATATAATCTAGACGGTCCAAATTTGAGTTTTTTATTGTCTATATTTTTAAAAAAATTATTTTAATAGGTATAGAATCTAAAATAAAGATAATTTCTTAACTATTATTCTTTAAAAAATATTTTTTTATTTTGAAAAAACCTCATATTTGGACTGTCTAAAATTAGAAATGGCCTATGCTTAGCACTCTCTACTAAGCTTTTGGCTTAACAGGGAAACCGGTTCCGTGTATGGATACCTTCAAAATGTCTGGAGTAATTGGATTTGGACCCCTAGATGAAAAGGAAGCCACATATGGGAACAAAGAATCTTTACCTTCATTACTCTTAAATATAGTAGCTGCTAGATTACTGCAAAATTTACAGAACAAAATAGATTAGTTAAAGTAATACTCCTTGTAGTCCTTGATATATGAGAATCAGTTGAAGAGTTGGATTTGAACCTAAATATAATATCTTAATCTATTTTGTCTCCTTTATTTATTATTTCGATACAAACTAATTTACCTAACATATTAATTGAGGGTTATTTTAGTGGCAGCATGTTACATTTGTTATAATTAACTTATTTATCTCATTTTCGTATTCTACTTAAATTAGTTAAGTAGCTCTTGTATCAAGGACCGAGCGGGGGTATTAAGAAATAATGACATTGAAGCCAGCAAATTTCATATCGAGATGTGTTTGTTATTAGCTAGATGGATGTACACCTTGTGGAATTTAAGTAAGAGCGAATGGATTTGCCATCTTTGAGGGTAAGCAAAATGAAAGGAAGAGAAAACACATGAGCCACATCCTTTGGGGAACTGATTGGAAGGATAACGCCAACAGCCCTGGCCTTGTTTGCTGCATTATTATGTCTAGGAACGGAATCACACACAACGATCTTCCCTTTCACCAATGCTTCATCTAAAGAGTTTTCAACACAAGTAGTGTCCAAAACAGATAATAATTATTAGAAGGGCTAAGGTGCTTTTTTGTCTCAGAAATTGTTACAATATTTCAATTGTTCCTTAGAAATTTTTATTAAGTAATGTCGTCCCATAAGTTTCCAAATTTTAGTAATTTTACCCTAGATATTATCTAAGTTAAGTTTGAATATTAGTTGACTAAATATGCTAAGCTGGCAAGTCTACCTGTCATCCATGTCAATTTTTTTGTTTAGGTGCAAAGTTGCCCAATAAGCTTTCACTCAAGAGTTATTTTGCCTTATAATTTTTCAAATCATAGTAATTTTACCTTGGATATTATCCAAGTTAAGTTTACCCGTTAGTTGGCCAAATATGCTTATCTGGCCAGTCCATGTGTCATCCACTTCATTTTTTCCAAGTTAGATTTATAAATAAGAAAATATTTTTTAAAAACATGTACCACATCTAAATGGTTGAAGAAAATTAAAGAGGTGAAAGCATCTTGTGTGATGAAGAGAAAATCGAAGAGGTACCTATTTATCTCAATATCACTAAGGTATGGCGACGGATGGTTACCAGTGGCCTTATTCTCAATAAATCTTGCTCAGTGTGCTTGAATCCGAGTATTGAATCTTTTTCTTCATTTCTTCTAGCAAACGTGAGGTCCACCTCCATTTTCGGCTTCTTCTTCAATGTCGTTTAAGTTGCCAACTTAGCATATTTGGTTAACTAATAGTCAAACTTAACATTTATAGTGGTCAGGGAGACATTGCTATAATTTGAAAACTTCTAGGGCAATATTGTACTAAAACAATTTTCAAAGCAATATTGCTTTTAAGTGAAAATTTTCATGACAAATTTGCACCTTAAGAAAAATGATATGGATGACATGTGGACCTGTCAGCTTAGCATATTTGGTCAACTAACAGTCAAACTTAACCTAAATAACGATCAGGGCGAAATTGTTACTTATTTGACACTTTTAGGACGACCTTGCTTTAAAAGAAACTTCTGGGGCAAAATCGAGATTTTGTGACAGCTTCCAAGACAAAAATAGATTTGAACCCTTATTAAAACTAATACTACTGATATGATTAGAAATATTTTAAAATAAAAACACTAATACCTTGACATGGAACTATTAAATCCACCAGTGATATTGGGTGCATCTCCAGAGTAAATCAAGGGGTACTTCTTATTATGAAGATCAAATGTGTTCACCGAAACTCCCTACATACATATGTAGATATGAGTGTGTGTGTGTGTGTGTGTTTCTCAACATATTCCCGTAGATTCGTTAGTATTAATCCAATGAGTAATACCTCAAAAACCATGCCATTCCCCAACTGAAGCTTGGTGAAGAACTTTCTGTTAATAGTGGAAGCAGCGACGTAAAGCGACCAGGGGCCAAAACTAGTCATGGCGAACAAACCCTGGACCATGGTTGTTGGCAACCATTGAGGCTAGGATGCCTTTCTTCATTGCATGGAAAGCTCCAATGGCAAACACGTCCTGAAACAAGTCAGCGTATACAACCGATGGATCACCGAGTGATACAGAAAGTATGTCAACACCATCAGAGATTGCTTCGTCAAATGCTGCTAGAACGTCAACTGTTTGGCAATCTAAAGACCAACAGGGTTTGTAGACAGCAATACGAGCTGATGGGACTCCGCCTCTTGCTGTGCCCTTGCCTAGCCCATATAGACTCGCTGAGTTAACCTAGTTTCCTGCAGCTGTGGATGCAGGATGAGTGCCGTGCCCATTTGTATCCCTTGGAGATATAATATCATCTTCGCCAAAAGAACCATCCACCAGAAAGTATTTTGCTCCAATTATCTCGCTGCATATACATATATACACACAAGTTATACCATCGTAAGTTTAAAGGGAGAGCTCAATCTCTAAAATTGTGTAGTTTCTTTTAATTTATAGTATTAAATCTTTAAAAAATTGTAAAAAATTGAAAACTACACCTTTATTTTTCCATATGATATCAAAAAGTTTTAATGATCAAAAGAAGCTAAAGGTCAGTTGGGGGCACACCTTAGGTAGGGCATCTGATGATGACACCCTCAACCCTCTTTTATGAGGTTTCCTGCTGTGGGACTCAGACGACATGCAACTATAAACATCTAATCATCGTTGCGCAGTTCAGGCATTTGATTTTTTATTGGTTTGATATATTTATATAACGAATAAAGTATCTTAAATTAAAACTATTCCTTAATCACATATAAATTCGGCTTCAATAATATGTCTGAGTTCTGACTTGTTTATATAGGGAAAAAAGTATAGTTAAACAATACCCGCCACTTTTTTGGCTTCATCTTTGGTTAGCTTCACCGCAAATCCATTGAAACTCTTCTTGTAGCTGTGGACCAAAGCTTCTGCTGCAGAAAGATAGCCATTTGAGACACTCAGTCTCTTAATTAAACATAAGAAGAAGTAACCCTGTAATTAATTAGTTAGTCACTTACTATAAAACTACATACAATTACATGAATTGGGTAACAATGACTTTTATAGAAGAAGTAATTAATTAAGAACCTGAAGAGGACTCCTTGAACCAGACTCGTGTGATGGAGTTCTGTGACTTCCACTCCCTTCGGGAGGTCCCCCATGTAGACGATATACGTCTATCCAAATATATATATATATATATATATGATTAAAAAATGATGATCAAGACTTCAATATAATCACAGCCAGTTGGAAAGTATGCAGGAATGAAAAGCGGATGGAATATACTGCTCCCATCAATATATCATAAAGAAATATATGAAATAGATTAAGAGATTAATGCATGATAGAGAGATATTATTTTACCTTTCGATCATCGCAGTGTGTCTCAATAATAGGAATACTGAAAAAGAGAGATAATATGAGGAGATGCGTAGTGGAGCTTGGAGAAGACATGTTTATATTTGCTAAATGAAATGATACATCTTCTAGTTTTGATGTGTTTGAAGCAACGACCTGATGTCCAATGACATTTGTAGGACAAGGATTCATGGTTCGTGTCCCAATTTCAATCACATGCGACTCACGTTTGCTGTAAAAATTAAATCAAAATTTGCTTTCCTAATCTATTTTTTTCTTTTTTGATTTATTTGAGAGAGTACAACTTTTTCTCTTTAATCATGATTAACGGTGGCGTTCATTTTTAGGGTTCCGTCATAACATTGGCCCCTTTATCAAATGATGAAGATGCATTGCTATATATAACTTCCGCTAGTGACTTTATTTATAGGTTAATGCACATTTTTTGGAGAAGTGCAACATGTGCATCTGACCTTTTATTATGAATTAACATATCATACGCATCTTTTCCTTTTTTTTACATCTCCTTGTTAATGAAAAAAAATGTACAAGATTTGCATCATATCCGTTCTATCACTACAAAAATATATTAAATTTCTAACGGAATTTGCTACGAAATTTGTTTCCGTGACAGTTTCTGTCAGAAATCCGACGGAAAAGTTTCCAACGGAATTTTTTCTGTGGCAAATATATTCCGTGAATTTGCCACGGAATTTCCAACAGAATACGGAAAAATTCCTTGACTAATTCCATCGGAAAATTTAAAAAATTATTATGTTTAATTAAATTAAATTTTAAAAAATATATTTATAAAAATTAAAATTATGATACTATTAGCCATATAAATATTTAAAAATTAGGGTTAATACCATCTTTCATCCCTCAAGGTTTTCCTCATTTTAGTTTTGGCTCCTGAAGTTTTCAACCATAGGTTTTGATCCTTATAGGGGCAAAATGGTTATATAAAAATTTATTTATAAAAAATAAAATTTATTAGTTATTAATTAATATTAGTAAAAAATTATTAGTTAGTAATTATTTATTAGTTATTAATTAATGTTAATAAAAAAATTAATTTTAGAAATTAGACAAAAATATAGTCATATGAAATTTATTTAAGATGTAAAATTTTTTTTAATTTGAAATTAATTTATATTAAAAATTATAAGAATATATAAAATTATTTTATGTTTTTATTACATTTATGTATAAGAAACAAATGTATATTTATAAATAATTGATTATATATAATAAGATTATATATATATATAATTGTGTAATAATAAATGCCAAAGCAGTCCAGCCCATCTAATAAGGCATCGTGTGTGTACGGACGAGATTGTGAGTTTGAAACAAAGGAGGGCAAGTTGAGTTGCATTTTCAGGAAAAAAGAGGTTGTAACACGTGGCGGAGCAAGGCTGCACCATTAGCGGATCTGGGTGCCGGGGATGAGGTGGAGGCTGCTAGGGCTGCCACTTGCCCCCGCCAGCGATGAGGTGGCGGCTGCCGAAGTTGCCTCGTGGCTTTTTAAAATAAAAATAATAATAATAAGTTTGCAACGGAATTCCGTAAGAAATTTCCTACAGATTTCAATTTCGTCGTAAATTCCCGATGGAATTTGAATTCCGTCAGAAATTAGTTTGTCACACTATTATCAGCGATTGAATCCATTCCATCAGAAATCCTTTTCCCTCAGAAACCCTAAATTCCATGGTAAATTCCGTTAGAAATTTAGTGTTTTTTTGTAGTGTATATGGAATACATACATATGTGGATATGTGCTTATCTATATTGCTACCTCCAGTCCTAAATGTACGTAGGACATGGTTTGTAATAAAATCTTTTTGTATCAGGATTACATGTACCTTTCATGAAATTGAACAAAGTAGGATTATCGTATTGTATACAACTTATTGCGTCACATCGATACTCAATCTCATAAGAGTACATAATTTTTTTTGCTAGGCATAGGTATCCTCCTATTGGAGATAATCCTATTCGAGGCACTGTCAGGCACTAAATGTGGGCATCTCTTTCAGCGAGAATTCAAACCTTGGTTCCCTACGTTGTGAGGGACTAGCCCCAACCCCCGTTGGTATAAGAGCACATAATTAAATGTTCATCAATTTGATTAGATGGATTTCGAGCCCTCCAAATGGCTAGAAGCCCAAAGCCCACAGCTAAGGATGGGAATAGGCCAGATCAGATTTTTGTCTTAACAGGCTAGGCCTATTTTGTATCAGGATGGCTTGATCCTGGTCTGTGGCATATAAGAGGCCATTTTTTGGGCCTAAGCCTAGCCTGTGGCTTGTTAAAAGGCCTAGAAATTTAAAATATTTTAAACAGGCTTACAGGCCACAAGCCTCACAATAGGTCTCTTGAGAAACAGGCAAAAAACAAACAGGTCGAAAACATGCCCAATTACACCAATAATCCAATACACATCATAAAGATATGAAACTAAATACAAAGCCTTTGGACCTTCTCATCTTTACATCAAATCTTCAATATAATTTCCTCTTCCCCTTCAAAGACCTTCAAAAAAAAATCAAATGTATAGTATTAGAGTATAAAACAATTTAACAAATAATCTGTTTCATCACTCATTGAAAGCAAGCACCTCACAGCATAAGCACTCATCACCTTTAACCTTTGTCACTTTGTGCTACTCCCCTGGCCCCACAAGCACTCACAACTCACAAGCATATTGGCATTCATCATGGTCTAGACACAGAATTTCACCTTTGTCACTTTTTTTCTTGCTCAAATTGTCTTTCGTGACTTGGCTAACTCAACGAGTTTCATCTTTGTCTTCTTCCATCCTTGTATCCTTTCATTCGAGTTGTTTTCGTTCTTCGCTCTCTCACTTCATTAACACAAAGAGCCACAACGCATTCCATGCTCCTTCACCATACGTGCCGCTGTGAGATATTTTAGTTATTATAATATAATTATTAGTTCTTAATTCGGTTGTTAATTAAAATATCCTGAGTGTGGACCATCCGTCAGATCTAGGCCCAACTACAGGATTAGGGTAACAAGTGGACAGGCTATTTATGTTTATTTCTGATGGTGAAATAAACAATTAGGTTTTTAGCAGTTTGAATTGAGCGTACGAGTGAAAACCCTAGCTGTTCTTTAAGGTTCCCTGACTGGCACGACTCTCACACTAGTTGCCATCACTGTGCCCTGCTGTCAGTCAGAAGAGTAACTTGTCAACCTTTCTTCTGACTCATTCTGTTTTGCAGTCTCAATTCTTATTGTTTGTGAACTCTTTCTGATCAGAGATAAGCTATGGCAAAGGTATTTATTAAAGTCTTCCGCTGTAACTTGTAGAATATCTTATGTGATGTGATTATTGTGATGTGATTGAGAATAAGCATGATTTATTCTAACATGTGGTATCAGAAACTGGTTCTCTGACCCTCTGCCTACTTTTCTTTGATCGAGGATAATTTAAGTATGAAATTTAATTGAATCTACTGTTGTAATTTATACACGGGTTCCATATCTTAAATTAGAGATCACAGATTATCTAAGCTTATTTTTGAATCACGTTAAATTGCTTCTTCCCCTTTTCAGATTAACGAGATGTGAGGACATTAATTTGTCTGATGAGATCATCACTCCTTCACTGGTTTTTTGAAATATCTAATTCTTATTGTTACTAAAAAAGTTTAACAAACCTAAATCATCGAATATATGATTTATCGATATTTTGTGAATGTTTGATTTTCTTTTAAAATCACATATCTGGGTTATATTGAAATCTCCTTTTGATTCAGAGAGTTCATTTCTATCTTTGTTTTGTGATTCAATCTTCGATTCATATATGTGACATCGTTATTTGGGATTATTGCTTCAATTTGGGAAATTATTGTTCATATGTTGCTTCTAATTAGAGCCGGGAAAACGGGCCGAGCCCGTCGGGCCGGCCCTTTTAGGCCCTGGCCCTTCAAGGGCCGGGCTTGTAAATTGTAGCCTTAAAAGGAAGTCGGGCCTAAAAGGGCCGGCCCTGTAGGGCCTCGGGCTTAAAAGGGCCGGCCTTGGAGGGCCTTGGGCCGGCCCTTTAGGCCGGTTTATTTTTTATTTTTCTTACTTGGAAAGGACCATATTACATTTTTGAATTACTTTATTGAATCTATATGTCACTCTATCCTCATATTGTATAAAGTATGATTTTTGAGTATATTGTTTTGTCTAATTGAATCATATTGTGATTTTTGAGTAGGATTTTTGAGTATATTGTTCTGCCTATTTAGACTAAAATCATATTATATACTATTCTGTCTAATAGAGTATGATTTTTGATGGAGGTTGTGATTATTTGACTACTTGAACCTACTGCTCAAAGTGAAACACAATCAAATGTCCTTGAAATTGATGATAGTGGCGAAGAAGGTGAAAATGATAGTCGTCATACTCATGTTGTTTAGATGTTAGAGTATTTAGCTTCTTGCCTTCTTATACTTTGGCCTTTGTGTGAGTTATTTATGGACATGATTTTATCTTTGATTATACATTAGTAACTGTGTTTGTTTGTTGCAAGAGACGTGTTATTTAAACCTTAATGTTGACAACATTTATGCATTAAATTAGAACTTTAATCGTTGTTATTTACTAATTATATCTCTCTGGGGAAAATATGCAAGAAAAATAGTTAAATATTGTGAAAATGATTTCTCGGCCCTGCGGGCCGGGCCTTGAAAAACTGCAATTTTTCTAACTCCGAGCCCTTCAGGGCCGGCCCTGTTAGGCCCTGGCCCGTCAAGGGCCAGCCCTGTAGGGCCGGGCCGGCCCTGATTCCCAGCTCTACTTCTAATCGTTGTGCATGTTTTCGGATTAACTCTGTTTTGGTTCTTCAATGAACAACGCTATTGGAACCTCTATTTTGCTTTTCGAATCTAAGAGTTCTATTGATTCAAAAATTTGTGTTTAATCAATGTTTATTACATATATCTTGTTTTAATCATGTCTTTAGATAAATTTCTGTGAGATCCGTCAAAGAAGACGTCATTTTTGAGCTCTCTGATCGCCTGATGAAGTCCCCAAACATCGCAGGTCACGGTGGCTCTGAGCGGGTCTCTATTAGGGGCGGGTCGGGTAGGGTAAGGTTTCTATAAAATGGGTGGGGGAGAAGATCCAGACGAAGCCGTTTTGACTTGATCAAAATGTTGTCATTTCGGTCATACAGACGAGCTCCTTTCCACCCACAAAAACGGCGTTGTTTGGTCCTTAAGTGAAACACTACGTTTGACTTATCCTGCAAGGTGGGCTGGATGCATTTCTGGGTCGAAACCATCATTTATGGGCCAACTAATTTTTTTTTTTTAAAAAATGATTACCGGATTATGCGTTTTGGGCCAACTTCGCTGTTTTGGGCCGACTTAACCTTTTTTTTCTTTTTCTTATCATTTAATGAATATCATGGACTGGCCTTCTGTAATTGTTTTTTTTTGCCATTAGAGGATAACACGTTTTGGGCTGAAATAAAAAAAATCATCTTTTTTAATTGAACAGTGACGGTTTTTGTTAAATTTTGGGCCCTGTCATGTTTTGTTATTCTGGGCTATGGATTATGAATTTCCATAAAACGTTTTTGGGCTTTTCTTAAACTTTTACTTCACTGTTTAATTAAATAAATTTCTATTTTATGTATTTTTTCTTATTAATGACATTAAATTGTTTAATTTAGTGACAGTGGTTAATTTTGGCATTTTCACATATTGAAAAAATTTGTAAAATTTTTTTAATGAGTTAATTAATTGTCTAACATTTTGAAATTTTCTTTAGACAATTATTTAACAATTCAAAAATTTTGCAAAAAATGGAATTTGAGTTGAAAGGTGCCAAAATTAATTCTCTAAACAATTTTGAATACATAAAACAGTGGGAGGGATTTAATTAATTATTTACTGGACTTATTAAATTAATTAATCTCTCCATTATTACGTGCACATTTTGATTTAAATGCACTTAAATGATATTTGTGACTAGGATGCTACTTTTTCCAAGGAATAACCACAGCATCCTTTCGTTTTCCATACAACATAATCACATATGAAACTTATAAAATATCTAATTGTAATTAAATATAGAATTATAATTAATCTTTACCCATAAGTAGACAGTTATGATTATATATTTAATTAGGGTGGGATAATTTGGTCTCATATTTTCTAAGTTACCCACAGGTATTAGGAAATGTAAATTATACACTCTAGGCCCACTAATTTGAGATAAATGCATGCAATGTTAGGTTCTTTGCCTACAGGTAGAATTTAGTGACACGCATTTATATATATTGCATGTTTCTATTGGTGTATAACATGCATTCAAAAGGCACAGAATTCGTGATTGTCTCAAATATTTATCTTGTGAGCTAACTTAAATCTTTAAATTGTAGCACCTACTTTCCCTAACCTTTTTGTTGATACTACTAAAAAAATTGTGCTGGATGGTACTAATTACGCTGAGTAGAGAGAGGACATAACTTTGCAGATTGATATGCTACACATGGAATTTGTAATGGAGAAACCTATACCTCCCAAACCAACTGACAAGTCAACTAAAGATGAAATTGACTATCAGGAGCGTTGGGAGCACTACAACCACATATGCTTGTCATATATCAAGACCAAGATCCAAAGAATCATTAGGGGAGCAATTCCCAAATGGGAAACTACCAAGGAGTTCCTGGAAGCTGTTGACAAACAGTTTAAGCCAACTGACAAGTAGATGGGTGGTTCCATCATGTCAGAGCTATGTGCCATGAAGCTGACAGGTACTAATGGAGTCAAACAACATATCATGAGGATGAGAGACTTGTCCTCTCAACCGAGAGCCTTTGACATGGAACTAACAAAGTAGTTCCTAGTACATTTGGTACTGAACTCCCTTCCTTCTCATTATGATACCTTTAAAGTCTCCTATAACACACATAGGGACAAATGGACAATTGATGAACTGCTATCCATGTGTGTACAGGAGGAAACCAAGCTTCAAATGAGTGATAGGGAGGCACCTAGGGTAGCTCATTTGGCTAAACTTTCCAATAGGAATGGTGCCATGGGCAACAAGGACAAGCAGAAAAAGAAGAAAAAGATTCCTGCCATGCCATCCATTAAGAAAGATGAAGCTATTTGTTTCTTCTGCTAGAAGAAAGGGCATATGAAGGATGAGTTCCTGAAGAGGAAGGCATGGTTGGAGCGTAAAGGTATGTATTTTTCAAGTTTAGCTTTTGAAGCTCATCATATTAGTATCTGTAATGATACTTGGTGAATCGATATGAGTGCAATGATCCATATTTCCACTACCATGCTGGGGTTTCTAAACACCAGGCCTCCACTTCCCAATGAAGCTTCAGTCCTTTTAGGAAGTAGGAAAGGAGATCCGGTCAAAGCAATTGAAACTTTTAGAATTGTTTTCCCAAATAAAACTGTACAGGATCTTTTGAATTGCTTTTACATTCCTAGTTATATGAGAAATTTGATTTCTATGTCGAAACTCATTCCTTTGAATTATGATATTTATTTGCAAAAGGACTTGATGTATTTCAATAAAAACTATTTTCCAATTGTAAGGGTTATTATGATTGATGATTCTTTTAAAATAATCCCTAAACCGCCTAAAATTTTTTTTGTTTCGCATGGTATTAGACAAAGTATCATTGATGAGAATTCTATTAGCTTGTGGCATAGGAGATTAGGACATATCTCCGTTGACAGGATCAAAAGATTAACTAAAGATGGAATCCGTCCATCTTTAGACTATTCAGAATTTGATATATGTGTGGACTGTATAAGGGGAAAGCAGACCAATAAGTCACAAAAAGGAGATAAAAGAAGTTCCGATTTACTTGAAATTATACATACCGATATTTGTTGTCCTGACTTTTCCATGAACATACAAAAATACTTTATCACTTTCATTGATGATTACTCGCGATGTACTTATATGTACTTGCTTGATAATAAAAGTAAGGCACTAGATGCCTTTAAAGAATATAAAGCTGAAGTAGAAAAACAGGTTAGGAAACAAATAAAGATCGTGAGATCCAATAGAGGTGGTGAGTACTACGGTAGGTACACTAGTGAAGGACAAGCGCCAAGTCCTTTTGCTGATTTTCTTCTGGAGCATGGTATAGTTGCACAATATACCATGCCTGGCTCACCGAATATGAATGGTGTAGCAGAAAGAAGAAATATGACCTTGCTAAACATGGTTAGGAGCATGATGAGTAGCTCCAAACTTCCAACATCCTTGTGGAAAGAGGCACTTAAGACAGCTGTGTATTTATTAAACAGGGTTCCAACAAAGGCAGTGCCAAAAACACCCTTTGAAATCTGGAAAGGATGGAAGCCTAATTTAAGACACCTTAGGGTATAGGGTTGTCCTGTGGAAGTAAGAGTGTACAATCCACAAGAAAAGAAACTAGATCCTAAAACCATTAGAGCTTACTTTGTAGGTTATCCATGTATGACTAAAGGTTATAAGTTCTATTGTCCTCTACCTTCTGCATGTTTTATAGAATCTAGGAATGTTGTCTTTCTTAAGAATGACGTGATTAGTAAGAGTAATCAAACAAACAATGATCATATGGAAGTAACCCTTGATTTACGTCGTGAAGGATTTATTTAGATTTATCCACCTCCCACACATGGAGAACCAAGACAAGTTGTGGTGGAGGATGTCCCGAATGAACAATCTGAACCAACTCAAGAGGTTGAATTAAGAATATCAACTAGAAAAAGAAGGCCAGCATCACCTAGTGACTACGTGGTGTACTCTGTTTAGACTGACTACGATATTAGCATTGAAAATTATCCATTAACGTTTACTTAGGCTGTTAAGAGTAAGAACTCTAAGTTGCGGCATAATGCTACGACTAAAGAAATGAATTCTATAGCAAACAATGATGTATGGGATCTTGTGGAGTTACCAAGTAGGACTAAAGCCATTAGCTGTAAATGGGTTTACAAAACCAAAAGGGACTCACAAGGTAACATTGATCGATACAAGGCTAGGTTGGTTGCGAAGGGCTTCACACAAGTGGAAGGAGTCGACTACAGGGAAACCTTTTCTCCTGTATCAACGAAAGATTCTTTCCGCATAATAATGGCATTTGTTGCACATTTTGATCTAGAGTTGCACCAAATGGATGTTAAGACTACATTCCTCAATAGAGTTCTTGAGGAAGAAGTCTACATGAAACAACCTGGGGGATTTGTTGCAAAGGATAAGGAACATCTGGTTTGCAAGTTAAAGAAATTGATCTATGGCTTGAAGCAAGCCTCACGATAGTAGTACTTGAAGTTCCATGAGGTAATGACATCATTTGGTTTCGATGAGAACCAATGTTTTAAAAGCCGAACTGGATGTCAAGTCAAAAAAGTCAGCGGGTCATTGTTCATCGGGTCGGACCGGCGGTCGGACCGGTAACATAATAATTAAATAAAAATATAATACTATGTACACATATATATAAAAGTATAGTAAGAAATATCTATAAAATATTTACACAACTTGAAAAAAAAAACATAAAAAAATTTACATATAACATGTGTCATATATTACACAATGAAATCATTAAAAATAAATTAGATAGTAGTTATAATTTTAATGACATTTTGTATTTAAACATTAAATATTATGGAATTTTTTATAATTTTTAATATAAAATTTTAAAGTAGAAAGAGAGGACATATGCCTTATCTATTTTATATAGATGTGGATAATATTTTAAATATTTAAAATTGTTGTGTAAGCTTTTATTAAGAAAAATTGATAAAATATTTAATATTTATTCCTTAATTGTTTGGAAAAGAAACATATATTCATATATAATCAACACTATATAATATTTACTAATATTAAATTCGCTTTTTAATGCTGCCCAAGAATGTCACAATAAAAAATTGATTTTATATCCAATTTCTTTGACCAGATAAAAGCGAAAGTGCAGAACCTCTTAGTATCTTCCCAACCTAATTTTAATTTAATTTTAAAATCAAACTCAAAGGGACATGTGGCAAGAGATAAGTAGGGCCCAAAAAGCAAAAGCCACCCTATTTTCATCTTTCATCTTCACTCTTTCTTTAACATCCGTGACTCTGCATTTTCTTCACCGCTGTTTCACATTTCTGCTAGCAAAAGACTTCAAGAATGGATTTTGGTCTATAACTGAAGTAGATCTGGTTTAGTTATTTGTTATGAAATAATATTGATTTTTTTTATATTTTTTCTAGATTTTTCCGACCTCCTATTATCTTTCTTTCTTCATCTTCTTCTACATCTTTCATTTTTTAGACTGTCCGGCTTTGCTAGATCTGTTCCGGCTGCCAACTTAACTCTGATTTCCAGTTTAAATGCCGGTTTTAAGTGGCTCAAAACGGCCTAACCTCAGGAATAGACTATCCTTACTAAACGAGCCATTGACCTCGACGAGCGATGCCCAGACCAGCCAGACCGGCTGGTCCGATCTGGCTTTCAAATCATTGATGAGAACATCATGGATGGATGCATATACCACAAGGTTAGTGGGAGCAAGATCATATTTCTAGTTTTGTATTTCGATGACATACTACTTGCAACTAGTGATCTAGGACTATCAAGTGAAGTGAAACAGTTTTTGTGCAAGAACTTTGATATGAAGGATATGGGCGAGGCATCCTATGTCATTGGCATCAAGATTCATAGGGATAGAGCTCAAGGCATTTTAGGTTTATCTTAACAAACCTATATCAACAAAGTTCTTAAACGATTTAGGATGCAAAACTGTTCTGCTAACGTAGCTCCTCTTAAGAAAGGGGACAAGTTTAGTCTAAATCAATGTCCTCAAAATGAGCTTGAAAGAAAGTAAATGGAAAGGGTCCCATATGCATCAGCAATGTGAAGCTTGATGTAAGCACAGGTTTGCACAAGACCTGATATAGCTTTCGTTGTTGGCATGTTGGGAAGGTACCAAAGCGATCCAGGGGAAGTACATTGGACAGCTACAAAGACAGTGTTTAGGTATCTACAAGGTACTAAGCACTATATACTCACATACATAAGAACAGATGACTTGGAAGTGGTGGTTACTCAGACTCTGATCTAGGAGGATGTTTAAACACAAACAACTCTATTACTGGTTACATCTTCCTACTAGCAGATGGAGCTATATCATAGAAAAGTACAAAACAAACACTTACAACTCCCTTTACTTATGGTGCTGAGTACATGGCGTGTTTTGAGGCAAGTTCACAAGCAATCTGGATAAGGAATTTCATTGTTGGCCTTAAGATTATGGACTCAATCTCTAGGCCAATCAGGATGTACTGTGATAACACAGCCGCAGTAGCCATTGCAAATAACAAAAGGAGTGGAAGTCGAAGTCGGTGGGTCAAACTGAAATTCCAAAGTTTAAAAGAGAGAATTGCAGATGGTGAAATTTTGGTTGATCATATCAATACAAAAGACATGCTAGCTGATCCTTTGACTAAGGGAATGAAACTGAATGCATTTGTGTTACATATTCCTCAGATGGGGGTTAAACCTTCATTCATATAGAAGAGGTATGCAATGAAATTAATTTTATGGTTTATCATCTCTATCATTATTTGTATACATTATGTTGATGAGAATAATAAACACTAAGTTTGGAATCGAATAAACATTGGCGTTTATTCATAAGGTTATACCCATTAAGTAAGGGTGTTGCATGTAATATATAGAAGATAATAGTCAATCTAAGAGAATTTATCGCCATGATTCTTGCAACATAGCCTTAATTTAATCTGGAAAGGGCAACTGACATTTAGATACGGGCCAAGTAGGAGAATGTGAGATATTTTAATTATTATAATATAATTATTAGTTATTAATTAGGTTGTTAATTAAAATATCCTGAGTGTGGCCAGTCAGTTAGATCTAAGCCCAACTACAGGATTAGGGTAACAAGTGGACAGGCTATTTATGTTTATTTCTGATCATGAAATAAACAATTAGGTTTTCAGCCATCTGAATTGAGCGTATGAGTGAAAACCCTAGCTGCTCTTTGAGGTTCCTTGACTGACAACGTCTCTCACACCAGTTGCCATCACTGTGCTCTGTAGTAAGTCAGAAGAGTAACATGTCAACCTTTCTTCTGACTCATTCTATTTTGCCGTCTCAATTCTCAGTGTTTGTGAACTCTTTCTGATAAGAGATAAGCTATGGCAAGATGTATTTATTAAAGTCTTCCGCTGTAACTTGTAGAATATCTTATACTGTGATTATTGTGATGTAATTGAGAATAAGCATGATTTATTCTAACAGCCGCAACGCAAAAAGCCATAAAACATTCACTTATCCCATCGTTGTCGACATATGTCACCCCTTCTTCGTCCATCATCCAAACTTCATCCTCAAAAAAATAATCAAATGTTCCTTCTCTCTTATCGGTTTAAACAACTAAGAACAAAATGTTTAAACAGAGTTTGACTGCCAAGAACAGAACCAAGAATAGAGTTTCTGCAACTAATCGAATACAGTTTAACAGCCAAGAACAAAATCAAGAATAGAGTTTAACAACCAAGAACAAAACAATAAATCACAACAGAATTCAAACCATACCGAATTCCACTAAAAAAACCATACCAAATTACGAACGGAGAAGGGATGATGGATGGCGATGACGATGACGATGACGATGACAATGGTGATGACGATGATGATGTGAGAATTGAGATGACATATCTGTCGGTGTGAGGGGTTATAGACTCATGGAGAACTGGAGAAGGGAGGAGGAAGACAGATGACGATGCCGATGTGAGGATAGATTTGTCGTTGTGAGGGTTAAGATGAGAGTTGACAGGACGATGACTCGATGAGATTGAGAGCGAGGATTGGAGAAGTGAGGAGGAGGAGTAGAGGACAAATGTGAGAATTGAGAATGAGATGAAGATGACTAGATGAGATTGAGACTTGAGAGCTGAGGACTGGAGAAAGGAGGAGGAGGAGGAGTGGAGATTGAGAGCTGAGAGCTGAGAATATTTTTTGGTCGAAACTCAAAAGACAGATGTGAGAAACTGAGAATTGAGAGTGAGATGAGATTGAGAGTTCAGACATGAGACGGAGTGGTATTGGTGTTCGACAGTCGGTGTGAGCTGAGTGTCTTGTGAGCTAAGTGCCTTGTGAGTTGTCGCCTGTTAGTTTGACTGTGTGAAGAATGTTGGCCAATAGCTTTTAAGTCAAATCTTTTCCTATTGTTACCAGGCCGGCCTAATAGGCCTAAAAGGTCTACTAGTAGGCTTAGGCCTAGCTTATTAAATAAACTAGGCTCTACGTAAGGTCTAGGCCTGACCTTTTAGCCAAATAAGCCACACCTGATCAGGCCCATACCAAACTAGGGTACAATCCCTTGACAAGCCGCCTGACCTGTTCCCAGCCCCTACCTATAGCCATAAAGTAAAACTCCACATTAATGAGGTCCACGTTTCACAATAATTAATGTCCTTTATAAATTACTTTTTATCCGATTCAAATTTCTTTAGCCCTTGGGAGATGGTTTTGCCAAGGAATGATGTTGTCCAACAAATGAAAAAGGTGTATATTAAGATAATAAATTGTTAAAGGCTTTGGACGAGACAAAGTGGGACGTACAAATTAAAGGAGAATACTTTCATTTATAGCCGTTCCTATTTATAAAGCAATGTAAAAGGGAAGGATTTCACTTCAAACTGCAATATCCCATGATATATGTCTAGTCACTAATTAACATCCCAATAAGTGGATTTGAATTATTATTATTGTTAGACACATTCCCAAAATATCTTCCATTTCATCTCGACGGTAATGTCTGAAATATTGCTCTTCAATCCCAAAATTTCAATTGTTAATATAAGAAATGCACTTCGCCTCCAAAATGATCATTTGCTTTGTCTTCTTCTTCCTCATCCCTTCGTATCTCTCTCATCTATACAGCATCAACTACTCTGAACCAACCAAAAGTAGTAATAGATTAATATTGCATGATTAAGGCAACAAGTTATTTGAGTTGAAAAGGACATGTTATTAGAATTTTAAACAAAACCGTTGCTAAATAATTATTAAAATTTTTGGGGGAGGTATTATTCCGTGGGAATAGGTACACTACTACTACTGCTGCCATGAAATATATATTCTACTATCCTAAAGGACGTTTCTTTTAAAATAAAGAAGTCCAAAGCAAAAATGGTGGTATTTTTGTAATTCTGAGTGGGAACTGGATAGCTTCAGGCGTCCCTAATTTGAATTGGGGACGCTTAAAGTAAATTTTTTTTTTTACACTTTAGACGTTCCCAATTCAAATAGGAATGCCTAAAGTGTGACTTTAGACGTCCCTCTATACATTGGGGACGTCTAAATAAAAAAAAAATTTTAATCAGGGCACCCCTAATATATATTAGGGATGCTGTAAAAGTACAGGGACACCATTTTAGAGTTCCTAATATTATTAGGGACACCTCCCTGATTAAAAAAAATCTATTTTTTACTTTAGACGTCCCCAATACATATAGGGACGTCTAAAGTATTAAAAAAAAGTTAACTGGACAACTTTAGGTGTCCTTGAATTAAATTTGGGATACAAAAAACAATTCAAATTTAAACTAATAGCCTTTGTTTGTCAGTTTTATACTCTTACACTCATCTTTCTCTTCTTCTTGATTTAAATGGAAGACCCTTCCCATCGCGGCAACCACAAGAAAAACCATTATCACCACACCTTTTAACTCTTGCTTCTTCTTCTTTGTATGCTCTTCTTACTCTTGCTTCTTCCTTTCTCTCTCTCTTTTTTCACCTCTAGGTCTGTTATGATTTCTTACCATTTTTTATTATTTTATCTTCTTTCTTTTTTTTTATTTGGGTTTCCCTCCTATTTTATTTTCTAACACGTGTTGTTATGGCTTGTAGATCGAGACTCTGAAACATACTTCATGGCCACGATCCTGCTGAGAAAATGAGGTTCATCTCTCCCTGTCGCTCTTCTCTATTCATTATTACGAGAAAATGAATTTCAATAATAGAAGGAGATAAGTTTTTTGCAACTGATTCCTCTTATTGATATTATCTTCTGCCTATAAGATTTCAGCTTTAGAGTTATTATTGTGTAGATTTTGGATTTGGAGTTCAGATACTAGATCTATAATTTTATTGACGATGATATGTAATTTTTTATTTTAAATACTGTTTACTCCAGATTTGTAACATACACGATTTTTTTTATAAAAAAACACACTTTGGACGCTCCCATTTTAAAATGGGGAAGTTTAAAGTCCCACTTTAGACGTCACTTTTTAAAATAGCGACGTCTAAAGTGCCAACTTTAGGTGTCCTTTTATTTACGGAAGTTATTGTCAGTTTTTACTATGTCGCTTACATAGATATCCCCCTGTTTTTAGAAGTTAAAAGGCCAAAAAAAAGGACGTTAAAAGCGTTTTTTGTAGTAGTGAGATAATTGGTGCCATCCAAAATTATTTTGTTATTCATATTAGTGACAATTCTAGTGGCAAGAGGAGCTGCAAAATTATGAATTTGCTCACACATAAGACTTTTGAAACTAACACAAAACACAGTGCCAAGTGCATGCTTTAATCTCATATAAAGTATGCAATTACAAATACGAATTACTAGTGTAACCCCCTCACCGTAATTACATCCGGATTACGAAATTTAAGTGAAATAGAGACCAATAAGATGGTTTAACAATTTATAATCCCACATCCAAGGGATGGGGTATCTAAATAAATCATTTCAAAACTTCTATATTCCTGGTCTCACATTCACATGCGGATATAATTACCAGAGAAATCAAATCACATAAGAAATATCAGAGTGCGGAAACCAAAATCCCGGCAAACCCCGGTTACTTACATAGATAACTTGGGTTTAAGATTTCCCAACAATGGGGATTACATATCCAAAATATTTATTTACATTAAATGTACACTTGACAATCCCAAATCCAAAACTATGATAACCAACTACCACCTAGATCTCGGAGTAAGCCTAACTACTCTTGGTTGTCTGCTTCCCTTTTGAGCCACTCGCCCTGTCTGAAAAGGTTAGTCATATGGAAGGGGTGAGATTCTAAAGAATCCCAGTAGTAACAACAATTTCATACCACATGCAATCACATAATATGTAATCAAATCATCTCACATCACAGCAACACAATCACTCCACCCTCATTCCCTTTTACAGCCGGGAAGGCATATGACCTTCAACCGAACCGTTGTTAGCGACTCAGGGACTATTGGCGTGGCAGTGCATACAAATAGCCACACGGCTCAAATATAGCCCTTCGGCTTTCACAAATGGCCCGTCGGCCTTCACAAATAGCCTTTCGGCTCACAATTAGCCTTTCGGCCCACATATACACATATATCACATCCTAACCTCATCCCCTTTTACCGCCGAGAAGGCATACGACCTTAACCCGAACCGTTGTTAGCGACTCAGGGACTATTGGTAAAGCGGTGCTTCCACGTTTTCACAACACTTGCAGCATACGATATTCATTTCAAAACAATGACATAATATACATACAATGTATCACACAAGGTATAAAGAAAGAGTCACTACCTGTATCTTTCCTGACTGGCTTCGTTACCGTGGTCTCACGCGGACGACAGATATCAAATCCTATATCAAATTAGGGACAATTGATCAATCTCTTTTCCAATTACTTAATCCCATAATACACTAAGTTGATTATCATTTAGGACTCTTAAGAGGCCACATATGTCTCTAATGAAAGCCCTAAAAGGTTGGGAAACAAAAGGTTGAAGGTCACTTTTCGAAAACACAAAGTGCTGGAATACAGGGGTGGGCCGCGGCCCAAATATGGTCATAAGGCCTTAGGCTGCGGCCCACCACTCATGGGCCGTGGCCCAAATCAGGTCAGAAAGGCTTGGGCCGCGGCACAGAAATTTTCTGACTCTGGGCTGACTTCGAAAAACCATAACTAATTCTAGAAAAATCGAAACGAGGTGATTCCAAAGCCAAATGAAAGGTATATGAGTCCTCTTTCAAGGAAAAATATATCCCATCACTGGAAATCACTACAAAAATACAGAATCACCAAAAACTAAACACTACTCCAAAACAGAGTTCTGTTTCAATCCCAAACTTTGGACAACCATATCTCATAGAATTCTAAACGAAATGAGACAAAATATATGTTCATTTTGAAGCTTGGGATGTGAAATTTAAGACTGGAAAGTTTCACAATTTTTCAATACCATTTGGTCACTCAAAACGCTCGTCCAAAATGACAGCGAAAAACAGAGCTTAAACAAAACAGATTTTTCAACTTTTCCCAAGTGATCCAAATGAATCCAAAATCAACAACCCAGCTTATTCCCACACAAAATCACTCAAGGACTCCAATGGAAATGTCACAATCACCAAAATCCTATTCCATTATCATGCTTTGGTTGTGGGTGACATTAAACACCAAACTCTCAAAATCTCCAAACTTAACAATTTCAAACCCAATCAATTTCTATCTATCCAAAATGCATCAAATGTTCATATATCTCCAAAATAAATCATTTCCAATCATCAATCATAATGAAACTCCTAAAATCCACATTTGGTGCAAATTAGGGCAAAATTCCAGATTTGACTAAACTTAGCCAAAAATCACAAACAATACATTAAAATGCTCTAAATTCCTACCTCTTCTCTTTGCCCAATCCAGAACCTTGATTCCTCAACTTTCAATTTTGAATCAATGTCCCAATCAACACCATTCAAGGCTCTACAATCATCACAATGTAGCTCTCAATGAGACACACAATATTAGAGAAGAGGATTAGAGCATTAGAGAATCACAACTCACCAAAATCAAAGCTTTTCTTTTCCTCTTTCTTGCTTGTCCAGCGCCAGAAATGGAGGAAGGAGAGGAGAGAGAGAAAATGGTGAAGATGATGAAAATTCTCTTCCTTACACACACACTCAACCGCACAAGAGGGAGAGAAGAGAAAAAGTAATGTTTTGTCTTCTAGTGCCACATCCAATGGCTACCCTCTTGCCACTTGTCATCATCCTATCCACTTCCACTTTAAGCTCATATAACCGCAAAGCATAGGATACCGACCCATGGTCAAGGAATCACAACCATTGATCTTACATACTACATGTATGTACACTAAATTCATATTACATAAATTTCCAAAAGTATTTAATTACACTAATTACAACAATTATCAGAGCCATTAGCCCTAATTACAAATCGGGATATTACAACTAGTATCTACCTGTGGGCAAAGAAAACTAGCATACAATGTATTTATCTTAGATTGATGAAACTAAAACGTAGTTATATTTTCTAATGCCTGTGGGCTACTTAGAAAATACAATGTCATTTTATTTCATCCTAACTAAATATGCAATCATAAATATCCACCTATGGGCAAAGATAAGTTATAATCTCACATCTAATTACAACCAATATTCTATAATTCTATATATGATTAGAACGTACATGTTGTAGAATTAAGGATGATGTGGCTACTCCTTAGGAAAAAGGGCATGTTAATCACGAATATCATATGCATTAAAAACATAAATATGCACCAAAGCCTAATGAGAATTTTATTTTAAACCAATCAATCTAATCAGCAATTATAATTAGGAAATTGAAATTCTCTCACTATTGCTTAAAATAATTTTAATAGAATATCCATAAAAAATCCAACAATTGTATAAACGTCCAAAATCAATAATACAAACATTTAGAAAATAATTCTCAAAAGAATAAATTTCAAGCAATAGCACATGCCAGAGATTATGTAAACAATCATAATACTAAATAAATAAATCAGAATAATTGTTCAAGAAATAATATTTATTTAGTTCTAGTGACATCTAAGAAAATAAAGTAAACAACTTAAACAATAAAAGTCCAGAAATAGAATGAGTAAAAACAAATCATTGGCCCAGAGGAAAAACCCCAAATAATTTGTGTTTAGTTGAAAATAAAACCCAGGCCTGAAACAATAACATTAATTCAAAATAAAATTGAAAGCAGGCATAAAAGCCCAGTAAAATGTGCAGCCCATGCATGTTAATCATTTAAGGCAGAAGAATTAAAAAAATCGCCTAGCCCAAAAACTACACGGCCCAGACAGAACTTTATAAAAAAATAAAAACAACAGAGATCCATCTGTTAGGCCCAACACCATAAGCCCAGTTGGTGTGAAAGTAAATGAAAAGCAGTTTTCAGCCACACCAAACATGACGCCGTTTTGAGCGCCTTCCTTACCACCTGGAGCCCTACAACCGGCCCGTTTCAGCCGCTCCTGACCCGGATTTGAGCCACCGCACCTGCAGTTGAGGTCGCCTTTTCCGGCGACTCTCTCTCCTCCGAAAACTGCGATTTTGCCAGCTGATATCATCAAAAATTTTCGCAGAACAAACTCGCAAGATTATTAACAGATGCATCAAAGATTCAAAGCAAAAATAGATATACAGATTCAAAACAAAAAAAAATTATTAATGATGCGACGTACGGCGGCAATTCAAGAAGGCGAGAAGACGAACCATATAATCGAGAATCAAAACATGCATTCAGAGAATCAATCTTAAAATCCTCTCTCAGAACAATTACAGATTAGGAAGAGTCAGAGCATGCCAAAGAACACTGAAGATATGCATCGGATTTTTTTTTCAAAAAATATCATAGCTTATATTCTTTCTGGTCCCATTTATAAACAATTTTTCTCTTAATTGTGTAAAATGAATTGGTAGTTAAAAATAATAAATATGTCAAAAATGTCATTTTTTTTTATATATGCCCCTATTTATAAAAAAAAGAGTATGAGAGAGAGAATAGATAAAAAGCATGAGAGATAAAGAGTAAAAGATATGAGAGAGAATGGATATTTAATAAGGATAAAATAAAAAAAATAAGCTTATATTTTCAAACAAAAAGTAAAAATTTCTTATAAAAGGGACCAGTCCTATGAGTGAAAAAGTTTCTTATAAATAGAAATAATTGCTTTCAAATAGTCATGTTATTTTTCTAAAATAAGAAAGGCAAAACAATAACATGCATGAGATACTAGGCAGAGGATAATCGATCAAGGTTTTGATATCACATGTTGGAATAAAAACAAAAATAACTCCTTAAATACATAATATGAATCCTACAATAGAGGTTAGCAGCGGAAGACTTTATTGATAGTACCTCTAGATATAGCAACTCTACACGCTATATCTTACAATTTGAGAGCTTGAAGCTGGAAAGAGAGAAGAAACTAGAAGACAATAACTCAGGATTCTTCTAACGGGAAGATGAGGCACATCAATGGTTTGAAAGTTGGTCTGGAAGTTGCCATCACTCATTAGGGAACCCTTAAGGAGCAAGTCAATATTCGACATGCTGCTCTAAGACCAGCCTAGGCTATTTATAACCTCCCATCAAGGATTATAACATCTTTACCGGCCAGGCAGGTGACCATAAACCAAATCTCTATTCAAATCACTTGTAGGAGATATTTTATCCAAAATATATTAAACTGAAAATATGTAAAATAATCTACTAATATTTAGAATAACTTTATAATATCTAAAATATTCATTTGATCAAAATAATCAACTAGTATATCCTTTATATAATCAAAGAATAAATAAATATATCTAGATATAATCTGAATAAATAAAGAGATAAAATATTATCATGTTAAAAAAATATCTAACTGAGAATTCAAATCATGTATATGAATAAAATCTAACTTAAACAAAAACAAATCTAACTATTGTTAAGGCTAAGGGTGATTTTAGATCTTAGGGAAAATGACAGCTATGTCCCAAGGTACATAAAAAATGTCAAAAAACTCCATTTGAAAAGTCAATGGTCAGAAAAGTCCCTATGGACTTTTCTAACATGAATTCCCAATGGCTAATTACAAAAATAACTCCCACTGAAATAACAAAAGAAAACACACAGAGGAGGAGGAGGGACGCATGTTTTTGTGATTAAGCCATTAAAGAGAAGGAGAAAAATGCACGGACGAAGAGCGTAGGAGGTGCAACATTGAAGGGATACAAAGTGGCATTAATGTGCTTGGGAATCTCGTCTTCTTCATCGTCCATGTATGGGTAGCAAGGTACAGAAGAGAATTGGAATTTTTTTTCTGTGTGAAAATTAGTTAGATTGAGATTGAGGGGTTGGTTAAAGGTTGGATCTTAGGCTCAAAAATGGAGTAATTGGTAGGTGATAGACAAGAAATGCTAAGAATTTGGTAGACAAATGAGCTTGATCATTGAAGTTGGGGTTTCACCTTGTGTGGGTTGTGTTTATGTTAGAGTTCTCTGTTTTTGTGGCATGGTAACAAAGGAGCTGCTGTATTTAAAGTGAGAATGGTAAGTGTAATTGGTATTCTTTGCTGAAAAAACGCTGAAATGAACACAAAAAATTATTGTAAATTTGTGCATATGAAGTTGTAAATATTGCTGTGGAAGTTGTTAATACGTACCGAACTTGTGCTCTGTTTTTGGGGAAGCAAACAGAGGTTTGGCCTTGTTTTTAGTGTGTTTGATGTTATTAGAAAAAGCACATATGCAGGAATAAAACGTGTAGTTAACGTGTTGTAAATTTGTGCATATGCAGTTGTAAATATTGCTGTGGAAGTTGTTAATACGAAGTTTGTCCTTGTGCTCTGTTTTTGGGGAAGCAAACAAAGGTGTGAGTGTGGTTTGTGTTATTATAAAATGCTGATATGATGAAAAAAAATATTGTTAACGTGTTGTAAATTTATGCAGATGCAGTTGTAAATATTGCTGTGGAAGTTGTTAATACGAAGTGTGTCCCTGTGCTCTGTTTTTGGGGAAGCAAACAGAGGTGTGAGTGTGGTTTGTGTTATTATAAAATGCTGATATGATGAAAAAAAGTGTTGTTAACGTGTTGTAAATTTGTGCAGATGTAGTTGTAAATATTGTTGTGGAAGTTATTAATACGAAGTTTGTCTCTGTGCTCTATTTTTGGGGAAGCAAACACAGGTGTGAGTGTGGTTTGTGTTATTAGAAAATGCTGATATGATGAAAAAAAAGTGTTGTTAACGTGTTATAAATTTGTGCATATGTAGTTATAAATATTGCTGTGGAAGTTGTTGATATGAAGTTTGTCCCTGTGCTCTATTTTTGGGGAAGTAAACAGAGGTGTGAGTGTGGTTTGTGTTATTAGAAAACGCTGATATGATGAAAAAAAGTGTTGTTAACGTGTTGTAAATTTGTCCAGATGTAGTTGTAAATATTACTGTGAAAGTTGTTAATACGTACATAACATGTGCTCTATTTTTGGGGAAGCAAACAGAGGGAATGCTCTATTTTTGGGGAAGCAGATAGAGATGTGCTATCCATTCTCACTAGCAACCAACAAATGACGAGGAAGAAAGACATGTAGTATTTGAGATGTTATTTTATAGTACAGGCTAGTTGTTGTGTACATTGACAACACATTATGCATATGTTTACAACATGTTTTTTGGTGGTTTAATCAAGTTGTTTGACAGGCAAAAGGGCCAACGTATTTAGACAACAAGGTCCCTAAACCGGTTTTTTTTTTGTTTTTATGGTTTACCAGTGGATATGCATGTTTTCACAACAGTTGATGTCATTTTAACAACTGTTTGATGTTTTTATGTTTTCACAAAGGTCATTGGATGCGTGCTTGTCCCTCAAACTCTCAAAATCTCAAATACTGTTTACAACATATTCAATTACTTTTACAACACGTACACAACGTGGTATGCTGTCATTGTTCACAACGTGGTATGCTGTATTTACAACATCATAAGTCATATTAACAACGTATTCAATTACCTTTACAACATGTAAAAGGAATGTGTGCTTGTGCAATGTTTACAACACATGCTGCTACATTTACAACACATTAAGTTATTTTTATAAGTCTTTAAGCTAATTTTACAACTATTTTCACTAGTGACACCAGGGTAGTAGCTTGTGCAAGAAGCTACAACATACACACCACTTTTTTGGCATTTCTCTCATCGTTTACAACATGTTATACTATATATACAACATCATAAGTCATATTAACAACGTATTAAGTTACGTTTACAACATGTAAGAAAAAAAGCTTGCTTGTGCAATGTTTACAACATATTCTGCTACGTTTACAACACTTAAAGTCATTTTAACAAGTCTTTAAACTATGTTTACAACTATTTCCAGCTGTTGCACTAGGGTAGTAGCTTGTGCAATAAGCTACAACATACACACCACTTTTTTGACACTTCTGTGATTGTTGACAATATGTTATGCTATATTTACGCATATGTTGTGCCTTCCTTTACGCATCTTGTTCTTACTAAACCACCAACATATTGCATTTCATCTTCTCCACCATTTAAAAACTCCCCCCACATGAAAGAAACAAAATAGATTCTTCCCCAAACAACTTCCAATCTTTCATGACAATCTGCAACACATACTTCGTATTAACAACTTTCAAAGCAATATTTACAACTTCATATGCACATATTAACAACACGTTAACTACACGTTTTTTTCCTACACATGTGCTTTTTCTAATAACACAAAACACACTAACATTCAATCATACCCACTTAAAACAAGGCCAAACCTCTGTTTGCTTCTCCAAAAATAGAGTACAGGTTCGGTACGTATTAACAACTTCCAAAGCAATATTTACAACTTCATATGCACATAATAACAACACGTTAACTACACGTTTTATTCCTACACATATGCTTTTTCTAATAACACCAAACACACTAAAAACAAGGCCAAACCTCTGTTTGCTTCCCCAAAAATAGAGCACAGGTTCGGTATGTATTAACAACTTCCAAAGCAATATTTACAACTTCATATGCACATATTAACAACATGTTAACTACACGTTTTATTCCTACACATGTGCTTTTTCTAATAACACCAAACACACTAAAAACAAGGCCAAACCTCTATTTGCTTCCCTAAAAATAGAGCACAGGTTCGGTACGTATTAACAACTTCCACAGCAATATTTACAACTTCATATGCACAAATTTACAACAATTTTTTGTGTTCATTTCAGTGTTTTTCTAGTAAAGAATACCAATTACATTTACCATTCTCACTTTAAACACAGCAGCTCCTCTGTTATCATGCCACAAAAACAGAGCACTCTAACATAAACACAACCCACTCAAGATGAAACCCCAACTTCAATGATCAAGCTCATTTGTCAACCAAATTCTTAGCATTTCTTGTCTACCACCTACCACTTACTCCATTTTTTAGCTCAAGATCCAACCTTTCACCAACCCCTCAATCTCAATCTAACCAACTTTCATATAGAAAAAAAAATTTTCAGTTCGGTTCTGTACGTTGCTACCCGTACCTGGATGATGATGAAGACGATGTTCCCAGCCACATTAACACCACTTTGTATCCCTTCAATGTTGCACCTCGTACGCCCTTCGTCCGTGCATTTTTCTCTTTTTCCTTAATGACTTGATCACAAAAACGTGCTTCCCACCTCTCCTTTGTGCATTTTCTTTTATTATTTGAGTGGGAGTTATTTTTGTAATTAGACATGGTGAATTCATGTCAGAAAAGTCCCTAGGGACTTTTCTGACCTTTGACTTTTCAAAGGGATTTTTTTAGGATTTTTTGTGTACCTTGGGACCTAGCTGTCATTTTCCCTAGATCTTAATTGATGACTTGGATTATTATAGCTTTGATTATTTTTTTAATATCTATTTTATCCCTTTAATTGCATTTAAAATTTATATTTGCTAGTAGAGGATTCTTATTTATAAGAGTGTCTTTTGATTTACTAAAAGACATTTCAATTATGTAAATCCCTAATGTCTTAGGTGATTACTTAATTAGACTAAATTAAGTGCTAACCTAATATAACTATGTAGGTCTTGTAGGTATATTTCAATTCTAATAGCCAATTAAGTTATTCGTTATTTGAATACTCAGTCCTATATAATTTAATTGAAGGTCCAGTCTAAATTTACTATGTTTAGGCTTCTTTAGAAGCCTAAAATAGTCACAATCAGCTTTTTCTTGTTTTAGGATAATTAGGCACACAATTAAATTAATAAATATAATATTAAAGCAATCAATAGTAAAAAAAAATATCATCCACTAATCCGTAATCAAACTAAACAATAGAGCCGGGAAAACGGGTAGAGCCTGTCAGGCCGGCCCTCTTAGGCCTTGAATTTATAAGGGCCGGGCCTTAGATTTTTGCCTAAAAAATGAAAGTGGGCCTAAAAGGGCCAGCTCTATAGGGCCAAGGGCCAGCCCTGTAAGGCCACGAGCCAGCCCTTTAGGCCTTGTATGTTTTCTTTATTTTCTAAAATTATTTATATAATAATATTATTATTGCATTTTTATATTTTGTTAATGATGTTGCAAATATTTAATTGATATTGAATTTTTTAGAATTAAGTTTCATAAGAATATCTTGTATTAATAATGCTAAAAATTAAAAAATTATAAAAAATATTTCTTATTTCATAAGTATTCTTGCCAATTTTGTATTTTTTGACTTATTTTCTTGTGATTATTTTATTTATATCTTGTGTTGTTTATTTTATTGACTACTTACATTTTTCAAAACATATTTAGAAGAAGTATTTTTAATTTTGTTAAGTTTTCTCATTAATTATTTGTAATTGTGGTATGTAGACAATAGTTTACCTTTGATTATGATTTAATGATCGTGTTTATTTGTTGCATAATGCATACTGTTTACACTCTAACTTTGACAATATTTATGTGTTAAATTAGGAATTCCATTGTTGTAATTTAAAAAAAAATGAAAAAAAACAAAATTTGTTCAATCTTATAAAAATGGCTTCAAGCCTTGCGGGGCCGGCCCTGGCCCTTATGCTTTTGGGCCGGACTTTGAAAAATAACAATTTTTCTTATCCAGCCTAAAAGGATCGACCCTTTTAGGCCTTGGCCTATCAAAGGTCAGATCGATCCTGATTCCCAACTCTACTAAACAAATCCAAAATGGAGGTTTAGCCATATAAATTAAACATTTTCATAAGAAAAAAAAAAAAGAAAGCTAACAGCGAATTTTCATTGTACTATATATCTTCTATATTTTCGAACCTTAATCTCCCTCCATTTAAGCTCCGAGCTCTTATGTTTACCATCACCGACCGATAAAATAGAACACCCCTGGACGTTCTGCCCATGCGCATATATATAGACATCTCAATGTAATTGAATGAATCATCGCAAGCTGTGCGTCTTTGATGGAAATATCCTTTTGCTTATTTTTCTCATCTTAATATAACATACATACATACATACATACATAAAAGATATTGCTTGTGCTGCTTCCTTCTTTACTCGATTGCTTTTTTTTCTTTTACGCACACACACACACATTATATTATTATATTCCTTCTATTCCTCATGCGCCAATCTCTTGAAATCCTCCTCTGCAGATTTCCTTCTTCGTATAATATATATGTATGTATGTATTATATTTGTTTGTAGATTTTGCTCCCTTTTCTTCTATATTTTCTTATTTGATATTTTCTCTACTCCTAAATCTTATATCTCTTATAAAATAAAATAGGATATGAGTAGATTTTAACTTGTATCAAAATCTCTTTTTATACAATAATTAATTAAAGGACAAAACAATATATAAAAGATAATTAAATAGGTATACAATATTTATAAATTTAATCAAATATATACCAAAATCTACCCTTATTGAATTAGAAAATATATACTTATCAGAAAACATCCATATAAGATTAGCATTATAGCGTGGAGCTATCAAGCAATACTAAAAACTTTATCTTATATGAAATCCTACAATAGCACATTAATAAAATTAAACACAATAAGACAGAATGAGCGTGTTTATTCATTACACTTTTTCCGAATAATCGAAAAAACACACTTAAATTAAGAAACGAAACATCATTTGCCGATAGCATTAAGTCCACTCTACGTATCGAGATTTTTCTTCATTTCCTTGGACAAAACGTTCAAGGCTTATGATGGATTCGTAAGTGCTCACTCAACGCTAAGATCATGCACTACAATAGGGCTCCTCACTTGAACTTTTCCATCATCCCAAATCAAAGAAGCAGAGACTATCGGCACATTTATTGTTCCCTCAACTGTAACTGTAAACGACTTGTTTTCGCCGACAGAATAGAACGACAGAACATTTGGCGTCACTTGAATAGTTAACAGAGATGAAGGAACTATCACTTTAGCCTTATATACAGACTTAGCTGCTCCAACATTTGTCACAGTTCTATGAAACATAGTGATAAAAGGTTTTGACGTGGTTGTCTTCAAAGCCAAAGATGGGAGATTGAGATCCCTCGCTTTTTCCTTCTTAGTTTTTTTGCAGTCGAAGTTATCATTTGTAATGTGCCGCAGTATTTTTGTAGGATAGCCTTGTCCACACAAGAACCCCACATAATCAGCTTCATTGATATCATATACCAAACCAGGAGTGACTGCCTTAACAGGGTTGATTTGTCCAGCTCCATATGCAAATTCAGCTTCTGGGTTGAGCTCAGGACTCATTGGAGCAGCTACGAAAAAAATAGTGTTCATGGGTAACAAGCGTGGAGTAACCGCAGGAAAAGAAAAACCATGGCATTAATTTACTAATCTACATAAAGTCAAAGTTGATAGAATAGTGAAAACTAATATAGAGTTGGTCTAGCAGTGTAGGTCGAGCTCCGTTAGATCCCTCTAGGTCTCTAATTTGAATTTTAGAGAAGACACTTAATTATATTGGGAGGAGTAGTTACGAGCCTAAAACCAGATACTAGATAATACTATTAAAAAAAAAGTTGATAGAATAGTGAATTAATATTCCCTTTAGTTCTAAATATAAGACTCAGTTGACATTCTTTTTAAGAGACTAAGGAAGCTAAATAAGTTACTTAAAAGTTTGATAAATTAGTTCAGAGAAAAAAATAAAAATAGAAATATTTTAAAGGAATTTAATTAGTTTCATTAATGTCTCCAAAAAGTCAACTAAATATTATATTTAGGACTTAAGATAGTATAATAATTACCGGTGGTCATTAGGGCAGACTTGATTGCTGCTGGCGACCACTTGGGGTGAAACGATTTAACGTAGGCAGCAGCAGCAGAAGCATGAGGGCAAGCCATGGAAGTTCCTGATATTATATTGAAGTTTGATTCCCTCTTGTCTCCTTTCTCCTCTGAAACAGAGGACTTGGGAGGCCAAGCCGCTAAGATGTCTACTCCCGGGGCTGCTATATCAGGCTACAAGAACAACAACAGCAACAAAATATAATGTTTCATTACTCTTAATTATAGTACTCCCTCCGGTTCTTAATATAGGATATATTTGCTGAGTTGATAATGGTTCTAACTGTAAGACATATGTTTCATATTTATCAATCTTTTTTCTAATTTACCTCTATTGATGCTTCTTCAATAATAATCACAGAGAAGAGCGAAGAAAGAAATTAAGGAAGATGATTTCAGTATTTCAAAATATACATGTTATATTAATTATGTTAATTAACTTCATTAATTTAACCAAATTAGGTAAATATGTATTATATTAAGGACTGAACAGGGAGTCTTGTCTATAAGTAGTTGTGAGCCTAGCTACCTTGAGAATGTCAGGAGTAATTGGATTTGGACCCCTTGATGAGAAGGAAGCTACGTATGGGGACAAATGATCTTTGCCTTCATTACTCTTAAATATAGTGGCAATCGGGTTTCTGGAAAATTTGGCACACGATAAAACAAAAAAAGATTGATTAAATTAATAAGAAATAACGATTTGATGAAGCCAGAAAATTTAATATGGAGATATGTTGTTTGTTATTGGGTGAATGTATATATATATACACCTTGTTGAACGTAAGTAAGAGCGAATATATTTGCCATCTTTGAGGGTAAGCAAAGTGAAAGGAAGAGGATACACATGAGCCCAATCTTTTGAGGAAATGGATGGAACAATGAGACCAACAGCCCCAGCTTTTTGTGCTGCATTATGTCTCGGAACAGAATCACACACAAGGATCTTCCCCTTCACCAATGCCTTATTTAAAGAGTTTTCACCGCACAAACTGTCCAAAATAAATAATAATTATTAGAATACACATAATTGGGATATGATTATCAATAATTTTTTTAAAACAAAAACACCAGTAATACCTTGATATGGAACTGTTAAATCCACCAGCGATATTGGGTGCATCTCCAGAGTAAATCAAGGGGTACTTTATATCATGAAGATCAAATGTGTTCACCGAGACTCCCTACATATATATATATATGTGTGTGTGTGATACAAAGATGATCGTGTGTGTGTGTGTATGAATGTTTATCAACCATTGCCATAAATTTCTAAGTACTACCTCTGGTTCTGAGTATAAGAACTAGATACATAATTAAAAAAGGTATTCTTAATAAACCAATATATACTTGTTATAAATAGTCAACTAATTAACTTCTTTAGTATTCATAAATTAGTTATCCAACTGTTATATTAAAGACGAGAGAAAGTTATAATCTAAGTAATACCTCAATAACCCTTCCATTCCCCAACTGAACCTTAGTGAAAAACTTTCTGTCCATGGTGGAAGCAGCCACTGCAAGCGACCAAGGAGCAAACATAGTCATTGTGAACAACTGAGGACCCAAGTTGTTAGCAGCAACCGAGGTTAGAATGCCTTTCTTCATAGCATGGAAGGCCCCTATTGCATATATATCCTGAAAATAGTGAGGGAATATGACTTGGGTAGGACCGAGTGATATGGAAATGACATCGACGCCATCGGCGATTGCCTCGTCGAGTGCTTTGAGAACGTCGGCGTCGAAACAACCTGAAGCCCAACAAGGTTTGTAGACAGCTATACGAGCTGATGGGACTCCTCCTCTTGCTGTGCCCAAGCCTAGGCCAAACAGACTCACTGAGTTAACCCAGTTCCCTGCAACTGTGGATGCACAGTGAGTGCCGTGGCCATGTGTATCCCTTGGTGATATAATATCGTCTTTGCCGGGAGTCCCATGGCCTATAAAGTATTTTGCTCCTATTATCTTGCTGCATATATATAAAACCTCAAAGCATCATTTGCACAGTCCAGGCATTTGATTTTTCTTTGATGACATAAGTCATGATTAATTTATAATAAAAAGTTAAAAGTTAAATTGACAAGTTAATAAATATTCTTATAATTTGGAAAATAAAACAAAATAATTATGAAATATAAAATGGACCATACTTACATCAAATTCGTTATATCCATTATCTCAAGTTCTCCAATCACAAATGACCACGTGTCTATTTTTCTTTTCATTCATATGCATTTATAGCTAAAAGATAATAATTCAAAAATAGAACATATGGAAATATGTGATTGAAAAACTTGACGAAACTGATATAATGAACTTGACTTATAAAGTGTATACTTGTTTTATAGTATACCCATATAATTATCAATTTCCTAACACTATTAGAAACATGATTTAAATTTTAAGGATATAACAATAATCTGACAATGTAGTTCAATTGGTTGAATCATTAGTTTTCAGTTTTTTCCCGTTCTTGGCTAATTTCAAATTGCTTGATGTCGCCTTCATTTTGGACCAGACTCTTGGCACAATGAAAATTGGAAAACTTTCATTTAAAGACCAATGTAACAATTTAACTTCAATCACCTAAAAAACTCTGAAATTTCAGTAAAGGACCACCAGGGAACACAAATGAAATTGCGTTTTAAAAGTAAATGGCCAAAATACTATTTTTTTTTAATTGTTTAGAAAACGAGTCTCCACAAGCGCTCTGCCCGCTGCCCGCTGATCACTAGAGTCTGTCGTCGGCCATCGATCAATTTCTAATCGTTGGGGAATAATGGCCCAAGGGGTTTAAACACATGACCCCTTAGCATACCAAAAGAATAATGGCCACTAAGCCATCCAATCCTTTTAGTCATATAGTGCAAAAAATGAAAAAAGGGCATTTTCATAATTTACTCTTAAAACATAATTTCATTTCGCCTTTAGTACTTTACCATAATTTTAGAAGTTTTTGCGGTGATTTGAAGTTGAATGGCTACAGTACTTTTTGAAAGAAATTTTCTCAAAAGAATTTAGCTCCATCATGTCCTTATTAATTAGTTATTATATAATGACTCAAAGGGAGGTTTATAAAATAATATATTTTGTCTATAAAGTATTAACTTTTGCCACTTGGTATTCCCAACAAATTATCAAATTTCTTAACTAATTAGCCAAACTCCTCTCACTAATAGTTTTCAGTTCACGAAGGGTAATTATTATATTTTACAAGAAATAACCAACTTCATTAACTTAGCTAATGTTATTGTTAAGCACTCATAATAACAAGTCAGGGAGGAAGCATCTACTTATTGCAAGTGAAGTTTTGGCAAGAGCCCTTCCATTTTGGGGGTGGTGGACCGAAACCTTGACCCTTAAAGCTGTCAGACTCCGGCCAAATTCCGAAATCGACAACTCCAACGACGATGTCACTCTCCAAACTTGTTCTTTTCACTTGCTGTGGCATCCCTATGAAGTCCCACGACCTCGTTGTTAGGGGCTTGTGCCTTTTGCTCTCAAACACAGATATTACTCCATCCATTCCTGTTATAAATTTGGCTTCATCACTCTCTCTTCTATTTCTCTGACTTGTTTATATATAGATGAAGGGAAAGAAAAACAAGTTCTGCCTCCCGTCCTCAATATAAGATCCACAATTTATAAAGTGGATCTTATATTGAGGATGGGAGGTAATATATGTAAACTGTACCTTCCACTCTTTTGGCTTCCTCTTCGGTTAGCCTCACCGCAAATCCATTGAAACTCTTCTTGTAGCTGTGGACCAAATCTTCTGCTGCAAAGTTTCTGATACAGAAAGATATCCATTTCGGAGACTCAGTCTCTTAATCAAAATGCGAAGAAAACAAGTGGAATCGAATAACTCTCTAATTAATTAGTGAGTCAATATATAACTATAATTACATGACTTGGATATATAAGTAGTAATTAAGAACCTGCCAATGACTCCTTGAACCATACTGGTATGGTGCAATTCTGTGATTTCCATTCCCTTGGGGAGATCCCCCAGGTACACGATGTACGTCTATCCAAAATGTCATTAAAAAAATTAAATGATATATTAATAAAGAAAATAAAAGTGAGAAGCAGTGAAGTTACTTCAATTCAATCACACGCATCGAGCTATAAAAATCATTAAGTACGATAGAGAGATATTATTTTACCTTTCGATCATCGCAGTGTGTCTGAATAATAAGAATACTGAAAAGGAGAGATAAGAGAAGATGCATAGGGGAGTTTCGAGGAAACATGTTTATATTTGCTGATTAAATGAAATAATACATCTTTTGGTTTTGATGTGTTTGAAGCAAAGACCTGTCCAATGGTAATTTTATAGGAAAAGAATTCAAGATCGTGTCCCAATTTCTATCACCCGTGACTCACATTTGGAATTGGCTTCAGTCCGCTGCC
Organism: Inga leiocalycina; assembly: GCA_963242795.1. NCBI lineage: Eukaryota > Viridiplantae > Streptophyta > Magnoliopsida > Fabales > Fabaceae > Inga > Inga leiocalycina. The sequence goes on from OY725325.1 coordinate 15,807,290, forward strand.
CAGTGTCCGTTGCTCGTCCGTATAGCTGTCTACAACTCACTAATAGTTTTGGTGTAGTTTTATGTGATGGGACTGAATTTTTTTTAAAAAAAATAGTTTCTAATATTTTGAAGTATTTTTTTGGAAGTATCTAGTATCTTAAAATATTTTTAAGTAACATACAGTATCCTAAAATAATTTTTAATACTTTTAACCCCTTAAACTATTTTTTCGGTTGTTGCCAGTGTGTTAGCAGCCTGAGTGCAATTTTATCCTTAATAAATTTTTTCAGCTATAAAAATAACTTTAAAATATTAGTTGCTACTGAAAAAATATTTTAGAGTGGGTAGAAATCAATAAATTAGTATCCTAAGTTTTGGGTGCTTGTTACTACTAAGAAAAATACAATAATGGTATAATTGTAGTCAGTCTCCTAAAACACTAGATATAATTGAAAAAATATTTTAAAGAATTAAAAAAATACCAAAAAATAATTTAAAGTAATTTTTGTAGCTGAAAAAATTTATTAAAGATAAAATTGCACTCAGGCTGCTAATACACTGGGTACAACCGAAAAAATAGTTTAAGGGGTAAAAGTATTAAAAATTATTTTAGGATACTGTATGTTATTTAAAAATATTTTAAGATACAAGATACTTCCAAAAAAATATTTTAAAATACTAGAAACTATTTTTTTTAAAAAAAAAAAATTCAGTCCCATCACTTCAAACTACACTAAAACGGTGTAATTTAAAGAAAAGGACGAGCAGCGGACACAGAGGGCAGCGGACTGAAGCCAATTCCCTCACATTTATTGTAGAAAATCAAAATTTGCTTTTCATAACCCGGGTTCTGAATTTAGAGTGGATAATATGGTTCAACCCGTTAGCCCGTGGGTTGGGGCAATCCCAACCCCGCAAAAATGTGGGTCGTATAGGCTCTCATTGTATGGCTCGTGAGTTGGCAAGCACAATTTTTTTTTTGTTTTTGCATGTAATAATTTCACAAAACCTATAAGTTGCCCACTTCTACTTTGATACCTCCCAATCCAAAGAGAAAAAATCTTAACCTCCTCCCTTCTTTTTTAAACAAAATTATTATATTTTGGTTGCTTGAGGATGATTTTATTTTATTTTTTTATTTATAAACTTTAATAGATTTGATAACTTTATCTCTTGAATTGTTAATTATGTTTTTTAATTTTTATAAGGGGAATGATTGATGCTATGAAGATAAATTTAATAACTCATATATATGTGTCTCGTACTTTGAGCCATCTTTTAAAAACAGGAAATTATTTTTTTTTAAATGTGGATCCGCAACCACACACTACAGATTAGGGTTGGTATTTTGCAAGCCCCTTATGGCCTGCATTGCTTGACCAACAGGTTGGTACGGGCCAGCTCACAACCCGCGGGTTGGCTCACTATCCCGACTCTAGTCCTAATCTATGATCTATCTGTCTATCTTTTTTTTTTTTTAAGTGTGATCTGACATATGATTTCACTAAAGTCTACAGAGTATAACTTTTTCTCTTTAATTATATTAGGGGTATTGATTTTTTTCTTCAAAAAAGTGGTATTCCTTTTTACAATTCCGTGACTTGCATCGAGATACTTTTTTATTTGTTAAAAGTATTTTAAATGTATTTACCAATTCCATCAAACTTTTTTAAGACCCAATTTCTCTAATACTTCCAAATAAATAGTAAATCGTTAGGTGTGAACTCAACTCACTCGAAGCAGAGAAGGGGCCAGAACAAAAAAACTAGCTCGAAGCATAAATCAAATTAATTTAGCATAGCTAAAAATTGAACCAGAGCTAGATTTATGCTCATAATAATTAGTGCTTTCATGAAGAGGCCAACACTAGCTACAAAGAGAGGATTACTTACAAAGGGTTCTAATTAGCGGCAGGTTTTGACTGACAAAGAGGTCGACTAGTGAAGCTTACATGGAGTGTAGCTTTTATTATAAATCATAATTATAATTGATGTAGTTTGTTTTACCAGCTATGCTATAATTTTTAGAATATACTCTTCTAATCCTCAGCAACGGCCCCAAAATTCGATTGCCTTGTTGTCTAAGTTTTCAAGTTAGTTTCTAAATCTTCCCTATATAGTATACGGTCGACTTAGGTCATTTCTCAAAATATGAAGTCACTAATAATGGTCATAACTTAATTTTTATTGCGCAAGAGGTAGGAAATTAAAGTAGTTGGGAGAAAATTTAATTTTTATAAAAGTGAAAATAGCAAGAATAAGAAATAAGATAGTAGAGATTTATTACCAATATGATGACAACGCCTCTAAGGATCAGACTAATGGCTATCATCGTCCAAAAAGATACATGTGGTATATAAAATTGATGTTCAGTCAAAATAAAAACCCTAAACAACCATCTAGGTCGCAATTAATTAACCAGTAATTAAACCTAAAATTCTAGCATATAACACCCTTTTAATTAATTGCTGTAACCATCTAGCATGTGAATATTATTCTTAATTAAAATTTGCTCATCTAACAAGGTTATTCAAACGTCTAATCCTAACAATAGACAAATGACATATTCATAATACAACCATTCAAGCAATTAAATTAACACCCTAATAAAATCACAAAAAAGATTATATAAGGAAAAACCAATATATAAATTTAAAATTTAAATTGTAAATACTTATAAAATTCATAATAGGCCACACAATAATCTCAACTGAAATTATGAGTCCAAATTTCATAGTATAGAAAAATCAAAAAATTGGAAAAGACCTACTCCTAATATAACTCTAACTTAAATTGTAAAGAACAGAGAGGACTAGTTAGCTGCTCATGTAGCTAGATGACACAATATTAATAACAAAGAAAGCTAAACGAAAATATGAGAAGTACAGATGTGCATAGCATCCAGATCAAGAAAAACTTTAAAATTCATCAACAACTCTTTCATAAAATTTAACAAATTTTTAATTTTACCCCTATTTAATATACATTATCCCTCATGGGAATTAATAAAGTCAATATAGTAATAACTGAAGGATAGAATTATACATTCATACGAAATAAATCTCCCTTTGTTCAATAAATATGACTAAAAATTTTCTTCTCTCTTTACCCTATAAACATGACCATAGGAGCATATGAATATGATGAGGATATGCGTAAACAACACATATTTTCTCACATTTATATTGTAAAAGTTAAATACTGTATGGTACGTACGTGCGCGTCTTATTGTGTCACATTGATACTCCGCTCTCATTTAATACTACATAATTAAAAAGTTGATCAATATAACTTAATGAGAAATGTTTTAATGGTCAACAAGTATAATAATACTAAATATACCGCATCCAAATAAAAGTTCACAATAATTAATGTCTTAAATTGTAAAATAATCTTATCCTTTAGGGTAAGCTTTTGCCAAGGAATATAGTCCAACCAATGAAAAAGTCGTATACTAAGTGCTTGTTTGGATGAGCGATTGGAATGCTTAAAAACAACTTTTCAATCGTAATTTACGAAATACGAGGTAAGCATGTGAGAGGAGTTATGTCTCGATCTACGTGAAAAACAACTTATAAAACAAACATTAAAGGAATTGGACAAGAGAGAGGCCAGCCAAAAGTCATGTTTTTTGTTTTAAGTAATGAGTGGTGGGTCGTACAAAGGGGAATCATTTCATCTCTAGACGCACCACTCAATAATGCACCACTCAATAATGCAATCTCATGATGTATGTCTGAAATCAACATTCCAAGTGGGTCTGAAATTACTATTACTAGCGAGAGCCATTCCCAAAATATCTTCCATTTCATATATAGAGGATCATAATTAATGTTGCCAATAATGCTAGAAGTTCATTCCGAAATTTCAATTACAAATTGTAAAAAATTTATATAATCAATTTGGTTATATTCATTATATCAAGTTTTTCAATCACATATAATTAATACATTTATCCATTATTTTTTATTTATTTCATGTGGATTTATAGTTAAATGATACATTTTAAAAGGGGCAGAAAAAGACTAAAAAGAATGTTTAATGAAGTCATTGAACATGACTTTTTAGTCAACAACCTTTTTAAAGATTTGGTTGTTAATAGAGCACAATAACGTTGTACAATCCATATGTAGCTTATCTCACATAGTGGGGTAAGGTTTATTGTTGTAGTTGATAATATTTCAAAAATAGGACATATGTTCGTTTGTGATTAGAGAACTTGACATAATGAATATAATAAACTTGACATAAGTATTGTCCTTATAAATTGTAATATCCCAAAAAGTGATTAAGGGTTAATGACTTCAAAAGTGGATGTGATTATTGATAAGTAGACACTTTTGGAGAATACGATGTGAATTGTGATTCAAATGTGTTATGAGCAGTGCCTAAACCCGATATTTAAGTTCAATTGAGGATTAACATCTAAATTGAATTGGAATAGAGGGAGGGCACATATTATGGTGAAATGGAAAGTTGAGCAATTTGGTGGTTGTGTTGCATTTTAGTTCAAAACTGGATATGTGTGAAGGTGATGAGAATTTAGTTGTTTTGTGAAAATTTGTGTGGGAATAGGGTTGTTTGTTGATTTTGGAGCCATTGGATACATTGGTTGGAAACTTAATATTCTGTCCATTGTGAACTCTGTACAGGGCAGTCGGTTTGTATGAACGTTTTGAATGGGTAAATTGTGTCTAAAAATTCTGAAACTTTCCAGTCTTAAAGTTCACATGACAGCCTTCAAAATGGACATTTCGTTTTGGAGCAGTGTTGGATTTTGTGCAATTCTATATAATTCATGTCATTTCATTTTATGAGTTGGGAGTTATAATTTTCCAAAGTTTGAGATTAGAACTGGAATCTGTTTTGGAGCAGTGTTGGATTTTGTGCAATTTTGTATTTGTGTGGTGGTGGTTGGTGATAGTTCATATTTTTCTTGTGAAGAGGACTTAAATAGCTTTCAATAGGCTTTGGGATAACTCTAATTTGATTTTTCTAAAATTAGTTATGTGGTGCGAACCCACTAAGGAAGATCCCATGACCCAAGATGGTGTGAACCCACTAGGGAAGATCCCACGAACCCACAACCAATTATGAAATATACACACCCCAAGAAAGCTAAACACAGATCGACGATCCACTTGAACCCTTGAACACGAAAGAACTAAGGACCCGAAGTGTTGGAAGACGCCACAAGGATGATCAAACCTTGATAAGTCTGTTAGTTCTAAGAAGAACCCTTAGAGAGAATCTACTCTCAAGAAACAAAGTGCAGAAGTGCAACTTTCATTTATCATTCAAATCTAAATTGTGTCTTACAAATGAAGAAGCACCAAGTATTTATAGGAAAATATGACCTAATTGCAATAAGTGCAATTTTGAAAACAGCCAATACAAATTGTAAAACCATGTGCTAGGAAACCTAAAAGTCTAATACAATAAACACAAAAGTCTAATACAATCTAGAAGAAAGTTGAAAAATCAAATACAACATGCTAAAGAAAACAAAAGTCAAATCTGTCACCAACTCCTTGTTGATTTTCGCACACCTAACTTCAAGAAAATGTAGTCAACAAATTAAGGCTCAAAATGTGCTTATTTAGGCCCAAATGAGCCTCCCATGTGTAGTACTTGGTCCAAACTCTTTAGTTTCAAGTTTGCAAGCCCAAAACTTGATCAATATCTCCATTTGCAGCCCATATGAAGTTAGTGACGTTTTCAGCATTTTTGTCCAGCTTTAATCCAATTGCTACTTGCTTTGTCCAAGTACCTTGCACTAGACCATTTAATGCTTCCTTAATTTGTTTGGCTCTTACTCTTGTGATTGGTCCACTTGGTATTGGCAAAGGATCGCTTGAATTTGACACAACTTGCTGGATCGCATCATTATGATTTTTCAATGTTTGGGCAGAAAATCTGCCAGAATTTCCATTAATATGAAAATGAATTAAAATGTTATGGTAATCTTGTAAATATGAGATAAATGGAGAAAAGCCAATTGGGCTAATTGAAGGACCTCTTGGATGTCTTTGCATGGACCAAGGAAGGGAAATATTAGTTACTTCTTCATGGGCTTTATGACACAAATTCTATGTGGATAAGCTTATGTCATAAAAGTCAACAATTTGGGAATTTTGGGTAATTACTTAAATAGGGAAAATACCAAGATATTTATGAAGCACTTTTCTTCATCTTTCTTGTGCATTCACGTCAGCCATGAGAGCTCAAGAGAGAGAGAGAGTGAGTTTTGTGTTGTAGAGAGAAGGAGGAGCCAAATATAATTCTCAAGGTAAGTCGATTTATCCAATGATTTAGCTCCTGATTCGTGTAATCATCTCTTTAAGCTTGTTCTCTACATGATTCAAAGTCTTATTGAAGCAAAATCCTAGGGTTTGAAAGGGAAGGAGTTTCGGCCAAAGAGGAAAAAGCAAGAAGGAAGCTAAGGTAACTTCCGAAACTTCAATATTTGATTGTTTTGGCTATTGTGGACAATTTAATCGGTGAAATTTCGCCGAATTGTCATTAGTTTTAAATTTTGGAAACGTGTGTGCCTAGGGGTTATGCTTCCAAAATTGGGTCTAAAAGGTAGTTGTAACCTAATTAAATAAGTGATTAGGAGTAGAAAGGAACACATTTACAGAGTTAGAATCGAAAAACCCCAATTTTTCCTGGGGAATTGAGAATTTCGGCCAAGGCTAGTTTGGAGGGGTTAGATTTGTATTTTCAATGATTTAATGATCCCATTGAGTTCAGGAGGGAAAATTAGGTGGGGTTACAGTTGGTCACTTTTTCAGAAAAGCCCGAAAAAGTATAATTACGAAAACGCCCTTGAAACCCTTAAAACGGGGCTGCTAAGGGCAATTTTGTCTTTTGGCAGTGAATTTAGTAATTTCGAGTCCGAAAATGGATTCCTTGGGTGAAAATATGTAAGAATAGCCCATGTTGAAATTTCAGGAAAAGTACAATCGGATCGGGTACGGTGGGGCTCTGATCCGGGTCGTCGGGGGCATTTTGGTAACTTTTTATGATAGACTTGTATAACCACCTGAAATACTATGAAAGTGTCTAAACTGGTACATTTGACGTTTTAGGACCAAGTTGAAAGCCTGAGGGATTGGCACGCGAATCGAAGCACACAGTTCGAGGTAGAAAGGGTCTAAGGTAGGGAACTTACCTCTCCTGCATGTATTTGATATTTGTGCTTATGTATTGATGCATTTTATTGCTTTGCTTGATTATGTGAAACATATATGAATGATTGAAGCTCTGTTTCTGTTTATACTATGGCCATAGTTTTATTGCACGAAACATTGAGCACGCAGATATGTCATTATGTGAATATGAATTATGTAATGCAAGCATGTCACTACAAAAAAAATGGTATTTTGTAGCGGTGAAATTGTAGCGGTTATATGAAACCGCTACAAATTTGTAGCGGCAAGCTACGCGCCAAGTGGCGCGACAGATTAACCTCATTTTTTGTAGCGGTTGGTTAGACAAAACTGCTACAAAGTTGGCGCGAAATTCCCGCCAAAACTTGTAGTGGTTAATTTGTAGCGGTTAATACACAGAAACACCTACAATAAACAGTGTAGCGGTTATTTGTAGCGGTTACAGCAACAAAACCGCTACAAAATACCAAACGTCAGCTATTTGTAGCAGTTATAGGGATATAACCGCTACAGAATTTTAGGAGTCTCCACTTTTGTAGCGGTTCTGGACAATAACCGCTACAAAATTTCAAAGGTTTTTGTAATTTGTAGCGGTTTTTGTGGAACCGCTACAAATTTAAGGCAATGTGGGTGATTTGTAGCGGTTATGGTAGCGGTTATTGGAATAACCGCTACTAATATGTGGCCTATTTAAGCCTCCGCCCCCCTCATTTCTCCGTTTGCTCATTTTGTTTCCTGGGGTTTCTCTGAGTGGTTTCTTCAAGATTTGAGCGTTCAGACGTCTGTGTAGGAGTTTTTGCTACAGTATTTCTCAGTATTTGCACCTGAGGTACTTATATAACATGTATTTTATTTGTATTTTTATTAGATTTTTGCATAATAATGTGACTAATTTTTTTTTAAATTTTTACAGTTGATATGGCTTCAGGACAGGATAAGGGGAAGGCCCCTGAGGTCCCCAGACCGATTTTACGGGGTGGCAGTAGCCGAGCAGGGGGCAGAGGGAGGGGGCAGCGCGGAGGCAGGGCGACCGCAGTATCTCAACCCATCCCCCCACAGGAGTCGGCCCTACCACAGGCACTGCAAACGATCCCACAGGGGACGACCGCACCAGAGATGCCTGAGGTTGGAGGGCCAGATATTAGCGTCGAGGACTTCCTCGACGAGGAGGAGTTCGAGATCCCGATTGCGCTCAGGGAGATGGAGTAGTTCCTCGATGAGGAGGACGCTCGGGAGCAGAACAACCCACGAGGGTCGTCTTTGCGGTCCACTGGGTTTGAGGTGCAAGTCCAAGGTAAATTAATTTTTTAATTTAGTAAATTATTTATTTAAATTTGAAATGTTAACTTTGAATTACAATTTATCTAACGTGCGGTAAACTGTGCAGATGAGCAAGGGAACGTTTCGACGAGGAGGCTAGACGTGGTCGGGGTGAACAGCATGGACTGGACCCTGCGAGTTATAGTGCCGTGGAATGAGGACACTGACCAGCCCATCCACAATGGGGGTCACCTGCTCAACCACTTTCTGAACGACCTGGGCGCGAATTGGATGCGGTTCCCCCTTCACTTCAAGACGTGGAAGCACGTTCCGAGGGGGCCAAAAGACCAGGCTTGAGAGGAGGTGGTTCAGGTAATTAAAATTATTTAATTAATATTGTTTGTAATTAATTCTATTTAATTAATATTTTTTAAATTATGTTTTTTGTAATTATTGATATTTAAATATTTTTTTTCATCTGCGGTTTGCCGTCCGGGCCAACCGGAAGAGGTACGCCCTTGTGAAGATGGGTGATGCCTGGAGGAACAGGAGGAACCGTCTCTTTCGCAGGGTGGATAAGGACGGGACGATGCCTCTGGAGCAGCTGATCGAGAGCGTCCCGGACGGCGTGCCGCCAAACGACTGGGAGGGTTTCGTCCAGTTCAGGAGGAGCCCTGAGGGGCAGGTAATGTATTTATTATATTTTTTATATTTAATTTTGTAATTGTTAATTATTAAATTATAATTTCAATTTAATTGTATTTAATCTGAACTTTTTTAATTTTAAATGTTTTTAAATGTTTTTTATTGTTTTAATACATTTAATATTGGTTTTTTTCCAGGAGATTTCTCAGAGGAACACCAGGATCCATGCGCAACAGACGATCCACCACATAGCAGGATCGAAGACCTTTGCTATAACCTATAGCGAGCTGGTAACTTTTCAAAATATCACTGACTTTTAACTGATTATTTCATTATACTAATTATTGTTTTGTAATTGTTTCAGGAGACGAAGGCACAGCAGGAGAACCGTCAGACGGACTATGGGGAGCTATACGCCATCACTCACAGACACCGTGATGGGACTGCGACCTCTCAGCAGGCAGAGGCGGCCATTGTAAGTAAATTTATTATTATAATTTTCATAAAACCAAGTTAATAATGAAAAATGTTAATTAGTAATTGTTTCATAAAATGGTAGGAGCGGATTCAGCAGTCGCAGGCTGAGCTGCGACAGACCCAGCCTGAGGAGTCACAGGGGTCAGTGGACCCGACGGCTCTTTTGAAGGCGGGTCTGGCTCAGGCTAAGTACCCCGGACGCGTGCGGGGGATGGGGATAGGCGCCAGTCCTAGCATGGTCTATGGCAGGAGCGCTGCCTCTGAGGCTGGCAGTTCTAGAGGGGTCAGACGTCAGAGGGACGAGTCTATTGACCAGCTGCGGTCAGATTTGGAGCAGCAGATGGCACAGCAGCACAGCAGCAGATGCAACAGATGCAGCTGCAGCATATGCAGTAGATGCAACTGCATGCTGATTTGATCTACGCTCAGCAGACGCAGTTGCGTGAAATCACGAACAACATGCTCGAGCGGTCATGGAGTCGCCTGTTCCCGGACGAGTAGCATCCATAGGTTCCCCCTGTCCCTCGCTACGTCGTCTCGAGTACTACTCCTCCTCCTCCTCCTGCTGATGATGATGGTGCGGTTCACTCTGTGCAGCGGCCTGATCCAGCAGCACCTGAGGGAGCCCCGCCTGAGGGAGCATGAGATGATCAGCCCCCAGCTACTTAGTTTAGGACATCTTTTTTTTTTTGTTGAAACATTTGTAAACATTTGAATTTATGAATTAATTGCAACAAATGTTCAAAATTAAAAAATTTAATTTATGAATTAATTGCAACCAAGTTAATATTTATATTCTTATTGAATTTATGAATTAATTGCAACAAATTTATATTTTTTATATTTCTAAATAAAAAAATGAAGCATATATATATTTGTAGCGGTTTTAAATAAAAACCACTACAAATGTATATATTTCTAGCGGTTTTTAGTTAGAACCGCTACAAATATATATATTTGTAGCGGTTCTAAAATAAAAACCGCTACAACAAATATATATAGTTGTAGCGGTTGTAACTTAAAACCGCTACAACTATATACATTTGTTGTAGCGGTTCTACAATATAAACCGCTACAAATAAAAAATTATTTTTAAATTTGTTGTCCAACAGCTTTAATGTTAGTAGCGGTTTTATACACATAACCGTTACAAATACTCAATGTGTAAATTTTGAATTTCCCACTAATGTGTAACGGCTTGAAAATTGGTAGCGGTTTTATGTATACAACCGCTACTAATATTTTATAACTGTAGCGGTTAGTGTAGCGGTTTTAGAACCGCTACAAAATTATAAACGTTGGAATTTCAGAATATATGATTCTTGGCATTCGTCATTCTCTTCTCACTCATCTTCTTCTCTATACTTTCTTCTCTCTCACTAGTAGCTATGAATAAATCATGGATCAGGTTTCCGCGCAATTCTCCTGAATATTTATACGGATTAAACAGTTTCTTGGATTTCGCATTCACTCACATCAGCTGTAACGGCAAGATCATCTGTCCGTGTCGCAAATGCAAGTTCAAGAAGTGGCATGCACGAAATGTTGTGAAGGAACATTTGCTTGTGAAGCCTTTCCCTGAGGACTATACGTTCTGGGCAGTTCATGGTGAGAAGGCCGGCATTAGATATGACGAAGCTCTTTCTCGAAGTTTTCAAGTAGGCGTTCAAGTAGATGAAGATGATCCTGTGAATGATGCTGTGCGTGATGCGTTTGGATTTCAAGGCGACAACTTCAATGAAGAAGTGCACGGCTCTGAGCCGGTTTTTATGGGGAATGAAGTAGCTCGGGATTTTTTCAGCTTGATGGATGAAGCAGATTGTCCTTTATATCAAGGTTGTCGCAAATATTCTAAATTATCTTTCTTGATCAAATTGTATCATATCAAGTGCTTGTGTGGGATCACAGATAAGGGAATGTCGATGTTGCTGACTTATTACAAGATGCATTACCCAACGCTGAGATTCCCACAATGTTCTACGAGGCCAAGAAGATTATCAACAGGTTGGGGTTGAATTATCAAAAGATTGATGCATGCCCAAATGATTGTATGCTGTATTGGGGAGACAATTCCAACAGGGGGACTTGTAAGAGATGTCACACATCGAGGTACAAGACAATTCGGAAGGGGGAAAAACAGAAGAAGAAACGTGCAAAGATTCTCAGATACTTCCCTTTGAAACCTATCTACAAAGATTATTTATGTCGTCTAAAACTGCGGAGCATATGAGGTGGCATGCCGTTGATAAAAACGAAGACGGTAAATTAAGACATCCGCGGGATGCAGCTACTTATAAAACGTTTGACAACTACTTTCCAGATTTCGCGACTGACCCCAAAAATGTTCGGCTTGCATTGGCGACCGACGGTTTCAATCCTTTCAGGAATCTTAGCACAAGTTACAGTATTTGGCCTGTAGTCTTAGTTCCCTACAACTTACCCCCTGGATGTGTATGAAACCAAGCTCTTTCATTATGTCTATGATCATTCCAGGCAAAAAGGCACCGGGCAATGACATCGATGTGTATCTCCAACCGCTTATTGTGGAATTGCTTGACCTGTGGAATGTCGGCTTGGAGACGTACGATGCTTACGGCAAGACTTTGTTCAACATGCGTGCAGCCTTGATGTGGACGATTAGTGACTTTCCTGGCCTTGGCACATTATCTGGTTGGAATGTGCATACTGGGTCAGCATGTCCAGCTTGCAATTTTGACTCTGACGCAGTGCGCCTTCCCCCATAGCCGAAAGTGGTGCTTTATGGGGCATCGGAGGTTTCTCGATGGAAGGCATAAGTTCATATTGCAACGGAATCGCTTCAATGGGAAACTAGAAAAAAGAGGACCACCTCAGACTTTGTCCGGTACAGATATCTTACAGCAGCTTGAGCATGTTGATTTCGAGTTTGGAAAAAGCGACGATTCAGCACAAACTCGCCAAAAGACGCGCAGGACTTTGGCGCCTCAGCAGTGGAAGAAGATAAGTATTTTATTCACTCTTCCATATTGGAGATCTAATTTACTTCGCCACAGTCTTGATGTAATGCACATTGAAAAGAATGTTTGCGGCAATGTGCTGTATACGCTGCTTAATGAACTCGGCAAGACAAAAGATCACCTTCAAGCGAGGAAAGATTTACGCGACATGGGAGTTCGTGAAGACGCTTGGCTAGATGAGCATGACAGATTTCAACCGGCAAAGTTTACCCTCACAAAACCGAACAAGGAAGTCTTCCTCGCGACGTTGAAGAAATTAAAAGTTCCCGATGGGTATTCAAGCAACATTTCTCGATGTGTTGACTTGCAGGCTCGAAAGGTTGCTGGCCTGAAGAGTCATGACTCACATGTTCTTTCGGAAGTTGTGTTCTAAGGTTTTGATCATTGAGGAGCTCGATCAGCTGCAGTCGAAAATCATTCTTAAGCTTTGCCATTTGGAGATGATCTTTCCTCCGTCCTTTTTTACTGTGATGGTTCACCTCACAGTCCACCTCGTTCATGAAACAAAGCTTGCTGGACCAATACAATATCGTTGGATGTATCCGATTGAGAGGTACTCATTTTAAATATGTGCTTTAATTTATTCTCCGTATTTAATGTTTGCTAGTCGTCCTTTTCAGCATTTTATATCAATTTCCTCTTCTGTACTTCGTAGGTTCCTAGGGAAATTAAAATCTTACGTGAGGAATAAGGCGTGGCCAGAAGGTTCTATAGCTGAAGGCTATATAGGGGATGAGGTGCTATATTTTTGCTCAAGGTACTTTGATGATCTTGAGACGGCTTTCAACCGCCCACCTCGTGTTGACGATTGTCTTGAACCTATGCCGACATCAGGAGAATTTATCCCTCGTGTTGGTAAACCAGTTGGAGCAACTGAGAACTTCAAACTAACAGCAACTGAGAAGTTGCAAGCACATAGACATGTCTTGATTAATTGCACTCAAGTTGAACCTTTCATACGGTAAGAATTGTACACTCACATGTTATTCGATCTATATCTTTCGTAACATTTCTCACTTTCATTTCACTAACGCCTTTCCATTATTAATTGCAGGGAATTCAGAAGTCATGTTAAGCGTCAACTCAGGATCCGTATACAGACATCCTCAGAAGTTGATAGGAGGGTCCACAGAGAATTCCCGAGCTGGTTTGCGCGTAGAATACTAAATGACTACAACCCACACTCACCAGATTTCAGAGCTCTCGCAATCGGCCCTCTTGATCATGTAAAACAATTTGCAGCATATAATGTCAATAGTTTTAAGTTTTGCACGGTTTCACGGGATCAAGGATTGCAAACATAGAATTCGGGTGTTTATGGCACATTTGGGACAAGGAGTTATGCGAGCAGCAGTGACGCCAACATGTAGTTCGGAGGCGTCCCTTACTATGGCAAGCTTCTTGATGTGGTCGAGATTAATTATCAAGGTCGTTTCACTGTAACGCTGTTCAAGTGTTTGTGGGCAAATACCACTACTTCTCGAGGACTGACAACTAACGACTTAGGGATCATATCAGTCAATTTCTCACGGCCAATTCATACTGGTATTTCTCAAGATGATGAGCCGTATATTCTAGCTTCAGAGGCACATCAGGTTTATTATGTCGAGGACGAAAGGCACAGGGATTGGCACATGGTCGTTCATTTAAAGCCAAGAGACCTTTACGACATGGGTGAAGGCGATAACATCGCCTACAAGAGTGAGCCATTTCAGATAATCTTTTGGGGAGCTCCTTTTCTCATGAAATCTCTCCACTTGTGGAGAGAAGTTTTGGGGCTTGTGCGTTTTGTTTGGAACACAAAAATCGCTCCATCCATTTCTGATGAACACATGGTATCATGTTTGGTAAACACTCTCTTGTTGTACTTGTTTAAAAGGTGAAGAAAAAATTAAGCACATCATATCAAAACTGTACGTACCGGCCATTCTTTCAGCTTGCTCTTGTGTTAGCCTCACCGCAAATGCGTTGAAACTCTTCTTGTAGCTGTGGAACAGAGCTTCGGGTGCAAAGTTTCTGAACCAAAAGCGTTTTGGATGCATATGGTCAGTTTCTTGTGGGACTCTTTTTAATAAAATAACCGTTTTACTCAATTGGATAAGAGTAAGCTATGGACATATTATAGTTGGCAAAAAAAAAAAAAAAAGCTATGGACATATTATAAGAACCTGCCAAGGACTTTCTGAACCATACTCGTGTGATGTAATTCTGCGACATGCATTTCCTTTGGATGATCCCCCATGTACACGATATACGTCTCTATCTTCAGAATGTGACAAAAAACATCAACCAACATATAGACACAGAGAGAGAGAGAGAGAGAGAGAGAGAGAGAGAGAGAGAGAGAGAGAGAGAGAGAGAGAGAGAGAGAGAGAGAGAGAGAGAGAGAGAGAGAGAGAGAGAGAGAGAGAGAGAGAGAGAGTAAGAGAGAGAGTATTTTACCTTTGGATCATGACAAAGTGCCTGAAGGAAAAGAAAACTGAAAAAGAGAGAGACGAGGAGACGCCGGGAGCTTAGAGAAAACATGTTTAAATTTCCAAATGCACAATAGATCTTCAAGTGTGTTTCTGTGTATTGTGGCCAAGAAATTTTGATGTGTTTCATGGCAGGAACGGTCCAATGCTATTTATAGATGACAAAGATCTTTGCTACGTCCGAGCTATCTAGCGTACGTTTGTTGTAGAAAATTGAAATTTGCTTTTAAGGACAAGGTCAAGTTGTTCATATAGAGTCTGTCGAATTTTGAAGGAGTATTTGAGATACGTTTGAACATTAATACTTAATAAAGTGGATTAATCCTGCGAGCACAATGATTCTGAAGTTTTCTCTCATATATATGTTTGACGTTTGTATTCTTTTCAAATTCGCGTGGCAGGATATTATAAAGAATGAACAATTTCAGTATATTTTAACTGGGAGTAGGTAGGGTTCTAAGTTTCTTGTTTAATGAATAATTCTTTGATTCCAAAGATATCAAAGGTCAAGCAGCCAACAAGGCCAGGTCAGCTTTGTGGGGCCCAAGTGCTACCCAATTGACCAGCTCAGCTTTGCTGGGCCCAAGTGCTACCCAATTGACCCGCTCGTCTAGAGATGTGAAAAAAACAAGGTAATTAAATCCGGACCGGTCAGTGAACCTGTCGGGGTACTGGGTCAAGGGTCAGTGGGTCAGACCGGAGTCAAACCGGAGCTAAATCGGGACCAAACCGGTGAGAAATTGAAAATTTTAGACTTATAGTATGAAATTCTAAAGGAAAAATTTTAAATTTTTTTTTTTTTTAAATACTGACCCGGACCGGACCGGTTTACCGGCAAGTTCGCCGGTTTCCGGGCCGGACCGGCCTGTCCGGTCCGGGTTTAATAAGCTGGGAAAAAAACCCAATGGTCCGGGATGATCTTGTTCCGTGTGCCTTAAATTGATTGACGTCCACTTTAGACCAAACCTTAGGTTGATATTAAATTCAGTCGGTGGTCTAGTCCATGCAAATCCGTGAACTTGTCTTTGTATCTTGTATGTTGTTTGTCTCATTAATTCATGAGTTGGGCATTTTTGCTGAAAATGTATAGGAAGAAAATGTTCTGGGGTCTCTTTTATTTTTTTTTATAAATAAAATAAACA
Source organism: Inga leiocalycina (assembly GCA_963242795.1). NCBI lineage: Eukaryota > Viridiplantae > Streptophyta > Magnoliopsida > Fabales > Fabaceae > Inga > Inga leiocalycina. The sequence goes on from OY725325.1 coordinate 15,823,436, forward strand.
AATAATTTTGACGGTACTGTTGAATGTTTTAACATTTGGTCAAATTAATCAATTTTAATCCTTTGTAACATTTTCCCCCAAATTGAGCCGTCCTAGTTCTTGAATCTTGTTTAGTTTTTGGAAGTGAAAGGCATTGGACAATAATCCACTTGTGCTCACACTCTTAATTTTTATTTTCAAAACTCAATGCTCAAACAAGTCCAAGTTAATAGCATGAACTCAATGCATTTTTCTCCCTACCCACAAAGTTAAAAGATAAATCTTCAGAGCTTTGTAATCCAATAAAGCCAAGCTCATCTCTTGAATCTTTATAAATCATAAAATTACGAGTTCGAACTTTGAACCATAATTAGTGTGAGTTGTAGTACAAAAAAAAATTACAAAATAAATAAGTTACGAGCCCTTAAAAGTTAAAACCCAACATTATTAGTGCTCGTTTGAAATAGTTTATTTTTGGGCAATAAGTGCTTATAAATCGTGATTCACGGTATACGAGGTAAGTATGTGAGATGAGTTTTATTTCGACTTGCGTAATAAGCACTTATATTCAAAAAATAAATGTTCCCAAACATGCACTTAGTCATTCCGATGATACTGAGTCAGTTCCTTTTGGGCTTGTTTGGTCTGAGGGGAGGGGAGGGAAAGTGGGCGGAGGGAAAATTTTTTTGAGTTAAATTTAAAAAAATTAGAGAAGTGGAGTTAAAAAATTTTAATTAATTTTTCTTACTCTTTTATCTTATATATTCTCTTTATTAAAATTTTATTACCCCACTTCTTCAATTTTTTAAAATTCAACTCATAAAAATTTTCTCTCCCTTCCCTCCCCCCAAATCTCTCACACCAAACAGACCCTTTAGCGAAAGAAATTAAACTAAATGTAATGCGTTTCGTGATAAATAAGAAACAGTAACCATAAGGAGAAATAATTAATTTATATTGCATCAAATCACGTACGGTAGCAGGTAATCATGATTTTCAAATTTTACCAAAAAAAAAAAAACATGATTTTCAAATGGAGACTAGGAAACTGAGTCACAATGCGACCACTCTATGCAAAAACCGTATTTTCTATAGTACGATCTTTCTACACCTTGTTGATTAACCGGTATAGATATCTGCAAGGTGACACTTTTATAATAATTAAGTTGCGTGAGCTACGGACCTTTTTCACCAATTGCCATTTTGTTTTTATTAAAGGCTGAGGCTAAAAGGATGAAGGGTTCTCACCAATTGCCATATTAATCCGCGTAAAATAAAAAGCTTTCAATACCTTTTACAACGTTGACCATATCAAAAGTTACAAATTTAAAAAAGAAAAATTTTTTGAAATTTTTTTCTACACCAATTTTTTTCATAAGGAATGAAATGATATTACTTAAAAAGAAAATGTGTACAAAATATCAAAACAAATGCAACAAATAAAATGACGAAAATAACACCGGTTTATATTACAACAGGTAGGATTGTTTTATAAAAACGAAGGCGCTTTCGTTTATGCGCTGGTTTTGCTTGTAACCACGATAGAAACTTGCATATTAGTAAAGCAAAAAGCTAAATTACATGTTTTCTTCTTTAAGTTCATCAAATTTCAGTTGAGTCTTTTAAGTTTATAATGTATATTTTTAATCCTTTAATCTTATCACCGTTAGTCATATCTAACAGAAAATAATGAGTCACTAAATTTAAATGATGACAATGCAATTAAACGTTGACAAAACATATTCGCACTTTAACTTTTTATGTAACAATTTTTTATTTTAAATAGCGTAAATTGAAAAAAGTTATTTATGTGTCATTTTTTCAAAGAAATATGCTTTTCAAGTACCATCAAAAATTGACAGCAACTCTTGCTGTTTTTAAGAGAAGCAGCAGAAAGTTCAGCAAAGAGTCATTTTGCGACCAGACTAAAAGAATTCGAAGGAAGGCAGCGGTAGGAGAGCTAATTAAAAGTAAAAGCTAAAAGGAAATATTAAATTGGATAACACAGAAAGAAGAGCTTCAAATAGAAGATGAACAAAAGGGGCAAGGATGGAATATTAATTGCTTTCCAGAAAGGAAAACTGAATGTTTTAGTCTGACAAATCCCTAATCTTATTATATATTTTTACATTTTATTTAGAAATTTTATCATATTAATTAAGTTTAAAATGTTTTAATTGTGATAAATAAATATTAAGAGTAAATACATTAAATAAAAAAAGTAAAATTGTCAAAATAATTATAATTCTCTTTATCATTGTTTTTTGAGAGAATTTGATATTGGTTTAATTGTTTTTAATTGAAAATACATGAAATTTTGGATTAAATCTAAAAATGATAATTTGAGGTTTGAATTTTATAAATGACAGTTTGATATCATGAAATTTCAAAATACCAATTTAGTTTAGCCAAAACTCTGCGCTTTGGCAGCCCTTAGGTTAGCTCTTTAATTAGTTTCAGATTGATTGCAGATAGAGAGCAGAGACGTTAGGGCTTCTTTGGTATGAGTGCAGTGGAGGGAAAGTAGGCGGAGGAAAAATTTTTTTAAAGTGAATTTAAAAAAATTAGAGAAATGGGGTTAAAAATTTTTAATTAATTTTTTTTTTACTTGTTTATCTTATATATTCTCTTTATCAAAATTTTATTATCCCACTTCTTCAATCTTTTAAAATTTAACTCATAAAAATTTTCTCCCCTTCAAATCCCACACACCAAACAGATCCTAAGGAGGAGCTGCCGCAAGACCGTTGCTTTCCTTCATACACCTCACCTTCCTCCATCGACTTGCCATCACCATTCCTTCTTGCTCGCCGGCGACCTTTAATTTGCTTCCTTCATCGTCGCCGGTGACCTTCCATTTCACCAAGTCCCAAGTTCGAGCTTCAACGAAGAAGAACTGACAAGCAGGGCTGCCGCAAGTGGAGAACTGAAAGGGAGCGGCGGCAAGGGATCTCTGAAGCTGCGAGTCAGGAGAAGAGGGGAGCTGGAGGCGCCACCACCGTTCACCTCCACCAACACCGTCACTTTCTCTTTTCCTCTGTCCTTCACCGACGACACTGAGCAGAGTCAGAGGTGAGTTCTGGACCAAGAGACAGAGAAGCTCAGGAGACGCAGAGGTTCATCGATTCACCACCGTCCCGCATCCTGCATTGTCAGCCGTTGAGTTACTCTCCACCAATACTGTCTTATTCTCTTTTCTTCACCGACTGTCACTGGCAAACTCCAAGCAGATTTAATTCTGTTCTCTGGCTCTCTATTGTCTCTAACCGTGGCTTGCTCTGATTCTCTGTGTGAAAATTTCAGCCCCACAATTTCATTTTTTAGTGCTAATTGGTTAATTAATTCAATGTGTTGCCTGGCTGAAATTGTGAATATATTTGGGTACTTCGTGATGACAAATTGCAGTGGCTAGAACCTCTCATTCCTTTACAGTAAGAGGCAATGCATGAACTTGAAGCTTCAACAAGAGAGTTTTTGCTCTTTCATTTCTCTAATTCTACATTGTAATTGTGATTCATTGATCTTACGATAAATTTTATAATGATGAATTGATTTATTTTAATGTATTTAGAGAATTGGATGTGGTTTGAACGTTTGTTAGACACTTAACATGATGTTTAATTAGTTTAATTATCACTTCTTTGTGCTGATTAGTTATTAGATTGATGATTTTATGAACATGTTGTGCTAATTTCAAGGTGGTTTGGTTAGTGGATCAATAGTGTCTTATGTTTATATTGGTTAATTGAATGTGAATTTATTAATTGTATTTAGCATTGGGTTTTAGCATCATTAATCTTGATTTTTCATATGGGTGACCATTGTTAAATTAGGATTAATGAGAGAATCAGGTGGTAATGTGAGGTGACTAGATTATTGGATAAAAAGCAAAATATGATTTTTAAGTTCATTTAATTGCTAGAATGCTTAATCAACCCAATTTAGAGAGATTAATATGTAAAGTGGCTTGATATTAATCAATCTAAAGTTAGGCATATGTTTAAGGGGGTGGCCCTTAGAGTCATTTTGGAACTAATATAATTAATTCTCCCATAATTATTTTAAGTAAGGATTGTTTGCGCCATTGCTACGAGGGATTGCTTATTCCATTGGTAAACTGTTGGTTTCTTTTATTTCATTAATTGCATCATCATTCCATTTCAATTTCCAAAGAAAAATCAAAAAAAGAATTAGCATAGAATAAGTTGATTTTAAATTGCATAAAATAGTTTTAAAAGATAAAATTTTCCTTTTTTATTATTTCATGTTAATCATCACACTTAGTTTTTAGGTAATTAATAAAAGGCTCTCCGAGAGACGATATGAAATTGCACCTTATATTACAATCTTTGGTTTAATTTTGAAAAGGTTATCAAGGCACAAAGCACAACGTCTTCTTCAAGTGGCGTTGTTGCCGAGGAGCCAAGTAATTGGTTCCCTTGGTATCTAAGTGTCAATCTTTGATTGATTAGTACCTTGAGTCTTTAGGTTGTATTTTAGTTAGTTTAAGTAGTTTTGCATGTTTTTCATAACATATTGCATCTTTGCATAGATAATTTTAAAGAAATACAAACAAATATATTGATTTTCCTTCTTTTTTTTTGCATTTGCATTCTTGCATTTTATCTTGCATACACTTGATTTGTGACTGGAACTCATTGTTACATACTTGGAAATTGATTGGAGTTTGGTTAAAATTCGGTTATGCCTATATTTAAGCTTGCTGGAATTTTTCAAAAATTTTGTCCAAAAAATTACAAGCTTCAGTTTCCTAAGGTTTTGGCTCATTTTAAGCAAGATCAATAGTTAAGCTATTGGGTGTGGTGAATTTTAGCCAAATTTCATCATTTTGACCACTTTTCGAATTTTTCTTTATTTTCTGGAATTTTTCCAGATCTTTCATTAGATTATTTTTTGAGTGTTCTTTGATTTCTTTCAATATTTAGGATTCATTTGCATCTTTATGACTTTTTAAGATTTAATATTTATTGGGATTTAATTGATTGCAATTTGAATGGCTCGATTTGATAAATATCATGAGTTCAGGTTCTACACTAATCCTCTTATGCATTCCTTTTTAGGAAATGATGGAACCTCAAACTCTCAATTCTTGAATGAATCTTATGACACTTGGAGACATGAAGCACTTTCTAATATCACATATTCTCAAAAGTTTGATGCGCTTCAACATGAATTGGATTCCCTTCAAGCAGACATATATTATCAAAGAGGAGCTTCTGAATCTCAACCGCCTCAATATCTCTATAAATATTGTGAACCATTTTATCCACAAACACCATATTTTCACCATGAACCCACTTTCCAACCACCTCAATCCCACTTCAACCATACTTCTTCACCCTACCCAGTCTATCAAGAATCACCCACTCCACTCTACCAAGAACCATCATCTCCATTTCATCTTCCCCCATTTCCCCCCACTCCATATTATGTAGAATTCCCTATGAACTACCTTTTCCATCATTCTATGAACCTCCATCACAATCTCCTACACCTCAACCTAGTAGACTTGATGCTTTCCTCACCTTACCAAACATGAATGACAAAACTCGTACATTAAGAAGAATGTATGATAAGCTAAAGGTTAAACATTTTAAGTTGTTCATGTTGAATGAGGAAAATGTAATTTCCAAGGAGCAGAACGAGCAAATGGAGGAGATCGAAAGCTTTATCAAGGCGTTTGTTAACCATGTGCTATGGATAAAGATCGAAGGAGAAGATGGAGCTCCATGGACTCATGACTCCAATAATGAGGGAATTAAAAAGTAAGAGTCAAATACCACTTCACAAGTAGAGGATTCCATACCTCAAGTGCCTACTCCCACAAAAGATGTAAAGAAAAAGTAAGTATGTTTTCAACTATCAGAGGAGCCACTTCCAAACAATAGTACCATTCCTCCTCTTCTTGAAGAGGTTGACCCTCCTGTCACTACTATTCTTGATATTGTGAGTAATGACGAGGTAGATGAAGAAATTGTGGTTGAATCTCCTTAAATGCTTGATGTTGAAAATGTTCATTGTGATATCTCTAATACTAGTTGTGTCGTTGATGATGTTACTTGCATAGTCCATGCTTTTATGTGTGATGAATATGTTCTTTTCCCTAGTTTTATAAGTGAAGAACACATTAAGCATGACATTGTAGAAAATGATGAATTATGCTTGAATGCTTAAATTGTGGTGAAGTGTGAACTTGAAGATAGCTCAAATGATTGTCTAAGTGATGCTTGCTTACATGATTCTTCCTCTCTTTCAAGTGTTAGCAAGCATGATATGGATTTTTATGATGCTATTGAACTTGATGGAGAATTCATTTTTTCCTCTTCTTTTTCTTTTGTTTTTTCATGTGAAAGGGAAATGACATGTGTTAATTGTTTGGCAATTGATAATTAGCTTTTTTCTTCACATGACCTTGATTATTCATTTGGTTCAATTGATAACATCAAAGTGTATGCCACACTTGCTACAAACCTTGAAAATTGTGCATCTTTTGATGCCTCTGAATTGCATGTTTTAGGTAGTTCAATAAGGAAAGATTCAATGTTTTTGAATAATAAAATTGTAAATGAAAATGAATATTTTCATTTAGTTCTTTCTTGCGATTTGCCACCTGATATAACAAATGAAAAAACTTGTTTTAAAATTTTAAGTGGTGATAACTTGATCAATTGTCTTCCTTCTTTCACTCTTTTACCTCCTAACTCTTATGATTGCAAAAGTGATGTAATGCACTCTAACACTAAGTTGGATTCCACATTTTCCCTATTGCAAGTACAAGAGGATTTTCAAAATATGGCCACTTGTTCAGTTCCTACTGAAGGGAACCAAATTGACTTTCTTGGTTGTAATATTTACTTGAAAAATCTTGTTCCTACAATGCCTATGTTTTTTTTAGATATATCCATGTATTTATTTATGGATCAGATATTGCTGCTGCTCTAGTATTTTTTTTATAGGAACTTACACTATCAAGAGCGGACATTCTAGGAGAAGTGGTTACAAAAAGGAAATTTATCTTTCTCTTCCAGGATGAGAACTTCTTCTACAAGAGTCTATGGAGATTTAAGCATCAAGTTGTCTCTTTCATCACTTGCTTTCTTTTCATTTTTATATGTTTCTTGAGCTTAATTGTTACGTGAAGAGAATAAGTGTGGGAGAGACAAAACCATTAGTAAAAGGTATATCTCTTTGTTTTTCTTTTTCCTAGGAAGTTAATAAATGCTCCATGTTCATGTGTCATTCTCACTTTGCGCTTAATTTTTACTATATTTTGCAATTCATTGTTAAATTCACTTCACTTGTTTCTTTCTTCTTCCTCTCATGGTGATTGTTGAAGTGTTATGCTTCAATCTTGAATTAGACTTCACAACTTACCACTTCACCCAAAAAACAAGTCAAGTTAGTTTCTATTTGTTGTTTATATTGAGGACAATGTAAAGATTAAATGTGGGGGAGAGATTTCTCTATTCACAATGTGTAGCCACAATGTTTTGGTTCATGAAATTTGCGAAAAATTGAAAAATTTTTAAATTTGAGAATTGGTTTTGTAAAGTGCTTAATAGACCCCTATTTTCATTTTCCTAATGTAATTCCTTGACATGTTTTTATGAAATTTAAATGCATGATGATTGTGAAAAGTTAAGCATTTCCAAGTATGATTGCATTAATCTTGAGTAATCCCTTTGCTTGATTCAATTGAGTGATTGGAGTGTCTTTAGTGCAAATTTATTAATTTGGATACTTAGCTTGATTTTAGAAAGTTGATATGGTAGAGAAAAGCCTTGTTGGAAAATTCTTGAGTCTTGATTCTATTTTCTCATTGTGTGTGTATTCACATATGCTCTAGTTAATCTCTAGAATTTGTCTAGGTTTTTTTTTTCAAAACTACATTAATGCCTTTGATTTATAGTATGATAGGGGAATTCATTTCTAAACTCATTTACCCAAACACAAATCATTCATCATTTACCTTTGCTTACCCCCTTGAGCCTTCACTTTCATTTCTATTTCATTATACAAATACTATGTTTGTATCATCTATCAAGTTCTTCTTAGCATTATGATTTATGAAAAGAAAAAAGAAAAGAAAAAAAGGGGTTTACTATTGTATATGTGAAAAAGAAAAGTGTCATGTGAATAGAAAAAGAAAAAGAAGAGAAAAATTGTGAATAGTAAAAAAAACAAAGAAAAACATAAACAAAAAAAAACGCTATGGTAAAATAAGTGAATTAAGTTTAGTTGTGTAGTGCTAAGTGACCTAGCAATTTATTTGGTTCAAACATAGTGTTTTGTTACATTTTCCATATCATTTAGCCTTGCGGCATTACAAACCTAAGAAGTCCCTTTGACTATTGATTCATGGCAAAACTAGTGATAGAGATAGTAGAACATTCACAAGCCTATGGTAGATGCTCGAATAGGTGAATTGAGTGAAATCCCCTATGATTTGAGAAATGAGATAAACACTTATTCCATTGAGAACTCTATCATATTTATCTTTCTTGGTTTTGCTGTGTGTTCAAGTTGCTTTCTTTGCATTAAAAATTTCCATGAGCTTTAATTGATTAGGGATTGTGGTTATTCAATATTTATGTAATTGTATTTTTGAATTACTTGATGATTACAATATTGGATATATTTTTGGAAACATTGGTTCTATTTTACCCAGGAGTGCAAAAGGCTAAGTATGGGGGAATTGACAAATCCCTAATTTTATTATATATTTTTACACTTTATTTGGGGATTTTGTCATATTAATTGAGTTTAAAATGCTTTAATTGTGATAAATAAATATTAAGAGTAAATACATTAAATTATGATTAAAAATGGTAAAATAGGGTTAAGATGCAAATTTACCAATGAAGTTTTGTCCGAGGAGCGTCTGGCACAAATATCTTTTAGAAGGGGTAAAAATACCAATGAATAATTAAAAAGGGGCAAAAATACTAATGAACAATTAAAAATGGGCATCCATCACAAAAACCGTTAAATCCGTACTAACGCTGTTAGGGATTTTCTTCTCTTATAATTTAACGCCGTTAGTATGGATTAACGGATTTTGTGGTGGATGCCCCTTTTTGATTGTTTCATTAGTATTTTTGCCTTTTTTAAAATATATTTGTGCCAGACACTCCTCGGACAAAACTTCATTGGTAAATTTGCACCTTAACCCTTGTTAAAATAATTGTAATTACTCTTAATCATTGATTCTTGAGAGGATTTGATATTGGTTTAATTGTTTTTAATTGAAAATACTTGAAAATTTAGATTAAATCTGAAAATGGCAATTTGGAGTTTGAATTTTAAAAATGGCAACTTGGTATCATAAAAATTTCAAAATGCCAATTTAGTCTAGCCAAAACTCAGCGTTTTGGAAACCCTTAGGTTAGCTCTTTAATTTTTTTTTTTTGAATACATAAGGCCAAGTATAACTTGGAGTTGTTTAATTTACTACATTACATCTCAAAATATTACATGAGATCATCCATCATAAGCTCTCCACAACCAGGGTGTCTAATTGGCAAAATCACTAGATCTCCTAGTATATGGTGCGCATCCCTTGCTAGATAATCAGCACAACAGACTGCCTGTCTTGGTACATATCTTAATTCAATATCCCAATCTGAGCAAAGCATAGCACGAACTTCTTCGATTTCCATTTGAAGAGGATGAGGCTCTCCACCATTCCGTATCACTAATTGGTAGGCTTCCAGAGAGTCTGTATATGCCCTAACCTTGTTAAGATTGAGCTGCTTACATAGACTTAAGCCAGTCACTATTCCCATTAATTCTGCACCCGTCGAGGGAAGAGTTCCCAATTTGCGTTGAAATCCAACAACCCACTCGTCGTTCGCATCTCGTACTAATCCTCCGCACACAGCCAGTCCTGGTACTCGAACAAATCCATCAGTGTCTAGACGAACATACCCCTCCGGTTGTCGATGCCATCTAGAATCTCTGTCTCCGTCCATGTATAGTTGCTGTTTGTCGACTTTGGCCACTACGCTGCTATCCAATAAATGAAAGATTCCCTGGTGTACAACATCCTGTGCCTGCAACCGAGTTCCTTCCATGACTCCCTTGCACCTATTCTTCCACAATAGCCAGCAGACAATACTGAAGATTTTTAACCATGGCCATCTCCGGAAACGTGCGAAACTCAACCTCCGGGATAAATTCATGATTATCCAACCCTGCAAATCAGATTGAAAAAAACTAAAACGAAAGTTAGGATGTACAAAATATAACCACACAGTCCTCGCAATCTCACAATCTCGAAGGATATGAAGAGTATTTTCTAGTCTTTGACATTGAAATGGACACTCTGCACTCTGTGACAACCCTATCTGAGCTCTAAGAACATTGGTAGGAAGCCTTTCATGAATCATTTGCCACAAGAAAAACTTCACTTTTTTCGGTACCGGTATCTTCCACACCTATTGCCATTGGATATCAATCCTCTGTTCTCGTTGCTTTGAAATCAATTGATAGGCAGTTCGGACACTAAAATTCCCATCCGAAGACATTCTCCAATAAAAGATATCAGCATCATTCCCACATGGTGGATTAGTTTGAGAAATAAGACTTATTACCCACTGTAGAAGAAATTGGCTCCATTTCTGCAAATCCCAGCTACCATCTACCAACACAAAGTCCCTAACTTTAGCTCCTGGGTTGAGAACATGAAGATTCCTATCAACCAGTTGTATGAGGGGGACCTCGATTGGAGACCATAGATCCCACCAAACATTAGTAGATCGGCCATCATTTAGTTTCTGTCCTACACCCCTATAGAATCTCTCCCACACAGATGTAATACTGCGCCATACCCTGGATGAGTTTTGCTTTCCATACACCATGGGGTATAACTCATCACCACACCCGTATTTCCCCTTAAGACATTTAACCCAGAGTATATCAGACTTAGTTAACAAACCCAGCACAGTTTCATGATAAATGCCATATTCTGGTTATGCAAATCCTTAATTCCCAGACCCCTGTTCTCTTTTCCTTGCTTAACTTGGTCCCAGGAGATTAGGTGCATCTTCTTACCCATATCGTCCTGATTCCAAAGGAAGGATTGACTCACCTTTTCCAACTCATGTAATACCCCTTTAGGAAGCAGAGAAGTTTGCATGTGATAAGCAGGCAATGCTGATAGAACTGACTTAATCAACACTGTTCTCCCTGCCATAGTGAGAAGCCTACTCTTCCAACCTGCCAACCCTGTACGGGCTTTCTGTATATTAGGTTAGCTCTTTAATTAGTTTTAGATTGATTGTAGATAGAGAGCAGAGACGTAAGGGAGGAGCTACTGCAAGACCGTTGCATTCCTTCATACATCTCACCTTCCTCCATCGACTTGCCATCACCATTCCTTCTTGGTCGCCGGCGACCTTTCATTTCACCAAGTCCCAAGTTCGAGCTTCAGCGAAGAAGAATTGACAAGCAGGGCTGACGCAAGTGGAGAACTGAAAGGGAGCGGCGGCAAGGGATCTCTGAAGCTGCGAGTCAGGAGAAGAGGGGAGCTGGATGCGCCACCATCGTTCACCTCCACCAACTCCGTCACTTGCTCTTTTCCTCTGTCCTTCACCGACGACACTGAGCAGAGTCAGAGGTAAGTTCTGGACCGAGAGATAGAGAAGCTCAGGAGAAGCAGAGGTTCATCTATTCACGACGGTCACACTTCTTCCTTTGTCAGCCCTTGAGTTACTCTCCACCAATACTGTCTTATTCTCTTTTCTTCACTGACTGTCACTGGCAAACTCCAAGCAGATTTAATTCTGTTCTCTGGCTCTCTATTGTCTCTAACCGTGGCTTGCTCTGATTCTCTGTGTGAAAATTTCAGCCCCCCAATTCCATTTTTTAGTGCTAATTGGTTAATTAATTCAATGTGTTGCATGACTGAAATTGTGAATATATTTAGGGATTTTGTGATGACAAATTGCAGTGGCTAGAACCTCTCAATCCTTTAGAATAAGAGGTAATGACATGAACTTGGAGTTTCAATAGGGGAGCTTTTGCTCTTCCATTTCTCTAATTCTACATTGTAATGGTGATTTCTGGGTCTTAAGATGAATTTTATAATGTTGAATTGATTTATTTTGATGTATTTAGAGAATTAGATGTGGCTTGAACCTTTATTAGATACTTGACATTATGTTTAATTAGCTTAATTATTATTTCTTTGTGCTGGTTGGTCATTGGATTGATAATTTTGTGAACATTTTTTGCTAATTTCAAGGTGACTTGGTTAGTGGATCAATTGTGTCTTGTGTCTACATTGGTTGAATGTGAATTTATTAATTGTATTTAGCGTTGGGTTTTAGTATCATTAATCTTGATTTTTCATATGGGTGGCCATTGTTAAATTAGGATTAATGAGAGAATCAAGGGGTAATGCGAGGTGGCTTGGTTATTGGATAAAAAGCTAAATATGATTTTTAAGTTCATTTAATAGCTAGAATGCTTAAGCAACCTAATTTAGAGATATTAATATGTGAGGTGGCTTGATATTAATCAATCTAAAGTTAGGCCTAGTTTAAGGGGGTGGCCCTTAGAGTCATTTTGAAACTAGCATGATTAATTCTCCCATAATTATTTTAAATGAGGATTGTTTATGTCATTGTTATGAGGGATTGCTTGTACCATTGTCGAACTATTTGTTTCTTTCGTTTCATTAATTGCATAATCATTCCAATTCATTTTGTAAAGAAAAATCACAAAAAGAATTAGCATAAATTTTAAATTGCAAAAAGTAGTTTCAAAAGATCAAATTTTATTTTTTTATCATTTCATATCAATCATTACACTTAGTTTCTAGGAAATTAATAAAAGGCTATTTGAGAGACGATCCGAGATTGCATCATATATTGCAATCTTTGTTTTAATTTTGAAGAGGTTACCAAAACAGAAAGCACAATGCCTTCTTCAACTGAATGTTATACTCCTCACTAATAATATATGATGCTCCATTTGGTCCACGCCCAACTAAACAAGCAACTTCTTCTCACATAGGGTTGATCCATATATAAAAGCAACAATATATATATGTTTGTCTAAAAGTTTATGTACTTTTTTCATTTATACTCCCCATTGAATCACACATATCTTCTGACTCATTTTCTCTCCCAACTCTTCTTCTTCATGAATAAATTAGGGAAAATTCTAAAAAACTACATTGGAAATAGCAAAAGGACAATTTAGTACATTGAAATTGCAAAAGGACAGATCAGGCAGTGTCAGACGAGCAGAGGAATCTGGCATTTTGAAATCTCAGCCAAATGACGAAAATGCCCTTCAGTGATTGTGTTGCGTTTACAACCTCTTCAATTACATTTACAACTCATTAAATATAACGTAACATGTTGTTAACGTAACGTACTATGTTGTTAATATGACTTACGAAGTTGTAAATATAGCATAACATGTTGTAACCAATGACAGTGGTTAAATTGCTTGAGGGTATTTTGGTAAATGGTCATTGGGAATTCATGTCAGAAAAGTCCCTAGGGACTTTTCTGACAGTTGACTTTTCAAAGGGATTTTTGTGGTATTGTTTCCCTAGCTTGGGACCTAGCTGACATTTTCCCAATAAAGAATACTGAAAAAGAGACTTAAGATTAGGGCTGATCATAGTGCCTAGATGTCTTTTTTTTTTTTTTTAACTCACTACCTTGTCATTTTCTAACTCTTTATTTGTTTTGTTTGTTGTTGAGATTATGATGTAATCAGGCTTTGGCCCTTTTATTAACATGCAGCCACACTGTTTTTTTTAAAAATATAAATAATGCCTATGGTATTATTTTTTATTATAGAATTATGGAATGATGATATTTGGACTTGGGCAGGAAAGCCCACCCTACCCAGCCCAAAACTACCAGGACTTTTACCGGGCATGGCCGGGTACTAGACTGCATTTTGCAGCCCATTCATCTTTCGGGTTGGACATCGGGTATATACCATCCCCTATCCTATCCAGCCCAATCCTGACCATGCCTACCTGAAGTACATTTGCTAACTCAAATGATCGATTTTTTTGGTTTTGATGTGTTTGAAAGCGATGGTATTTATAGGAAAAGAGTTCATTTTTGTGTCCCCATTAATTTCTAACACACGTGACTCACATATATGTTATAAAATCAAAATTTGCTTTTTCCATAACATGGGTCCTTTTTTTTTTTTTTGCCAGAAACAAACTAATGATATTAAGTTCAAATAAGTTACATTGTCCCATACATTACAGCAAACCAAGACAGAAAATGATAAAATAAGAAAGTTACAACTAACAAACCTACTGACTGAGAAAATAAATCCCTAAACCTAGCTAATAAACTATAGAGGCTAAAAAATAACAACAATTCAATACAGCCAGACCACAATAATGAAGATGAGACATCATCCCCTCCAATTGCAAAGGCGGCTTGTAACTGGGAAGAAGGTCGATATGCTCGATCACATTGGCAAGACACTTCTAATGAAGCTTTGGTAATCCTTCCGGCTACCAATTCTGCTTCCCTGGGAACGCACCTGCAAGAGAGGTTCCTAACCAAATTCCCTGGCACAAAGGTGTACTCAAGGAGAATATCATTCAACTTATAATCAACGAATGCACAATCAAATAGACCATAGGAAAAATAAACCCAACTCCAGTATGAAGATAAACAGAACTGCCATATACACTGAACCAGCCCATATCTAGTCCTATAATGAACAGTGATGAACAATACACTGAACAGGCGCAAGATGAGCCAATGATGAACAACGCATACAGTTCTACTCATACAGATCAGACTCAGAAAACTGATATTTATTTGCCTTTTAATTGCACATTCCTTGACCAGAATACCCACAGAGAACTTTACCTTCCTATCACATACAGCTACCATCAACCAAACATTACTAAATTCTGAATGTATCATAAATACTCTGTTTCTGAGGCTTGGGATAGTCAATCCATCTCTTTCCCACCGATAAATCTTCCACACCAATTCTGGTAGGGTATAGACAATTTGGGTAAGGTATTTTGACTTATAATACGTACATACCAGTGAAGAAATGTAATAACCTACCCAATCACATGAGACAAACCAAACCACACCAGGTATCAATTCTTCTAAATAATCAGGCGAATTAAACATAGAAGAACCGACACCAAAAGAGGCTCTCCCACCAATAGCAAAGCTCATTCTCATTACGACATCAGTGGGAACGGGTTTAAATCTTAGCAATCTACTCACCTCGGGAATAAAAGGCTGCAAAGGTAATACCTTTAAGCTTCTTTGTTCCGGTGCCTTTGAATTCCCCAACGCGATTGAAAAATCCCAGCTTTCACTCAACCATAGAACCTTCAACACCTTGCTTTCACCTGAGAGTCCACCGGCGACGATATCCTCCGACGCCATAGTGCTAATTTGTTTGACCGTTGAGCTCCAAAGTCTGAAGCACCGCATCTCCGCCACAGATCTGCCCCCAATTACCTGACAACCCCAACTCTCGCCCCTCACCTCCACAATCGATCGCTTAGAAGAGAGAGGGAGCCATCGGGTCGATTCCCTCGGAGGCCATGGAGGCACCCATCGGAGGTCGCCATTGGAGATCTGCACGTGTGTCTGAGATTCGAACTCTTCCTCGTATCCCTTAACACAAACCTCCTGCTCGTCGCCTTCACGGGATTCGCTCCCAAACCGCAAATCTTCTGGCTGCAACAGAGGAAAACTGCCGCTAAACTCCACCGAAAGGGGAGAGACGAACCTTCCAAGAAGAAAGAGTGGCTGCCACTCGACCAGTGACGGACTGCATCTCGCCGGCACACTCATTCTACCGGAAATCAGAAACCCTAGCAGAGGGAAGCTACTCGCACGAAGGCGAAAATCTCTAGCTAATGATACATGGGTCCTGATCTATCTTTTTGTTTTTTTTAATAATTTTTTATTTATGTGATCTGACATGATTTACGAAAGTTTAAAGGGTGTAACTTTTTCTCTTTAATTATGATTAATAGTGGATCAGAAGTATTCATTTTTTTTCTTTTAAAAAAAAGTGATATTATATTTTAGGACTCTGTGACTTGCATCGAGATACTTTTTTGAATAATTCAATTACCTCCTTTTGTTAAAAATAATTTCTAATATATTCACCAATTCTATCATACTTTTCTAAGACCCAATTTGTGTAATACTTCCAGATAAATAGTAAAACAAGATATCCCCATATGGGTTGTAGGGGTGAGTATGGTGTCCAGTGGCCTGGTACGCCCACCCTGACCCTGTAAAAAATTACCTAGCCTAGCCTTAAAAAATTGGCCCGAAAAAATTTTGGGCAACTTTGGGTAGGCTAATAACTGGGCAGGGCTGGGCATCGGGCAAGGGGTGCTGCTCTGCCCATTTAGCCTAGCTCTGAAAATTATGTTCATTTATTTAAAATATAAAATTTCATATCAATTAAATATTATTTCATATATATATTTTTATTTAAAATATATATTATCTATTGTATAATACTCTTCTGGTAATCTCTTTTTTGCCCTAGTCACTAAACATTATTTACAAATAGATTTCTTCCTTCCTTCTTTACTTTGTGATGTATTAAACTATAGTTGCTTTTATTTTTTTTTCCAGATGCTTCATCATTTGATCAACTTTTGGGACATTGAATTGATGCAAACTACTTTAACTTCACGGCTTTAATTACAATCATTTTATTTTCTTATTTATAATGGATTATGGATGTTTAATTTTTAAAGTATGTATATTTGTTAAGACATATGATAGTTTATTAAATTTCAAGACTCAAGTTATAGATTTATTTTGAAATATCCCAAGATGTGGAATCATCAAATGTATTTGAAGTTTATATTACTTACGGCGAAGTTAAGACATATGGTATTGGTAACTATAGGAATATTCATAAAATTTATATGGAATTATTTTTTTCATATGTAGACAAGACAAGGCGTTATCATTTGGGCAGGGAAGCCCACCCTTACCCAGCCCAAAATGATTAGAGTTTTTAGTGGACAGGGCAAGACATCGGACTGAAAAATACAGTCCGTTCATCCTTCGGGCTGGGCATGGGACAAGGGTCTCGCCGTGCCCATGCCCACCCCTAATGGGGTGGTTAGATGTGAACTCAACTCGCTCGAAGCAGAGGAGCGACAAAACAAAAAAGCTCGAAGCATAAATCAAATTAATTTATCATCCCCCCCCCAGGGCGAATTTAGCATAGCTTACATGGAGTGTAGTTTTTATTATAAATTATAACTATAATTCATTTAGTTTGTTTTAACAGCTATGCTATAATTTTTAGAATATATATGAATATGATGAGGATGTGGTCAACAACACATATTTTCTCATAATTATATTGTAAAATTTTAAAAATTATTGAATGGTACGTTCTTCCGTGTCTTATTGTGTCACATCGATCCTCAATCTCTCATATAATACTACATAATTAAAATTTTTTTCAATATAATTTAATCCGATAGGTTTTAATGGACCACACGTATAATAAAACTGCATCCAAATAAAAGTTCACAATTAATAATTCATCTGTCATATCTAAAAATTGTCTGTTATAAGAAAATAATTTAAAGAGGAAGGAAGGGAGCAACTTATGAAATGCACTTGGCCTCCAAATGTGCAGGAAAATGTTTTACAACGTTGGCACCACCAAACTTATCAAACTCACGAGTTTAAGCAAACTCGTGATAGTAATGTAAAATCATATTGTGGATTCGAATTATAAATTCATAAGAGTTTACTTTTATCAATAAATATCTCTCCACCCTTTAATAAGTCATCATATCAGCGCTAACAGAGCAACACTCAAGTCAAGACCGTTTTACTTTATATGAAAGAGCAAACAATCATGTATTAAAGAGGTTTGGTACAGTTGGTTAAGATCTTGCCACCCTGATCATAAGGGAGTGTGTTCGAACCCTCTGATCGATGGGGAGACCTCATTGGTAGGCGATCTCGTAAGTCCCTTGTAAGCGCTCGAAGAGCCCTAGGGCCGTGCCCTGGCCTTGGTAGGGGCCGGGACTGGTGCCGAACCTACCTAAACTTTTTTATTATCAAAAAAAAAAAAAAGTAAGCACAAATATGTAAGAGTAAAATACTCTAACCACCCCTTTGTTTTTCCTTAATTACACAGACATCTTATCTATTTTAGAAACCCATATAAATCTCCCTTAAAATTAAAATGTATATTACACAAACCTCCCTTATAATTTGAGATTTTATTTTCATTCACCCAAACCATTATTTAACCGTTAAGTTTGATTTTTGAACTTTTGTTTTGACCAAAATGCCTCTCTTCACTATTAGAATTATTTAGACATATATATATACATATATATATATAGGGGCTAATAAAAATTTATACAACCAAAAATTTATTCTAATAGATTTTCTAACCTTCTAATTTGTTAAAAAATTTATTAATTTTGATACTATAAATTAATTTTGACTTAAAATATATATTAAACACATATATTTTTATCAAATATAATAAACCATATAAGTTTGAGATTGTATGTGTGTCATTTAAATTTATAATTTAATAATTTTTTCACAAATATTTATAAACACATTTGATCAAGCACATTTTTATTTAAAAGCTTGCTTGAATATTCAACGTTTGTGATATTTACATTAACCAATTGTTCTTTTATATATACTTGAACCGATAATCCAAATCAAAGAAAAATGTTTTCCGACAAAAAAAAAATCACAATCAATGCCTTTTTCATGTGACACTTACAATGAATAATTATATATTCATATATCTTGCACAGTGCTTTGTTTTATGAGAAATAAAAGACTGGAATATATGTGATATACATTGTTTAATGGATTTAAATGAAAATTTGATAAGTTTTGTACCTTTTTGTTTTTATAATCCGTTGCAATTGTCTTATCTCTAGCTGTTCTCACAGCTCGTGTTTTTTCTCCAGAAGTCTTCAAACTCTCAAGTAAACCTATGGATTTAGTATTAAGGGTAAAATAGTGAATACATTTTATTGTTATATAAAATCTAATTAAAAATATTTTTTTAGAATCTTTTTAGAATATTTTTAACGGAGTTAAATGTTTAGACTTAAGTATATATTTTTAAAATAGAGGGGAGATCTGTGTAATTAACACAAAACAGAAGGATGTTCAAAGTATTTTACTCAATATATAATCACACATAATTAATTAATGCTCTGTACTCCATCCTCTGATCTCATTTAGGTACTTAAACATGTTTTACTTGAATTAAGGATAACTTTAAGTCTCATTAATTCTATATTAAAATGTAAAAACCTTTTAACTTTACCCCTATTTAATATATATTCTATCTCAATAATATAAAGTCTATACAATAATAAATGAATGGTAAAATTATACATTCAAGTAAACAATTTAATGATATGACTTATATAATCATAAGACTAAAAAATATTTTCTTTCTGCCCATAAGACCAAAGAAGTATATTCCATAATCAAACTGATTAATGACATGACTCAATATTTATAAGGGAATGGGCTTTCGCGCGTGTGTGTGGTTTTTTTTTGGGGGCGGGGGGATATTTTTAGTCCACAAAAAGATATTCTGTTCCCATCAATAAATATAAATATGTGTGTGTGGTTTTTTTTGGGGGGGGGGATATTGATTGGTTAGCTAATGATTTTAAAATACTATTTAAAGTTGGGTGTGGATTTTTTTTTTTGGTCAAATAAATTTGGTTTTGGATGTTCGTTCATGAAAGCCATAGCCTTACGAAGATCATTATTACCATACCCGGAGTCATTAAGTGTGTGATCACTTTGAATTAAAGCCAAGCACCAATTACCTTTAACTAACTCATTACTATTTTTTTTTATTATGCCCTTATTTTTAACTGACTCATTTAAATCCACTTCATTAAAGTAGGGGTAAAGTTGGAAACATACATCAATTTTGGACGAATTTTATGACTTAACTTCCATTCTTTGATCCGCTAGAGATGGTAGTTGGTGTTTTATAGTAAAGACTAGAGGGAGTATTGTGTAACCCCCTACCTTAATAGCCGAATCTATAGTTTGAGAATGCGTCATTAAGTTGAAATAGAGACCATCGGTTAATTTAAAACTTTTCCAAAACCTGTTTAGTGAGGTCTCACATTCACATTTCAAATATAATTAGCCTGAGCAGTTCGGTTTCATTCATACATATCATAGTGCAACCAAAAATTCCCAACAACGCTCAGGTTTCATTACTTAATAAAGGGTTTACAGGGCACATTGCCTATTCTCTGTTTCCCATACAGGGGATCACACAACATTATTCAATATATATAACATATGCAACAAATTCCCCAACAAAATATGACAACCAACTACCAAAATTAAAACTCATAGCTAGGAGTTCTAACCGCCCTTCGTCACTTGCTTTTCCTTTGAACCGCTTGCCCTTGCTGTAGGTTAGTCATTGGAAAGAATGAGATTCAAAAGAATCCCAGTAGTAACGATTTACTTATAACATGTACAATCACAAAACATGTAAGCAAATCACAAACAACAACACAATAATGGCATTTCTGTGACAGCTTTCGCTGCATTCGCAACGGCATGTTTCACAACAGCATATTTCACAATAGCACAACAATGGCATTTCACAACGGCATATTCCACATCAACATGTTTCATAACGGCAACGTTACACAACGACAATGTTACATCACGGCATATTCAATGAAATGACATACATGAAAGGCATCATACACAGAATAAGAGAAAGAGTTACTACCTTGTTCTTTCCGCTCATGCACTGGCACCAGTTTATCACGTGTAGGACAAATGTCAAATCCTATAATTAGAATTACGGGCAATAGGTTATTACTTAATCCAATTCTTTGATTCAAACACTTAAGTTGGTTATCATTAGGGATATTTAATCAAATCCACTAAGGAGTTAAAGTGGTCAATTAACATAAAAGACCAATTCCTAACCTCAAAGTTCAACAATATTATCATGTGCCATTACCTTTAAATTTTCGCATATCTGCCAAAATTTTCTCTAGACTTTGAAAAATCATAACTAATTCTACAAAAATCAAAATGAGGTGATCCCAAGTCCGA
The DNA here is from genome assembly GCA_963242795.1 of Inga leiocalycina. NCBI lineage: Eukaryota > Viridiplantae > Streptophyta > Magnoliopsida > Fabales > Fabaceae > Inga > Inga leiocalycina. The sequence continues at coordinate 15,844,543 of OY725325.1, forward strand.
TGGAAAGCTATTGAAGTCCTCTAAACAGGAAAAATATGTATCAATGCTTTCCATAACCACAAAAATACAAAATTACACGAAATCCTATATTGCTCCAGAATTGCTTCCAGTTTCAACCCTAAACTTTGGAAAATCATAACTCCCAGTACATAAATTGAAATGACACCCAATATATGTCCATTTTGAAGCTTGGCATGTGAACTATTATACTAGAAAGTTTCATAATTTTTAGAGATCATTTGTTTATCCAAAGACACCACACAAATAAAGTACCTCGCTAGAATTCTGTTCAGGCTGAAAACCTAGATTTACATTTTGAGTTTCAACGACCCAAAATTCATAGCCCGAAGCTATTCCCACATAATTTTTCATGTAGAATATAATGGTAACATCAAAATGAACTAATTCCTACTCATTCCCCATGTCCTATTTTGCAGAAAATTCAAAATAAATTCCAACAATTACCAACTTTCAATTTTAGCATCAAACTTATGTCAAATGGTTTCTAATCATCATAAAACTCAATAACATAACCAAAACATTATGAATTACCCAAACCCTTGTTTGGCCAAAATCAGGGCAGATTTACACATGCCAAAATACTCATTCAACCAACACAACCAATAGCTCAAATTGATGCTAATACTCACCTATTGCTCCTCCTTAAGTTCTTTCTTTGATTCTTCAGCTTTTGTTCTTAGATGATGGCTTAAAACACCTCCTCTTGAAATTCTAAAACCATAGAAATGAAGCTATCATCAAGAGGAACAATGTTTATGAAAGACACTTGAGCCATAGATGAGGTTAAGAAGGTGAAAATCCAAGATGAAACCCTTACCTTAAACTTGTTTCTTCACTTGTTCTTTTTGTGCTTCAGCTGGCCGAATTAGAGAATGAGAGAGAGAGAGAGAGAGAGAGAGAGAGAGAGAGAGAATAATAATCATTTTCCCCCTTCCCTTATCACTTAAAAACCTGACCGAAAAGTTAGACAAAAAGGAGAGGAAAATATGTGGTCCATATGTGTTCTTTCTTGGTGAAATCCTATGATAATTTCCAATATGTTTGGTTTGCTTTTTCTCTTTCCTACCTCTTCCTCACTTGGCTGACTTTACCTTAAATATTTGATGAAGAATTAATTGCTTTAACCCATTCACTCTTCTTGGTTCTTCTTAGCCGTAATTATTGACAAAGAGGGAGGGGTTTGTTTGACTTATATCTTCTTCTTCCTTTTGGTATGTCTTTGACCAACTTCCTTCTTTCTTTGTCCCAACGTACCACATGAGCAAAAGGTGAGGGAGTATATTGATTAAATGCTTACTCTATCTCTCTTAGCATTTTCTTGACCGAAGTGAAGAAGAGGAAGAGTGATAAAAGACTTAGCATGATATTTTTGACCAAGTCTTCATCTTCACTTGTTCATCTAATTGTTTTTCTTTCTTGCCTCATGATATACGAAAATAGCTTCTTGGAAGAGGATAATGAGCTCTCAAAAATATCCTCTTACACCTCCTTAATTGATATTATTTCAATTGCCAATTTAACACATGTTCACTTTGACTTTTATGTCATCTTTTTTTCAGGGGTACTTCTGTCATTTCTATTCTGTACATTTAGTCCTTAATCATATTTTGGGACATTACATATTGAATAGTGTCGGTCTTTAATATAAAATCCAGTTGATTTTTTTTTTTGGAGATGTTAAGGAAGTTAAATAAATTACTTAATAATAGTATATGTTATGTATCATTAAATTATATATCAATTTTTAAGTCAGGGTAAATTAGTTTAGAGAAAAATGATAAATATAATTAAATACTTTAAAGTAATTTATTTAATTTAATCTCTAAAAAAAAGTCAATGGGTCTTATATATTAAGGATTGGGGTAGTATTAAATAACAATTATATTAAAGGTGAAAGTGAAAATTTAGCAATGAACAATTTCACTATGAGTACCCAAAAGAACTATATATTTTCGGTGCAAAAAGTAGAGATAAACAATTTATTTGGGAGCAGATATACCAACACCGTTATGAGACTTAACTTCCGTTACTTTTTGCACTGTGAGTCTCACCAGTCTTCTCTTTCTCTATTATTTTAATATTTTTTAATGAAAAAAATATCACTAAGACCCTATGTAAATAATTTTATTTCAGTTAATTCCCAAAAGATTCTAAAATTTTATGGCACCCTTATGGGTTAAAATGAAATTAAGTTTTGTCAGTAAAAATGTAATAATACCATTATTTTATTTTTTTTTCATAAGAGAATTTATAAGACAAATATGTGCATTTTCAAGACAAATAAAAATATTTACAAGACAAACATGTGAATGACCAGGGAGTTAAAAAATTTTGGTCATTCACATATTTGTCTTGTAAATATTTTTATTTGTCTTAAAAATGCCCATATTTATCTTGTAAATGCTCTTATGAAAAAAAAAATAAAGTGAGGGCATTATTGTCTTTTCATTGAAGAAACTTAATTTTATTTTGACCCAAGGAGGTGCAGTGAAATTTTATAATCTTTTGGAGGTTAACTGAAATAAAATTGTTTGTATGAGATCTAAGTGATATTTTTTCACTACAAATATTAAAATAGTAGGGACATCGAGAAGATTAGTGGGACCCACAGTACAAAATGTAACGAAAGTTAAGTTTCTTTAACAGCGTGACTATATCTACTCCCAAATAAATTATTTATATATACTTTTTATACCGAAAATATATAATTCTTATATGTGCTCGTAACAAAATTATTCATTACTAAATTTGCACATTCGCTCTCATATTAATGGCAATTAAAACTACAGCCATCCACCGTTGCTTACAGTAATATATAGGCTTTTTAATTACTCTATGACAACAATTTTTAGGGAAAGGAGATACTCTTTTCTCCAATTGGTACATGTTGTTATAAGACAAAATTGTCTAGTTTTCCATTTAATATAAGATTGATCATTAAATTAAGTTTACCATGCATCTCATAAACCTCTCATTGGTATATGCACTCCCCCAACCAGAGAGTCAATAAGGAATGTTTTTTAATTTTACCGTGTTGAATATGTGGGAGAAAATGTACAAATAGGCAATAACATCTTTTTTTTTTTTCCTTCCAAATGCTCATTATTAAATAAGGACAAATTTAGAAAGGTCAATCAATTTAAAATATACTAAGTATTTTTAACTTCTATTACATATTATGTAAGATGTGATCAAATTAAACTTACAACGAGGACCAGAGTGAAACGGGCTTTTTGTAATATAACAACAATTTTTGCTTGTTATTATAAGACAAAATTGTCATGTCGTCTATTTAATATAGTATTCATCTATCATTAAATTAAGTTAACCATGCATCTCCACTCAAAACCTCTCATTGGCATATGCCTTTTCCCTACCAATTTGAGTTTGTTTATTTTAATTTACCCCAAAATAAATTTTTGGTTAAATTTATATGGTTTTCATAAAACATAAAAAACAATTATCAGAAAAAAGAAATATAGAAGATAAATAAAATAATTAAGCATATTGCATCAAATTAGTAAGGACGTTAATTTACAATATAACAAGTAAATTGCAAATTGGATACTCTGTTCGTTTGTCATTTTGCTTACCGCAAGTGTATATGTGGTAAGTAATAGTATAGTGATAGAGAAAGTGTCATTCCATAAGGATTATGACAAAAGTAAAGTAAGCTAATTAATATATCTACGTTCTTAATTAGGTTGAAATGAAATAATATTAAATTGATCAAGTTGAATAAGGATATTTTATGAAAACAATAAAGTTAAGCAATGAAAATTGGAAAATTGGATCTAGTTTCAAGAGATTAAAGGCTTAAGATTACTTTTTTCTCAATTACATTTCATGGAAGTATGCAATTCAATTATTTATGTTCATTGAATGATTCTACATGCTAGTAAAAGGTTCTAAACTCATCAACCAAGCTCTCTTAAGTCAAGATTGATTTTTAATCTTCATTAAAAATATTCAATCTCTTGTTTATAAGTAATGAAAACCATCATTCAAAACAATAATTAATAGACTATATTAGGCTATTAGATATATCTTTATTCTAACAACAAATCATCCATTTAATCCATAAACTTTAAGTCTAGTATGATTTTTCTTAAGTTCTACAATTAAAATAGCTCTATCAAGCATCATCCCATTGAACTGGTCTATTAATATAGTAATCAAGCACAAGATAGCACTAAGTATAAAGAAAAATCAATATATATTTTCATTAACAACCAAAAGCAAGACATTCTAGTAGTTTTTTAGCCACTCATCACCTGTACAAATCAAAAACTAAACTTAACAATAGAGTCCATATCAGCAAAATGAGAAACAAATGGAGAGAAACAAGAAAAACCAAAAAATAAAGTTCCCAAATTTCTATAAGAACTTCCTCTAACCTCCCAATCTTCACCAAGAACTCTCTTCCAAGGAATTTTCTTTCATTTCTAGCCTCTCCAGAGTGAAGAATGAGTGATTTTGACTCCTCAAACTAGGTAAAAATCCCTCAAATATGTCATTTTTTAAAAACCCACAGTATCAGTTTCATGCTTTCACTTTTGCTCTATTGTAGCGAAGCAAAAACGAATACAGTTAGATAGAAAGGTCCATTTTTTGGGGTTTTTTCGCTTTTGCTTTACTATAGTGAATTAAAAGCGACTGAGAGTGTCATCAAGCTATTTCTTTGATTTTCATTTTGTATTTTATCCTTTGTTTCACAGCTCCTAATGATCCTTGTAAACTTCTACATATTGTCCTCGTCCTCCTACAAGAAGGACTTTATAAGCTTTCTATTTTCTCCAGTTAGATCAAAACTTCTATATATTTAGCTCAACATTTTATAGTTGCAAGAGTATATTTCTATCACATCACATTTTTCTTTGTATGTGTCAATTTTACGCACAAATTGAGTTCAAAACCAGCAAATGTATAAGAAAAATGTGAATATATGAATTTTCGGAGATAAACACTGTCCTGCGCTTAATATAATATCTATTTAACTAATTTGGGTAGATATTTAAAAAAATAGTTAAATTAGTTATTTGTTTAAAATTTGTGTTAGTTTCCCTAAAATACCCTCTTAAATCATTTACATTAAAACTACCCCTTGATGTAAACCATAGTTTAGGGGAAAATCTAACTTCCAACTAACTCTTATATTAAAGGCAAGGGTAGCATAATATTATAAAAGCATAAATATATGTTTTTTTTTTAAATAAAAAGATCAATTATGCATTGAGAAACCATTATAGATACAAAGTAGAAGTGAGCATATTACATGACTTAAAAAGTAAATCAGTTATATGCTGATCGAAAACAAAAAAAAAATCCTACTTTAATGGAGCTGAAAGAAAAAAGAATGGCGGCCACACATCTCTATGTATTGCAAAGGGTAATTCCATGAGAGACTTTACGCTGATGCCTGAAAGCTTCTTATAAGAACAAATCTCTAAAGGATCAGACTGATTTGAGAAGAAAGGAGATTTAGATATCCAAGCAAGGGAGGCTCTCAAAACATAGATATATGTTTAATCATACAGCCATCAAACGTTTCTGCTTCTTTATATTTTATACACAGCTGAATCAACAACGACAAAATTTAAGCAAACATACATGAGGCATCCGGCCTTATCCACTAGACTTTATTCATCATATCATATTTGAAGAAAAGTTAAAGAAAGATCTGATCTTTTTGTCATCGGTATGAGACTGACAATCCATGTGTATGGAACTGATCACTGGGTACTGTAAACCACAATGAGGCTCCTCACTTGAGAATTGCCATCATTCCAAATCAAAGAAGCAGAGACTATTTCCACATTTATTGTTCCCTCAATTGTAACAGTAAACGACTTCTTCTCTCCCACAGACGAAAACGACAGCACAATTGGCGTCACTTGAATAGTCATCAAAGACCGAGGAACAATCACTTTAGCCTTGTATACAGACTTAGCTGCTCCAACATTTGTCACAGTTCTATGAAACACTCGAATGAAAGGTTTTGAGATGTTTCTCTTGAGAGCGAAAGATGGGAGATTGAGGTCCCACACCTTTTCATTCTCAATTTTCTTACAGTTGACCTTTTCATCTGTAATGCTTCTTAGGTTTGTCCTGTTATAACCTTGTCCACACAAGAACCTCACATAATCAGATTCACTTATATCATATACCAAACCAGGGTAACAGAGTTTCCTAACGGTGTAACTTAGTTGGACTTATGGTGTTTTAGTGTAACTTAAATTTGTTAAAACAGCACTATGATGCGCTGGCCTATTTGTTACAGCAACCATGTGCCATGTGTGTATATATAAACATTGTACAGAGTCTTTTTCAATCAATTCAAGAAATTCATTTCTCATTTTTGTGTTATGGTATCAAAGCGAACGCTCTCTTTCGCTGAAACACTCCTTTCTATCTTTTTCCTCTTTCTCCAACATTTCGTCTCTGTTCACTACCTCTAGGTTTTCCTGATCATCGTCCTTCATTATGGCCGATTCTTCTTCTTCCTCTGTTTCTCAAATTCCTCTTTCTCAGGATCCAAGTAGCTGTTATTACTTGCATCCAAATGAGAATCCTTCTCTTATTTTGGTATCTCTGCCTCTAAATGGACCGAATTACCATAATTGGGCGCGAGCGATGACAATCGCACTCATGAGCAAGAACAAGCTTCTGTTTGTCGATGGCTCAGTTCTCGTACAAGATCACAATGATCCTCTGTTTCCAGCTTATCAGCGATGCAACAATATGGTTCTCACCTGGATAACGCGTTCGATTTCTCCTTCAATAGCGCAGAGTGTTTTATGGCTCAATCGAGCCTCTGATGTTTGGAATGACCTGCGTGAACGATTTAGTCATGGAGATGCGTTTCGAGTGGCTGAACTACAAGAGGAACTATTTCAATTTAAACAAGGTGAACTTTCTGTAACCGATTACTATACTAGAATGAAGATAATATGGGATGAACTTGCCAATTTTCGTCCAATGACTGATTGCACTTGTGATGCTAAGTCTTATATTCAACAAGACTATGTCATACGTTTTTTGAAAGGACTTAATGATAGGTTTGCTACTGTAAGATCTCAGATTATGCTAATGGAACCGATGCCTTCCATAAACAAAGTGTTTTCCCTTGTGATTCAACAAGAGCGTGAACTTACAGGACCTTCTGAATCAAACACTGTCTGCTTCATTTGATCTAACACAAAATCCACATCTCAGACGAAGACTCCTAATGGAAATGGTAAAATGTGTACATATTGTGGTAAGCCAAGGCATACGGTGGAAACTTGCTACAAAAAGCATGGTTTTCCACCAGGGTTCAAGTTCAGAAATTCTGCTTCTGTCAATAATTTGATTGACAGTTCATCTGGTGCATCAGCTGCAGTGTTGTCTTCAAACCCTGTTATGACCAACACATCTAGCCCTATCACTCAAGACCAATATAATCAGTTATTGGCTTTATTGCAACCAAAGTTTGCTATTCCTACTGTTAATCCTCCTTGTTCTATGTCTGACTCTAGTCTTACAGCTTGTGTTAATCAGGTTTCCACCTTGACTCTCATGCCTGATGCAAATGCTAAAGGTATTTACACCAGTCTTCCATTTCAATCCTCTGATTGTTGGATTATTGATAGTGGTGCTACTGCACATGTTTGCTATTCATTACCTTCATTTGTTTCTTATTCTTCTATATCGCCTATCAAAGTGAATTTACCTACAAATTCAAGTGTCTTCACTAGCATATCCGGTATAGTGCAGCTTAATTCTCATATTTCTCTTTCCAATGTTCTCTACATACCGGATTTCCATTTCAATATCATTTCTCTTTCTCAGTTAACCAAACAACTTGCTTGTTATCTCATTTTTTTCATCCTCTCATTGTTTTATACAGGACATGAAGACTTGGAAAACGATTGGTACAACTGATTTATATCAGGGACTTTACAGATTGATTAGTCATCCCACTCCTGCTGCTTGTGCAAATTCCGTCTCTGTTGTCAATTCTTGTAATACAGAATCACAATTTGATCTATGGCATTTTAGGCTTGGTCATCTATCTCATACTATCTTGGATACTTTGAATAATCATTTTTCTTTTATATCTTGTAAACCTTCTACTTTCAGCTGTGATGTGTGTCATTTTGCAAAGCAACGAAAAATTTCATTTCCTACAAGTATTACTCAATCTACTCAATTTCTTCAATTGTTGCATGCTGATATTTGGGGCCCCTATAGTATGACTTCTATACATGGTCACCGATATTTCTTAACTGTTGTCGATGATTTTACTCGTCATACTTGGGTACATTTGTTAAAATTTAAATCTGAAGCCAGGGATTCCTTACAGGATCTTATTCTCTTACTTGAAAACCAATTTGATCTCAAAGTAAAAACTCTTCGAACTGATAATGGGGTGGAATTTCATATGCCTCAATTTTATTCTTCTAAGGGAATTTTGCATCAAACATCCTGTGTTGAAACTCCTGAGCAAAATAGCACTGTAGAACGCAAACACCAACACATTTTGAATGTTGCAAGAGCATTAATGTTTCAGTCTCATTTGCCTTTAGATTACTGGTGTTATGCTGTTTTGCATGCTGTTTTCCTCATAAACAGATTGCCTACCCCTGTTTTACATAACAAATCCCCTTATCATATGCTTTACCAGACTTCACCTGATTATACAATTTTGAAAGTTTTTGGTTCGCTTTGCTTTGCATGCACATCCTCTTATTCTCGTACTAAGTTTGATACTAGAGCCCGTAAATGTGTCTTCTTAGGCTACAAACTTGGTACTAAAGGATATAGCTTACTTGATCTTCATTCTCATCATATTTTCACTTCCAGACATGTTATTTTCTATGAATCCATCTTTCCTTTTACTTCTTTTCCTCCACCTAATCATGTTCTACCTATGCCTCAGTCTTACCCAGAATTAGATTATCCAGAGCCATTTTCTTTCTCTTCTTCTTCTCCATCTGATTCTGTTTCTCTTATTCCTGTCTTGTCTACTGACAATCCTTCATCTTCGTCTATTTCTGAATCTCTTCCTTCTCAACCGGTTAGATGTTCTCATAGGGAGCACAAGCAGCCCTCCTATCTTCGAGACTATCACTGTTCTCTGTTAACATTAGCTTCTTCGGATTCCTTGTCTTCATCCTGCAGGTATCCTCTATCTTCTGTCTTATCTTAATCTCATATTTCTCCTTCTTATAAACATTTTGTTCTCTCCATTTCTATTCCTCTTGAGCCTCGTTCTTACAAAGAAGCTATTCAACATAAGGAATGGCAGCAGGCTATGCAGACCGAAATCACTGCTTTAGAGCGCAATAACACTTGGATCTTGACTGAGTTACCAAAAGGGAAATCATTAATTGGTTGTAAGTGGGTTTTTAGGACAAAATTTCATGCTGATGGCACCCTTGAGCGATATAAAGCCCGATTAGTGGTGAAGGGCTATACTCAAACGGAAGGGGTTGACTATTTTGACACTTTTTCTCCAGTTGCTAAAATGACCACGGTACGTCTCTTACTTGCTGTTGCTGCTGCCTCTAATTGGCACCTTGAGCAACTTGATGTCAATAATGCATTTTTGCATGGTGAGCTTAATGAGGATAATTATATGCGTCTTCCTCCTGGATTTTCTTCCCCTAATCCAAATTTAGTTTGCAAACTACAGAAATCTTTATACGGTTTAAAACAGGCGTCTCGGCAATGGTTTGCCAAGCTTTCTTCAGCTCTTCTCATCTCTGGTTATGTGCAATCCAGGTCTGATTACTCCCTATTTGTTAGACATCATTCAACTTCCTTTACAGCTTTATTAGTTTATGTTGATGATGTCATTTTGGCTGGCAATGATTTTGATGAAATCACTCGTATGAAGGCTTTTCTTGATCAGTCTTTCAAGATAAAAGATCTTGGTAATCTTCAGTTTTTTCTTGGTTTGGAAGTTGCACGCACTTCAGCTGGTATTACTTTGAATCAACGTAAATTTGCTCTTGATATACTTGCTGATTTTGGATATCTTGGTTGTAAGCCCTTATCCACCCCCATGGCTCGTTCTACTCGTTTATCTCAGGAAGGGGGTACTGTTTTGTCTGATACTGCTCCTTATCGCCGGCTTGTTGGTCGCCTCCTTTACTTAACTACCACACGGCCAGATCTGTCATATGTGGTTCAGCAATTATGTCAATTTTCTCAGCAACCTGCTTCTCTTCATTATCAAGCTGCCCTACGTGTTCTTCGTTATATCAAGGGTAGTCCTGGCAAAGGACTTTTCTTTCCAGCTCATTCTTCTTTGCAACTCAAGGCTTTTAGTGATTCTGATTGGGCTGGTTGCCCTGATACACGTCGGTCTTTGTCTGGCTATTGCATTTTTCTTGGTGATTCTTTGATCTCTTGGCGTTCCAAGGAGCAAACCACAGTTTCTCTCTCTTCCTCGAAAGCTGAATATCGAGCAATGCGTTGTGTTACTTGTGAAATTCAGTGGCTGTGTTATTTGCTGGATGATTTGCAGATTCAGTATTCTTCTCCCACTTTACTCTATTGTGATAACCAATCTACTATCCATATAGCATCCAATCCTATCTTTCATGAACGCACCAAACACCTTGACTTGGATTGTCATTTTGTAAGGGAGAAAGTTCAAGCTGGTCTCATTCGTTTATTGCCAATTCGCACCCATAATCAACTTGCTGATCTCTTCACTAAGCCACTTGATCCTCAACCATTTCATGGTCTTCTTTCCCGGCTTGGCATGCTCAACATTTACTCACCAGCTTGTGGGGGGTAACAGAGTTTCCTAACGGTGTAACTTAGTTGGACTTATGGTGTTTTAGTGTAACTTAAATTTGTTAAAACAGCAATATAATGCGCTGGCCTATTTGTTACAGCAACCATATGCCATGTGTGTATATATAAACATTGTACAAAGTCTTTTTCAATCAATTCAAGAAATTCATTTCTCATTTTTGTGTTACAGGGCTCACTGCCTTAATGGGATTAATCTGTCCAGCTCTATATGCAAATTCAGCTTCTGGATTGAGAGCGGGACTCATTGGAGTGGCTGCACTATATACAAGGAAATTAAGAACGGCATGTCAGATTATAAGATAAACTAGAGCATTAAATTTGAAAGATATACAAATAATTTGATATATATTGGTGGATTAGTTAACTGAGTAATCAAGTAATTACCAGTGGTCATTAGGGCAGACTTGATTGCTGCAGGAGACCAAGTGGGATGAAACGACTTGACGTATGCGGCAGCAGCAGTAGCGTGAGGGCAAGCTATGGAAGTTCCTGATATTATATTGAACTTTGACAATCTCTTGTCTCCTTGTACCTTTGATATAGGCGTAATGGAAGGCCATGCGGCTATAATATCTACTCCTGGAGCAGCTATATCAGGCTACACAAACACAACAACAACAGAATAATTAATTTCAATAACTATATGGTCAAGACAAGGGCTAGCAGATAATTCATAACTAGTAGCAGTGACCCTATATATTATACCTTGAGAATGTTGGGAGTAATCATGTTTGGACCCCTTGAAGAAAAGGAAGCTACGTAAGGTGCCAAAGAATCTTTGCCTTCATTAGTCTTGTAAATAGCAACAGTGGGATTGCTGCAGAAATTGGCAGATTATACAAAGAGAGAATAAATCGATTAACAATGACACGGGAATTAATCAAACATATATATATGAATATGAAGTGTGATGATATATACTTAGTAGAATTCAAGTAAGAGAGGATGGTTATGCCGTCAGTTAGAGTAAGCACAGCGAATGGAAGAGGAAAACCCAAAAGGAGAAGCTGTATCTTTTATTGAAAAGGCTGGAAGCAGAAACCCAGCAGCCCCTGAGAGTGACGCAGGATTATTCGGCAGCGACTCATACAAAACAATTTTTCCCTTAACCTTCGCTTCATCCAATAAGTTTTCTTCGCAAAGCCTATCAAACAATCACTTATTAGAATGCCATTCTAAACTTCACTGCTTTAATTTTTTTTTCCCAAACATATTTTCCGACATAACATTAGTAATAGAAATAGTAACACTAATACCTTGTTCTTGAACTGTTGAAACCACCAGTGATATTGGGTGCATCTCTAGAGTAAATCAAGGCGTAGGTTTTATTATGGAGATCAAAGGTGTTCATCGAAACTCCCTGCATGTAATAAAGTGGAGTATCTAAGTTATAACCATTCTCATTAATCTCATAGACCTGGTTTCCTACTAAAAAAGGTGCTTATCAAGGAGAGCTAAGTAGATCTGCACTGTCCATATCTAAGATTTTTTTTAAAAATGATGATTTTTTAAATAAAAAATAATTTATTTGAACATATAATAGCCAAGAGATTATCTTTATTTTTGTAAGAATAATTGGGCGTACTTGGAGTACGACCGTTTTATCTCTTATACCCACGCTAATCGGATCACAATTGCGGAAGCGATTAGGATGCACAGCAAATACATCACAAACAGGAAGAAGAAAAGAGAAATATAGTAGAGGGAATAGGGAATCGAAGTGGCAGAGTTTTTGTAGGTTAATTCAAGTGTTCTGCAACTGAATCCTTTTATGCCTATTTATAGGGTTCTCTGCACCCCTTCCTCTTCTACTAATATGTCCTTCCATCAGAAAGATAAGATATCATTTCGATTGAGAGATATTTTGTTTCAATGAAACAATACTACTTATAGAGTCATATTGCATCGGATAAATAATATGACTCATAACATTTTAGAAAATATTACATATATCCATCCAAGCATTTATGTTATTTATACTTTGACCCCAATCCTATTGGGCTTGGGCCCAATCCACCAAGGGTAGACTAGGCTATTTTCCAACATCTCCCACTCACACTTGGTGGATTAAATATGTCTCTTTTTCTTTCTTCTTTCATACTAGGTGCTTTGTCGTGACCGCATAGGCATGACATCTGCATATAGGTGTATGTACTAGAAATCTCTTTTACATAGACCAGCACAAGCAACCTTCATTGTGTAGCTTGATTTTAATATTGTGCCTTAAATTATCCTAGATTCACTTATATATACTTGCACATGGTTAATCTAATCCCTTTTGAGTCAGTATAAAACTCAGATTACCTTTCTAGTATGCATAGTATCCATACTTATGAAATTATAAAATAATACCATAAAGGACATGTCTCAGACACTAGCATATTTGTGTATATTTCAAGTAATCATCCTTTCGCCCAGATATCACTTCAATATACATCAGCCGCTTTCCTAACATAATATCATAGATCGCATCTATCATGATCGTATGACATATGCTAAAGTAGCAGACGCTGAAGCACACCTCTATGATATTGTCAAAGTCAAAGGATATCAATGGAAGAATTAGAAACTTCTTGGGACTCACACAACAATTAAGCAGGGATCTTCTTACTTGCTTCCCGTTTGCGGTTCTTTAGTACATGTGGTATGAATCGCATGCTACAGTGTTACTCTTACACCATAAGAGCGTACATCGTTTTGCATTCTATTGTTAACACTGTACAGACTTAAGTCTAGACACTCCAAGCATCTAAACCCAAATTCTTCCTTTCTACTTAGACGTTAATGCTGAAGAATTTGTTATTTGGCTATAGGCATCATGGAGGTGGATGTCCATGATTCGGTCCATACTTATTCATATTTATGGATCTCATCTTGACATGCTACGTTGTTGTCAAGGCGACATAGTTTGTGTTTCTTCTCTACCATATCAGCATTCTAGCCGCTTTACCGGTGAACATAATTGTCTCATCTTTGCACACCCTTCCTGAGTGTCAAAGGCGGTTGCTTGTGTGAGAGAGACAACCTCACAAGCCTGTACGACATATTAGACATTGTATACTTTCACACAGACATTTATACTAATAATGATAAGTACTTCAATTAATCATAAATGTAATAAAGTTTGGAATTTTACGTATACTAAGTGCCCTTACATGTTTTTAAAATGTTTCCTTGGCAATTGGTTTGGTCAGGGGATCAACGACCATACTCTTGGTCGAAATATGTTGTACATCAATAATTTTCTGTGCTATATAATCTCTTACAAAATTGTACTTAATGTCTATATGCTTGGTCTTACTATGATACTTAGGATCTTTAGTATAAGCTATGGTTGCAGTGTTATCACAATGCATTAATACTGGATTGGTGCTCTCATTGCCAAATCCAAGATGTTCAATAAGCCTCTTGAACCATAATGCCTCTTGTGCAGTTGCAGTGCATGCTACGAACTCAGCTTCCATAGAATGTAAAGCAATACATGTTTGCTTCTTGCTACTCCAACATATGGCGCCATTATTCAGTAAGAAAGTATAACCTGAGGTTGATCTTCGCTCTTCCTCATCTCCGCCTAAATCAGCATCAGAATATCCAACCAGGCGTAGATTGCTTCCTTTGTAGCATAGTGCATAGTCAGAGGTGCCTTTTAAGTATCTCATGATCCTTTTTACTGCTTTCCAATGACGCTCACCTGGGTTGGAGTAGAATCTACTAACCAATCCTACCGCAAATCAGATATCTGGCCTTGTACACATCATTGTGTACATTAAACTACCAACATCACTAGCATAGGGAACTTTCATCATTTTCTTTTGATCAGACTCAGTTTTGGGACACATCTTATTGCTTAAGGTTATACCAGAAGCCACTGGGGTATCCGAGAAATTGTAGTTGCTTATGTTGAATCGTTCGAGAATCTTTTTGATGTAATTTTCTTGTGAAAGATATAGGATTCTTTTTTAACAATCTCTTTGGATCTTAACTCCAAGTATATACTCTGCTTCACCCATGTCTTTCATTTCAAAATTTGATGAAAGCCATTCTTTAATAGCTATAACCGAATTTAGATTATTTCCAGCTAATAGTATATCATCTACATATAAGGATAATATAACAAAATTACCCTCAAACCGTTTGATGTACACACAGTGGTCCTCTTCAATCATTTGGAAATCATAAGAGGTTATTACTTTATGAAACCTCAAATACCACTGTCTGGATGATTGCTTGAGTCCATAAATAGACCTTTTAAGTTTACAAACTTTGTTCTCTTTTCCTTTTTCAATGAAACCTAATGTTTGTTCCATATAGATTTCCTCATCCAGATCACCATTTAGAAATACAGTTTTAACATCCATTTGATGTAATTCCAAGTCTAAACTGTTTACTATTGCTAGAATAATTCTTATAGAATTAAATCGTACCACAGGTGAGAAGGTATCTTCATAATCTATACCTTCTTGTTGTGTATACCCCTTTACAACTAATCGTGCCTTATACTTATCAATTGACCCATCCACCTTTCTTTTAATTTTGAGAACCCACTTGTTCCCAATGGCTTTTTGCCCTTTTGGTAGGTCAACCAATTCCCAAACTTTATTCTTTCTCATTGAGTTCATTTCTTCATCCATTGCCTTTTTCCATTCATCTTTAGCAGGGTTCGATAAGGCTTCTAGTACCGAACGTGCTTCATCATCCTAATCAGGAGTAACAATAAGTGCTTCACTTTCTATTTGGAAGCGTCTTTTAGGTATACTTTTCCTGTTACTCTTTCTTGTTGGAGCTTCTTGCCTTTGTCTTTTCTTTTGTCTAGGTCTTTGTGTTGACCTTTCTAAGCTCCCACTTAGATCGACATTTTGGGATGATTCAGGCATACCAACATGTTCTATACTTGTTTGTTCCTGTGTCTTATAAAGAGATACAGTGCGGTCAATGTCTCCCCTATTAGGGAATTCATTTTCTAGAAATGTAGCATCTCTAGATTCAATTTCAGTCACTGTTCCATCTTTATTTTCACCTATGAAGATGTATCCTTTGGATTGTTCAGAGTACCTTGTAAAGATACATTTCTTTCCTCTAAGACATACGTTTCCATACTTATGAGAATTATCATGAATGTATGCAGCTGACCCCCATGGTCTAAGGATACTAAGATCCGGCTTGCGTTTTATCCATAACTCATAAGGTGTTGAAGTAACTGATTTTGAGGGCACACGATTAAGTATGAAGGTAGCAGTCATTAAAGCATCACCCCAATATGAAATTGGTAGATTTGCCTGTGCCATCATTGACCTAACCATGTCTAGAAGTGTTCTATTTCTTCTTTCAGCAACTCAGTTCTGTTGTGGAGTACCAGGGATAGTTAGCTACCTAATTATCCCTTTTTCTTCACAGAGCTCTTTATATTGATCTGACAAATATTCACATCCTCAATCAGTACGTAACACTTTAACTTTATTGTCAATTTGATTTTCAACTTCATTTACTTATCTTCTAAAGTACTCAAGAGCCTCAGACTTATGTGTGATCAAATAGACATGACCGTATCATGAATAGTTATCAATAAAAGTGATAAAATACCAAGCTCCAAGCCTTGCCCTCACACTCATAGGACCACTAATATCAGAATGAATTATTTGCAATGGTTGTTCTGATTTAGTTCCCTTACCAAAAGGTTTTCTAATTGCCTTACCTGCTAGACAACTTTCACATAAGGACATTTCCATATTGAATATGGATCCTAGCAAATCTTCTTTTGCTAGTTTAATCGTTTTATTTTGATTAATATGCCCTAGTCTAGCATGCCAAATAGCCATATCAACAGTTGAACCAAAAGAAGTAGCAAAGCAATCATATACATTATAATCATCAATAGTATCCATTACAAAGAACTTCTTTGAAAGAAAAGCTAAACCATAAAATACAAAATTATAAAATATGTATGCAACTTTATCATGAAAGTTTACATTAAACCCATAATTTACAAGACATTTTACAGAAACTAAATTTCGTCGGATGTCAGGAGCATGAAGCACATCATGAAGGATTAAAGCCTTTCCACTACACAAAGTCAATTTGCAAGTTTTAATGCCTTTAACTTCAATCTTTGCATTGTTGCCTACATAAAGCCACTTACATCTGTCAGGCAACTGACGGTATTCTACATAGAATCCTCGATCCCTTGTCACGTGGTCTGTTGAACCTGAGGCCAAAATCCAAGAAGAACATATATTCTCTGTTAGGAAAACAATGCTAGAAACATAGGAAATATGTGAATTTACATAATCCACTAGTACCTTTTCATTCTCATTTCGCTCAATGCAATCACGTGCGAAATGACCCATCTTTTGGCATGCAAAACATTTGACCTTCTTTAAGTCATTTTTCTTATTCTTCCTGCCCTTTTTTCCTTTCTTCTTGAATTCCTTTTTGCCTTTTACAAATTTATTCTTGTCCTTCTTTCCATTCTTTTGGAATTTATTCCCCTTCTTGGAATCGAGTTTTGCATTAGAAGGACCTGCACCCTCTGTGTAGTAGGCATAGCCAGAGGACTTGTATGCCTCCTAGCGCTCATCCTCAAGTTTCAAGTGTTTAGCCACATCATTAAAATTTTTAATGCCTTCATTATGGGTTAGATTAACCTTTATGTGCTCCCAACTAGATGGCAATGATCTTATCACTGCCTAAACTTGTTGTTCATCAGACACAGTATGCCTAGCTTCCTTCAATTCTCTAATCATATTTGCCATCTCTCTTAGATGTTGTTTCATGGAAGTATTTAGCCTAAACTTATATGTATCAAACTTAATAGTTAATCGTCTAAGCTTAGAGGTGGATGTACCACCAAACCTGTCTTTCAACGCTGCCCATATGGCTTGCGTAGTTTCATTTTTCTCATATTCACACATGAGATCATCTGCCATTGTACTCAGCAATGTAATTCTTGCAATGCTATTTTTCTTTTTTCAACCCTCATAGACCTCTTGGTTTCTCCTGTGTTGGGACGTATTCCTAGCAGCAGGTTGTGCTACAACTATTGTTAGAGGTTCCATTGCCTCTTGTTCCTCCAAAACATATTCGACTTTTCGGTGTTAGATATCCCAATTGTCACCATTTAATTTGTCCCCTTTATTTAACTCAGCGATGATGTTTTTAGTTGCCATTTTCAATTATGTGACAAATCTATTCCACATTCAATATGTCTCTCTAAAGGAATTAAACTATTGAACATATCATCGACAATATATATAGCACAACACAGTATACAATGTCATGTACTTATATTATTCTTAACTAGAAAAATAGTAATACTACTAAATTCATGATCAGGAGTATACGTTTGTATCTCCCATCACATAAATATTAGCAACATCACTAAAATTTTGTCAATAATTATATATATGTACTTTAACAACTCTAACTTTTAGGACTAACAACTCCTAAAAGCTCCCACTTGACAAAAACATATAATAATATAATGAATTATCAACTAAATCATGCTTCATCATAATATAAATAAAACAATATTCTCTCTATAATATATGAAAACATGTTTATAACACATTTAAATATAATATAAAACTATTGAAATCAACAAATGAATTTTAGAAGTTTTAAAATGATTTAAAACATTCATAAACGCACTTAGAATAGCATAAACATATATCAATTGGTGTCTAAACGACTCATATAGCATATCATATTAAAGATCATGAATTTATGGATTTTTAGGAGCAAACTGGGTCTTATTCAGAGCTTGCACGCGCCCCCATCACCAAAAGAAGTCAGAAAAAACTGAAAAATAAAAAAACAGAAAAAACACACGCACATAGTGGCGTGTGAACACCACGCGCCACATTCCGACAACAATCTGGCGACGCGTGCGGATCATCCGCTTCCACGCACCGAGAGCTGTCGAAATATGCCTACTATATGTCAAACGAACATGCCACGTGGCCTCACGTGCCACGTGGCTTTTCTACCAATTTTTTTTTTGGATTCTGGTTCAGCAGTCTGGGCCTCACTTATTGGGCCTGGACTGAATTCGTTCTTTTTTGGTTTTAGGCCTCACTGTTTGGGCCTAAAGGTTGGGCCTGAAATTTAAAAACATTTTTTTAAATTCTCCGGCCCAGAAGCCTTTTAAAACAAAAAAGTTTTTTTTAAAACCGAAACGATGTCGTTTTGGAGGCTGGAGGTTGTAGGGTCAACCCGGAACCTTCTCTCCTTCGTATCTCCTCCGTCCGACATCCGTTTTGGGCTTTCTTGGTGTCGTTTTCGATCATTTTTTCGAGATCTACGCAATGGGACTAATTTTAAATCCTAATTCTCTGATTTTAAAATGACCCAATGCTAAAAGAATTTCGTTTTTCATGTTTTCTCTCTCTAAGTTCTTTTATTTTATGTTTTTATGGTTCTGGGCTTTTGGAGTTTGCATTTAAAACATATAAGTATATTTCAAGGAATGGGAGAAAACTATATACGTATACACATGAACCAAATATATACATATCACTATAACATGTGATTGGGTCTCTGTTTCCCTCCTTTTTTTTATCTTTACATGTACATGAATATATCTAGAGAAAGAAAAAAGGCCGACCACCACAATCACAGAGATCAGGAAAAATAAAGAACCATATATACTCACACAAACACCAATATATTTTCTTTCAAACTCACGAAAGAAAAATAAACACACACAGGGGAAGAAATATGATAATATATATAAATCTTTAAAAATAATAATATGCACATCATATTATCATAATATGGAGGTCATAATTTCATACAAGCCAACCTGGCTCTGATACCATGTAAGAATAATTGGGCGTACCTGGAGTGCGACCGTTTTATCTCTTGTACCCACGCTAATCGGATCACAGTTGCGGAAGCGATTAGGACGCACAGCAAATACACCACAAACAAGAAGAAGAAAAGAGAAATATAGTAGAGGCAATAGGGAATCAAAGTGGCAGAGTTTTTGTATGTTAATTCAAGTGTTCTGCAACTGAATCCCTTTACGCCTCTTTATAGGGTTCTATGCACCCCTTCTTCTTCTACTAACATGTCCTTCCATCAGAGAGACAAGATATCCTTTTGATTGAGAGATATATTGTTTCAGTGAAACAATACCACTTGTAAAGTCATATTGCATCAGATAAATAATATAACTCATAACATTTTAGAAAATATTACATATATCCACCCAAGCATTTATGTTATTTATACTTTGACCCCAATCCTATTGAGCTGCCCAATCCACCAAGGGTGGACTAGGCTATTTTCCAACAATCTTAAATTCTATATCCATTAAAATACTATTTTTTTGAACAATATATAGACTTAAAAAAGTCAAATCTGAATTGTCCAAGATCAAAGCTTACAGTCTAGATTTGCTTAACTCCCTAGCAGGGAAACCAATTCCAGGTAATTATGTGAAAATGAGTAATATATACCTCGAAAACCCTGCCGTTTCCCAACTGAACCTTGGTGGAAAACTTTCTATCAATGGTGGAACCAGCCACTGAAAGCGACCAGGGCGCAAAACTAGTCATAGTGGAAAGCTTAGGACCCAAGTTGCTGGCAGCAATTGAGGTTAGAATGCCTTTTTTCATTGCATGGAAAGCTCCAATGGCAAACACGTCCTGAAACAAGTCAGTGTGTACCACTGATTGACCGCCAAGTGATACAGAAAGTATGTCGACGCCATCAAAGATTGCTTCGTCAAATGCTGCCAGATTGTCAGCGTCTTCACAAGTAGTAGACCAACAGAATTTGTAGATAGCAATACGAGCTGATGGGACTCCCCCTCTTGCTGTGCCTTTGCCCAGCCCAAATAGACTCGCCTAGTTGACCCAGTTTCCTGCAGCTGTGCATGCACAATGAGTCCCATGCCCATTTGTATCCCTTGGCGATCTAATATCATCTTCACCAAACGACCCGTCCAACTTGAAGTATTTTGCTCCAATTATCTTGCTGCATACACACACACACATATTGAGTGATATGCACGCCCACTTCAAAGTAGTCCTTGACATACACTCTGTCCATCCCAAAATATAAGCTTCAAATTTGAAAATAGATATGTCCCAAAATATAAGCTTTGTTTTAGTTTTATCTTAATTTTTATTGCTTTTGCCCCCCAATTTTACCCTTTGTTGACTGCGTATATATATTAGAAAAAGTGTCTTGATGCATACTTATTGCAACCGATGTTTTGGCAAGACCCTTTCCATTTTTTTGGGGGTGAACTAAACCCGTGGTCGTTGAAACTGTCAGACTCGGGCCAAATTCCGTTATCAATTACTCCAATGATGACGTCGCTCTCCAAACTTGATCTGTTCACTTTCTGTGGGAACCCTATGAAGTCCTAGGACCTTGTTGTTTGGGGCTTTTGCGTTTTGCTTTGGAACACAAAGATCACTCCATCCATTTCTGATGAAAACATAGTATGATGTTTCGCAAATACTCTGTTGTACTTTGTTTAACAGATGAAGAAAAAAAACTGTACGTACCGGCCATTCTTTCGGCTTGCTCTTGTGTTAGCCTCACCGCAAACGCGTTGAAACTCTTCTTGTAGCTGTGGAGCAGAGCTTCGGGTGCAAAGTTTCTGAACCAAAAGCATTTTGGATGGTCAGTTTCTTGTGGGACTCTCTTTCAGTGCCGGTTTGTTTTAGCTTTTAAAAAGGGTTTTTATGGGATTTAAGGTAAGTATGGGGGAAGACTTTTGTCTCAGCTTGTGGAAAAGAGTTGTTGAAACCATGGTTTTGATGTTTCCGAACATGCACACAATCAAATAACCGTTTTACTAAATTGGATGAGAGTAAGTTATAGACATATTATAAGAACCTGCCAAGGACTTTCTGAACCATACTCGTGTGATGTAATTCTGCCACATGCATTTCCTTTGGATGATCCCCCATATACACGATATACGTCTCTATCTTCAGAATGTGACAACAAACATTAACCAACATATATATATATATATAGAGTATTTTACCTTTGGATCAGGACAATGTGCCTGGAAAATAAGAAAACTGAAAACGAGAGAGAAGAGGAGACGCCAGGAGCTTAGAGAAAACATGTTTAAATTTCCAAACGAACAATAGATCTTCAAGTGTGTTTATGTGTATTGTGGCCAAGAAGTTTTGATGTGTGTTTCATGGCAGGAAGAGTCCAATGCTATTTATATAGGACAAAGATATATACTTGCTACGTCCGAGCTATCAACACGAGGCGCATGTTTGTTGTTGAAAATTGAAATCCACACGAGCTATCTACACAAGGTCAAGTTGTTCATATAGAGTCTGTCGAATTTTGAAAGAGTATTTGAGATACGTTTTATCATTAATACTTAATAAAGTGGATTAACCCTGCGAGAACAACGATTCTGAAGTTTTCTCTCATATATGTTTGACATTTGTATATTTTTCAAATTCCCGTGGCAGGAAATTATAAAAAATGAATAAGTTCGCTATATATTTACTGGGAGTAGGTAGGGTTCTAAGTTTCTTGTTTCATGAATGATTCTTCGATTGCACATATATGAAAGGTCAAGCAGACAACAAGGCCAGGTCAACTTTATGGGGCGTAAGGACTACCCAATTGAGTGATTTGACCAGCTCGTCTAAATGTGGGAAAAAAAAAGGGGCAATTACAATGAAATCCCATACAAAAGAAAAAATGAAGAAATGGTCCTTGAAGTTGTCAGTGTAAGCTCCTCGACTTGTTAATAGACGCTCCTCGACTTGTCATTAACAACTTCAGGGACCATTTTTTTATTTTTTCACTTGTGTAGGACTTCATTGTAATTGTTCAAAAAAAAAACCCAGTGGTCCAATATGACCTAGTTCCGTATGCCTCGTATTGCTTGAGGTCTCCTCTAGATCGATCAAATATCGGGTTGATGTCAAATCCTGTCTGGTCATGCATATCCCCAAGCTCGTCTTTATATCTTGTATGTTTCTTGTCTCATTAATTCATGAGCTGGGTATATTTAATTTGCTGGAAAATGTATGGGAAGAAAATGTTCCGGTGTCTCTTTTATTTTTTTTTATACATAAAATAAACAAATAATTTTCACGGTACTGTTGAATGTTTTAACATTTGGGTCAAATTAATCAATTTTAATCCATTTTAACATTGTTTCACCAAATGGAACTGTCCTTCTTGAATCTTGTTTAGTGTTTGGAAGTGAAAGCATATTGGACAATAATCCACTTGTGCTCAAACTCCTAATTTTTATTTCAAAAGGGTGAAGTGATTTGATTTGAACAAGTCCAAGTTAAATAGCATGAAATCATCAATGCATTTTTCTTCCTACCCACAAAATTATAAAATAAATTGTCAGAGCTTTGTAACCAATAAAGCCAAGCTCATTTTGAAATCTTTATTAATCAGAAAATTACGAGTTCGAACTACGAACCATAAAAAGTGTGAGTTATAATTAAATAAAATTACAAAATAAATAAGTGAGGAGCCCTTAAAAGTTAAAACCAAGGTTGTCAAATTCACGAATTTAAGTAAACTCATATAACAGTGATATAAACTCGAATTGTAAACTCGTAATTTATGATTATTAATAAATAGATATTAATAGTATATAATTAAATAATTAAAATATCAAAAATATCAAAAAAATTTATTTAAATGTTTTTTAAATCCAAATGATTGAAATTAAATTTATTAGCACTCATAATTTATCATACTTAATAAAGAAATTTATTTAAAATTCATATATAAAGTCATTAAGCATGATCAAATTGAAAAAGTTAGTACAAGTTTAAGAGTGGGTTGATGAAAGTTTATAACTAAAAACATAAAAACGGTAAACTCAGTACGTAAACTCATGAGTTTGACCGAGTTTATAAGGATCCGGCTTTCCTCCTTTGCACTTTTGTAAAGGAGGCTCCGCTGCACAATCTGGGCTGTTGGATCATATCTCAACAGTCCAGATTTAATGTATTTTTATTATATTTTTATAATACATTAAATTTGGACCGTTGATATATGATCCAACGGCCTAGATTATGCAGCGGAGCCTCTTTTGCAAAGGAGGAAAGCCCAATCCAGTTTATAACTAGCATGAGTTTAAGAGTGACTGGAAATAATTTTATAAGTTAGAATTTCGGAGAGTCAACTCATGCGTTCAACATAGTTAAAATTCAACATTGCTAGTCATGCCGACGATAGTTGCTCCTTGGTATATGCCCCTCTCCTACGTGCCTGTTCGCTACCGCAATTGCACGGATCGCGTCAAGTGATAAAGTGATAAGTAAGATTGTTCCCTCGAGGATTTGAGTAACAAATTAGTCAAGCAATAGGTTTCGTGAATTCAATTAAGTTGAGCAAAAACATGTTGTGTGGAAAAAGAAGTTTCAAAAGATATTTTTGTAAAACTAAGAATTACTGAACACAAATTTGATTCTTGTGACTTTAATTGATTATAATAAGCCTAGGATTGTTCATCCTCTTTATATTTCATAAACTTAATTCTTTTCCTCTCCAAGAGTACTTCCATGGGATATATATATATATATATATATGTCAGTATAAGGTTCACAAGCATTTGATTAAGCTCTCTCAAGTCATAACCAAATTTATATTCTCCATTAACATGCACAATCTCTTACTACAGATAAGGGAAAATAAGCATTAAGTAACCACCTTAATTTGACAATTCTAGGTTAGTAATTATATCTCTATGTTACTAACAAACCATCTGTTTAGTTCTTAAATTTCAAGTCTAGCATAATTTTACCAAAGTTCTACAATTAAATTAACTCTTTCAAGCTTAATTTAATTGAACAAATTATCCACAGTAATGGCCAGTCACGAATAGCAGCAAAAACAGGGTAAAATCAACATATATATGTCATTTGATACTTAGAGAGAGGAGGAATCAAGTTTAATGCATACAAAGGTTCAAAAACAATCCTAGAATGAAAATCTTAGCTATCCATGTTCAAAAACGAATCACAGATATACACATTCATTACAACCATATCAGAAATACAAAGGAGAAAGGGAATGAGTACATAAAAACCAAGAGAAATTGAGTTGGAATCTCTTTCAATCTTCAATCCTACTTGATTTTCCTTGAGAAAACTCCACTCCTTTGCTTCCAAATGCTCCTTAGCCACCTCACCAAGCCTAAAAATGTCAAGCTCCCCTTTTCATATCTGCATTTTGTATAACGCCCCAATTTTCGATTAAGGCCTAATGATAATTATTGAGGATAATTATCGGATTAAAGTGGAATTAATGTATATTGGTGACAATATTAATTTATATGTCATAATTGATGAAAAATTTAAAGAATGGAATTATTGGTTTAAGTTGGTGATAATGGGAAATTAATTACTAACTAAGAGAAAAATGAGAAGTGAGATTAAATGGCTAATGGAGGAATTAAAGTAGCTAATTGGTGGTTTACCTTTATGGGAGCCAATGAAGAATTGACATGTGTCAAGATGAGAGTATGAGAGAGGTAGAGAAAAGTCAAAACCCCCCAATTGTTTAATGTTTTTTTCTCCCTCCCTCCCTCCTTTTCGTTGGATGAAGCATGGGCTTGGAGTAGGAATCATCATTTCTTCTTCCTCACACACTCATCTCATCTCTCTCTTCACTCCATTTCTGCGCCATTTTTGAAAAAGCTAGGAGAAGGAAAAGCTTTCAAAAGGTAAGGGGAAATGCCCTCCATTGCTCAAACTTCCTTCTCTAATATTGATCCTTGAATGAAGAGCTTCATTGTGATGGTGGTAATGTGTTCATTGGTGTTAGTTTGTGACCTCAAGAGATTGTGAAAGTTGGAGAATTGAAAAGTCACTTTGAGAAAGTTAAAGAGGTAAGTGAAACCTATCTACCCATCTAAGTTTTGTGCCATTTGAGGTAACTTTGAATTTCTGGGATTTATTGGCCATTTTTGAAAATGAGTGTCATTGGTCATTTGACATGTTAAAGGTATAGAAATGGTATATTTGGAATGTGTATGGATAGATAGGATTGATTGGGAAAGAGATGAGTGAGATTGGAAAGTTAGTGTTTAGTGTGGCTATGGACCAAAGCATGCTAATGTAGTGGAAATTAGGTTGTTTAAATGGTTTTATTGGATTCCTTGAGTGTTTTAGTGTAAGGAATAAGCTTGATTGTTGATTTTGGAGCCATTGGGCACTTTGGTAGAAAATTGGAAATGTTGCCATTGAAAGTCTATTTTGAGCAGTCTGTTTCTATTGGCCTTTTGAATGACCAAATGATTTCATAAAATTGTGAAATTTTCCAGTCTTAAAGTTCACATCCCAAGCTTCAAAATGGACTCATATTTTGTGTCATTTCGTTTAGTATTCTGGGATATATGATTGTCTAAAGTTTGATGTTAAATCTGGAAACAATTCTGGAACAGTGTGGACATTTCTTAAATTCTGTATTTTTGTAGTGATTTCCAGTGTTGGTCCATATTTTTCTAGTGAAGAGGACTAAAATAGCTTTCAATGGGCTTTGGGATCACCTCATTTCGATTTTTCTACAATTAATTATGAATTTTTGAAGTTGCCTTGGCTGCAGCAGAAATTCTTGGCTGCAGCGCAAAAGTTTCTGTGAGTGTTTTGGCCGCAGCCAGAAATTCTTGGCTGCAGCCAGAAACTTTCTGTGCGTGTTTTGGCTGTAGCCAGAGGTTTCTTGGTTGCAGCCAGAGGTTTCAGCACCTTGGGATTTTGAAAAGTGATTTCCAACCTAGTACTTCCCAATCCTTTAGGGCCTTTATTAGAGCCAATTGTAACTACTTAAGGGACTTTAATGATAACCAAAACTAAGTGTTTTGAAGTCAATTGAGTATTGGAATAAAGAATAATGCTTCGTCCTTAATGATTATAGGATTTGATATTTTCCTGGAACATAGAAGGCATACGCCTGCTCAAGGAAGGAAAGACAAAGGTAGTAACATTTTATCCTATATCATGTGTATTGCATCGCTTGTTTGCATTAGTCATTGAATACAGTGAAAGTGAAGAGGACGTGGCGAAAGCCCGGACTCGATTACAGTGAAAGTGAAGAGGACGTGGCGAAAGCCCGAACTCGATTATAGTGAAAGTGAAGGGGACGTGGCAGAAGCCCGACCTCGAATATAGTGAAGGGAACGTGGCGAAAACTCGGTCTCGAATATTGATTGCTGTATTGTGATATATGTGACTTGCTTTGTATATATGTATCATATAAATAAACTGTTGCTACTGGGATTCTTTAGAATCTCATTCTTTCCAAATAACATTTTTAGACAGGGCAAGTGGATTGAAAAGCAAGCAAGTGGCAAAGGACGATTAGGACTGCTAGCGATAGTCTTAGCTATATATTTTGGTTTATATTGAACTGGTTATCATTTTGGATAAATGTATACATATTGAATAGAATTGTAGTGGTATAGTTTTGTGTAATCCCCGGTATGGATACTGAGATGGGCATTGATGCCCTGTATAAACCTTTGGATTAATGTTGTTATCCCGGGTGAACGTCGGGAATTGTGCTTACTCTGATATTGTATATGTAACAGACTAAACAGGCCATTTGTTTTAATGAATGAAATGAATGGAGATCCATTTGTACAGTTGTTTTAAAAAGTTTTTAATTGTCCCGGATTTCTTATTCGATAATTAAATATGCTTAAACGCTAATCCCGGCCTGATTAGTGAAGGGGGTTACATGTTGCCTTTTAAATAACCTAGAAACAAAATGCACAGCTGCTGTTTTCACGTTCTGGCTGCAGCCAAAAACGTCTGTCTTGCCTTTGCTGTCGTCTGGCTGGAGCCAGAAATGGCTTGGCTCCAGCCCAAAACTTTCTGGAGGTCTTCTGGCTGCAGCCAAGCATTTCTCTTCAACTCTTCTAACTCTTTCCATGATGCAATGATGTTCTACTCTTCTTCCCAAATTCTTAATCCATGATTTGTGCTTCCAATGACTCTTTGTGTGTCTCAATTGTGATCCTATCAACACAAGAAAGTCTATACAAAGCAAAGGGTGATGTATGACAGCAAAATATTCACATTTAATCAAAGAATTATACCCTTTTTACCCAAACACTCATTAGGCACATTTCCTTCACACTTCAATCCTTATATACCCATTAATCAATCAAAAAGTGTGATAAATCAAATGTAAATGTGCCTTTTTGATATGAATTTCACAATACTAACACACCTCCAAACTTAAACTTTTACTCGTCCTCGAGTAAAACCAGTTGAACAATAAAAGAGCTAAATTAATTAACCATTAACTCAGTACACATGCATGATGATTTCCTCATTGGTTGCTCAAGATGTTATATTCAATAGGAACACAATAAAATATAAAGGAATGCCAAGTTCATAACTTTAAGCATCCTTCCTAACAACTTTCAAAATGTGTGTGAGGAGAGTTAGAGAATAAGTTTGCCTGCAATTTTCAAGATCAAATGTAGCAATCCAGCATGTATAAATCAACCTCAGTCTCAGGTCTTCATATACCTACATTCTCCTCTCTTTCCACTAATAAACAATTCCACACTATTTCAAAATCAATGGGACTTTATAAGCATATGATTTGGCCACTAGGTATGCTCATTGAGAGAATGGGGACACAAAGAGGACTTATGTCTCAAAAGAATACTGATAATTCACAATTCCTCTCTTTGTTTTACACTAGATTCTCTCTCAAAAGACGAAGTACTTACCCTCACTTGACCCCATCAATTGCTCAAAGAGTTATATAAAACAAGAAACTTAGAGAATATGCAAAGATGAACATCTTATAGATATAAAATATGCTTTTCAAGAATTTCTAAGTGTGAGTGTGTGAATGGAGTCAACATGTATTATTCCTTTTGCACTTGTCAAAGTTATAAGCCACACTTCAAGTCATATACCCATATTCAAACGATCAATTACATCATTCTCTAATTTCTTCCCCTCTTCTTCCAATTTACTCCAATTGACTTAAAAATCAAAGGGACTTTCTAACTTGTAACAGGGCCAGGGGTTAAGGTGTTTAAAAGAAAAGGCAAAGGATAATCAACAAATACCTCAAGATAGATGATAATCACTCCAGGAGTTTCTTCCTTTTCTCATTAAACATACTCCCCCAAACTTAAAACCAAATTGATCTTTTTCATATCAAGCCTTATTGTACTTTTTTTTTGCTTGATGTCTATACATTGTGAACCCTTTTTCTTTCTAGCTACACTCCTTTTTCCAATCATATAAAACTCTACACATCATCATATTCCACACCCTAATCCTTATCATCTATCTCAAAGCAAGGGAATCATGGTTTTTCTTATTGGCTAAGGTAGGTAGATGTTAGGTTTTCAAAAAGAATTTTCCAATTGGTTTTTCAATTAGGCTCAAAATAAGGGTTCAAAAGGGGAATCAAATCAATTAAGTAAGCTTGAAAGGCTCAATCGCATTTTATGAAAGGCCCTAATCATTTCTTCAAATCGTATGAAACAAATCAAAAGATTTGAAGAAGTCAAAAGATTATTTTGGAATTAACCGTTTGAAACAAAAGTATATAACTTAATTTGTCACAAATCCCTTCAATAAGAACTTCCAAAATACAGCCAACCCCAATAGTGATTTCTTAGCTTAAAAATTCTTGAATAACATGCTTTATCTCTACAATGTATCCATCAATGCACATTAAACAAAATTTCTTATCGTATATAAAAGATTGAGTAGGATTTCATAAGATATAATTGACATGATTTTTCTGTATATGGCTCAAATGGGGTGCAAATTGATCCATTGTCATTGGTAGGCTTAAAAGGCACAAACGCAATTAAAAGAATGCCCAAATCATTTTTAAAAAATGTGTGACTTCATTTACTCATTTCAAGAGATTCCAATATAGGTTCTAAAGTCCTTTAATCAAGAAAGAATATATACACCAAATTGCTACCAAAGTTTCCTATCAAAACAATTAAATCATTCCCAACTCGAGTGCAAAATGTTCATTCCAAAAAATTGTCAGGAACCAATGCTTTAAGATATAAATCAAGCATTCAAGCATATTAACTATCATGTCCTATAAAACATAAAATCCAAACATCAATTCTATCATTGGAACATGCACTTACTATCACAAATAATTAATCAATCTAGCTCAGCTTTCAAACCAAAGGACGAGAAATAATCAAAGTTTACACACTTGAAATCCTTGTCAAATAAGCACACAAATCGTCAAAAATTACCCCCAAACTTAAGATGGACAGTGTCCTCATTGTCACAAGGGAGAATAGAGGGCCTGTTAGAGTATGTATATACAATAAGGCGAGAAGTAGAGAGACATCCCACCACAACCAGAAAACAATTATTCACATGGAAAAAAAGCATGCAACCCCAATAAGGAAACTGTACAAGATCCTAATAAAACAAAGTCCTAAACTAAGGCAAGAGACTCCCCCCCAAACTTGACATCTATGTAGTACCATACTGCCAACAGAATTCCATCCTAAGCCTATCCTCATTGCCTCTTAGTACATATGCCAAATTGAAATTTTGAACCTATCCTCGTTACCTTCACAATCCCTTGGTCATCTCAAAATGAAAATGTACAATAGTAAAGACTCAGCTAATCAAAACCATTTCATTGTAGAAAACCAAACAAACCTTCTGAGTTCAATAAGAGATCCCTTCAAAAGCAAGAGAAAAGAAAAAGGTCATTGTATTAAAAAAAAAAATATATATATATATATATTCTTTCATAGCAAAGCATTATTAGAAATCCAGATCAAAGCTGAAATAACCAGAAGTTTATTTCAATGACCAAAAGCTTTTATCTTGTCCATATCACATGATCCACATCTTAAATTGATTTCAACACTTGTAAGCATCAGAAAGTGCAGAAACAAAGGAATCTCTAAATGATTCTTAAGCGTATTTTTAACTCAGTGAGTAAAAACAATGTTATTTTCCTACAATGAAATTGTTTATCACAGGTAGAGAACAGAATAGAGTACTTAAGCAAGAGCTCAGAACACAAGCCAAATTGGGCTGAATGTTTCTAATTCATGCATTCAAAGTATGTTCTGAATTTCAATGGAATTGGTGATGACCTAAACACTTTGAAACTCAGTTTATTGCAACTTGAAAATGAAAATTAAGCCGGAAACCCATTCCGTTTAGAAACTATTTAACAATTAAGCCTCAGCTGATAAAAAAAATGCTAGCACTAATCCTCAAATTTCATTCAAAGATCAAGCCTAATTCACAACAATCCCAATAATCTATTAGAGCAGAGCTTCCAAAATCATTCTGCATATGAACTCATACTGCTTCATTTCCAAAACTTCCAGAGCAAATAATGCAGTATTTAAACCTCAACACATCCTATATCACCACAACCAATCTTTGTAGAAACCTCAAGGACCCACTAATCTGTGCATTCCAAAGACTATAAAAATCAGCAATGCTTAGGACCCATATACTCAAATCAATCTCACCACGTCATGCCTAAGTTAATCAAATTTCAATTCATAATCTGAACAAGAATCCAGTTGATTGCTATTCTAATCAGGGTTTTTCTAGTCAACCACTGGAAGCCAAAGTTGCACAGTAAAGGCCACAAAAGTTACCTTAAAAATGATGAATAGAGTAAAATAGAAGCAAACGGGCACAGCAACACCGTCCCAACCAGAGAGAGAAAAGAAGAGCTGGAAATTCACTGTGGAAGTTGTTCCGCTATTGGGCCGTTAGAGAATCAAAGAAACAGAGGAGAATGATTGTTCGGCATTGGAAAGGAGAGGGCTCGATTCTGGTGGTTCCTTGTATCTGCAAGTGAGTTAAGATGCTGAGAGAGAGAGCAACGGATCTGGAGTGGGGTGGAAGAGTTGTGAGTGCCGATGGTGGAGGGGTCTAGAAATTAGGATAGAGGAGTGACTCGGTGGTATGTGCGTGGATGTGAGAATGAAGAATAGGGACGGTGGTTGAGTGACGGTGTGAGAGATGAAGGGAATGGTGGGTGGGGCGATGGTGAAGTCTGGGTGAAATAGTGGGCTACTCGCGACTGTAGAGGCTGAGCCGGTGAGCAACGGTGGGCTGAGTGAAGATAGAGTTATGGCGAAGAGGAAGAATGACGAATCTGTAGTGAGTGAGAGTAGTGGAGTGAGTATTTGTGACAGGGGAGGTCGAAAAAGAGAACGACGGAGGAGGAGGAGTGGTGGTGGATCTGTGACAGAGGGAAAGAGATCGGGTTAGGGAGTGTGTGAGCTTCGGTGGTGAGTCGAGTGTGGAGGAGTTGAGACGGTGGAGGCCGAGAGAGAGAATAATGCGAAGGGAGAGATGGATGGAGATGGAGAAGGTGATGGCCGATGGTGTTGAGGGATGGTGGAGGGGCAATGGTGTAGAGAGGACGGGACTGTGGGTCGATGGAGGAGCACCTAGGGCTCATAAGGGAAAGAGAAGCATCGACAGGTCTGGGAAAGAAACAAGAAGCAGAGGCGAGAGAGGAAGAGAGAGACCGAAACAGGGCACACAATTTTTTTTTAAAAACTCACAAAGGGTTTAGGCCGTAGCCAAGAAATTTTTGGCTACAGCCTAAATTTCTTGGTCAGCGTTTTGGCTGCAACCCAGAACTTTCTGCCACCTTTTTGGCTGTAGCCAAGAAATTCTTGGCTAAGCACAAAACTCTCTGGACCCTTTTTGGCTGCATCCAAAGGATGCTTGGCTACAGCCTATAATGCTGTGCTACTCCAGATATCAGCAACCCAATTGAAGAAAAAAAAACAAGTAATGCTTGATCACACTATCAAGTGTATGACCATAACATATAATACCAACTTTCAATCAATTTAGGCACAAATTCCTCCTGAATCTTATACAATCATGAACATCTATAACTTACACAATTGAAAACACACTTTCACAATATTAAAGCGCACCCAAAAATTCATGAACTCACTTTACATCTAGAATTTATAAGATTAGGCCAATCCAATGCACACATCAAATGCTAATTCATTCCACAAACATGAATACACCTAAATTAGAAGTGAAAATGCCTTGGTAACCATAGTTATAAAATCAGGTAATGTTCATCTAATATTAGACTCAGGAAAATCATGAGAAGGAAGGAACTTTCATAAAAAATGCCTATCCAACACCAAAATTCTCCACTTTTCCCTTGTACCAAGCTTGCTTCTTCCTTTCTCTATTGGGGGTTCCTCTCCTACCTACGAAAGCAAAAGACCAAACATAAATCTACCAAAAGCATACCAAAACCAAAGAAACTAAAGAAATTAAGTTAAGAACTTGGGTTGCCTCCCAAGAAGCGCTTAGTTTATAGTCTTTAGCCTGACTCTTCATTTCCTCAAGTCACATCATCTATAGGTAAGGTGAAAACTTGATAGCTCACCTCTCCACCACAATTATGCTTTAATCCATGGCCACTAGCTTGAAATCCCTTACAATCTTCATTGCTTAACCATGCTTGTATCTTTACCACCTTAATAGCCCATTCCGTAGCTCTTTTACATGCTTGTAGAATTTCCAAAAGATGTTCTTCTTGTTGAATGTCTAATGGTGAAGCTATACCCAATGGTAGATTGTTGGCTCTCAAATAGTCATGTTGAATGTTAGATGGTAACTTCTTCATATCAGGAGGCCATGCTTCTTTAATAAATGACTTCAAAGATGGCCTATCAAGGGAAGCAAAATTTAATGATTCCAATAGTACCCGACTCCCAATATTAGTCGATGTTGCTTTCAAGACACTTATACCATCTTCCACTACTTGACCTTCTATTTGACTTTGTAATGACAAAGCATCAACAAGCCCATTATGAATTGGCTTCTTGAACTCCTCTTGCTCAACTTGCTCAACTAAGAAGCATTGTTTAGCCTTATTAGGATACTTCATTAGCTTGTTCATCTTAAAAGTAACATGCTTATCTTCAACTCGTATAGTAATCTCACTCTTTTCAACATCAATTAG
The DNA here is from genome assembly GCA_963242795.1 of Inga leiocalycina. Taxonomy (NCBI): domain Eukaryota; kingdom Viridiplantae; phylum Streptophyta; class Magnoliopsida; order Fabales; family Fabaceae; genus Inga; species Inga leiocalycina. Next base: position 15,878,329 of record OY725325.1, read on the forward strand.
GGTTATAGCAGTTGCTAAAAATGGATGCCCAAAGATTAAAGGAATGTTCCAATCAACTTCAAAATCTATGACAATGAAATCTACCGGAAAGATGAAATTATCCACTTTGACTAAAACATCTTCAATGATCCCTCTAGGTTGAGAAGTACTCCTATCCGCAAAGAGAAGTGTAACAGTAGTGGGTTTTGGCTCTCCCAACCCTAATTGGTTAAAAACAGTAAGGCGCATTAAATTCACACTTGCACCTAAGTCACAAAGAGCTTTACCACTGAAATTAGTCCCAATATTACAAGGGATGTAGAAACTCTCTGGATCCTTGAGCTTAAGAGGCAATTTCCTCTAGATAACTGCGCTACATTCTTCAGTCAAAGCTATAATCTCGTACTCACTAAATCTTCTCTTCTTAGATAAGACATCTTTGAGGAACTTAGCATATTTGGGCATGTTCTCCAATGCTTCAGCAAAAGGAATGTTAATATGAAGTTGCTTGAACATATCCACAAACTTCTTGAACTGAGTATCCTCTTCCTTTTTCTTGAATCTCATAGGGAATGGAAGTGGAGGTATCACAATATTAGAGGTGGGTATTTCCCTCTTCTTCTCATCTTTCATCTCTTGATTTACCTTCTTACCATTCACCACATCATTTAAACTTACTTCAACTTGCTTTTGCCTCTTATTATCTTTGTATTCAACTACAATCTCTTTATCAACCTCCTCCTCATTAGTGTTAACAACCACATGATCTTTCTTCTTAGGGCTTGGTTTACATAAGCTAGGCACATCCGGTAACACGTTACCACTTCTTAAGTAAATGGCATGACATTCCTCCTTTCTATCCCATTTTGGATTAGGAATGGTGTCACTAGGGAGAGTCCTTCTTAACATGGCATTCACTTGTGATGCTAATTTCCCCACTTGCACTTTAAGGTTCTTAATCGCCGTTTCATAAAGAGAGAAAGTGGCCTTGTTTCCAGCTCTTGAAGATTCTATATTGGACAATATTTGAGCTAGCATCTTGTCTGTTTTAGACTCTTCTTCCTTAATAGGAACTTGCCTTGATTGTATTTGAAAACCAGGTGGAGGAATAAGCTTTGTACTTGAAGTAGAGTCATGTGGTGGATTTAAAGTGTTACCTTAGTTCCAAGAGAAGTTGGGATGAGCTCTCCAAACATGATTGTAAGTTTGTGAATACGGGTTTCCTTGAGGAAGTTGAAACTTGCCCATATAGTTGACAGATTCAGTACCCATATAAAGAGGACAATGGTCGGACATGTGGACATCATTACATTGCTCACATACAATAGGAGTGGCATGAACAGAATGTACACCGTGAGAAGTGCTCTTTTGCATTTGAGATTCTAGCACATTGAAACGCTTGTTCAAAGCAGATAAGATTGTGGCAATTTGTGATGAAGAGTCTTCTTTTGTAGTAGGCATAACTGGGGCAATCCTTCTATCATTTTCTTGAGTGTTGTTTGTAGATAGTTGATCCAAAAGCCTAAACACCTTATTTATAGGAACATTTTGGTAACTTCCATTGGTCTTAGAGTCAACCATCGCCTTAGATTAAGGATTAAGGCGAGTACAGAAGATTTGGATTACTACCCACTTGTGTACCCCATGATTAGGGCATTACTTCATTAACATTTTATATCTCTCCCAAGCGGCATAAAGATGCTCATCTAGCTGTTGTCTAAAGCTTAGAAACTCATCCTTAGCTTCCACAGATTTATAATCAGAAAAAAAAATTGAGCTCTAAAGTTAGCCTCAAGATCATCCCAGGAAGTTATAGATCCTTCTGAGAGATCGTTGAACCAATCTCTTGCCTTCCCTTGTAGAGATAGAGGGAATAGTTGTAGCCTCAACACATCTTGGGGCACTCTATTTTGCTTGAAGGAATCACACACCTCCAAGAAGTACATCAAGTACTTGTTGGCATCTTCATTATAGAGACCATGGTACAACCCATGCATTTGAAGTATTGTAATAATGACCGGTTTGATCTCAAAATTGTGTTCTTGCATTTCTGGCATCCGAATGCAAGATTGAGTACTCCGCATATTCCGGCTAGCAAAGTCATTGACGATAGCCCTGTCATATTCATCTGCTATTGTTTTAGATTCAAATTCAAATTCATATTCAAGTTCAGTTTCAGATTCAGTTTCCTCTGACTCAGTCTCTTCTTCGATGCGAGGTAATCCGTCAAGTACTACTATCAATCCGTCCAGGTGCAAGTGTTGCATGTACCGAGATGGTACCTACAAGAGGCACAAGCAAGAAAGTATCAAACTAAAACAAAAGATTAATAAAGAAAAGAAGGAAAGAAAAATTGTAAACCTAACTAAGAGCTCAAGTGAAATCTACTATCACAAGCCTAAGGTCGACTAAAGGATTTGTTAAACCAATCCCTGGCAACAGCGCCAAAAACTTATTCACTACCGCAAATGCACGGATCATGTCAAGTAATAAAGTGATAAGTAAGATCGTTCCCTCGAGGATTTGAGTAACAAATTAGTCAAGCAATGTGTTTCGTGATTTCAATTAAGTTGAGCAAAAACATGTGTGGAAAAAGAAGTTTCAAAAGATATTTTTGTAAAACTAAGAATTACTGAACATAAATCTGATTCTTGTGACTTTAATCGATTATAATAAGCCTAGGATTGTTCATCCCTTTTATATTTCATGAACTTAATTCTTTTCCTCTCCAATAGTACTTCCATGAGATATATATATGTCAGTCTGAGGTTCACAAGCATTTGATTAAGCTCTCTCAAGTCATAACCAAATTTATATCCTCCATTAACATGCACAATCTCTTGCTACAGATAAGGGAAAATAAGCATTAAGTGACCACCTTAATTTGACAATGCTAGGTTAGTAATTATATCTCTATGTTACTAACAAACCATTCGTTTAGTTCTTAAATTTCAAGTCTAGCATAACTTTACCAAAGTTCTACAATTAAATTAACTCTCTCAAGCTTAATTTAATTGAACAAATTATCCACAGTGATGGCCAGTCACGGATAGCAGCAAAAACAAGGTAAAATCAACATATATATGTCATTTGATACTTAGAGAGAGGAGGAATCAAGTTTAATCCATACAAAGGTTCAAAAACAATCCTAGAATGAAAATCTTAGCTATCCATGTACAAAAACAAATCACAGATATACACATTCATTACAGCCATATCAGAAATACAAAGGAGAAAGGGAATGAGTACAGAAAAACCAAGAGAAATTGAGTTGGAATCTCTTTCAATCTTCAATCCCACTTGATTTCCCTTGAGAAAACTCCACTCCTTTGTTTCCAAATGCTCCTTAGCCACCTCACCCAGCCTCAAAATGTTGAGCTCCCCTTTTCATATATGCATTTTGCCTTTTAAATGACCTAGAAACAAAACGCATAGCTGCTGTTTTTGCGTTCTGGCTGCAGCCAAAAAGCATTTGTCTTGCCTTTGCTGTCGTCTGGCTACAGCCAAAAATGGCTTGGCTGCAGCCCAAAACTTTGTAGAGGTTTTCTTGCTGTAGCCAAGCATTTCTCTTCAACTCTTCTAACTCTTTCCATGATGCAATGATGTTCTACTCTTCTTCCCAAATTCTTAATCCATGATTTGTGCTTCCAATGACTCTTTGTGTGTCTCAATTGTGATCCTATCAACACAAGAAAGTCTATACAAAGCAAAGGGTGATTTATGACAGCAAAATATTCACATTTAATCAAAGAATTATACCCATTTTACCCAAACACTCATTAGGCACATTTCCTTCACACTTCAACCCTTATATACCCATTAATTAATCAAAAAGTGTGATAAATCAAATGTAAATGTGCCTTTTTGATATGAATTTCACAATGCTAATAGTGCCCAGTCGGGTTCTTTTAAGGAAAAAATTAAACTAAATTTATTGGGTTTCGTGATAAATAAGAAACAGTAACTATAAAGAGAAGTAAATATAAAATAATGAATTTATATTGCATCAAATTAAGATATTTTCTACACCTGTTTGTAGATTAACCTGTATGTGCAAGGTGACATTTTTATAATAATTAGATTGCGTGAGTAATGGGCATTTTACACCAATTGCCATTTTAATCCGTGTAAAATAAAAAACTTTCAACACCTTTTACTATGTCATCCATTTCAAAAGTTACAAATTTTAAAAAAGAAATATTCTACCAATAAGTGGTTGGTTGAGGTGGTAAGGGGCCCTGTAAGGAAGAGAACACAAATTTGAATATCGGAAAGCACACTTCTTAAAAGAGATGAGAACATTTTGCCCTCTAAGCCTCAAAGGGGAAAAGGTTAAGTTAATTTTTTTTAAAAAAATAAAATACTTTTGTTTCTACACTGGTTTTGCTTGTAACCACTGTAGAAACTTGTATATTAGGGGAAAAAAAGGAAAAGCTAAATTATATGTTTGATTATCTAAATTTACATCAAATTTCAGTTTGGTCTCTTAAGTTTATAAGGCACTCTCTTTAGTCTTTTTTATAAGAGCCCAAAATTTAAATTGCCTTGGTCCTTTTTGTTAAAGCCCGACAAGAGTTGTTTAAACATTTAGGCTCTGTTTGGTTTGAGGGGAGAGGAGGGATTTTGCTCCCCTCCCCTTGATTAGCAAGATTAAAAATTTAGAAGGGGAGGGGAAATTTTTTGAAATTTTCCTCACCCTCCCCTCAAAACCTCTCCCCCCAAAATTGGGGGGATTTGAAGGGGAGGTTAAAAGTATGTAACCTATTGGACTATAATACCCATGACATTTTGTCCTTAACCCAAAAGTACCCTTTGCCATTTTTGACTATATATATATGTATAACTATAATTATAAAATATAATTATATATATAAATATATAAATAATTGTATTAAATGTTATTTATTATAATTTAGGGCATAAAAATATTATTTATAATTAAGCTTTATTATACATTTAATAGAGTTTGACAAAAATCACTTATAGCATAAGGGTAAAGTTGTCCATGTGAAAATAATTTCCCTCCCCTTCCTTCCTGAACCAAACAAGATAACATTAAAATCACTCCTCCTCCCCTTCCTTCTTATCAATCCAAACAAGATAATATTAAGATCCCTCATATCCCCTCCCCTCCATTAAAATCTCTCCTATCCCCTCCCTTCAGTCGAACCAAACAGACCCTTAATGAGTTTTTTTTCCATTTTTGCTCCTCATTGATTATATGTAATGCATTTATTAAAATGTTAGTGATACTTATATTTACTTTATTTCTCTTTTTTACTTACCCCTCATAAATAAGGGCGTACTTGGAAAAATGTTTATTTTAGATATATTTATTATTTTAAACTAATTGTAATTCGATTATCGGACTCTTATAAATAAGATTAGAGGGGGTATATTTTTTATCGTTTAATGCTAACATCGTTAGTCATATTTAAGGCAAAATGATGAGTTACTAAATTTAAGTGATAGTAGTGCAATTAAACATTGATAAAACACATTTACACTTGAATTTTTAATATAAAATTTTATATTAAAAAGAGGTTCGGCACAGTCATTTTGCAACTAGGGTAAAAGTGAAGGTAAAAGGAAGTATTAAATTTGACAACACAAAAAGAAGAACTTCAGATAGAAGCATGAATGAAAGGGGGTAAGGATGGAATATTAATTGCTTTCTAGAAAGGAAAACTGAATGTCATCCTCCAAACTATTAGAATATACCCAAAAAAAAAAGTCCCACATTCATTACATGAATATTGAAGTGAAGGTATATAACCTAAAGGCAGGTTTTATCAAATTAATTTGAGTTATTTTGATGAGAAAGACCAACACTATATACTTAAATCACTAAATCTAATATGGTATCAGAGTCATCCGATTCATGGGAAAAAAGAAAGAAGGAAAAAAAGAATATTGAAAAATCATGGCTTTAATTTATGAATCTACTTAATTAAAGGAAAGTTGATAGAATAGTGGATTAATAATAATTACCAGTGATCATTAAGGCATACTTGATTGCTGCTGGGGACCTCTTAAGCCTTGTACTAGGCCCTCAGGTCGAGTGCTCGAGTCCTTAGGGTATGCCTATCACGAGGGGGGACAATCCTGGTGCCAGTAGTTGTAGCACCAGCACCCGGCTACCAGCAGCCTGAGTGGCAACAGGGTGGCCGTTACATTGATGAGGGATCCTCGGCTTGTCTGTTCTCTTGTTGTGATGTAACGTTAGTTTAAATTAAAAAATGAAAAAAGAAGAAGCTATAATTGGAAAGTGGCAAATATTCACGAAGAACGAAGCTACAATTGGTTCCAAGTTTATCATATGTTGCCTTAATTTAAGGGTACCCAAAGAAACATCTACCACCATGTGCCTATTGGACCCATGTGACAAATAAATCTGTGAAATGTGACAAGTGGGTCATGTGGCAAACAAAACCCTCCGATTTTTATTTTTAATTTACATATTTAAACTAATATTCATATGTAACCAGTGCCCCCTTCACTCTGTTATGAGTTTCAAATTGGGAAATCTCCCAAGTGAAATGAGGTTTATAAGCTTAAGGGGTTTTTTTATCTTAATAGGCTAGTCTTTTGAGATGAACACTCCTTTTGAGCATATGATCATCATATTGGTGCTTTCTTTGAGAGGTTGAACCTTATGGAGAGAGCTACCCATGGAGGGTTTTTCTTGACAAGAGGCTGAGTGAAGTGCCGTGGTTTATAAGTTCAAAAACTTTCTCTTCTAATAGGCTAGTCTTTTGAGATGAGCTTTTCCTTTAAACATATAGTTATCACGCAATCTCATTCACATGCAATGCTCCCTCATTATCCTTTCTATCTCACCCCGACATCACACATGCTCAAGCCTTTATCTGACAAAACCCAGATGAAGCCAATGAATATTTCTTGAAAAACTGAACTTTGTGCTTGGTGAATTAGATTCTTTGAAACTTCCTCATGTTTCCAGTAGCCCCTTGTGTTCCTACTTCTGGCAATTATTAGGAATGGTGCAACGGATGTTAAACCTTTCTATCACTTGGAAGAATCTATTAGAAAACAAATAAATAAATATTTATGGCAGAAATTAAATGGCACAAGAAACATCATAATTATTAATGTGAAAAAGCTCTCAATTCAATGATAAAAACTATGGGTCATCTAGACCAATGCAAATATGATCCACTATTATCAAAATAGGGTACAAGAAAGTATCAAGCACATGCACAAACACGTGCAATCACCCTGCCAAATAACAAAAGTAACAAGTTTACAATAAAGAACTAAGAAATTGAAAATACCATAAAAACATCTCTCATCACGAACACATTTTCTATCACACTAGGAGTCCAAGTGATGATCTCACCATTGAAAATGACGAACAACATTCATCGAACCAGTTGGCCAAATTTCAACCTGATCCAACGGTTAACGAGTGCGTAAATGTTAATTTATCGAGACTGCCCTATGAACCTCTGCTTTTCACTTTCTCTCTTCTTTTCTCTCATATGATTGTATAATCTGACCTCTCCAGACTCACCGGCTACCCAGCCTCTCTGATGGGTCTCTTTAACCTCACTAGCCTCCAGCCTCTTTGGCCTCAGAGAAAAAAACCTAATAAGCTCCCTTTCCACTTAAATAATTAAGACACACATGGGCTTCAAATTAGGAAACTCTGAGAGCATATTCTTTCTCACAAAGAAACAATCAGGAAACTTTCTTTTTTTTTTCATAAAATATGAAATATATAAAATATAAAATTGAACAATTCAAACATGGGTTTTTCTCCACATAAGAAGGAAGCCCAACACCCTCCCCCCTCAAGACAATGTGGAGACAACTGCCAATTCGTCATTCATAAAACAAGCTTCAAACTTTCCACAAACGTCAATATGCACCAAATTAAGCAACTTTGACTTACTTGAACGATTCTTCTTGAAAGATACTCTAGCTTGTTCACCAACTATGCAGTGAGAATACTCTAATTCTGTATTCTTCAATCCTACAAGCACATCTTTCCTCTTCTTTTTTACTTTTAATTTTACTGATATCACTAAGCCTTTGATGCTGCAAACTTGATACCCCCATATTAATAGCATTCGTGCTGCCTCTAGCCATTGAAGCTTCAATCATATACCCTCTCAAGCCATTTAAAGAAATTATCCTATTTGTCTCCATCACTCAAGCAAACAACTCAATGGTCAAACAATCTAGCAACCAGCCAACCTGGCTCTCATAGCACTTGTTAGGAAGGATGCAACGGATGTTAAACCTTCTTACCATGAGCAAGAGTCTATGAGGAAACAAATTAAATAAACAAATAAGTGTGATAAGTATTGTAATGACCTAAGAATTTATTTGAGAAAAATTAAAGTGAACAATATATTATCGATTGATGAAGTTAAACAAGAAAACATACAAGCAGAAGAAACAATTAATATAGTTGAAAGAAGTAATAGTCATAATATCATAATTAGATTTACAAATTTTATATCTATATTTAGAATTATGGATTGATTGCAAAATAGAAATTAGATATATTTAATTTAAGTGTATATATATTTATAGATATAGATAAAAATAAGTTCATTTTTAAAAAAATTGAAAAAAAAGGAAATAATTAGTATTAATATATTGCTGTGAGCAGCAAGCTTAGTATTAAAAATATTAATTAATTAATATTTTTTCATATTGCATCCATCTTAGAAGTATAAATATAAGATATTATGAGTTGATTGGATTTGATTTGAATTTCAGGGTTAAAATATCAGTTTATGCTTTGCCTATATTGTAATGGCTTTGAAAATAAAACGAGTCAAGTAATTAATATTTCTGTCAATTGTCGTAGATGTCTAGCATAAGTCGATAAATGGTCTAGTGGAACCTTGTTGCTTATTTGTTTCGGCAGGAGTTCGAAACCTTGGTTGGCTGAATTGGTATTTTATTATGTTCAAACACTGTGAAATTACCATAACACCCTTCTGTCTAAAAAACCAGTAAAAAAAAGGGCTAAGGTGTAATTTTAACAATGAAGTTTATTGCAAGGAGCGCCTAACACCATAAAGTTTCTTTGGTTACAAAATTATACATAAACTCTTATAAATGGGGCAAATTTGCCACAGCCGTTAATTAGATCAAACTTCCGTTACTTTATTGATGGTGGGGCCCACATCGACGTTCAGGTGCCGAAGTGGCAAGCAACATGGAGAGAAGCATCCCAGAATCGTACCCCCTCCTCTCATGCCCTCTCTGTTCCTTTTTCTTCAACTTCTCTCAACACCTCGACAAACTCACCAGTCTCCTTAATCTTGTTCAAATGGTGAGAAAGAATACTGAGTGACTCGCCCAAAACTCACCGTAAGTGGCCTCAACTTGTTTCACGATCAATTAATTTTCCCCGAAAAAAATACCCAAAGATCTCTCGCCCTTTACTCCCATTCCGTCTTCATGCCTCTAACGGGGCTTACAGTCCACCGCATGCCGCTTGTTCCTTCTCAAAGCTTCGTCTTTTGCTCTGTGAAGCCTTCGGTTTCCTCTACTTCCAACCTCAGCTTGTCTAATTCCTCCACCGTTATTGATACTGCTGGTCAAATCGGGTACCTGGGGTGTTTTGGGTTTCCAGTAGTGATGAAGACAAAAGGAAACCTGTTGATATCTTGGCCTCACACTTCGACATCTTTGCTAATTGCTAGGTTTAGTTTTACCAACCTATTGACTGTAGTTTAGTTTCATACTTCACCTTTTTTTCGTGTACTAGATTAGTATTGGGAAACAAGGGAGAAGAAGAAGGAAATGATATAAAGTTTCACGGGGAACAAGGAAGAAGAAGGAGGAAAGGTTATAATTTTTTTGTTTAACTTTATTTTTCATGTATTTCATTCTAGGGATTATTTTTTAATTAGCTTGAACATTTTTGTGCCACCTCTGCATCCATATCAGCATCTTTAAGTCAAAACCTTCTCTCTCTCCCTCTAATAACAGTCAACGATATCAAACTTAACAGACTTGGTAAATTTGCCCCATTCAGAGGAGATTATATATAATTTTGCACCCAAAGAAACTTTATGGTGTTAGACGCTCCTTACAATAAACTTCATTGTTAAAATTGCACCTTAACCCAAAAAAAATGATTTCCCCCATTTGATTTTTACCCCTCTTCTCTTCCTTGCTGATTTTAAAACGAAGAAAAGGGGCAGAAATCTCTGGAACCTTGAACCATGAGAAAACCCCTCGTCTTTCTTCCTCTTTGCATCGCCTATGACTAGGTTGTCGGCTACCCACCGATGTTGGTCACTCCTTATTGCCGTTCGTCTCTGCTGCTCCTTGTCCTTCTTTGTGAGATAGTTTTTTGGTTTTTTGAGTGGCTCTCTCATGTTTGTTCTTCCTTTCTTATTACTGATTTGTGTTTGGAGCTGTGATTTTTTATTCTTTCTCAATGTCAGCCATCTTGCGCCACTGTTTCTTTTTCCTCTTCACTGCTATGTTGTGCTCAACCTCTACAATTTTGTTTTTATTTTTCTTCTCCCTTTCAGTTTATTTTTGGATGGAAGCATCTCTTCTCCAATCCATTTATTTTCTTCTTTCCTATCCATTGTGTTATATGTGGTTGTGAGGGATGAAATCTTGTTTTAATTTTGCTTCCACACGTTGGCTATCATGGAATGCTATAATGAGGGGAATAAATTCATGTGGCCATTGCAAAAAAGTTCAGGGAAATGAAGATTAAATGCTTTTATTATCAATTTTCAGGTCGTGTTATTGTGTATAGTTAAAGTTATGTTTTTTTCCTCTTTTCTTTTTCTTCGTCAAACTGAATTATTTGGAATTAGGGGCTTTATTTTGGTTTAGAAAATTGGTGTTTGGAAAGAAGTATCTGGTTTTATTGTTGCTTGAATTTGTCCTGCTGAGTTAATTATGAAAAGCAAAGCTTGTTTCATTAATTCCAATTTCTATTCATGATAGGTGGTTGATAAAAAGTGTAAGAGGGGGATTAGAAGTTATGATTATGTTTTTGGATGATTGCTTAATTCCTTAACATGAAGCTTGTGATGAAATGAAATTTAAAATTTTTATAACTTGTTAATGATGTTGAAATAAGACTTTTGAGAAAACAAGTTGTGGGCATCACACTTATATATGAATAACTGTAACATGGACATGGTCTTTGTTTTGCTGAAACGAATTCTGCAACATGTTTAAAACATGATATACTACTACAAACTAGACATTTAACGACCCTAAAGGACGTCCCTTTTTAAATTAGGGATGCCCAAAGTTCAATATTTAGCGGGAAATATTGGCGTTGGTTGAATTTTTTTTAAAAAAATTGAACCACTTTAGACGTCCCCAGTTTGACTGGGGACGTCTAAAGTGAGCTTTAGACGTCCCCAGTCTAACTGGGGATGCGGAAAAGCCTGTCAAACACCCATCCCATCAGCAGCAGGCTAGCAGCTTTATTTTCCTTCCCCAAGCTTCATTCCGTCTTCCCTCGTGAGCTTCGTTCCAAGCTGTCTTCCTCTTTCCCCTTTCCCTTGCTTCCTTTCCTATCTTCCTTCCTCTTTCTCAGTTCGTTGCTGCAACTCCCTTTCCCGTGCTTTCTTCCCTATCTGCCTTCCTCTTTCTCATAATCATATTTCTATTTTTCCCTCTCTCTTCTTTGATGAAAGCACCATCGTTTGTGTCTCCCTTTCACAACTATCGTCTTCCTAGCTGATGGCACCGTGAGTCATCTCCATTTCCGTTGTCCACAGGTTTGTCTCTCACTCCCACAACTTTGGATACAAATGATTGAACAAATGCTTGTAACTATTAATTTAAATCAGATTATGAAACTGGAAAAACAGAGTAACCTGTATATGCATACTTTTAATCTACTTCTAATTTGCTTGATATGGAAATGGACTGTCATTATTGCATACTTGTTTTTTTCGTCAGCAGACTTCAACACGGTGATGTATATATATAGACATGAGTTAAAAAAATGACAATGATACTTAGGAATGAATTTGGTTTGGCTTAGGTTAGTCTAGTTTAACATTATTCAAAAGTCAACTAAATTACAAAAATATGTCAGAGTTTTGCCTCAAATGCGTGTATGGTTCTGGAATATTGATGAGGTACAATATAATACAACATCAATTATGCCATAAAATAGGTATGACACTTTTTTTCTAGGAGAGCATTTCTAAGAGAGCTCATTTCTTGTGATGGGATGAATAATACTTATCTAAAAATTGTGGAGGCTTGAAAATTGTTTAGTTGGAAGCTTTGAACTTGGCATGGGTTGCTTGGTAAAAAAAATCACAATGATACATTGTCTTGAATATGAATTACCTTAATTAGTTTAGTTTAAATTAAGTTGAGACGATTTGTTATTTTGATTTTAGGATGTCTCACTTTTAAGGGGAATTTTGGGATGAATTTCCAAGGTGCGAATTAGAGTTGTGTTGTTGTACATACTATTAGATTGTTGGATAACATGTTTATTAGATAGTGCTGAACTGCTGTTGTTTCCATTCTAGTTTATGCAATATTTCTTCTATCCAATTTCTGTAGTTTAAATTTGCCGGACAGTGATGTATATATAAAAGGCCATAAAAAAAACTTTAGATGTCCCCAGTGCAAACTGGGGACGTCTAAAGTGTTTATGAACTACTTTAGACATCCCTAGTTTGCATGGGAACGTCTAAAGTCTGGACTTTAGAAGTCCCCAGTGCTAAAGTGTTTATGAACCACTTTAGACGTCCCCAGTTTGCACTAGGGACGTCTAAAGTCTGGACTTTAGAAGTCCTCGGTGCAAACTGGGGACGTCTAAGTGGTTCAGAAACACTTTAGACGTCCCCAGTAACGACTGGGGACGTCTAAAGTCTGACCAAAAGACGTCCCCTATTTTAGAGACGTTATTGACAGTTTTTTCTATGACGCTCAGATAGACGTCCCTCTATTTTCAGACGTTAAAAGGGACGTTAAAAGCCTTTTTTGTAGTAGTGAATTGAAGCTATCTTTTTAAGATTTTGTTGAGTTCATTAAAGGCCAAGTATGAATGTTATAAGAGAGTTGATTTTCTCTTTTTATAAGTATGAACATATAACCATAGAATTCAATAGAGAAAATAATTTTTGCAATTATCTTAAGTTGAGAAGAAAGTTTAATCTTGAGTTTGAGAAGGAAAAGAAAACAGATATAATATTGAAGTGTGAGATTGTTTTTTGGTTAGGTGTTTAGAAGGTTATGAGGTTGACTATTTTGGGAAATCTTTGAAGGAGTGGATTAATATATTCTGGGAACGCCACACATGAGTGAATAGCGTCCCAGTTAATTTATGAATAAGTTTTTCTTTCTTCTCAATATATGATTTTAAATAGATTCACGTGAGTTTTAATATAATTCTTCTTATAATCTTAATTATTGTGTCATTTGAAGTATTTCAATTATTCTAGTTCATTATTTAAAGGAAGCTAAATTTATTGATAGTCCTTATATCTTAATTATAATATTTGAATCTATGACCTAGTTAGTGAAATATTTGATCAATGTGTTTTAGGCATGGATATGGTGAAAAGATTTTCCATTTGGAAAATATAACAGATTATGTTGAACAATAAAGAACGTTTATGTATAGAATTTAAAAGTTATGGTTTTGAGATATTATTTTGAAACTTTCACCCTGGGATCTTCTATTACAAATATTCTTTATGAGCTTTCATTATTGAAGAAGAACCTTTCTGTTTCTTAATGGTAAACTGATCCCATGCATGCTTGAAATGTTTTGAGAGGACTGAATTCCAAACGCTGGTTACTAACAGCAGTACTATTAGTCTTTGGCATGCCATGGTTAACATGGAGCTCACTTGACATTCGTGGGCATAGTGCTCACACTTGATATTCATGGGATTCGTTCTCACACTTATTATATGTAGGTCTTGTACCTATGCTTGCATACGTGGCTTAGAGCATGCTTGGTTACTTACTCTCGTGGACTGTGTGTCTATACTTGTATTCATGGCTTCATGCTGTGTTTGGTTAGTTATCCTTGTGGACTATGTGTCCACGTTTGTTATTCGTCTGATGAAGTCGTATGAAAAAATTTGAGTTTCGATATTTATTGTTTTCAAATTGATTCTTTCAAACAAAGCATATCATTATGAACTTGATTTTAATTATCTATTGAATGATTCATAATCGCCTTGTCATTTTACAAGACTGTAACTCAATTTGAATTTAATTGTTAATTCATCGATACATATCATGTTGGATTTAAATATTTGCCTCTATTTTGAATAGTTGTTTAAGTTACATTTATAACTGTTTTATTATTATTCCGTTAATCTTAAATTGGGACGTTATTCACCAGAAAATATTTTGGTCTCAGATATTGTAGCTGAACTTGTACTCCTAGTTATCATTGTGGGGCTTTTATGCTGAGTTGGAGTTGAAGCGTAGTCCTGAAAGATCCTCATCTCCATGTAAAGCTCAAACTTATGTATTACTGTTTGTAAATCGTATAGGTGCTCCACATAAACTATAGTTAATATCCTCGCCTTCGTCATATATAGATGTTGTACATTTGTTAGTATGGAGCATTGATCATTTTGTGAGATTGTTGATGACTATGCTATTGTAGAACTTTTGGGAGGTTCTAATTGTAGAGGAGGTTCTACCAAAACTTCTATAGGCAGCCAATGACTCCTGTTAATGTAAAATGTCTAACTCTTTATATTTCATATTGTAAGTACAACAATAGATATAAATGAAGAATTTTATATATAAGCAAGGGTAAAGAGCATGTGGGTTTTCTTATATTCAGAAACTGATCATACTTCATTTTTTTAAGGTGTGACAAGTATATATTTTATAATTAAATAAGTGTAGATTCTGAAATATATTTGATTAAATTTATTAATATTTTATACTTATTTAATTATCTTTTATATACTTTTCTATACTTTAATTAATTATAGGATAAAAGGATATTTTGATATAAAATCTACTCATATCCTATTTTTATTTTGCAGGAGATATCATGTGATCTAGCAGAAAAGAAAACATAAAATAGAAAAGAAAACATAAAATAAAAGGAAACAATTCATTAAACAATATATATTGAAATCAAAGACGTGGAACCCAAGCCAATTAAAAGAAGAAAATTTCATGGAGAATAGGTGTGAGGCGGCATCAAAATCACATATAACACACACACACAGAGACCAAAATTGTAACCCCATTCCGTAATTATATCTGAAACATGTGATTAAAGTGAAATAGAGATCAATAATAATCAAATCTCATTCTAAAACCCATCCACCAAACAGGATTTTCACAAATATATTTCAAAATCCATGTGACCTAGTCTCATATTCACTTTTCGAATACAATTACACACAGCGCAGCTAATCATATTTACATATCAGAGTGTACAATATAATTCTCAGCCACCCCGAGTTCCACACATTAACTCAAGCTTTATAGGGCATATCCGCCCATTTACAAATTCTCATACAGGGGATCACACAAATCTATCTCAAAAACATATTCAAAATCCAAATACAAATATCCAATACACAATACTCCCAACTATGATAACCAACTACCAAAATGACAACCCGAAGGAGATCTCGTTGCCCTTAGGTGATTGCTCCATCCTCGATCCACCTACCCTGTCTAAAATGTTGGTAGGGGAGGGTGAGATTCAAGAGAATCTCAGTAGGAAAACAATACCAATATGCATGCACGATAAATGTTTAATGCATGATATGCTTGCATTACATAACTCATGCTCACACAATGACATATCTACAAGCTCAATGCTTCAACAACATAGTTATGGTCATAGCATAAATAGAAATAGAGCTTCAAACATTCATACATGTTACACATAATCATGCAAAGCAATAACATGCATCAACACAATATCAAATACATAGGGTTATTGTACACATCAACACATCCACGTATGCTCCAGCACCAGCAACTCATGACCAGGGATAAATATCCAACCCTATAACCAAAATTAAGGACATAGGGTTATTTTCTTTTCCAAATCCTTGCTTTCATAACACTTAAAGTTGGTTATCATCATTCACAACCTTTAGGTGGCTACTTAAAGCCTAAACACATGCCTAAAGGGTTGGGAGAAACTTGATCAAAGACCATCTTTCGAAACCTCAAAATCACATTTTTTTACTGCATCACTCGAGTGATGGATGAATTGCACTCAAGCATGAAAGCTCACTCGTGTGAGTACTTGACTGAAAGCACAGACGAAGACCAGAAATGCTCGTTGCACTTGAGCACCAAGATCAACACTCGAGTGATGTGCCCATACTCACCCAAGTCCCACCAAGTGAGGCACAGGAATTGACCACCCGAGAGCAACAAAAAACCCAGAGCCAGAAGTGCACTAGAGCACTAGATCTAGCACTTGAGGGAAGGCACAAAACTCGTGAGTGCACACACACACTCTTGACAAACTGACTGTGAGTGTCATCCCAATAAGCGGGCTCAAAGTACAAAAACACATGCACACTCGAGTGAGACCAACTGCACTCCCACATCTCTCGTAGATACAAAATGCACCCTTGCTTCTTTCACTTGCAAGTACAACCAAAACTAAAGGGGAAAGGGAAAATATTACGTTGCACTCGAGTGAGACTCTATCAAAAGCCAAAACGCAGTAGATATCAGAATTTTCCCTAACTTTCAACCTATGTTTCCAATGGTCCTAAAACTCTAATCGAAAGCTACTTCCACATAATTTTACACAAGGAATCCATTGGAAACCTCAAAACACCCAAAATCACATCACAATGACATTTCCCCCCTTGGTCACACTTATTACACACTTTACCCAATTCTACCACTTTTACTTCCAATGTTCAAAATCAATACTAATGACCATATTACACATCCAAACACCATTTTCAACACAAAGCAACATGCAATTCTCCCAATTACATGTCACACAAAATCAGGGCAAAATCCATAATTCTCAAAACTCAATCAATAATCACAAAACTTAGATCAAAAGGTAACAAATACTCACCTCTTTTTCTTTCCCAAGCTAGTTTCTTGATTCTTCATCTTTCCATTTTTCCTCAAGCTATCAAACACCTCCTTTCACAAATCTAAACCATAGAGATGAAGCTCTCATCATTATGAACAAGATTAATGAAGAGGATTTAAGCATTAGAGGCCATTAACCAAACCAAAACTTACCTTGTTTCTTTCTCTTTCCTCCCCCAAGCTTGCAAAAATGGAGAAATAGAGAGAGAAAGAGAGACGAATGATTTGACCATGTCTTTTCGCCTTGGGGTCAAATGTAAAATATTTTTAATCCAAGAATTGCAGTATAATGCAATACTCAGGTCGTCTCACTTAAGGAGCCTTTATTGAACTACCTAAGTAAACTAATTATCATGCAAATGCAATTAAAAAAAGGGGAAAACAATTTTTGGATTTTTGAAATTAATAATTAAAAGAAAGATGCAAATTAATTAAATGCTAAAATATTGTTTTTGGTATTTTTCTTATAAAAATGGGATGGATAAGATTGAATGGAATGGTATGGAGTGGAAAATATCAATAAAAAAATGCTCTTGGTAATGAAGAAATGACAATTCTTGCTCAAAAAGATTATGGGAGTTAATTTTCTCTAAGTTTTGAAAATAAAACCCCAAACGATCGCTCGGGTCTAGTGTTCTTAATTAATAGTTATTCCTGTGAACGCAGCTAGTAACTATCCCTTAAGGCACTATTAGGAACTACTTAGAGTGCAATTAAAATGAATAAATGGAGCTAGATTCCTCTTGATATGAATGCGATAACATGACACTCTATTAATCCAAGTTAATTATATTATCTAACAATAACACGTAGATAACATAATTTCATTGAATTAATAAGGATATATATATATATATATATATATATATATATATAAAAATTCAACAAGCCACAAAAATCCAATCCAATCACAAGAATTCAATCCACAAGATTATCCAAACGGTAATCAAGTCTCAGCAGTATATAGAGATAATCCTAAAACTTAGGTAATCAAAATATACAGATGAGAAAAGGAATTGAACTAGTTAACTCCCCTATGTAGTTCTTGAAGCTCAAGCACATATCCTCATCACCAATAAGTAAAGAAATCAGCCCCTCATTGATTTGAATTAATCACTATTTGTTCAAGACTTAGACCAATAGAAATTAAAGTGAAGACAGAGGAGGCAGCTGGCAGTCACAATGGTGTTGAAACAGAACCGATGGTAGTAGTAAAGATTAGAACAGAGGGAGGAGGAAGGAAGGATGCAGTTACTGTGATAATGGTGGTGTTGAAACAGAGAAGGAAATGACGCTGGAGGAAGAAGTGGTAGTCAGTGGTTAGAGGCTGGTGGTGTTAACGGTGTGACGGAAGTGATTGATGCAGAGCAAAGAAGCTCCGAAACATCTTGCGGCCTCCAAGCCCACTGAAACTCGATCTCCAAGCTCTGGTTTAATTAACAAACTTTACAGCGCTGGGTTCTATTTTCCTATGGCAACGAAGAGAAACGACGGTGGAGCACGGAGGAGAAACGACGATGGTCGAGTGAGGATGGAAGTCCTTGACGGTGGTGATTCTCTCCACCTCTTTCCCTCTCCTCTCAAGCTCTCTCCGGTCTCCTTACTCAAGCTCTCAGATCTGTGGCCTAGCTCTCCCTTCGGGTCTGTGTTGCAGAGTGGTTGTCAGTGGTGCTCACCGGTGGTCTGGAAGAATGGAGGTCAGTTGCGGTGGTGGAACAAGAGGAAGGCCGATGGTGCTCTCAGCTCAAATCTCTTCTCTCCAGCTCCCTCTCCTCAATCCGTGGTGCTCACTCTGTTTTCGGATCTGTCTCTTTCGGCTTATGAACGGCGATGGTGGTTGAGGGTCACCGGCGGCTATGGTGAGGAAGAGGAAGGCCGCCGGCGACGAGAAAAGATGAAGGAAGGAAGAGGATGAAGGTGATGATCTCCAGATGTTCTCTGCGGCGCCTCAAAGCTCTCTGTTAATACCCTCAGCTTATGTCTCGGATCGGGTCTCCTTATTCCCGTTTACTTGAATTGCAGCAAGCCCAACAGTAATCCTGGTCAAAACGTGCGTTTTGACCAGGGACCTCAGTGAAATACTTAAAACCTTGGAGGAGGGACTAAAGTGCAGATTTTTGAAATGTTAGTTAGCCCAACTATAATTTCTCAAACATCTGGGTCCTTTACTGTGATTTTTCCAGGCCCCTTTTCTTCACATTTTTGTAATTTTCACAAAATATGGGGACCTTTTCTGTAATTTTTCTCAGACCTCAAATATTAATTTTGACCTCCAAAATATGCAATTTTCTTCCAAAACACCTGAAATGCAAGATTAAGAACAATTGTAGTATCAAAAGTTCAAGGGACAATATAAAAAATAATAATTAATGAATTTTGACCATTTTGCCCCTAATTCCCATTAATTTAAAATAATTGTCCCTAACCAAAATTAATGCTTAATAATGTCCCAGAAAATACATTAAAATCCTAAATTAATCATAGAAAATTCATATAAAAATATGGTTCAATCAACGAATGAGGATGATGAAGAGAAGCAAAATTTTAGCCTCCCACACACACAAACCAACTTGAGGGAGAGAGAAAAGAGAAAAGAGTGTTAAAAGTTTGACCCAAGATCAAGGGTCCTTATTGTGCCAAGTGTCACACTCTCATTCCATCTTCCATGAGCTCACATAGGCACACATACACCTGATTCCACCCCTTGATCTATTGCACAAATCAATCTCAACCATTGGCCTTGAAGTTACCAATGAGTTTCTTCTTTGGTAACTGACCAATTGGCCAGTAACTTTACCATTTTTCCCCTGATTATGGTAATTCACACTGAATCACCACCAAACACATTCTTATCATTCCATTTCTCCATATTATGCACCCTCCCTATATTTTAAGTCAATTTAGATGTTAATCCATAATTGAGCTTAAATACAGGGTTTCGGCACTGCTCACAACACATTCAAATCTCAAATCACATCATAATCTCCAAAAGGGTTATTTGTCACTAATCACATCCACTTTTGGAGTCATTAAACCCTTAATTGACATTTGGGATCCTGTTAAACCAGGGCTTAGCAATTCACTTATTTCAGGCTTATTCTCTAGCCTCAAATCTCAAAATTTGGGGTATTACATTTCTCCCCCTTTAATAATAAATTTCATCCTTGAAATTTGTCGCACCACTTAAACTATAAACTCCGATGCCTCTTCATGACGGCTTCCATTTCACAAGTTATTCCTCAGTGGGAGACAGTCCTTTCTAGACTATCCACACAATCGGTGTGCCATAAATCTGATTCTCACAAGAATCTTAAGCAAACTGATGTGTCATGCTTGGTTTCTTTGCAACCACACAACACTCAGCATTCTCATAATCAATGCATAATTCTGCTATCACCCCATATAGGTAATAGCGCCATATCTTTGGCACGAACATAGATGCAACACCATTGCCATGAAACCATAATCAGCCCATGACACGATTGCCACACGAACACAATTGTCAAAGGCTCTAAATCATGATCTTTTGCATAAGATCTCAGCAGTTGGGTGGCATAGGCCACCACTCTGCTCAACTCAATCTAGTTACCCCTTCCGGGAATAACTCAACACAT
Source organism: Inga leiocalycina (assembly GCA_963242795.1). Taxonomy (NCBI): domain Eukaryota; kingdom Viridiplantae; phylum Streptophyta; class Magnoliopsida; order Fabales; family Fabaceae; genus Inga; species Inga leiocalycina. Next base: position 15,898,977 of record OY725325.1, read on the forward strand.
CACAAACTCATTACACCAAACGACAGCCTCTACTGTACACACAAATACTTCAACACTTGTTGTATCCACTTTCACAACATTACCCTCACCCGTGCACCCACCAATGACTCCACCAGTAGTAACCGGGACTTTTAGGTGTCCATAACATTATCATATTGACGTACCAACTTTCATGGCGCTACCCTCACCCATACACCCATCAGTGACTCCACTAGTGGTAACCGAGACTTTTGGACACTACACAAGATCCGTAGCAGATTTCACATTGACACGTGACTCGCAAGTCACAAGACGACAACACTCCTCGCTGCAACAACAATGATACGTGACCAACATCACAAGATCCACAATCACACCCCACCCTCATCCCCTTTTACTGTCGGGAAGGCACGCAGTCCTTACTCAAACCATTGCTAGCGACTCAAGGACTATTGGTATGGCAATGCGTATACATAATCTTGCATACAAATTACACCCCACCCTCATCCTCTTTTACCGCTGAGAAGGCACGCTGTCCTTACCCGAACCGTTGTTAGCGACTGAAGACTATTGGTGTGGCAGTGCATACACATTTGCAAGAATACCTCAGCTTTTGCTGCTTACACAAATACCTCGGCCTTCCATCATATTCATATTGCTTCACAACAACCCATATCTCAGACTCTAATTTTACGCACCGCCTTTCGGCCTGAGGTCAACACCGGTGCAACCAGCATGGTGGCTAGCCAGGCTAGCCATGTCGGGGTAGTACCCTCAAAATAGAAAACCCCCTATCATGTAGTAGAATTAGCCATCAGCTAAACTAGCTCTACTCTGCTACATATCCATACCTCAATCCCGGCTTGTTTACAATTGTCACACCCTACCCTTATCTCCTTTTACCGAAGGGAAGGCACGCAACCCCACCCCAACCATTGTTAGTGACTCAGGGACTATTGGCATGGCAGTGTACAAATATCAGATCTACAATCATACTCCACCCTCATCCCCTTTTATGATCAGGAAGACACACAGTCTTTACCCGAACATTTGTTAGCGACTCAAGGACTATTGGCGTGGCAGTTCACATACATCAGATCCATAATCACACTCTACCCCCATCCCCTTTTACCTCCGGGAAGACACACAGTCTTTACCCAAACCGTTGTTAGCGACTTAGGGACTGTTGGCATGGCAGTGCTCACACACATAGCCATACAGCTCATAATAGTCAATTCCCTGTAAACTACCACCCCAGTGAAATCGTCGTCGTCCATGGGAACCACCCCATCCTGCCATAGGTGAGACACCTACAAATATTTGTCACATCTTGAGCCTATGCCTACCAGGTACAGCCCACCGGACCAACCCGATTTGACCCAACTGGGGAGATAGACTCACAATACACAATCACATCAAGCTGGACCCGAGTATAGTTATCACCAATGCCTTTTCACATCACAATCCTCACTATCCTTTAAGCAGGGTAAGGTACACCCAACCCTTGCTTGTTCACAACATATCACAATACTTCACAAAATCAAAACGGGATCTTCCACGACCCCCTTGTCACACAATAACATGGCCCTGAAGTTCTTCTTCCAGAAGCTATAACCAACACATTGTTGAGAGCCCATACTCCCAACGTTCCCATAGCTACATTCTACGATTCAACGTCATGGCGACTACACTCCACGGTTCGTTGTCACGGCAGCTGCACACTAGGGTTTGTCGTCATAGCGGCTTTCACATAATCACATCCCCCATATGCTATCGCCTCGAAGGCACGGTCCTCCCAACGGAACCACCGATGAGCCACAGGTAATAGACTTACAAATAGCCTTTCCGATCAAACATCACCATAAGTAGCCCTCTTTGATCTAAACTCTCCGTAGGTAGCCTTCTCTGATCCGAATCCTCCGTAGAATAACTCTTTTCTTGTGTTAGATTAAAAACTAGCAACCACATGATACCTGATACACGTTTCAATTCACTTCTAGTACTATACCCTGGTACCTCAATTATCCAAGTCGAATCAAATTCCTAAGAGGATTCGAAAGATGGTCTTTGGTCAAGTTTCTCCCAACCCTTTAGGTATATGTTTAGGCTTTGAGTAGCCACCTAAAAGTTGTGAATGATAACCAACTTTAAGTGTTATGAAAGTAAGGATTTGGAAAAGAGAATAACCCTATGTCCTTAATTTTGGTTATAGGGTTGGATATTCGCTCTAGTCATGAGTTACTGGTGCTGGAGTATACGTGGAAATACAAGTGTAGGGAACTTATCTCTCCTGCATGTATTTGATATTGTGTTGATGTGTTGATTCATGTTATTGCTTTGCATGATTATGTGTAACATATATGAATATTTGAAGCTATGTTTCTGTTTATGCTATAGCCATAAGTATGTTGTTTGAAGCATTGAGCTTGTAGATATGTCATTGTGTGAGTATGAGTTATGTAATGCAAGCTCTAAGAAGAATGAAAGAAGAGAATCAAGTTAAAGATTTAGAAGAGATAGAGATAGAGACATAGATTGTAGGCGTGGCCTCGTGGGGAATTAAAAGGCAATCCAAGAAGGATGAACACGACCAGCTCTAAGAATTATATAAGGCACATTTATTAGTTATGATTTCTGTTAATTTTGGTTATTTAGTCTTGTATTGATATGTCCGTTTGATGATTGACCACTATTAAATGTGAATTAGAGAATTAGGATTTTCCTTGACAAAAATTTCTTTTAATTAAGCTCTTACATTAAGTAATATGTGATTAGATTATAATCTAATTTTCCGTTTGGATAGACATATACCTAATAGCCCTATATAATTGTTGAAGAGTGGGTTTAAGTTATTTGGCCTCTTGAGTAATTATATTAGACATAACAATTTATAATTAAGAGAGGGTTGTGAGTGAACTAACAAACACTTATAACCATTAATACTTGAGATTAACAAAATTAATATTTTAGACTAACTAATTAAATGGAAATAAGATTTGAGGAGCTAGTGAGGAACTAGTGACTCTAGGTTGTGTTTAATATTAGTAGTTTTGGTATTTTATTTTCTTTGAATTTATTTATAACTAGATTCATTTAACTTAAAAGAAATTGAGACTTTAATATCTAAAAATTAATTGCTTCATTCCTCATGAGAATGATATCTTACTTATCACTTTATTACTTTGCATGACTCGTATACTTGCGGAGTGCATCAATGTGGCATAAATTGAATGGTACAAGAGACACAAGAATTATTAACATAGAAAACCTCTCAACTTAAGGATAAAAACCACGGGTTGTTTAAACCAATAAAAATATGATCCACTATGATCAAAACAGGGTATAAGAGAGTCTCAACAAGATACATAATCATGTGTAAACAACCAGCCAAACAACTAAAGCTACAAGCTTACAATAGAGAACAAAACAACTGAAAATATTAGAAAAACGTCCCTGACTATAAACACATTTTCTCTCACATAAGGCCTCCTAATGACAATCCCAATATTGAAAACCATGTTGTGAATCTGCTGACCAAATTTCAGCTCTATCCAGCGGTCAATGAGTGTACAAATGCCAATTTACCGATACTGATATATGAAGCTATGTTTATCTCACACGGCTACAATATTAGACTTATCCGACCTCTCCTACCTCGGCCTATCCGGCCTCGATGAGTAGGAGGTGCTATTGTGCCTTAGGTACTGCACCCCTTGCTACCCCTCAATTTTGAAGTATTTTTTATGGTTCTTTTGATCATTAGATTCTAAATAAAATGAATGATATGTTGATATTTTATGGACAAAAAATGGAGCTGTTTTCAATTTTTAACGATTTTTTAAATATTTAAGACTCGAAATGGAAAGGAGTCTATTCAATTTTGGAGTTTTAAAATATTTAAAAAATCATAAAAAAATAAAAACATCTCCATTTTTTACCCATAATTATGATGGAGGGAATGGTGTTCATATTATTTTATCAATTGCAGCGTTGGTAAAGAACGTTCATATTTACTTATAAGTTTCTTGCTTTTAATTGTTCTAATTTTACATGACGAAGAGTGCTTTTGAAATTTCTTTTCTCATTTTATTCCTGAAAAAATTATTCTCATTTTTATATGCTAAAAAATAAATGAGATAAAATTAAATGTTACACTACTACAAAAAGGGCGAAAGGTGGCGCACATATTGTGGCACTTCCTTAATGAAGTGCCACAGCTGCTCATTTATTAATTTTTTTTATATTTTATGTTTTTTTTACCAGTTGTGGCGCCTGGGAGGGTAGGTGCCACAGCTGGTATGGTCAAGTGTGGCGCCTGGCCAGGCAGGCGCCACTCTTGACTAGCTGGGACTAGCTGTGGCGCCTGGCACGCCAGGCGCCACACTAGCTTTTGAGTCAGGGGTGGCGCCTGACCAGGCAGGTGCCACCCCTGATCCTTTTTAAAAAAAAAAATTTTTTGTCAGGGGTGGCGCCTTCCTGGTCAGGCGCCACCCCTGACCCTTTATTTTTAAAAAAAAAAAATTTTGTCAGGGGTGGCGCCTTGCTGGTCAGGCGCCACCCCTGACCCTTTTTTTTTTTTAAAAAAAATATTTTGTCAGGGGTGGCGCCTTCCTGGTCAGGTGCCACCCCTGACCCTTTTTTAAAAAAAAAATTTGGATTTCCTATCCCCTCCCCACCAATCAGAACCCATCCCGCCCCCACCCCCTTATCCTTTTGTTTTACCGCCTCCCCCCTCCCCAATCACTTTCCTTTTCCCGCCTACACCCCCCCCATTTCTTTCTTTACCTTTTTCTCTACCTTTAATCATTCCCTCTCTCCTTTTCACTTTCATCTATCTGTGCGTCCTCTCCCCTTCCTTCCATTTTCTTATCTTTACATCTTAAAATTACACCCACACGCGCACATGTCTTTGTTTTTTCCCAACTGCCAACCCCACTCCTTTCCCTATTATTCCCTTTTCTTTGTTTTGTCTACAATTTTTTGGTCCCCACTCCATTTGGTAGCTCAAATTTCTTCCTTTCCTCACTGAAGATTGCGTCACCAACGGCAATTACGTGGTCCCCTACTCCACTGCTCAATCTGTAAGTTCAACTTGCGTTTTCTTTTTATTAATATTTTTTTCAGGTTGTTCTGCATTTTTTTTAATGGCATGCTTGCGATGCTGTTTTTCCCTGTTATGACACGCATATATGCATGTATATATATTTTCGGCCATGTCCGTGGCTGAAGAGCTGTACTAGAAATAATAGTGTATCTCATTTAGAAATAATATTTAAATTTAAATTGATGAGAGTTGCTAATTCTTGTAGGAAGATTGGATAAGATTGATTGTGTGGTTTAGTTAGAGGAATCAATCATGCTAGACAAAAAGAGATTTTGAGAGATTTTCCAGATATAGCAGTTTAATTTAAAATGCTCAAAATTCATATAAAATTAATGCAACTAAACTGTGCTGAAAGGGATGAGATGACACCAAAATCTTGACTAAATCCAGGGACATTTACAAAATGACAAATTAATGAATCATGGAGTATGTTTTCAAACTTCCTCTCATAGTATATATGTGTTGCTATACGTCTCTCTCTCTCTCTGTCGGCGGATTTTTCTTTTTGTGTGGACCATCTCTAGTTTTGTTTCTAGATGGAGTATGTTTTCAAACTTCCTCTTATAGTATATATGTGTTGCCATGCGTCTCTCTCTCTCTGTCGGATTTTTCTTTTTGTGTGGACCATCTCTAGTTTTGTTTCTTTGCTTTTTACACAACACCTATATATATATATATATATATATATATATATATATAATATACAAATGTGTAGTGCCAATTAAATTATGATAGGACTTAGCTTGCCGATTTCTTGTCTCTTTTTGAGTTTATTTTTTCTGCGTTAATTGAGTCATTAACTTAAATTTAAAATATATGAGAATCAATTCTGTTTCTGAATATTTAAACTTAGATAATCAATTAAATTAACTTTTAATAATACTGCTATTTCTTTTAAAACTTCTTCAAATTATTTGTTTTTCAAAAATCAAAATCATTTATTTAATTAATATTATTTCACGTATTTAATATATATTTGTGTTAGTGCTATTTTGTAGAGGTAAGAAAATAATTTTTTGTATTATCTTATTAAACTATAATAGAGAAAATCCCATATAAACCCAATGAAAATAGGAAAAATTGAAATCAGGATAATAAATTGAATAATTATTTAATTGAGTCATTAACTTATTTAAGGATTTTAAAATATGGATAAAATGACTTTAATATATCAATATATATCAATGTTAATATTTAATAAAATAAAATAAAATTTGTCTATATTGTTTAACTTTAAATATATTAACTAAAACCGTAAAGGGAAAAACATACAATAAGGAGATAATTAATGTTGGGATTAAGCTTTCTTTTTCATTTTATTTTATTTTCTTTATTTTTTTTTCTGAATCATATTTTTTTATTTAAGCTAATCATATTTGATTTTATTATATATTGATGTTTATTACACATATTATTATTAAAATAAATAACTTAGAACCTCAAATATTTTATTGATTTTTTTATGTTTAATTTGTGTTTGTAGTTTCAGTTCATCAGTCTATTGAAGCTTCTATTTACGGTATGTTTTTTAAATTTTGAGCTTACAAATGTGATTTTAGTTGAATTTAATAGTTATAATTTGTAGGTGTTCTAATGATTGTTATTGATTAATTGCATAAGCAAAATAATTATTTATATATTCTTAACACTTGTATTTTATTTATTGACTTGTAATGTTTTCTAATTAACTATGATATATTGTGGCAAATATGGTTTCTTTTGTTATGAGTTGTAAAAAATTATTATAATGCCTGCAAAAAATTAATGAATTATTTGGCAATTTAAACATTCAGTTTAAGACTTAGAAAGCTTCAATTATGAAGATTCATGTGGTGTATGTTATTTTAAATTAAAATTGGTAAGAGAATATAAAAGTAATTAGTAAATGCAATTATGAAGATTCATGTGGGTCAAGAGGAACACAATTCTCAATCCAACACGAATTTTGAAGAATAAAATTTTAAATCAGACGAGAAAAAGGAAAAGATAATGATTGCCTTGACTTGTTTACTTGTACGTATGTTTTTATAAATTTCAAAATAATTTGCTTTCGTTGACATACAAGACCATTGTGCACTGATGTTTTGATTTGGTTTATTTCACTTGCAGGAGTATGGACTCACCACATGATGACATTGATAATGTTCCCAGGCACATTGGTAGACAAAGATTTGAGGAGAACGTCAGACGTGGTAGGACAATTATGGCGAGGTTGATCAAACTGAGAAGTAACGGAATCAAGTTACAACTGGAGTGGAATGAAAATGGAAACCCGTTTGGCGAGAACAGTACCTCCTTAAATAACTTCATCGAGACTACGGTTCGAGACAGAGTCCCTATTACAGTTCAAAATTGGAAAATGGTAAAGAAAAGTTATGAGGATGTGATCTGGGCTGAAGTACAGGTAACACCTTAATAATTATTCAGTTTGTTTTGTTTCACTTCATTTCAATCTTACGTATTATATATGTTTTTTGACTTGTTTACAGAGTATTTTTATTATTGATGATGATCGGAAGAACTTCGTAATGAGAAAAGCCGGAAAACTTATGCGAAAGTTTCGTTCTGATCTTGTCAAATATTTCTTGAGGGATGATAATGATGATATCATTACTACACCGCCTTATCCATTGTATGAAGGAATCATCACTCAAGAAATGTGGGATGAGTTTATCAGAACACATACAACTCCTAATTTCCTGGTAAGGGGATTTGTTTGTCTTTCCCTATTACGTATAATGTACGTATTTGTAAGTAACATTTATATATTTATATGAATCATTTTGATCTAACTAGAAGTTGAGCGAGAAAAATAGAGCTAACGTGACCAACATGCCATACCGGTACACACAAGGACCTATTTCATACGTACGGTTAGAAAGAAAAATGGTACGAACTGATGATTATTTCATTCGTAATAAAAATTGTATGAATATCATTTAACTTCGACTAACTTTGATGTGCAGATACAAGAATCAAGCTCAGATATTACGCAGGTTCCACGACATGATCTGTGGGTAGCCGGTGTCACAAATAAGAAAGGTGAAATTCGTAGTGAGGAAGCAAGAAAAGTAGCCGAATATTGTGTAAGTATTCAATTATATTATGCGTTCAATAAATAATTGGCTTTACTTAAATGAACTCCATTTATAATAACTAATTTTCATTGTAATTCTTTTTGGGAAAGCGACAAATGACATAGGAGGATCCTGCGTTGGCGACCTATGTTGGTCGGGACGATTTATTGAGCAGAGCGTTACCAGTACCCGAGTATGATGGTCGTGTTCGGGGTACTAGTTTTGCAGTCACCCCATCAGCATACTTCGGACGTCAGAAGCGCTCGAGTAGAAGTGATGTTTCCCACCTGCGTGACGAGATGTCTAGCTTTAAGCATCAAATCCAAGAACTTCAACAACAAATGCGCTACAAGGAACAACGAGAAGAACAATTCACCAAACAAATGCATTTGATGCAAGAACAGAATGCGTTGTTAACAATGCAAATACAACAGTTGGTCCAGGGTAGGCCAACACCAAATGTTCCGTTCTGTGATAGCCCAAGTTTCAAAGATAGCTGCAATTCCATGCCTAAAGTCCCTTTTCCTTCGGTAATTAATTTCTTTTCTACTTAACTTTATGTTAAATTATAAATAAACGAACTTTAACATATTAACCCTATTTTCCGTAGGGCGAATTCCAATGCAAGCTATATGTCGAGCAAGCATCCAAGCACGCAGTTGCAGTGGGCGTTGCCTACAACACTGGTGAGGACATACTGCACAATTCACCGTTGCCCGATAACACACTCCAGGTGAGGGTTGACGTCTGCACGAACGAAGACGCCCTCTTACCGATCCCGTCTCGGGATGAGCAAAATAAGGTGGCAGATGTTGTAGGTGGCTATGTTGCTTGGCCAATAGGTCTTATCGAGCCATGTGAAAAGGTCGTTCATTCAAAATTCCCTGCACTTTTCCTTCAAACTTTCATCTCAAACTGTGATTTAATTTTCTGATTTGCGCAGGGTAAGATTTCAAAGTCTTCAACAACACAACCCAAGTCAAAAGCATCGGCTAGCCAACAGAGCAGAAGAAGACAGACATCATTTCTCGATCAATTAATATTGATTGCACCACAATTGATTGGTGAGGGAATAGTTCAATTACGTATTCCAAGACATATCTACAATGTTGGTGGTCTAGTTGATTATGTTACTACCGAGGTCGTGCAGGACATATGTGCTCGTGATTGGGTTAGTGCTTCGGCTATCAACATCTGGATAAGGTACGTCACTATCATCGTTTATCACTGTTATTAATATATCTCGTTCCATTTCTTTTGTTTCTCATGCCACTGTATGTTTTATACCAGGCATTTGGACCAGGACATTTTAATGGATACACACAGGGTCCAATTCGCATTTGTCAACCATTTTCTCGTTGGTCAACATGAGGGTAAAGTAGATGTAACTGCGCAGTCTAATGAGCTGAAAGATTACTTTAGCAAGAAAGTGACATCAAATACATTATTTTTAGTGCCGTATAATACGGGGTAAGTTATTATTGGTACAATTTTTGTTTTTATTGTTTAACTTCTATCATAACATGATTGTTCAACAAAAATTTTTAAAATATATTTTAGGCGCCATTGGATATTGATCGTTATCAATCCAGCGGAACCTTCAGGCCCTCGCATTTATTATGTGGATCCTCTAAAAAATGGTCTTCCACAAGACCGTTTTGATATGATGCTATTGATCAGTAGGTAAGTATACGTGCCTATGTATAAATATTTGCGAACGTGATTGAATAACCAAAAGTAATCATTTTCTGTTTCTTTTGTTAGCGCATTGACTGCGTTTCGGTCGTCTGTCTCGTTAAACTATTCTAAAGCTACTGAACCCCGCCTTAGCTATCCTTGGAAGAAGATACAGGTATTGATATTTGACTTTACTTAGACTTTGTTAGTAAACACTTTTTATTTATGAACAGAGTTAAATATTGTATTATATTTTTGCAGTACCCTTTCCAACCTAATGACAATGATTGTGGGTACTATATCATGAAATTTATGAAAGATGTTATTATGCATGATCAACCATTTATTCCTCAAAAAGTAAGTCATTTAGTTGCACTTCATATTGTGTTGTAATGAAATTGAATTAGTGCCTGACAATTACGTTTTACTGATTTTAATTCGTTCTAACTTGTGTCTGATTGTATATATCTGTAGTATTATGAAGATCAACGTTGTGACGCTTTGACAGACCATCAGGTTAATGAAGTGATCAAGGAATGGTGTGAATATGTGTTTAGGCAAATCTCTAGGTAGCTATATATACTATTAAATTCACTAGCTGGTCTATTTTGTGTTGTTTCTAATTGCCAATTGTTGTGTCACGCATGTTTGTTGAAGTTGAATTTGTTGTATTATATTTCATTTAGCTAGGTTTACAGTATATTGTATAACAATTTTCATAACTACTTTAGCTAATCAATCATTTGTTGGTATCATTTTAAAGTTATCTATTATTGTTCTTATTAAACCTTGCAGACTAGTTATATATGCATGCGAGATATATATGAGAAAAAAATATGCTAAAAAAAACCAATAAGAAGAACCCAAAAAATATGAGGAAACAATATGCTAAAAAAAACCAGAACGAAAAATTTAAAAAAAAAACCCTACTGTGGCGCCTGGCCAGCCAGGCGCCATAGGAGGTATGGCCTACTGTGGCGCCTGGCTGGTCAGGCGCCACAGGAGGTTATTTTAAAAAAAAAAATTTAAAAATCTGTGCCGCTTCCAAGCGCCACAGCTTCTTTTAGTGGCGTCCAGATAGGTGGCATTTCGCAAGCGCCACAGCTAATGCAATTTTAAGCGCCACAGCTTTGCTTTTTTATAGTAGTGTTATTATATATAAGTTGTATTTATTTAGTAGTTATAATTTTTAGTTGTTGTAGTAATTATTAACATTGATGATTTGCATTTGATGAAGAATGCTTCTGAAATTTCTTTTCTCATTTTATTCTTGAAAAAATTATTCTCATTTTTGTATGTGCTAAAAAATAAATGAGATAAAATTAAATGTTATTATATATAAGTTGTATTTATTTAGTAGTTATAATTTTTAATTGTTGCAGTAATTATTAACATTGATGATTTGCATAAGTAAAATAATTATTTATTTTAACACTTGTATTTTACTTAGTAATGATTTAGTTAATTAGTTATTTTTTAATTTATATTATTTTAGAGTTATTTGATTGTGGTTTGCTTTTTTTCATTTTTTTGTGGATATGAAAATGTGTTCAAAGTGTATTATCAACTATAATTATAGGGTTCTTTTGATAAAAAAAAATAATTATAGGTTTCTAAAAAATGCGAAAATAATTTTTTTTTAAAAAATAACACCTAAGGTGGCGCTTCCTTGTAGAAGTGTCACAGGAAGCGCCACCTTAAGTATTATTTTTTTAAAAAAAAGTTATTGACTTCCTGTGGCCCTTCCTCAGGGAAGCTCCACAGGAAGTTTTTTTTTAATATATATATATATATATATATATATATATATATATATATATATGTTGTGGTGCTTCCAAGCACCATAACTTTGTTTAGTGGCATCTTGATATGTGGAACTTACTAAGCGCTACAGCTAATTCAAATATAAGCGCCATAACTTTATTTTTTTGTAGTAGTGTACTGATAATTTTATGCTATTTTTTCAATAATAGGATTAAAAAATATGGCAAAACAAACAACCAAAGGTGGCCCTAACACTCAAATTGCTAGTGGTGCTACTCCAAAAAATCAACCTATTGCTACTGAGACTAATGAACTTGTGCCAGCTAGACTTGGAAAAAGAAAAGCCATCAAACCAAGGTCCAAAGCTTGGGAACATTTCACTAGATTTGTGAATAAGGCTGGTGAAGTTAAAGGTAAATGTAATTACTGTGAAAATGAGATTGCATGTGATTCTAAATTGAATGGTACTACTACACTTAACAATCATGAGAGTCTGTAAAAAGAGGCCCCCTCCTAAAGCATTGACACAATCACACTTGAATTTTAATATAGAGGGTGATAAAATGGGTCTTGCTAATTGGAAATTTGATCAAGATGCAAGCCAAGTCAAGCACAATAATAACTGATGAATTACCATTCAAGTTTGTTGAGGGGGCTGGATTTAAGAAATTTAAGTTTTGTGCTCAGCCCAACTTTCATATTCCATCAAGATGGATTGTGGCTTGTGACTATTTTGGGATTTTTATTGATGAAAAGGTTAAATTTAAAGATTTTTTGTCTAGTAAAAATCAAAGGGTGTGCCTCACTACAGACACCTGGACTTCCATACAAAGGGTAAATTATATGTGTCTTGCTACCCATTTCATAGATGACACATGGGCTTTTGACAAAAAGAATATTACATTTCATTCCCATTTCCAGTCATAAGGGGAATGATATTGGAATGGAAATTGAAAATGTCTACTTGAATGGAGAATTGAAAGAGTGTTGACAATTACTGTAGATAATGCTAGTTCTAATGATGTGGCTATGGTCTATTTGGAGGGAAAAATCATAAATTGGGGCTATGCAGTTATGAAATGTAAGTTCTTACACATGAAATGTGTTGCACACATTCTCAATTTAATTGTCATTGAAGGGCTGAAAGAAATAGGGAGTTCAGTGAAAAAAGTAAGAGAGGCTGTTCGTTTTATTAGGCAATCTCCCCTTATGATGAGAAAGTTTAAAGAAAGTTGTGAGGATGAAAAAAATTCAAAGAAAATGTTATGTTTAATGTACCTACTAGGTGGAACTCAACCTATTTGATGCTGAAAACTACCCAAAGATTTGAGGCAGCTTTTAAAAGGTACAATATTAAAAATCCTTATTTTTATTTTGACCTTCAACTTGGAGTGGGAATGCCTGAAAATGATGATTGGAAGCATGTTAGAAGGCTAACTGTGATGTTAGGTCATTTTTATGATCTTACTTTGCACATATATGGTTCTTTATTTATGACATCTAACTGTTTTCCCCCTGAAATTTATAAGCTGTATCAATTTTTGGATGAGTGGAGGAAGAGTGATGTTATTGAGACAACAAATATAGCAAAAAAAAAAAGGAAAAAGAAGTATGATAAATATTGGGGAGATCCTTTAAAGATGAACAAACTTCTTTATGTTGCTATTCTTGATCCCTGATATAAGTTAAAATGGGTGCAATTTACTTTGTCTAAGATGTATTCACATACAGTTAGTGAACAATTAGTGATGCAGATTAAACAAGTTGTGATTTCTATGTATAATGAATATAATCAAATTGTTCATCCATCAACACAATCTGAAAGTGAGCTGTTGTATGACACGCAAGAAGATCTTCATGGTGATGAAGATCCTGATGCAAATATAAGAAAATTGCTTCATATGGAGGAGCAATTATTCATGGATGAAAATTTAGGTGAAAAGACAAGCAGAATAGAGGTTGATAGGTATTTGAATGAAGAAATTGAAATTAGAAAAGATGATTTTGATATTTAAGCTTGGTGGAAACTAAACAGTATGTCCTAGATTTCGTATTCTTTCTCAAGTAGCAAGAGATGTCTTGGCTATACCAATTTCCACGGTTGCCTCAGAATCTACATTCATCACAAGAGGAAGAGTTCAAGATTCATTTAGGAGCTCTTTGACTCCTAAAGTTGTGCAATCTCTAATTTGTGCTCAAGATTGACTTAGGCAATCATTGGAATATCTTGTTGAAAAAGGAGATGATGATATACAAAAGATTGGGCTTGGTAATATTTTTTTATACTTCATAGAATACAAATTTATAGCTATATTTATTCTGATATATGAAGTCTGATCATTTTTTTAATTTGCTAGATTTGCAAAAAAAAATTGCATTAGAGACAAATGTTGATATCTTCTAGCTACAATATTGGAAACTTGAGATTTTGTAAGCAAATTTTCCTTATCATACTTGTAATATAATCATTGTAGTATTTAATTTTTCTTTTGGTGATTGTTTGATTTTTTGTCTTTCCTTCAGTTGTAGGTGCCATTCAGGCCTTCAGGGGGCATTCAGGAGCAAGGCAGAATCAAAATCTGATATATATCTTTGATGTTCAATATGCTTTTTGATGAATAGATGAACTTTAAATTTTAAAGATAGTTTGCCAATATGTTAAGTGTTGAGCCTGTATTTTGAAGTTAGCCAATATAAAGGCAGGCCTCTAGGAGGCAGTAATGCCAATATGTTAAGTGTTCAGCTTGTGTTTTGATGTATAAAGGCAAGCCTCTACTAATGCTCTAGAGCTCCATTCAAGTAATTGTAAATTATGTTACATCATTCACTGTTTTGGAATGATATTGAAATGCACTATCCATGAGTTTGATTAGGTTGTAGACTTCTTTGGTTTTCTTGAGTAAAACTGTTTTGTTTTCTGTACTGTTTTTTTTTGTTACAATTTTTGCTTGGGTTGCAGACTTGTAGTTTGTTTGCATTGGATGGGCTTGTAGCAAAAAAAAAGAAGGCCAAAAGGCCCAATAACCGAACTACATTGAAAACCGAACCGAAATTAGTCGGTCATTTCGGTTTCGGTTACTTTAACATTTCGGTTTTGGTTCGGTAATTAAAATAACTCCTATTCGGTTGTTCAATTTTTTTGGTTTCCACTAAAAACTGGACCGAACCCCGAATGCTCATCCCTATCTGCGTCAACTGTGTTTTGGCAAGTATTAGCATTGCAACGGTTATTAACAATAACAATTAAGTTATTGACAAGTTCTCTCCCCTATCACAAAATACAACATTCTCAAAGTCGAGGTGAATGACAACTCTTGATATTTACTTCAATGTAAGGGCTATTGACAATAACAATTAAGACAAACAGGAAGACAAATAGTATATGCTTAGAAGTTGGTGTAGGTCATTATAAATAGAATATGTTTAATTATACAGCTATAAAACATTTCAACGTCTTTTTATTTTTTATAGCGGAAAAAACAATGACAAATTTAAGCAAATATACATGAAGCATCCTTATTTACTGGACTTTATCCACCATATTTGAAGAAAAATTAAAGAAAACGAACTGATCTCTTGTCAGTATGAGACTAACAATAATCCATGTGTATGGCACTCACTGAGCACTACTGTAAACCACAATGGGGCTCTTCACCTGGGAATTGCCATCATCCCAAATCAAAGAAGCAGACACTATTCCCACATTTATTGTTCCCTCAACTGTAACGGTAAACGACTTCTTCTCTCCCACAGATGAGAACGACAAAACACTTGGTGTCGCTTGAATAGTCAACAAAGATCGAGGAACAATCACTCTAGCCTTATATACAGACTTAGCTGCTCCAACATTTGTCACCGTTCTATGAAACACACTGATGAAAGATTGCGAGATGTTTCTCTTAAGAGCGAAAGATGGGAGATTGAGGTCCCACACCGTTTCATTCTCAATTTTCTTGCAGTTGACGTCTTCATCTGTAATGCTTCTTAGGCTTGTCCTGTTATAACCTTGTCCACACAAGAAGCTCAAATAATCTGATTCACTAATATCATATACCAAACCAGGGCTCACTGCCTTAATGGGATTAATTTGTCCAGCTCCATATGCAAATTCAGCTTCTGGGTTGAGAGCCGGGTTCATTGAAGTGGCTGCAATATATACATGAAAATTAAGAACAACATGTCAGATTATAATATAAACTGGAGCATTAAACTTGAAATGAGAATGAATTGCGTGTCTTTCATGAATAGATTAAAGGCATATATATACAAGTTAGGACATGGGTGTCCTAGTGGAGAATATCATAACAATCGTATCCCCATAATATTTAGTTAATAATATAATTATAATATTATCACAATATTATAACATCAAATCCCATAATATGTTCTAAAATATATTGCCTTCAATATATTAGTGGATTAGTTAACTAAGTAATCAAGTAATTACCAGTGGTCATTAGGGCAGACTTGATTGCTGCAGGAGACCAAGTGGGATGAAACGACTTAACGTAGGCAGCTGCTGCAGTAGCGTGAGGGCAAGCCATAGAAGTTCCCGATATTATATTGAAGTTTGATAATCTCTTGTCTCCTTGTACCCTTGAAATAGGCGTAATGGAAGGCCACGCGGCTATGATATCCACTCCTGGAGCGGCTATGTCAGGCTACAAGAACATTAATTGACAAAAGAATGATCATTTCAACTGCTATTTGGTCATGAAAAGAGCTAGCAAATCGAAAATTCATAACTAGTAGCTGTGACCATTTATATATATACCTTGAGAATGTTGGGAGTAATCATGTTTGGGCCCCTTGAAGAAAAGGAAGCTACGTAGGGGGCTAAAGAATCTTTGCCTTCACTAGTCTTGTAAATAGCAGCAGTTGGATTGCTGCAGAAATTGGCAGATCATAGAACAAAGAAAGAATAAATCAATCAACAATGACAAGCGAATCAGACGCACACATACACACACATATATAAAGTGTGATGATATATACCTGGTAGAATTCAAGTAAGAGCGAATGGTTGTGCCATCAGTTAAAGTAAGCACAGAGAATGGAAGAGGAAAACCGAAAAGAGAAGCTGTATCTTTTTTTGAAATGGCTGGAAGTACAAACCCAGCAGCGCCTGAAAGTCCCTCAAGTTCACTTGGAAGCGCATCACACAAAACAATTTTGCCCTTCACCTTCGCTTCATCCATCGAGTTTTTGGCGCAAAGCCTATCAAACGATCAGTTATTAGAACACCATTATTCTAATACTCCGCTCCTTTCATTTCTTAAAACATATCTTCTGATATAATAATAGTAATAGAAATAGTAAGAAATAGTAACAGTACAACAACCATATACCTTGATGAGGAACTGCTAAATCCACCAGTGATATTGGGTGCATCTCCAGAGTAAAGCAAGGGGTAGGTTTTATTTTGGAGATCAAAGGTGTTCATCGAAACTCCCTGCATGTAATAAAGTGGAGAATCTAAGTTATAACCGTTCTCACTGATCTCATAGATGTAATTATGAAAGGCCTTAAAGAAGAAAATGAGTAATATATACCTCAAAAACCATGCCGTTTCCCAACTGAACCTTAGTGGTAAACTTTCTATCAATGGTGGAAGCAGCCACTGAAAGCGTCCAGGGTGCGAAACTAGTCATAGTGGAAAGCTCAGGACCCAAGTTGTTGACAGAAATTGAGGTAAGAATGCCTTTCTTCATTGCATGGAAAGCTCCAATTGCATATACGTCCTGAAACAAGTCGCGATGTACCAACGAGGAAGCACCGAGTGATACAGAGAGTATGTCGACGCCATCGGAGATTGCTTCGTCAAATGCTGCTAGAATATCAACTGTTTCACAACCTGAAGACCAGCAAGGTTTGTAGACAGCAACACGAGCTGATGGGACTCCCCCTCTTGCTGCGCCCTTGCCCAGCCCAAATAGACTCGCTGAGTTAACCCAGTTCCCTGCAACTGTGGATGCACAGTGAGTCCCATGGCCATCGGAATCCCTTGGGGATATAATATCATCTTCGCCAAACGAACCATCCACTCGAAAGTATTTTGCTCCAATTATCTTGCTGCATATACACACACATACACACATTTTGAGTTATTTGACATGCAGGCTTCAAGGAAACCCTTTAGTAAAAGTGTATAATTATATATATTGATGTATTATACTTATTGCATGTGATGTTTTGACAAGACCCTTTCCATTTGCTGGGTGGTGAACTAAATCCTTGGTCGTTGAAGCTGTCGGACTCGGGCCAAATTCCGTAATCGATTACTCCGACGACGATGTCGCTCTCCACACTTGTTCTGTTCACCTGATGTGGAAAACCTATGAAGTCCCAGGACCTTGTTGTTTGGCCCTTGTGCGTTTTGCTTTGGAACACAGAGATCACCCCATCCATTTCTGAAGAACATGGTATTATGTTCAGTAAATAATTGTATACTTGTTTAGTTGGGGTTATATGTAGATGAAGAAAACATTAAACGCACATCTATCTCAAAACTGTACGTACCGGCCATTTTTTCAGCCTGCTCTTGTGTTAGCCTCACTGCAAATCCGTTGAAGCTCTTCTTGTAGCTGTGTAGCAGAGCCTGTGGTGTAAAGTTTCTGATACCAAAAGCGTTTTGGACGGTCAGTTTCTTGAGGGACTCTCTTTCAATCAAATAACGGTACGCCCTTTTATTGAATTGGATAACAATTAATTAGTTATAGGCTTAGTATAGTATAAGAACCTGCCAAGGACTCTTTGAACCATACTCGTGTGATGTAATTCTGCGACTTCCGTTCCCTTCGGATGATCCCCCATGTACACAATATACGTCTGTATCTTCAGATTGTGGGGAAAATCATTTTAAGCATTTTACTCTTAGACTTCAATAAATTAGAAAAGAAAATTGAGATAGAATAATCAACCAACAGAGGGACATAGATATGGGTAGAGAGATCGAGAGTGCGTTACCGTTGGATCATGGCAATGTGCCTGAAGAAGAAGAAGACTGTAAAAGAGAGAGAAGAGGAGATGCCAGGAGCTTATTAGAGGAAACATGTTTAAAATGCTAAATGAAACGATAGAGCTTCAAGTGTCTCCGTGTGTAATATTGTGGCCAAGAAGTTTTGCTGGGTTTGAGGGCATGACCAGTCCAATGCTATTTATATAAGACAATAATAATCTATGCTTCTTCGTCCGAGCTTGCATATGTCACAACAAGACGTAAACGTTTTTCAGAAAATTGAATGCTTCTAACGACAAGGTCAATATGTTCGAGGCCGTCGAATTTGAAAAAAAAAAAAAAGCGTGGACTTTGTATAATTCCAAATAAAGTGGATTTTCCTTGCCAAGTATACTGATTGTGAAGTCTTATTCTTTCATATATGCTTGACGTTTTCATACATTTCAAATTCGCGTCCCATGGAAAATCATGATTAATAGTTCACGAATTAATTATATTTTGATTTGGAATAGGTAGTGTTGTAATTTTTTTATTGGCTAAAATACTTGATCCTCTAAATTTACATCAAGTTTTAACTTTATCCCTTAAGTTTAAAAAATGGACTTTTAATCCTTTAGTCATAGCACCATCCGTTTAATTCAACCAAAAATGTTAGACTCAGCAAATTTAAACAATGATTATGTAATTAAATGCTGACAAAATATACTCTAATTTTAATCTTTTAATATAATCATTTTTATATTTAAATATTCTAGTTCTACTATGATTTATTAGCATTTAGTTGCATAATAATTGTTTAAATTAAATTTAGGTAAAATCAAAACGAAGGTCATAGAGAAAAAGATATTTATTAATAAGGCCCATGAAAATTATAATTATTTAGAAGGATCAAATAGAAAAATATAAAATTGAAAATACTAAAATGCCCCTAACAAAATCTTTTACATCCGTTCCTACATTCTCTCTCATATTCTAGTTTTAAAACTAAGACAAAATTCTAAATGTTACTAAATTAAACAAAACTCGTCTTGATTTTCATTTTTTGAAAATTTGCCCAGATATCCATGGAAAAAAATTACGCATTCTTTAATTTTGTAAAAATTATAATTTTTTAAAAATCATAAATTTAAGAGATTAAATTGAAGTTTGAAGTGAACTTACCTAAAGTTTTTTTTTTCAGAGAAGCTAAAGTCATAGTTTAGCCTTTTTTTTTTATTTCATGAATGATTCTTGATTTGGAGGATATAAAAGGTCAAGCAGCCAAAAGGCCAATGAAGGAGTCACAACGCCATATCAGCTTGGCGGGGCCTACTAATTTACTACTTCTCATGTCTCATATTGGTGCGTTGACTTGTTTAAGGTAGAGGGAAAAACTTTTTTTTGTCTTATTTGCATTATTAAAATTTTCACGTGAATATATAATTTAACTATTTATTTATTATTGTGTTGATTTTATTTTTGTTTAGTATTATACATATTAAATAGGCATAGAGTTAAAACATTTTTAAATTTTATGACAAGATTAATGAAATTTAAGATTTCCTTATTCTGTTTGAAAATATTGGAAGTGCCCATGAATATTAGCCGATTGACTATTTGACTGGTTCGTCTTTATGTCTTGTTTGTTCCATTAATTCATGAGCAGGTATTTTTGCTGAAAAAAAAAGTAAAGGAGAAAAGTTTTCTGTTAAGGTAACAAATTTTGACAGCATTGTTTGTTGCTCCTGAATCTTACACCATCAAATATTTAATATAAGATATATTTATTTAATTTAATTTAATTAACAAAATTAATTAATTAAATTAGTTAATATAAAAGATATTTTTTAAAACATCATAGCTATCTTCTTTAATTTCCCCCTTTTCTTTTCTCTTTTTGATAATTATTGATGAAGCATCAATAATAATAAATTAGGAAGAGATTGATAAATATAAAAAGGATTAAACATACATCCATGGCCTAATATCAAGTTCCTCCTGCTCTCCAATAGGAGAATGACACCTGGACCTTTTTCTACATATCATTGCATAACACCGTTACTCCCCTCTCCCCATCTCCGTTCAATCGTTCACTGTATACCACAGGATAAAGAAGTTTCTGGTTGAAACCTAGAAAATTGATGGAAAAGGCTCAACAACTGAAGCTACTGTCACAACCAAACACATACCCTTACAAAGATCACCATAAGGATGCCCAGCTACTTCAGTGTCATATATAAAGGTTAGCAGGTATAAGCATTCCAGAAGCTGAAGCGTTGTTTCTCTAGAGCTATAAACATCCAGAAGGAAAAAAGAAAATTAATAAACCAATGCAGCAAAATTTAATTGTGAGCTTAGTGAACCACACATGTGAGTGTGGTATACGGTACTGTATTTGTTATTAGCATAGGTGAGGTTAAGGAGACTTACTGGACAACGAACTCTAACCATGACTGCGAAATTTCAAGCAAAAGCAACAACTTCAATGTGAACGGTGGGTTTGGGTTTCAGAATCTAAGCATTACATTTTCTAACAAGTATATGCCCTTCACGCTTGCCACCGTATATGCTATTCTCGATCCCCACTAGAGATGCTTCGCGGCAAATAGGGTTCAACCAGAAACTTCTTCGTCCCTTGGGTATACCGTGAACGGTTGAGTGGAGATGGGGAGAGTGGAGTAACGGTGTTATGCAAGTTAAAAAGGTCCAGGTGTCATTCTCCTATTGGAGAACCGGAGGAATTTGATATTAGGCAATGGATATAAGTTTTATCCGTATAAAAAATATGTCTTATATTTAGGACTTAAATTAACTACCTAAATATACCTTATTGGAGGGAGTTTTTTGTTTTTGGAGGCTGAAGGATTAGAAAATAATGATCCACTTGCGCCCGAAACATAATTTTCATTTACAAACGGTGACGTACATGTGATTTGAACAAATCCGAGTTAATCGCATTAACTCAATGCATTTGTTATTTTTCCCCTTACCCAGAGTTGCAAAATAAATCAGTGAGGACTGAGGATCCCGTAAAACCCAACATTATTAGACCTTTTTTACCCCAAAAAAAATTGTGGCAATAATGGTTCTTTAAAGAGTAATATGACGAGAGATGAAGAAGGTTGTGCAAAATGTTTTCCAAGGTGCGGAGAAAAATTTCCTTTAATGTGTGTTTGGTTTAACGGAAGGGAGGGTAGATAAGATTTATTGGGCTTATTTGATATGAGGGGGGATTTTTAGAGTTAGATTTAAAAAAATAAGAAAAGTGGGGTTATTAGTTTTAAATTAATTATCCTTATTAGCTATGTAATCTTATATCTTTTCTTTATCAAAATTTTATAACTTTATTTTTTCAATTTTTTAAAATTCAACAAAAAAAAAAATTCCTTTCCCTCCCCTCCCTCAAAATCTCCCTCATACCAAAAAGTTAGGTTGGGATAGGTGAAGAGAGGTTACGAGTTTTGTTTGTTTGAAAAAGAGGGGAATGAAAAGTTTGGTTTCTTGTTTGGTTTATGAGGGTAAGTGAGGGGAGCTAATTTTTTTTTTTTTGAATAAGATACTGAGATACAGTAAACCTACAGGAGGTTACTACAACACAAAAAAAAACTAGAAACCGAAAACTCCTTCAACCCTTATCACCGACCGCCTCACCAAATGAAGGAGGTGGGTGATGAAGGAGAATAAAGTTTCCCGAGATGCTGTGAGCCAAACTCGCCAAGTGATCCGCAAGGGTATTCTGCTCCCTGTAAACATGATCAATAAGAACCCTCCAATCTTTGACCATCCATAACTTCGCATCCTCAATGACCTCCCGGTAGGGGTGATTAATATCACATCCCCTAGTGAGAAAAGATACGGCTTGGAGACAATCAGTACGGATTAAAACTCGTTTTATATTCCTGGACCAGCAAATCTGAAGCCCCTGGATAATGGCTATAATTTCCGCCACCACCGGAGGCACTTGAGTCAGTTTGCACATGTAGCCACAGATCCAATGTCCATCCTCCCCCTTAATGACACCAGCACAAGCACTTTGACCCGTCGCCAGAACAGACCCATCCGTCTCCAGAAAGCTAAAACCATTACTACTTGTACCACCTCCCTCCTGAAGATGCCGCAATTTCCCGTAGAATTTACTTTGGGAAAGAAGATCCAAGTCCCAGGCTGCTTTAAAAAGACTGGAGTTGGCATTATGGACCATCACTTCTGATTCTTCCCCAAACAGCCGATTACAACGATTGACCCAGATATCCCAATAGACATATCCGAATAAAACTGACCAACTGATCTTCTTAGTGAACCTTCTGCCGATTTCATTCCTGAGATTCCATTGGATCCAATCCTTTCCTTGAAGTGAGCAAAAAGTATTCCAGTGCGCCGGATTGATTATAGAACTCCACCTTCCGCGAGCGTTGATACAGTCCCTTAGAAGATGCATGACGTCCTCCTCCTGGCTACAGCTGTAGGGACATCCCGCTAACTCTGCTAGGCCTCTGTGCACTCTAAGCTGTGCTGTGTGAGCTCTGTCGTGTGCGACCAACCACATAAATGTTTTGATCTTCTCTGGAACTGCCCATCTCCAAAGTTTCCGCCAAAGAGGATCGTAGTAGTTATGCAAACCTGCAAAAAGAAAATGATACGCAGAACTAACAGAAAAGCAACCATCAGAAGAAGGTTTCCAAATATACTTATCCACTCCTCTTGCCTCCCCGGGGGGATGAGCGCACATAATTCGTTGGGTAATATTCGGATTGAACCACTGGTCGAGTTTCCCCACATCCCAACCACCCCAGGGGTTGACATAATCTTGAACTTTTTCCTCTCTGTCAATAAAGGCTTCAAAACCCGGAACAAGCTCGATCAATGGCCTATTAATCTCAGACCAGTTGTCATACCAAAAGGAGGCAGAAATTCCGTTACCAATTTTAACACCCACTCCTTTATGAAATTTCTCCCAAACACTGCATATGGCCCGCCAAGTAGCAGAAGCATCTCTCTTCGGCACAGGTCTATTAAATAAATCCCATCTATATTTTGCTTTAAGAATGCTCACCCATAAGCTTTGCTTATTCTCCATAAGGTTCCAACAAAGTTTCATAATAAAAGCCTCATTTTGTTTCTTAAGGTCACGAATTCCCAGCCCTCCATTCCTCCTATCTTCAGTAACTAGATCCCAAGACACAAGGTGAAGCTTCCTAAGATCCTCCGTCTCACCCCAAAGAAAACTCCTGCTTCTCTTCTCTAATTCACACAAGACTCCCTTAGGAATCAGCATCGTTTGCATATGGTATGAAGGAAGAGCAGCTAAAACTGATCTAATAAGCGTGATTCTTCCTGCTAAGTTCAAACAGCCCCTCTTCCACCCCGAAAGTTTCTTCTGAGTCTTCTCCAACAGAGATGCGAAGGTGATTTTGGAAGCACGTTTATGAAGCAGTGGAATACCGAGATACTTACTAAGATCACCCGTTAACCTCACCCCCATCCTCTGGCTCAAATTGTAGGCCCTAGAAAAATGAATTTTGTTGGAAAAATACACCCTCGTTTTACTTTTATTCATTTTCTGACCAGAAGTATCACAGAAAGTCTGAATACACTTTAACATGACATCAACCTGACCCTCAGAAGCTTCAGTAAACAAAACGAGATCATCTGCAAAGAACAAGTGAGATATGCTCGGCCCACCTCTGCTTAATCGGATTGGTTTCCATAACCCATCCTCAATAGCATCCAGAATGATATGGCTAAGACGCTCCATGCATAATGTAAATATATAAGGAGAAATTGGATCCCCTTGCCTAATGCCTCGAGAAGATCTGAATGTATCAGTAGGTTCACCATTCCATAAGACCTGAAAAGACGGACTTGTAATGCATGACATAATAAGCTCGCAAGTAGTACCCTCAATACCAACAGCTCTGAGAGTATCATATATAAAGGACCATTCTAGCCGATCGTATGCCTTTTCCAAGTCCACCTTGACTGCCATCCACCCATCCTTACCACATTTCTTCCTCATAGAATGAATCACCTCCTGGGCAATAATAATATTATCACTACTTTGCCGGCTCCGTATAAAACTACACTGGTGATTCCCAACCAGCTTCCCAATGGAATCCCTCAGACGCCCACTCAAAATTTTAGTAATGATCTTGTAACTCACATTGCAAAGAGAAATAGGCCTGAAATCCATGATTGTCTCTGGAATCTCCACTTTTGGAATTAGCACAATATTTGTATTATTTATCTCTTTGATGTGAGCAGGATTATGAAAAACCTTCGTCACTAAATCAACAATCTGGTCCCCCACAATCGGCCAGTATTCCTGATAAAACACCGCTTGTAAACCATCAGGACCCGGAGCCTTAAACGCTCCCAAATTAAAAACAGTTTCTTTTATCTCCTCTTTTGACACCTGGTCAGTTAATCGGTGAAGATCATGACTGCCTAATTGAGGAAAGCAATTATGAGTGCTAATGGCATTAGGAATTGAGATCTCACTCTGAAACAGACGCTTGTAATAATTAACAGCCAAATTTTTTAACTCAGTCTGATCAAATATCCATTCCCCCTCATCTAACTTAAGACCATCAATTCTATTCCGCCTTCTTCTAATTATGGCAGCTGTATGGAAGAATTTGCTGTTTCTATCCCCCCATTTCAACCAACTGCATCGAGACTTCTGGTACCAAAGGATTTCTTCTTGAGCTAGCACTTTATTGTACTCCTTCCACAATTCATTTTCAGCTTGAACAAGGTATTGATTGTCCCGTCTCGCTCTAGTTCTCTCAATGCCCTCAACTCTTTGAAGAATTCTCTTTTTCTTGGCTCTCAAATTTCCGACCCTACTTTTATTCCAATCACTAGCTTCCTTCGCAAAATTATGAATTTTTTCCTTCCAGTGACCCCTGCTCCATGAACGTTTCACAATATCTTCAAAATCCTCTTCTAAAAACCAAGCAGCTTGGCAGCGGAAGGGAGGATTAATTCTATGACCACCAGAGGGAGGCACAGCCCTTAATAAGATTGGTCGATGATCAGATCCATATTTACTCAGATGGTGCACCTTGGTAAGCGGATATAAATGGTTCCACTGAGAATTCATAAAACCCCAGTCAAGTTTCTCTTTGAGCAATCCCCGCTCCCAAGTGAATTTTTCCCCAACAGTATCAATAGGAATTAGCTGAGACTGTAAGATGCATTCCTCAAATGGCTTCATAGATCTAGGATTAGGATTTGCTCCTCCAATTTTATTTTCTATATAGAGATAAGCATTGAAGTCACCCATCACTAACCAAGGAAAATTAATAAGTTCACTGAAATCAATTAACTCATTCCAAAGATCCTGACGAAGAGCTCTAGATGGTTCAGCATACACACAGGAGAGAAAGAATTGATTAGTCTCATTTGCAACCCTCACCTTAACATGGATAACCTGTGTAGAGGAAGAAATATACTGAAGGGAAATATCTTCAGCATTCCATAAAATCCAAATACCCCCAGCATAACCCGTAGCTTCCAATCTTAACCACATATTGAACCCAAGCTTTCTAATAATTCTGTCCGCTTTTAAGCCACTAACCCGAGTTTCGCTTAAGATAAGAATTTGAACATCCTTCCCATGTAATAAATCACGAATTCTACCAGGAAAGGAATTCGAGGCAGCGCCTCTACAGTTCCAGGCTAAAATATTTATAGCAACCATTAATAAATTAATTAAATGGAGAGAAAACGTACCTGACATTCCTTCGCTACTGCCCAGACTCAGACAGCTGCATGGCCTCCACCACCTCCGCTGCACAGCCCATTTCTACGTTCTGGTTGCCCTTTGGTTGAGGCACCGATCCCAGTGACTCCACAGTGGCACTTATACCCACAGCTAAAGGCACACTGTCCAGCGTTCTTGACCGATCAAGCATTAACTCCCCATTCCCTTGCTCCAATTGTGCACAATCCCCATTTGGTTGAGGAAGATTAACTTTATTCGAGAGTTTAGTGGATAGGATGGTTCTATTTGAATTCATTTCATCTATGAGTTGCTTCTTTTTGCTATCTTCATTTTTTGCTAGAGACCCAAACACCAGATTGTGACTGCGTCCAGGTTGCTTCCTTTTAAATTTTGGCACTGTAATCCTTGGCCCACAGATGTTTGCTTTTATTTTATTATCCATTATTTTAACCCCTAACCCATTTAGAGTTCTTGAATCAGGCCCAATTCTCTCTTCATCGTTCATAATAGGCCCTTCGCAGACTTGAGCCTTTTTCCCCTTCTCCTTCCCATTTTTTATTTGACCATGCTTCACTAATGGGCCATCCCTCCTTTCTTTTTGGCCCACCACGTTCAGTTTCTGATCCACTTCCTTTTCCTTTTTATTTCCTTGCATCATCATCCCTACCTGCTCCCTCGTTCCAGCCCTAGACTTCGTACCACTCACCCTTCCGTGCTCGAACATCGAGATTAGATTTCCTATGGCCTGCGGTTTCTTCTTAGCATCCTCATTTAAGGTTTGATTGACAGGCTCCTTCTTGCGCCACTGCAAATCTGCTTCCTTTTTCTTGGCAGGTCTCGTGATTTCTGGTGCTTTGGATACTGATTCTAGCCGTTGCAAGACACCAAACCTCGAGCCCATCATTTTCTCTTCCGCGTCTCGGTTCGACTGTGACGTCTTCCTCTGATTTATCCTGACCAAATCATCGCTATGCTTCCGAGTTCTGACATTGGCTTTGACGTGAATCCACTCTCCGTACTCCTCCACCACCGACACACCTGGAACGGTCACAAGTGGATGTTTCTGTTCTGCATAGCTCACCGAGGATTTTTCCGGCGACCCTAGATCCATGTCTGTTACCTGCGTCAGCGTATTCTGAGAGCAACTTTCCAAGGTATGACCGTATAACCCACAATTGAAACAGATTTCATCGAGGCCCTCATACTCTATAGCATAAACGTGATTTCGGAGGACAAATTTTGACTGGAGTTTCTTATTTAGGTCAACTTCCACACTGACCCGTGCAAATTTCCCTCTCTCAACAATCTGGTTATTATTACCTTGTTTGGCTAATGTGTTCATATCCACCTTGAGTGTCTTCCCAATTAGATTCCCAATCTTGAACATACACTCTTCTGAGTAAACGTGCATTGGTAACGTAGGCACCCTTATCCAGACTGCTACCTTCCTTACCCTGTTACAGTAAGGGTTAAAATTCGGACTCCATCTCTGGACAGCTAAGTAGTGCCCCTGAATCATCCATGGTCCATCGAAGATGAGTCTAGAACTTAGAGATTTCACAGTTGTCCTGAAGACAAAATAATTGTTAGGCAAATCAATGAGTTCGAAATTATCCGATCTGAGAAACCATTTAACTCTGTCCCTCATCATGAATAAATTCACTTTCTTTCCCAGCACTGTCAATACAAGAGCATCCCTCCACCGCTTACATAGCTCTTTAAGTTTTCCATCAGAAATGTTCAGTGATGGAATTGACCCAAGCTTCTCCCTTTCCTCTGCTGACAAAACTGGAGCTAATTCTTCCTCCTGCTTTAACCATTCGGCCATCTGATCCTCAAAGCTCTTATCAACGTCTGTCCCCTCCTGGCCTAACAGCATAGACTTATAGGAGATTTGATTCTTAATCAAATTCTTATGGCTTAGTACCTGGTTCACTTTTGGCTGTGTTTCCACCAGTGGACCTTCGATCATTAGCTCATCTCCTTGCTGCCGCCCTTGTTCTTCCATGACAATTTCCTCTTGCATCGATTCTACTGTATCCATTTTCTTGATGTTTTTGCCCAATAGATCTTCCTCTTCTTTAGATTTCTCCTTCTCTCCTTCAGAATTCATTTCCACTTCCTTCACCAAATACTTTTTTTTGATCAAATGTTTTTCACCTTAGGCTCAGGTTTCGGCCACCGCGTTCACAGAGAAAATGAAGAATTTTCTTTTTCTTCCTCACAATTACTTCTTTCTCCTTTTCAAATTCTCTGATTTTAAGTCGTAAATATGGCATTTTCTCTTTATTTATATATTTTCTTTCTTCTTTAACAATTTATATATTAGAATTATTATTTCTTGATTTATAAATCTCAAAAAGCCTCACTTGTGTTGATAAAAAAAATTTACTTACATTTTAAACAAAACAAAAATCATTAAAAAAAAAAAAGCAATATCCATCCATTGGCCATTGCCATAGCATCAAGGTAGTAATCAAATGAGCAGAAGTAACGCAACTAGCAATTGCATCTAAGATAGCTTATCATCATACATTAAATTTAGAATCTGGAGGAGAAGTAAAGCCATTATAATTTGAGCAGAAGTTAATAATTCTTCCAAAACATAAATAAAACACCGGTCTTCCCCTCATCTTCCCTTTCTTCAGACTATATAAAGACTCTTCTTCCTACCCCAAATCCAAACCTCCCTAAACACAAAGCTTTCTCTCCAACTTCAATGGTTATCTATGCTTCTTCCTTCCTCACTTGGCCCTAAGATACCCTCAACATCGAGTGATTATGTAACTGAATTTTCACTGTAAAACAATTTATAATTTAATCTTGCCTTTGACTATTACTGATCCTGTTGTTCTCCTCAGTTTCAATAATGTCTAATTCAGGAGGGTCTTCCTTGGCGCAAACTCACGGTGTTGACCGCTTCTACAACCCTCTGGTTGTTTGGAGAAATCAGTAGCGCGCACAGCAACTGCAAAGACCATTGAAGTCTGATACCTGAGTCGACTCACTCGAAAAGGAGAGGACTATCAAATCTTATGAGTTGACACTGTCGAGACCCAACTCCGTTGGCTGGTCTTTGCAACCGGAAACTGTTAATTTGACTAACTTAGATTGTTTTATGTCATCAGTCTAGAGGAGCAAGCGCCGGCGGTGGCGGCTGGAGGGGCAAGTTGCAGTGACGTTGAAGGAGGAGAGGACCGAAGCAAAGAAGATGAGTGGAAGAGGCTGCATCTAATGAGAAAAAAAAGGGAGAAAGGGTTTTTAGCTCAAAGGTGTAGTTATAGAATATCAAAAATTGCATGAACAATTTGGTCAAGATAAGATACGAAATTTGTCACCCCTCCAAAAAAAAATCCCAAATGTGTAGGATTGAGAAAGGAAAGGAGGGGAGTACTAGAAAACAAAATTTTTTTCCACCCTTCACCTTCCCTCCTTATAATCAAACACACATTTTTCTCTCTCCAAGCCTCCCCTCCCCCACCACACTTCCAAAAACCCCCAACCAAACAAGACTTTATGTTTAATTTGCCCTGACCTTTCCTATCTTATTGTGCAAGTTAAGTTGGCCAATGATTTCCTGCAAGATACCATTGAGTTTGATCTTGTTGTGTATTCAATGAAGTGATGGTGTTTCTCTTAACTTTAATTAAAAAGTCATAACTAAATGTCGTTCATAAACTAACATAATTTAAATAACTAATTGTTATTTAAAATAACTTTTTATGAAGAGTACCACCCTTTAAGTACCTAGGATAATTTTCTTATAAAGAAGACCATATTTCTCTATGCTGAGGCTACCATATCTTTAGTTATTACCTTCTATACGTGTCTTTAGAACTAAATAGATATAATCTTGATAATTTCTAGCGTGGTAACTCCCTAGCTTCACAACACTCAATGTAAATATTTTATTTATAAGGATTTGACTTTTCATAAAAGAGGTTAGTGCGTTTTAAAAATATTCCAACAAAACAAGGTGAGAACATTCTTTGTTGGATATGTGTGTGCGTGAATTTTTTTTCCCCAGCATATATATATATATACATATATATATATGTATATATATACATACATATATATATATGTATATATATACATACATATATATATATGTATATATATATCACAAAATGTGGTATGCGGTTGCTTACATTGTACTCCCTCTAATCTTAATATACTACCTCAGCCTCAAATCTTTAATGGAATTATACACAACATGTATGTATTATGATTAAGTAATTTAATTATTTTTCTTCTTTAATCTCTCCAAAAAAAAAAAAGTTAACTATGTCTTATACTAAGTGCTAGAGAGAGTATAACATATTTACCTAATTTAATTAGATTAAAGAAGTTAGTTAACATAACATGTATTTTCTAAAATATCCTAAGCATATTCCTTAATTCCCTTATTCCCTCTCTTCCTTAATTATACTGAGAGAGTATCAACAAAAGTAAATTAGGAAAATATTGATAAATATAAAAATTAGTCTTATATTTATTAATACAATTAACTCTTTAAATATATTTTATATTACGAACCCGAAAGAGCACATATGGTTCTCTCATAATCCTTTTTTTTTCTTTTCTTCTTAGAATCTCATCTCCATCCTCATATTTAAAAAAATAGATGATTCAGATTTAATATTTTATAAAAATATTATTTTAAACATAAATAAATAAACTTAAACCGTTAAAGCATGATGTATACAATTCATAAATGTAAAACAAACAAAGTTAATAAAAAAAATTAATAAATAGAAAATATTAAATATGAATAATCCATTTTTTTTATCTAAGGGTTAAGATGGGATTCTGAAAAGAAAAATAGAGAAAGGATTATGAGAGAATATGCTCCTGATGGAGTTCAGTTTAATGATCAAACCCCAGTTAGTACAAAGGTTGAATAATGCTGGAATAAAAAAGGTTAAATATAATTCGGCCTTAACGATAGTTCTTTTGGATTACCAGCTGGTGCGGATGATACGAGGCCCTGGACCATCATAGGGTCTCTCTCTTGGAGACTTTTCTTAACCGTGGAATGATCCACCAGAATAATTGTACTAATACTTTTCATGTGAATAATATTTGTGCCCTACTACACCTTGACATTTATACACGGAGTTTACTATACATTTGATTTGTACATTTGGACAATAATATATACCATTCCATTCCAAGAAAAGGATAGGCCAAAAAAGAGTCTTAATAACAACGCTACCTTCTAAGTGCCCGTTTGGATTAGCGGTGGAAATGTGGCTTTTTTTTCTATCTGACTTTTATAAAAGTAAGGTAGGATTAAAAGTGAAAATGTAAATGTGATTTGTGTTTGGATTAGCGGTGGCAGAAGTGACTTTTTTTTCTAACTTTAAACCTGTTTGGATTAGAGTTTGAAAAGCCCGTTTACATAGAAAATGACTGAAAAGGGCATGAATCTTATTGAATACTACATACACACACACACATATATATTATTTGTATATATTATGATAATTAAAGTTAAAAAATATAAATAAAATTTGATAAAATAAAAAAAAATTATTATTGGAAAAAAGAAAAATACAGGAAAATACTTAATTAAAAATGGATAAAATTAATATTTTGAGGATTAGAGAAAATTATAGAAAATGACCCCAGAATTTATGAAAATTACAAGTGATGAAGAAAAGGGCCCGAAAAAATCACAGAAAAGAACCCAAATATTTCATAAATTACAGTATGCCTACAAATATTTCAAAAATTTTCACTTTAATCCTTCTTTGAGAACTTTTGAAATTTACAAACAAGTCCCTGGTCAAAGCCTAATTTGACCAAACTTCATCTTCTTCGTCAAAACAGAGACCTGAAACGAAAACAGAGCAAACTCAGATCAGGAGGAAACGCTAAATCACCGAAGGCAAGCCATGAGTTGAGTGATGACGCGAGATGCCTATGAGACCCGAGACGCCGACAAGACACAAGGGGATCTCGACGGTGCTGTGACTGACGACGCCGACGGTTAGAGACGGAATCGGCGACGGAGCAGTCGGAAATGCTCTGATTCGAACGACTTCTACACCACCGGAAGGGAAGCTCACATTCAAAGGAAGAAGGCTTTGGGCATGCACGATATTACCAGCTCTGCTTCGAAATCATGGTTCGATGAGACAAAATAATGGCACTATAATGAAGCCAACGGTCTGCCTGCACAGCATTGGGAGAGAGAGCAAAAGCACAGGGAGATTGAAAAAAAAGCTATGGGAGTGAGCTTCGAAAATAAGTGGCAGTAGGAAAAAAAGTCATTCGATGTTCACCGCTTTGCCAAACTCAAAGAAACCGCCCATCGTGATTATTCATCTCAAAACGTGCGGTGAGGCTGGCTCACCGCTTTGCCAAACAGACCCTAAAATCAGAGGGACTACCAATAATCTTGTAGCCTAGTTACATTTAAGCTTCCTTATAAGTGGGAGGTTGATGGTTCAATTTTATTTGTAATATTAAGTCATTAGTACCTACCCCTTTAATTTAAAAAAAAAAAAATCAGTGGGAATGGATTCAATTCTATTTGTAACTTCATCTTGTTAGTGTCTTATTTTTCTAATTCAAAAAAAAATCATAGAAAGAAAAAAGAACTAAACTTATAATACACATTATATGAACCTCACCGAATACTTTAGCCTAAAGTAATGATATACATGAACCCATAAATAGTCTCTTGGAAACTGTTCTTCACCGTGAAATGATCGATCGGATTAATTGTAATACTTTCATATATATGAATAATATCTGTTTCTTGCACATTGACAATCGTTCATGGACTTTATTACATATTAGAACCAGTTTCAGTGCTCATGACAATCATGAGCCCTAAAAGCTATTCATAGTGGTGAGATCTGCTCGCATAAAATTTTAATGGTCCAAATTTAAAATTTTCAACTAATGATTTTTAAATCCAAAAATCATTTTTTTGAAAAACTGAATGTTAAAAGATTATTTTTATTTTAAATTATATAATCATTAATATATTTTTAAAAAAAGGTAAAAGGGAAAAAAACCGACCTAAATCATTTAAATTAGATATAAACAATCTACAACAATGAATAGCTCTTGGTGCTTATTATTGCGATGAGCCCTGAAACTAGTTCCCATTATACATTGTATTTGTACATGCCGACAGTAAAATATACCATTTCATTTCTAGAAAAAGATGGGCCGAGAAAGAGAGCCTTAATAACAATTAATGTTACATTCTAAAATCATTCTTACTCTCTGTCACTTGATACAAACTCATAAGAAAAAGATCCCATGAACCCACAACCAATTGAAAATATACTCACTTTAAGAAAATTAAACAAAAATCGATGATCCACTTAAACCCTTAAACACATAGGAACAAGAATCCAAAGTTTTGGAAGATACCACAAGATTGATCAAGCATTGATAACTCTACTAGTTAATGAAGGATTCTAGAGAGAATCCACTCTCAAGAATCAAGATACAAAGTGCATAAATGCAACTTTCCAATTCCAAAATTAAGTTTCAAGTCTTCTTACAAAATGAGGGCTACAATGTATTGAACTAGGGACAGCAACCTCATAATTTTTTCGCACAAATAAAATAAACAAAATATAATCAGAATTTAAAGCTCAAAATAGGCTTAGTGAGACCCAAACGAGTCTTCCATGTGTAGAACTAGGTCTAAGCTCTTTAATTTGAAATCTTCATATCCAAAACTTGATCAATAGCTTCATTTTAAGTCCATATTGAATTAAGGACCTGATCTGAATTATTTTTATTCATATTTATTGATGCAATTTTCATTTACTCTAGGACAATCTCTTGAACTAGTCCAATCAATGCTTCTTTTAATATTTTAGCTTATGCCTTTATGATTGGTCCAACTGAAATTTGTAAAGGCTCATTCGAAGTTGAAGAGACAACTTGCTGATTCGCATTACTTACCGTCAAATGCCCTTCCATCTCTAAGTTGGCTTATTTCACGTTTTCCTCCAAGCAACCGTTAAGTAATCTAAGGTTGTGCTTATGATCATGTTTGGGGCTCCGAACATGCATTCAAACATGTAAAAGTGGCTTTTTACCTTTGTTGATGTTTTGAAATAGCATTTCGTGGCTTTTTTACTAATATGCTGCAAACACTGAAACTTATTTACCAATATACTACACCGTGAGAAATATTTACCAAAATGCTACACTGAAAATCATTCTTTAGGTGATGAATTTTAGAAATTATTCACCTGAAGAACGATTTCTTCATTAACACAGCTTTGGCGCGTAATTCTATGCAAATGAAAATTGTTCTTCAGGTGAACAATTTCTAAAATTCATCACCTGAAGAACGATTTCAGTGCATTTTCTCTCTCCTGCCTCCTCTCTCCTCATCATTGCCTAATGATTAATTTACAATAAAAACTCCCTCTCTCCTCATCATTGCCTAATGATTAATTTACATTAAAAAACAATGATTGCTGAGTGATTGATGATGATGATGATCATAATGATGATAGTAATAATACTAATAATAAAAGAAATAATTATTGCAAAAATAGGATAATGAGTATATTGACCAAATAAAATATTAAAAAATTAACACTAAATAATAATTAAGTGTATATGATTGAAAAATGAAAATGAATTAACCTTATAAATAGGGACTTCCTATACCACATCCAGGTCTCCTCTGCATACGGTGTGGTCGTTGTTGTTGTTGCGGTCGTTGTTCTTGAGATCCAAGCATTTCATTGATTTGTGTCGTTGACATATTTAAATCAAACTACGGAGATTCATTTAAAGAAATGGATTGTCTAGGAGTGACAAATGCTTCATTTGATGGCCCACCATGTTCAAAAGTAGAAGTATTGTATTCAGTCGAAAATAATGCATGATCATCTAATAAAGATGTGAATAACTGAGATTGAACAACATTGGGTAGGTTGGAAGGGGAAGATACTAATGGTGACATGTAATGAGGTTCTTGTTGTGTAGGGTTAGAAGAAGTGAAATGGGATGATGACGATGTTGACATGTAATGAGGCTGACTAAAATTTGGAGGGTCTTGTTCTAAAATATTTTCATTTTTAACTGGTGGTTGGGTTGACAAGTAACTGCCACGTTGCTTGCTCAGTCTATCATGAGGAATTTGTGGTCGACACAATTCAATTGTTGGGGGAGCAGGTTGACGACTCATATTGAATCGTTGTTCTCTAAGTGCAAGTAAAATGTTTTGTTGGTCTCGAGCAACTCTGTCTCGATAATTAATACAATTTGAGCATGTAGAACGAGTATTAATTGTTAGCCTATATAACTCATCTACTATGTCATACTGAAATAAATAAAAAGAGATTGTGTTATAACACTTATTATATGAAGGAAAAAATGGTATTGATGGAAAATAGAAGAAAAACTTATCGCGCAACCAATATCACCACTGATATGTTGAATCCATCGTCTTGTATGTCTCCAGTACCATTGCATGTATTGAGACATTCTATCAAGTTCATCATGTGCCATTAGAGCGCTACAAATAGCATCTGACCAAGTATCCCATTTCTGAATAAAGGTTGAGTATTGGTTAATCCAATTTGTAGTTGTTCTACCTCGTAGTTGCATTGTGTGGTAATTTCCCAATACAAGATGATATAACATCAGCATCCAACTTTGGATGGTTTTGAGTCAATGACGTGCTCAAGCACGTGTAGGCCCCACAATATTTTGTTATCTCCTAAAAGTTTCTATTTTCTTTATTGCATGCCCTTACTCTCCAATTGCAATTTGACCCATAGTTAACACATCGATACTCTTCATATTTTTTACATGAATAATAAACCTTAAATGTGTGATGAACTCGAACAGAGTATAACTTGATTGCATGTCTCAGAACCCATACACTGTTAAATACCTTTCCAATATATAACTCATTTGTATCGCTTAGATTCAGAATTTCTTCTAAATCATTAACCTCATGAGTCATATCTGGCTCAACATTAATTTGTGATAAGAAAGCAGTTGCAAGATCATTGTGCTCGTTCCCCTCTTCATGGTCATTGTCGTTGTCTTCATTATCATTCTCACCACCAACATTTAAATAAGAATCATATTCATCATCTTCCTCGATTTCATCCATCACGTCTTCTACATGAGGAATTGAACATGGTACTTTATTGTTGCCACCATATAATAGAGGTTCAAATGAGTGGAAATTTTCCATGTCAGCGGTAAACATGGATTCTTGTCCCATAATGTTAACCTCACTGATACTTGCTGGAAGTGTATTTCCAACATCATTGATTATTGGTTGTGATTCAATGTGGTTATCATATGGTAAATCACATATGTTGGCATACAACTCTGCATGTGTCAATTGAGTTCAAAATCTTCGAGTCACTTGCCATATTTGTTGTATGTTCGAGTCATCTTCCAAATTGCATGCCTGGTACTGTGGTGGATTTATGCATGTAGGATATCTGTATACTATATTTGTTACGATTTGATTGGGAGGAAGTTGTAGCTTTCGTCGAATAACTTGCTTCAGTTTACTCAAGGTAATATTTGGATTAACTTTGATTATTTTCACCTTATCAGACTCAAATGTTACACCGGATGGGCCGTTACAAATTCTACCATTTGAAAATATACACACGAACTCCTTTGTATGATTCATCCTACTTCCTAAATATTACATTACAATTATTTATAAAATTAAATGAAATTGTCAAAACAATTTAAATTCATAATATCACATTTACAAAAATCATCATAAAAAATATTCATAATTGTCTCATCACATTATGCATAACACCAACAAATAATCATAATAAAATATAAAATACTATTCTTCATTTACCTTTCACAACTTTTCTTCTTATAAATTTTTGTGGCAATGCATTTCAAAATATAATTTATTTCTTATTATATTTTTGGTTAATTAAAAATTAATATATATTATCATTGAAATATACAAAATTGACGATCGTAAATTTGGCACACTTATTATTTATTTTTTTATTTTGTTTATCAATATTTTTTCTGAAACAAAAAAGATTTATAAGGACTAAAATAGAAAATAAAATTCTGTATGTAGCTATAAGAGAATTCTGACAGAAATAAGGGTGTTTTCTGTAATATTAGCTGTCCCTTCAACTGAAAAAATATCATAGAAATTTACAGAAGTACCCCGAATTTACAAAATTTCAGTTGGGTCCCAAAATCTGAAATTCACCGCTTGAAACTGATTTTTTGGCTGTGAAAATATCAGAGAAAACTATAGAAAAGTGCCCGTAATTTCAAAAATATCATTTTAGTCTAAATGCCCGCGTCCTTACTGGTTTTATCAATAATATCATGTATAAATAATATAAAATCAGTACCACTATATAAATATAACAGGAATATATACTTACTAAAATCTATCTTATTCTTATGGTAAAAATATCTTTTTTCTAAATATTTTAACTACACACACCTATATTTTAAATATTTTATATATTCTAAAATTTTAATCTATAACTATTTTTTAAATATTATATACCACTACATATGTTGGGACATTTTTTTTTAAAGTTTTATCCTACCAACGTTAAAGGTTTTGGGTGAGCCAATCTTTTGATAAATATCATAAATATACAAACAATGTTCTACAAAATAAAAACATATTTGCTAATATCATGATACAAGGTTTACATAGGCAAAATCACATGCTTAAAAATAGAGATCAAATTTAAATTTTAAAGTCTCAAAATTAATCTATATTACCATATAATACAGGATAATACTTACAGTCAAAATAAGAGGCATCTATTTTCCTTTTCGAAGTTGTTGAACCAACCACTCACCACCTAAAAATAAAAAATAGTCAAATAATAGTTATCAAGTGTAACAAAAATAAAATTCAAATTAAATATTACAAACTACCAAATTAAGAGAAAAAACTTACCCACAACAGCAATAAGAAAAACAACCTATGCAAATAACCAAGGATCAACAAAGCAAATGAGGAGGAGAGAGCTTAGAGAAAAATGAGATGAGAGAAAAGAAGTGCAGAGTGAGAACGCATGAATGTTGAGAAAGACTTGAGCAAACTGGACTTGAGCGAGTAAACTAGACTTGAGCGAGCAAACTGAAGAGAACTTAAAGAAAAATCAGATGAGAGAAAAGAAGTGTAGAGTGAGAACGCATGAATGAATTTCACTCGGATAAGAGGCTGAAGCAATGTATAAAACAATATACCAATTGGCCAAATATATATATATATATATATATATATATATATATATATCTCACAGTGTGTGTTCACGGGCTTACCTTGGGGAATGAGTGATATGACTAAGGAATAGGTATTGGGAAGGAGGAACACAGAAAACATGCGCAGCACGAAGAATATATTCTTGACACCAATTTTAATTATTTTAAAAATAGTCACATCATATAGAAATCGCTCATGCCAAGAACGATTTCTAAAATCGTTCTTGCGAAGCATGATTTTTGGATTTATTAGAATTAAAAGTCGTTCTTTTTTTTTTTTTGAATTTCTTCCCCCGATATCCCACACCCGAAGGTGCAGACTAATCCGGGGTGCCCCTTGGGAGGGACTTCCCGGGGATCGAGCCCAGGTGGCGGGAGGGAATCTTTGCCTCCCTTATCTCAACCACCGGACCAAGCCCCGTCGGGCATTAAAAGTTGTTCTTTATAAGAACGATTTCTTCACAAATTTAAAATCGTTCTTCACAACAACAATTTTAAGTATAGTATTATGATAAATAATTTCAACTTTGTAACATTTTGGTATTATAATTCACTGTTTACAGTATTCTGATAAAAAAGCCGCATTTCATCTATCTGACTTATGGGATCGATCTTTTTTTTTGTCAACACTTATGGGATCTATCTGACTTTTAGAAAGAAGCAATTTTTCCATGCTCCTACAGCGAGGAGGGTCACATTGGGAAAAATGTGGCAATGGGTCCCACAAATATGCTCATTAATGTCCACGTCAAACTCACATCCGTC
Organism: Inga leiocalycina; assembly: GCA_963242795.1. NCBI lineage: Eukaryota > Viridiplantae > Streptophyta > Magnoliopsida > Fabales > Fabaceae > Inga > Inga leiocalycina. The sequence goes on from OY725325.1 coordinate 15,938,240, forward strand.
CCTCCCCATTTTTGTCTTATTCATTTTGTTGAAGAGATCAGTTCTTTAGGTTAGAAATAATAATGAAAAATATACTATTGAGGTTAAAAAATTGAATATTATTATGATTTATAATTTATGTATATTGTTTTTTGCCAGTAATAATTTGTTACAATTTATGTATATTTCTATCTATTAAATATAGGGAGAATTGTTAAAAAAGATCTCATTGACAACTTATTTATCAAATAGGACCTGGGAAGATACCTGCACATGGAGGGAAGATTTCTGCACACGTAGGGAAGATTTTTGCACATGTATAGGGAAGAATTTTGCACACAGGGAAGATTATCTACACACCAGGGAAGATCATCTGCACACGAAGGTCCCATTTGGCAAATAAGATCTGCACACGAAGGTCCCATTTGGCAAATAAGTTGTCAATGAGGGATTTTTTCACAATTTTTCCTTAAATATATCTAATTAAATATTTTTTTCATTTAATGTATTTAATATATTTCTATCTGTTGCAATTTGTTTACAAATTTCTCCCAATAATGTATTAAATTTTTTATAATTTTGATATTTTTCTTAAAATTAATGTTAATGTAACATACACACACACACATACATACATAAATATATATCTATCATTTAATAAAATTCATATTTTTTCAGTCATTTTATATCTAAATTTGCTTTTTCACTAATCATCCAAACAACTAGGGGTGTTCATCAATTTCCCGTCCCGACCTTCCCATCCGATCCCGAACAAATCGCTCCGTCTCGATCCCGAGCAAATCGGGATGGGAAAATCCCGTCCCGAAAATTTCGGGATCGGGAATGGAACTTCCCGATCCCGACTTTTTCCTGATCGCGAAAATATATATACCCACATGTATATTTTTTAAAAATAGTTAAGAAAATAAGACCAAATGTAAAATAAAATGTGAAAATTCCTAACACCCTTAAGGTAATATCTATTCTTTTAGTTTATTTAGTTAATTTCATTTATTATTTATTAAATAATTCTAATTTTTTGTTTTTGTCTTTGTTCTTTTTACAGGTAAATCGACAACTTTAAGCATGTATTGGACTAATTATATATTTATATTAGACTTATTTGGTACAATATGATATTAGAAAAATTATATATTTATACTAGACTAAAGGAAACACAACAAAAAATTCAATATAGAGATTTTTTTTTTTTAAAAAAGAAAATCCGGGATCAGGAAATTTCCGATCCCGATCCCAAAATTTCCCGATTTTCGGGATCAGAAAATTTTCAGGATCAGGAATGAAAATCATTCCCAAACCCTTCTCGTGATCGGGATCGGGAATGACATTTCCCTATCCCGTCCCGATCCCGAACACCCCTACAAACAACTATCAATTTGTCACGTTGACTTTTATAGAAGTCAATCTAAACACAAATTACATTAGATAGTATGACTCTTACCACACCTTGAGTTTATAAAAGTCAAAATGAAAAGAAGTCACGCCTATTATCGCTAATTTAAACCCACTCTAAATCACTAACATCAGCAACACTAAAACTACATTGTTTACGCTATTTGTAGCATCCAAGTATTTGAAACAAATATATGTTAATGTCAACAGTTTCACCTAAAAGGAGGGGTAAATTGAATGATATTAAAATTTTAAAATATTATAATTAAAATACTTAATTAATAGATAAGGGTTGGAGAAATATCACCGAAGTATACACCAGAGTTTATACTGGTTCAATCTCAACTTCTTGATCTACGTCCAATCCTCAGAGCTCCTCTGAGATTTCGACTAAACTTTCAGGATTCAATGGATTCTTGGCACAGTACAAATAAGTTCCTCAACAAGACACTCACTCCTCCTTACACTTCGTAAGTTGATACCCACTCAAGATCCCACTACTTTGAGATTCTCTTTATATGAAGAGTGAATAAAGGAATTGAAATCTCTCTCAAAGAACTGATAAATAAATACTAAAGTTTAATTTTAAATCGATTAAACATCAATTCTACTTCTAATAAATATAACTCAATGATCAAAATTAAGTTTAATCATTTATAACTATCATATTCAGATCATAACAAATCTTTACCATACAGACCCTGACTCTAAAGCTCTCAAATAAATAATGTAATAGAAAAATTCTAAACCAATTAAATACAAATATTCACTTACCTCTATAATGTTACAGTTTCCTTTTATTGAAAATCAACACTTGCTCCAAACCCTAATCTTCAAACTTGTTTTGCCCTCAACAAGATTTATGCCACTAAAAACCTCTAATTGAGTAGAAAAATATTTACGAAATAACTATCGAGGTTGAAAGATTTTATGAAGAGAAAATGAAGCTTAAGGTCTGTTTGGTGTGAGGGATTTGGAGGGGAAGGGAGAGGAGGGAAAATTTTTATGAGTTGAATTTTAAAAAATTGAAGAAGTGGGGTAATACAGTTTTAATAAAGAGAATATATAAGATAAAAGAATAAAAAAAATTAATTAAAAATTTTTAACCCCACTTCTCTAATTTTTTTAAATTCAACTCAAAAAAAATTTTCCTCCACCTACTTTCCCTCCCCTCTCCTCAGACCAAACAAGTCGTCAAAGTATCACAATCCTCCATTAATGGAGGATTGGAGCGCTGATCCAGACGGGACAGACGAAGGACCAGAGGCAGTGCGGAGTTGGAAGTAAAAGGGGCTATATTAAATTTGTCCCCAAATAAAGGGGATATATTAAAGGGGACGTTGGACCCACTTTTATTTTTTTAGGTTAATATAACTTTTGATCCCTCAAGTTTAAAATCGATGGTTTTGGTCATTGAAGTTTGACACATTGGTTTCTCAAGTTTGAAATCGGTGATTTTAGTCCCTCAAGTTTACTCCGTTTATAATTGTTAGTCCCTTAAATTTGAAAAGGACTTGATGGAAAACCAAACCGAACCAGAAAAAAACCAAGTTCTTTTCAAACTTCAGGGATTAAAACCATCGATTTCAAACTTGAGGGACCAATGGTCAAACTTCAGGGGCCAAAACCACGGATTTTAAACTTAAGGGACCAAAACTAAAATTAGATCAAATTTCAGGGACCAAAAGTTATATTAACTCTATTTTTTTATTAATATATTCTGTTTTCCATTTCTTTTATTATTTATTTTCTTTTTCCTTCTTTTTTCTTTCTTACTCTTAAATTCATATTTTGACATTTAGGAATCTCTAACCCCTATTTCTAAATTAACCACCGTCATCCAAAATTCTCCAATAATCTAAATAATCAACTATTTGTATATTTTATCCTAATAAAATATTTATAATATATAAATAATTAAAATATATTTGATGAGAAAATATGTTAAATACTCTCATTTAACCCCACCAAGCCTTATCAAATTTTCTCTCCATTATTTTCTAAAATCCATGTGGGATTATTGTCATAAAATTGAATCCACTCAAGATAATTTCTTTATACTCAATTAATTATGCGCAAATTTCTATTTACCATGAAATAATCCCAATTAAATTCAACTTATTATTTATTGATATACTACTCACAATTATCAATCATATTTTACTATTTTTTTTTTAATTTTATGCTCATATATCTCAAATAATATGTTTGATTTACTCTACACTCAAATTACTTAATAAATCATAGTAGAAATAAAAATTGAGATGTTACAACATGCAAAATCTTTGCAAGTGATCACAGATCACTCCTATGATCTTTTAGCACTCCAAGTTATTCAGCGAGTGACTCTCAAGGATAACGACATCACTAGAGTAATCTCCATTTCACTCGAGTGATCTGACTTTTGTTCACATATCACTCGAGTGATCTTTCTTATCACTTGAGTCATTTGCACTTTTAGATCACTAACTTCCTACCAATCACTCGAGTGATTTTATTAACTCTCAATTCTTTTTGAAAATCACCTACAAGTAATGTCATCACTTGAGTGTTTATCCAATCACTCAAGTGATTTGACCTTTGAGAGTTTTTCATAAAATATGATCACCATCAAGTGACTTGAAAAATTCTGGAAGTGAAGCATCATCACTTGAGTGCACAAGCCATCACTTAAATGATTCTTGATCTTTGGTGACATTGAGCTCTATTTTAAGAATCACTCGAGTGCACAATCCATCACTCAAATGATTATATCAAGCTTGAGTAGTTCATCATAGATTTCACTTCATGTTTTTCAAAAGGTTTGGTTATCACTCAGATTCTAATAAATTAAAGTTTGTTATCATCAAAACATTACGAGAACTAACAATATATTTGACGATTATTTAATTAAAACCGTTAACTATGGTTATGCAGTTGCCCCATGTTTGGTCGTTGATAACCATAAAGTATAGTTTTTGTATACTTGATGTTTAATAACAGTTAAACATGGGGAAAAAATAACTTTCAAATATGAACAATATCTATAATAGTAGAATCAGTCAACTATGAAATGGCATCAAAGCTACATGGGATGATGTCAGAAATAACTCGATACGTATTCCACAGAATAATTATGTAAGGTGGAACGGTACGAAGGATGGAATGTTTATCGTTAAATCTGCCTATGCTAGTTTAGAGAGTGACCTGAGTCATCGAGATAGTACTTGGAGTAAAATTTGGAAACTCGCGGTTCCCCGGAGGTGAGTCCTTCACTTGGCTTCTTTATCACAATAGGCTTCTTACCAGTAAAGTGCGAAGGAAGAGAAATATCTTGCTACATGACGGTTGTGACATTTGCGGTGATAAAGTGGAAAGCTGCACTCATGTTCTGTGTGATATTGCCGTGTCACAGAGTTACTGGTCTCAGGTGGTTCCTTGAAAATTCGAACGTCAGTTTTTTCAGCCTTGATGGCCAAGAATGGGTTGCAAAGAATATATCTTTTGTCGATCCGCATTGTCATGTAAATTGGCCATATTTTATGTGGTGTCTTGTTGGTTACTATGGAGACGGAGGAATGTGAGAATTTTTTAGGAGGATATTCGGAATGTAGAAATTTATAATACTCAACAAGAGAGAGAAAGAATTTTTTGGGGAAAAAATCTTATTAAACATGGCTCAAATTCAAGAAATAAAAAGACAGAATTCTTGCAAAATGACACAAACGAAAAAGGAAAAAACCCCCCTATAAAAATGACCTATAGAGGTGAATTAAAAACAACAATAGGGCTTCTCACTAGGATCTTACCATCACTCCAAACCAAAGATGCTGAAACTATATATGCTTCCAAGCTTCCTTCAACACTCAGCACAAAGCTCTGTTTTTCACCACTTGAAGTGAATGAGAGAACACTTGGGTTCACTTGGATTTTCAGCCCCGGAGGACCACTCACTGTTGCTTTGTATGTGGACTTTTCTGACCCAACATAAGTAACAGTTCTTTTAAAACTGCCACTCACAGTAAGGTTGGAGGGAGGTGTTGGAAGAGCAAAGGATGGGTAGTTTAGATCACTTGCTTTAGCTGATACAGACCAGGTGCTATTATCCCCTGTTACAAGCTGTAATGACCTTGTGCTGTACCCCTGTCCACAAAAGAATCTCACAAAATCAACTTCACTGGCATCGTATACTAATCCAGGATTTATTGCCTTTGTAGGATCAATTTGACCTGATCCATATGAAAACTCTGCATCTCGGTTAATCTTGGGATTCAATGGCCTAGCTGCAACCACCCATACACGTCATTATAGAAGGTCTGTTTTCTACATTACTCTGTTTTGCAACAGCTAATATGTGGACAAATATAGTGTGGGTGTAAATTTCCTATAGAAATTTTCGCTAAGTAGTAATATTGCCCGAACAGTTATTTTAAGTTAAATGTTGCCCCAGAAGTATTGGCATGGATCAATATTGTCCGTTATAGTTAAAAAAGTAACAGTTAATGTCTATTTTTTAACAGTTAAAGCTGTATAAGGCAACATTACTACATTTTGAAACTTTTGGGCTGATATTAGTCTTGAAAAACTTGCAGGACAATATTGCTATTCAGCACAAACTTACGGAATAAATTTGCACCTTAACCAAATATCGTGTAAACATATAGGAATTGAAGATTTATTACCAGTAGTCATTAAAGCTGATTGAATAGCAGAAGGAGACCATTCAGGATGGAATGATTTAACGTAAGCTGCAGCCCTAGAAATATGTGGACAAGACATGGATGTTCCTGAGATTATGTTGAACTGCAAGCTTCTGTTGTCACCACCAACCTCAGAAACAGAGCCTTTCGGAGACCAGCCAGCTAGAATGTTGACTCCTGGAGCTACTAAATCTGGCTAAAGAGGGGGAAATTTGTAATAAAGATAAGACCCCAGTCTATGTATATGTTGAAGTGACAAAGTGATGATCAGCCATCCAAAAACAAGGTACCTTGAGAATATCAGGAGAAACATAATTAGGACCCCTAGCAGAGAAAAGGCCACCACAGGGGCTAATGTATCATTTTCCTCATTAGTTCTAAATATGTTTGCAGTTGGACTCCTGCAAGTTTGGTAAAGGAATTCTACCATTAAAACTGCATTATTCACATGAATTTGAGAATATGTCAACAACTTCAGCTAATGGTTAATACCTAGTGGAATTAATGTAGACAAATATACTATTGCCATCCTGCAAGTCAATGTACGAAGCAGGCAAGGGGAAAGACCAGCCATAGTCTCTGGAAGTTTGACCTTGTGTAAGTGCACCAACAGCTCCAGCCATGAAGGCACCTTCTGCTTTGCTTCTGCCTTCACATATAACAATTTTACCCTTTACCAAATTTCGATCCAATGAACCTTCATCACAAGACCTACACATATAACACCATTTCATGAACTAAAAATATATCATTATGTCCCATCTCTTCTCTTGAAATATTTTCAGGCTTAGTCACCTGGATAAAGATCCATCAAATCCTGCTTTAGTATTTGGTGCGTCCCCTCCATAAATTATAGGATACTGTTGTTCCTTAAGGTCAAATGTATTTACTGAAAGTCCATAGACATTAAACAAGGAGATCATCAAACTTTAGAAAAAAAGTTTTTTTTTTCGCATTGAAACTTGATGAATGGGCATATGGTTACTAATCAAAATTACCTTAAATGTCCTGTTATCACCTAATGCAACCTTGGCAAGAAACTATCTATCAATGGTACTAGCAGCCACAGAAACAGACCAAGGTGAAAAATTTGCGAGTGATCTAGGTCTGGGACCAGAATTCCCTGCAGAAGTTACAGTCAATATTCCAATTGTAATGGCATGAAAAGCTCCAATGGCTAGTCCATCCCTGAAATAATTCTGGTCATTAGGCCCTCCGAGAGAAACTGAGAGTATATCCACCCCATCTGCAATGGCATAATCAAAAGCTGCTAAAATGTCTGCATCAAAACAGCCATCAGCCCAGCAATCCTTGTAGACAGCAATACGTGCTGACACAGCACCTCCTCTTGCTGTTCCTACTCCTAACCCTAACATGCTTGCTTGGCTCACTGGGTCTCCGGCTATGGTGGATGATATATGAGTTCTGTACAGAAATGAAATCAAAGGTTCTCATTTTATTAAATGTTGCATATGATCTATATATATACACTGAGTTATACGTATGAACTAGACAAGCCGTTCCTACTCAAAGACTTTCCTACATTAGCTTCTGTCGGCAAGGCACCATATTTGACTAACTCTAACACTCCCCCTCAAGTTGGAGCATATATATTGATCATGCCCAACTTGTTACAAAGATATTTAACCCGTGTCCTATGTAAGGCTTTTGTCAGAAGATCTGCCAGTTGATCATCGGATCGTATGTGTCCTGTAGATACAATATTTTCTTTGATCTTATCACGAATAAAATGACAATCAATTTCAATATGTTTTGTTCGTTCATGGAACACAGAATTTGAAGCTATGTGAAGTGCTGCTTTATTGTCACACCATAGTTTTGCAGGCAATATCGTGGTAATGCCAATTTCCTTCAAGAGTTGAAATACCCACACAATTTCTTGTACTGACTGTGACATGGCTCTGTATTCTGCTTCTGCACTTGATTTTGACACAACTAATTGCTTCTTACTTTTCCAAGATATCAAATTTCCACCAACAAACACACAATAACCGGTAGTGGATCGTCTTGTGGCTTTAGATCCTGCATGATCCGCATCACAGAAACACTCGACTTTAGTGTGCCCATAATCTGCATAAAGAATACCAAGACCTGGAGAACCTTTCAAATAATGCAAGATATGTTCTAAAGCTTCCCATTGTGCCACTGTTGGTGATGCCATGAATTGGCTGAGTCTACTGACTGAGAAGGTTATATCAGGACGAGTTACTGTTAGATAATTTAGTTTCCCAATAAGTCTTCTATATCTCTCAGGAAATGGAAACGGCTTTAATTTCTCTGGATCAATCCTCTTCTTCAAATCATCAGGAAGCTCATCAAACATACTAGCATCAAGATCTAGAAAGGGATTCGGAATCATGGGGATGCTGCTTGGTGCAGCTCCAAGTTTTCCAGTCTCCTTTAAGAGATCGAGAACATACTTTCTTTGAGTCAAAAGAATACCTTTCTTGCTTCTCAAAACCTCAATACCAAGGAAGTACTTTAATGATCCCAAATCTTTAGTCTGAAAGTGAGAGTTCAGGAAGATTTTAAGTTATGAGATTCCAGAATAATTACTTCCTGTAATCACAATATCATCAACATATACTACGAGAAGAATCATGCCTGCATCAGATTGTTGGTAGAACACAGAGTGATCACACTTGCTTTGACGTAACCCAAACTTCTTGACCACATTACAGAATTTATCAAACCAGGCTCGAGGACTTTGCTTTAGACCGTACAGTGACTTCCGGAGGTAGCACACTTTCCTATTCTCCCCCTGAGCAACGAACCCAGGTGGTTGCTCAATATAAACTTCTTCCAGAAGATCGTCATTCAAGAAAGCATTCTTAACATCTAATTGATACAAATCCCAATGATATGTAGCCGCCAAAGATACAAGTAGACGAACTGAAGTGAGTTTGGCTACAGGAGAGAAAGTCTCAGAATAATCAAGACCATAAGTTTGGGCATAACCTTTTGCAACAAGGCGAGCTTTTAGTCTTTCCAAAGAACCATCAGCCTTAGTCTTAACAACAAATACCCATTTACAACCAATAGCTTTCTTGCCATGTACCAGCTGTTTCCAATGCCAAGAGTTCTTCTTCCATTGCGGCACGCCAACCAGGGTGAGCTAGGGCTTGGTGAAGAGTAGTAGGGGTGGATATGGAATCAAGGGTGACCACAAGTGAAGAAGAAGTAGGAGACAAATGCTGGTAAGACACGAAGGAGGATATAGGATAGGTACAGTTAGCATATCTTGTGGGAGTACAATGATGACGAGTACCTTTTCGGAGGGCAATAGGTAGGTCAAGTGAGGGATCAACAGCAGAATCAGGAACAACTGGATCAGAGGCAACAATAGGAGGATCTAGGGGATCAGGAACAAAAACCAAGGTGTCATGACCAGAATCCGTTGGCGAAGCAGTGATTGGTGACGGTGAAATGTTGGTTGCATCAGCATCATTGATGATATCAGGTTCTGGTACAGCAGCCTGTACTGGTGAGAGTGGGACACGATAGACCGAGACATCATCAGACTCAGCAATGACAGATGGAGACTCAGAAGAGGTCGAAGATGTGAAGAAAGGAGAAGACTCATGAAAGATTACATCAGTGGACACAAGGTAACGACAGAGATCAGGAGAGTAACATCGATAACCTTTCTGAATTCTAGAATAACCAAAGAAGACACATCGTAGGGACTTGGGATCAAGTTTACTGACATTTGGACGAACATCCCGAACATAACAAACACAACCAAAGATTTTTGGATCAATAGGAAACAGCTTAGTGGTGGGAAACAGAATGGAATACGAAATATCCCCACTAAGAACAGCCGAAGGCATGCGATTTATGAGAAAACAGGCTGTAGAAACGGCATCGGCCCAAAAGCTTTTAGGGATGGAGGAATGAAACATGAGAGCTCGGGCAGTTTCTAATAGATGTCGATTCTTTCTTTCAGCAACACCGTTTTGAGCGGGGGTATCAACACAAGAAGATTGGTGAAGAATACCATGACTTTGCATATACTCGGTGAATGGGGCAGAAAAATATTCTTTTGCATTATCACTTCGTAAGATTTTCACAGGAGTGTTAAACTGAGTTTGAATTTCAGCACAGAAATGACGAAAGTGAGTAAATAATTCAGAACGATGTTTCATTAAGTAAAGCCAAGTGGTTCGAGAAAAATCATCAACAAAAGTGACAAAATACCGATAACCAGATTGAGACATGATTGAACAAGGACCCCAGACATCAGAATGCACTAACTCAAATGGGGACGTAACGCGTTTATTGACGCGAGGTGCTAAATGAACAAGATGGTGTTTGGCATATTGACAAGATTCACAATTTAAAGCAGACACAGAAGAGAATTGAGGATACAATTTTCGGAGAGATGACAGAGACATATGACTTAGACGACAATGAATTTCAAACAGAGATGACCCACCAGAACAAGCAATAGAACGCGGTACCTGATCATCAAGGATGTAATGACCACCGGATGCATAGCCCTTACTAATAACATGCTTCGTCGTGAGATCCTGAATCAAACAATGGTCAGGAAAGAGTGTGATAAAACAATTGAATTGTCGAGTAAGTTTGCTAGTAGATAAAAGATTAAAAGCAAGATCAGGAACATGAAGGACAGAGGATAAAGCAATAGATGGGGTAGGTCTGATAGTACCACATCCGAGAACACGAGAATAAGAACCATTAGCAATTGTTATACTAGAGGGGTTGGCATAAGGTATATACGAGGAGAACAAATTTTTGTTACTTGTCATATGATCAGTTGCACCGGAATCGATAATCCACTTTGACAAACAAGTGGCAAGGCTAGAAGTGATGTTACCTGTAGCAAGAGCACCTGAAGATCGAGACTTAATTTCCTCCATCATCAAACAAGGAGATGTACCAAACAGCAATGGTGAAATGACAACAAATTCTCAGAGCAAGAACAAGATAATTACACAATCATAAATTGCAGCAACAATCTGAAATATCCCAAATGAGGCTTTAAGGTCCTCTAACTACAATAACAAATGTCACACTAGTGACCAAGTGGAAATTTCTCACAACCAAAAAATATCCCAAACGATGAACAGAAGCCTCCAGATGAAGAGTAACAGTGCCAGATGAATAGTAATCGTGAGTGAATAGTACCTCAGATGAATAGTAATCTTGAGTGAATAATACCTCATATGAACAGTAACCGTGAGTGAATAGTACCTCAGAGATTTTTTTGTTTTTGTTTTTGTTTTTGTTTTTTTTGGAGGGACCCACACGGAAGAAAAACCGTGAGTGAATAGGAAAGTGTTTACGTATACCACTTTCTCAACAAATCCAAAAGTGATTGCAACCACGGGACCCACAGATATATATTAAACCAATATTACCTTAATCAAGGCAAGGGACCCACGGACAGAAATACTAACTCAGAGAATGAAGTTAGTAACCAATTTGCAATCCACGAACGTTGAAACTGAAAGTGAAGAGCAAAGCACAAAAAATCAAATGGTGTCGGATGGCCACGAAACTTCAGGAGGAGGAAGAGGAGGTTCAGTCGATCAGTGCGCCGCAAACGCCGCTGTGAACGGAGGTCGGAGCAAGCCACACGCGCCGCGCGTGTGTTGGAGCGCCGGAGAAGGGGGCGGCGCGTGACTGGCCACGCGCTGTTGGAATGCAGCCGGAGATGGGTGACTGGCCGATCTAGGGGTGGAGAAGACAGTGACCAGGCGCGTGTGTGCAATTGGAGCTCTAACGGCAACAGATCTAAGAGGGAAGAGAGCTTACTCACCGGAAAAAATGGAGTTTTCACCGGAAAAAAAAATGAAGCCAGAAATGAAACGAAGAAAACGAGGCTCTGGTACCATGTACAGAAATGAAATCAAAGGTTCTCATTTTATTAAATGTTGCATATGATCTATATATATACACTGAGTTATACGTATGAACTAGACAAGCCGTTCCTACTCTAAGACTTTCCTACATTAGCTTCTGTCGGCAAGGCACCATATTTGACTAACTCTAACAAGTTCCATGGCCATCAATGTCTCTTGGAGACTTTTCTTCGCCATGGAATGATCCATCAGCTCTGTAATATTTTGCCCCAATGATTTTACTGCAATGAAAGCAAAATCTGTTAGCGGTGGGCTCTGCTACCTCTAGTCCTTAATATAACATCTAGTTTGTAATGCATTTAACCGTAGTTGGTATATAATATGAATAAGACCTTGACAGTTGTACATGAAGTTTAGTAAAACTAAATGCATTGTATATGTGGATGAGAATATACTTGTTGCAAGTGAAGTTAGGTGAGGATTGCCATGTGCCCTTCCATTTCTTAGGTGGTGGACCCAATCCATTGTCTTTGAAGCTTTCAGATTCCGGCCAGATTCCTGAGTCAACAACTCCGACGATGACATCACTTCGGTTGGGGCTCTTTGCACTTTTAGTGGGAAGCCAATGAAATCCCAAGACCTTGTTGTGTGGAGTTGTCTCTTTTGGTTAGGGAACACAGAGACCACACCATCAAGTCCTGCACTGGGAATTTTCTGGGTGAACAACTCTGAATCGTAGATACAGCAAGTAATTAGTCATGAAAGATAAAGCAATAGTCTTCTTGCTCGCTTGACATTGTTTCAGCTTCTTTCTCTGTTAGCCTCGCAACAAAACCATTGAAACTCCGTTTGTAGTGATGGAGAACTGACTTAGGCATGGCATCGCTGAGGGTACAGATACAAATTGCAAAATTTAATGGAACTTCCTGCTTAATAGGTTCTTATTTATTGTAACACGCAATCCTGCTTCTTAATCTTATCAGGCAAATTTAATGAAATCATGTTATGTTTGTACATTTAAAGCTTTTAAGATCTTACCCAAAAAAAAAAAAAATATCTAAGCTATATAGCCAAAGTCAGAGGCATGGCATAGAAATATCTAGTTTTAGTGGATTGATAGTACCTGTTAGAGACTTTTTGCAGGAAGCTTGTGTACTATGACAAGGCAGAAGCTTCATCAGTTTTGCTGCTCCCGGTGTAGACAATGTAAGTCTGCAATTATCATCAGAAGACATGATTAATTAGCAGAAAGTGAAACATGGGAATTCGGAAACCAAGAAGAAGAAAAAACAGACAGAAGAATGTTTAACCTTGGGTTCGTCTGAGGAAGAAGAGTGACCTTTGAGCAGAACAGAAGCAAAGGTAAGAAGTGATATCAACAACAGAGGAGCACATGATCTGTTGTCCATTCTGAACATCGTCTAGTGTGTGTTCATACGTAGACGACAATGGTAAGACTCAAATTCCAGAGAATCTTGTCCATGTATCTTCTTCTATCCAAATCAGGTACATTTTCCACGGGAGCTTTTGGCAGTTGCAAATAAAGTCAACCGAGGAACCAAAACGCGTATGAAGAAGGTAAAGTCGTGAAATGATTTGGACGCATAAGGAGAAACAAAGTCTAACACGAGAAAGGAAGGAAGAAATAAATAAAGCGAAGATGATAAAAAAGGAGTGTAAAGTTATTGGAAGCTATGAGCATAAAGCTCCTACTCACTGATCAATGATTATTGAGAAGGAAGTGACTCATACAGTCACCCCAATGATTGTTTTTCTCACCTCTGTCATTTATTCGCAGGGGTTGTACAGGCTATGGAATTTATAGTAGAGTAATTAAACTGCAACTAAATGGTTTAAATATCTTATATATACTATGGAATTTCACGGGGCAATCAAAGCAGTGCATGTCAAATTAATACTGATGGGGGAGAAATTTATTTTTGTACAGATTTAGGAGGTGGTTTCTGGTTAGAGCAATTTTTCTTGGGCGCTTTTACATTCTAAGGTTGGCCTCATGTGCCAATTTCTTTTAGGGAAAATTGCATCTAAATGCTAACGAAGAGAAAATACAACATAAAAGTCTTTGAAAATCGTAAATCTGCAGTGAAGTCCTCTAAGACATTTTTATAATATATTTTAAATGTGAAAAGTCCAAAATAACCCCATTGATTAAATAGAGAAAAGTCCTGTAAGACATTTTTATAATATATTTTAAATGTGAAAAGTCCAAAATAACCCTATTGATTAAATAGAGAGAGGGATTAGATTATTGTGTATTCATTAAGGCTATTTTAGACTCTTCACATTTCGAATATATTGCACAAATGTCCACTTGATTTTATTGTAAATTTGAGATTTTAAGGGATCTTTTTATCGTATATTCTCTTATTGAAGACTTATATATAATTTTCCCTTTCTTTTATCAGTTTTATTTAAAAAAAAAAAAAGTTAAGGTGCATTGAACACCCTAAGTATTTTTCAGGGTGTTTGGAGTGCAATTTTGACCCTCAAGTATTTAAATAAGTGCAATTTCACCCTAAACTAACAGATTTAGAAACGCCTGTTATCCTCTTTCATCACCCTGTTGTCCATTCCTCTCTATCATCAATAGGAATAGAGCTTGATGAAGACATATGAACTCACCATCAAGAAGCTCAAATCAGAAGTTGAACTTAAGAATATGAGAGTTCTTCGCTAAAGAAGAAGCAAGATGAGTTTACCAGCTTCATTAAAGCAGTTGAAAAGAAGCTAAACTCAAGTGGGTCATTGTCAATGTTTGATAATCTTCAACATTCCAAGTTGAATCTAACATATTTCCTTGAGTCTCTTGAACTTACCTTGAGATTGATCAAGAGCTTCGTTAAGTGATTGATCAGAGAAATGGAATCTGCTCATTGAGATCTTCAAGCAGCCGCCAAATTCATTCACCCACATATAGGTTTTTGCCAAAATGAATATATACACTTCACATTCGAATCATTCGTATGTTTAACAATCTTTAAAGGTTTCAATTTCCAAAATTTTACAATCCCAAATGAGCCAATCAATGAGAGAAAAGTACCCCACAAGCAAAACCAAAACCTTTACTTTGATAAATTCAAAAAGCTCAAATCTTTGAACCCGAAACAATACCTAACCCACAATCCAACCTCGTCACTCACAAAATTCTTAAAATCCAAGTACTTTCAAGCTGCTCATGCCAAGATGGAGTGTTCCTTGTTTGGGAATTTAAAACAGAGGAAGCAGGTGAATTCTGGGGGGTTTCTATATTCTTTTTTCTTCACTTCGTTGCTGGAATGGCAAAGCAGGTGTGTAGGATCTGCATTTTCTGGCATTGTCATTCAATGAAGTTAGAATTTTTCAGGTGAAGAAGAACAATAGATTCTCTGAGGTGTATAAATGGAATGTGTTAATGTTGCTAAATCAGATTCATTGATTTTAGAATAGGGAGTGAAGAAGCTACTAGTGGCGGCTCCAGTGGTGCCGGCGAGCTTCGAGTGGGTTTCACGATTGTGCCCAATTTCAAGATAAATAATAATTTGGTGTAGAGTCAAGTTTACCTGTTATCGCCAGCGAGCTTACCGGCCACTTTGAGGATAAAGGGTAGAAAGTAAAGGTTTTTGCCAACAGTGGCAAGAGGTCGAACCGTAGGCCAAAAAAGCTTGTTGATGACCTAGAGGAACATTCATGAGGAAGAGGAGGAGGAAAACGGGTGTTTGTGACTCCGTTAGTTTGGGGTGAAATTACACCCATTTAAATATATCATGGTTGAAACTGCACCCAAAATAGTTTGGGTGTTAATTACACCTTAAAAAATACTTCAAAATCTCAGTACACCTTAACCCTTAAAAAACAAGAAACATAGGCAAAAGACTAACTACCCCCAATCGAACCCAGAGCCACATCTGTCACCTTAGCATGTCACCGTCACTTCGTCACCAGCTCCCCCCACACATGCGTGCTAGCTGTCAATTTTGTTTCTTGCTATCAAATTGTAAGACAACATGTAAATCTTAAAATTTTATAATTAAGAGAGATTAAGAAAATTAAATAAATAATATTTTAAAAAATATAATTAAATGATTTATAACATATGATATAATAAGTAGTTTATTTAATTTTTTCAATCTCCTCGAATCGGTCAACTTAGTCTTATGTTAATTAAAAGGAGGCAGTACTACCTTACGCAAATACTCCTCTGGTCTTGAACGTAAGACTTATTTATCTAATATGATTATATTAAGAAAATTAATTAAGTTAGTTAATATGATTTTTTTCTAAAACATCTTATTCATTTTCCTTAATTCTCTTTATCTCTTACTTGATTATTGTTAAGGGGACATCAATAGAAGTAATTTTGGAAAAGATTGTGAAATATGGGAAATAGGTCTTATGTTTATAATCAAGATCAACTCCTTAATTAGGGACTATATTAAGTACACGAGGGAGTATTACGCAACATAGTTATAAATTGGGAAAATTTCACTTAGCCCCCAAGGAAGCAATTTTATTTCAATTAACCTCAAAAGATACTGAAATTTCATCACCCTTAGGTCAAAATGAAATTGAGTTAAAAGACATTGATGCTCTTACTGTATTTCTTAAATTCCCTTATTTGTTTTGTGAATGCTCATGTTTGTCTAGTGAATTATCTTATTTGTCTTGTGAATGTCCAAAATTTTTTAACTCCATGGGTTCTTTTAAATCTACTTATTTGTCTAGTGATTGCATTTATTTATCTTATGAATGCCCTTATTTATTTTGTAAATTCTGTTATTTCTCTTGTGAATGGTCAAAATGCTCTTGTTAACTCATTGGTTTTCTTTAAATTCCTTTATTTGTCCTGTAAAAGTATTTATTATATTTGAATTCCCTAATCAATATCAATATAACATTTTTATTCTCATAATCATTTCATAAAATACTCACAAATAACATACCAACACACATAACAAGTGAAAAGTGGTTACCTCTCACCAAAGCTAAGTTTACCATAAGAATCCAAGCTCTACGTTCAACCATAAATTCACAAATCAATCTATAACAATCAATTATAACCATAATTTAGTTTCCAACTAATTGAGTGGTTTACGGAAAAAAATAATTTAGAGACTTAAAATCCCTCTAGAAGCACCAACTCTCATCTTTAGTCATTAATAATCAACCCAATTACCAGATCCCATTTCTCATAATCACATTATCAATATCAACTTAAAATTTAACTCCAAAAAAATCAAACTCTATTTCAAATTTTCATATAACCTTCATATTGTTCACTTTAATATAAATTTTCAAAATTCTCAATTTACTACCACAACTCAATTTTTCTATCCCAATAATATTTCCATCATCTAATAACTTTATTTCACCCATTAAAATTATTGATAATAATACTCTCCTCCATTAATCCTTAAATGCCAAAAATTTACTCACTTTAAATCCTCAGAAAAATCACATAAATAACTATTTCTCAAAATCATCTTTCCTAATTCATTTCTTCCTTCCATTAACTCTTTCTTACCTATTAAAAAGAAGGAGTCCATTTAATATAAGATTGATCATAAATTAAGTTTACCATGCATCTCCAGTCTCCACATAAACCTCTCATTGGTATATGCACTTCTCCAACCAGAGAGTCAAGAAGGATTGTTTTTTAATTTTACCCTGTTGAATATGTGAGAGAAAATGTACCAATAGGCAACAACATCTTTTTTTCCCCCCTAATACTCTATTAAATAAGGATAAATTTAAAAAGGTCGATCAATTTAAAACATATTAAGCATTTTAACTTTTATTACATATTATGTAAGTCTTATAATGAGGACCAAAGTGAAACGGGCTTTTTTTTTTTGTATTACATGGACAAGAGAAAAACTCTTGAGGGCCAAGTAAGACCCTTGAAACGTTCTTAAATGAACCAACAAATTGCTAATGCCAGAAACGGGCTTTTTGTTATAAGACAAAATTGTTGTTTCGTCTGTTTAATATAATATTCATCTGTCATTAAATTAAGTTTACCACGCATCTGAACTTAAACCTCTCATTGGCATTTGCCCTTTCCCTATCAATTTGAGTTTGCTTTATTTTGATTTACCCCAAAATAAATTTTTGGTTAAATTTATACGGTTTTCAAAAAACATAAAAAACAATTATAAGAAAAAAGAAATATAGAAGATAAATAAAATAATAAGGCATATTGCCTCAAATTAGTAAGGACATTAATTTACAATATAACAAGTAAATTACAAATTGAATACTCCATCTGTTTGTCATTTTGCTTACCACAAGTGTTCAAGTGGCAAGTAATAGTATAGTGATAGAGAAAATGTCGTTCCATAGGAATTATGGCAAAAATACAGTAAGCTAATTAATGTAACTACGTTATGAATTAAGTTGGAATGAAATCATTTAAAATCGATCAAGTTGAGTAAGGATTTTTTATGAAAATAATAAAGTCAAGCAATGGAAATTGGAAAATTGGTTCTAATTTTAAGAGATTAAAGGCTTAGGATTACTTTTTTTCTCAATTGTATTTCATAAAACTATACAATTCAATCATATATGTTAATTAAATGAGTTTACATGCTAGTCAAAAGTTCTAAACTCATCAACTAAACTCTCTTAACACTACAAAAAAATACCCGATTTCTAATGGAAATTCTGTTGAAAAGTTTTCCAATGGAATTTTTTGTGGCAAATTTAGTCATGGAATTTCCAACGGAATTTTTTCCATGGCAAATTCTGTCGGAAAAAATTAAAATTTTTAATTTTTTTAAAAAATAATATTTATAAAATTAAAATATTAATTATTAAATAATTCTATTTAACATTATTTATTAAAATTATATTATTATTTATTAATATTATATTTAAAATTTTCTACTAAAATAATATTTATGATATTATTATTATATTAGTTATTATTATATTTTTAAAAAAATAATATATATATATATGTTATTAATATTATATTTATAATTTTATATTAAAAAATAATATTTATAATATTAAATTATTATTTATTAAGTAATTTTAAATAAAAAAATTGTTTAATTAAATATATAAATATTTTTTACTTTTTTATTAAATTTTTCATTATTTTTAATAATAATATATTTAATTAATAATTGATTATATGTATATAATTAATTAATTATATGTGTGTGTGTATGACAATATTATATATATAATAATATGACAGGTTCATTTCAGCACAACTGGCAAAGATTCGAGCGTGAAAGTATCGATAGCCTGAGGTGGTGGATTCGAACGAGAGGAGATGCATTTTAGGAATTATGAGATGTGGACATGTGGCAGCACGAGGAGGAGACAAGTGGCAGGCATGGGAGAGGGACATGTGGCGCACTGAGGAATAAACACATGGCATTTGGAAATTTTTTTAAAAAAGAAATTGGAACAATTTTTTTAAAAAAATTTGCTACGAAAAGGAATTCCGTTAGAATTTCCGTCGGGAATTTGCGACGGAAAAGAATTCTGTCAAAATTTCCGTCTGAAATATCAGATCAAATGGAATTCAGTCAGAAATTTCCGACAGAATTCTGTTCCGTCGCAAATTCAGTTCAAAAAGTTGATTCCGTCGGAAATTCAATGTTTTTTTGTATTGCAAGTCAAGATTGATTTTTAATCTTCATTAAAAATATTCAATCTCATGTTTATAATTAATGAAAGCCATCTTTCAAAACAATCATTCAATATATTATGTTAGGCTGTTAGATATTTCTTTATTCTAACAACAAATCATCCATTTAATTCATAAACTTCAAATATAGCATGATTTTTTTCAAGTTCTACAATCAAAAAAGTTTTCTCAAGCATCATCCAATCGAACTAGTCTAATTATGTGGTGATCAAGCACAAAATAACATTACGTATAAAGAAAAATTAACATATATTCTCATTAACAACTAAAAGCAAGATATTATAGTAGTTTTTTAGTTACTCATAATCTATACAAACCAAAAACTAAATGTAACAATAGAGTCCATATCATCAAAATGAGTAGAAAATGGAGAGAAACAAGAAAAACCAAAGAATAAAGTTCCTAATTAATCTCTTCAAGAATTTCCTTCTAAACTCCCAATCTTCACCAAGAACTCTCTCCCAAGGAATTCCCTTTCCTGCCCAATCTCTCCAGAGTCAAGAATGAATGATTTTGATGCCTCAAACTAGGTTAAAACCCCTTATATATGTCATTTTTTTGAAATGCACAGTATCAGTTTCATGCTTTCACTTTTGCTCTGCTGTAACGAACCAAAAATGAACACAGTTAGATGATAAAAAGGTCCATTTTTGGGGTCTTTTCGCTTTTACTTTACTGTAGCGAATCAAAAGCCACTGAGGGTGTCATCATTATTTCTTTGATCTTCATTTTGTATGTTGTCCTTCTTTGCACGGCTCATGATAATTCTTGTAAGCTTCTACATCTTGCCCTGGTTCTCCTACAACAAGGAGTTCATGAGCTTTCTATTTTCTCCAATTAGATCAAAACTTCTATATATTTAGCTCAACATTTTATAGTAGCAAGAGTATATCTCTATCACATCACATTTTACTTTGTACATATCAATTTTATGCACAAATTGAGTTCAAAACTAGCAAATGTATAATAAAATTGTGATGAAATATATGAATTTTTGGAGATTAACACCGTCCTATGTTAATATAAGATCTATTTAACTAATTTGGGTAGATATTTAAAGAAATAATTAAATTACTTATTTGTTTAAAAGGTTGTTAGTTTCTCTAAAATACCTTCTTAAGTCATTTACACTAAAACTACCCCTTGATGCAAACTATAGTTTAGGGAAAAATCCAACCTCCAAGTAGCTCTTATATCAAAGGCATTAGGTAGTATAATATTATAAAAAACATAAATATATGTTTTTTTTATAAAAAGATAAATTATGCATTAAGAAACCATTATATAGACAAAGTAGAAGTTAGCATATTGCATGACTTAAAAAGTAAATCAGTTATATGCTGATCAAAAGCAAAAAATCCTACTTTAATAGAGCTGAAAGTAGAGGCACAGGCGGCCACACATCTCTATGTATTGCAAAGGGTGCTTCCATGAGAGACTTAACGCTGATGCCTGAAAGCTTCTTAGAAGAACAAATCTCTAAAGGATCAGACTGATTTGAGAAGAAAGGATATTTAGATATCCAAGCAAGGGAGGCTCTCAAAACATAAATATATGTTTAATCATACAGCTAGCAAACGTTTCTGCTTCTTTATATTTTATACAGCTGAATCAACAATGACAAGATTTAAGCAAACATACATGAGGCATCCTTATCCAATAGACTTTATTCATCATATCATATATGAAGAAAGTTAAAGAAAGAACTGATTTTTCAGTCATCAGTATGAGACTGACAATCCATGTGTATGGAACTGATCACTGAGTAGTACTGTAAACCACAATGGGGCTCCTCACTTGAGAATTGCCATCATCCCAAATCAAAGAAGCAGAGACTGTTTCCACATTTATTGTTCCCTCAACTGTAGCGGTAAACGACTTCTTCTCTCCCACAGACAAAAACGACAACACACTTGGCGTCACTTGAATAGTCAGCAAAGACCGAGGAACAATCACTTTAGCCTTGTATACGGAATTAGCTGCTCCAACATTTGTCACAGTTCTATGAAACACACGAATGAAAGGTTTTGAGATGTTTCTCTGTAGAGCGAAAGATGGGAGATTGAGGTCCCACACCGTTTCATTCTCAATTTTCTTACAGATGACCTCTTCATCTGTAATGCTTCTTAGGCTTGTCCTGTTATAACCTTGTCCACACAAGAACCTCACATAATCAGATTCACTTATATCATATACCAAACCAGGGCTCACTGCCTTGATGGGATTAATCTGGCCAGCTCCATATGCAAATTCAGCTTCTGGATTGAGAGCGGGACTCATTGGAGTGGCTGCAATATATACATGGAAATTAAGAACGGCATGTCAGATTATAAGATAAACTAGAGCAGTAAATTTGAAAGATATACAAATAAGTTGATATATATTGTGGATTAGTTAACTGAGTAATCAAGTAATTACCGGTGGTCATTAGGGCAGACTTGATTGCTGCAGGAGACCAAGTGGGATGAAACGACTTGACGTAAGCGGCTGCAGCAGTAGCATGAGGGCAAGCCATGGAAGTTCCTGATATTATATTGAACTTTGACAATCTCTTGTCTCCTTGGACCTCTGATATAGGCGTAATGGAAGGCCATGCGGCTATAATATCTACTCCTGGAGCAGCTATATCAGGCTACACAAATACGTCAACAACAGAATCATTAATTTCAATAACCATTTGGTCAAGACAAGGGCTAGCAGACAATTCATAACTAGTAGCTGTGACCCTATTATACCTTGAGAATGTTGGGAGTAATCATGTTTGGACCCCTCGAGGAAAAGGAAGCTACGTAAGGTGCCAAAGAATCTTTGCCTTCATTAGTCTTGTAAATAGCAACAGTGGGATCGCTGCAGAAATTGGCAGATTATACAAAGAAAGATCAATAAATCAATTAACAATGACAAAGGAATTAATCAAACATATATATATGAATATGAAGTGTGATGATATATACCAAGTAGAATTCAAGTAAGAGAGGATGGTTATCCCATCAGTTAGAGTAAGCACAGCGAATGGAAGAGGAAAACCGAAAAGAGAAGCTGTATCTTTGTTTGAAATGGCTTGAAGCAGAAACCCAGCAGCCCCTGACAGTGAAGCAGGATCATTCGGAAGCTTATCACACAAAACAATTTTTCCCTTAACCTTCGCTTCATCCAATGAGTTTTCTTCGCAAAGCCTATCAAGCAATCACTTATTAGAATGCCATTCTAAGCTTGACTTGTTTGATTTTCTTTTTCCCAAACATATTTTCCGATATAACAATAGGAATAGAAATAGTAACAGTAATACCTTGATCTGGAAATGTTGAAACCACCAGTGATATTGGGTGCATCTCCGGAGTAAATCAAGGGGTAGGTTTTATTATGGAGATCAAAGGTGTTCATCGAAACTCCCTGCATGTAATAAATGGAGTATCTAAGTTATAACCGTTCTCATTGATCTCATAGACCAGGTTTTCCTGTTAAGCAAAGTGCTCATTATCAAGCAGAGCTTAGCAGATCTGGGCTATCCACATCTGAGTTTATTTTTTAAATGATGATTTTTTAAATAAAAAATAATTTATTTGAATATATAATAGTTAAGAGATTATCTTTATTTTAAATTATATACCTATTAAAATAATATTTTATTTAAAAAATATAGATTTTTAAAAAATCATATTTAAATCATCCAGATCAAATCTGACAGCCTAGATTTGCCTGGCTCTCCCTGCTAAGGAAGTTTGCTTATCAGGGAAACCAATTCCCAATAATTACATGAAAATGAGTAATATATACCTCAAAAACCTTATCATTTAGTAATATTTATATTTACTCTATTTCTTTATCTTATTTTCTCCTCATAAATAAGGGTATGTATATTAAAAAAATATTTATTTCAAATATATTTATTTATTTTATCTAATTATAATTATTTTCTTAAATCATATAATTCAGTTATCCATCTCTTATTAATAAGACGGAAGGGAGCAATTATGAAAAGAGCGTTGAGAAGGAAACGAGTACGTAGTACCTCGAAAACCAAGCCATTTCCCAACTGAACCTTGGTGAAGAACTTTCTATCAGTGGTGGAAGCAGCCACTGAAAGCGACCAGGGCGCAAAACTAGTCATAGTGGAAAGCTCAGGACCCAAGTTGGCCGCAGCAATTGAGGTCAGAATGCCTTTCTTCATTGCATGGAAAGCTCCCATGGCAAACACGTCGTGAAACAAGTCAGGGTGTGTCACTGATTGAGCGGCGAGTGATACAGAAAGTATGTCGACACCATCAGAGATTGCTTCGTCAAATGCTGCGAGAATGTCAGCGTCTTCACAACCAGAGGACCAACAGGGTTTGTAGACAGCAATACGAGCTGATGGGACTCCTCCTCTTGCTGTGCCCTTGCCCAGCCCAAATAGACTTGCTGAGTTAACCCAGTTCCCTGCAACTGTGGATGCACAGTGAGTCCCATGGCCATCGGAATCCCTTGGGGATCTAATATCATCTTTGCCAAACGAACCATCCACTCGAAAGTATTTTGCTCCAATTATCTTGCTGCATATACACACACATAAACGCATTTTGATGAGTTATATGACTTGCAGGTTTCAAGGTAGCCCTTTAGTAAAAGTGTATAATTATATCGATGTATTATACTTATTGCAAGTGATGTTTTGGCAAGACCCTTTCCATTTCCTGGGCGGTGAACTAAATCCTTGGTCGTTGAAGCTGTCAGACTCAGGCCAAATTCCGTAATCGATTACTCCGACGACGATGTCACTCTCCACATTTGATCTTTGCACTTGTTGTGGGAATCCAATGAAGTCCCAGGACCTAGTTGTCTGGAGCTTGTGCTTTTTGCTGAGGAAAACAGAGATCACCCCATCCATTTCTGATGAACATGTTATTAATTATGCTTAGAACATATATACTCTCTTGTACACATACATGCTTGATGGGATTATAAAATGAAGAGAAAAGAAACGTCTAAAACCATATATACCGGCCATCTTTTCAGCTTGCTCTTGTGTTAGCCTCACCACAAATCCATTGAAACTCTTCTTGTAGCTGTGGAGCAGAGTTTCTGGTGCAAAGTTTCTGAACCAAAAGAAATTTTGGGTGGTCAAATTCTTGTGGGACTCTCTTTCAATCACAGACAGTAATAAAACTAATAAAGTGATGATCATCAAATTATAACCCTTTTTACTAATAGGTCCCTGAATAAAGCTACAATTAAATTGGATACAGTGAGTTAAAGACTTAGTTTAAGAACCTGCCAAGGACTCTTTGAACCATACTCGTGTGATGTAATTCTGCGTCTTCAATTTCCTTCGCACGATCCCCCATGTACACGATATACGTTTGAATCTTCAGAATGTGAGAAAAAGAAATTTTTAAACATTTTACTCTTATAAACTTCAATAAATTAGTGTAGAAAATTGAGATAAAATAATCAATCGATATGTAAAGAGAGAGATTAATTTACCTCTGGATCATGGCAATAGGCCTGAAGAATAAGAAGACTACAAAAGAGAGAGAAGAGCAGATGTCGGGTTCTAATAAGAGAAAACATGTTTAAATTTGCTTAATGACGTGATGAACCTTCAAGTTTTTGCAGTGTCTTGTGGCTCAAAAAGTTTTGTTACCTCTACAAGGGCGAGACCGGTGGATAATAGGATAAGATATCATCAATAATTGAGAATGGATTTGTAGTCATTGGTTGAGTTTGGATTTTCTGAAAATTTTGCCTTGAATTTCGAAAATGAGGGTCATTGTGTTGTTGGCATGTTTTTGTCGTGGAATTAGTACCTTATTTAGTGTTTTAAATGAATAGAATTGAATTGAAGCTTAAAGGTGAAGTTTGGCAACTTTGTGCTTGGTTTTGTGTATTGGTCAAAATAGGGCATGGTGATAGGTTGGGATTTTAGTTATTTTGAGGTTTTCATTGTGTTCCTTGTGAGAAATTGTATGGGAATAGGTTTGGTTAATGATTTTGGAGTCATTGGACATTTTGGTAGAAAAGTTGGAAATATGTCTTGTGTGAACTCTGTTCTGGGTAGTCAGTTTGCACGAAAGTTTTGAATGAATAAATGCTGTTGGAAAATTCTGAAATTTTCCATTCTTAAATTTCACATCACAAGCTTCAAAATGGACATATAATTCATGTCATTTCGATTTGTGAATTGAGATTTATGCTTTGCCAAAGTTTGGGACAAAAACTGGACTCTCTTTTGGAGTAGTGTTGAGATTTGTGTAATTCTGTAATTGTGTGGTGATTTTTAGTTATGGTCCATATTTTTCCAATAAATATGACTTAAATACCTTTCATTTGGATTTGGAATTACCTCATTTTGATTTTTCTAGAATTAGTTATGATTTTTTGAAGTTACGGAAAGAAAAGGGAGTGGCCGACAGTTTGAGACAGGAGGCAGCTATCACTGGGAGTATTGCAGAAAGAGAACCAGAGGGAGAGCGAAAGCTTTGCAACACCGTAACTTTCCTTCTCTTTTTGTCCAAGCTCGACCTCGGTGATCTCTCTCCATCCACTGTGAACGCTAACCGCGAGAAAAAGCCAAGATGTTGGGCTTCTGAAAGAAGCCACGTTGGTCGCTAAAGCGTAGTGAGCTGCAACGTAAACCCAAACGGGTTCAATCCTACCCACTGTGCTTTTTACCACAAACCGCACGGCTGCCCCCCTCGCAGCTTTGCCAAAGAAGCTCTAAGTGCTTCAAATACGCGTTTGGTCCTTGGGAGCATTTAACTTAACCGACACTAGGTAGAACCTCTTTAAATCTTGACTTAAACAAGAGATCACGAGTTCAAACTTTCGTAAATATGATAAGCGCATGGATTCCTTCCATTCGGTGAGGGATGACCAAAAAAATGAAAAATAAAGAAGCACCTAGTTGTCATTTTCTATTTCATGAATGATTACAAAGATTTACATCAAAGGCCAAGCAGCCACAATAATTACTCAGTTTCTATGGGCTCAAGTCATTCCCAACTGACCGCTCGTATTTATGTCTTGCACACGTTTCATTAATTCATTGGATGGTGTGTCTTTTTCTCTTGATAAAAAGAAAATAGGAGAAACTTTTATGATTTGACTTTCGTTTTTTATAAATATGATAAACAAATTATTTGTGCATTATCATTGAATGTTTCAGCATGTTTTTATCAAAAAAATGGTTCGACTTAAATAATTCTTTTTTTTTTTAATTTTTGCAAGCACTAGAAGTATCCTCCATTAATAACAATAAAAACTAGCTTATATCACTTTAAAGTATATAGAGTAAAAAAGTATACAATTATTCCCAATTAACTAGGGTTAATGCTTTAATGCTCGATACACAAATTGAGTTGTCCTTGTATTGTTCATGAACTTTAATTGTGGCATGTGTATTCATAGAAGAACCCAAACTCGTATCGATCGAGATAAAGTCGATTGTGAAAGGATTTGGACGTGCATGAAGAAAAGTCTACTACACGATAAAGGAAGACGTATGACCAAAGCTATTGTGAAACTGTAAATGACGGGACAAATCAGCTAATGAGTTGTTTTATTTTAATTGGTTAGACAATAAATAACGTAACAAAATAAATTCATATAAGAATTTCTCTTAGAACTATCCTTTATAGAAAACATCTTCCTGTGTTCAATCAATATAGATACTTCTGGACAACAATTAATTTGAGAGATCCATAAGGAGGAATGGGTTCTTATATTTAAAATCAGAATAACTAAATTCATTACCTAACTCTTATATTATGGACCAGATGCAGTATACCAGAGACATGTCCAACGATGTTGTAGTCGGCTGCAATTAAATGGTTAAAATTCCAGTCCAAGTCTTCCTCGTGTTCTTGCCCATGCATCTAGTCTAACAAATAATTATAGTATTGATTTTCCACGTGGAAGAAATTATATGTATAGGTTAGAGCAACTTGCGAGGTAACTATTGTAACACCCCAATTTTTATTCACCGAAATGTGTTGTAATTATTTGAAGTATTCAATAAAATGGTAAATATTCATGAAATTGGAGTGTGAATAGTGTTGGAAATGTAATTTCTGATGTGACAGTGAGTTTGTCATGTGGTTTTGGATAACCAAATGATGATAAAAAATTATGAAATTTTATATGTTGAAATTAGACATCCTAAGCTTTAATTTGATAGGTCATGGGTAATTTTTTGAGCTGTATACAAAATGTTATGGATTTTTGAAGTTAGCCCAGAAAAACTGTGTATTTTCTGGAATAGCATCCAAAAACTTAAATTCTAGGAATCTTCAGCTTCTAGTTGGCTAAAAGGTTTATTTTTCCTTGAAACTAGATTCAACAAGGGTTCTATAGCCTTTGGAATCACTCCAACTTGATGTCTACAAATTTAGTTATAATTTTTCAAAATTTGCGCAGAATATCTGCCAGAAATGTCACAAGTTTGAAAATGAAGAAAAAAATGTGATGGAAACATGATAATTATGAAACAAATGGAGACATGTTGGGAGGAGGAGCTTGGACGTCTTTTGTATGGAGCAAGGAAGGGAAAAGTTAGTTGAATTATAATGGGCTTATGACATGGTTTGTAACGCCAACATTTTGAATTAAGGACTAATGAGGATTATTGTGGATATTTGTGAATTAATTGGAATTATTATGTATTTTGTGGCAATTTTAATTAATATGCCATAATTATTGAGAAATTGAAAGAATAGCCATAAATTAGTAATTAATGGAAGAAATTAATTACTAACTAAGAGAAAAATGAGATGTGAAATTAAAATAGCTAATGGAGGGATTAAGGTGATTAATTGATTGATTACTTTATGAGAACCAATAGAATTCTGACATGTGTTAAGTGGAGATGAAAAGAGAGGCAATGGAAAGTCAAATTATCAATAAACAATGCATGTGTGTATGTCTGAAAACTCGTCCTTTTCTTCTCCTTGTCTTATGTCGTCTTGTGTGATGTGTATGGTATTATTATTCTCCTCTTTCTCACTATTTCGGCGCTGGAAACAGGGGAGTCTGAGGGTAAAGGTTAACCAAAATATTGCAGAAAATGGAGCTAGTGTAGATAGATGTTTTATGGGTTGTGTGCTGATCAACAAATTAGAACCATAATATGATTTTCCTCTTCCTTTTCTTTCAATGTTTAATCATACACTTAAATTGGGAATTTCTAGTTAGCCAATTATGGGACAGAGATATACTTGAATATGTATTTAAAGTATATTTTCTCAATTCTACAAGGGGGGAAATGGATTTGAGTGTTGTTTTATCATGATTATATTATTTGTATACTTCAGATGTATGATTAGTAATTTATAAAATGTAGTACTGCTTTATAACTTCTATGCCTTCAAGGTGTTCGATAAAATGTTTGATATGAATGAGGCCTAGATGGATATGTGTTTCCATGGTATTCTTATGGTGAAGAAGAATTTAGATTCCATTTTGGATTGATTATTATTTAAATCTAGCCTAAAGATCTAATTTGGAAATGTTATTTTGAAATGATCTTGGAAAGAAGATTCTCGGGAAACTATGGTATTCTCTCTATTGGGTGCTTTGGGTAATTGACTCAAATTTGATGGTTGTATGAAAATTGGTTTATAGTTGTAATGTGTAAAGATTTAGTGATTATAACTGTAACGCCCCAAATTTCAATTAAAGGCTAATGATGATTATTGAGGATAATCATTGAATTGAAATTGAATAATTGTGTGTTTTGTGGCAATATTAATTAATATGCCATGATTAGTGGAAATTGAAAGAATGAAATTATTGGGCAATTAGTTAGTGATTAATAGAGAAATTAATTACTAGCTAAGAGAAAAATGTGATATGTGATTAAATGGCTAATGGAGGGATTAGGGTAGCTAATTGGTGACTTATTTTGTGTGAGAGCCAATGACAAGTGGAGATGAAGCAATAGAGTGAGAAAAGTCAAAGAGGGAATATTAAAATCATTTCTTCTCTCTCCCTCTTCCTCCTTTCGACTACACAAGCAAAGAGGGATGGGGTAACTTGCTTCATCATCATCACACTCATCTCTCTCATTCTCTCTCTCTCTCTCTCTCTCTCTCTCCATTTCGTCCCCCATTGTTGGCCAAGTAAGAGAAAGAAAAAGCTTGTGATTAAGGTAAGCAAATGGCTTCTATTGCTCAAACTCTCTTCTCTAATATTAATCCTTGAGTTGAGAGCTTCAATTTGATGGTTGTAGTTTCTCCATTGGTGGTGATTTGAGGAATCACAAAAATCTGGAAGTTGGAGAATCAAAGAATCTCTTTGGAAAAGTTGAAAAGGTAGGTGAAACCAATCTTTCTATCTACGTTTTATGCCAAATGATTAAGATTGAAATTTTTGGAATTTATGGCCTATTTTCGTTGGAATAGGGTCATTGGTAGTTTGACATGTTATTGGTATAGAAATGGGTGTTTGGTATGAGTCTTGGATAGATAGATGGATTTGGGATTGAATGATTAAGTTTGGTAAGTTTGGAATTTTGTATGTTTATATTGCCCTAAACCAAAGCATGTTAATGGAATGGGATTTTGATGATTCTGTTGATTCCATGTGATTCCTTGGATGTTTTTGTGTAGCAGTAGCTTTGGTAGAAGTTTTAGGTCTATTTGGATCAATTGGGCAAGTGTTGGGAAGTATGGTCAGTTTTTCTGCATTGTTTGGTTTCTGATAGAATCACTCGAGTAATTTGGGGTTTACTCGAGTGTGGGATAAACATCACTCGAGTGGTGATGAGTTCCACTCGAGTGAGGTAGTGTAATTTCCCTTTCTGCTTCCAGTTTCATGTTGCACTTTCGTGTGTAGAGGCAAGAGTGTTGTCTCACTTGCAAGTGTTGTGAGTTCTCACTCGAGTGAGCCTCCTCTCACTCAAGTGCACACTAGTACAAAATTGTCTTTTTAGACCATCACATTTAGACTAGTTATAATGGATAAGGTCTAAAAAAGATTATCGGTGGCAGTTTTGTAATTATAAAGAACTTGTAAGACTAGTTCTTAAAATATACGGTCTAAAATAAATTATTTAGACCGGTTATTAAAACAACCGGTCTAAAAAGATAAAAATATTAAAAAAATTGAAATTTTTTAGATCGGTTATTCAAATAACCGGTCTTAAAAGATAAAAAAGTTTTTAAAAAAATTTTGAAAGTTTTTTAGACCGGTTTTTACTAATAAACGGTCTTAAAGATGAAATATTGTAGACCGGTTATTCAAACAACCGGTCTTAAAAGATAAAAAAGTTTTAAAAAAGAATTCTGAAAGTTTTTTATACCAGTTTTTACTAATAACCGGTCTTAAAGATGAAATATTTTAGACCGGTTATTTTTTAAACCGGTTTAAAATATATTTTTTTCCTCTTTTAAGACCGGTTATGATTCACAACCGGTCTAAAAGAATTTCCCAAAACTCAAACACTTGCTCTTCCCGTGTTTAAATTGAATTATGCGCTTAAAAGATATTCTCAAATCTCAATGTTTTCACTCTTTGCTTTTCCGTCTGACATATCCCTTCACAGTTCACACCAACTGCACCGCACAACTTCTTCCATCCTTTCTGGTAATCTCTTTTTCTCTTCCTAAATCCATTCACTTAATTGCCCTTTTCAATTCCTTCACCTCTCTGTGATGCAGGCATATGTGCTGAAAATATTCCTAGATCCAACGCTTTCATTCAATCAAGTACGATAGATATTGATGATTTACCAAAAAAGCAAACAAGTAGAAATAGATATCGACCAAGAACTGCAGGAACGACGAGTTTGCAAGGGAGGACGATAGGGAATGAATAGGTTGAATATCCCAAGTTTCTTGTCGTTTCTGTTTAGCTGTTTATGTGTTTTTCTTTATTCTACAGTTTAAGACTTCCTGTCACCAACTTTCATCTATTAATACAACTTGCACGTTTACTGGTAAAAAAAAAATGCCTTGCTCTTTATTTATCTGCCCTATTTCATTTTACTGTCCATGGAGGCTGAAATAAAGAGAGTTATGGACGATTTCAGCAACTTCGATCCAACGCTTGAACTCCGAAAGATCCCCGTCGTCGTGTTTTGGGTAGCTTCTAGCTCGTTTTCTTACCATACAACACATATTTAATTTGGAAATGATTTTGAAATTATGGCATATTAATTAAAATTGTCATACAACACATATTTAATTCTTTCCTCTTCTTAATGCGCCATTTACCCTTATTTTAGCCCAATAATTATTTCATCACATAATTATACTAAAATATAAGGTGTTAGGCATTTCCAATAATAATTCGGATCTCAAATCCATTCTAATTCTCCAAATCATTTTCAATAATTGTCATTAGCCCTAAATCAAAATTTGGGGCATTACAGTTATCATTATAAGTTGGTATAATTGTATATGTTGGATGTACATATTCAGATGATAGATTGGAATGTGAATTTGGAAAGAGTATTGTGTAATTGTAACCCCCTACCGTAATTATATCCGAAATACGCGATTAAGATGAAATAGAGACCAATAAGAAACAAAACTTATTTAAAATCCCATCTTCACGATAGGGTTTTCACAAATAACTTTTGAAATATAATTTACCTGGTCTCATATTCAATTTCGAATATAATTAGATTACGCGGAATATCACATTTATACAAATATCAGAGTGTACAACAATAACTTCCCGGCAACTCCCGGGTTCATACCTTTACATAGAATTCATAGGGCACATTCGCCCTTTACATTTCCTCAAACGAGGATTACACAAATCTCATCTTCATACATAATCAAATATACATCCATATATACACATCCAAATCCAAATATGAATATCCAAATATACATCCCAACTATGATAACCAACTACCAAAATCTATAACCCGAAGTAGTCCTCATCGCCTTTTCCTGTTTGCTCCAACCTCAATCCACCTACCCTGTCTAAAATGTTGGTAGGGGAGGGTGAGATTCAAGAGAATCTCAGTAGGAAACAAATACCAAAATGCATGTATGATAAGTGTATAATGCATAACATGCTTGCAATACATATCACATGTCCATACCATGACACATCCGCATGCTCAATGTTTCAACAACACACTCATAGCCATAGCATAAATAGAAACAGAGCTTCAAACATCATATATGTTCCACATAATCAAGCAAAGCAATAACATGCATCAACACATAAACGCAATATCATATACAGGCAAAAGAGGTAAGTTCCCTACACTCTTTCCACGTAAGCTCCAGCTCCGGCTGCTCACAATCAGGGCGGACACCAAACCCTATAACCAAACAAGGACATAGGGTTAATCCCTTTTCCAATTCCTTAACTTTCAAACACTTAAGTTGGTTATCATTCACGACCTTTAGGTGGCTAATCAAAGCCTAAACATATGCCTAAAGGCTTGGAAAACACTTGACCAAAGATCACCTTTTAAAAGTCCAAAATGCTGATTTTTGGGGGTTGGCCGCGGCCAAAAACTGCCCAGAAACATTTGGGCCGCGGCCCAGAATCCGCTGGCCGCGGCCAAGAAAATCTAGTTTCTTGGCTGAACTTCCGAAACTCATAACTAATTCCACAAAAATTGAAATGAGGTGATCCCAAAGCCAAATGAAAGCTATTCAAGTCCTCTACACAGGAAAAATATTGGCCTTTACTAGGAATCACCACACAAATACAGAATTCCACACATTTCATCACTGCCCCAAAACAGAATCCATTTTCGACCTCAAACTTTGGACAGCTATAACTCCCAGGTCCCAAAACGAAATGGCACAAATTATATGCTCATTTTGAAGCTTGGGAGGTGAACTTTAAGAATGGAAATTTTCATAATTTTCCAACATCATTTGCCCAGTCAAAACATCCACAACACCAGACTGCCTAGAGCAAAACTTCAAGGGACAGATTTCTCAGTTTTGCACCATGATTCCAATGGTTCCCAAATTCACACCAAATACCATTTCCACATAAATTTGCACAAGAAATCCATTGGAAACACTAGAACCACCAAATTCACATCACATTTACACATATTTAGTTCTTGAGCACATTGCAACACAAAACCACATACAAAACTCCACATTGCAATTGCTTTCCATTTCAAATTCCAAACTTATTCCAATGGCACAAAGGCACAACATGACACCAATTGCTACCCAAAACACCATCCAATTCATTCATTTTGAAATTACACTAAAATCAGGGCAAATTCCACAAACCACAATACTCAACCAAAAGTCACAATACTTTGGTCAAAAGAAAGCTCTTACTCACCTTTTTCACTTTCCCAAACTAATTTCTTGATTCCTCAACCTTCAAGTTTTCTCAACCACAAAAACACCTCCCCTTGAGATTCTAAGACCATAGAAAGAAAGCTCTTAGCAAGAGGAACAACTTTAGAGAAGGAGATTTTGGCATTTGAAGTCAAAACCTTACCTAAATCACAAGGCTTTCTTTTCTCTTTCCTCTTTAAAAATGGCGCACAAGAACTTAGAGAGAGAGGGAAAATATGAGATGATGATGATGAAGATGAGAAGCATATTTGTTTTGCCTCCTCACACACACAAAATGAAATAGAAAGAGAGAGAAGGATGGGAAATGAATAAAAAAACCATGTGGACCTTTTGACCATGATCAAGGGTGCACATATTGACACTTGTCAACATCTTGGCCTTCCTTTCCTAAACTCACATAACACATGCACACACACAACTCCTCTCATACTCATGAATCCTAACCATTGATATTAAAGTTACCAATGGGTTTCCTCTTCGATAACTGACCAATTAAGCGGTAAATTACCATTTTACCCCTAAGTATCACAACACTTATCAAATCACCACTAAACACATTCTTCTCCTTCCTTTATACTATTCACACGCCCTCCCCTCTATTTTCATTCAATTTAGATATTAATCCGATATTGAACTTAAATACAGGGTTTGAGTTCTGGCTGTAACATATTTCAATCATAATTCTTGTCATGTCCTCCAAAAATGTTGGTTTAACATTAATTACCTTTACTTTCGGAGTCAAAGTCCCTTAATCACAATTCGGGATATTACAATAATCCCCATTTGAGATATTGTAAAGGGAGTTTGTGCCCTATGAATCTTTAGTGAAGGTATGAATCCGGGATTGCCAGGATTATTGTTGTGTACTCTGATATTTATATGAATGTGATTTATCTTCACGAGGTTATTGTATTCGAAATGTGAATGCGAGACCAGATTGAGTATATTTTTGAACTGTTTTTCTGGACACCCAATCTTGAAGATGAGGGATTATAAATGTTGTTTTTGTCTTATTGGTCTCTATTTCACTTTAATCTCATATTTCGGATATAATTACCGAAGGGGGGTTACAGTAATAGTAAGATGAATATTGTTGAAATATGGTAAAGTGAGTGCATACAAAGTATTTGATAAATGCTTGCAAGAAAGAAAATGTATAAATGGTTTGTAAGATGGTTACGATAACTATGTTGTTTAGTAGACTTGGAAGCTTGTGATGTTATACTTAATAAGTTGTGGGATGATTTCTTCTTATTTGTTAAGTTTATTAATGAATCATCAAGTTTTAAGTTGGTATGTAAGAATTAGGGGGTCAGACTTAAAGCTTGTTGGGTTTCTGATAACTTTACTAGAGTGAGACTGATAATCACTTCAAGTGATTTTCAATCACTCGAGTGCTCTTGCTATGTAGTGCTGACAATCACCTCAAAAGCTTGGCAGTGATATATTTTAACAAACAATGAGTATCACTCGAATGTTCAAAGATTTCACTTGAGTAATCTTAAAGCATTTTGAAATTTTTGACAGATCACTACGGAGTGCCCTGCAAAAAAAAATGATATCACTTGAGTGATTTGCTTCAGCCTTAGTCAGCACTTCCAGGTCACTTGTGTGAAATCCCTCCCTTAAAACTCAATTCTCCATACACTTAATTAAATCTTCTAATAGTGTACAATACTATGGCGTAAAAGAGAAAAGCTCAAGTCTGAAGGTCTACTATAATAGAAAAGAGTACAACTTATCTTTCAAAAGTTAACCATGGTAGAAAAAGAGTTTAACTAACCATTTGAAAATACGATCATGGTAATAAAGGAATTAAATCACTCCAAAGGTCTATCCAAGATGGAAAAGAATAAATTAGTCATTTAAAATTTATCATTGATAATAAAACTCCTTTCAACGCTTCACAAACTAAACCATAATTGCTCAGCACACTTGGGCTTTGGACTTCTAAGTCCAGAATATAATTAATCAGCTGCAAGCCCAATATCAAACTCAGTTATCAAAACACTTAAACAACAATTTTCTCAAATATCCACTTGAGTTACCGATCCACAATGGAAAACAATATAACCCAAATCATAATATCACTTTAGAATATGCAATATGGGCCCTACAGGAAGTAAACAACAATTCAACACATAAATAAAAAAAGAAGGAGGCTTTACAAAGATTATCATAATAATCAAGCCTTTAGAGCTTTTTCCAATTGACTACCAGAAAAACTATTACTTGAAAATGTTAAATTAATGGGGTGAGCCAAAAGTTACAGTAACCAACTATCCAACTCATTACACAGACTAATATGTGCTGATAATGTGCCAAGTGGAATAATTTTATAAGACAAAGTATTAGTTATATAATTCACAAATCATGTATCACAATTTTTGTGTCACAAATTCATATCATCATTTTCATATTACAATTACTATATCACAATTTCAACATCATAAATTTTGTATCACATTTTCAATAGCACAAATTCTATTTCACAATGTTCATATCACAAGTTTAACATCACAAATTCCGTATCACAATTTCCATATCACAATTTCATATCACAAATTACATATCAGGAATTCTGTATCACAGTTTCTATATCACAATTTCATATCACAAATTCAGTATCACAATTTATATATCACAAATTTCATATCAAGAATTCCATATCACAAATTTTATATCACAATTTCATATCACAAATTCCATATCAGGAATTCCTTATCACAAATTCAATATCAAAATTTCAATATCACTAATTCCATATAATGAATTATGTATTACAATTCCCAAGTTTCATCCCATCAATCCAACCGAACTGTCTTATTTCTGCTAACTAGACTCATGGGCTAAGTTACTATCCATAGTACTGGCCACTCAAAAGCTCACTGGTCATGTGATGAGAACTGGCTAAAAGCCACATAACATATGCCCAAACCATGGGTCTTTTCCCCTTGTTGAATTAGTGGGGTGTCGCAGCCCCTCGTTGAACTAGTAGGGTTGTCCCTCATTGAACTAGTGGGACAATAGAAGGCTAACCATCGTACACAATGGAGGCTTAAAATGAAGCTTAAAAGTATCTCAATCCTCCATTGATGGATGATTGGAGTGCTGATCCAGACGGGAAAGACGAAGGACCAGAGGCAATGCGGTAGAGATGGGTTCAGCCTGTTTACGCCCAAGCCCGTCAAGGGCCGGACCTATGATTTAGAGACTTCAAATAGAAGCAGGCCTAAAAGGGCCGACCCTCTGCAGCCCTGTAGGGCCGGCCCTTTTAGGCCCGTTCAATATTTTTAAAAAAATAAATTAATATATGTAATATCATTATATCAAATTATTAATATGATAGACACCTAAATACCTGATAGAGTATTAGTAACAAGCAAACACTTGTTAAATTGTTTGAGTTATTTTGTTTTTTACAATGGTTTATTCATTTAACAAAAAAAAAGGCTAATTTGGACATTAGATAATTATCTTAATTAAAAATTTATGATTTTTAAAAATAATGTATCTCAATTTAAAGTAAAATAATAAATAAATTGTAAAACTTGAAAAAGAATTTTTTTTTTAATTAAAATGAGTTTAGGCCTATTTAAGCCCGAGCCCGTGAAGGGTTAGCCATGTAGGGCCGCAAGCTTCAAAAATTGAAGGTTTTACAAAAAGCGGGCCTAGACGGGCTTTAGGCCCGAGCCTGTGAAAGGCTGGCCCGTATTCCTACCTCTATAATGCGGAGTTGAGAGTAAAATGGGATATATTAAAGAGAACGTTGGCCTCACTTTTATTTTTATTATTAATATATTCTTTTTTTTCATTTCTTTTATTATTTATTTTCTTTTTCCTTCTTTCTTTCCTACTCTTAAATTCATATTTTGACCAAGGTATTAAAACCCGGACCAGGTATTGAACTGGTCGGGGTACTGGGTTAAGGGTCAGTGGGTCAAACCGGGGCCAAACCAGAGCTAAACTGGGACCAAACCGGTGAGTAATTGAAGATTTTAGGCTTATAGTATGAAATTCTAAAGGAAAAAGTTAAAAAAAATTTTAAAAATTGGGACCCATACCGGACTGGTCTACTAACCGGTTCGGTGGGTTCCGGGCCGGACCGGCCGGTCCAGTCCGGGTCCAAGAACCCTGATTTTGACATTTAGGAATCTCTAACCCCTATTTTTTAATTAACCACCATTATCCAAAATTCTCCCATAGTCTAAATAATTAACTATTTGTATATTTTATCCTAATAAAATATTTATAATATATAAATAATTAAAATATCTTTGATGATAAAATATGTTAAATACTCCCATTTAACCCCACCAACTCTTATCAAATTTTCTCTCCATTATTCTTTAAAATACATGTGGGATTATTGTCATAAAATTGAATCCACTCAAGATAATTTCTTTATACTCAATTAATTATACGGAAATTTCTATT
Source organism: Inga leiocalycina (assembly GCA_963242795.1). NCBI lineage: Eukaryota > Viridiplantae > Streptophyta > Magnoliopsida > Fabales > Fabaceae > Inga > Inga leiocalycina. The sequence goes on from OY725325.1 coordinate 15,976,527, forward strand.
TACCATGAAATAATCCCAAATTAAATTCAACTTATTATTTATTGATATACTACTTACAATTATCAATCATATTTTACTATTTTCTTAATTTTATGCTTATATATCTCAAATAATATGTTTGATTTACTCTACACTCAAATTACTTAATAAATCATATCCTAACAGTAGAAATAAAAATTGAGATGTTACAACTTGCAAGATCTTTGCAAGTGATCACAGATCACTCGAGCGATCTTTTTAAAAGATCATAACACTCCAAGTTATTGAGTGACTGACTCTCTGGAATAGCAACATCACTTGAGTAGTCTCCATTTCACTCTAGTGATCTGACTTTTGATCACATATCACTCGAGTGATCTGCCTATCACTTGAGTGATCCTTCTTATCACTCGAGTGATTGCATTTTTAGATCAGTAACTTTCAAACTGTCTGGAGGTCACCTGCAAGTGATTTGAATATCATTTGAGTGCTTACCAATCACTCAAGTGATTCTGTTGACTCGGCCATTAACTCTCAATTCTTTTTGGAAGTCATTTACAAGTGATTTGAATATCACTCGAGTGCTTACCAATCACTCGAGTGATTTTATTAACTCAGCCATTAACTCTCAATTCTTTTTGGAAGTCACCTGTAAGTGATGTCATCACTCGAGTGCTTACCTAATCACTCGAGGGATTTGTCCTTCGAGAGTTTTTCACAAAATTTGATCACCATCGAGTGACTTGGAAAATTCTGAGAGTGAAGCATCATCACTCGAGTACACAAGCCATCACTTAAATGATTTTCTTTGGTGACATTGAGCTCTATTTTGACTATCACTCGAGTGCACAATTCATCACTCAAATGAGTATATCAAGCTTGAGTAATTCACCATAGATTTCACTTCATGCTTTTCAGAAGGTTTGATTATCACTCGATTCTAATAAATCAAGGTTTATTATCATCAAAACATTATGAGAACTAACAATATATTTGATGGTAATTTAATTAAAACCGTTAAGTATGGTTATGCAGTTGCCCCATATTTGATCATTGATTACCATGAAGTATAGTCTTTGTATACTTGATGCTTAATAACAGTTAAATATGGAAAAAAAATAACTTTCAAATATGAACAATATCTATAATAGTAGAATCAGTCAACTATGAAATGGCATCAAAGCTACATGGGATGATGTCAGAAATAACTCGATACGTATTCCACAGAATAATTATGTAAGGTGGAAAGGTACGAAGGATGGAATGTTTATCGTTAAATCTGCCTATGCTAGTTTAGAGAGTGGCCTGAGTCATCGAGATAGTACTTGGAGTAAAATTTGGAAACTCGCGGTTCCCCGGAGGTGTGAGTCCTTCACTTGGCTTCTTTATCACAATAGGCTTCTTACCAGTGAAATGCGAAGGAAGAGAAATATCTTGCTACATGACGGTTGTGACATTTGCGGTGATAAAGTGGAAAGCTGCACTCATGTTCTGTGTGATATTGCCGTGTCACAGAGTTACTGGTCTCAGGTGGTTCCTTGAAAATTCGAACGTCAGTTTTTTCAGCCTAGATGGCCAAGAATGGGTTGCAAAGAATATATCTTTTGTCGATCCGCCTTGTCATGTAAATTGGCCATATTTTACGTGGTGTCTTGTTGGTTACTATGGAGACGGAGGGATGTGAGAATTTTTTGGGAGGATATTCGGAATGAAGAAATTTATAATACTCAACAAGAGAAAGAAAGAATTTTTTGGGAAAAAAAATCTTATTAAACATAGCTCAAATTCAAGAAATAAAAAGACAGAATTCTTGTAAAATGACACAAACGAAAAAGGAAAAAGGCCCCCTATAAAAATGACCTATAGAGGTGAATTAAAAACAACAATAGGGCTTCTCACTAGGATCTTACCATCACTCCAAACCAAAGATGCTGAAACTATGTATGCTTCCAAGCTTCCTTCAACACTCAGCACAAAGCTCTGTTTTTCACCACTTGAAGTGAATGAGAGAACACTTGGGTTCACTTGGATTTTCAGCCCCGGAGGACCACTCACTGTTGCTTTGTATGTGGACTTTTCTGACCCTACATAAGTAACAGTTCTTTTAAAACTGCCACTCACAGTGAGGTTGGAGGGAGGTGTTGGAAGAGCAAAGGATGGGTAGTTTAGATCACTTGCTTTAGCTGATACAGAGCAGGTGCTATTATCCCCTGTTACAAGCTGTAATGACCTTGTGCTGTACCCCTGTCCGCACAAGAATCTCACAAAATCAACTTCACTAGCATCGTATACTAATCCAGGATTTATTGCCTTCGTAGGATCAATTTGACCTGCTCCATATGCAAACTCTGCATCTCGGTTAATCTTGGGATTCAATGGCCTAGCTGCAACCACCCATACACATCATGATAGAAGGTCTGTTTTCTGCATTACTCTGTTTTGCAACAACTAATATGTGGACAAATATAGTGGGGGTGTAAATTTCCTATAGAAATTTTCGCTAAATAGAAATATTGCCTGAACAGTTATTTTAAGTTAAATGCTGCCCTAAAAGTATTAAAATGGATTAATATTATCCGTTACAGTTAAAAAAGTAATAGTTAACGTCTAATTTTTAACGGTTAAAACTGTATAGGGCAATATTACTATATTTTAAAACTTTTGGGGTGACATTAGTCTTAAAAAACTTGCAGGACAACATAGCTACTCAACAAAAACTTGCAAAACAAATTTACACCTTAACCAAATATCGTGTAAACATATAGGAATTGAAGATTTATTACCAGTAGTCATTAAAGCTGATTGAATAGCAGAAGGAGACCATTCAGGATGGAATGATTTAACGTAAGCTGCAGCCCCAGAAACATGTGGACAAGACATGGATGTTCCTGAGATTATGTTGAACTGCAAGCTTCTATTGTCACCACCAACCTCGGAAACAGAGCCTTTTGGAGACCAGCCAGCTAGAATGTTGACTCCTGGAGCTACTAAATCTGGCTAAAGAGGGGGAAATTTGTAATAAAAATAAGACCCCAGTCTATGTATATGTTGAAGTGACAAAGTGATGATCAGCCATCCAAAAACAAGGTACCTTGAGAATATCAGGAGAAACATAATTAGGGCCCCTAGCAGAGAAAGAGGCCACCACAGGGGCTAATGTATCATTTTCCTCATTAGTTCTAAATATGGTTGCAGTTGGACTCCTGCAAGTTTGGTAAAGGAATTCTACCATTAAAACTGCATTATTCACATGAATTTGAGAATATGTCAACAACTTCAGCTAATGGTTAATACCTAGTGGAATTAATGTAGACAAATATACTATTGCCATCCTGCAAGTCAATGTACGAAGCAGGCAAGGGGAAAGACCAGCCATAGTCTCTGGAAGTTTGACCTTGTGTAAGTGCACCAACAGCTCCAGCCATGAAGGCACCTTCTGCTTTGCTTCTGCCTTCACATATAACAATTTTACCCTTTACCAAATTTCGATCCAACGAACCTTCATCACAAGACCTGCACATATAACACCATTTCATGAACTAAAAATATATCATTATGTCCCATCTTTTCTCTTGAAGTATTTTCAGGCTTAGTTACCTGGATGAAGATCCATCAAATCCTGCTTTAGTATTTGGTGCGTCTCCTCCATAAATTATAGAATACTGTTGTTCCTTAAGGTCAAATGTATTTACTGAAAGTCCCTAGACATAAAACAAGGAGATCATCAAACTTGAGAAAAAAGTTTTTTTTCCCCATTGAAACTTGATGCATGGGCATATGGTTACTAATTAAAATTACCTTAAATGTCCTGTTATCGCCTAATCCAACCTTGGCAAGAAACTTTCTATCAGTGGTACTAGCAGCCACTGAAACAGACCAAGGTGAAAAATTTGCGAGTGATCCAGGTCTGGGACCTGAATTCCCTGCAGAAGTTACAGTCAATATTCCATTTCTCATGGCATGAAAAGCTCCAATAGCCATTCCATCTCTGAAATAATTCTGGTCATTAGGCCCTCCGAGAGAAACTGAGAGTATATCCACCCCATCTGCAATGGCATCATCAAAAGCTGCTAAAATGTCTGCATCAAAACACCCATCGGCCCAGCAAACCTTGTAGACAGCAATACGTGCTGACACAGCACCTCCTCTTGCTGTTCCTGCTCCTAACCCTAACATGCTTGCTTGGCTCACTGGGTCTCCAGCTACGGTGGATGATATATGAGTTCCATGGCCATCATTGTCTCTTGGAGACTTTTCTTCGCCAAGGAATGATCCATCAGCTCTGTAATATTTTGCCCCAATGATTTTACTGCAATGAAAGCAAAATCTCTTAACATTGCGTGCTATTACCTTTGATCCTTAATATAAGATCAAATATAAGATCTAGTTTGTAATGTAATTAACCGTAGTTGGTATATAATATGAATAAGACCTTGACAGTTGTACATGAAGTTTAGTAAAACTAAATGCATTGTACATGTGGATGAGAATATACTTGTTGCAAGTGAAGTTAGATGAGGATTGGCATGTGCCCTTCCATTTCTTAGGTGGTGGACCCAATCCTTTGTCTTTGAAGCTTTCGGATTCAGGCCAGATTCCTGAGTCAACAACTCCAATGATGACATCACTTTCGGTTGGGGCTCTTTGCACGTTCAGTGGGAAGCCAATGAAATCCCAAGACCTTGTTGTGTGGAGTTGTCTCTTTTGGTTAGGGAACACAGAGACCACACCATCAAGTCCTGCACTGTGAATTTTCTGGGTGAACAACTCTGAATCGTAGATACAGCAAGAAATTAGTTATGAAAGAAGATAAAGCAATAGTCTTCTTGCTCACTTGACATTGTTTCAGCTTCTTTCTCTGTTAGCTTCACAACAAAACCATTGAAACTCCGTTTGTAGTGATGGAGAACTGACTTAGGCATGGCATCGCTGAAGGTGCAGATACAAATTGCCAAATTTAGTGGAACTTCCTGCTTAATAGGTTCTTATTTATTGTAACACGCAATCCTGCTTCTTAATCTTATCAGGCAAATTTAATGAAATCATGTTATGTTTGCACATTTAAAGCTTTTATGTACATTTAAAGCTTTTAAGATCTTACCCCCAAAATATATATATATATATCTAAGCTAGATAGCCAAAGTCAGAGGTGTGACCTAGAAATTTCTAGTTTTTGTGGATTGATAGTACCTGTTAGAGACTTTTTGCAGTAAGCTTGTGTACTGTGACAAGGCAGATGCTTCATCAGTCTTGCTGATCCCGGTGTAGACAATGTAAGTCTGCAATTATCATCAGAAGACATTATTAATTAGCAGAAAGTGAAACATCGGAATTCGAAAACCAAGAAGATGAAATAACAGAGAGAAGAATGTTTGACCTTGGGTTCGTCTGAGGAAGAAGAGTGACATTTGAGCAGAAGAGAAGCGAAGGTAAGAAGTGAAATCAACAACAGAGGAGCACATGATCTGTTGTCCATTCTGAACATCGTCTAGTGTGTGTTCATATATGGACGACAATGGTAAGACTCAAATTCCAGAGAATCCTGTCCATGTATCTTCTTCTATCCAAATCAGGTACATTTTCCTCGGGAGCTTTTGGCAGTAGGAAACAAAGTCAACCGAGGAACCAAAACGCGTATGAAGAAGGTAAAGCCGTGAAATGATTTGGACGCATAAGGAGAAGAAAAGTCTAACACGAGAAAGGAAGGAAGAAATAAATAAAGCGAAGATGATAAAAAAGGAGTCTAAGTTATTGGAAGCTATGAGCATAAAGCTCCTACTCACTGATCAACGATTATTGAGAAGGAAGCGACTCATTCAGTCACCCCAATGATTGTTTTTCTCACCTTGTCATTTATTCGCAGGGGTTGTACAGGCTATGGAATTTATAGTTGGGTAATTAAATTGCAACTAAATGGTTTAAATATCTTACATGGACTATGGAATTTCACGGGGCAATCAAAGCAGTACGTGTCAAATTAATACTGATAGGGAAGAAATTTATTTTTGTACGGTTTTAGGCGGTGGTTTCTGGTTAGAGCAATTTTTCTTCGGCACTGGTCGTCCCAAGGTTGGCTTCATGTGCCAATGTGTTGGTTTGGAATGACAATGGGATATAACATACGAGGTAAGTAATTTTTTAATCATGATATATAACATAAAAGATAATTATGTAAAAGAAATTGTATCTCGATTTATATAAATAAGTATTTTTGGAATCACAATCATAATCCCAAACAAGCTTAATTTTCTTTTAGGGAAATTGCACTTAAATCCTAAATAAGAGAAAATACGACATAAAAGTATTTTGAAATCTTAAATTCACAGTGAAGTGTCATGAGACATTTTTAGAATATATTTTAAATATGAAAAATCCAAAATAATTCTATTGATTAAATAGAGGGAAGTGAAAATTGTGTATTTATTAAGGGTATTTTGAAATTTTCATATTTAGAATATATTACATAAATGTCCCACTGTACTTTAATGTAAATTTGAGATTTTAATAGACTATTTTATCATATTTTTTTTTGTTTGAGACTTAGGTGCAATTTTTCCTTTCTTTTATCAGTTTAAAAAGAAAAAAAAACATAAGTTTTTAGAGAATAATTTTTACAATTTATGAAATAAGTATATGAGAGAAGTTTTATCTCGATTTATAAAAAAAATATTTCTAAAATCATGATTTGGAAGAAATAAGAACACACATTAACTATCCCCAACCGAACCCAAAGCCACATCTGTCACCTAAGCATGTCACCGTCACTTCGTCACCCAGCTCCCCCCACACATGCGTGCCAGCTGTCAATTTTGTTTCTTATCATCAAATTGTAAGACGACGTGTAAATCCCAAAATTTTATTAATAACTTTATAAAGAGATTAAGAAAGTTAAGTAAATAGTATTTTAAAAAATATAATTAAATATTTTTGTAATATATGATGCAATTAAGTAGTTTATTAAATTTTCTCAATCTCCCTGAATTAGTCAACTTAATCTTATATTAATTAAATGGAGGTAGTACTACCTTATGCAAATACTCCTTTAATCTTTAACGTAAGGCTTATTCCCCTAATTTGATTAGATTAGAAAAATTAGTTAAATTAATTAATATGAAATTTTTTCTAAAACATCTTATTCACTTTCTTTAATTCTCTCAATCTCTTACTTACTTGATTATTGTTGAAGGAGCATCAATAGAAGTAATTTTGGAAACGATTGCGAAATATGGGAAATAAACACATTTAGAATCAATATCAACTTCTTAATTAGAGACTATGTTAAGTACACGAGGGAGTATTACACAACATAGTTATAAATTGGGAAATTTCACTTAGCGCCCCCAAGGAAGCGGTTTTATTTCAATTAATCCCAAAAGATGCTGAAATTTTACTGCACCCTTTGGGTAAAATGAAATTGAATTTTGTAAATGAAAAGACAATATTACTTTTACTGTATTTCTTGAATTCCCTTATTTATCTTTTGAATACAGATGTTTATCTTGTGAATTCCCTTATTTGTCTTATGAATGGCCAAAGTTTTTTGACTCCGTGGATTCTTTTAAATCTACTTATTTGTCTTGTAATTGCATTTATTTATCTTATGAATGCCTTTATTTGTCTTATAAATTCTGTTATTTCTCTTGTGAATGGTCAAAATGTTCTTGTTAACTCCGTGGTTTTCCTTGAATTCTTTTATTTGTCATGTGAATATATTTATTTCTCTTGTAAATGCTCTTATGAAAAAAAAAAAAGCAAGGGCATTATTGTTTTTTCACTGAGAAAATTTAATTTCATTTTGACTCTAGGGAGTGCAATGAAATTTAATAATTTTTTGGGGTTAACTGAAATAAAATTACTTTCATTAGGGTGAAGTGAAATTTTCCCTTATAAATTTTGGATGATAAGTTATAAATAATGAACAATTAAATAATCTTGAATATGAGTTGTAAATTATTACAAATTAATTTTCATATATGATGTAAAAGCAAGTTATAAATTATGTGTAATTAATTATAAATTAGTTTGACATCCTTTTTTTTTTTTTGAACCAGCACTAAGGAAAAAGACATCTCTAACGTGGGCGGCAAGTCTTGTCCAAAAAAACAAAAAAAGTGGGTGGCAAGTCGATGTCATATCGATGTTATATATATATAAGGTTATATTGAGGTATTTTAGAAAGATTACGTCACATTTATTATAATTAAATAGTTTATCTTGCCTCTTTGATCTACCAAATAAATTAATTAGCCTTATACAAGGATGAGAGAAGTGGGCATATGTATGTATGTGCGCATGTAACAAACAAAATGAGTAGTGTAATTCCTTTATATTAGATAGTGGGCATTGTATATACTCTTCCAATTTTAAATGTAGAACTTATTTGCAGTATAATTTACACTATAAATTGTCTACATTTGGAACTTAGAACTGGAGGTAGTATATTATAAAAATTGCACCATTCATCGTGCCTAGGGGTAATATTCCAAACTTCAACATAATTTTGCAGAAGTCTATATGCTTCCGCATCAACTTACGATATATAGTAATGATCTATTGTGGGGAATTAAACACAACAATAGGGCTCCTCACTTGGATCTTACCATCACTCCAAATCAAAGATGCTGACACTATAGATGCTTCCAAGCTTCCTTCAACACTCACCACAAAGCTCTGCTTTTCACCACTAGAAGTGAAGGAAAGAACACTTGGATTCACTTGGATTTTCAGCCCCGGAGGACCCATCACTGTGGCATTGTATGTGGACTTTTCTGACCCAACATAAGTAACAGTTCTTCTAAAAATGCCACTCACAGTGACATTAGAGGGAGGTGTTGGAAGAGAAAAGGATGGGTAGTTTAGATCACTTGCTTTAGCTGATTCAGAGCAGCTACTATTATCCCCTGTCACAAGCTGTAATGTCCTTGAAGTGTACCCTTGTCCACATAAGAATCTTACAAAGTCTATTTCACTCGCATCGTATACTAAACCAGGATTCACTGCCTTTATAGGATCGATTTGACCTGCTCCATAGGCAAATTCTGCGTCTGGGTTAATCCTGGGACTCAATGGCCTAGCTGCAACCACCAACACATTACATTCCATGAGAGATGCTCTGTTTTCTTCATTACTCTGTTTTGCAACGACTAATATGTGGCCAAATTTAGTGTAAAGATGAAATAACAGAAGATGTATTACCAGTGGTCATCAAAGCTGATTGGATAGCAGAAGGAGACCAATTGGGATGGAATGATTTGACGTAAGCTGCAGCCCCAGAAACATGTGGGCAAGACATGGATGTTCCTGAGATTATGTTGAACTGCACAGTTCTGTTGTCACCATCTGTCTCAGAAATAGAGGATTTCGGAGACCAACTAGCGAGAATGCTGACCCCTGGAGCAACTAAATCCGGCTATACAACAAAAAGAAAACATTTTTATGAAACATAAGACAGTAATCTTTGTATATATTGAAGTGACCAATGTACCTTGAGAATATCAGGTGAAACTTTGCTTGGACCCCTAGCAGAGAAAGAGGCTACCATAGGGGCCAATGCATCCTTGTCCTCATTAGTTCTATAAATGGTGGCAGTCGGATGCCTACAAGATTTTGTCAGGAATTACTTTTAGAAAGTTATAGTTGTATAGAATCACTGTTAATCTATATTTTTAGCTTCTGTTAATGGTTAATACCTTGTGGAATTTATATAGCTGAAAATGTTGGCAGCATCTTGCAAGTCTATGTACGAAGCAGGCAAGGGAAAAGAGAAAGGAAAGTCCCTCAAACTTTGACCTTGTGTCAGTGCACCAATGGCTTTTGCAATTAAGGTACCTAATGCTTTGCTTCTTCCCTCACAAAGAACAATTTTCCCCTTCACCAACTTTGGATCCAATGTACCACTCGAGCAAAACCTGCACTTATCACACTATTTCATTAACTTCGACTAAAAAAAAAAAATCAAAAATTTGTCTCATGTCTTTATGTAGAGAGGACTTCAAAGCTCAGTCTTTCACCTGGAAACAGATCCATCAACGCCCTCTTTAGTATTTGGTGCATTCCCTCCATAAATTATAGGATACTGTTGTCCCTTAAGGTCAAATGTATTTATAGAAACTCCCTAAATAAGGAACACAGAGATCATTAATACTATCCTTGATCCATAATAAAAGAGCTAGTTGATTTTTTTAGAGGAATTAAAGAAATAAAATAAAGTACTTAATCATAACATATATTATATATTATTATATTATATATCAGTTTATAAGTCAAATAAATTAATTTAAAGAAAAACGATAAATATAAAGATGTTAAGTTAATTTATTTAATTTTCTTAATTTCTCCAACAAAAATTAACGACCCGAGGGAGTAAAACTTGATTTTTGGATAATGTTTGTAATTTAGTGCTCATAACTTCATTAACCTTACCTCAAATGTTCTGTTGTCACCCAATCCAACCTTAGTAAGGAACTTTCTATCAATGGTGCTAGCAGCCACAGAGATAGACCAAGGCGAAAAATTTGCGAGGGATCCAGGTCTTGGACCAAAATTTCCAGCAGAAGTTACAGTCAATATTCCATTTCTCATGGCATGAAAAGCTCCAATGGCTATTGCATCTCTGAAATAATTCTCATCATTGAACCCTCCAAGAGAAACTGAAAGTATGTCAACTCCATCAGCAATGGCATCATCGAAAGCCGCGAGAATGTCGGCGTCATCGCAGCCGTCGTCGACCCAGCAAACTTTGTAGGTAGCAATGCGTGCGGATACAGCACCTCCTCTTGCTGTTCCTTGTGCTAGCCCCAACAAGCTTGCCAGGCTCACTGGGTTCCCAGCTGCTGTGGATGATGTATGAGTTCCATGACCATTATAGTCTCTTGGAGATTTTTCCTCATCCTCAAACAATCCATCTGATTTGTAATACTTTGCCCCAATGATTTTTCTGCAACGAATAACATTTGTCACTAGCACCTTGACCGTTAACTAAAACTAAATACGTTGTCCATGCATACAAGAATTTATATTGAGGGGGGGGGGGGTGCAATTTTTACTGTTAGTCCAAAGTGCTGGGCATCCAAAAATTTTTCAAAGAGCAATTTTATCCTGAAAATAACCAAAACGTAATAATTTTATCCATTATCATTAAAAATATTAATAGCTTGCATCAATTTTTCATTAGTTAACATCAGTTTTTTAACGGTTATAAAAAATTTACTTCTTTTTTTAACACTTCTAAAATGAAATTATTCTTTAAAAAACTTTCGAATATCCAAAATTTGCACCTCAACACTATATATAGATAATTAGATAGATGGTAACAAACACAAGTCTGACATCCCAAGAGCTAACCGATGAAGTTAGGGAAGTCAAGAAGATCCTGTAAGGTGCTTTTTTTTTTCCAAGGTAACCCTACTCGTGACATATAGTGTGTGTGTATATATACCTGTTGCAAGTGAAGTTGGACGAGGATTGACATGTGCCCTTCCATTTCTTAGGTGGTGGGCTCAATCCTTTGTCGCTGAAGCTTTCGGATTCTGGCCAGATTCCAGTATCAAGAACTCCGATGATGATATCACTTTCGGCCGTGGCTCTTTGCACGTTCTGTGGGAAGCCAATGAAATCCCAAGACCTTGTTGTGTGGAGTTGTCTCTTTCGATTAGGGAACACAGAGACCACGTCATCAAGTCCTGCATGGTGAGTTTTTATGGATTAACGTAACAAGCTCTGAATCGAAAACAGAGCACACATCTAAGCTATGAAGAAGAAAAGAAAATAGTTTTCTTGCTCACTAGACATTCTTTCAGCTTCTTTCTGTGTTAGCTTCACAACAAAGCCATTGAAACTCCGTTTGTAGTGATGAAGAACTGTCTTAGGCGCAGCATTGCTGAAATTAGTAAATTCAGATAAAGATTGGACAATTAGCCTTGGTCTCTTGTACACTATTCACTCGTCTTTAATATTTACCTAATTTATATTAATGAAGTTAGTTAATAAAAGATGTATTTTCTAAAACACTTTAATCATCTTCTTTAATTCCCTCATTCCCTCTCCTATTTGATATAGTTGAGAGAGTATCAATGTAAATTAAGAAAAGAATGATAAATATGAAAATATATATATATATTTAAGATCAAGATCAACTTTTTAAATATTTTTAAGTTAAAGGGGCAATTTGCCTCAAAAATTTCTTTAGATGCAATTTTGCCTAGAAAGTGCCAAAAGTAGAACAATTTTATCCTGGTCATTATACTTGTTAATTTTGACCGTTAGTTGACCAAATATGCTAAGCTAATAATCCATATGTCATATACGTCATTTTAGTTAAGGTGTAAATTTGCCCCAGAAGTTTTAAATATAATTTTGAAAGAATATAAAGTAGATGACACATGGACTTTCGAGGTAAATTTACACCTTAATAAAAATAACATGTACGACATGTGGACTGCCAATTCAACATATTTGGTCAAGTAACAGTTAAAATTATTTAGGATAATGGTCAAGATAAAATTGCTTCCTTTTTTATACTTTAGGGGCAAAATTGTCTTTCGGTGATAACATTAGGGATAAAATTACCCCTTAACCTAATAGTTTTTATATTAAAGATAAGAGAGAGTATAATCTTATCGGATCTTGCAATAGCTCACAAATTTAGTAATAGTAACTTCTTAGCAAACATAAAAAACAAAAAAGTTAAAATATAAAATTACTCATAAATTATTTTTAAAAATGTACCCATCAACGTAAACTTTTATTTAGATCAAAAGAACCCATAATTTCTAAAAATGGAATAAAGATGCCACAATCATTAACTTATCCAATCTTCCGGTTTCAAAATATTATTTTTAATAATTATTTAATAAAAAAACTCTCCTCCCCGTCACCGTCAGATTCTCCTCCTCTCTCCCTCTCTCAATTTTTTATGGCAGATCCCTTGGGTCCCCAAAAACCAATGAGGATACCTCCAAATCATCCTTCACAAAACAACTTCTGTTCTCGGCGCCAAGATGGTCGCCTTCTCCTCACTTTCAATAATCTTGCCACGTACGAGGAATTTCAGCATGATGAAGAAGAAGAACCAGACGAAGAAGAATACGATGGGGACATAGAGGAGACGGAAGAAGAGTTTGGGGAGCATGAGAAATATGAATAAGTTAGGATTAACTATGAATAAGCCAATTGGGTTTGTGAATATAGGAACCCAAAAGTTGAACGATGTATTCTCATTGATTTTATGAAATACAATGGATCTTTCCAGAGAGAAATGGAGAGAGGAGGAGGGTCTAACAGTGACGGGGGAAGAGGGTGAGGGGAGAGAGAGGGGAGGAGAGTTTTTCTAATTAAATAATCATTAAAAAAATAATAATATAGGATTCACAAAATAGAAGTTTGTATAAGTCAACAGTTGGGGCGTTTTTGTCCTAAAAAGTATACGGATATTCTTACATCCAAATAAAATTTATAGTGCCAGACGCCTTTCTAAAACAAAATTTTCAAGTATTTTTGCTCGATCCAAAACAAAGTGCTCTTGAGTTGAACTTATCCGTGGTGGGAAGAGAAGTGTTAAAAGCTACTTTTTTTCTCTGATCATTTATAAAATTTTTTTCTTTTATAGGTTTAGTCTTATTTATAAGCAACTTTTTCTTTTATGGGTTTAGTTCTTTTTGTAAGCAACTTTCGTGTTGTGTCTGAAAATGCAAGCTTCTTTTTCCTATTTTATCCTTATTAAATACATATATTTATTAATTATCACTCCAAAAGTTATCTCTCATACTTTTTATTTATTATCTCTCCTATACTCTTTTCATAAATATAGGCGTATATAGAAAAAAAAATATAACATTTTTGACACACTTATTATTTTTAATTACTAATTCATTTTACACAACCAACAGAAAAATTGTTTATAAATAAAATTAGAGAGAGTACAGGAATAATTAAATAACCTATGGACGACATTAAAAAAACTATAACCTTTTTAAGGGAAACTCGCACATGAAGCTTTGAACTGTCTCGTTTTACGGGTATTGCGTACCTGTCGGCTGCTTTTTGCAGCAAGGTTGTGTACTGAGACAAGGCAGAAGCTTCGTCAGTTTTGCTGTTCCCGGTGTAGACAATGTAAGTCTGAATTACCATCATAAGACAAAATTAATAATCAGAAACTGAATCATGCATGGGGAATCAAAAACTAAGACACAGACAAAAATAAAAAATAACATGCTTTGTCTCGACCTTGAGTTCATCTGAGGAAGAAGAGTGACATTTGATCAGAAGAGAAGCAAAGCAAAGATAAAGTGAAATAAAAAACAGAGGAGATGAAGATCTGCTGTCCATTCTGAAGTTCTTCTTACGGCTAGTAGTGACCTAAAAACCTTACAAGCAATGTGTGTTTATATAGAAGAACAAGCTAAGGAAGGCTAAAAATTCCACAGATTCTTGGAAATTTGTATTATTCTTCAATCAAATTCATAAGATTACTTTTCCAAAAGGGCAAACGTCCACCAATCAATCAAAATGCGTGTTTAAATGATGGTTCATGAATTTGGACTGGACTGGCCTGTCTAGCCCAAAAAATGACGAACCGGCCGATAAACCGGTTAGGTTCGGCATCCGGTCTGGGTCACTATTTAAAAAAAAAATTAATTTTTTTAGAATTTTGTATTAATAAGTCTAAAATCTTCAATTTCTCATTGGTTTAACCCCAGTTGAATTTTAATTTGACCCCAATCTAACATACTAATCCTTAATCCAATACCCTGATCAATTCAATACCCGGTCTAGATTCATGAACATTGGTTTAAAGGAATAAATTCGTTAAAAGATTTATTTGGTATACGTCCATGTTGAAGAAAAGTCTACAAATAAGACCTGGCCAAATTAAAGCTGTATAATACGGAGTTATTGAAAGTTATATCTATCACCTAAAAATCAGCGCAACGATTTTCTTAGCTTGTCATCTACGTTGTTCTTCATCAGAAAATGGTGATGTTTCAATTCGCTAGTGGTTCCGAGGCAATCCAGGTTAAAGAACGAAGGCCCCCCAAGTGGGGCTCAGATTACTGTCCACACAATTAATCAACATTATAGCATTTGTAATTTTCGTACGTGACTGCTAGATTGATTTGTAGGGTATCGTAATGTGTGTGTTTTGTGAGGTGACGCGGCAAGATCACGTTAAAGAAAACGTTTTCAGACGAAGGTGGAATTAAATGCGGTGTTTTTCAGATGTTATAGCTTTTACTATATTGGGTGTGTTTGTTTTCAGCCAGTTTGTTTCGCCGTTTGCGTGCTCAATCGGATTTAAATAATGACGTAAATGGATTTAAATAATAAAAAATATAAAATTTATGTTTGTTTCGGTGATTGGATTTATGATGAAAAAAGTTATAAGTAGAAAAAATCATAAGCCTTAAAATGAAGTTTATTGGATCTTATATACCTGTGTGTATAAAAAAAATATTGATAGGAATATTTTTATATTTTTAGGGATCAATGAAGTACTCAAAATCACTTCTAATCACAAAACTTCTTTTATTAAAAATGTTCTAAATAATTTTCTCTTTCTTTAGATAGTAATCTTCTGCTAATTAGAGAATACTTTGGGATAAGAGTTTAGCCAAGTTTTGAGTTTTATTAATATATGACAGTAGAAACGTAGAGAATAATTAATAATTAATTTTAATCAGTTTAGATTTATTATTTAGTTGTTTTATGATTTTATAATCAATTTTTTTATAAACATGTCATAAATTAGTTTCTATATAGTGTTTTTACCCATTAAATTTACTTTAAATAATTTATTTGGATTATTATTGGAGGTATTATTGAGATTTTAATCTGTTTATTTTGTTAAATTTTGAGCTATGTGCAAATATGAGTTAGGATTTAATATTTAAAATAGAGTTTGATATAATTTATAAGATTTAAGTTTAAAGTGCACAGTAGAAAAAACTTTTGGAGTGTACCAATTTAAATTAGAGTTTGATATAATTTTATTAAAATTGTACCATTATCAAATTTTCAAAGTTAATTTTTGAGAAAATTGTGAAAAATCCCTCTGTGTGTAGATATCTTCCCATGTCCCATTGACAATTAAGTTGCCAATGAGGACTTTTTCACAATTATCCCTTCATTTTTTCTTTTTTCATAATTTTTTCAATTTTTTTTATCTTAATTAATACATAAGTCACTTATGCAAAAATCAAACCAAACATCATTCACTTTTAATAAGTTACTTTAAGTTACTTATCCAATCGTTAATCCAAACATTCATCATTTTATCCAATCTAACTTTTTTTCAATCTTAAGATTTCATAAATTTAAGTAAAAATAAGTTACTTATCCAATCACCAAAACAAACACACCCAACGATTGGATAAGTAACTTATTTTTACTTAAACTTATGGAATCTTAAGATTGGAAAAAAGTTAGATTGGGTAAAATAATGAGTGTTTGGATTAGCGATTGGACAAGTAACTTAAAGTAACTTATGTAAAAGTGAACGATGTTTGGTTTGACTTTTGCATAAGTGACTTTTGTATTAATTAAGAGAAAAAAATTGAAAAAATTATGAAAAAAGAAAAAATGATGGACTAATTGTGGAAAAAGAATTTATTGGCAACTTAATTGCCAAATGAGACCTGGGAAGATATCTACACACGGAGGGATTTTTTCACAATTTTCTCAAAAGTTAACTTTGAAAATTTGGTAATGGTACAATTTTAATAAAATTATATCAAACTCTAATTTAAATTGGTACACTCCAAAAGTCTTTTTTACTGTGCACCTCAAGCTTAAATCTTATAAATTATATCAAACTCTAATTTAAATATTAAATCATAACTCATATTTGCACATAGCTCAAAATCTAACAAAATAAACCGATTAAAATCTCAATAATACCTCCAATAATCCAAATAAATTATTTAAACTAAATTTAATGGGTAAAAATACTATATAGAAACTAATTTATGACATGTTTATAAAAAAAAATTGATTATAAAATTATAAAACAACTAAATAATAAATATAAACTGATTAAAATTAATTATTAATTATTCTTTACATTTCACCAGTCATATATTAACAAAACTCAAAACTTACCTAAACTCTTATCTTAAAGTATTCTCTAATTAGCAGAAGATTACTATCTAAAGAAAGAGAAAATTATTTAGAACATTTTTCATAAAAGAAGTTTTGTGATTAGAAGTGATTTTGAGTAACTCATTGATCCCCAAAAAAATGAAAATACTCCTATCAATATTTTTTTATACACACACAGACACATAAACTCCAATAAGCTTCATTTTGAGACTTATGACTTTTTCCAATTTATGAATTTTTTCACCTTAAATCCAATCACTGAAACAAACACCCATAATTATACTTTTTACTGTTTAAGTCCGTTTCGCCACTGTTGAAGTCTGATTAATAGGATGAATTGGCGAAACAAACGAGCTCATTGTTGTTTGAGTAATTAAATTCCAATTGATAGCTTTTTTTATAGGGAGAATTGCCCTAAAATACTTTTGGGGTAAATTAATTGCTTATTACTATCAAACGTACAAGCGATCTTCCGTGTGTGCAAGCGATCTTCCGTTTTGTGCAAGCGATCTTCCGTGTGTGCAAAAATCTTTCATATAAATATGTAAACAATCTTTCGTTGTGTGCAAAATATTTTCCGTTATGTATAACAGATCTTCCATGATAGCATTCAGTAATTAATTTATCAAAAAGTTATTTATCAGCAATTCTCCCTTTATTATATTGTTGTTTGAGTAATTAAATTCCAATTGATAACGTGAAGTGTTACCTGCATATAAGATCTAGCTTTCTAGCTTTTAATGCAATTTATACAGTATAAACTAAACCTTATATCAAAACAGATAGGGTGATATACAAGTATGTCCGTAAATATGTTTTAAGTTTAGAGGCATACCATAACTCTAGTGAGCTTTCAAATCCTAATTCGCCAAAACTCTGAAGTGTAAAAAAAAAATTACATTCACTTGGAGTATATGCGCACACACACTCTATTCACTTATAATTATTTAAATATATATACACACAGGGGGACGGAATGTTAAGTAATTTATTATTTCTTAGAGTTTCAGTTTTTAACATTTATTTATCAATTTAGCTTATAACATTTTAAATGAGTTGGGTCTTGTGCGCTTGCAAATCTAAATTGATTAAGACAAGCTTCACATTTTAAAATGAAATTGGATTTTCTACTAAGTAGATAGCTAATCAGATCTAAATTGTTTTAATCTGATTTGATGGTCCAGATTTAATTCTTTTAAAAAAATCTATATTTTTACAACTTATAGAGATTTTTACAAATTATTTTACCAAATGCATAATACCATCGTATATTAAGAAAAAAATTGAAATCTTTGAGCAGATACTGACTCCCCAACCCTTGCGTGCCTTACGCACAACTCAACCTTTATAGATTTAACGATTTAAAATGTTAGCGTCTAGAAATAAAACTATTTAACGTTTTAAAATGTTATCCTCTAGAAATAAAACTATGAGGATTTAAATTTTGTGTAGAATACTAGGGATTAATGTTCTAAACGACTTAAATTATAAGGGTTGGTTTGTACAAAACTAAAATTTAGAGATTGTGCTTTAATTAATTTAAAATTATAAGGTTAAGTTATGACGCGGTTAAAGTTTAAGGACTAAATCTTCATTGAACCGGGAACTAAAATTATTAATTTTCCTAACAGTAATAATTACTTTTTTTAACATTGAAAAGATCATGAAATAACTATGCTCCTTGCCAGCTTAATTTGGGCGGGTTTAAACAGGCAAAAAACCTCCAAGTTATGAGCAGGTCCACGGGCTATGGGTATTTTGCTCAGCTCTAACTACGTGTGCCTAGATTGTCTTAATCTACCAAATAAATTAATTAGCCTTATACAAGGATTAGAGAAGTGGGCATATGTATGTATGTGCGCACGTAACAAACAAAATGAGTAGTGTAATTCCTTTATATTGGATAGTGGGCATTGTATATACTCTTCCAATTCTAAATGTAGAACTTATTTGCAGTATAATTTGCACTATAAATTGTCTACATTTGGAACTTAGAACTGGAGGGAGTATATTATAAAAATGGCACCATTCATCGTGCCTAGGGTTAATATTCCAAACTTCAACATAATTTTGCAGAAGTCTATATGCTTCCGCATCAACTTACGATGTATAGTAATGATCTATTGTGGGGAATTAAACACAACAATAGGGCTCCTCACTTGGATCTTACCATCACTCCAAATCAAAGATGCTGACACTATAGATGCTTCCAAGCTTCCTTCAACACTCACCACAAAGCTCTGCTTTTCACCACTAGAAGTGAAGGAAAGAACACTTGGATTCACTTGGATTTTCAGCCCCGGAGGACCCATCACTGTGGCATTGTATGTGGACTTTTCTGACCCAACATAAGTAACAGTTCTTCTAAAAATGCCACTCACAGTGACATTAGAGGGAGGTGTTGGAAGAGAAAAGGATGGGTAGTTTAGATCACTTGCTTTAGCTGATTCAGAGCAGCTACTATTATCCCCTGTCACAAGCTGTAATGTCCTTGTAGTGTACCCTTGTCCACATAAGAATCTTACAAAGTCTATTTCACTCGCATCGTATACTAAACCAGGATTCACTGCCTTTATAGGATCGATTTGACCTGCTCCATAGGCAAATTCTGCGTCTGGGTTAATCCTGGGACTCAATGGCCTAGCTGCAACCACCAACACAGTACATTACATGAGAGATGCTCTGTTTTCTTCATTACTCTGTTTTGCAACAACTAATATGTGGACAAATTTAGTGTAAAGATGAAATAACAGAAGATGTATTACCAGTGGTCATCAAAGCTGATTGGATAGCAAAAGGAGACCAATTGGGATGGAATGATTTGACGTAAGCTGCAGCCCCAGAAACATGTGGGCAAGACATGGATGTACCTGAGATTATGTTGAACTGCACAGTTCTGTTGTCACCATCTATCTCAGAAATAGAGGAATTCGGAGACCAACTAGCGAGAATGCTGACCCCTGGAGCAACTAAATCCGGCTATACAAGAAAAAGAAAACATTTTTATGAAACATAAGACAGTAATCTTTGTATATATTGAAGTGACCAATGTACCTTAAGAATATCAGGTGAAACTTTGCTTGGACCCCTAGAAGAGAAAGAGGCTACCATAGGGGCCAATGCATCCTTGTCCTCATTAGTTCTATAAATGGTGGCAGTCGGATGCCTACAAGATTTTGTCAAGGAATTACTTTTTGAAAGTTATAGTTGTATAGAATCACTTTTAATCCATAGTTTTAGCTTCTATTAATGGTTAATACCTTGTGGAATTTATGTAGCTGAAAATGTTGGCAGCATCTTGCAAGTCTATGTACGAAGCAGGCAAGGGAAGAGTGAGAGGAGAGTCTCTGAAACTTTGACCTTGTGTCAGTGCACCAATGGCTTTTGCAATTAAGGTACCTAATGCTTTGTTTCTTCCTTCACAAAGAACAATTTTCCCCTTCACCAAATGTGGATCCAATGTACCACTAAAGCAAAACCTGCACTTATCACACTATTTCATTAACTTCGACTTAAAAAAAAAATTTGTCTCATGTCTTTATGTAGAGGACTTCAAGGCTCTGTCTTTCACCTGGAAAAAGATCCATCAAAGCCCTCTTTAGTATTTGGTGCATCCCCTCCATAAATTATAGGATACTGTTGTCCCTTAAGGTCAAATGTATTTATAGAAACTCCCTAAACAAGGAACAAAGAGATCATTAATACTATCCCTGATCCATAATATAAGAGTTAGTTGATTTTTTTTAGAGGGATTAAGGAAGTAAAATAAATTACTTAATCATAACATATATTATATATTATTATATTATATATCAGTTAATAAGTCAAGTAGATTAATTTAGAGAAAGACGATAAATATAAATGATTTAAGTTAATATATTTAATTTTCTTAATTTCTCCAACAAAAGTTAACGACGGAAGGGAGTAAAACTTGGGGAGAATCACTCCTAAGTCCCAAAGAAGGAAGATATTATCAGAAAGGTCCCTCGAGTTTGTAAAACATACTCAACGGGTTGTGAATGCACGCAGAAGAGTGGTGAACAGGGACCTTTCTGATAATATATTACTTGCTTGGGACCTAGGAGTGATTTTCCCTAAAACTTAATGTTTGCAATTTAGTGCTCATAACTTCATTAACCTTACCTCAAATGTTCTGTTGTCACCCAATCCAACCTTAGTAAGGAATTTTCTATCAATGGTGCTAGCAGCCACAGAGATAGACCAAGGCGAAAAATTTTCGAGGGATCCAGGTCTTGGACCAAAATTTCCAGCAGAAGTTACAGTCAATATTCCATTTCTCATGGCATGAAAAGCTCCAATGGCTACTCCATCTCTGAAATAATTCTCATCATTGAATTTGAGCCCTCCAAGAGAAACTGATAGTATGTCAACTCCATCAGCAATGGCATCATCGAAAGCCGCGAGAATGTCGGCATCATAGCAGCCGTTGTCGACCCAGCAAACTTTGTAGGTAGCAATGCGTGCGGATACAGCACCTCCTCTTGCTGTTCCTTGTGCTAGCCCCAACAAGCTTGCCTGGCTCACTGGGTTCCCAGCTGCTGTGGATGATGTATGAGTTCCATGACCAGCATAGTCTCTTGGAGATTTTTCCTCATCCTCAAACAATCCATCTGATCTGTAATACTTTGCCCCAATGATTTTTCTGCAATGAATAACATTTGTCACTAGCACCTTGACCGTTAACTAAAACTAAATACGTTGTCCATGCATACAAGAATTTATATTGAAAGAGGGGGGTTAAGGTGAAATTTTTACAGTTACTCGAGAGTGCTGGGCATCCAAAAATTTTTCAAAGAGCAATTTTATCCTGAAAATAACCAAAACGTAGTAATTTTACCCATTATTATTAAAAATATTAATAGCTTGCATCAATGTTTCAATAGTTAACGTAAGTTGTTTAACGGTTACGAAAAATGTACTTTTTTTAACACTTCTAAAATAAAATCGTTGTTTGAAAAACTTTCGAATATTCAAAATTTGCACCTCAACACTATATATAGATAATTAGATAGATGATAACAAACACAAGTCTCACATCCCAAGAGCTAACCGTTGAAGTTAGGGAAGTCAAGAAGATCCTGTAAGGTGCTTTTTTTTTTTCCAAGGTAACCGTCCTAGCATGGACTTGTGACATATAGTGTGTGTATGTATATACCTGTTGCAAGTGAAGTTGGACGAGGATTGACATGTGCCCTTCCATTTCTTAGGTGGTGGGCTCAATCCTTTGTCGCTGAAGCTTTCGGATTCTGGCCAGATTCCAGAATCAAGAACTCCGATGATGATATCACTTTCGGCCGTGGCTCTTTGCACGTTCTGTGGGAAGCCAATGAAATCCCAAGACCTTGTTGTGTGGAGTTGTCTCTTTCGATTAGGGAACACAGAGACCACGTCATCAAGTCCTGCATGGTGAGTTTTTATGGATTAACGTAACAAGCTCTGAATCGATAACAGAGCACACATCTAAGCTATGAAGAAGAAAAGAAAATAGTTTTCTTGCTCACTAGACATTCTTTCAGCTTCTTTCTGTGTTAGCTTCACAACAAAGCCATTGAAACTCCGTTTGTAGTGATGAAGAACTGTCTTAGGCGCAGCATTGCTGAAATTAGTAAATTCAGATAAAGATTGGACAATTAGCCTTTGTCTCTTGTACACTATTCACTCGTCTTTAATATTTACCTAATTAATATTAATGAAGTTAGTTAATATGATATGTATTTTCTAAAACACTTTAATCATCTTCCTTAATTTCCTTATTCCCTCTCCTATTTAATATAGTTGAGGGAGTATCAATGTAAATTAAGAAAAGAATGACAAATATATATATATATATATATATATATATTTAGGATCAATATCAACTTTTTAAATATTTTTGAGTTAAAGGGGCAATTTGCCTCAAAAATTTCTTTAGAGGCAATTTTGCCTAGAAAGTGCCAAAAGTAGAACAATTTTATCCTGGTTGTTATACTTGTTAATTTTGACCGTTAGTTGACCAAATATGCTAAGTTGATAATCTATATGTCATCTACGTCATTTTAGTTAAGGTGTAAATTTGCCTCAGAAGTTTTAAATATAATTTTGAAAGAATATAAAATAGATGACACATGAACTTTCGAGATAAATTTACACCTTAACAAAAATAACATGGACAACATGTGGACTGCCAATTCAACATATTTGGTCAAGTAACAATTAAAATTATTTGGGATAATGGTCAAGATAAAATTACTCCCTTTTTTATACTTTAGGGGCAAAATTGTCTCTCGATGATAACTTTAGAAATAAAATTGCCCCTTAACCTAATAATTTTTATATTAAAAACCAGAGAGAGTATAATATGATCAGATCTTGCAATAACTCACAAATTTAGTAATAGTAACTTCTTAGCAAACATAAAAAATTAAAAAATTAAAATATAAAAATACTCATAAACTATTTTTAAAAATATACCCATCACCGTAAACTTTCATTTAGATCAAAAGAACCCATAGTTTCTCAAAATGGGATAAAGATGCCACAATCATTAACTTATCCAATCTTCCGGTTTCAAAATATTATTTTTAATAATTATTTAATAAAAACACCCCCCCCCCCCCCCCCAAAAACACTCTTCCTCCCCGTCACCGTCAGCCTCTCCTCCTCTCTCCCTCTCTCAATTTTTTATGGCAGATCCCTTGTGTCCCCAAAAACCAACGAGGATACCTCCAAATCATCCTTCACAAAACAACTTCTGTTCTCGGCGCCAAGATGGTCGCCTTCTCCTCACTTTCAATAATCTTGCCACGTACGAGGAATTTCAGCATGATGAAGAAGAAGAACCAGACGAAGAAGAATACGATGGGGACATAGAGGAGACGGAAGAAGAGTTTGGGGAGCATGAGAAATATGAATAAGTTAGGATTAACTATGAATAAGCCAATTGGGTTTGTGAATATAGGAACCCAAAAGTTGAACGATGTATTCTCATTGATTTTATGAAATACAATGGATCTTCCCAGAGAGAAATGGAGAGAGGAGGAGGGTCTAACAGTGACGGGGGAAGAGGGTGAGGGGAGAGAGAGGGGAGGAGAGTTTTTCTAATTAAATAATCGTTAAAAAAATAATAACATGGGATTCACAAAATAGAAGTTTGTATAAGAGTGTGTTCGGATTAGCTTTTAGGGAATAGTTTCTAGAAAAAAAGTGGAGAATAACTTTTAGAGAATAGATTATGAGAAGAATAGATTATAGGAAAAAAATGATTTTGATCAAATTAGTGTTTGGATATTTTGATCAGAATAGCTTATTTCATGGTCAAATGACTAAAAAGGACATTAACTTTTATGATAATTACATATAAAGGATAAAATTATATTTTAAGTATTATTTCACATTAAATTGCATAATAAATACAAAAAATGAAATAAATTTATCAAAAAATTTGAAAATTATAACATTTGTCAATTATGTAATATAAAAAAATAGATGCAAAAATTTTAAAATTATAACATTAGTCAATTATGTAGTAAATTACAAAATTAGATCAAATTTATATACTGAAGGCGTACACTATATTAATTTTCATCTACTTGCATAACTCGGGTTATCTTTTATCAAACCCACTGTATTATTCTTCATTAAATTCTTGTGAATGTTTTTTATTTTTGTAAGTGTGTTCATGTCTTTAATTTTTGTTTTGTTTTTTTTTACCACTCCTGCCTAGCTTCTCAAGATATATATATATATATATATCTATATATATTAAAAAATTGTTAAAATAAGAAATTAAGAAAGCTAATTAAATTATTTTAGAGTATTTATATTTTTATTTTTTCTCTCTAAATTAATTAGTTTGACTAATAAACTAATATATAATCTAAAGATATATAGCATATGATATGATTAAATAATTTCTTTAATTTCTTTAATCTCTAAAAAAATAAACTTTATCTTATATTTAAGATAGAAAGAATAGTAATTAATTGAATGAACAGTGAAAAAAGCCTTGTTCTGCAGGGCGGAGGAATTGATCCCCCTTTGCCAAGGTGTCACAGTTATCACCAAAAAACAAAAAGGTCAAGTCACAGTTTATATGTTTGACAAAAGCATAAAGATGGCAGCCTACAAAAGGGAAAAGGAGAAAATCGGATAGCAAATAGCTTATATTTCAAATCATGGTTTTAAGCTGAAACCATGAAAAAAAAACAAGATTGTGAATTTATTAGTGTGTTCGGTCACCATTTTTACAAAACCTTGGTTTTGATCAAATAATCGATTCTGTATATCCATCCAAACACATACTAAGTATACGGATGTTCTTATGTCCAAATAAGATTTATAGTGCCAGATGCCTTTCTAAAACAAAATTTTCAAGTATTTTTGCTCGATCCAAAACAAAGTGCTCTTGTGTTGAACTTATCCGTGGAGGGAAGAGAAGTGTTAAAAGCTACTTTTTCCTCCGATCCTATTTATAAAAAATTTTCTCTCTCATAGGTTTAGTTTTATTTATAAATAACCTTTTCTTTTATGGGTTTGATCTTTTTTATAAGTAACTTTCGTGTTGTGTCTGACAATAAAAGCTTCTTTTTCCTATTTTACCCTTATTAAATACATATATTTATAATTAATTATCATACACCAAAAGTTATCTATCATACTTTTTATTCATTCTCTCTCCTATACTCTTTTCATAAATATGGGGGCATATATGAAAAAAAAAATATGATATTTTTGACACACTTATTATTTTTAACTACCAATTCATTTTACACAATTAAAAAGAAAGTTGTTTATAAATAGAATAAGAGAGAATACAGGAATAATTAAATAACATATGTACGACATTAAAAAAACAGTAACCTTTTTAAGGGAAACTCGCACATGTAGCTTTGAACGGTCTAGTTTTACTGGTATTGCGTACCTGTCGGCTGCTTTTTGCAGCAAGGTTGTGTACTGAGACAAAGCAGAAGCTTCGTCAGTTTTGCTGTTCCCGGTGTAGACAATGTAAGTCTGAATTATCATCATAAGACAAAATTAATAATCAGAAACTGAATCATGCATGGGGAATCAAAAACTAAGACAGACAAAAATAAAAAATAACATGCTTTGTCTCGACCTTGAGTTCATCTGAGGAAGAAGAGTGACATTTGATCAGAAAAGAAGCAAAGCTAAGATAAAGTGAAATAAAAAACAGAGGAGCAGAAGATCTGCTGTCCATTCTGAAGTTCTTCTTCCAGCTAGGAGTGACCTAAAAACCTTACAAGCAATGTGTGTTTATATAGAAGAACAAGCTAAGGAAGGCTAAAAATTCCACAGATTCTTGGAAATTTGTATTATTCTTCAATCAAATTCATAAGATTACTTTTCCAAAAGGAAAACCGTCCACCAATCAATCAAAATGCGTGTTTAAATGATGATTATGAATCTGGACTTGACTGACCGGTCTAACTCAAAAACTGACGAACTGGCCGAAAAACCGGTTAAATTCGGCATCTGGTCTGGGTCATTATTAAAAAAAAAATTAATTTTTTTTAGAATTTTATATTAATAAGTCTAAAATCTTCAATTTCTCATCGATTTGATCCCAGTTGAACTTCAGTTTGACCCCAATCTAACTTACTAATCCTTAATCCAATATCCTAATCAATTCAGTACCCGTTCTGGATTCATGAACATTTGTTTAAAGGAATAAATTCGTTAAAAGATTTATTTGGTATACGTCCATGTTGAAGAAAAGTCTACAAATAAGACCTGGCCAAAGCTGTATATCTATCACCTAAAAATCAGCGCAACGATTTTCGTAGCTTGTCATCTACGTTGTTCTTCATCAGAAAATGGTGATGTTTCAATGCGGTGTTTTTCAGATATTGTAGCTTTTATTATATTTTTGTTTGAGTAATTAAATTCCAATTGATAGCTTTTATTATAGGTAGAATTACCCTAAAATATCTTTGGGGTAAATTAATTACTTATTACTACTAAACGTGCAAGCGATCTTCCGTGTGTGCAAGCAATCTTCCGTTTTGTGCAAACCATCTTCCGTGTGTGTAAAAATCTTTCATATAAATGTGCAAACAATCTTCCGTTGTATGTAAAATATCTTCCGTTATGTGTAACAGATCTTCCATGATAGCATTCAGTAATTAATTTGTCAAAAAAATTATTTATCAGCAATTCTCCCTTTATTATATTATTGTTTGAGTAATTAAATTCCAATTGATAACGTGAAGTATTACCTGCAAATAAGATCTAGCTTTCTAGCTTTTAATGCAATTTATACAGTATAAACTAGACCTTATATTAAAACAGAGAGGGTGATATACAAGTATGTCCGTAAATATGTTTTAAGTTTAGAGGCATACCATAACTCTAGTGAGCTTTCAAATCCTAATTCGCCAAAACTCTGAAGTGTAAAAAAAAAATTACATTCACTTGGAGTATATGCGCACACACACTCTATTCACTTATAATTATTTAAATATATATACACACACAGGGGGGACGGAATGTTAAGTAATTTTTTATTTCTTAGAGTTTCAGTTTTTAACATTTATTTATCAATTTAGCTTATACATTTTAAATGAGTTGGGTCTTGTGCGCTCGCAAATCTAAATTGATTACGACAAGCCTCACATTTTAAAATGAAATTGGATTTTCTACTAAGTAGACAGCTAATCAGATCTAAATTGTTCTAATCTGATTTGATGGTTCAGATTTAATTTTTTTAAAAAAAGTCTATATTTTTACAACTTATAGAGATTTTTACAAATTATTTTACCAATGCATAATACCATCGTATATTAAGAAAAAAATTGAAATCTTTGAGCAGATACTGACTCCCCAACCCTTGCGTGCCTTAGGCACAACTCGACCTTTATAGATTTAACGATTTAAAATGTTAGCCTCTAGAAATAAAACTATTTAACGTTTTAAAATGTTACCCTCTAGAAATAAAACTATGAGGGTTTAAATTATGTGTAGAATACTAGGGATTAATGTTCTAAACGACTTAAATTATAAGGGTTGGTTTGTACAACACTAAAATTTAGAGATTGTGCTTTAATTAATTTAAAATTATAAGGTTAAGTTATGACGCGGTTAAAGTTTAAGGACTAAATCTTTATTGAACCAGGAACTAAAATTATTAATTTTCCTAACAGTAATAATTACTTTTTTTAACATTGAAAACGTGAAATAACTATGCTCCTTACCAGCTTAATTTGGGCGGGTTTAAACAGGCAAAAAACCTCCAAGTTGTGAGCGGGTCCACGGGCTGCGGGTATTTTGCTCAGCCCTAACTACGTGTGCATAGATTGCCTTAGAATTTGCTCGCAAATAATATATATAGCTATTTCTGGGGAAAATCGCCCATAAATACCTATTTAACAATTTAATTGCTAAATGAGACTTTGTGGTCAAACAATCTTTCCTGTGTGTAAAAAATCTTTCTTTGTATTCAAACAATCTTCCTTATATTTAATATATCTTCCCTACGTGACTTCCCTTGTATTCGAACAATCTTTCCTATATGCAAAAAATCTTCCCTTATATTCAAACAATCTTCCTGTGTGCATAAGATCTTCCCTCAAATGCTTTCAGGTCCTATTTAACAAATAAATTTTTAATGAGATATTTATGGACAATTTTCCCCTATTCCAATGCTTTTTTATAAGTATTTATAAAGTGAAAAAATGATTATTTTTTATTTTTATTTTTTTTTAATTTAAAAACATGATATACATTCTCATTTTATTTTTTTCCACATGACCTCAGAAGCATTTGGGCCAGCGACTTAGACTTCGGGGGTGTATGGTCCAATCACACAAACATGCATGAAGGGGATGAGTCCTCCTCCATCTTACTCCCTCCAATCTTAATTATAGGACATATTTACCTAACTTTAGAGAAATTAAGGATAGTGATTAAATTAGTTAATCATATTTATTTTCCTAAAATACCCTTATTTAAAATTTAAAATGGCATCCAATTACGTTTATTCTCTGTTATTTCTTATACCTCTCATGCCTCACACACGACTTCTGCAAGCTCTCACACAATCTTGCGTCGTCAATTTCCCTCAACAACTTCCGATCTACTCTTATTAAATTATTATTGTGTTTAATTATTATTGAGAAAGTATCAATAGGGGGTATTTTAGGAAGAAATTCACAAAAATTAGAACTTTATCTTATAATTAGGATCGGAGGGAGTAATTATTAAGAATATATTAGTGCCACCTTTGATACATTGGAAAAGATTTTGATGGAATTGAAAGTGGAAATGGAAGTAAAAGTGGGGTTAAAAGTATGCTCGGTATAACGGTGGAAGTGGAATATTATTTTAATTTAGTATTCATATTTATAATGTAGAAATACCAAAACACCCTTGATTGCAAAAGAAAAAAAACCCACCCCATTCCTCCCTGATTTCTCTGAATCATCCCCTTCATCATTCTAAACAACCACCATGAATAATAAGAACAACAAATCAACAATATATAAAAATAAAAAATACTCCTATGAAAAATTGTTAATGTTTCTTTCAAACCTAGAAATCGGATTCAAATCTAGAAAAAAGCAAATTCTAATCTAACTCAAAATGCATAACTTTGGCCAAAATTGCAGCCCAGAAGATCTGAGGTGGAGTATGCCGTCAAAGATTTGAGGTGTCCTCTTATTGTTCCTCGTCGTCGAAAATCTGAGGCGGACCATTATTGTTCCTCGCCGTCAAAACCTAACACAGCCATGACAACACGTCCTTATTGTTGTCAAAGATTTGATGCGGAGGTTGTAGGTGCCGTCAAAGATTCGGGAATACAGAGTCCTTGACATTCCTTAGTTTCACAGTTACTCTATTGCCACCAGAGAATCGATTGAAAAGAATAACCATTGAAGAAGGGAGAAGAGTTTCATTTTCGTTAATGTAAGGCAGGGCAAAGGAGGAGGAGACAGTAGCTTGGATGGTGATGCCACTTTGTTCTTAGCAAGGTCCATGGTGGCAGCGAAGGCTGAGGGAGGAGAGGAGATGGTGAAGGAAGGAGATGGGTCGACGGCATCAAAGAGAAACATGAGTATATTGGGCTTGAAAAATGAGGAGGGTATAATTGTCAATGGATTAAATTGTAATGGGCATAATGGTCATCAAAGTTTTGGTTCCATGGAACTAACCTACTTCAATGGGGTAAGGTAAAGAATCCAATTCTATCTCATTTTTTATGGATCTGGGTTCCACCTAAACAAACAGGTCCAAATTTTAGTTCCATCCCCAATTCCACTTCCTATGCTCTAGTTCCATAGTATCAAATGGGCCCTAGGTGATTCGATGCTAACTTGACTTTTTTAAAATTCCATTAGTGCTTGAAATAAACTACTAATAAAAGGGTAATTTTGTGATTTAAGAATATTTTATATATTTAAAAAATAGTAATATATCGCAGCCATTACTATTCAATAATAACAATACAATAAATACTAGTTTTTTCATAATAAAAAAATGTCTTTCTATTATTATATACAAGTGTTTAGTTTAGTTGTATAGATAGTGTGTGTGAAAGGTTCCTCGAGCCTTGCTTGAAACATTTCAGAGATAGATCTGCCTTCACATGGTCATACTCCAAAAATAGCTTTAATCCAAAGAATATATATTTATCCACATTATATATTCATAATTTATCAATGAATAATTCAGTGTCGTGGGGATCGGATATATCAAAGAAACTATGTTTGTATAGTATATCCAAAGACTAATAAATAGAAGAGGAAGACCTTGGAATAATGGAACAATCAACTATGGCTACTCTTACTGAAAATTATAGTCATTATAAATTTATAATAACTAATTTATTAAAATAAATGACTAATACCTAACTTCTTTGACTTGTCTAAAGGCTTGTTTGGTTCATCCTTTTCTTAAAAAATAAGTCCTTATTACGCAAACCGAGATTAAACTCCTTTCACATATTTACCTTATATATCGTGAATTACGATTTATAAACACTTATTATTCAAAAATAAGTTATTTTAAACGAACACTTAATATTAACTTGTTTGACTCGATATGCATCTTGGGAGGGGCCGGGGGACAAGATTAGATCATGGCCATGATATGTATTTTTGAAGTGGTTTGTATGGGCTATATAAATTGTTTGTATTTAAGATTTTAAAATTCCTGAAATTTATTAAGAAAAACAATTATGTGAATTATATTGGCGGTTTTTGCTGAAAGCATAGCCAGCCATTTAACAAAACCCTTTCATTTATATCAAATGTAAGATGGTTTGCAAGGGGAAAATGTTTTTTAAAAAAATATTGTGAGGTGCGTATTGTATTAAATTAAATTTAAATTAAGAAAGTTCAATCTATATTATATTTTTAATTTAATGATTTTTCATAATAATTGACTCACACACACACATGATAAAAAAATAATTAAAACTAAAATTCATTAAGATATTTTCATCATTAGTATTTAGTGACAATTACTCCCTCTGTTCCTTAATATAGGACATAGTTGGGGAGTTAATATTGATCCTAAATATAAGATAGTTTTTATATGTGTTTTTCTTTCTTTTTTTTAATTTACTCCTATTGATACTCTCTTAACAATAATCAGGGAGGAAAGAGAATGAGGGAATTAAAGAAGATGACTAGAGTGTTTTGGAAAATACATATTATATCAGCTAACTTAAATAACTCCCTTAATCTAATCAAATTAGATAAATACATCTTTTCTTTCTTTTATTTATTTTTCTTTCCTTTCTTTTTTCTTAAATGCATGTATCCTTCTTCTTTCATTCCGTTTCTTTTTGGGGCTGATTGCATGCATGCATCTTTTCAAAATAATTTTTTTTGTAGTGGTTTGTAGTGCACTTAAAAGTATAGGGGGAACTGCTATAAGGTCTTCAAAAGAAAAGATAACACTTATTAAAAGATAGATAATAATTGAGAACCAAGTGAGGATAAGAAAACTAGAAAAAGCGCGAAGATAGGTGACCAAAAAATTAAATCAAAAAAGTGATAAGATAAAGATATTTGAAAGTTCAAACTTATATTCACATTATTTAGTTCAAAATTCTATGGTAGTTGAGGATTTTTCTGCTCACACTTGACTAGGAATGAGTCAATTGTGTATGATCCATGCAAATATCTTCTTGTTTTTCACTTTATATTGCCATTAATTTGCTCAAATAATTGCCCATTTCCACTTAACTTTCCATCTGTGCACAAGAGTCAGGATACTTTGTAAAAATAAAAAATAAAAAATTAAATATCAAGAAGAAATTAAACAAAATAACGTATTAAAAATTGCAAAGTTACACAATAGCAAATGAAACGGGACAATTACAGACTCGAATGAAAGAAAAGAAATTGGAAGGAGAAGAAACGATATCTTTGATGCCGGAGAAAGATTGCAGTTTATATGTGAAGAGCATATTTGGGTTAACAACATTGTGAGATAAGAGAAATACTTACATATATTAAGAATATCATATCATCTGAATTATATCCAATAAAAACATAACAACTTAGATTATTTTAATCCTAAATGGTTGATAACTTATCTGAAAAAATTCAAATTTTATCTTGTTTTTAACAAAAAAAAATCTAAATTTAAATAAAAGGCTAAAACAAATCGATCAACCAATATTTTTCTTTAACAATCTAGTATTCTAGTTTGTAATGTAATTTATGCCGTATAAATGAGACATTATATTAAAAAGAAGATGACGTAGTATTTAATGTTTGAGATGATGAATGATTGGTCGATCATCTCACCATTCTTTTTGACCAGTATCAACTCACCATTCAAACTTGATGAATGCAGGGTTCATACAGGCTTATGAATCTTGGCTCCTATGGGACTCCTATGCCATTATAATAAGCTAGCTTTTGGACTAAAGACCAAAAGACTTGCTTTATGACCATGGACCTGAATCATTTAATGCTAAAGTATTCATACGAGAAAAATCATTCCTATTCGGAGTCACCCACAGATTTCAATACTTTGTGTCAATGTAAGAATTTTATTGATGGTTGATATGTAAGTTTTTCTGTAAGAGTTTTTCAAATTTAGGGGCATGTTATAACTCTAGTGGGCCTTCAAATGCTAATTCACCAAAACTTTTGTGTGTAAAAAAAAAACATTCACTTGGAGTATATACACACACACTATTCGGTTATAATTATTTAAATATATATATATACACACGGGGAAGGAATGTTACGTAAATTATTATTTCTTAGAGTTTCAGCTTTTAACATTTATTTATCAATTTAGCTTATAACATTTTAAATGAGTTGGGTCTTGTGCGCTCACAGATCTAAATTGATTAAGACAAGGTTCATATTTTAAAACGAAATTGGTTTCCCTCCTAAGTAGAGAGCAAATTAGATTTGAACCGTCTAGGTTTGATCTGATGGTCCAAATTCATTTTTTTTAAAACTCTATATTTTTACAACTTATATAGAATTTTACAAATTATTCTATGAAATGCATAATACCATCATATATTAAGAAAAAAAATTAAAATCTTCGAGTAGATAGTGGCTCCCCAACCCCCTTGCCTTACCCATAACTCAACCTTTATAGATTTAACGATTTAAAATGTTAGCCTCTAGAAATAAAACTACGAGGATTTAAATTATGTGTAGAGCCCTAGGGATTAATGTTCTAAACTATTTAAATTATAAGGGTTGGTTTGTACTAAACTAAAATTTAGAGATTGAATTTTAATTAATTTAAAATTATAAGATTAAGTTATCACGCAGTTAAAGTTTAAGGACTAAATCTTAATTGAATTGGCAACTAAAATTATTTATTTTTCTACCAGTAATAATTACTTTTTTTAACATTGAAAACGTGAAATGACTGTGCTCCTTACGGGCTTCATTTGGGCGAGTTTAAGTGTGCGTTTGGAATTGCTTATTTTTGTCCAAAACGTGCTTATAATTCGTGATTCACGGTATACGAGGTAAGTATGTGAGAGGAGTTTTTTCTCGGCTTACGTAATAAGTGCGTTTTTACTGTATAAAACGCTTAAACAAACAAGCCCTAAATTGGCAAAGCACCTTCAGGTTGTAAGTGGGTCCATAGGTTGCGTGTATTTTGCTCAGCCGTAACTATGTGCTAGATTGCCTCAGAATTTACTGGCAAAGAATGTATATAGCTATTCCTATCAAGGTACTGAAAACTGGACCGGTCACTAAATCGATTGGGGTACCTGGTTAAGGGTCAGTGGGTCAATTAGGTAGTTAAACCGGAGCTAAACCGGGACTAAACCGGTGAGAAAATAAATATTTCAAGCTTATTTATATGAAATTCTATGTAAAATTAATAAAAAAATGATTTTAAAAAAAATAAAAAATGGGTGAACCGGTCCGTACGGTTCACCCTCGGACCGGACCGGTTGGACCACCGGTTTGCCGGTTCACGGGCTGAACCAGCCGGTCCGATCCGATTTTGAATTCTCTGATTCCTATACCTTTTTATAAGTATTTATAAAGTGAAAAAATGATTATTTTTCATTTTTATTTTTTTAAAATTTAAAAACATGGTATACATTCTCATTTTATTTTTTTCCATATGCCCTCAAAAGTCTAAGTCATGCCCTTTGTTGACTTAGACTTCCGGTGCGTGTGGTCCAATCATACAGACAAGCATCGAATTAAGGGGATGAGTCCTCCTCCATCTCAATTATTAAGGATATGTTAGGTGATTCGATGTTGACTTGACTTTTAAAATTCCATTAGTGCTTGAAATAGACTACCAATAAAGGGAAATTTTGTGATTTAAGAATATTTTATATATTTAAAAAATAGTAATATATCGCAAGCATTACTATTCAATAATAACAATATAATAAATAATAGTTTTTTCATAATAAAAAAATGCCTTTCTATTATTATATATAAGTGTTTGGTTTAGTTGTGTTAGAATATGTTTAGTTCATCCTTGGTGGATCAGGGTCCAAGTCCAGTTTACTTGGGGTATTATAAAATTATGAAAAAATATAAGTCTAAATAAGAAGTTTTATCCTTGTGATTTGAAGTTCATATCATGATAATTCCCATACGTGATATATGTGGTAATATCACTTGGTGAGAGTCAGTTGAAATATTCCAAAAAAACCTTCCAAAAAGTTCTCTCTCCGTTCCTCTTCTTCTGGATGGTGAATCTGCCGTATAACATGATCGGAGTCCATACTGGTGCTCCAATTTCGTGTGGGTACTTAGCAAGTAAACGGATTCAAAGTATGCCTGAAATCCTTCAGTGGTATCAGAGCCTGGTTGTTTTCTTAAGCCCTTTATGATTTGAATATGTTTATGGCTTCTTGCATCTCTCTGTGAGTTATTCTTTTTGGACATGTACGCAAGATATGGATCCTTAGTGATGATTCCGCACAAATCTGCGAGGATATTTGAGAGATTTGCTTTCCTAAAGATATGCTTCTATACTTTTATAGATTCACTGTTCAGTTACTCATCTTCTGCCGTAGGCAATATGTGCTTTCGTTCTGTGGCTTATATATATATATATATTGACTCTGTCAATGCCTTAAAAGATATGAAATAATATATTAAGATCCAAGTACGAAAGAAAATAAGCAAGTAACTTACTAGACCTAAAAACAGAACAAACGGCCATTCATTTTTTTTGAGTTAGTTTATGAAAGAAACAAAATCTTTAAAGCCATGAAATTCTAAAATACGATCTAGAAACAGAAAACGGAGCCAAATACACATATAACAAGTATAGAGGC
This sequence comes from Inga leiocalycina, assembly GCA_963242795.1. Classification (NCBI taxonomy): domain Eukaryota; kingdom Viridiplantae; phylum Streptophyta; class Magnoliopsida; order Fabales; family Fabaceae; genus Inga; species Inga leiocalycina. The sequence continues at coordinate 16,012,357 of OY725325.1, forward strand.
AGTGTAGACATGCAAGCAAACGACGGTTATGTAGTGGATAACCGACCTTTTGAAACTTGAGATTGGGTGATGTGAAATAATATTTTTCTGCCTTCAAAATTGGTCCCATTGTGTAGAGAAACACAAAATGAAGAAAACAACACTAAGAACGCTCAAAACGGACGTCGAACGATGAAAATATGGAGGAGAGAAGGAATTGGGTCTGACGGGCCCAACCCAGTTCACAGTTTGGTTCACACAGACTAGATGGGAGGTTAAGGACAACCTCCCCAACTTTAAAATGGCGTCGTTTTGATGCACTTAAAAAAAATTGGGCAGCAGATCGTGGGTGGTAGACTCGGGCCTGGGTCGGGTTATATGGGCTGACTCGATCCACAAACAACTTAAAAAAAATGTAGCAAACTTGAAAGAAAACCAGAAATGCACCACATAGCGTGTGGGAGTTGGTGGAAGATCCCATAGCCACGTGGCATATTACATCTAAGAGCTCTCAACACATGGAGCATGGTGTGTTGGCGCGTGTGACATTTTGAGAGCTCTGTGACGGAGTGTGGCTAAGAGAGTGGGGTTTTTCGGGTTTTTCTGATTTTTCAGTTTTTCTAGAATTTCCTCTTCCTCTTCTTTCTAGGGGCACGTGAAGGTGCATTTGAGCTCCGATTGATATGCGGTTTGTTTCTAAAAATCCCTAAATATGAAATCTTCATTTTGGTATATGTTTGAAATTTTTTGGTGTATATATGGATCTATTTTAGAGGCATTTAGTGCTATCTTTAATGATTTTTTATGAGTTTAAAAATCCTAAAATATTTTTAATAATTCATAATAATTTTATTTGAGATAACTATGAATTTGGGGAGTTCAAAAAGCACTAAAGCAAAAGATTTTATTCTTTTTGGATGATGACTATATTGAAAAACACTTTCCTAAGTATGAACTACTTTTGTAGTGGATTTGAAAAGGATAAAATTATTTGTTGCTATCTCTAAATAATGATCCAAGCCAAAATTACTTAGAGTAATGTGAGCCTTTGAGTGATAGATGAAAGAGGGATTTGCTCATTTAAATTTAACCCCTAAAACATGGCCTAGAAGGAGAAAATCCTAAAGAGGATTGAGAGGAAAACGATTCAAATTAAGGTTCATTTAAACCTGAAATTAAATAAGAGGTGTAATCGAAAAGAAATCAAGAAGGTAAACCTAAAGAAAAACTTGAATCTCTTGAATCTTAAGAAGGTGAATGTCAAGATTCATATATGAAGAAATCTAATGGAGGTGAAAATGAGGATTTGATACTAAAGCGACAATGTCAAATCATAGTGAAAGGGAATCTCAAATGGAGAAACTTCCTAACGCGAAAACTCTGGATCATGGTGAGATTCAGGAAAGTGATGCACTTTAGAAGGTAGAGCCTACTTCATGAGTGAAAAAGAGCCTTGAGCCCAATCCAACCACTAACATTAGAAACTATACAAGACTTGAAAGCAAATACTACTTAATGTTCCCTTTAAGAAACAAGGAAAAATTGCATAAGACTTTTTTGAAATATCTCTTCAAGAAAATAGAAAAACTCTGGAAGATGATTAAAACAACATGAGACATAAAATTTTCCAACCTTAGAGAACAATGGTTATTGTGAACCCTATCAAACTGGCTTTGAGGAGCAAAGAAAACTCTCCCCAAATGAAGAAATGAGATTAATATGAAACTAAAGAAAACTATTGAATTGTCCCAAATTTCTTGATAACAAGACATTTCAACATAATAATGCTCTAAGAGACATGAAGAAGTAAATGTCAAACACTCTTCATGAGTGGAAGCTCTTGAAAAATGAGCCTTCTAAGAGAATCATATATGCTCCATCTAAGTGGGAGCTAGCATTATGCTTTATCTAAGTGAGAACTTTCAGAAATTAAGCATTTTGATAGTCATAATTGAGCATATTATGTGAAATATTTGTATGAAATTCTTGATAGATGATAGTGGCATTGCTGGAATCTCTGTAATGGGAGGTACAACCGTATTCTCCTAATCATAGACCAAATGGTATTATTACCTTTCTAGTTAAGAATAATACAATTACATGACATTGTATACTTTCAATGTGCTATAAAAGGATATTCTTGGTTGAAATCAATTGTGAATAACCCTATTAGTGGGATGATTTGAGTGACTAAGCTAAGGAAGGCTGCCAAGAACAAGAATGTTAAGTAATAAACTAAATGGGGACAAATGTGATATATGGCATTGAAAGGTCTCAAATAAATAAAAGATATTATAAATCCATTGACTTAGGTCATAAGCCGAGAATTTGCTTGGCAAATAAGAGGTTATGAGACCAACATGGCCATGACAAGGGAAACTTCATAACATTAATTGCCCCGCGTATGCTATACTTGATAAATGCATGTGAAATGTGAAAGAAATTCAACAGTAAGGCCATGTATAAGGTAGCACCTACATGAGATAACTAACATGACAAGGAAACATGAAAGAAGCTGAACACATATTGACTAACGAACAAGTGCAGCTTGTTCATCAAGATGCTCATTTCTAGGTGGAAGCTCATGAAAGTCAGCATGACCCATAGTAAAAATATTACTCCTTCCAGTCCTAATTATAAGACAAAGTTGACTTTTTTGGAGAAATTAAGGAAGCCAATTAAATTACTTTAAAATGTTTATATTTTTATTCTAAATGAGGTGATCCCAAAGCCAAATGAAAGCTATTCAAGTCCTCTACACAGGAAAAATATTGGCTTTTACTAGGAATCACCACACAAATACATAATTCCACACATTTCATCATTGCCCCAAAACAGAATCCATTTTCGACCTCAAACTTTGGACAGCTATAACTCCCAAGTCCCAAAACAAAATGGCACAAATTATATGTTCATTTTGAAGCTTGGGAGGTGAAATTTAAGACTGGAAAGTTTCATAATTTTTCAACATCATTTTCCCAGTCAAAATGTCCACAACACCAGACTGCCTAGAGCAAAACTTCAAGGGACAGATTTCTCAGTTTTGCACCAATGATTCCAATGGTTCCCAAATTCACACAAAATACCATTTCCACATAAATTTGCACAAGGAAACCATTGAAAACACCAAATCAATCAAATTCCATTCACATTGGACATGTTCCAACACAAACACAATATGTCACACCAAAACTCACTCAAGTTACCACATTGCACTCCATTCCAAACCAAAATTCCCAACCAACCCAATGGCCCAAAGACACCATATAACACTAAATTTAGCATCACATATCAACCATTGCATACCATTCGAAATTCACAAGAAATCAGGGCAAAATCACAAAATCTCAAGACCAAGGTAATGACTACAATCAACATACCAAAAGGTTCCAAATACTCACCTTAACTTCTTCCCAAGACTTGTTCTTGATTTCCACCACTTCTAAATTTTCCCAAGCTTTCAAACACCACAAATCAAAAATCTGAAACCATAGGAATGAAGCTCTTGACACTATGAATAATGTTAATGAAGAACACTTGAGCATTTAGAGACAAATACTCACCCAAAACTCAAGCTTTTCCTTTCTCTTTCTTGTTCAAGGTGGGACGTCCATGGAAGAGAAGAGAGAGAGAGATGGAATAATGAAGAAGCATCAGATTTAGGCTCCTAATACACTCTTGGCCGACATTTAGAAGTGGAGAGAAGGGAAAAATAACTTTTGACAATTTGACCCTATCAATGGCTCTCATGGTGACACTTGTCAAGATCTTAATCCATCACCCATGAGTTCACAAACACACATATACTCCCCTCTATTTTCATTCAATTTAGATATTAATCTGATATTGAACTTAAATACAGGGTTTGAGTTCTGGCTGTAACATATTTTGATCATAATTCTTGTCATGTCCTCCAAAATTGTTGGTTTAACATTAATTACCTTTACTTTCGGAGTCAAAGTCCCTTAATCACAATTCGGGATATTACAGTACAGGTAGTAACTCTTTCTCTCATATACTATGTAATGCCTTGTATGTATGTTTTACCATCCATGTGATTGTGTTTGAGCATATAAGTTTACCAGGTGAATGCCCGTGCCATCAGAGAATATAGCGAGTGAATGCCCGTGTTTATTGCCAAGTGCTATGGTATGAGTTGTTTACATGCCGAGTTGCATAATGAGATGTTAAATGGTCCTGATATGCTCATTATTTGTGATGGTTCATGTTACATGCCTTGTTTGATTGCATTTTATATGATTTAATGTATGTTACTACTAAGATTCTTTCAAATCTCACCCTTTCCGAAATTCATTACACAGCAATGACCAGTGGCATGAAAGGCAAAGAGGTAAGCACCGATGAGTTAGGATTGCAGATAAAGTGATAGAATTATTTTAATGACTGTCTGTAAATATTTTTAATATATAGTATGTATGACTAAATACCTTGTATGACTGGCTGTAAGCCTAGTGGATCCTATACTGATGATAATAGTAGTAATAATAGTATGAAGCGATATCAAAGTACTTAGTTATTTTATCAAAACGAGCATGGCCTACCCGTGCGTTGCACGGGAGCTCTTTCTTACTCAAGACAGCTACAGGAGACAATTAAGCCAACACCCACTTTCCAATAATCAAATTCAAATCTATGGAGTGGTTGGAAAATTAGTGTGCTCAATCCAAAAAGCAAATATGACAAATTAATATGGGACATCCAAACAGCAAATAATTAATTAAACATCACTTGGAAACGTAAAGGATACAATGATGTTCTTCATCCACATTAACAAATAAAATTACTTAATAGACTGAATGAAACATTTTGCCTCCAGACGGTTGCTCTTCCAACACAATCTTCAAACCTTCCATGCTTCTTACTCTAGACAGCGCCACATAAAGTTGTCCATATGTGAAGATGGGCTTTGAAAGATATAATCCTACATGACGTAATGATTGCCCTTGACTTTTGTTAATTGTCGTGGAAAATGAGAGTGTTATTGGGAATTGTCTCCTCTGCATGTGAAATGGCCATTGAGATTCAGAAGGGTTCATGTCCATTCTATGAATGAGTACTTTTTCATTTGGCTTTGATCCATTCAAAGTGATTGCTTCAATGACTTTCTTCCCTATCATAGAAACTCTTAGACGTGTTCCGTTGCATAATCTAGCTGCTTGGTCTATGTTCCTAAGCAACATAATAGGGGCACCAACTTTGAGAATAAGCCTATGTGGTGGCAAACTGGAGGAATTGATTGTGTTCAAAAATTATGTAGTGTACAGGTTGTCAAAACTGTCTGGATCGGTTGTTGACTTGCATACACTATCACAACTAAGGAATTCATATTCTGCACCAGGAAGCATGGAACATATATGATCATTGATTTTCCCGACCATCTCAATGGTTGGTGCGAGGATAGCCCTATCATTAAAGTATTCATTCACCGTCAAATTGCCCAGTAGGTTGGGATACGTTGCCTGCACAATGGCATTAATTGCATCATTTGAGTAAGGTATCAAAACATCGTTAGGTATTTCAATATCAGCAACCCCATCAATAGAGTCTCCTAAATTCCCATCTCCAAATCTAACAACCACTTCGAAAACCATTCGATTCTCTTGTTGACAATGGGGTCATTAGAAGAGTTAAGCCTCATGTTTCGAGTCAAATGGAAAACTATGCAATGATGCCATAAGTGGGATGAACTTATGCAAGCGTTGACTATAGATGCTCTAGTTCCTTTGGGAATAATGGGAAGTATCTGCTTGAAATCACCACCCATTATAATACATTTACCTCCAAAAGGTGCACAACATTCATGATATCCCTCAAACTTCTATCAAATGCTTCAATGCAATACCGTTGCACCATAGGTGCCTCATCCCAGATAATCAATTTAGTTTGTTTTATGAGGTTTGCTAATGGTAAATTTTGCCAAATTGAACATGTAGAAGATTCAGTAATTTGTATAGGGATTGCAAACCTAGAATGAGCTGTCCTTCCAAAGGGCAATAATGTCACAGCAATACCGCTCGATGCTACTGTCAGAACTATTTCTCCCTTGGATCGCAATGCTGAGGCTAAAGCATTCCACAAGAAAGTTTTGCCAGTTCCTCCATAACCATAAACAAAGAAGAAACCACCAACATCCAATTGCAATGCAGCCATGACATTGTCAAACACATTCCTCTGGTCCTGGTTCAGATCATGTAAAAGTTGAGTTGCATGTATCTGTAGAGCATCACAATCATAACTTAACTCTTGTAGTATCATGTGATTTGATACATCAAGCGATGGCATTTCATTCGGTAATGGTAGTCCATTAAAATCATGCAAACTTTTCCCATTTTGTTTGAGTAGGGCATTAATTTCATTGAGAGCAGCGTCCTCTTTAGCCGACATCGATATTTGAACACCTATACATAATGATAAGGAAAAAAAGATATATGTAATGGCATCATAATGTGCTGGCACAAAGTTGAAATGAATGGAGGAAAATTGATATAATGAAGTAAACGAACCTGAAAGTGTTAAATCATTTCGGGGGATGTGTAGTAGATCCTCGGAAAGTAATTTAGAAACTTCTTTCCACACATAATGAGGTCGTTGAAGGGAACCACATTGCAACATTGATACGAATAACTTCCGTAAGGCTGGACTTGTGGCCCAAAAGGAAGCTTCTTTAATTGCAGCAATGTACTCTTTGTCATCATCCAAAAGTCCTTGTGCAAAGCATGCTTCTTTGAAGGTATTATGGCAGACACCATCAACAGTTCTAATTTCTTCATAAGATGATGGTCCTCACACCTATGTTAGTAAAACTCGTAAGTAATATAACTCTCCAGCTGACGGTGAGACATGTGCCATTCTACCTACAGAACCTCCTCTTTTCCTTCTCTTCCATTCACGCTTGTCTTTCTGGTACACATAATAATTTAGGAACTCTGAGTAGGTTAGTGTTCTGGCAAAAGTGTCTAATGAATTTAACTTCATCCATGATAAGAATTGTGATTCAGAGACTCGAGGTTTTTCAAGCAATTCAGCAACATCGTCTGTATTGGAGTATATGACAAATTGCCTATTTGGAAGGTGAAAACTTAACCTCTCGATAGCAGGATACCTGTGATAGATAGGAAAGCCAAAAATTCTCCAAGAAGCTTCACATGCTGAAATGTAACGACAGTTATAATATTGTTGAATCTCATCGATCACACCATTTGTCGATCTATGATTGCTGCTGTCAAATATCCCTAGGACAACTCTATCATTCACTTTTCTAATATACTTAAATAAATATTTTATAGCAGTTGAATGGTTGCACTTCTCAACATTAATATGTGCTTGAAACATGTGTAGTAGTTGTGGATTATAAGGTACAACATAACTATTGTCCAACTGAACCCCCTTTAACTCAACTGACCTTCCATCATCTCTACGTCTGTATGTAGGGTAACTATCTTCATCAATTATTGTGTTGTTATTGAACTTCTTCGGAAAGTACTTGCTACATTTTTTATCTTTCATGCAAAGAGCATTATGCCTACTATTTCCGCATGGCCCATGAATCATGAATTTCTTGACCAACTCATGAAGCAAGGGTGATGTTGCTGTATTTGGTATTTCTGCTGAGATGACCCTATCAATAGCTTCTGCATCTGTGAATTTATCTTTTGGATCTAAGAATAAAAGTATATGCGCGTGAGGAAGCCCTTTCTTTTGGAACTCAATCGTGTACACCTCTGTGACATGTATGAGGAAAAGGGTTGATTAATGGGTATTATCAAATGTGACATTAATAACAGTTTAGAAATAAATGCTTAGAATCTAGTAAAGTCTATATGAATTACCTGCACGTATTGTCCCAAATATCTTCTGTGTCTTCAATATCTTAAGCAATGCTCGCAACTTCATCTCAAAAATCCTTGACAATGTTGTCGGACAATCAGAAGGATTTAAATGGTGCTTCTCACAAAATCTAGTTACTTCAGGCCATATTGGATTGTAGGTAAATGTTATGAACAAATCAGGGTAGCCAACGGTTCTGCAAATTGCCATTGCATCTTGATAGTTTTGAATCATGTACCTTGCTCCTCTAGTAAATGATGAAGGGAGGACAATTCTTTTTCCTATAGTAGCAGCATTTGTCTCTCCACTGATCACTGCATCAGATAATCCTTGGTACAAATCAGCCTTTAACTCCTTCTGATGAGTCCTAACCCATAATAATCTCTGTGATTCAATCATTGTATATCTATCAACAATAAATTGTTGGAGCAACCGAGAGGCATGGTGTAGTGTACATATCTCATGTTCTCATAACATCAATCTGTAACTTAAGAATTCACGGATACTCACTCTTTTCCTTGTCTTAGTTACGATTAATGTCTCCTCTCTATGTTGGACATCATCTCTATATCCATCTTCTCCGTAAGGGAAAAGAATAGGATATTGTAGAGGCAAATAAGAGGCATGTAGTTCATTTATTCGTTGTAGGCTACCTTCTTTGGTTTCCAAGATGATATCCCTCACATTAAAATTCATGTCTAAGTCTCCAACAATTAATACAGCAACTTCTGAAGTTGTTGGCAAATTGTAAGTTCATCCATCATGTTGTCTGTTTCCAATCAAGCACATCTTCAATGAACTATGATTTGCATTTGAAAGGATTTCACCTGCTACTCGAAATTACTTCACAAAAGGATTTATCTCATCCAATTGGTCCTTAACCTTCTTAACAATAATAGGGTCAATGTTAAGAGCTCTTTGATGCGCACTGAAAAATAGAATGAATTGAGTGTTAGGTTATGGTGTTGTAGAAACAATAATGTATTGCAATGTATGAGAGTTACCTCACTGCATCAATTCTATTGGACACTTTATTTCCAATGTCATGAATGTATAGTTGAGAGTAGACTGGTCTTGCACCTTCTGGTGGAATTAATGCGCCAATAGTATGATAATTTACTCCTGATAAGACATAAGTGTAAGGCCCCCGACCAGAGTTGATTAAATGGTCTATTCTCCCACCTATTAATGTGAAAGAAAACATGTTGTTGTACTGTCTTATGTTTGAATGGAAATTCTTTGACTCTGCTCCTTTCTTATTAAAGAACAAATCCTGGAATAAAGGAGGAGGCATTTTTATAGGAGGTAAGACAACCTTGCCTTTCAAGCAGCATAAGGAAAATAAGTCGACACTTCGTTGATTTCTATCTTTCTTCACTCTTTTATTAAACCAAAGGTTGGCTTGACAGAATTTACATAGGTATGTTAGATCCCCTTCATCTATATGCATTTCAATAAAATGAGTATACTTCACAATGGCAAATAAGGCCGTTGATATATTGGAAAATAAATATCTGAAACTTAACAATGGAGTTTAGTTTTTGACCCTGATAACGTAAATCTTTAAGGGTAGGTTGATTGGGATTATCAGTGCCAATGTGTTGGTTGTCCTCTGTGTCATATGATGCAATCAAGGTTAGCATATGTAAGTATTTTCTCACCAACATGACATTAATTCATGTTCTAACCTTGAAAAGTTTCTGGTTCAGATTTGCCTGAAAGGTTAAGCTCCTCTCTTCCAAATCAAAGTCGAAATTCGGGGTGTTACATAAAACACACTGATACATGAAAATAAAGTGAAACTTCAACTTTGGAACATAACTGGTTTATGGTGATGAACATAGAAAGAAAAACACGATGACTTAAAGATGAAAACAAACTGAAATGATCTAAACAACATTGCATGAAAGTAAAGTCTAATCCTAAGTTACATTGACACCAGCTAATACTCTATGCAGATGATAGAATCTTTTTACTTCTCTTGCTTAATAGCCTTGAGGATCCTTTCATCAGTACATGTGTTAAATGATGCCTGGATGACAGATGACGATTCAGCTTTGTTTACACTCCACTTAATACTTGTCTTCCTTTTCCCTCTTAAAGCTGGTTGTGTTAAATGCTTGGAGAGGTCAATAACTGCCATATCTTTGTCATCAGAAGAGTAAGGAACCTGTGGAGCCTCAGCACTTAATGCATCCCCAATTGGTGCCTCATTTAGAGCTTCTTCAGTAGTAGATTTTTCCCCATCCTAGTATTTTTTGTATGAACGGATGTAAGAGATATTTTAAAATAAGGAAATAAGATTGATGTAATGTACAGATGCTCGCTTGACTTGTCAAAAATGTAACAATGGAATGGCATGAGTATAGAAATGATAACCTCAGCAGTAACTACATCGAACTTGTCAATGAGGTCTTCACAAACTGATTCAGGGTATTCCTTTGTGAACTTATTCATTTTGAGCTTAATTAATAGTTTCTTACCAACGGGATCTTCCAAAACCTTTGGGAATATTGTTTTATTGTCCTTCTGTAAAGTATAAAGTTAATATAACTTGCTAGAAATAAAGGTATAAAAGTATAGTTGGACTTGGTATCACCTCACACAGCTCTAGCTTCAACTGTAAGGCAGTTTTGTTCAGTAATTGAACAGCAAGTTTATCCCAGAAAAGCACTGAGTAGGAGCCTGAGTCATCTTTGACAATGTTGTGTAGTTTCATCCTACAACATTTAATAAAGCTACAGTTAGTTTCAGGAATCTCTTATAATGACGTCTAGAAAAAATGGACACTACAGGAGAATATTAATTAATCAGTGGTACTTTGGCTCAGTTGAGTCGGGTGTTCTTTTACAACCAGGACATAGCAGAGGACTGTTAGGATCATTCTCTACTGTGTGTTTTGGTTTTGATGAACATTTGGTACACCAATCATAAATCCAACCATGTTTAGTCTCAAACTTTTGAACTTGACAGTTGATAACAAACATGCTTCCCTGGAACGAAAGTGTTATTAGATGACATATAATGAATAGTTGGGCAAAGCAATATGAGTTAATGTAACACACGATTGTTTCTTCCGGGATCTGAGAAATAGTAATTTTGTTCTGGTTGTGCAACGATCCTTGTCTAGAAAGTTTACTCATTTGTGACGGGATAGGCTGACTAAAGGTAGTCGTGATTGGAGTGGGAAGATCATTGGCACTACAAATAAGAGAATGAAAAAAAAGTAGAATAACGAATTAAGTATAAGTGGAATAAGTATATTAGACAATATAGTGAAAGGGAAACCAATAATAGACATGTGTCAGAGGTGTTGTCTTTCACCTTGCAATCAAGTCCTGGACCTCTTTTATTGGAGGATTAAATAAGACCCTAGTAGTATTGAATGAACTGCAAAGTTGGCACCTATTTACAGAATAATTTATAACAACATATAAAAAAAATTTCAGAAGAAGGATATACAGGGCATAATAACTATTGCATGTCAAATGGGGTGTAGAGAATATAGTTACTACTATCAGTTGAACCAAGTCTTGTAAGATTTAGAAGGGCTACAATTGGTGTGTCATTGTTTTACAACTGAGCAAGGTATGTATCTGAGGCACATGTATCCTACAAAACACATTCAATATCATTTCCCCTGCACATAATAATGTGTAGATGAAAAGTACTGGTCATGTAATTAAAGAAGACATAGGGAGCAGCATAATAGTGGGCGTGGCTTACTGTATATCCTGTAGAACCATTCATATCCTATATTTGGTCTCGTGGTCCTTTTGATCTTCCTCCAAGGCACTAATGTCGCTAACGAATGCAATGACATCTGAAAGTATCGTGTTTTTCAATATTGTAGAGCATGGAAGACGTGATGTTGTGTAGTACATGTTACTATAAGTTAAAAATGGAAGAATGAAAGTGGAGTAGCATGAGGGAATAGCTAGATATACCGAACAGATATTCAATTTGGTCCTTTTCAGCAAGGCCTATGATATCAAAGATGCTAATGAAAGAGTATAAGTACGGAGGTATTGGAGCTTCCACTTTTGAGATAGATGTATATGCCGTGAGAGTAAGCTTGAAAGGATGAGTGGTAAGTCTGTACTTATAAGTATTGGGAGAAACAATGAAGTTTGATTGTTCATAAGTTATTCCTTCCTTTATGTCATGACAGAATGTTTTGTGTAGTGATTTGTTGAGAACACTCGCTTGGATCTTAATACCCTTGAAAAAATATGTGAACATAGTTAGGATATAAAAGTGAAAAAAGGAATGGAAGGGGAAAAATTATTAAGCATGTAAATGGAACCTTAGCATCAACCAGAAGCAAGGAAACACAAAAAATCTCAGTAGGTGAAGATTTCTGGTTAACGTTCCATTTCCGCAAAACTCTCACAACAATGGTCCACATGTCAGAGCCATCATGCAAGTCCTTGATCGTAGAGGCAGCCATTGGAGGGACGAAGTTTGAGATGAATGAATAAAAGGAAGAAAGGATGTGAAGAAGGAAAATGAAGCAAAAGCAGGAGTGTATGAAAGAACGTAAGGGAAGATGAGATGCAAGAAATAGGCGGGGAAGAGGGTGGAATTCAAAATTTGTTGCTCGACAATTGACCGGTTAGAATGTAGGCAGTGCATCACAGAGGGTAATTCTGCTATTGAGAATGGGATGTGAGGTAAGGAAAGGGAGTATGAATCACAGGGCTGTATGCTTGTGTATTGTTAAGAACCCTGCCCAATATATGTAGCAGGAACAAATGGGCAGAACAGTATGATAGAAATGGGAAGAAGCCGAAAATATGTGCCTATTATGAAGTCGGGAGGAAGCAATATGGAAACTAAGCTGAGGAACAAAAAAAAGGCATTGAACAGAGGGTAAATGGCAGAGGATTTAGTCAAGAATGGCATGCTACAAAACCTATAACAGCATAGGTTATAGTGATGTAGTGAAAGCATTGATAGCAAAAGTCAACAATATCTGCAGAAATTATCAAAGTGCATGAAAGAAGTTATTTAAAAAATATAGCAGCATGAGGAAGCATGGAGTCAACATAAATTTAATGAGGTGAGGAGGAAGGATCTTGGTCAAATGATACCACAATCATAAATGGACGAAAATCAAACCTGATAAGGGCCATGACTGAGGTGAACATAAATATATGAATTGAACATGGCACACAAACGACATCTGTTATCATACTATTAAATGGAAGAAAATGAAACTTGATAAGTAAGAATATCGATGGTAACATAAATATAAGTTAGGAGCTCCTAGATAGAAAGACATAGGCATATACAACCTCGGTCTATGGGTATGGTAAACGAAGGGGGGAAATGATGGTTACCTGCAAAAGAAAAGCAAAAGAAGTGTATAAACGGAAAAAATATGGCTTGATAGCTATGTAGCAACAAAGACTAACACTATTATGTGTAAAGAATCAAGGGCAGAAATTCAAAAATGTCTTTAGCATTAAATGGTATGATAATCACCATTCTTGTGTAGGGAAGGATTGAAATAAAACAAACAGCAATAATGCAGGGGGAAAGTATCATATCATGGGGAAGAGGGGAAAAAAGATATCATGGGAAAAAAGATGAAGGGCAGCAACAACATAGGGGAAAAGTAACATATCATAGGGCAGTGAAAAAATATAGGTCATGGGGAAAAAGGTGAAGGATACACAATACAGAATTAGCGTTGACGGTGCATACTTTGCATTGATCTGCAAAAAAAGAAGAATGCAGAATTAGTGTTGACGGTGGGTACTTCTCATTTAGTGGCTGAATGAGACATATAATGAATAACATTTCAGCTGGCTTTCATAATATTGGGAAAAAAACAAAAGGAAAACAGAAAAAGAAAAGCATGGACAGAGAACAAAATAGTGTTAGTATATGAAGGATGAGAATTTCAAAAACGTTGAGATATGTGTAATTTGACTCTTCCTACAGAATTAGCTCCTTTAGTTATGCTATTTTAATGAAAATAGCATAGAAAAGCTAGGTAAATAAAAGTAAGCAGTGACAACACAATAGTATTAGTATACCTAGGATGACTATACAAATGACAGTTGAATGATGTTGAGATATGTGTCAAACGACTATGTCAACTGAATTAGTTCCTTTAGCTTTGAGGTTCTAGTTACATTGATTGAATGAGTTGTTATTTATATGGGGATAATGTGGCTGGATTTGGTGTAAAACCTGATCATTCCTCCTACATGAGCACACAAATGGCCCGTTACCACGACAGGTTCCATTCTGAAATTTCTGTTGTCCTCCAAAGATGGAAAGATATAAGCGTTCGATATGTTAGACTAAGATGCGGACCATTTGACCTAATTGAAGAGACAAAGGTGATTGATGAGCTCAGAACAATGTTAATGTATTCACCTGAGTTGAATGGCTTTATGGGGGTAGAAGTTGTGCTGACACATTTGGAGTCCAAGCTAGAGACAAATGAGAAGAGGCCCATCTATATAGGATCTCACCAATGGCATGGACGATGGTACTTTTTATTCAAATGCATATACAGCCTCCTGAAGGATAAAGGATTCTTTAACCATGACTGGGATGGCATGCATATCCCAGTGTCCAGAAGACAGTACAGGAATGTCATTAAGGCACGATTGGCATTTCTGTGAGTGCTTGTCCCTGAAGATAGATATCAACCCTTGGTAATTGAAGACTTCACCACCTTCACGTTCTTGAAGGTGACGCCAACACACAGGAGTAGGTTGAATGAAGGAATACCGATTGACGGCATACCACAGTCTCGTCTTCTGCCGAACTTGACCAATGGTGAAAGGGAAAATATAGAGAACATTGGAGAGGCCGACGATGATGGAAGGCTGCCGACAGCAAGTGAATTAGGGTCAGACTTAGGCTTCGTGAGTGAGTAATTGCGCTATTTCTGGGACCTCTGTACACGCGTTTGTAACACTCAGTTCAATGTTTTGATTGAATTAGTAATTCAGGTTAGGGTTCTAAGATAAGTCGTTATTTTATCAGTTTGTCAAGTCCAAGTGTTTGTTGCTTGTGTGGTTTACTCTTCTTAAAATCTGCAATCAAAACTAAGTACTTTCCTTCAAAGTCTTTACTGATGCATATTGTTAAACAGGCCAGCGATTTTCCTTTTGGTACAAAAAAGGACAAAGCCCATATAAAATAACTAATAAACTACTGGGGGCAAAATCCTAGTTTCATTTGACAAACCAAACCATGAACACAGTATTGGGCCAGCGACTGGGCCGCAGACTTGAAAGAAATGAACAAAAGAAAAAAGACTTGGACAGTGGTTGAAGGTATCATCTTCACCGGTCGCAGTCGCGTTTGGAATGGATTGAAGACATGGATGGACCATTGAACATATAAGTCAGAATGGAACATCTCTGCAAAAGGAAAAGAAATGAACAAAAGAAAAAAGACTTGGACGGTGGTTGAAGGTAACATCTTCGCCAGTCGCAGTCGCATCCGGAATGGATTGAAGGACCAACTTTCAGTACAATAACCCTATGAATGCAGAGCATCGAAAGAGGATGAGACAAACTTGAAAACATTGTTAGATGCATGTCTTATTTAGTTACTGAAGAGCTAACGGGAAAGTCAGAGGTGAATGGATGTATATAGGTGTACCTAGACGTGAGGCAGAGCTATCGGAAAAGCCAGTGAAGGAGGGATTTAAAGAGGTTAAGGCACAATTTTAAAAACTGTTGGCAGAGCGTTGGAGGTATCAGTTTCATGGGTGATGACATAGCTGATGAGCCTCTGCCATTATAAAGGAAATGCGAGCTATGTTTAAGGCGGGGTTTTTGAAAGTTTGAAATTGGCTTATGCAAGGGTCGTTTTCAGGTGGGATCAGCTCGCACGGAGCCATGCGCAGGAGGTGATCGGCTTGTGAACAGTAACTTTGTGTCTGCAGCCAATGGATAAGCCGTCAGGGTGGTGGCTTCGTGGAAGAGAACTTAATAATATATTGATTCTGAGGAATTTGGTGATATAAACAAATGAAAAGGTAATATCAGTATTTAAGATAAGGGTATCAGTACCCGAACATGGTATCAGAATTATCAGATACCCTTATTATGGAATTTGGTGATATTGGTACCAGAAGATACTGCCAAGGTACTGGTGTCCATAGTGACTTATTTTGCATGCATTCAAATGAATTCCATAATAACTCATAAGTGTACAATAAAAGAAAGAAGGTATTACATAAGTAACCAAAAAAATTAAAGCGTAAAAGTGAGAAAATAAAGATATTTGAAGGTTCAAACTTATATTCACATTATTTAGTTCAATTCTATGGTAGCTAAGGATCTTTCTTCTCCTGCTGGACTAAGAATGAGTCAACTATGGTCCATGCAAATATCTTCTTTATTTTTCACTTTGTCACCATTAATTTGCTCAAATAATAGCCCATTTCAACTTAACTTTCCTTCTGTACACAAGAGTTAGGGCACTTTGTAAAAATAAATAAATAAATAAAGGGAGAATTGTTTAAAAGGACCTGTTTGAAAAGTTTATTGCCCAGTGGTACCTCAAAGCTTTAAAAGATCTAGGTCTTTTAGGGTGAATAAATACACGGATTAAATTACTAAATAGCCCTTTTGGTAAAAATCTTCCCTGAGTGCAATTTATCTTCCCTAGGTGTAATATATCTTCCCTATATGCAAATATCTTCTCTTGTCACAATGTTAACCCAAAATATGCAAATTATTATATGTAGAAACGATAATATTCTCTACCAATAATTCATCTTCCCCATGTGCAATATACATTCCCTTATGTGATACATTTTCTTTATATGCAACTTAACTTCCATTATATGCAATTCATCTTCCCATGTCAATATGTATTCTCTTGTGTACCAACAATAAGTTAGAATGTGCAAATTATGCTTTGTGCAAACGATCTTCCCTTTGTGCAAACATCTTCCCATATGTGCAAATAATCTTCTCTAAGTGCAATATATCTTCCCTACATGCAATTTATCTTTCCTATGTTTCAATGTAACTTTCTTTACATGCAATACATCTTCCCCCGTGTGCAAATGTCTTCCCCTGTGTGTCAAAATTAAGTTATAATGTGCAAATTATGCTTTATGCAAATGATCTTTTCTTGTGTGTAAGCAATATTATCTATGTGCAATATATCTTCCCTAAGCACACTTCATTTTTCCTATGCGCAACTTAACTTCTGTTGTTAGTCCTTATAATGTTTTGATGATAACAAACCTTGATTTATTATACTTAAGTGATGATTAAACCTTTTGAAAAGAATAGAGTGAAATCCATAGTGACCTACTTAAGCTTGAATTTGAACTTAGTGTTACCAGAGAAAGATCACTCGAGTGATTTATTTGAACACTCAAGTGATGTTGCTTCACTCTCAGAAAACTCCAAGTCACTCCATGGTGATCAAATTGTGTAAAAATATGCCTAAAACAAAACACTTGAGTGGTGGAACCACTTGTAAGTGACTTCTAGAAGGTTAGAGAGTTAATGCACTAAAAATGGCATATCACTCGAGTGATTGGTAAACACTTGAGTGATGTTTAAATCAATCTCAGTTAAAAGTGATATCATAACACAAATTACTGGAGTGGTTAGAAGAATCACTCGAGTGATATGTGACCAAAGACAGATCACTCGAGTGATGAGGTAAGATCACTCGAGTGATGTAGACTTTCTGAGAGTCACTCGTAGGATCACTTAAAGTGATGTGATCTTCACTAAAGATCACTCGAGTAATTTATGAAATCACTCGAGTGATCCATGATCACTTACAGAATTCTACCAGTGACTTGGAAGTGCTGATAAAGTGAAAAGGAGATTACTCGAGTGATATCATTCCTCAGCAAAGAATTTGGTAGTTATCAAACATATTATCATAACACTCAAGTTTTGTTTCTAGGCACTCAAGTGATATTGATTTTCAAAAAAATCACTATCAAGTTTGTTGATAACAGCATAAGATCACTTGAGTAACTATGATCAACACTCGAGTGATTAGAAATCACTTGAAGTGATTATCAAACTCACTCAAGTGATGATATTGAGGCCAACAATCATCGTCTCTGAAATCTTAATACACATACTCTACATCTTGAATTGCTTCCTGAACTTCTATATTACTCTTGATTATTACTAATATTATTTCTGAGCAAGTTTCAGGTGCTTGAATAACGGATTAACTTTAAAATCACAAAAAGCAAAAATCTGACAAAAGCATTAAATGCTTATCAGAGAGAAGCGACGGAAACACTTTCTTTCATCAACAGCTACAATTACTCTCTAACGAGCAAATTTGGATGCTCACAACGATCTTCAAAGACATTCTACCTATTAATACAGAAGCACTCAAGACATAGTAATGAACCAACGACAAAATTAATTATGATCATTAAGTGCTCTATTTTTCTGTCTGTTTGTTATTCTCTAAAATTATCATTGTTTCTCAATATTCATCTATCTACGCTTTGAGAGAGACTTTAATACTCTCATTCACTATTTGTGTGAAGAGAATCTCAAGGTAGTGGGATCTTGAGTGGGTATCAGATTACAAAGTGTAAGGGAAAGTAAGTGTCATGTTAAGGAACTTATACTATGGTGCTAAGAACCCATCGAATCTTGAAAGTTTAGTGAAAATCTCAGAGGTGCTCTGAGGACTTAACTTAGGTCAAGATATTGCGACTGAACCAGTATAAACCCCAGTGTACACTTCGATGATATTTCTCTAACTCTTATCTTTTAATTAACCATTTTAATTATAATATTTTAAATTTTTATATCACTCAATTCACCCCCCCTCTTGGATAAAACCGTTGACACTACCACAAATGATCTTCCTTTATGTGTAAACCATCTTTCCTTATTGTACAAATGAACTTTCCAAGTTTCATCTTCCTTAAAACCTCCTGCTACTCACATCCATATCTCTAGAAATTGAATCTATAGTTCCAAATTTACAAATTATTTGGTTGAACAAGGGGTTACTGAGAGCTAGCGACAAATTGAGGGTAGTGAGATAGGGTTTCGGCGGAGAAGAAGAAATGAAAGAGATGGTTAAAAAACTCCACATTAGATCGAAGGCCGAAGAACCAATCACCCTCTCATTGGAAGTCATTGTTGTCTTTTTCGAATGAGGCTACTGTCACAATTGTTGGAGGAGGTTGTCGTCACCAACGTCAATCACTAGAAAGACGAGCAAGGAGTCGGCAGGGTGAGTAAGATGGTGAGTAAGAAGCAACCATTGATGTGAGATAGGAGGGTGAATGGCAACCGGTGACCGGCAATTTGTGGAAAATGAAGAGCGAGTGGTGATATATGGAAAGAGAGTGTGAGAGCATCTAAGTGGTGTGGTGGGGTAGTATGGGCATTTTAGTCATTTTATTGTCATTCATATATGCCCTAAAGAACCTAAGTCCTTAAAATAAACTTAGGTCCTTCCAAGCAAAAAAACCTTTTCAAATAGGGATTTACTAACAATTTCCCCATAAATAAAATATCAAGATGAAATTAAACAAAATAACATATTACAAAGTGCAAAGTTACACAAGAGCAAATGAAACCGGACAATTACATACTCGAATGAAAGAAAAGAAATTGGAAGGAGAAGAAACGCTGACTTTGATGGTGGAGAAAGATTGTAGCATATATGTGAAGAGCATATTCTGGTCAACAACATTGAGAGATAATCCTTTGTAGTTAATGAAATGAATGAACTGTTTGATGATAAAAAAAATAAATCTAGGGAACCCTTTCTCCAGCGACTATGATACCATATTTAACAATCCAACTGAGCACATCATAGAAGCATTATACTCCTCTGGTCTTTAATAAAAGACTAAATTGGGGAGTTGATAGTGATATTAAATGTAAAATCTATTATGTTTCCTATATTTGTCAATCATTTATAATCTACCCGTATGGACGCTCCATCAACAATAACTAAATAAGAGATGAATGGAGGGAATTAAGGAAGATGAATAAGGTGTTTTAAGAAAAGAGTAAAATACTCTAACAAATCCTATGTTTTGCCTTAATTACATAAACCTCCCCTCTATTTTAAAAACCCATATAGACCTCTCTTAGAATTAAAATGTATGTTACACAGACCTCCCTTATATTTTGAGATTCTATATCCATCTACTCAAACTGTTAGTTGGCCGTTAAGTATGACTTTTAAACTTTTGTTTTACTAAAATGCCCCTCTTTAATATTAGAATTACATAATCATATATATATATATATATATGGGCCAAAAAAATTTATACCACCAAATTTTAACTATAATAATTTTTTTACGTTCTAACATGTTAAAAATTTATTAATTTTGAGATTATAAATTTATAATTTTAATTTTTCACCGTATTTATTAAAATTTATTTATTTTTAGTTTCTTAAATGAATAAAAATATATATATCAAAGAAATCAAACACATTTTTTTCTATCATATATAATAAGCTATACATGTTTGAGAGATTGTATAAGTCATTTTAATTTATAATTTTATTTTTTTTCTACAAACATTTTAAAAACTTACTCAAATCTTTTAAAAATTTGTGATATTCACAAGCAGTCAATCAAAGTTTGGGGTTTAGTGCTAAGAGTAAATTAGTGAATAAATTATATTTTTATATAAATTTTAATTAAAAATATGTTTTTAGAATCTTTTTAGAATATTCTTAACGAAGTTAATAGTTTAAATTTAAGTGTATGTTTTCAAAATAGAAGTGAGGTCTGTGTAATTAAGGTAAAGCAAAAGAATGATTAGAGTATTTTGCTCTTAGAAAAAGCATGTCATATTAACTAATTTAACTAACTTTTTTAATCTAATTAATTTAGGAAAATAAGTCTTATATCAAGGACCCGAGAGAATAATATGAACAAATGATTGTTTTTAGCTTGTGTTCTCCGTATAAATTTCTGCAATGGTAGATTCTAGTAGCAATTAATCAAGTGACAAAGCTTACATCTAGATCGTTTTTCATTCGCAAATCATAATTGTCCATCCTTCTTTCTTCAAATGAATCTTTATGAAGGTGACTGAGAATGTTTTTTTAACCACGGGCAAAAGGTACAACTATTCACATATATTCAACCAATAAGGTTATCACATCAATGGAATTTGAATCACAATCATATAATTATAAGTCAACCCCTTTTCTAACTGGACCAACTTTATTGGTATTCGTTTCCTTAATTTGAAACAAAACTTCTCTCCCTCTTTTTCTAGGATAAACCAAAAATAAAAAAGCGCAAGTTTTGAACAATAAGCGCAACTCTGCTCAGTTTCTTTTTTTGGCACAACTGTTTTTAATTTTGACTTTATCCATGTACTCAGAGTTGAAGTGACAAATAAGCCCATTCTGAAACAGGTGGATCATGAGATAGAGGGTTAAAAAATAAAGACATGATTGCGGCCCATATACCCCATCTGCCCTCGGGTCCATAATGCAAGAAAAGAAGCCTTTGCACAAGAAAATTTTGATTTAAAATAGGGTTAAGATGTAAATTTAATAACGAAATTTTGTCTGAACGGCATCTGACATAATTATATTTTGAAATGGGCAAAAATAACAATGGACAATTAAAAAGGTCACAAATTTAATAAAACCGTTAATTTAACCTAACGCCGTTAGGGATTTTCTTTTCTTATAATTTAACACCGTTGAACTAAATTTAACGGTTTTATTAAATTTATATCATTTTTGATTATTCATTGTTATTTTTGTTCCTTCCAAAACATAATTGTATCAAACGCTCTTTTAATTGTTATTTTTAATTGATTTTGATTGTTTGATGATAATCTTGAACAATGAACTCAACATAAGTTTTGGTTAAAAAAACACTCAAAATAAGTTTTGAAAAAATAAATAAAAATACTAACATTTTCCAAGATTTACGCGTTGCATTTCACGTGTAAGGCAGTTAAAAGTGCTTTCTCGTCCGTTTATTCCGTTTCTCTTCATTGCTGGCCTTCCAATGCGCACTTTCTTCTCTTCTCTCTCTCCTCCCCCCACCCCTGCACTCCTCTGTAATCTGTCCACTCTTTTCAATCTCTATTCCCTCTGATTCACCGTCCCTCCCTCACTTGCCTCTTACCGTCTTTCATGGTTCGTTTTCCTTTTCTCTGTTTCTTTACCACGATAACTTCACGTCAACTATGGCTATTAGATATTGTCCAATTTTGGATGTAATTTATTTCGGCTCTGCGTTTGGATATCCGAGGTTTTTTTTTAATCCATGAATTTGCGTTTGGTAATTTTGATTGAATCTGGGCAGGTTTTACGTGGTGTCGGGTGTTTGAAATATGGCGTACAAAGTCGATAATGAATACGACTATCTTTTTAAGATAGTCTTGATTGGGGATTCTGGTGTCGGAAAATCCAATATCCTTTCTAGGTTTACGCGAAATGAGTTCTGTTTGGAATCCAAATCTACCATTGGGGTGGAATTTGCTACGAGGACATTACAGGTTGGTTTTCTGATATCTACTTTCATGTAATTTGAGTTTTCTTTCGGTTCATTCTGTATGAATGGTGCTGGGTTCTTGTTGATCTTCCCCTTTGATTAGTCTTTACCCTGGGTCAAAATTAGGTCCCGAAAGAACAGAATGAGTGAATTAATCTCTATCTAGTTTAAGGATAAAGAACACCTGATGAGTTTGTTCTGCTATGGTGACTATGCAGGCATTAATTGGAATGCATGTGCTCATCATCACTGCATTTGCATGTAACATATAAAAATAAATGTGGCCAGATGGATACACTTGATACCATGAAGCAATATAGATATTTCTATTCCTCATTTCTCCGTGATATATGATAGTTTTCTTTTGTGAAAAAATTAGGACCCGCATTACGCAATTTCTTTGAGCTTGCCAGCAATGTTTGTATTTCCTATATTTACTGTTTGGCGCCACTTTTCGTCCATGTTTTTAGCGGTAGTACTACTACGACCCTCCAGTAGGAAAAAAATTCTTCAATTAGGAGAGATTATAACGAAACAATTTACAGATTTTGTTTAATAGCTTACGTTTTGAGCATTTTTGTTCATTAGAGTCTCCATGACTGGGTGCTCCGTCTCTAATTTATGTTCAAAAAGGGTCTAGTGCCGATGGAACATGTCAAACATTTCAATAAACTGTTCATGATAGGTGTATCTCAGAATTCCTTGGTGCCGTGGCATGACCAAATGCTTCGTCTGCACTTCATGTAGTTTGGAGAGAGGGCTTGTAAGAATGCCAAACAAGATTATTCATGAAGTACACTTAACAGCTTATTTGGTATCAACACTCATTCTCCTTGTTAGGGATGACCACAACCTGGCCTGATCAAATGGATTGCGCAAAAATTTAAAAAAAAAGAAAAGAAATTGTGGTCCAAGCCAGTCTTATTGGCAAGTTTAGCTGCCTCAATTCATTCAACTAATTAACAGAAAGCAAATACTTCTATGAGAATTCATTTGAAAATGTTATGACTTATCTATCTTGTAAAGAGTCATGGGTTATAATCAGCAAGGCTCGGACGATACAGAGGACTAATGCGTAGTGCTGTGGTTTACTTTGTATGAAGAGTTGATTATTAGGAAATCCATGTTTCTGTTGACACAGGTGGAGGGGAAGACTGTAAAGGCACAAATATGGGACACTGCAGGTCAAGAGAGATACCGAGCGATCACGAGTGCCTACTACAGAGGAGCTGTTGGAGCCTTGTTGGTCTATGACATCACAAAAAGGCAAACATTTGACAATGTGCAGAGGTGGCTTCGCGAACTGAGGGACCATGCAGATTCCAACATTGTCATTATGATGGCTGGAAACAAATCTGATCTGAATCATTTAAGAGCAGTTGCTACTGAAGATGCTCAAAGTTTGGCTGAGAAGGAGAATCTGTCTTTTCTAGAGACTTCAGCATTAGAGGCCTATAATGTTGAGAAGGCGTTCCAAACCATTTTGTTGGATATATATCAAGTCATGAGTAAAAAGGCACTGGCAGCACAAGAAGCAACTTCCTCTACTGGCCTTCCACGAGGGACAACTATAAATGTCTCAAATTTGTCAGGTAACATGGAAAGGAAATCTTGTTGCTCAAATTAAACAGTACAGCTCTCTGTAAACAAAGGAGAGGAGTGAACTTGCTCATGAAAAAAAAATATAGTTATATGAAATAGTAACATGAGGAATACTTGCTACCAGCTGCCAGATTTTGCTTTTATATTATTCTTCTGGAAGATGGGAGGTGCTGATATCTAGTCTCTTAACACTCACAAGTGGATATGATGAACATGGCAGTGTTTTAACAAATTTGTCTAGCAGCAATGCACTCGGAGTTAGGTTATTTGGTACAGTTGGGGTTTAGTTGGAAGCAATGTAACTATAGTTTCTCAACAATGTCACTCATTTGACTCTTCTGATCTGCATATCTTTGTCTTCTTTCATTCACAATAAGATATTTTTTTTCTTATATTTAATCCGATGTTGCTTGTAATTACAACTATGCTTAAAAATGCTAATTCTAACTTGTTGGATGTGCATCTAGTTCGAAACAATGGGAGATCTTAGGTACGTCAATATAAAATAATAATACCTGTAGTAGTAATAAGCAAACCAAACTAATCTTGAAATAACATGTGAGAATAAAAGTGGCTTCCAAAAGTTTGTTCTTCATGTTTATGTTTGTGATTGGCTTACTCACCTTATGCATCCAAGATTTTTCTATCAAACATTTTGAGACGTCTTTATCCTTCGGAAGAATTAGTCAATGTTGAGACCATCCTGCATAATGCATTTTACTGATGCATTTAACAGCTAGTGACTGCGTTGCAGCCGATTGTTTGTATTTTGTTAACAGTGGATACACCAGTGAACAACAAAGCTTGTTTGGAGCTACTTATTATAAGCACGTTCACGTAGGATGGGAGAAAATTCTTTACATACATTGTAAATCAAAATTGAAAAGTTACTTTTGAAAGCTTCAAACAGTCATTCCAAACAAATCTGAAGTTATTATCAAGGTATTAAAATTTGTTGAGTAGGACAATTTTATTTAAGAAGAATAAAATGATGCATAAGTTCGGATATCAATACAAATAACTGTACAAATCAAACCAAAAGAACCCAATGAAGCCCATGTGCGAACAAAGACATGAACCCAACTGAAAGGAAACCAACATGACAAAGCAGGCAAGTTTCGAAAGCCAAGTTTGAGACATTCATTTCATGCAGAACTGCCATTGTAAGCCTACTCACTGAACAACCTACCAGGAATAAATGAAAGGAAATAGATGGAATCCTTTGAAACTCTGTGATCAATCTGTCAGGATGACATTTAGCTCACTATCATTTTGTCCGATAGAAAAAAGATTAGGTGAGTTGAGTCTTAGGAGCTAATCAGGGATAAGGTATAA
Organism: Inga leiocalycina; assembly: GCA_963242795.1. Lineage (NCBI taxonomy): Eukaryota > Viridiplantae > Streptophyta > Magnoliopsida > Fabales > Fabaceae > Inga > Inga leiocalycina. Next base: position 16,037,596 of record OY725325.1, read on the forward strand.
CTCAACGTTTAAAAAAGTACTTACAAATGTAGTTATAAATTATCAACAAGGTCCCCTACATTGGTAACAGGATTTAAACTCACTTTATAAGTTATAAGTCAATTTCTTACCAACTGAACATTTAAATCACTGTCATTATCATCATACTTAACGAAATAATTAATTAACAATGATACTATTGGCATTTCGGTTACTTTTCTTCTCTTTTTCATCAAACCAAACAGGGGACAGTGACAGTGGGACAATAAAGATATAAAGAATTGTGGTGCGTGTCAATGATATCAAAAGCACGACAAGAGTCAAAATGAGTTCATCGCTGTCTGGTTTTTAAAACTCTTGAACATGCAGGAATCTGATTCTTGCAAATTGTGTGGTGCTTAAGTGAGCATACATTCTTTGATTTAAATAATAATATCATATGCATTTCGAAAAAGATGTAAGTGTGGTTAGTGTTTACATCACAATCTAGTGTTGTAAATAATAATATCATATGCATAATGCTAATTTTATAAGTTTTTTTTTTTTTTTGAGAAAATGATAATCTAGTCCCTTCTAAAAAATATATTAATAATTTGGTCTAGTGAATTTGATAATTTGTTCAAACTTTAATGAATTTTGTTTTATTTAGTATACGACTAAGTAATGCTATATGGGTAATATTTAACAACCTTTCTTTATCAACCGTCCAATTCTAAATATAAGAACTATTAGAGAGGTTTGGTTTAGTCCTAATTGAAAGATGATAAATTACTTTATCCATCAAATTTATAATTTTTTCTTCAAATTATTCATAATTACATTTATTGAAAGGATTTCTCTTAATAATGTTTTGATACAAATGATTAAAGATGATACTTTAAAAGAAAAGACCAACCAAATTTTCTTACAAATAACTAATTAACTAGTTTTCTAACTATTATATTTAGTCCCAGAAGGAGTATTCATTAATATATAATGTTGAGTCAACTTAAATTTGCAAGCGAAGCTCATAGAACTTCACATGTAGAAGAAGAATTAGCTAGCAGACAAGAATTCAAGTTTCAAAGGGAGTTTGTGCCCTTACTCTGTGTCCCTCTTTTACATTGCAAAAATAAATACTGAGTTAGTGCCCTGGATGCATATATGCTGTTTTGGCTTCACCCTCCTTTAAATTCCTCTTTGACTGGGGAAAAAAATCTGAACTTTTCAATCGAATATCTGCCGATAAAAAAAAATTGAGTGGGGTGCCTGCTGTATCTTTGGTGTTGTGCTCCTTGTTGCCCCTTAATTTTTGGACACTTCCCAAATATTTTTTTTCATAATTTTTTTATCATTAGATTCTACATTTAAAAAGTGACATTTTGATATCTTATAGATAAAAAATGGAGTTGTTTTCAACTTTTTATGATTTTTCAAATATTTTAACAAAATTGGAAACAGCTCCATTTTTTGCCCATAAGATATTAATATGTCACTTATTTCATATAAAATCTAATAATCAAAAGAATTACCCAAAAAAAACATTTGGGAAGAGTCTCAAAATTAAGGGGCGGTAGCAGGCGTAGCACCAAAGGCACATCCAACACCCCTTACCCAAAAAAAATACTCCTTTCGTCTTTAATATAAAACATGTTTGGGAAGTCAATCTTAGTTCTAAATATAAAAAGTATTTTTCATATTTATCAGTCTTTTCTTAGTTTACCTATATTGATGCTCCTCAACAATAATAAAAAAAGAGAGAGAATGAGGGAATTAAGGAAGATGACTAGGGTGTTTAAAAAAATACATGTTATATTAACTAACTTCCTTAATCTAATCAAATTAGATAAATATGTCTTATATTAAGAACTGGAGGTAGTACAAATTTTACTTGTTATTCTTATAATTTATACCTCAAATAGGCCAACTGACTTGATCTATTATTCCTGTTAAGTTGTAATAGTTAAAATGTTGGGATATTTTAACTTTGGCGACAAATAATTTTGTTCATCACTTCCCCAGGGCAAAAAGAGTTGGCATGTCAAAATAAGATTCAAATCTAGATGAATTATAAAAAAAAAAAAAATGTATGCATGAGTTTGTTTGATTCGAATCTTGAAATACTCCCTTCGATTTTTAATATAAGATAGATTTATCTAATTTGATTAGATAAAAAAATTAGTTAAGTTAATTAATATGTCATGTATTTTTTAAAATACTATGGTCATTTTTCTTAATTTTCTTATTTTCTCTCCTCCTTATTTATTATTGAGAGAGTATTAATAGAGTAAATTAAGAAAAAGATTGACAAATATGAAAATATTTAAAATCAAAATCAACCCTTCAAAATTATCTTATATTAAGAATTGGGGGGACTAGTTTCTACTTTGTATTTTTTTTTTTTTTTTTTGGGATGTGTTGACTGAGGGAAATAGGGAACTTAATTAACTAAATGAATGACGTTGATCATGCTATGTTATTGAAATAGGTGAAGAATTATTTGAACAAAAAAAAAAAATAGGTGAAGAATTAATGGGGTCTACTTGTTTAGTCCATTATTTACAAGGTCATATCTCATAGTAAAATTAACGTTAAGGGATAATTTTATTTCGGAAGTTTCACTCAAGAACAATTTTATTTTGGAAGTTTTGAAAAGGGGGTAATTTTATTCTGATCATTTTCTTAGTTAATTTTAATTGTTAGTTGACTAACTATATTGAGTTGACAGTTCATATGTCATCCACATCATTTTTGTTGCGGTATAAATTTATCCGAGAAGTTTTAAATCTAACTTTAAAAAAATGAAGTAGATGATATATGGATTTCCGGGATAAATTTGCACCTCAATAAAAATGATGTAAATGGCATGTGGACTATCATCTCAGCATATTTGGTCAATTAACGCTCAAAATTAACTGAGATAACAGTCAGGGCAAAAATCCCCCTTTTTGAAACTTTCAGGACAAAATTATCCCTCAAAACATTTCAAGAATAAAATTATCCCTCAGTAAAAACTTCTAAAATAAAATTGCCCCTTAACCCAATCATATATCCAGTAACATATGGAAACAGAATTTGTTCTCTGAATTTCAAGCCATAAATTTTAATGAAGTTTGACTTTTAATATTTTCTTGCTTTACATACTTGCATTTTACGTAATATTTAAGTAGCATACTGGCATGCACTCGCCTACACAAATTGACTGCGATACAACAATTATAAATCACATGGAGGATTTATTTATTTTAATAAGTTTAATACTTGAAAAAAGTGTTGGCAAAAAAAAAAAAAATACTTGAAAAAAGTGGTTGTCAATAGTAATACAGTAAACGGCTTAGGAAATGTAGTGAACTGCAATACAAAGTTAGTAAATCAGCTTAATGATTTATTTATCTTAACAAGTTTGAGATTTAAAAAATAGTAGTTGTCAATTGCAATACCATTATGATAAATAATGTAGTAAATGATGATTCAAAAGCAATAAAATCCTGAAGGAGCTCTAGTTGATACCCGGCAAAAGGGGGAATTTCCGACCACCAGAGGTCCAGTGCCAGTGGCCAAAGCTATGCCTAGTGGCTTGTGAGGGGGCTTTGAATTTTTTAAAAGGGACAATTTTAAATAACGACCATTGTAGTAAATTAATTCCCATGTCATCATTAGCTCCAAAAGATATTTGAAATATTATTGCAATCCCTTATAGCTGCAGTGAAATTAGTTTGTGCAGTAAAAAGATAAAAATAACCCTTTCAAAAATCAAAGGAGAAACAACCTCATTTGTAAGTGACAAACACATAATGAACAAGTGAAATAGTTATATGAATAAGTGAAATTAATTTCTTAATAAGAGCACATTGGAGCATGATCAAACCAAATTCTATTTGCAAGTTGCAAACATGAATAAGTGGAATAGTTATGTGAATAAATGAAATAGTCCTATGAACAATTTTTAGATGGTACTGTATTTTGTGAAAACATGAAATTCCACTTGTTCATAAAGAATATTTTCATTTGTTTATGATGTGTTCGCAACTTGCAAATAGAATTTGACTTGATCATGCTCCAATGTGTTTTTATCAAGAAATTAATTTCATTTGTTCATAGGACTATTCCACTTGTTCATGATGTGTTCCACTTGGAAATTAGGTTGTTTCATCTTTGATTTTAAAAGGCTTATTTTTGTCTTTTTATTTCACAAATTAATTTTACTGCAGCCCCATGGGACCACAAAGATATTTCATATTTCTTTGAGAGCTAATGGAAATTAATTTGCTACAATTATCCTTATATAAAATTTTCCCTCTTAAAACAGATGTGAGGGAAAATTTTATAAAATGACAAACATTTCAAAATGCCTTTTTTAATGCTTATGACCATTTGAGATTATTAACCTTTTTGAATAACCAAAATGGAATAGTATTTACAAATTGAAATAGTATTTACTTGGGATTTTCCCAAAATTTAATGACCTTGTGAAGCCAATTTACATTTAATGAAGATTTTGGGGCACTTTTTAATAAATGGGGTAGACATGGAATATTATTAGTTTCTAATATTTAAAATAAAAAAGAGACTCCGTAAATTCTCTTATATACTTCCTCTAGTCATTTGGAGGATTCTTTAATCCATAACGTAAGTCATTTAAAAAGTTTTTAATACTTATTTGTAAATTTTATCCTGGTAATTAATATTTAAATGTGATTCTTCATATTTTTATCTCTTCTTTAAAACTTCATTAATATGGGTAAATTTAAAAATTTTATGAATTTAAAATAAATTTAATAAGTTAGCCATAATGCATTAGTTTGTATGAATTAGTTAAAAATAATAAGTAATTGGACCAGACAGGAGTTAGAAGGAGGGAATAGAATTGTGCTGTGTGGCATATGAAAAAAAAGATGTAGTAGAGTTTATTTTGACGAGCCCAACCCTTTTTTTTTTTGTTGAGACGAGCCGAACCACTACTACAAATTCGTGTATATGTAACATTTAATAAATGATGGTTACAACGAATAAACGTTATATATGTCGAGATGAAGGTCGTGTAAAAATATATAACTAAAACCTTATGATTAAATATGTGCATCATCATCATGTATTAAGAGGTTCAATTCATAAAAACATAAATATAATTAACCGCCATGTATTTAATAACAAAAATGACAGTTTTTACAAAATAACCATCATATATAAGAAGGTAGGATTTTGAAAAAAATTTGTTTGATAATATTTGACAATTCTTCACAATGCACCATAATATATTCTTTAAGAATACTTAACAATAAAAAATTATTTGCAATATATTATAGTTCTTTTTTTTCCGGAAAAATATATTATAAATCTTCACAAATAACCGTTAAGTATTATTTAATAGAAATAGAGGTAGGATTTTGAAAGATATCATATAAAAAGGAGTAGGTTCCTGAAAATAGAATTTGATAATACATTACTATTCTTTATAAAGAGCTGTCAAGTATTCTTTAATATAAATAAAAGTGGGATTATGAAAGATATAATATATAAAGAGGCAAGATCTTGAAAAAAAAATTGGCAATACATTACGGTTTTTCCCAAAAAACCGTTAAGTATTCTTTAATATAAATAAATGTCAGATTTTGAAAGATATCAAATATAAGAAAGCTAGATCTAAAAAAAATTATTTAATGATATATTACAGTTCTTCACTAAGAATCGTTAAGTATTTTAACAATATATTACAGTTCTTTACTAAGAGCTGTCAAGTCTTCTAAAATATTAACAAATGTGGGATTATTAAATATATCAAATATAAGAAAGTGGGATTCTTAAAAAAATTTAACAATACTTTACAATTCTTCTCTAAAAACCGTTAAGTATTCTTTAATAAAAAAATGCAAGATTTAGAAAAATATCAAATATAAGGAGGCGGAATTCTAAAAAGAATTTGTTTGACGCAACTCTTTAAATTTTGTCTCATGCTCTTTTTTCTATAAGTTTTGTTCAGGAGTTGCAAGTTTTGTCCTCCACCATTACGATAGGTCTTCACTTTATAGCTCCTTCCTTTTATAATTCTTCCTCAGGTAAGTTTTCATTTTTTTTTAGTTAACGTTTTTAATTTCATTTTATTTTTTTATAACGAGAACTTGCTAGTTAATACTCAAGATCCCCGGTCAGGATTATGATATCTAATCTGATGACGGCTGTTGGTTTGAAGATTAAAAGAGAGAAAAAATGCAAGAGAAAAGTAGAGAACACATAAAGAATGATGAGGTAAAATGCTGAATTTTTTATTGTTGAACATCTCACGTTCCTAAACTTTAGCAACTCAAAAAGATAGGTTGAAATCAAGTTTGTTGAATCAAATTCTAATATTTGCTCAAGTTTTTATATTTGCCAATTTTTACTATATTATGATTTTTGAAGTTATATTCCGAGATTTGTTTAAATTTTTGTATTTGCTTATATATATATATTATCCTTTTATAGCTAACAGATATGTGACCGGAAGTCTTAGAGTGCACTGATATGTGATCTATGAACAATCTACAATAAAGAAATTGGAGAATATTGTGAAATTTTTTATTAATTGATTTTATTTTAGAATTCAGAACATTATAAGATAATGTTTTATTGTGAGAGTGTTTCAGTTATTAATTTCTTTTAAATTGTATGATGTTCATCTATAATGTATTGAATTTTGAACTCTATAAATATCAGTTTTTTATTTAATATTATTATCTTGTTATTGTCAATGATTATATTATGTCTTATATAATACATATTAATAGTAACAATAAGGAAAAATTGCATTTAGGTTCTGTGTAAGAGAAAATATGACACAATGGTCCCTTGAAATTTCAAAATTGTATTTAAGTCCCGCGAGACTTTTTTGCAATAAATTTCAATTGTCAAGTGCCCATGGATTTGTCAAAGAACGCCTGTAGACTTGTCAATGTAAGCACCAATGGACTTGTCAGTAGACGCCTTTGGACTTGTCAATGGATGCTTATGGACTTGTCAATGGAATTGGAATTTATTGCAAAAAAGTTCCATGAGACTTAAATCAATTTTGAGATTTCAATAGACCATTTTGTCATATTTTATCTTGCCCGAGACCTAAATGCAATTTTCCCTAAAATAAATAAGAACAAATAATAAAAATAATTGTATATAATAAAAAATAAAGCCAATACATTACAGTTATTAATAAAGAACCGTTATATATGCTTTTAATATATTATGGTTTGAAATCGTTATTTATCTACACGGAGTATATATAGTGCCTATATATATAACAGTTTGGAACCGTCATATATGATCAATAATAATCGTCATAAAAGGCCTTTTTCTGTAGTAGTGAGCTCTATAAAGGATAGAGTTTTTTCAGTTACTCAGGAACTTATTGAAGATGACAAGCTCATATATCTTTTACAAACATACCCAATCCCTCCAATCGTGAATCCTGATCAAATGGATCCCTCCTAAGGAAGACGAAGACGAGTTAAGACTAGACACTAATGACTCTATTCTAGAATGGAGAAGCTACTTGTAGTGGCCTGTTGCTTGACTATAAGGGATTTTGGATTCTTGGTTTCATAACAAAAATTAGGTAACACTCCTCCTACTACTTCGGAAAAATATGGGATCCATGAAGGACTTTGCCTAATTGGAATCACGGTTACCACAAAATTGTAGTCTTTAATGACTCTACAGGAGGCTTACAGCTAATCAATAGTGATCTATCACAAAATCATCCCCTGAGCGGATATGTTAGGTGAATTAGCCATCTTTTGATGCGTGATTAGACTATCACTTTTGATTTCATGTCAAGAGAAATCAATCGGTATGTCAATTCTTTGGCTTTTCAAGGTTATCAAATAGGTATTGAAGCTATCATCATAAACATTCTTTTGACAAAATTGAACGAGTCTCTTAGAAGATCTCATTTATAGTCTTCCTTTAACTGACTAGTCTTGTTGGTTTTTCTCGTGTCCCTTTCCGTTATAAAAAAACTTCATAATTCCTATCCTCACAAGAATCGAGGACACATGCATCCATGAAGAAAAATTGGATTTTAAAATTTTCAATAAACTTCAAGAGATTTTCAAGAATTTTCATGGGTGAGTGTTGAAGTCCATTGCAGATGTGCTAGCACCTTCAAAAACCTTTTATCACTTTTGCCCAAAAATTTGAGTCACCTTGTGGTTTTTTAACCAATTTTCCCTTATAATTTGCTATATGGGAGTAGTATATTTGATAGTCTAAACTCAAACTCTAAATGAGTAAGCCTTTCATTAGGATTTCCTCTAGTGAGAGAAAGCTAGAGAGATAGGCTTTGATATTTCCCACCGTTTCTGGGTAGAGATCTTGCGCATTCCTTCTCCATCTCCTTCTTTCTCGTGCTCTAAATCTTCAAATCTCAATCCAAACTTTTCCTTGGCTATCAATCTTCCTCTTCTTGTGTTTCTTTCTCTTATCTGATTAGTGTTGTCTTAGTCATTCCATCTCAAAATCCTTCTTTCACTCCTAGGTCGGCTCGTAGCTTTTCCTTTAACTCTCATAATTAGTTTCTATCTTTTTTTCAAAGTCTAATCCTCTCTTCCTAATTGGTTGTTAGCAGCGGCAAACCTCTTACATTCCTTCTGCTCCCTCCTAAGGCCTAATTATTATTCTTATCTGTTTTCTCCTGGGTTTTTTTGCATGCGTTGTTCCAACCTGTTCTATTCATCTTACATATTCATCGTTTCATCTTCCCATGCATACTCTTTCATTGCTACTCCCTTCTCACTCTTTCTTCTTTCTCTTTTTCTGGGCATTTCTCTGATTTCAACCCTTCATCCTCCCCTTTCTCAATCCTTCTCTATAAATTCCTCCTTTCTCTTCTTTTCTTCCTACTCTGAATGTCTTTCGTTTTCTATCTCTACCCAGAAAGTTTTCTTCTTCCCCTGTTTTTCCTCCCATTATCCTGGCTCTTTGATTTCCTGAATTTGCCAACTCTGTTTCTGAAAATGTCTTACTACACACAACCTCCAAGAGATCCTTTCCTGGTTCCTTCATTTAATATACCTCCCCATGAACTCAATCATCGATGTTTGTATTATGAGTCATATGCTATTGCCCACTTGGTAGATAAACATAACTTTTTTGTTGAGCGTTTCTCCAGGAGACTTCGTTCTCTATGGTTACTCCGTGACAGATTCGTTGTGGAATGTCAAATTGGTAGTTTCTTCCTCATCAAATTTGTCAACCTCCTTGTCCGTGACTTTGTTGTTAAAAATAAACCCTGGCCCGTTGACAACTATTTACTAATTGTTGACTGCTGAAGACCCAACATTATGCTTCGGTAAATGAAGCTTCTCGTGTTTCCTACCTGGGTTCAAGTCTGGGGTCTTCCCTTGGAATATCACTTTGAGGATGTTGTTGAAACTTTTGGTCATATCGTCAGCAATTCAGTCATCATTAACGGATCCCCTGTTTTTTCCTCTAATATTCATTTTATCCAAGTCAGAGTTCATTTAGACCCTACCTTGCCACTAGTTCAGAATATCAAAGTGCGACTGGATTATGGTTCAGTGATTTGGCTTGAATGCAAATTTGAACATATATTCTGAATTTGTGGCCTTTACCATGTCATGGGTCACCTAGCTCATGACTGTCAGCTAACATTAGTAGAGGCTTTCTAAGGAATGAATGCTGCTAACAGTCGTGTCTTCAGTCGATTTGGCTCAAATTTTCTGCTTGACTTTCATCTGAACCCCACTAAAATTTGTGGAGAAACTGGATTCACCATCACAAAGCTAGAGGATAACCTAGATGATTTAATTATTAATCAGTATGGTTCAAACCTCTCAAACCACGGCCTCTTTATCCCCGGCCCAAATGACAGTCCAGTCAAACCCTCTTCTGTGCAGGCCCATATACCCATTTCTGGCAGCCCAAATAGTCATCAGTTGCCTGCTACAAATCTGGCGATCACACACTTGGTCCCCTCTCAGGAGGCCCTTATTCCTGTTGGTCCCTCCATCGCCCCCCATGAGAATCAGCTCATTTCCTCCCACCATGCCCTACCTCTATCCCCTTTATCACCCTCTGCTCTGCTGGTTAATACTAATGACCCTGCTTTCTATCTAAATCATGAGTCCAATGGGGTCAATTCTAAACGCTACTGGCTTCTATCAAGACTTGCCGATTACAATTTAGAGGCTGAGAATCTATTTCGCTGGTGCATTCAGCTGCTGGGGAAGATTCCTGTCAATTTTTCTAATAGCTCTTTCTTTTCTCTACAATATGAATCTCTCTCTCTGCAGCAAATTAAATGGCATTTTTCTAAGAGTGTTCCCAAATTTCCCCAGAATATGTTCGAATGGTGGGAACAAATGGCTGCTTCTGAAGGAAGGGATACTTCGGGTTTTGGCATTTTCTTTTCAAAGACTCAGAATGATTCCTTTAACTGGCAATTTGTACCAAAAGATCATGCTGATTTTGATGATTTTCTCTTAAACTCTAACTCTTTCTTTTGGTCTGATTTCGCAGATACGTCAATTGCTTTTGCTAATGGGGCTAATGCTGAAGATTCTAAATGGTTCATTTACTTTTCTCTTTCAAGCTTTGACCAAGTCCTTCCAAAGAACTATGCAAAGATTCATCTCTCTACCTCTGATCTCCAGCCTTGAAAGAAGCAAAAATGCACTAATAAGCTTGATCTTAATCATAGTCCAAGGTCTGATCCTTCATCTAATCCACGTAAAAGGGAACCTTATGCTGTCCTGGAGAGGGTTCAAGCTCAAAAGAAATTCAAAGTAGTCACTGCAAAACCCCATTTTAAAACAGCTAGGGAAGCTGCCATAAAGCTTCCCAAGGAGCCATGAAAATCCTGAGTTAGAACTGTCAAGGATTCCGTAAAGCCTCAGCAGTTCAAAGATGTAAGCGCCTGGTGAATTTGAATTGCCTAAATATTCTCTTTTTGTCAGAAACCAAAATCCCTTCCCAGGATGCCTTTTCTTCTATTGTCAACTTAGGTTTTAGTTTATTCTATGGTATTGATGCAATTAGGAGAGGTGGTGGTCCCTCATTGCCTGGAAATCTTGCATTTCTGTTAAAATTGTTGATCTTTCCCCTTTTGTATGTCACTGCAAGGTTAATGAAATTAATGTCATCTTCTTTTTATGTTTCTTTCATTTATGGCCCTTCGGAAGCTCATAGACGTAACATTCTTTGGGAATGGATTTGTAAATTCTCAAGCATAACTCATTCCCCTTGGTTGTTGATCGGAGATTTCAACTAAATCTTAATAGCTGAAGATAAATTAAATTGTGTTGGCCAAACAAGCTTTACGTTAGCTTTCAAACAATGCCTAGACGATTGCAATTTAATCCAAGTACCACAAAAAGGTCCCAATTTCACTTGGACAAACAATAGAAGAGGTGATAACTTTGTTCTTGAGCGTCTGGATAGAGCTTTCATTAATTTGCAATGGCTTTCGGCTTTTCCTTATTCTTTTGTAATCACTCACACAATTGCTTCCTCGGATCATAGTCCTCTTTTATTCTGCCAACATGATGATATCAAAAGGAAGCATCTTAAAAAATTTGAAGACTTTTGGTTTGGTTTTCAAGATTGTCATGATATCATTCTTAAATGCTGGTCTGCGAGCTATATTGGTTCTGCCTCTTACATACTGTCTTGCAAACTCAGAACTACTCTAAACTCTTAGCCGAATGGAATAAATCTTCAATTAGTAATCTCTTTCATAGAATTTCAAATGCCGAAGAGGAACTTAAATCGATCTCCCTCCCTTTAAACAACTCAAGTATTATATCTAGGGAGCAAGAACAAGTTCTGTTAAAATGTGAAGCATAATCTGGAATTTTTATATGAATGTGAGCATTCTTTTTTGTCACAAAGAGCAAAGCTTCGTTGGATTGTTGATGGTGAAAGAAATACCAAATTTGTTCATACTACTGTCTCAAGAAGAAAAGTAAAGAATCAGATCGTAGTATCTTAACAGGGAATAATTTCATCCATGGCCCTTTCTCATTTCGAACAAGTCTACTGCTCCTCTGATAATCTGCCGCATTTAGATATTCTTTTGGGTCTTCAAGATTTATCACTTCCTACCATTTTTTGTGAGGATTTTAATTTTCTCTTAAAACCTTTCTCTTTGGATGAGCTAAAGATTGCTGTCTTCTCTCTTCCAAAAAATAGTTCTCCTGGACCTGATGTCATCCATGCAATTTTTTATCATAAATATTGGGGTCTAGTTAAAGATGATCTTCTCTTGATGGTTAAATCTTTTTGGGATTCTGAGTTCATTCTTAAGTCTTTTAATGCTACCAATATTATTCTCATCCCTAAATTTGATAGTGTTCAATCCTTCAAAGATCTAAAACCCATTAATCTCTGTAATGTGGCATATAAAATCATTTCTAAGGTGCTTTGCTTGAGAATGAAATCTATTCTTTGCAAATATATTGCACCTTTTCAATGTGCTTTTTGGAAAGGCCAAGTGATTACAAACAACATTTTTCTGGCCTCGGATTTGATGAATCAGATTCATTTTGCCAATTCTGGTAGGAAAAAATTAATGGCTCTTAAAGTTGACTTCACCAAAGCCTTCGATTCTCTTTCCTGGAATTTCATACATGCAGTTTTGAAAGTTATGAATTTTCCTGATAAATGGATTGCCTTGTTAATGTATTTTATTATAACTGTTAAATATCAGGTGATTGTAAATGGTCAGATTATTGGAAGCATTTCTCACACAAGAGGCATACGTTAGGGAGATCCTCTTTCTCCTTACATTTACATTCTTGTTGCTAATGTGCTCTCATGCCTCCTGAATAAATTTGAACATACAGGCCAGCTAAAAGGAATCAGAATTTCAACTAATGCACAACCCGTGTCTCACCTACTCTATGCTGATGATTCTGTGTTTTTCTTTGAAGGAGAAAATCAAAGTATAAACTCTATTAAAGCTTCTTTGGATTTGTTTAGTTTGTGGTCTGGACAAGTGGTAAATAGATATAAATCATCTATTATGTTCAGTCCAAACTTTACTCATTCTCAGAAAAGGAATTACTCTCAGTTCTTTGGTATAAGATTCACAGGAAGATTAGGGAAATATCTAGGCACATGGATTGACCCTGGTAGGAGCAAATCAGTTTTATACTCCCAAGTGCTTGATTCTATAGATAAAAGAACTTCTTCTTGGAAGGAAAAACTCCTATCTCAAGCCTCTCACCTTACCTTGATTAAGTCTATCCTCACTGGTGTGAATCTTCATGTTCTTTCTTGTATCAAGCTACGAAACCATATCTGTGCTAAAATTGATGCAAGAGGTACAAATTTTTTCTGGGGAACTAATGGTGATGCAAATAAGATTCACCTTAGGAGTAGAGATTTCATCTTTAGGCCAACTCAAGAAGGAAGCCTAGGTCTTAGGCCTATTTTGAAAGTCAATGACTCCCTGCTTGCAAAACAAATTTGGCAAATTCTTACTTCAGCATCAGGGGATCTGTTGGCATAAACAATGAAGCCTAAATACCTTGACATGAATAGCTCTAGTTTGTTTAAGAAGCCTTACAATTCATCATGGATTTGGAAGGGTATCTTTAAATGTGCTTCAATTATATGTGAACATTTACAATGGCAAGTGGGTACTGGTCAGAATATCCCTTTAAACCACCCTTTATAGTGGCCAATGTAATCCAGGTCTCTAATGAATGTCAATGTTACAGCAGTTAGCGACCTATTAATGCATCTTCCATCTTCTTGGAATCCAATTAGTGTTTGATCTGGAGATTAGCTTGAAACCATCTTTTGAGGAATAAGTACCCGTGGAACTGACATTCCAGAAGAGTTTATCATCTACATTAGAAAAGGAAAAAGGGATACTAGTAAGTAAATCAGCTGTTTGTCACTTCCAATGAAAGACATTTTGTTCATCTGGAAAGTATTGAATGATGCCATACCCTCCCTGGATGTCCTCGCTGCACATCATCTCACCATTAATAGTATATGCATGTTTGGTTGCAATGAGTTTGAAACATTGGATCACTTGTTTTTAAATTGCCCTTTCACTAAGGTTGTATGGTATGGATGCTTATCGGTAAGATTTCAGTTCTCCACCTTTCATCAGTTGGCTAAAAAGGAATCAGCTTCTCCATAACTCTATCTAGACTACTTCTCCTTCTAACGTGATCAGAGAAATCACTCTTGCTGCATCTCTAGCTGCTTTTGCATATAACTCTAAGGAGGCCCTTATTCAGCGTTCTTTTCCATTGGATTTTACGTATCAAGTGCTTGACAACTTTTCATCTTGTGGCTGGATTGTACTCCTCCATAAACTGAAATGAAATGCCTATACAATTTGCCAATCTTGGATATGCTTTCAAGGTCAACCTGTTCAATCCTTCATTTGGAGGAAAGTCTCTCGCCAAACCTTTCTTTCTTTATATATTGCCTGCGGGGGGGCTTTGCTTTGGATGACACATTCTTCTTCTTTTTCTGGATTATAATGATAGATCCCTTACAATCTATTGTTTCAGGAGACAAATTCTTCCCAATATCCTAGATTTAGCTAGATCTCACAATGTTTTTGTATAGAGATATTTCTTTGCTCTTGCGTCCTTTTAAGATTGGTCAAGTAGGTAGGGTCTTAAATTTTAGTGATTGCCTCATGCAAACTCTACAATCCTGCTCAACAGTGATTGTAGACATCTGACGTATTATCTTTTTCTTTAGGGAGAATTACACTACAGTCCTATGGAAGCTAAAATACGAAGAAATGGTCCCGGGAAAATCTGAAATTACTCTCAAGTCCCATAGGACCATTTTGTAATATATTCCAATTAGCAAAAGACTAAAATACCCTTAAGAATGGGGCAAAAAGGTAGAGACATCAGACCTACTTTTCTCATTCGCTCACTTGAGATTCAGCCAGTGCTCTGATCCCCGATAGGCAACATCATCGGCAAACAAAAGCTATCATCGTGAGCGGCGGTGTTCGTGGGTCCTCTCCGGTGAGGTTTGTTTGCCATCTGTAAGTTTAGAATAGGGTTACTTGTCTTTACTGTTTCTTCATCCCTGTTGTGTTTGCACTACTTTTAATTCAACATTCTTTGGTGTTCTAGAATAAGGCATATTCATCCTAGGACATATAAAATACCAGAACTTCCATTGGTTTCTTGTATCATCATATCTTCTATGTTTTTACTTGTCTTTACTGTTTCTTCATCCTTGTTGCGTTTGCACTACTTTTAATTCAGCATTCTTTGGTGTTCTAGAATAAGGCATATTCATCCTAGGACATATAAAATACCAGAACTTCCATTGGTTTCTTGTATCATCATATCTTCTATGTTTTGCTGGTTAGTTCTGATTTTCGTCCCTAAAGCACACCATGATTTTTTTGCTAAAGAATTCTAGATTAACCCATGAATTTAATGTGGAAAACAATTCTTCTAGTTTCATACCCATAATATTTTCTTTTTTTCCAAATATGGGAAAATCAGAGTATTAGTGTATTACACTTTCCTTATCTATTTATCACCCAAAGCAAAGGAAACTTCGCCTATTCTTGTGGCTTGAATGGAAGTACTTAATTTTTGAACTGGATGAATTTTAGCATTTATCCAAACTCTGGAAAATTAAGGTACATTGATTCTTTGCACCTTGCGGATGTTCTATTTTTCATTTTACACAGTAAAAACTCAACTTACCTAGTTTTTTACTTTTTTTAGTTGTATCACTGTATGATGAGCAAATGGTGTTGGAATCAGTTTCTATTGTTTCCTAACTGATCAATGTATTTTCTAGCTTAGCAACTACAATTCTTTTGAGGGAGTTCTTTATTGCAAGCCATACTTGGACCAACTTTTCAAAAGAAGTGGTAGTGTTGACAAAAGCTTTGAAGGTAACAAAGGATCAAACGCTCCAATCATTAATTTCATCTCATATTATTTTTCCTTCTTAATCACTCAATCAACCTTACTTTCTTTTGCTTGATTAGGGACACCAAAAATTGCAAAACCAGAAAAACAAATTGACACGGAGGTTAAAAAGAAAACTCTTAATTAAATCTAAGGTTCTTACTAGTGCAGCAAAGAATAAATTTATTATAATTAAGCATATTTTGGCCCTTGAATCCTTTTAATTTGAGAGGTTAATTTCTTCCACGAACCCTACATTTATCTTAAAATTTAAATTAGTATTTGAAAGTGAATGAACTTATTAGATGTTATCTATTTTTCACTACATTTTTGGACTAGGAGTTGGTTTTTCATGTCTGAAATGTGTACATGGAACTATGTTGTTTAATGTGTTGATTAGGTAATTTGAGAGTGGCCCATTGGCTTAGGAATTACCTTCCTGGTTTATTAGAATATTACTGCAAAGACTAGTGTTTTATGTTTGTCTTAAGGTTGGGCATTGTATCAATTTGCTTGCAAATATTTGTGGGTGGCATAAGAGACGAGTTATATGTGTTGCCTGAGTAATTTTTATTGGTTTGCAGTCTGAATGTTTTATGGATGAAAATGTAGTTAAAATATGATATGATTGGGTTCATATCCCTGATGCAGTATTGTTTCAAAAATTGCACATGTTCAAATTGTTGATTTTATTAAATAAATATTATCAACTATAACCACTGCATATTGTGAATGTTAATGTGATTGAATTAGGTACTGGTTGTGATTTGCTAAGGTGAGTTTCTGCTACACCTTAAGAATGTTTATCTAACTTGGATTGAGTTGAATTCATGTGTGTCCATTTCAACATGATTTTGTGATTCCTAGTTTGAGTATTGGCCTATTCAATTATAAATTGCATATTACACTGTTGAAAATTTTCAGTAGTTGAAGCTTTATGACAAGCTAAAATTGGTAAGAATTTGTTTAAGGATATGAGGGAAAAGGGATGCAATGCTAAACTGCTAAAAGAAGACCAATAGTGTTGTTACAATTGCGAAGATATCAATCCCAAATGGTGAGTTAAGATCATGGCCACATAATAAAGAAAGAAGGATGAAAATAAGACGAAGGGTCCCTCCAAATGTAATTGAAGTATAATATATGGACAAATAGATAGAAATGATAGTAATAGGCTGTGAAATAGGTTTGAGTATTGGAAGCGTCTAGCTAGCTTGTAGTCTGATCAGATATGGTGAGAAGTTGCTCAAGATATTCAACACCCAAGTCCTCTAGTACTACCACCTCTGATGATTTTTGTTTGGTTTTGCCTTTCTTAGCCTTTGACGATAATTTTCTTTGGATGTAGTGCCACTCTTTGTTTATGTCAATTTGACATATTCATTCCAAAGATTTACTTGAGTCTTGGATGTTTATAAATCTGTCAATTTATGTCTGACATTTTGCTTATCATTGAACAGAAAAGCGGATTATCCATCGAGATGTAAAATCATCCAACATTCTTCTAACTAAAAGCATGAGGGCAAAAGTCGTAGATTTTGGATTTGCAAAGCTCGGTCCCACAAACTCCGATCAGACACACATTTTAACCAAAGTGAAAGGAATAGTTGGTTATTTGGACCCTGAGTACATGAAAATATACCAATTTACTCCCAAGAGTGATGTTTACTCATTTGAAATTTTGCTCCTAGAAATTGTGTCAAGCGGCAAATTAAGGGATTGTAATGATCATGTGCACACTAATTGTAAATATGGTAACTTTTTTGTAATGGTCAAGTATAGTCACATTGTATAAATGTGATGTTTTTTGTTATGATCAACTTCAAACCTGTACTTGAGATGTTTTGAATATTTATGAATTACATAGTTAATTGCGTTAGTAAATGTTAGTCGTACAGATATGCACATTTGATGATTTTGGTTGCACAATGCTACAGGCCTCCACTAACAACTGAGGGGGCCACCAATGACAACTCAGGGGGCCTCCATTGACAACCTGTGGTCCATTCGTTGACAACATAATTTACATCAGATTTAAACTTTCAAAACATGACAGTGGGATACACAAATGTCAACAAAACTGCATAAATACGTATTAACTCCATGGGCGTACATTGACAACTCCATAGGCCTCTAATGACAACCTGACATCTATTTGTTGACAAAATAATTTATATCAGTGTATACCCATGAAGTTGTTAATATATATTTATGCAGTAGTGTTGACATTTGTGTTACGCGCTTTCATGTTTTACAAGTTTGAAGCTAATGTAAATTATGTTATCAAGGAATGGACGTCAAGTTGTCATTGTAGGCCCATGGAGTTGTCAGTGAACGCCCATGGAATTGTTAATATATATTTATGCAGTAATGTTAACATTTGTGTAAACTACTGTCATGTTTTAAATGTTTCAAGCTGATGTAAATTTTGTTGTCAACGAATGGACGTCAAGTTGTCATTGTAGGCCCATGGGATTGTCAGCGGAGGCTCATGGAGTTGTTAGTGAACGCCCTTTGAGTTATCAGTGAAGGCCCCTAGAGTTGTCAGTGAAGGCTGTAATACCCCGAATTTTGAGACTCGAGGCTAGAGAATAAGCCTGAGATTAGTGGATTGCTAAGCCCCGGTTTAGCAAGATCCCAAATTATGATTAGGAGTTAATGGCTACAAAAGTGGACATGGTTAGTGATTAATGAACCTTTTTAGAGAATATAAAGTGGATTGTAGTCGCTTGTGTTATGAGCAACGCCAAAACCCTATATTTGAGTTCAATTGTGGATTAACATTCAAATTGACTTAGAATAGAGGGAATAATTGAATGGGGTATTGTGATGGAAATGGTGTCATGTTGTGGTATTTAATCATTGGAATTGTTTTAAATTGGATTGGACACATTGGTTGCAAAATTGGAAATGCTGTACAGTGTGAATTCTGTCTGGGCAGTCTTATCGTGTGGATGTTTTGACTAGGCAAATGATGTCAGAAAATTATGAAACGTTCCAGTCTTATAGTTCACATCTCAAGCTTCAAAATGGACATATAATTTGTGCCATTTCATTTTGTGAACTGGGAGATATGACTGTCCAAAGTTTGAGGTAAAAAATGGACTCTGTTTTGGGGCAGTGATGAAATTTGTGTAATTCTGGAATTGTGTGGTGATTTTTAGTAATGACCAATATTTTTCCTATAAATAGGACTTAAATACCTTTCATTTGGCTTTGGGATCACCTCATTTAGATTTTTATAGAATTAGTTATGATTTTTCAAAGTTTGGGCAGAAAATCTGCCAGAAAATCCGAAAATGGGAATTATGACATCATCTCATTAAAAGATGACATCAGCATGGAATTAAATATATTCTCATCTTCTTCAGCTATCATTTTCTGTCGTGATGAACCAGCTGAAACTTGTGAGAGAAAGTTGAGAGCTCTTAGAGAGAGAAAGAGGAGGAATCTCATAAGGTAAGCCGATTTCTCCGACGATCTAGCTCCTAACGCGTATAACCTTGCTTCTAAGCTTCTCTTTCATGTTCTTTAAGGTGTTGGAAGCTCAATTTCCATTTTTTAAAAGGGGCTAGGGTTCAGCCATATTGAGTAAAAGCCAGAGGGAGCTTGAGGTAACTTCCGAAACTTCAATGTTTGATTGTTCTGGCTGCTGTGGTTGATTTAATCGGTGAAATTTCACCGGATTGTCTTTGTTTGTAAATTTGGAAAATGGGTTGGCCTAGGTGTTATGCTGCCCAAATTGATACTAAATGGTAGTTCTAACCCAATGTAATGGTTAATAAAGTGGTTAGGAGTAGAAAGAAACGCGTTTACGGAGCCGAAACCGAAAAATCCCAATTTTTCCCAGAATACTTGAGAATTTTGGCCAGCTCTAGAAATGGGTCTTAGAGTTGGATTTTCAATGATTTGATGGTTCCATTGAGTTCAGGAGCGAAAATTAGGTGGGGTTACAGTTGGCCACTTTTTCGGAAAAGGCCGAAAAAGCATAATTACAAAAACGCCCCTGAAACCCTTAAAGTGGGGCTGCCAAGGGTAATTTTGTAATTGACATTGAATTTGATAATTCCGAGTCTGAAAATGGATTCCTTGGGCGAAAATATGTTAGAATAGCCCATGTCAAAATTTCAGGAAAAGTACAGCTAGACCGGGTACGGCGGGGCCGGGCCGGGTCCCCGGGGGTATTTTAGTAATTTTTCTATATAGCTTCATATAACCCCCAGAAACACTATGGAAGTGTCTAAATAGTATATTTGACATTGTAGGATCGAATGTGAAGCCCCGAGTTGCTGGCACGCAAATCGAGGAGAAAAGACTGGAGGTAGGGAACTTATCTCTCCTGCATGCTTTGATAACTGTATTAATGTGTTGATGCATGTTATGGCTTTGCTTGATTATGTGGAACATGTATGAATGATTTGAAGCTATGTTTCAATATATGCTATGGCCATATGTGTATCGTTCGAAGCATTGAGCTTATAGATTTGTCATTGTATGTGTGCATGAGTTATGTGATGCAAGCATGTCATGCATTAAACACTTATCTTGCCTGCATATTGATAATGTTTCCCTACTGAGATTCTCTCGAATCTCACCCTCCCTTACCAACAATTTAGACAGGGCAAGTGGCTCGTGGAAGGAGCGGCAGGACTCATTCGAGATGAGATTGTGTAATCCCCATTTGAAGAATTGTAATGGGCAATTGTGCCCTATATATCTTTAGCGAAGGTATATACCCGAGATTGCTGGGATGATTATGTTGTGCACTCTGATATTTATATGAATGTGATTTATCTTCGCGTAGTAATTGTATTCGAAATGTGAATATGAGACCAAGTTTATAAATGATTTCGAAAGGTATTTTTTTGAAAACCCCATCATGTGATGGGTTAGTAAATTTTATTTGATTATTATTGGTCTCTATTTCATTTTAATCGTGTATTTCGGATATAATTACTGAGGGGGTTACAAAGGCCCCTTGAGTTATGAATGAACGCCCCTTGAGTTGTGAGTGGACACCCCTTGAGTTGTCAGTGCAGGCCCTTGAGTTGTCAGTGAAGGCCCTTGAGTTGTTAATGAACGCCCCTTGAGTTGTCAGTGGAGACCCCTTGAGTTGTCAGTGCAGGCCCCTAGAGTTGTTAATGAAGGCCCCTTGAGTTGTCAATGCAGGCCCCTTGAGTTGTTAATGAACGCCCCTTGAGTTGTCAGTGGAGACCCCTTGAGTTGTCAGTGGAGGCCCCTTGAGTTGTTAATGAACGCCCCTTGAGTTGTCAGTGGAGGCCCCTTGAGTTGTTAATGAATGCCCCTTAAGTTGTCAGTGGAGCCCCTTTAAGTTGTCAATGGAGGCCCCTTGAGTTATTAATGAACGCCCCTTGAGTTGTCAGTGGAGGCCCCTTGAGTTGTTAATGAACGCTCCTTGAGTTGTCAGTGGAGCCCCTTTGAGTTGTCAGTGGGAGCCCATTGAGTTGTCAGTGAACGCCCCTTGAGTTGTCAGTGAAGGCCCCTTGAGTTGTTAGTGCAGGCCCCTAGAGTTGTCAGTGGAGCCCCTTTGAGTTGTCAGTGGAGGCCCCTTGAGTTGTTAATGAACGCCCCTTTAGTTGTCACTGAAGGCCCCTTCAGTTGTCATTGCAGGCCCCTTCAGTTGTTAGTGGAGGCCCCTTCAGTTGTTAACATAGTTATGCTGTTATGAAGAATTGTCAAGGGAGTCTCAATTACTTGTTAATGGCGGCACCACGAGTTGTCAATGAAGGCCCCTTGAATTGTTCTCAAATAATCACATATGATTGCAATCCTTATTATAAGTCACCTTTAATAATATCATTAAAACTAAATAGGTATGATTAAGTAATTATTAACTTTCTCTAAAAATGGAAAAAATTCTAAAATTACTCATTTAATATCATGATAACATCCTAAAAGTCATATGAAGCTACAATTAATGAGTTTTTCAATAACAATAATATTGAAAAAAATGTAATCAATTCCACATTTGAAGCTTACAATAAGAAATTAAGAATCATGCATTTTTTTTGTAAAAAATGCTTTACTAGAGTGGTACATAACTTCCATGTGTGGCTACACTTGATCATTGCACAAAACATACCACATTTATAATTATTGTGCACATGACTTGTCCAACGACTTGTCACCGGAGGCTCCTGGAGTTGTCAACGGACTCTCCTTGACTTGTCAATGGAGTCTCTTGCAGTTGTCAATGGAGTCAAACAATGTGCAAGGAAAAGCATCATATGTGCATTACATAACTTTAACACTAACATTAAATCATGGTCATTACAAACAATGTGCAAGGAAAAATAATGTCACGGCACTTGATCATTACAAAAAAAGTTAACCATATTTACAATGAGTGTGCATATAGTCATTACAATTCCCTAATATGTTGTCCATTCAATCATATTTATAATGAGTGATTCCCCTTCCCCTTCTATTTCTCCTTCTTCTTGTCCTTCTGCTTCTCCTCCTTGTGGATGAAAAATTCTTCAGTGAATAAAGTGTACCCATAAAAGCTTGGTACCTTTGGTCGTGTTGGGTTTTTTCTTTCTTGTTTATCTTTGACAGATTTTCCTTTATCCATCTTGCTTCCCTGGAAAAAAGAATTTTCACCACTTTAGCATTCCATCCCAATTCAAGTAAGCTAGACAATAGTCCTAGTTCCATTAGTTAAACGAAAATAAGAGTTAGGAAAAAACCATGTAATTCAGAACTTGGAAGATTGTGACTTTACCCCAATATATGGCTGGTATCAAGTCAAAAAAGAGAACAAGAAATAGATGAGTACAGAAGTAAGTTATGATCAAGGGTGATCTTTTTTTACAATAACATATTAGCTTTATAACAAAGCATCACTTCTTCAGTTGATTGAATTCATCTTAAATTATAATCTTAATGATGAATTTAACACTTAATATTTTTTTTCATTTTGGTTTTCCATTTGTATCATACAGGTGAAAGCATTATATTACTTGCACTCTAATTGCATCATCCATCTACATGCAGCAAGTTGAGTATGGAAGAAAAAAGATAACTTATCTATGAGAAATCCAAGTCCCAGTGTGCATCAGACATGTTACAGTCATGAAGTTGACAAGAGAGTTTGAAAATTCTATGTGCAGGGATGGGTAAAGATAGGAAGTATACTGGCTTGACAAAGTTGAAAATGATAGAAAATCTTTTAAAAATTGTCTCTAAGAAGAAATTTCGAAACCAGGAAATTACAATAGATCTTGAACCATTTCCAGAAATCAAAAAATGCTGCAGCAATATGGTTAAACACCAATAGCTGAGCTATAACGTTAAATCCCAAATACAATGCAAAATAATAAATTCATACATACAAATCCAATCACACAAGTTTAAACGAAAAACCAACTTAAACCAACGACGCACGCAAGTTTAACTTCAAAAGATGCATCTATAACGATTGCTACTCAACAATGAGAAACAACTCGACACATTAACACCTAACCCGATATCTTCTTCACAGTCATAGACTTAGAAATTACAAATTTAGAGATTAATTAAATAGATGGCAAATAAAAAAAACAAAAGGACCCAAAAAGGGAAATAAAAGGAATCAAAGAAGACAGCAAGGGAATGAAATAAGGAATACCTAACAAAGGGTGAATGAAATTGTAGGGAAAAAGAAGAACCCATGAATCGGAAACTCCTCCACACTCACTCTCTGTATGCCTCAAGGGCCATTGTTTGCAAAAGTTTTGGGGAGAGAGATGAACCTCGTCGCAGCCTGCCCACGAATGACAGAAAATCACACTTGCTTTACTCAACCATTGGCCGCCGAACCTCACTGCAGAGAACCCATGAACACCGTCTCACACGGTCCTACCTTTTGTTGCCCAAAGATGTCACATTTAGGGATTGAATTTCGAATGAGGATAGAAGCTTCGCACACACTACTTTTTAGCCCAATTGTTAAGGGTGTTTATGTCTTTTCCCAACTTGAATTTATTACAAAATGGTCCCATGGAACTTCACAATAATTTCAAATTTTTCCGGGACCATTTCTTCGTATTTTAGCTTTTATGGGACTGCAGTGTAATTCTCCTTTTTCTTTATTGAATGATAATTGCTTTTTAACAAAAAAAAAAAAGAGTATAGCCTTTCCTTAGTAGTTTTTTTTCTGCCAGAACCTTTAAAAACGCAGAGTGCTCTTCGTTTGGGCCATCCACTACTGCAGGAAAGAAACGCGTGTGCTCCTTCAATCAAACGCAAGTGACGCCCCTTTATTATATTTAATAAAGAGAATCCGTATAGTTACCTACCCCCAAACAATCATATTTAATAATACTACAGATCCGTACAGTTTATTTATTACGCCCATCTGGATCAAGTTGGGGCCATTTTGTTTAATTTATTACGCCCATATGGATCATGTCCAGTTCCCATTTTTATAATATTTTATAATAACAATATTATTTTTATAATAAAAGAAAAATCTGGATCGTTGAAATCTTAATCCAACAATATAAATTGAGAAAAGAAGGAAAGTCGAATGCTTCCGTATGTTATTGTAATATTCAATTAACTAATTTGTATTTATCAAGAAAATAAATACATATTTTTTTTCATACTATACTCTTATCTATAAAAAAGATAAATGTGAGAAAGAATAAATATAATAAATACAGTTAATGAGTAAAGTTTGAAAAAATAACACAATAAATGCTAAGACAAACCTAAAGTGAAGCTTATGTTTTGTAACACACCCATGGACAGATTTGAAGCTCGCCTTTAATAAGAGACATAGGGAGTATTTTTCAAATAGTATTAAGTATCCTAAAATAATTTTTGGTATATTCAATATTCTAAAGTATTTTTTAATAGTACTCAATATCCTAAAATAATTATTTATTCAAAATTTCTATTAAAATGTTTTTCTCAGTAACAATGAGCACTCTAAAATTACTGAATTAGAATATTGAGTGTTGTTATAAATATATTTTAAGATGTTAAATGTGTCAAAGATTACTTTAAGATATTAGTCGCTGTTGGAAAATTATTTTAGGGTGTTAGATATATGCATAAAAAATTAGTTTAGAATATCAAATGCTACTAAAAATAATTCCCCCAATGAGTCTTCCAAATTCTTATGTTTTTCCTTTGGGAGAATGTAGCAGCAAAATTGTGAGTGGAAACCAGAGCCCTTGATGCTCCGGATAAAAATCAACACACAACTTAGATCTTAACAAATCTTCCGCTCTGTATGTTCCAAATCCATGTAAGTTTATTCCCAAACTAAATAGTAGCACTCTGTGGTTAATTGCTTTAACTCCACCCATTATATTCCAATATTGGCTTATTCCTTTTTGACTCCTACGAGGGTAGATAAAACGATAAAGGGAAAATTTCACTTAATTATTCCAGTCAATCCCAACAAATTTTGAAATTTTATTGCACCCATTATGTCAAAATGAAATTAAGTTTTGTCAATAAAAAAATAATAATACCTTTACTTTATATTTTTCATAAAAATATTTACAAGACAAATATATATATTTACAAGATAAATAAAGAGATTCAAAGAAAATCAAGGAGTTAACAAAAATATTTTGACTTTTTACAAAATAAATAAAAGCATTCACAAGACAAATGAAGAGATTTAAAAGAATCTAGAGTCAAAACATTTTGGCCATTCACAAAACAAATAAGAGAATTTATAAGATAAATATGAGTATTTACAAGATAAATAAGAGAATTCAAAAAATAAACTAAGGGCATTATTATTTTTTCACTTACAAAACTTAATTTCATTTTAACATAAAAGGGTGCAATAAAATTACTTCCATGGAGGCTAAGTGATATTTTCTTAGAGATAAAGCACTAATGGACAGAGTGAAGTGGTATAACAATTATCACTCTAATCCTATATATAAGTCTCAATTAATCAAGTCTCAGACACTAATAGTTAACTCATTAATTATAAACTAAATTTCTAATTTTCCCCTCATATATGAATAATCATGAGAATAAATATAAATAATTTTTTTTTGTTTATTATGATTAATAAGAGTAAAATTATCAAAATTGCATTTATTATTCTAAAAATAGAGTTATAATAAGTATCAAAATTTTTCCGTAATAGGAATAGATGGTAACAATTAGTGCACCGAATGGCTTAAGGTTCTCTAATCTTGATCAAAGATAATGGAGAATCCGCACATAGGCAAACGATTCCTTGAGACCCTGACCTATACGTTTATCTTTCACATCAAATTGCAATCGAAGGGGCTAAGCTAGCTGCACTCATCAGTATCACCCAACGTTGTCCTCTCCTTCTATATAACATAAAACCTTGCAGTAAGGTTCTTTCTATAACCTGCATCTTCCACCTCTGAAGATGGAGCTAGAAATGGACCATGAAAGGACAATCACCAGAGAAGAAACAGACCAAAAGAAATGGGTTCACGATGCTTCTGTCGATCACAGAGGCCAACTTCCTCTTCGTGCTTCCACTGGTGTCTGGAAAGCTACCCCCTTCATCCTCAGTAAGCTCTTCTATCCAAGTTCAGAAAATTTAGCAGCTTTCTATATCTGACCAACTTTGCTGTTACTGAAGAACTACAAGTATCAGTTTGTAGAAGTTGATGAACCTGCATTTTAAAAATAGAGGACTTTAAATTCTTTTTTGGTTCTTTCAGACAAAAATCCTTGATCTTGGAGATGCCTTTTGATACCAGTGAACTAAACTTTATAGTGGTTCTCTGTTATTGTGCATACATTCTGTTAGTAGAAGGTAGAAACAATAGCTTGGTGATTTTTGAGTCAATTTTGTGGCAGCTGTTGAATTTAGTGAGAGAGTAAGTTTCTTCGGGATAGCAACAAATCTCATCACATACCTCACCAGAGTGATTCACCAAGACCTCAATACAGCAGCAAAGAATGTGAATTACTGGGCTGGAACAACAACCCTGATGCCTCTAATTGGAGGATTTGTTGCTGATGCCTACACTGGCCGCTTCAATATGGTTCTCTTTTCTTCTCTTGTATACCTTATGGTAAACCAACCCATACTTTCCTTTTACACCTTAAAGATATCATCTTTTTGCCAATTTGTATCATACCCACCTCGAAAAATCTGACCTTTTTATGTTATGAATCCAGGGATTAAGCCTCTTGACTTTGTCTCAGTTCATTCCAAGTCTGACGCCATGCAAGAATAATACAAAGGTGTGTGTTGAGCCGAGGAAGGCCCATGAAGTGGCTTTTTTCCTAGCCCTGTACTGTATCTCCTTGGGTACAGGAGGGTACAAGCCTTGCTTAGAGAGCTTTGGGGCTGATCAATTTGACGATGATCACTCGGAAGAGAGGAAGAAGAAGATGTCTTACTTCAATTGGTGGAATTTCTCTCTGTGCTTTGCCTTATTGCTTGGTGTTACTGTGGTTGTTTACCTTCAAGACTATGTGAGCTGGGGATTTGCCAGTCTTAGCCTCACTATTCTGATGGCATTGACAATCGTAGCTTTCTATTTTGGAAAGCCATTTTACAGGTTCAGGAGCTCAGAAGGAAACACTTTGACACCAATTTTGCAGGTGGTAGTTGCGGCTATAAGGAAAAGGAACTTACCCTTTCCTTCCAATCCTTCTCTGTTTTATGAAGTCCCCAAGTCTCAGGGAAGGCTTCTAAGCCGAACCAACAGGCTCAGGTATGCACTAATATTCTACTACTCTTGCATTTTTCTGCATAAAATTATTAGTTAGAAATTAAGGTTATTGGTTTGTATTTGGGGAAAAGATAACATATTACTGCTTGAACTTTAAAATTTTAAATCAATCTTGTTACCTATAAAAACATATGCATTAACTATTCTTATATAGTAATTAACAACTCGTTTTAGTATAAAGTCACTTATTTAAGATTTTGAAGTTCAAGTTATTTTTTTTTTTGTTTTTTTTCTTTTCTATTTTTTTTAAAAAACAGAAAAAAAAAAATATTTAGATAGTTGTTTTAGAAAAATCTATTTTTGAAGTGGCGTTGAAGTAAACGTTGTTGGTGGTGATGTGATGATGTTCGTTACCAATTGTGTAGTATCTATAGTTGACAGTGTCCTCAAAAAAATAAGAAATAGAAAAATAAAAATAAGAAAACATCTCAAAATTGTTTTGATTTTCTAGTTTTTAAAAACAACTTACTGAAAATAATTTCCAAATTTTATAATTTTTTTTTCCTTCCAAAAAACTTTTTTTATAAACAGAATCCAACACGCCCTAATTATCCATAATTCAATCCATAGGTGTCTGGACAAGGCTGCAATAATCGAAGACAAGAATGAAGACCAGAGAGACATTAACGCATGGAGACTGACCACGTTAACGAGGGTGGAGGAGACAAAGCTAATTCTTAACATGATTCCCATATGGTTAACTTCATTAACAAACGGAATTTGCATAGCACAGAGCACAACCCTGTTCGTGAAGCAAGCAGACGCCATGAAACTGAACATAACTCACAGTTTCAAGATCCCACCAGCCTCAGTGGCCGCGGCAGGGGCTATTGGAACCTTGATATCAGTCCCAATATACGACAGAATCATCGTCCCATTTTTAAGGGAATTGAGGAGAAACGAAAGAGGCATCAGCATTCTACAGAGGATCGGCATTGGCTTGGCATTTTCCGTTCTAGTTATGGTAGTTGCAGCCTTAGTGGAAAAACAAAGACTTGGAAAGGCCATGTCTGCGAATAATGAAAAGATGAGTGTTTTCTGGTTGGTTCCTCAGTACTTGTTACTAGGTTTTGGGGATTCATTTTCTCTTGTGGGTTTGCAAGAGTACTTCTACGACCAGGTTCCTGATTCTATGAGAAGTTTTGGTATAGCTTTATTTCTGAGTGTGATTGGGGTGGGAAGTTTCTTGAGCAGCTTTTTGATTATAATTGTGGATCATGTGACAGGGAAAAATGGGAAGGCTTGGATTGGGAAGGATATAAATATGAGTCGTTTGGACAAGTTTTACTGGTTTTTGGCTGTGTTAGGTGCTTTGAATATGTGTGCCTTCTTGTTATTGGCAAGAAGATACACTTACAAGCCAGTGCACAGGAGGGTAATGGAGGCTGATAATAATGGGGTTGAAGATGAAGCCACGAGGGTTTAGCCATTTAGCTTACTCCCATGATTTCTGCCAAACTTATTGTAGAACATGTAATTCGCTCAGATTGTTCTTCCATGGACACGTCTTATAATGTTTGCATGCTTAACTTTGTCCCTTTATTAACTTACTCCTCTTATAAGTAGTAGCCTTTTCATTGCCCCAAGTACAGATTGTATATTTGACAGTTGTTTACTACTTGGTGTTCAGTCATTATTATTTTGATTTTCTTATCCTACATATGAGAAAATCATGTATAAGGAAAATCTTGTTTAGGCTAAAGAATTGCTCTTAAATATTAGGAAAATATAAAAACAGATGTAATCACTAAAAAATCTCAATAACAAGTGAGCAGCATACGATAACAAGTTATAATGCATGAAACGACATTTCTCTTCCATATTTTGTTTTAATGGATGGTATATATGAAGACACTTGCATCGAACTTCCGTGGAGCCAGCGCCCAAACTTTTAGGCTGTTACTATTGGCATGTTTGTTTTAGCGATCTGATTGTTTATAAGTTGTTTTTCATGTAAATCGAGACACAATTTCTCTCACATACATATCTCGTATACCGTAAATTATGATTGAAAAGAAATATTGCTTGTTGGTTGGGGTGGCAGCATTTTCATGTGGTCAAAGCACAAGGTTTCAGTGGAGGCCTCTGGGTGTTTTGGGATGATGGTTTTGACTTTATAGTTATCTCAACTAGTACTCAATTGGTTCACGGAGTGGTGAATCAAGGGAAGCAAGACAAATGGTTTCTCATCGTTGTGTATGGTCATCCCAACTTGGCTGTCCGACGTGATTTGTGGAACCGGTTGAACGATTTGAGTGAGCAAATGAATGATAGATGGGTTGTGATGGGTCATTTTAATGCAGTCATTCAAGCTGAGGATAGAGCTCAACGGCGAAACCAGACCACCGATAACATTGACGGAACCTTCAGAAGATGAGTTATTGAAAGGGGTATGATTGATATTGGATTCCAAGGTACCCAGTTTACATGGAGTAGGGGTTCTAGCCAAAGCAGAATTGACAGTATTTTTTAATGATACATAGCATGAGACTTTTCCTAATGCTTCAGTAACGCATTTGCCTACATACAAATCTGATCACTATCCTCTGTTGTTGAATTTGGATAGTACCTCGGGAATGAGGGTAGGTACTCGCCCCTTTAGATTTTTTGCATTATGGGTAAAGCATAATGAGTTCTTAGGCTTCGTGAGACAGAAGTGGGCACAACACCATGATTGGAATTCGTCAGTGGAAACATTTACAGGTGAATTGCTGAAATGGAATAAGGAAGTTTTTGGAATCTGAAGAAGAGGAAGGATCATTTGCATAGATTACTGGAAGGAATTAATCGTAAAATTTCTTTCCAAGGCGCATAGGACAGGTTAGAGGAGTTGCGGACTGAGATTTGGAAGGAGTTGGAGAGAACGTTGTAGTAGGAGGAAATTATATGGGTACAGTATTCTAGAAGTTGTTGGTATACTCAGGGTGATCGTAATTCGAGATATTTTCATTCCGTTGCGAATAGTAGAAGACGGAGAAACAGAATTGAGGCTTTGAAGCTTGAGTTTGGCGAGTGGTCTTATGATGCTGAGCAGATTATGAATATGGGTAGCAACTTTTTTGCAGCATTATATACGGAGAAAGGTTCCAAGGTTTAGCGATTGCATTTTGACCATGGATATCCGAACATTGATGAGGGTCATCTGGCATTCGTTGGCAATCCAATGACAAAACAAGAAATTAAAAGTGTATTATTTAATATGGGGCCTCTTAAGGCACTTGGGCCTGATGGCTTAAACCCATTATTTTATCAATCCCAATGAGATATTGTGGGAGCCTCGATGGTGGAACAGGCCAATCTTGTTTTTGGTAATCCAACTTGTGTGGATGCTATCAAAGGGATACATGTAGTTTTAGTTTTGAAGATCAATCATCCTCAAACGATTCATGATTTCCGTTCTATTAGCCTCTGTAATGTAATTTATGAAATCATTACTAAAGCGATCTCTAACAGGCTAAATATGTGATGCAAATGGTAGTGGCACCAAATCAATTTGGTTTTGTGAAGGGAAGATAGAGTGCAGATAACATTATCTTGGCTCGAATGGGTTGTTCATTCTTTACGCATGTCTAAGAAAAATAAGGGGTCATGGCCATTAAGATTGATTTAAAGAAAACATATAATTGAGTTAGGTGGGGTTTTTTTTACTGTTTAAGGGATTTGAATATTCTTGAGAATGTCTAATGGGTGATTGAAGCATGTGTTTCTTCTCCATCTATGCAACTCCTTTGGAATGGTGGTAAAGCTAATAAATTCAAACCATCACGGGAAGTATGTTAAGGGATCATCTGTCTCCTTACCTGTTTGTTCTAATTATGGATGACTCGGCCATCTTATTCATAGTGCCGTTAAAAGTGAGGAATGATGTCCATTTCAACTGTGCAAGAAAGGTACTCCTAGATCTCACTTGTTTTTTGCAAATGATCTCATGTTGTTTGTGGAAGCAGATATGGAGCAAGTAGCTATAGTCAAAGCTATTTTAGATTACTTTTGCCAGTGTCAAGTCAGAAGGTCAATGCTTTGAAATCCCGGATCTTTGTCTCGCTGAATATTAATCATAATCGGGTGAATGAAATTAGTGCCTTTTTGGGTTTTGCACCAACATATGATTTGGGAAGGTATTTGGGCATGCCAATTCTCCATAAGAAGGTTATTAAGTCCACTTACCGTTCAATTATTGACAAGATAGATACAAATTGTCAAACTGGAAAGCCAATATGTTGTCATTGGCAACTAGACAAACTCTAGTTTCGTCCGTCGTTGCTGCCTTGCCTTTGTACACCATGCAAACTACTCCTTTGCCGGTTGATACGTGAGAGCAAATAGACATGAGATCCATAAACTTTATATGGAGGAGTACTATAACTAAAAGAAAGATTCATTTAATGGCTTAGGACCATATATGTAAAGCTAAGAGTGAAAGGGGGTTGGGATTAAGGCTGCCAAGTCTCAAAATAAAGCTATTATGATGAGGATAGGTTAGAATTTGATTAAAAAACTTGACTTCTTATAGGTGACATTTGTTAGTGAAAAGTATAAATGTGGGGATGATGTGGTTCCTATGATTGAATGGTGGGAATCACAGTCATACGTTGGGATCAAGTCAGTCTAGGATCAGGTTAAGGAGAGCCTGGGATGGAAGATTGGCGATGGTAGAGATGTGTTGTTCTGGAAAGATTGTTGGATTCCTCATTTGGGACGCTTGATTGACTTTCCTGCTTCTGAGATTTTGGAGGAGTTCTTGAATTGGAAGGTTGTGGATTGCTTGTCTCCTTCTAGTTTATGGGAGTAGAACATGTTCAGTCCTTATCTTCCTCATGATGTTGTTCATATTGTTGGTACGATAAGGGTGGGGGGTCTCCACTAAGAGATATCCCAATATGGAGGTTCTCTTTGAATGGGTTGTTTATGATCAAGACTACTTAAAATCACTTATGTGACACTGTTAGGTTATAGTTAAATCCTTTGTGGAGATGAGTCTGGAAATTACATGTCCTATAGAGGTGTTGTGTCTTTATGTTGTTATGTGCTAATGATCATATTTTAACTAACGTGGTGAGACAACGTAGAGGCATGCATGTATCTGGTGTGTGTGAGCTTTGTGGAGAACGCAAGATACAAGCTCTTCAGGATTGTAGTCATGCTAAGAGTTTATGGTTGGCTCTGATTCCTCATGGGTGGCTCTTGTAGTTTTTTGAGATAGACTCGTTAAGGGAGTGGTTGGCTTAGAATATCAAGGCCTCGGTTGCTGTGGATGGCTTTGAATGGCACTTGTGATTTTCTATTGTTTGATGAAACATTTGGTTGGAAAGGAACAAGAGTGTCTTCGGTAATTGCTTACCCCCTATCTCAGAGATTATAGCAAGATATAGAGCTTGCTTGGCATGGGGTCATTGTGATATTATGAATAGGGTGGTCTCATATTTGGGTCAACCTAGATTGTTGCCACCTCCGGAAAGAACTTTTAAGTTTAATACTGATGGTTCCTATAACCCCCTTACAATCAAGGCCGAGATTAATTCGTAAAAACGCAATTAACTTTGAATTAGAGACCATGTATGATTTGGGACTTATTTGAAATTAAACTTCCCAAAATCAAGGTTTACAAAAAATTTTACAAAACATGATCACAATGGTCTCATATTCACATTTCAATACATAAATGGCCTGTACAAGTTGATTTCATTCATACATATCAGAGTACAGCATAACTTCCTAACACACTCGGGTTTCATTAATTTATAAAGGGTCTACAAGGCACAATTACCTATAGAGTTCCCATAACAAGGGGATTACACAATTACTATCCAATATGTACATGTAATTCCCAACAAAATGTATCCAAATGATTTACAAAATGATAACCAATTTTTCCAAAATAAACTCTTAGCCAGGAGCTCTATCCACTCTTTGATGCCCACTTTCCTTTAAATCCTTCTGCCCTGTCTAAAATTTGTGTTTTAGGAGAGTGATATTCTAAAGAATCCCGGTAGTAACAAATCATTCATAGTATACACAACAATAAGGCATAAAAGCAAATCATCATACACACATAGCAACTACAGCGGCAATTACAGCAGCAAGGGTAGGTATGACTCATGTCACCCTTATGTTTGCTCATGCTGTATTACACCACAACAGTTCACACAATATATTTCACTACAGCTGGAATTCATATAAAGCATTTCATATGCAAGCCATACAGGCAAGATATATACACACAGCCCACGACTGGATTCACAACACGTCAGCCCACGGGTCGGACCCACAAAGATCTATGTCGATTACAACGGCAGTTCAACGGCAGTTCAACGGCCGAGTTAGAGATGACCAGTGTCAATCCCTAAACGGCTCACACTAAAGTGCTCACGCTGTAATGGGCCATGGCACATACAGTTCACAAAACTTAATGACAAGTCATGCATACCAAAACATCATATACAACATGAGAGAAGAGTCACTACCTTGATCCTTCCATGCGTGTCCTGGCGCCGGTCTCTCCCGAGTAGGGCAAATATCATATCCTGCGATTCAATATTAGGGACGAAGAGTCAATTCTCTATTCCAACTCTCAATGACTTCTTAACACTTAATTTGGTTATTATTATTACTCTTTTAGTACCCATAAATAACTCTATCAGTAGCTCTAAAGGGTTGAAAGACTATCCCCAAAGATCCCCTTTTTGAAATCTCGAACCTAATATTTTTCACTGAGGCACTCAAGTGAAGATGGCCTCACTCAAGTGATATTATACGGATACTCGAGTGATAGTACGATTTACACTTGGGTACTAGAGAGTGAACAACAGCGGGTAAATACCTAAGAGCACAAGAAACTTTTCAGAGATAAGAACACTCGAGCACAAAAAGCAACACTCGAGTGATAGCCAAATGCTCACTCGAGCACTAGGAAGTGAAGCACAAAAAGTGAAGACCTGAGAGCACAAAAGTTCTCAAGGATCGGGAGGACTCGAGCATAGCCTATTGCACTCGAGTAAATACTGTAACCCCTTCCGTAATTATATCCGAAACACAACATTAGAGTGAAATAGAGATCAATAATAATCAAAATTCATTTACATTCCCCATCGTTAAGATAGGGTTTTCACAAATACATTTCACAAATACTCTAACCTGGTCTCACATTCATATTTCGAATACAATTACTTCATGAAGATAAATCACATTTATATAAATATCAAAGTGCACAATAATAATACCGGCAAACCCGGATTCATACCTTCACTAAAGATTCATAGGGCACATACGCCCTTTACAATTTCTCAAATGGGGATTACACAAATTTCATTCCAAATACATATCCAATTACACCTCCACAACATATACAACTCTAAATACATCCAAATCAACTACCAAATCCAAATGCCCATAAGGGATTCTCGCCGCCCCTAGTCGCTTGCTCCTTCCTCGAGCCACTTGTCTACCTAAAATGTTGGAAGGGGAGGATGAGATTCTAGAGAATCCCAGTAGGAAACAGATACCAATATGCATGCAAGATAAGTGTTTAATGCATGACATGCTTGCATCACAATAACTCGTGCTCACATAATGATATATCCGCATGCTCAATGTTTCAACAACATACTCATGGCCATAGCATAAATAGAAACAGAGCTTCAATCATTTATATATGTTTCACATAATCAAGCAAAGCAATAACATGCATCAATACACAAACACAAATATCAATACATGCAGGAGAGGTAAGTTCCCTACACTTTTTCTTTCCACGTATGCTCCAGCATCGACTACTCGCGATCCGAGCGGATATCAAACCATGATCAAGGAGAATACCCAACCCTATAACCAAATCAAGGACATAGGATCATTCTCTTTTCCAAATTCTCATTTTCATAACACTTAAATTTGGTTATCATAATTGACCCTTAAGAGGCCACAAATGCCTCTAATAAAAGCCCTAAATGGTTGGGAAACAATAGGTTAGATATCTCCTTTCGAAAACTTAAAGTGCTGGAACACAGGGGTTGGCCACGGCCAGCCCTTCCTTGGGCCACGGCCAAAATATGGTCAAAAGGTCACTGGCCACGGCTAGAATCAAGTCAGAAAGGTTTGGGCCGCGGCCAACCACCTTGGGCCACGGCCAAGAAATTCCCTGATTCTTGGCTGAAATTTCAAAATTCATAACTAATTCTAGAAAAATCAAAACGAGGTGATTCCAAAGCCAAATGAAAGGTACTTAAGTCCTTTTTCTAGGAAAAATATTTATCATTACTGGAAATCACCATACAATCCCAGAATTACACAAAAATCATCACTGCCCCAAAACAGAGTTCTGTTTTGATCCCAAACTTTGGCAAAGCATAACTCTCATAATACAAAACGAAATGACACAAAATATATGTCCATTTTGAAGCTTGGGATGTGAAATTTAAGACTGGAAATTTTCACAATTTTCTGAAATCATTTTGTCATTCAAAACATCTACACAAATAAACTGCCCAGAACAGAGTTCCAAGGGACAGATTTTCCAATTTTCTATCAAAGTGTCCCATGGCTCTAAAATTAACAATCAAGCCTATTCCCACATAAATTTTCACAAGGAACACAATAGTAACCTCAAAATGACCAAAATCACAACCTATCAATATGTCCTATTTTGACCAAAGCACAAAACCAACACAAAAGGTGCCAAACTTCACATTTAGACTTCAATTCAATTCTATTAATTCAAAACACCAAACAAGGCACCATTTCCATAACAACAACATATTATACTCCCCAAGACCCTAAATCATGAAAATTAGGGCTAAAATTCCAGAAATTTAAGGCCAAACAAATGGCCACAAAACTTATATGAAAATGAAGATTTCACTCACCTCAACAACTTTCTCAAAGAAGCTCCTTGATTCACCCAAGTCCAGAATTTCGTGAGAGCTCAAACACCACCAAATGACAAATCTAAAACCATGAAAGTGAAGCTCTCAACTAAAGGAACAACTTTAAAGAAGGGAGTTTTTCCATTAGAGGTTATTTACTCACCTTAATCTCAAGCTTTCCTTCCTCCTTTCTCCTTCAACAATGGCGCAAGAGAGAGAACAAAAGAGAGAGAAAGTGTGTGATGATGAAGATGAGAGTGAGGTGCAGAATTTCTACCCCCCTCAAGCCATTTCATGCGCATGAGAGATGTAATACCCCGAATTTTGGGATTGGAGGCTTGGGAATAAGCCTAAATTAAGTGGACTGCTAAGCCCCAATTTAGCAGGAGCTCAAATTTATCCCCTAATGATTCTAATATCTTTGGGGTATTAAGAAAGTAAAATGGTGAATTTTGGGGAATATAATTATGTTTTTGGTAAAATCACCTATAAGGCAGTGAGCTTATCATAAGGTTTTGAAATACTAAATGATAAGCAAAAATTATGAAATTTTACAGGATGAAAGTAGACATCCTAAGCTTTAATTTTATAGGTCATATGAATCAATTAGATCTATACACAAAAAGATATGAATTTTTAAAGTCAGCACAGAAAAACTGTGAAATTTCTGGAACAATATGCAAAGATTGAAATTCTGGGAATTTTATGATTCCAGAAAGCAAAAGTCTATATTTTTCCTTGAAACTAGACTCAATAAGGGTTCTATAGGCTTTGGAATCACCTCATTTAGATTTTTCTAGAATTAGTTATGATTTTTCAAAGTTTGGGCAGAAATCTGCCAGAATTTTGTAAAATCCGAATTTTGGAAAATTAAACAATTGATTAACATATTATAATATAAATGATAAAAGGAAAATCATCATCTTCCTCCAACCATTTAAGACGTGCTGCAGCCAAGGAGAGAGATAGTTGTGCTCTTTTAGAGAGAGAAGGAGAGGAGAAAACTCACAAGATAGGTCGATTTCTTCGGTGAATTCGTACCTAACGTGTATAATCTTTCTCCTAAGCTTATCTCTTATGTTGTTTGAGGTGTTTGAAGAAAGATTTTGGAGTTTGGAGGACTAGGGTTTTCAGCCATATTTGGAAAAAGTCAGAAGGAGCTTGAGGTAACTTCCAAACTTTTGTATTTGTTTATTCTGACTGCTGTGGACAATTTAATCGGTGAAATTTCACCGGATTATCTTTGTTTGTGATTTTTGGAAATGGGTTTTCTTAAGGGTTATGCTGCCCAAATTGAGTCTAAATGGTAGTTGTAACCTAATGGAATAGTCAATAAAGTGGTTAGGAGTAGAAAGGAACGTGTTTACGGAGCCGAAACCGAAAAACCCCAATTTTCCCTAAATTCCTATAAGTTTCAGCTATATCTAGAAATGGGCCTTAGAGTTGGATTTTCAATGATTTGATGGTTCCATTGGATTCAGGAGGGAAAATTAGGTGGGGTTACAGTTGGGCACTTTTTCAGAAAAGGCCGAGAAAGTATAATTACGGAAACGCCCCTAAAACCCTAAAAGTAGGGCTGTCAAGGGCAATTTCGTAATTTGACATTGAATTTGATAATTCTGAGTCCGGAAATGGATTCCTTGGGCGAAAATATGTCAGGATAGCCCAAGTTAGAATTTTGAGAAAAGTACAGCCGCGTACAATGGGGTCGGGTCCCCGGGGGTATTTTAGTAATTTTTCAAGATAGACTCATATAACCCCTAGAAACACTATGGAAGTGTCTAAATAGTACATTTGACATTGTAGGATCGAATATGGAGCCCCGAGCTGTTTGCACGAAGATCGAGGCACGCGTTTCGAGGCGGAAAAGGGTTAAGGTAGGGGACTTACCTTACTTGCATGTATTTGATATCTTTGCTTGTGTAGTGATGTATGTGATTGCTTTACTTGATTGTGTAGAGCATATTTGAATAAATGAAGCTTTGTTTCTGTTTTGCTGTGGCCATAGTTTTGTTACATGAAACATTGAGCATGCAGAAATGTCATTATGGGGCATACATCTAGATAAAGCTAACATGTCATACACATAGCATCAATCATGCATGCATTATGGTATCTGTTTCCTACTGAGATTCTCTCGAATCTCACCCACCCCTACCAACAATTTAGACAGGAGAAGACAAAAGATATGTTGAGAGCAAAGAAGAGAACTACACGAGAGGATTGCAGTGCGGAATGAAGTCTGCAGTGCGGAATAAAGTCAGGAATATGTCTCCGTTTCACTGGGACGAGTTTAAACACCCAAGTAGCCCTGTGCAGCTACACTAATTGTAATTATCAGGTACGAATCCCTGAGGGGAATTCCCGTAATCATGTAGATATTATCAGTATAGTTATGCTATTCCTGTGTTGCCTACTGAACCGCATATCGTTTTCCGCAAATACTCTGAAAAAGGTTGAAATTGAGATCAGGGCGTGACAAGAGAGACAAAAGAGAGGGAGAGGGAGAAAAAAATAATAAACAATGGCCATTTGGCTTTTCCAACAACTCCCATCATCATATAAGCTTGCCAAATGTCTCAAATCTATTGGCTCTCATAAAGCAAGTAACCAAATTAGTTACTCTAATCCCTCCATTAGCCATTTTAATTTCACATCTCTTGCCCTCTTAATTAGTAATTAATCTCTTCCATTAATCACTAATTTAGAGCCATTCTTTCAATTTTTCCAACAATTATGGCATATTAATTAAAATTGTCATATAACACATAATTATTCCACTTTAATTCGATAATTATCCTCAATAATTACCATTAGCCCTTAATCGAAAATTGGGGTGTTACAAATACCACATACCCGCGAGTGAGAAGGCACACTCTTGTACCATAACCGAGAGTAACAACCCGAAAGGCAAGTCCTTGGTGTCAAATACACCTGTATTTGAGTGATAGGAAGCTCACTCGAGTAGTGTCCCACCACACTCACAAGTGAGGCAACACTTGCCTTTGACCACTGAAGTGCAACAAGAACATAGAGAGCAGAAAGGAAAAACATACTAACGCACTCGAGTAAACTCACCCTCACCTGAGTGATGTTTATCCCTCACTCGAGTGAACTTACTCTCACTCGAGTGATTTTATCATAAACCAGAAAACGCAGCAAAACTGACCACATTTCCTAACACTTGCTCAATTGATCCCAATGGACTCAAAACTTCTATCAAAGCTACTCCCACACAAAAACATCCAAGGATTTCAATGGAATCATAGAATTATCCAAATCCTACTCATCATGCTTTGGTTTTAGGCAACACAAATCACCAATTT
Organism: Inga leiocalycina; assembly: GCA_963242795.1. Lineage (NCBI taxonomy): Eukaryota > Viridiplantae > Streptophyta > Magnoliopsida > Fabales > Fabaceae > Inga > Inga leiocalycina. Next base: position 16,077,342 of record OY725325.1, read on the forward strand.
TCCAAAATCACTAAACTCAATCATTCAATTCCTAATAATCATAGCCATCCATATACATTCCCAACATACCATTATTATGCCAAAAGCCCAGTGGTCATCATTTTCAGATTAAAGGCCAAAATTTCCTAAAATTTCAAACTAAACCATTTGGCATAAAACTTAGATAGATATGTTAGTCTCACTTACCTCTTTCACTTTGCCAAAGAGATTTTTTAATTCACGAACCTCTAAAATTTCGTGTGGCCACAAATCAACACCAATAGGCACACTATAGACATCAAAATGAAGCTCTCACTCTAAGGATCAACATTAGATAAGAGAGTTTTTCCATTAGAGGTCATTAACTTACCTCAAATTCCAGCTTTTCTTCTTCTTCCTTGGCCAAAAATGGTTGCACGCATGAGAGAGAAAGATGAGAGAGATGAAGAGTGAGTGAGGAAGAAGAAATCATCATTCTCCTTACCCATACTGCACAATCGAAAAGGAGGGAAAGAAGGAGAGAGAAAACATTAAACAATTGGGTGTTTTGACTTTTCTCACCCTCTCTCATACTCTCATCTTGACACATGTCTAGTTGCTATTGGCTCACCCAATATAAGTCACCAATTAGCTATTCTAATCCCTCCATTAGCCATTTAATCACATATCTCATTTTCCTTTTAGTTAGTAATTAATTTCTCCCTTAATCACTAACTTATGGCCAATAATTTCATTCCTCCAATTTTTCACCAATTATGGCATATTAATTAAAAATTGCCACAAAACACATAATAATTCTAATTTAAATTCACAATTATCCATAACAATTGTCATTAGCCCTTAATCAAAATTTGGGGTATTACAGTTCCTACCTCGTTGCTTCTGGAATTGGCACGTGTGTGGGATTACTTCGGATTCATCAAGGTGTATTTATTCATGGGTTTATGAATCAAGCACAAATGGGATCATGTTTTGCTGCTGAAGTATAGGGAGTGTTATGGTTCGTTGAAGCTAGCAAGGGATTGGGGTTATAGATCTCTTATGCTGGAGACTGATAACCAGGAAGTGTTGATTTGTCTTCAAGACGATATCCTGCTGGAGCATCCAAATGTTGCAGCTTTGGAGGAGATCAAGGCTATATTGGCAAGGAGGCGGAATGTCATACTGAGCATATGTGATAGAGAGGTGAATATCGTAGCAGATTGCATCGCAAAAGAGGCAACGACGCTATCATAGGACCTAGTCATATTTTCTGAGTTATCGCATGAAGCCAAGACTTTGTTGAGTTAGGATAGTGTGTCTATTTTGATGTAGTTTTCATTGTTTTCCCGTTTTCTTATCAAAAACAAAAACAAAAAGAAAGAAATGACAATATGTTCATGTTGCTCGTTTATTGCAAATACTTTTTGATAATCACATTCCTTCATTAAGACATTATTGTGATTTTCCCTGGATATTAGGTAATATTGGATTTATTGTGTCCACCATATGCATTGTTCATTATTAGAGTAAATGTAAAAAATAGGCTAAAGAGACTATCTTTAGTTTATATTTGACATCTATTAAAATATAAAAAACAAATGAATTAAATAAAATCAAATATAAATTATTTAATTTTAATTGAGATGAAGATCTCATGCTTTTCAGTTAAGATGAGCATCCAATTTGATTAAGAATTTCAATTATGAAGATTAGCTAAGGCCGAAAGGAATTTAGATTGAGCTTTTTGCCTGTATATACAAGTGCCCAATAAGGGTTGTGTTTATTTCTTTGGTTGGTTGTTGTGTGGCGAATTATGTAACATCCAATTTTTATTGTAATAGGATGTTATTTGTCTACTTATTTGAGATTTGAAGAAGATCAAATATATTGTTTGAAATCTTGAAATATAGAATTCAAAAAATAATGAAGTATGATTAAACATTGAAGTGAAAAGTCCTAATCTAGATAAATGAGGTCGAATTATATTTTTATAAGCCATCAAATTATCCTTACAAAAATAATAATATAAAATTTATAAAAAAATAATAATATAAAAATTAAAAGGAAGTAAATAATTATTGATATTGATGTGAGTTCAATGAAATTATTTTCTTGGTAATAGAATTTTATCAAGCATTTGATTAATGGGAATTTACTTACAATGGAACAAAAACTTTATGGATTTAAATCCAAATCATAATTGTTAGAAGAAGAAGAAGGAGAAAATTAATAAATTTGTATGGAATTAAATATAAGTATTTAAAGTTTTTTTTTAAAAAAATAACATACTATAATCATTTCAATACTGGGTGAATGATATGTGAGTAAAATACTTAGATGTAACTCCATCATTTGAATTCTGTGAATTTTTATAAAAGTGTTTGAAAATATAGAAAAAATTAATCTTTTGATTATTTTGGTTTTGACTCAGTTGTAACTCAATCTCTATACTTTAACTTGGTTCAACTCAGCCCCTATAGTTTTGACTCGATTATAACCCGATCCTTCAACTTTGACGCATTGCAACTCAATTTTACCATTTTATAATTTAGTCTTATGTTCTAGAATAAAGGTCAGGGACTACATTATAAAATGATTAAAACTACATGAACTGAATTATAGTGGGTCAAAGTTGAGGAATCAAGTTACAACCAAGTTAAAACTATAGGGACTAAGTTACACCGAGTCAAAGTATAAGAACTAAATTATAATCGAGTTAAAACTATAAGGACCAAAAGATTAATTTTCTCATATATATATATATATACACACACACATATATATAAACTTAAAATTGAAAAGAAGAAAGAAGAAGAAGGGGAAAAAAAGAAAATAAAAACAAAATGGTGGGCTGGACCCACCGATCACAACCCACCATTCATTAAGGGGCATTAATATACTCCTTGACTCATACCCTTCGAGCCTGTTTGGTTGGAGACAGGGGAGGGGAGGGGAGGGAATTGTCCCATCCCCTCATTTGGTTTGAAATTTTGGAGAGGAGGGGAGCAAAAATCTACTTCTTTCTCCCCTTCCCTCCCTTTATTTAGGGAAGATTAGGGAGTGAGTTTTAACCGAGTTAAAAGCTTAAGGATTGAGTTGCACCGAGTCATAGTTGGAGAACTGTGTCATAACTGTGTTAATACTTAAAGGACTAAAAGATTAATTTTTCCTAATTTATGTAAGTAAAAAAAATACTCCCTTCGGTCCTAAATATAAGACATAATTAATTTTTTTTGGAGATATTAAGAAAGCTAAATAAGTTATTTAATCATATCATATGTTGTGTATCCATAAATTATATATCAATTTATAAGTTAAACAAAATAGTTTTGAGAAAAAAATGACAAAAATAAATATTTTAAAATAATTTAATTAACTTTCTTAATATTTCCAAAAAAGTTAACTCTATTTTAATTTTTTTTTTTTTTTTTGCTTTTCTTCTTCATCTTCACTCCTTCTCTGTAAGGTGGAGAGAGAGAGAGAGAGTATGTGGGTATATTTGGGGTAAGTGTTATACCTCTTTTTACTCTATTCTTAGTTTTTTTTTATGTTCAGTTTTGGATGAAGTGAAATTCTAGGGTTTGATATTTCGAATTTTTATGTGTTCCAACTAAGGATTTAGTTTTTAATGGAGCTAATGAGCTTTGAATAAGAGTTGTATGGTCTAGATTTTTGCTTGAGTGGTTGATTTGAAGAACTAAAGTTAGGCTTTGGTTAGGAAAATTGTGATTTATGATTAAGGGGTCTTAGATTAGAATTTAAGGATTTATTCTAACTTATTAGGGTTATATTGATGATTGAATGACTTAGATTTGAGGTTTATGATGAAATGTGAAAATTTGAAATTTGTGGATGAAACTTTAAGTGTTGAAAATTGGGTGTTTTAAAGAAATTGAAGAGATAGTTATAGTTTAATAATTATAATAGGTAAGAAAGAATCAATGGAAGCTAGAAATGAAATTGAATTGATGATTTTGAAAAATAGTTATTTGTGTGATTTTTCTTAAAGATTTGAAGTGGGCAAATTTTTGGGGATTTAAAGATGAACGAAGGAAATTATTATTGTCAATAATTTTAATGAGTAGAATAAAGTTATTGGATGATGAAAAAATGATTGAAATAGAGAATAGAGAAATTGAGTTATTATAGTCAATTGATAATTTTGGGAATTCATATTAAAGTGAAAAATTGGAAGGTGATATGAAGATTTAAAATAGAATTTGATTTTTTAGTTAGATTCTGAGTTGATATTTATGATGGGATTATAGAATGGTCAAAGATAAGAGTTGGGGCATTTTGTGGGTGCTTAAGCTTGCTTGGGATAAGAATATTCGGTCGTTGGTAGTGGAGAACAATAGTAGCGAGGTCCTAGCCCTATTACGGACTAAGGTGACTGATGAGCACCCTGATTACTCAATTTTCTTGGAGATTCGAGGGCTGCTCAACAGAAGCTGGAAGGAAGATCTGGTTCATTGCGATCGTCGAGCTAACGGTGTGGTTGATGCCCTGGCAGCTAATGCTTGGGGTATGGGTGGCGATTTCCAGGAGGTCACAGCCCCTTCAGAGCGGCTACGTCCGCTTCTTCGACAGGATGTGGATGCTTTGGTGTTAAAGCCTTAGATGGTTGCCAGTCTTTTATTATCAAAAAATTAAAAGATGAGAGTTGGGACTTCTAGAGGGACTTTAAGTCTCTAAGTTATTTTTGTTAACTACTCAATTAGTTTGAATACTAAATTGTGATTATAGTTGATTGTTGTAGATTGATTTATGACTTATGGTTGAGCTTAGAGCTTGGATTCTTGTGGTTAATTTAGCTTTGGCGAAAGATAACCACTTTTCACTTGTTATGCGTATTGGTATGTTGTGAAAGAATTATAAGAATGAAAATAGTATATTAATATTGATTAGATATTTCAATGAGTACTTTGATATATTTATTAAGATTTAGAAAGTTATCATAATCTTAGTGAGTTTTTTGATAGAATTTGCCTTGTGGAACCTAATTGTAACACACACACACACACACACACGTGTGTGTGTGTGAGAGAGAGAGAGAGAGAAAGCTGAGGATTGGGATATTATGGCATTTATATGAGAATTTGCCTTGTGGAACCTAATTGTAACACACACACACACACACGTGTGTGTGTGTGTGAGAGAGAGAGAGAGAAAGAGAAAGCTGAGGATTGGGATATTATGGCATGTATATGAGGATGATTTGATTAGCATTGTATGAATATGAAAATCTTGAGAAATTCCCATTGAGTTTGTTATTGATAATTGTTGTAATAATTAAATTGGGATGGGATGGAGTAGTTTGTTCTACGACGTGTTATAGCCTCCATTGTGTATGATGGTTGGCTTTCTATTGTCCCATTGGTTCAATGAGGAACTGCTCACTGGTTCAACAAGGGGTTGCGACACCCCATTAGTTCAACGATGGGAAAAGACCCATGGTCTGGGCATGTGCTCTTCGGATTTGGCCGGTCCTCATCACATAACCAATGAGCTTTGAGTGGCCAATAACATGGATAAGTAACATAGCCCATAGGTCTAGTAGGCGAAAATAAGACGGTTTGGTTGGATTGATGGGAGACAACTTGGGAACTGTGATATGGAAATTGTAATATGAAATTTATGATATTGAATTTTGTGAATTATATCTCTAATATTTTTTATATAAACTGTTCTACTTGGTACCTCACAAGCACATATTAATATGTGTAATGTATTGGATAAATGGTTACTGAGGCTTTTGTATCACTCCGTTGCTCTTAACATTTTTCAAGTAATGGTTATTGTGTTGGTTATTTTGGAAAGGCTCCGGAGTTTTGATTATTATGATAATCTCCATAAAGCCTTCTTCTTTTTATATATGTAATGAATTGTTTTGTATTGCCGCTGCAGGGCTCATGTTTCACACTCTAATATGATATTATATATTGCATTATACTGTGTTCTATCATAGATAAGTAACTCAAGTGGATATTTGAGAAATATTGTGGTTTAAATATTTTGATAATTGAGTTTGATATTGTGCTTATGGTCAAATGATTATATTTTGAATTTTGAGAAATCAAATGCCTGAGTGTGTTTGATTAACTATGGTTTAGTTTGTGAAATGATCAGAAGAGTTTTAATATCCATAATAAATTTTGAATGTTGATTAATGGATAATTGACTTTTGACAATGTTTAAGAAAAAATATTATTTAAAACTAAGTTTAGCTTTGGATTTATGGTTGAATATTATACTCTGAGTTTCATAAAGCTCAAGGCCCAAATGTTAATTGAATGGCTTTATAATTGAGGAGTCTGTTTTAATAACCATGTTAGGTGGATTGTAACATTTTCTAACATGGTTTAGCATTCAATCATTGTAGAAATGATTTGTTTATCATGAATAGATATTTGTAGTGATTTTAATCCTTTTCAATTATAATAGTGTTTTCAAATAGTTAGTTAAACTCTTTTCTATTATGATTAACTGAATTGAATTTTTTTCTTACTACAGTAGACCTTTTATATAACATTGCCTCTTTTCTATCATAGTAGTTAAATAAATGATTTGAAAAGGATAAGTGCTTGATTAATTATGGTTACAAGGGAATGATTTTTACAAATTATGTTTTAGGGAGATTCTGTCAGTAGTGCTTTAAAAGGTAGTAATATTTTTTAAATAGTAAATTAAAGGTGGTACTCTGAAAATGCGAGAAATAGGTTCACTAATAATAGGGAGTAATATGCCCAAACTTAGAGTAGCTACTATTTTCAGTCTTAAATATGAGATAAAGTTAATTTTTTTTTGAAGAGATTAAAAAAAATAAATAAGTCACTTAATCATATTATATATTATATACCCTTAGATTATATATTAGTTTATTAATCAAACTAATTAGTTTGGAGAAAAAAATATAAATATAAATATTCTAAAATAATTTAATTAGCTTCCTTAATTTCTCCAAAAAAATTAATTTTATCTTATAATTAGGATCGGAGAGAGTAACATATACGGCGTATTATATATAATATATAACATTTATATAAAGTTTTGGAAAAATAAAGGGGTAGCTGTCCCCACTCTTCTTTTTTTCGAAGAAAGAAGAATATATTCAAGGAATTAAGATGAAATTTTAACCATGAAGTATTTACCAATGTGTACTTGACACTATTATTATAGGGTTCAATACACACAAAAGCTCCAAAGTAGTGCAAAAATATCACAGTCATTAACATGACATATTGTTCGTTATTTTTTTACACGTGAACAACAACGTAAACCCAACACAAAAACTTACATACGTGACATTTTTGCAATATTTTGGAACTCTCATTGAATTTTGCATCTAAGAAAATTTTATAATATCAAGTGCACATTCGTGAATATGTGATGGATATATTTGCAACCTGACTCTTTATTCAAACTTGTTAAAAAGATACTCTATCTAATTCTATTTATAAACAATTTTTCCTCTTTTATGACTTTTCCTTAGTATAAATAAATTTTTTTGTGTCTCAAAATTTAAATTATTTTATTCTTTTCTACTCCTATTAAATACATATTTTTATATTAGTAAATCACTCTTTTTTTTTCATTCAATCATTTATTTCACATTCTCTCTTATATTTTATACTCATTCTTTTATATATTTTGTACTCATTCTCTCTTTCCTATGCTATTTTCATAAAAAGGAACATATTTGGAAAAGACATGAATTTTTTTTATATATTTATTATTTTTAACTAATCTTAATCTTCAATTCATTTTACACGATAAAAAAAAATTGTTCATAAAATGGACGGAGCTTGGGCCTCGATTCATGTACTAGTTACTGCAAACAAACAAATAAACACAGAATCCGCATCCAATAGAAACTAAAACCAAAAAGGCCCAAACCAAGGAAAGAGTCCAACCCAAACTGAAAGACAAAGACACAACAAACTTGCTGGCGCAAGCTTTGAAAATGAAAACACAGCACGTGAGAAAGATGAGAGAATAAAACAAGCTTTAATGGAAGAGATTAGTCTCTGTTTGAAATAGCGATAGGAATACTTAAAAACAGTTTTTTAACCCTGATTTATGATATACGAGGTAAGTATGTGAGAAGAGTTTTATCTCGATTTATATAAAAAACAGCTTATAAATCATATTTTCGCCCACCCAAATACTCAGTCTCTCACAATATAATAAACTAATATTCCAATTCCTCGTTGAAAGTGAGAAGAGGTTCCCACATTTAAGGGATTGGTTACTATTCTTTATTCTTATCATTCTTTTTTTTTTTTTTGATTGACATACACTTTAAAGAAATAGCATGAAAAGAAAAACCAACACAAAAACAAGGAAAGAAAGAAAAAAACACACAAACAACAAAAAGAAAACTATGAGACACCTATATCTGAAAGTAACGTAGACCGAATGCATTCTGGTGGTTCCCGAAACCAGACAAGCCCTGTAGTTATACCCAGTGACTCCTTAGCTAAAATATCCGCAACATGATTAGATTGTCGTCCACACCACTCCATTGATACATCCCAACTTCTATCTAACATACCATGAATCTCCCCGAGTAACTGAGCTTCCATGTGATCTTCCTCCCAGCCACCCATTATCAGCTCCAAAGCCTCCAAGCAGTCCGACTCTATCACTATTCGCCGCTTCCCCGAATCCCAAGCCATTTTAAGCCCTATCATTACTGCCCACATCTCAGCATTAAGACTAGATCCTCTACCCAAGCCATACATGAACCCAGTCAGCAAATTACCCTCATGATCCCTCACGATCCCTCCACACCCCGCACGATCCCCTCCCGAACTACATGCGCCGTCGACATTAACTTTAACCCAACCAACATATGGAGGTTTCCATGATGTATTAACTCTTGTCTCAAAAGAAGGCTTACATAGCGTCACATCAGCCCATCTTGTCTGAGCTCGGACTTGAGCTATCAACTGATGAGGCCCCGAGGTCTTACCTTGAAATACTCCAGAGTTTCTATTTAGCCAAAGCTGCCTACAAAAAATTGCAAACCATACCTGCCAGCTCACCCCTTCATATTCTTTTCTCTGTAATAAATTCCATCTTATCCAAGAGGTTATATCCATAGACTCAAAGAACTTTGTACTCTGAGCGGGAGAATCTGAAATCCTCGCCCAACAAACTCTCGCTATACGACAATCTCGAAGTACATGTAACACACTCTCAGACACCCCTGCACACAAAAAACAATCCTGCTGTACTTGCATTCCACACACTGCTCTCCATGAATTCGTCATCAATCTCCCACGGGCTGCCATCCACAGAAAAGTTTTACATCTTTGAGGAGTGCGCAGTTTCCATATTCTTCGCCATAACCCGCGATTTGTTGAATTCTGCTCCCCGACTACTAGTCCATATGCTGACTTGATAGTAAACTCCCCACTATTCGAGAGCCGCCATATGGGTATATCCTCCTCAGTTCCTCGAGCAGACGGAATGACCCTCCGTATGGCATCAAGCACCGAGTAAGGTAAGAATGAATCAAACTTCGCCCAGTCCCACCCTCCTGACGTAGTTACATATGTACACACAGGTTCCGCTAACATGTCATCCGGAATATCTCTAACACAGTAACTCACAAGACTATCATAATGTGGAAGCCATGAGTCTGTCCAAAAGAGCACTCTGTCACCCTTTCCTATCCGCCATCCTACTCCTTGCTGTACCTTTTCCCAAACATGCCTTATCCCCTTCCATGCCTGAGAACCACCCCTCGCATTGTTTATGACGGGCAAAATATCTTCCCCACATTTATATTTTTCCCGCATAAACTTCACCCATAATGTATCCCGTCGTTTCACCAGACCCCACCCTAGCTTCATCATAAAGGCTTCGTTCTGTTTTCGAGCATGACGTAAACCCAGGCCTCCTACATCCTTTGGTTTACATACTTCATCCCATTTAACCATTGAAGGCTTCTTACTCATACCAGAACTTCCCCACAGAAAACCCCTACACTTCTTATCAATCTCTTCACAGGTAGCTGCTGGTAACCATGCTGATTGCATGGCATAACTGGGAATTGCTGAAACTACTGAAGATACAAGTGTATGACGGGCAGCCATTGACAAGGTATTCGCCTTCCAACCCTTCAAACGGTCTTCCATCTTATTTACTAGGTACTGGTAGGTATGCTTCGACACCCTGTCGTGATGTACAGGAATACCCAAATATTTACCAAGGTCCGCAGTCGGTGTAAATTCAAGAAACTCGCTGATCTCCGTTCTCCTGTTATGGCTAACGTTCCTTGAAAAGAAAATCCTGGACTTTGCTCCATTGACTCTTTCTCCTGATGCAGCACAGAAATCATCTAGGCAGGCTTTAATAATTGCTGCTTGCTCAAGAGAAGCCTCAGCAAACAGAAAAAGATCATCAGCAAAGAACAAGTGTGAAATTGCCACCCCATGCTTCTTTAACCTAAATGGAATCCAATTCATCGCGTTCACCTCCGCTTGAATAAGATGAGCCAATTTTTCCATAACAAGTACAAACAAGTATGGAGATATAGGATCACCTTGCCTAACACCTCGGGACGGGTTGAAAGTTGGTCCAGGCTTGCCATTCCACATAACCTGCATTTCAGGGGTAGTAAGGCATGCAATTATTAGATCAATAATTTGGGATGGGAAGTGTAATTCATGTAACCGTGCCACCACAAAATCCCAACGCACACGATCATACGCTTTCTCAAGATCTATTTTCAAAGCCATAAATCCCTGTTTCTTCTTCGTTTTCTTCATCGAGTGCACAATTTCCTGGGCAAGGACAATATTATCAGAGCTCTGTCTTCCAGGCACAAAACTACACTGATTTGGTGAAATGATTTTTGGCATAACCCTCTTCATCCTGGTGGCTAGAATTTTTGTAACAACTTTATAGATAACATTACACAAACTTATCGGACGAAAATCCCGAATGCATTGGGGAATCTCAATCTTGGGGATCAAAACGATATAAGTCCCATTAACCCTTCTAACCTCATTAGGCCTACCAAAGATATCCTGAACCATTTTCACCACTGACTCCCGTACAATATTCCATTGGTTTTGAAAGAATAGCGGATTCAAGCCATCTGGACCAGGGGCTTTGAGAGGTCCCATACTAAACATTGCTTGTTTCACTTCTTGTTCCGTAACCATTGCACCCATCATTTGTAACAAGTTTTCAGAGATCAATGGATAGGTACCACCAAAATTAACTTCTCCACTCTGGTTCTGTTCTTCGGTGTAGAGATTCTGGAAAAAAGTAGTTCCTTCTCGTTTAAGATCTTCCTCACTATAAATCCATATCCCATCATCCCTTCTAAGCGCTTCCACTTGCTTTCTCCTTTGACGACTATTCGTAACTGTATGAAAATACTTCGTATTTTTATCCCCCTGAGTATACCAGTTACATCTGGAACGCTGTAACCACATTAATTCCTCCTGAACCAAACACTTTTCTAACTCTTCCCACACCACCTTCCATTTATTATCCCCTTCTTGACCTTCATTTAACTTTTCCAATTTATGAAGCAAACGAGCTTTCCTGTGATTAATATTCCCAAAACTCTTCTCATTCCATTCTGTGACCTCTGCTTTGAACCCAGCAATATTTTCCTCCCAAGATCTAGATATCCTCCACGAATTTTCCACAACAGAAGAAAAGGACTCATCTGTAACCCAGGGCGCAAAGAACCGGAATGGCTTCCGTTGCTTACATCTAGGTCCTCTCACCCATCTCATTAGAAGCGGACAATGATCAGAATTATATTGTGGAAGATGCAGCAGCGATGCGTTAGGAAACATATCGAACCATTGCTTCGTTGCTATAACCCTATCAATTCTGCTTGCCGATCCATTCCTCCTCCAGGTGAATTCAGGTCCTTGAAAATCCATTTCTTCCATCCCACTTTCCCTCAACCACTTAGCAAATAAATTATCATGGCGGCCTGGTGCTTTTGATACAGACCTTCTATCTGCATCCCGTAAAGTTGCATTAAAATCACCCCCCACACACCACTTCGTCAACCCACTCACCCGGATTAAACTGAGCTGTCTCCATAGATCTCTACGCTTTAAGTAGTTTGGATGTCCATACACCACCGATAAATCCCATCTCGAATTCTTTCCTTCGTTAAAGACCCCATGAAGAACCTGGGAATCTTTAAAAGTAACCTTGAAATCAACATTATTTCTCCAAAAACACCATATTCCACCACTGAAGCCATTTGCCTCGACTACCTCCACATTTTCCATGCCCAAGCGTCTACTAAGCACTCCTGCCTTCTCTCCCTTCTGCCTTGGTTCAAGGAGAGCTAAAAAATCAAACTGATATCTCCGTTTTAATTCAGAAATCAAACCTGCAAAAAACTTGCGCCCAGTACCCCGAGAATTCCAAATTAATATATTATAATCCATAAAAAATTAATAAGAAATTTTAGGCCCCAAGCTACTGCTTCTGAACGCTGGACTTCACCACATCACTCATCTCTGTATCACCCAAATCATCTAGGATAGGATTCTGGCGTACACAGAACTGTGCGTTACTGCCTTCTCCAGGATCCCATTTATTTATAACCCCCACATTAGACTCATTCTTACCTTTCTTTTCGTTCATATTCCTTTGCTCCTTCTCTCGAGTCTTCATTGCTATATCAACAACTTGCATCATACTTCTATTATGAGTTATAGGCTTAGAAGACACTGACCCAATATAAACTTGCTCATCGGTTTTGGCTCCACTAATACTCAAACCCATGTTGTTGCTCTTCACCAATCCTAGCCGTGTTTTAGCCTCTAAGATAACACTCATATTTCTTGTTCCCTCCTTTTTCTTAGCTTTTTCTTTAATGTCCATCGGTGAATTGCTCCTAATCGGTGACACCTCCAATTTCTTTTCTTTTTCCGTGTTTTCTAGCGTTGAAAAGTCCAAGTGCGTGGTCCCCTCCATGTTCTTATCTTCTTCCTTTGTCTTCAAACGTGATAATTCCATGCGCGTGGTCCCCGCCATATTCTTGTCTGCTTCCTTTGTTTCCAACGGTGTTAAGCATGAATTCTCTTGGTTGGTCCCACCTTGCATTTTGCCATCATTTACAAGACCCAATAATGGCACCTTTTCCTCCACCATTTGCGCCACCTTCAAATCTACATGTTGATTCTTTATCTCCTTCAAAGGCTCCCTTTCCAGCAGACTCCTTGACTTTCGAGAATCACTCACCATTTCTTCCTTAATCAACGCATCCAAACGTGCGCCTCGCCTGTCTGAACCAGCTTGTCTCCGGTCACCCAAAGCAGCGCGTGGACGATCTACATGCAGAACCGTGCGGCCGTTCGGGGTACCGGCAGAAACGTTTGGCCGGCGTTGTCTTCTTGTTCTCTGAACTAAGGTCCAATTGTCAAAACCCACTCCTTCCATTGTCTTAGTCCCACTACTCTCTCCATTCCCAGTTTCATTTCTGCCTCCACTCCCAACCGAAGACTCCTGGCTTGTTTCCGTGTTCCCAGCTTTTTCTCCAGACTCACATTCCACACCCAACTCAGTAGCTTGGGAATCAGCCTCTTTATGTTGACAATGATCTGCATCATGACCATACCTCCCGCATTTAAAACAAATGAGATGTATACCTTCGTACTGAACACGGGTAACTCTGCCATTGATCAATATGAAAGGCCTCAATGGTGCAGCAAGATTCAATTCTACGCAAAGGCGAGCAAACCTTCCTTTCTTCCTCTTCAGTGTAGGCACATCAACTTTAATCACTTTTCCAATCTGTGAACCTAAAACAAATAAAGCTCCTTTATCATAGTAATCTAAAGGAAGCTTAGCAAACCGAATCCACGCAGCAATCTTGGTCACCACCGCTTCATCAGGATCAAAGTCTTGTTTCCACGGTTGCACCGAAATATAATGGTCAAATAGTAGCCATGGACCTCCGGTGAGTGCAAGATCATAATCTCTTCTATCTTTGAATTTCACCACGAAGAAGCCAGCACCCACATCAATTGGCTCAACATCCCCATTCTTAGCCCAGAACTGTTGAATTTTTGTTGCAAAATAAATAGGATCTACCATACGCCCCAGCAGCTTGACTATCAGTGAACTATGCCACTGCTTAGCCAACCTATCCTTTTCTTCCAACGAGAAAATTACATTCGGACCCAAAGCAGTCATCTCGATCTTGATACGCTCCTTCCACCCATCCCCACTCCACCAGTCTTCCTCCTCTTCTGTATCACACCGATCCTGTAGTACTGCTTCCTTGAAAGACCTCCATTTATGCTCTGCATGGTTCCCTGTTGCCTTCTCATTTTCGTCGGTTTTACTCTCTCCAATATCATGATCTTCCTTCTCCGCATCATGCATCCATTCTTCGTCCCTGGGAATCATTTGATAGCCTCCTGTGAAGCCACCAACACCCAGACTAAACTTCTTCCTACTACGATCCAGAGCATCACGCTCCTCCGTCGTCGGCGCCGGAGGCACTCGTTCTCGACTCCTCTCTCTCTCTCTCTCACCCATATTCCGAATTTCCAAACACAGCTTTTATGTTTCCCCTTTAATTTGCTTGTTTGAGTTTTTCCCCCTTTTTTTATATATTTTGTACTCATTCTTTTATATATTTTGTACTCATTCTCTCTTTCCTATGCTATTTTCATAAAAAGGAACATATTTGGAAAAGACATGAATTTTTTTTATATATTTATTATTTTTAACTAATCTTAATCTTCAATTCATTTTACACGATAAAAAAAAATTGTTCATAAAATGGACGGAGCTTGGGCCTCGATTCATGTACTAGTTACTGCAAACAAACAAATAAACACAGAATCCGCATCCAATAGAAACTAAAACCAAAAAGGCCCAAACCAAGGAAAGAGTCCAACCCAAACTGAAAGACAAAGACACAACAAACTTGCTGGCGCAAGCTTTGAAAATGAAAACACAGCACGTGAGAAAGATGAGAGAATAAAACAAGCTTTAATGGAAGAGATTAGTCTCTGTTTGAAATAGCGATAGGAATACTTAAAAACAGTTTTTTAACCCTGATTTATGATATACGAGGTAAGTATGTGAGAAGAGTTTTATCTCGATTTATATAAAAAACAGCTTATAAATCATATTTTCGCCCACCCAAATACTCAGTCTCTCACAATATAATAAACTAATATTCCAATTCCTCGTTGAAAGTGAGAAGAGGTTCCCACATTTAAGGGATTGGTTACTATTCTTTATTCTTATCATTCTCTTCCCATCCTCTTTCTCTTTACTACTTATTTTAGCTCTAAGATTAAAATTTAAACGGTTCAGATTTAATGTTTTATAAAAATATTATTAAAATATCAAATTATTAAAAAATAAATAAATTCAATAATTACTATATTTTAGTTATGATAATTTAAAAATGGAATAAAAATGTTAAAAATGATATTTTTATAAACTGTTAAATATGAATCCACTCAAATTTTAATATAAATATTAAGATTAGTAATGATGGGAAAAAGGATGGTAACCAAACCTCACATTTACCGCTTAATAATATCTAAAATATCATTGTCTCTAAAAGAGAATATCTATACTTAAAAAATTGCTTGGAAGATCATTTCAAGTTTCAAAAGCAATGTTGTGAGGAAGATGTTTTTCTCATTTTGCACAGAGATTTGGCGGATTTATAAGGTGTGAAATGCATGCAAATAAACAACACGGCACTTTATTAACTTTAGTTGGGGGAGAAGACAATTTAGATCGATCCTTGACAATATTTTATATGAGCAGTGGAATTGACTGTTTGTTTCATTCTTTAATTAGGAGCATTATTTATATATATATATATATATATCATATATTCATAATTAATTTTTATAAATAGATCCGGAGGTAGTTTTATAGAAAATTTTGGGGGCAAAGACAATGAAAAAGACAGCAAGTTCACGAACCTCACATTTGATTCTGGACGAAACATGGAAAATGTTTTGTTTTTTTGACCGGAGAAAATGTCTATACTTTACATAATGTGGAATAATGATTTTTCTAAGCAAAATATCGATGGAGAAAAAGTAAGTCGGTGGACCTCGTGAAGTACTAAATATAAACTAAAGCGATGAATATTTACTAACACATCGCATGTCGTGTGTCGCTGTTTAATAGGTTCGTTCAAGTGACTGTAGCTGGCCAACGTTAACTTCTACAGTTGTGGCGCCTTCTCTGCCCAATTTGCAGGTATATTCTCCGGTACAAAGCATCTGATTTTTTTTCCTTCCTCACGGTGCCTATCTACTGCATCATGCCCCACGATAACTCTCGTGCTTCCCCACAGATCCAGCGGTCTGACGCGCTTTTATCATCTAACCCACCGCCCGGGAGTGGTCGATGCGACAACGCCAGCTGTACATTTTCTTCCCAGCAAAGCCAATCGAGTCTCACGCGACGAACAAGTTTTGGAATTGACTGGGTCTTTGAACGACGTCGTATCCTTGACCCTCTTTTCTTTCTCATTTGAGCTTTTTCAAACTTCACGGCACTGAAAAGCTTTGAAGCTACAACGAAAGGATGCGAGGAAGAAGAACCTACTCTGAAGCACGTAAATGCTCCATAGAGGCGTCGTGTTTCTATTCTTGATATTTAAGGTTCGAAATCTCAAGTTTGATTTCTTCGGAAACTAGAGCGAGCCGCCATTTCTTTGCCGAAAGTGTTGAACGGAATTTTAAAGAGAAAGAAGAGAGA
This sequence comes from Inga leiocalycina, assembly GCA_963242795.1. NCBI lineage: Eukaryota > Viridiplantae > Streptophyta > Magnoliopsida > Fabales > Fabaceae > Inga > Inga leiocalycina. The sequence continues at coordinate 16,094,043 of OY725325.1, forward strand.
CACAGAGAGTAAATAGGGTCTCGATATGCAAGCGGATACTAGGGTTGGTGTCGCAGTCGAAGGGGGGCAAAGAGGGATCAATTCAAGTCAAGGAGGTGTTGCCGTTGATGGTGGTGTGAGGAAGTTGGCGCAGCAGCAACATTCTGACATTGGGACTATTTCTCAGCTTCTTGCTGGGGGAGTTGCCGGCGCTCTTAGCAAGACCTGTACAGCGCCGCTTGCTCGACTGACCATACTCTTTCAGGTTGGTATTTTTCTTTTGCTTGTGTTTTGGCTATTGCTGGTTGGCCTGGCTTGTATTCCTTCAATTTGAATCTTTTTATGAGGTTTTTTCACAAGAAAATTATTCATCTATAATTTATACTGATACTGTTATTACTACCCTCAAATAAATTGTGTTGTTTCCGTTACATAAACTTTTGATCATATGCATCTCCTGTTTCCATGGAGTAATTTCGGTTGGAGAATAATTTTAGTTGTTCGTGGGACTTTTCAACCACTCGGGCATTCGGTTCTAAAGGAAGCTTTAGGACCAGAAGGTGAAAAGAGGGAGGCACAAAAAAGAAAAACATAAGAGTATTTGTAATGAGGGGAAAGCCTACAGTTAAAACTTGTTACATTTGCTCAGTTCTACTTGATTTGACACGATGAGTTTCATTTCTAGAGGATAAATATTTATTGATGTGATCCTTGCTTCTTTCCTGCGTTCTTCAACAAGGGGTTTATCTGGCCTATATCTATTATTTTCTGCTTTATTCCTACAATGTCTTTAGGTTCAAGGTATGCACTCCAATGCCGCGACATTAAGAAAGGCCTGCATGTGGAGTGAGGCTTCACGAATTGTCAATGAAGAGGGATTTAGAGCTTTCTGGAAAGGAAATTTAGTTACTATTGCTCATCGTCTGCCTTATTCTTCTGTCAACTTCTATGCATATGAGCACTACAAGAAGGTTAATTTCTGATTTGGAAAAGTATGTTTTTAAATATTCTTGTCCTCAGCTTAATTTATATAATGGTTATTTTCATTTTTGCAGTTTCTAAAGACGGTTCCAGGACTGCAAAATAATGGGGACAATATGAGTACAGACCTTTGCGTACATTTTGTAGGTGGTGGCCTAGCCGGAATAACTGCTGCCACTGCCACTTATCCTTTGGATCTTGTAAGGACCCGCTTAGCTGCTCAGGTAAGATCTAATGTCTAAGATTTATGCTTTATTTATTCCTGGTTTCTCTGCTCTCAGTGCCACCTCTTCCCATTCGTCTGGCCAATAACTTTTTACCATTTGAAATTGGGTTTAACCATGTGCTTGAGTTGCCTCCCCAGTTGATGTGATTTTGCCCCTTCTGACTGGAACTAGTTGCATAATTAGTCTGTGTGTGGTCTTAGATACTCAAAGCGTTGCATGAATTTAACCTTGAATTTCCTATTCTGAAATCAAAGCATCAAAGAAAATAATTGCTTAACAGGTTTGGTTGAACTGTCTTGCAAAGTTAGTGCGGACTACCTTTGTTTTTGCAAGTCACTTCTTCAATAAATTAATCAATTTGAAATTTTGCAGACGAAAGTTGTCTACTATAGAGGCATTTGGCATGCTTTACGAACTATTAGTAAGGAAGAGGGATTGTTTGGGCTCTATAAAGGACTTGGAGCTACACTGTTGGTATGCTGCTATTAACAGATTTTATATTTACATGAAGTAGGACATTCCTGTCTCTTGTAATTACAGATGCTCTGGTGCAATGCAGGGTGTAGGGCCCAGTATAGCAATAAGCTTCTCTGTGTATGAAACCTTAAGATCATTTTGGCAGTCAAATAGGTAAGAAATTCTCAAATATCCTGCAATTTAATTTAAGAGTTGACATAGAATTTGGTCCCTGAAAAATATAGGTCCTCCTACACTTAGTCGGATTTATCCATCTATACAATTAGTTCCTAAGCTTGTCACTTGCTAGTTGCCCCCTGTGCATGTTATATCGACCCTCAAAGGAGGGTAAATACATTTTTGTCCAACAGAAGGACTAATGTGCAACAATTTACAAACTTGGGACTATCTCATACAGAGGAATAAATTCGAAAACTAAATTGTTGGGAGGTATATGTTTGAGGGATCTAATTGTGTATTAATTCTTAATTTAGGGTTCTAATTTTGTCTTACATATGCTTATCATAGTTTAATATTTGTTATCTTTGTATATCAGACCCAATGATTCAACCGTCCTTGTCAGTTTAGCATGTGGAAGTCTTTCAGGCATTGCATCATCAACAGGTGAGTGATCTAAAGGGCTGCTATGTTTTACAGTTCTGAAGTTCCTTTTCACTTAAGACTTAAATGGTTTTGCTGCTTCATCCTAGTTCAAGTCACTCTTGCCATTATCATATGTGGTTTTGTTTGTACTTATGTATTTTCCTTGCTTTTGATCACAGAGATTACTTAGAAGTGCTATGCCAACTGCTTATTATATGGGCAGTTACACTTAAGATTCCTTGAATTAAATTAAATTTCATAAACCAAAGGATATTAAAGAATCTAAAATATGCAGTGGTTTATAATGCTCTAGAATCTAGATGCAGAGAAAGAGGGTTTGGTGTGATTTTTGCACCAACTATCTAACCAGACTGACCCCTAGAACCAGAGACCAGGTTGGAGTTGTTGTTTCGTCTGCCATATGAGAATTTAGTAAGGAAGATAACAAAAGGCTCATTTTCCTGTTTTCTGAAGATCTTAATCATTTTCCTTTGTTTAACTCTGGCACATCTCCCCAAGCTGTTCAGTAAATTCCATCGTAGGGTGGCATTACTTGGATGAACCTATATTCTGCTCTTGGTCATCAAATGTGAAGGCGTGAGAAGTGTCCTCTTTGAGGTATGCTTCTCACTTGAGGTTTTGATCACCTAGTATCCTTTAAAACCCTGTGTTACTCAGTTGTTCTACTTTTGTAGTATTGACTTGAGTATAATAATCATGGCAATGGTAATAGACTATTATAAACGACAAATGAAAATATGATAAAATCATCATTATCAAATTATGTGTCAAAAACTGCCACCTTGATCTGTCATGAGAGAAGAGCCTTATCTATAACTGACTTTTACTTATAGATGAGATACTAGTGTGCTAAAGACCGCATCTCATAGGCATTGACTAAATGCATCAAAAATATTGATGTGTATGAAGTTCTCATAGCCATTTATCATTTGTGCCAATATTTCAGGTAAGTTTGTTTTCTTTTGCCTTTTTCTTCTTTAAACTAATCCTACAAGTGGTTCCATTCTAGCTTACCAAAACTACTTCCATTATAGGCTTTTGTTTGTGTCTAGAAAACCATTGGTATTGATCAAAATGTTTTGACCAAAGTAATGTGAGAGTTAGCTTTGCCTTGAAAGTTGTAAAAGCCCATTTCCGACAGGTTTCCAAATATATAGCTTAAGTTGCTCAACTCTGAACTATCAATATATTATTTAGAACATCTTGTCAAACATTGTGCTCTGTCAGAGACACGGTATCGTAGCCCAAAAGGGAAGGGGGCATCATTACAATTAGAATCTCTTACTTTGTAGTTGCCTTGGTGGCTCATATGTATCAAATTTGGTTGACTTGTTCTGCAATTTCTGATTCTTGACGTATTAGTTTAGTTATTTTGATATTAAAGGTTCCGTGACCTTGATTCATCTTAGAGTTGAAGTTCTCTGCTGTATATAAATTACCAAATTATAGCGCTGTTTAAAAACGAAATTGAGAGGAAAAAAATGTGTGAGAATAAAGAGAAGTGACTTTCCCTTGCTATGGTACAGCACTACTGTAGAGGATTCAGAGTTTGCATCTAATAAACCATATCTTTGTATAAAATGTATCTGATATTTTCATTTAAACCTATATGCAGCAACATTTCCCTTGGACCTTGTAAGGCGACGGAAGCAATTGGAAGGGGCGGGCGGGCGGGCCCGAGTGTACACGACAGGTCTCCTTGGGACATTTAGCCACATAATCCGTACAGAAGGCTTGCGGGGCCTATACAGGGGAATCATGCCTGAATATTACAAGGTTGTTCCTGGCGTAGGTATCTGTTTTATGACCTACGAGACACTTAAGATACTTTTAGCTGATCTTGCTTCCACTTCATAGTCACGAAAGCTATTTAGACTAGAGTTTTTTATCCAAACAAAAAGGAAGTTTAGAGCTATTGCCTGTTTACGAAGCACATTTTAGTATTTCCTGGATCATGGCAGTAAGATGGGTTACTGCTGTGGGAACCGGGGAATACATTTTTTTCCAATGTATAGAAACAATTTCTTAATTATATTTCAAATTTTACGACATATTTGATAGGAGTATTAGGCAGTTATCTTTATCCAAAAAAAAAAAAATCATTTTTGTATTATCATATTCTATTCCACATCTTTTAGCGAGTTAATTGAGCAATCATGTACTGTGGGATTCTTTGTAAAACTGTTGAATTATCAAAATTGAAGTTAGAGGAAGCCCTTGTTCTAGCTTGTTATAGGCGTGAATCTTATGTTCTCCTCAGCAAACAAATGTAATAGGAGTATGTTTATACAACGATAGAAAGTAGAAGAAAATACACACACCCGAATCATATTTATATGCGCGCGCGTGTTTGTGCATGTTTAACTGGGATAGGATGCAAGATGGCTTCAGAGAATCACAATCTCTGTTATTCCTTCAAGAGGCTGTTTTTTTTTTGTACAAAAAAAGTTTAGGTTAGTTAGGTTCTAGGGGATCACCAAGGCAAGGAATGTCTTCGGGTTTAAAGAGTACTTATAAAAGTACTTATAAATCGCCTACTAACGAAATTCTCACATTGGTGGGATTTAAACCCATAATATTATGATTATGAGTCAACTTCTTTATCAACTGGACCAATTTTTGTTGGCTTTCTAGAAGCTATTTATTCCTACTTAGAAGTGGTTTAACCATGTATATTGTATTGCCAGCAATACTTTTTTAATAGTACATACTACAATACTTAAACAATATTTCAAAATATAATTGATGATTTATACACTCTTATTGTTAGTCTTAGTTGGTTAATTTATATATATATATTAAGAAAACTAGTTAATTATTCGTAAAAATTGTGAGTTAATCTTTTTTAAAAAATAATCCCTTCTTTTGTAAGGGATGCATAAATCTAACTTTACTAAGTGATACAATATAGGTAGTTTAGAGGGGGGGAAGGTAATGAATATGAGAAACAAAGGAAAGTGAAGTTTTGAACTAGGTGTGTATTCTAATTAGCTTTTGGAGAATAGCTTTTACATTTTATAAGATAAGTGTGTAAGAAGAGTTTTGTCTCGATTTACAAAAAAGTGCTTCTGAAACCATGATTTTGAGGGTAAAAGAACACACACACTAAAGGGAGCATTTCAATTAGCCCCTCCATTTGAAATTAGAGTATTTTTCAGAAGGAAGAAGAAATTACACATTTGGTTTAATTTGGAACATTTTGAGCGAAACATATTCTGTTGATGTTAATACACTTTGTTCAGCATTATAATAAACTTCTATATAGAGATAATTGAACCAAACCAAAAATTGAACTAAAGTATACCACACCCTTTTGATTTAGGGAAAGTTCATATATCAAAGATTTTAAAAACTAAAAGCCATAACTTTAAAATAGAAATGAGAGATTTAAAGAGCGCACTGAAAGTGTTGGCCGGACAAAAAGGAGCATATTTGACATCAGAGACTGAACACCTCAACGTGAATTAAAGACCACAATTTGATAATTAAGGCTGAAAATTGGAAAAGGACGGATGAACAAAATACAATGAAAAGAAACGTTTCAAAATGAATCGCCAAAATTCTATGAGAGAACAATTCAAAGACACCAACACAGAAGAAATGCTTATTATTATTTTGTCATTGGTATTCTCCAACTTGTCACACCCTCAGAGTAACCCCCATGAAAATAGCAGGGGAGAAGCTCTCATAGCTTCTGTCTTCGACCTTCAACCTAATTCAAGGCCATTCATATAAAACCGAATCAAGGAAAATTGAGAAGACGAGAAAGGAAGAGAATAGTTTCCATTGAAATCAAAGCTTTAAGAGAAACGATTTAAACTGACACAAGTCCCTTGCCTTTCTTTTTATCCCACTTTCCCTTAATCCAATTGTTTTTACCAGATATATCATATTTTTGTGTTATTATTATTACACTGGGAAACTACCAGTCAAACGAATATGATCAAGAGTTCTACGTAAACCATATTTGTTCACAGCCTCATTAGCAGCTCTAAAGCCACCCCCATATGCTGGAGAAGAATCATTGGCTATCTGATTCATGAAAAACTGACCCAGTTTATTTTCAACTTCAGATTTGGCTCCTTTCTTAGATGATGATGAGTAGTGTGAGCAATAGGAAGAGGAGGAGGAGGAGGAAGCTGCTGAAGTTGAAGGCATGCTTTTAGGGCTAGGCATTACTTCTGACTCAAGCCACATATAAGACAGAACTTGACAGATGCCTTCCTCTACTTCAGGATCAAGATTACGGTAACCTGCTTTGTTCAACATGAATAAGGAGGATAATATTAAAGGGTGCTGTAAAGCTGAATACCAAGGAAGAATGAAGATGGACATCGTTCATCATACCTTTAAGACGTAACCAGCCGTGCATCAACTCATGGGCAAGGATAGCGCCTGTGAGTAACCTGAATCCCGCAAAAATATCGAAACAAAAGGATGAAAGAAAAGCAGACCCTGAATTAAGAATTTTGAACAGATAAATCTTCTAATATATTACCTTGGAAGACCGTAGAGAACAAGAATGGCTGTAACTTCACATTTTCTAGTTAGCTTTTGAGGGTGGGTTCGCATTCCGATAAGCCGGTGGCCTCCAATTCTTGGTCTTCGATGAATCTAAAACAACATAAAAATGAGTGAAATTAGTACAACTACCTGATAGGTAATTTGTAACCTTGTTCATTAAGGCTAATAGATTGTATACAAGAAATCAGAAGTGGAAATTATGAAATCATACACTGGTGACAGTCAGCTCTTCAGAAAGGCACAAGCCTCTTGTCTCTGGCATGTGATGGTAACCCTGGAAGAAGCAAATTTAGAGTGAGAGAAATGCAACCTTTAATGTGATTAGACCAAAGAACCGATCGTTACTTACATTTTTATCCCCAACAATAGCTTCATTGAGTGCTTGCCTCTCAACCAGAAGCATAGGAATCTCTTGGTCTATTTTCATATTCATTCCTTCATAACAATCTCTAATAGAATGGTAAAGAGGTTGACAATCTCCAGTGTCCATAATAGCTGACTCCATGCACTCTAAACATAAACTCCGCCCATCTTCCAAACTATAGTATTTGGCATTCAAAGACTTCAAGATCATAAAACACAGAAGATGGTTGTTAGCAACTTCTCCTTTCTTCTTTTGAAGAACTATTAATAATAATCACACATTACAAGGCACCATTTTGATTAGTACCTCCAATCTTTCACAACTACAGCAGCGAGCTGTATCATCGTATTCATGAGCTGGACAATATTTTTGGGACCAAAATGGGTGGCACCTATACTCAATCAAACCGGCAGCATTTATAGGAATCTGAAAGTGAAACAACATGTGACAGGAGAGAATTGAGCTTATCTTTTATCCTAAGATAAGAATAATTGTTGGATATAATGGTAGAAGGTCATTAACTCGATTGCCTCCATCAGAGCATGTACTATCATAACGCCATGAAATTGTACAGAAAAGGGAAATAATTTTACAAAAAGCAGTGCAATATGAATCAGTGAAAGGCAGGCTAATCTTACAAATTGGAAGCAAACTTCACATTTTGGATGGGTCAACTCTTTGAAACAGGACTTGTGATACGGACGCTTCCCAGATAAAGAAAACTGGTATAAAAAGGATAAGAAAAATACACGGTAAGTGATACATAAAATAGAATCTTGTGAATGTGAAAAGTGAAGAAAGTACTATATGCAATGTGTAAATTTCTGTTGAAAGGCCAAAAGATGACTTCAATAGTCTGCTAGTTTTGAGAGGATCAAACTACCTCCTGCTCAGTAATGGGGTAGCGACAGGAGTGACAGCGAAAGCACCCTGGATGAAAATAAGTATTATTGCATCTTAAACAATTCCCACAGACTATCTCCCGCTTGCACCCACCACACACCCTGCATATTAATACCCAATGCTCATGATTAATTGCAAAAGGTACCAAAATCTCTGTCCTTTCCATTGCTTGGATATAATAATAGATTGGCAGATAGTGAATATCGATTATTAGGGATGCGCGCCATTGATTTCTCCTTTCACCTTTCACCATTCAAGGGCATTGAGAAATTTAGAGAATGGAAGTAGGGGGCAACTGTATATAACAGCGCATGCTTGTCGATCTTTCTTTTCATTTCTTGAACTTTATCTTGGCATGCAAGTCATGAAATACACGATTTAGAACAGCAAAGACTGTACCTAATTTCCCCATTTGTTGCCCGGCCATATGGAGGATGTGCAGATGAGTTATGGTTGTCCTGAACTTCACTCCCGTAATCTTCATCAATTTCTCCACGGCATCTATATCCTTGACGAGATAATAAAAAGTAATGTTTAATCCAGGTTCAAAGGGTCATCATTGACATAAAGAAAACGAGAATTTTGAAAGTTAAACGGCTACCATTTGGTCTCTTCAAATCTTCAGCTAAAGAAAGAGCAATTGCGTGGTCCAGATCATCTTTCTCCTTCTGAGCTCTAGAACGGTCATCCTGATGACAGGAGAAGGATTATTCAGGATGCTGCATTAAGTTATTTACCAATAAAACTTGTAAAACAGTCAAAGAATCAATGCAACATGGTCATTGCATATACAGTAATGATCTTTTCTTCTTGCTAACTTGGCGTGGGAGAACCAATGGACCTGAACACTTGATAATACCTTTACGCTTCCACAGCAAGGAAGTATTTTGAAAATCGTGTTGGATAGTTCACACAAGAAAGATATTCCATTTAACATTGTCACCATGATAACTTATCTCATTTCAAATTGGAATGACTGAATAACTAGGAAAAGCTTCATCTTATACAAACAATGAATCAAATGACGTATACTTCAAAATATATTCAAAGAATGCCATTATCATAGTGGCTACATAGTGCAATGGAATGCAATGCCAATTGAATGAAATCCATCTCAAACACTGAGCAAGATTTCATGTCTTATATACAGCAAATCTGCCTCCAGGGTGATGATTAAAATTCCAAGATTTATATTGCTGATGACTCAACACTATATGTACTTAGTCATCTTCCAATTGAAAACATGCACGAAATTGTTCTGCTGGCTAAATCAACACCCTCATTGATGGCATTAGGAGACTCGGATTGAGAGAATTATGTCACAGCTTTCTCTTTGGCAGTAAGAGAAGAAAACATCAGATGTTTTATGAAGTATCAAACATAATGGGAATGTATAATGTGAAGCTAAAGTACCATAGCGGAACAGATCATATCAGCATTATACACGTGTGAAATCAAGCATGCTGTAAGTAGTAATCTATTGCCACTTTGAAGGAAACCTGTTAGGTAAGATGTGTACATAGAAATCAAGTACTACATCCAGTCCTTAATATAAGAGCTAGCTCAGGATTAGATTTACTTTGTCCCCTAAATTTATATTTTTTTTTCCAAAGTATCCCTATTAATTGCACACATTAAGGAGTTTCTATCCACTAGTAGTCATGATGAGAGATGCTATTATAGAAAAACCAACCTATATTTATTACAAATAACTAACATAACTAACTTCCGTAATCTATACAAATTAGTCAACTAGCTTTTATATTCGTTACCCAAGGTAGTGTGTTATTGAGTTATAAGCTGTAGCTTAAGTATCAAATTACACCTCACCTTGATTTCCTAAATTGACTTTTTCAGAAGCAAAATACAAGGGATGATATGATGAACCAAACGGGAGAAAAAGTCAACTTTCTAGTGCTCATGATATTTTTCTTCGTTGACAGATAGAATTAACATAGGTTTAGCTTAAATTAGAAGTAGCACCACATAAGCTGACTCTGTGATTATTTATATCCTATTTACTTCAAGCAAAGCAGTGATATAATCCATAACAAGGACAACAACAAAAAGCAGAAGTCAGAGCTTATGTTTACCAATGATCTAGCTGGATTACGCCAAACCAAGTTTTCCTCTGTAGGCCGCTGAAGACGACGACCTCCCCTTCCTCGACTGGACCCACCTTTGAAAAGCTTACTAACCCATTTCATAAATCCAGACTTCTTCTCCGAGTATGAGGAAGCAAAATCCCCTGCTTTGCATCAAATTTTCGATACAGGACACATCAGAAGGAAAGAAGTGATCAAAGCACGAATAAATACCAGCACAGTACAATCAATAAAAAGAGACTTCGGACTTCGAACTAAAGCTTAAGAAGCTCATTTCTAATAAGCAAAAGGCATTACAGTATGAACAAACAAACAACACGAAACTCCAATTTCGAACAAGAAAGAAGAAGATACCATATATACAAGGGTGAGAGAGATGATTGACTTCTGAATAAGCCATAACGGCGACAGAAATATGATGTATAGGATTGGCGAAATGGGAGATCCGAGGGAAGGAAAAGGGAAGACAAAAACTGAAAATGACAGAGAGAGAGAAGGAGAAGGACGAGATGGAGGACAAGGGCAATTAGACATCGTTAATAGTAGTGGGAAAAGGGGAAGAGAAAAATAGGGCGGGAGAGAGAGGAGAGGAATCTGAGAGGAAGTGGTAGAGAGAGAGATTCTTGGCTTGGAAAGCAATGAAGAGAAAGTAGGGGAAGAGCAGAAAGATGGGGTTCTGGGGAATCTTGCTGAAGAGGAGAATATCAGGTAACTGTGGATTGCCGAGAATCGAAGATGGATTTACAGAGAGAAACAAAAGCAAAGAAAGAAAAGAAAAAAAGCACACCCAAAAAAAAAAGTGCTGCGTTTGCACGCGTGGAAGCTGAAGCGAGCAGCTCAAATATGCATAATTTTCCCCCCTTTCTTGCTTTTTCTTGATAGAATTCTGAAGGGAATTTCGCCGTCTAAAATAACAGAACAAAGTTAGTAGTTTGCTTCATCAAGAGTCCTCTCTCTCTCTCATGAAGTAAGTTCAACCATTTCAAATTCCCGACATTTTTCTTCTGATATTCTCTGCTATGAATTCCTCTCATCTTATCAGTTAGAACTTGGGCAATTCTAGACTTGATCAGAAATATGGGTTACTTTTTTTTCAGTAATAGAAACATTATTAAGCTTAAAGAATTGAGATTGTGGGCAAATGAAGAAAGAAAAACGGAAATTATACTGAAAATACAATAGTACCAGAAAGGAATCACTTTTGTTCAGCATGATGGCCCACGTTTTTGTGCTAACTCAAAACAATCGACAACTCATCGCATATAAATTATACCGTTTGGTGCTGACATGGCACAATGTGACATCTCTTAAAATGAGGCATTTTTGTCAAATTATATGTATGTTTGGGAATACTTATTTTTTAAATATAAGTGTTTATTATGTAAGTCGAGATAAAACTACTCTTATATATTTACCTCATATACCATGAATCACAATTTATAAATATTTATTATCTAAAAATAGGCTATTCCAAACGAGCACTATTAGTGTTGAAAAAGTTAGGATAGATGTTAGTATAATTTTAAAGGAGAGAGAATTTCATTTGAGTGTCGCATATGGGACTTTCAATATAATGACTCGCATGATATTATGAAATTTCAGTAAAGTGAAAATAAAATTAAGTTGAGAAGGAAGTTGACAGAAATAACCTGACTATTGAAATAAAAAGTAAGTCCTAATAAAGAGTTAAGGTCCGTTTATAAGTACATATATGTATTTTGGCAACTAAGTGCGGTAAAACAACAAGGTGTATGCGTGCACATGTAAAGACGTATGATTTTTTCTATTAGAACATGCACCTATATAAGCAGATTATGAATTTTCACTATGACCTGCTTTTTATTTCAAAAACTAGCTTATTTTTATCAACTTCCTTCCCAACTTAATTCATTCTGGGTCAAAAGTATTGAACTGTAATTTCAGAATCTCTTGACCCTCATTGAAGATTAAGTACTATGATGTGTGTGTGGGTGTTTTTTTTTTTTGGGGGGGGGGGGGTTTAAATGAAATTCTCCCTCTAAATAATTTAAAGCAATTATATCAATATTGATATAGGTTATACTCTAGATGATTTTACCACTCTCCTCACAAGAGTCAGATATCCTTTATCACAACTTGGTAGATAAATGAGTTTATAAATAAAAGGGAATAACAAACTTGAATATATACCAAAGCTTATATATGCACTTGCTTGTCTGGTTTCTTTTGCAAATAGGTTTTTGCAACTTTTAAGATATAAGTTTCGTTCACACTACTTAAGTTAAAGTGATCAAATCATAGATTAACTGCATTTTTTTTTATTTGATCAATGATATAACATATTTTAATATCGATTTAAAGTAAGGGATTTTTATTTCTCTCAATAAATGCACCCCTGATATTTAAACTTATATTATCCTTTTTATATAAATAAATTCACTTTTCAACTCAATTCAACCAATAACTTATTAATAGATTAACAGGGTTTTCAATCATATTAAAAATCATTTGAAAAAAGGGTATTTGAACAGAGCGCGCATATCTCTGTGTGCGCGCGTGAAATGGAAGTTTCAAGTCTTTGATAAAATTCCTTTGACTGTTTTCACTATATTTTGTATTTTTTTTTTATGGTCAAGAGTTACTCGTACAACTCACGAACAATATCACTGTATCGGCTTCTGCCACCTCGTATCGCGTTTTCGTCAAGATTGTGTTGCTTGGATGTAGGATTTGCTCATTCATTTTATGATCGTTCGTACTTAGTTTTTGTCTGATGATTATCACATCAAAGATTTCATTCATTATTTCTTTATTTTAAAAAAACCGGAGAATTGTCTAAAAATATCTTTAGAGTGAATTAATCACTGATTAAATGATTATTATCAAGTGTGAAAGCGATCTTCTATGTGTGTAAACAATCTTTCATTTTGTGCAAGCCATCTTTCTTATGTGAAAAAATCTTTCATATAAATGTACAAACAATTTTCCGTTGTGTGCAAAATATCTTCCGTTATGTGCAACAGATCTTTCATGGTAGCATTCAGCAATTAATTTGCTAAAAAGGTATTTATTAGCAATTCTCCCAAAAAAACTATTTTAATTTTCTCAACTTTCATTCTTAATCACAAATATAAGTTTATTCTTTTTTATTATTAAACCCTTATTTGTTTAACCTAATACTAAACATTCTAACTTAGCTTGTCAAAGAAGATATTCCTAGCTAAATGCATGTTTTTTTGCTGAAGATATGGTTCTTGTGGGAATATTTTATAATGAAGAGATGTGTTTGTTAGAAAGTCATGTTCTTATAAATTAAGAAATTTATGTGAAGAGTTGTGTAGGGAATTATAACACTAAAAATCACCAACGTCATGTTATTTTAGTGTCTAAAGACACCAATGAAAAAGGTGTGGTAACTACTACTTGATGGAAGGTTATGTTGGTTTTTAAGAAAACCCTATATACTATAAAGGTGTAACCCTTCATGAAAGAGTTATTTTAAATAATCATTGGTTATTAAAATTATGTTAGTTTATGAGGGTTCATGAATCTAACACGTGGTTATAACTTCTAATTAAAGAGGTGTTACTTCAATAGGCATTAATTACTTCAAGATATCACTTCATGGTCCAAAATACCTTGCACCATCGCTTCATTTGGGACATACGATCACACATTAGAAACTAAACAACAACAAGAGATCAAACTCATTGCCTGTGTCCTTTAGTGCACGCAAAGATAAAATAAAATTATCACTTTGTAAATTAAAAGCCATTGTTGCCTTGGCTTAAGTGTTAGAAGTGCAATCCATACTCTAGGGTCTTCATTGTATCCTGCAGAAAATTCGTCTGTCAATCCAACTTGCACCCTATTAGATAGGATTATGTGGGGTGAATTAAGCCTAAAAAAATGTTGCTCACGGTTTAAAAGCACTATTTACTACTTTTTTCTTCATTTCTTATTCTTGTACTCCTCAGAAATTTAGCCTCTCCAACAGTTCTATTGGTTAAATCAAGAGAGAAGATTAATTCTAAACTTGAGATTTAGAGAAGGACTTTGGAGTGGAAGGATTTCATCTAAATAGGAGCAAAACAGAATATTTGTATTGCAATTTTGATCAAAGACAAGCGGAAAATGATGTGGAGGTTCAATTGGGGGAGTAGGTCATTCAACAAGTGGCAAAATTTAGATATTTGCATCAAATATATAACAAGATGGTGAAATTAATAGAGATGTTAATCATAGAAATTAAGTTGGGTGATATAAATAGAGAAAAACTAACGGAGTTATTTGTATTCAGAAAGTACTTAATAAAGTAAAAGAGAAGTTTTTTCGCGTTGCTATAAGACCAATAATGCTATATAATAGTGAATACTGGGCTTTAAAAGGACAACATGAACTTAAAATGAGAGTAGCCGAGATTAAAATGAATGTGTGGTCATATAAGAAAAAGTAAAATTCGTAATATGATTATATATGCAAACAACTTGAAGTAGTATCTATTGAGGAGAAAATGGTAAAAAATCATTTAAGATGGTTTGGACACAGTTAAAGAAGGTCATTGAGTGTGCTAATGAGGAAGGTTCATCAAGCAATATAAAGTCATCTAAAAAGAAGTAGAAGAAGATTGAAGCAAACATTCAATGAGTTTATAGAGTAAAATTTATTGATTAATAATCTATTTAAATATTTGATTTTCGATATAGCACAATGGTGTTACGTAATCCATATAGCCGATCCCGTTTAGTGGGATGTTATAATAATAAGTATATATAATCAAATATTGAGGAAGCCCTCAACAGTTTTCTTATTAAGGAAACCACAACATTTCGTTTTCATAAATTCCATATGTATTATTCCTATGCTGCATATAGAGATCGTTATCCTATATTATTCCACTCCGCCGATCAAAGCCCCCTTTTGTCCTATTTTATTCATTGTCTCCCATTTGACATGACCATCCACCAAAAAAAAAAAGTTCCTTTAGTTTCATCTCACACACACACACACACACACACAAGGAATCATCTTCATCTTCATCATCATCATCTTTTTCTGCTGTTAGTAATATTGCTAAAAAGGCAAGCTCGTGAAGCAAAAATCACAGATCTGTGGAACTCAACTAATAAAGGGGTTTCTGTAACATGTCATTGAAAGAACTTGATGAGAGGAGCTAAAAGAAAAGAGAAAGAGAACGTACATATAACCATTATTGATTATTATATTTTCTTAGGTAAAGTGTATCATTGGTGCCTTCTTTCATTTTCCAAAGTTTTGGAAAAAGAATATATCGGCAGGTTATATATATATAGATAGATATTATGATATTTTAATATATGCTTGAAAAGGCTAACCAATCGTCTGTTAGTTTGATCTGGTATACCCTTGCGACAGCTTCTGCAGATAAAGAGAAAAGGAAAAGAAAAGAAAAGGCTGTTCTCAGATCTCAATCTCAAACCCATTTAGAAAGGTGATCATCATTGTATGTTTTTGTGTACAAGAGAGGCACTGAAAGCTAGGAGCTTTAAAAGCAGAGAGAGAGAGAGAGAGAGTAAGAAAAAAGCATTTTACAACCTTGCCTCCTTTCTTTTCTGGTTGGACATGGACGTTGTTTTTGAGTTATAATATTCATTCACCATAAAATTAGGGCAACCTTTCCTTACCCTATAAATAAGGAGGTGCATGGCCATAAAGTTTGGGACCAATTAAATATATATTTCACATTATAAGATAAAAGATACCAAATTAATAAACTGTTGGTTGAGGTAGTAAATGATTTCACTGCTGTAAAAAAGATAACAGAAGTTTGAATCTTGGAAAAAATGGTGCGCTTATTGGGAGAGGCTAAATTTATTTGCATTCTAAACCTTAAAAAAGATTATAACCTTAATCAATTTTTTTTGAAAATAAAAGATACCCTTTTCTCCAACTGTCAATTTTAAGTTCCCATATAACCCTTGACTCTATTATTCCTCCAGCCACCTAACTCCAAACCATCAAACATTGCAGCATTAAAAACTGATTAGTTGTCTTATGTTTCATGTGTGACTCAAATATGTATATATGTTGTACACAATGCTTCAAATACGTATTTGTTCATTATATATGATGGCACTAAGTGCTTAAATAATCAAAAAACTCGTCTCACCCATACATGGCATTGAATCTTTAAGACCATCAAATTAAAGTTTTTCTTGGTCATCTAGGATTGGTTATGATCATTTCTTGTATCTGCTGTAAGTATACATATATATCTTTTTATGTTTATAAAATTGGTAAAATAAATTAGGCGTGAGGATTATTGTTTGTGTGTAGCTTTAAGAGGAATACTTACATACTTCAAGAACGCAACATCATCTTTACTTTTACTAATTAAAATACAATAAATTATCTCATTTTAATCCCACATGGCTAATGAGCATCAGGAGAAATTCAAATTTTATAATTTTAAACTTCATAATTTAGAAAAACAAAAAGCGCAATTCCCTCTCTTAAGTTGTTATTTTTCAAAATCATAAAATTTGAATTTCTTCATATGACTCATTAGCTATGTGTGATTAAAATAAGATGAGTTATTGTATTTTAATTAGTCAAAGTATAAATAAGATGGCGCTGCTGGAGTATATGTAAGTATTTCTCGTAGCTTTAATTTGAAAGAGAACAAACAGCACTACTGTTTCATGTGGATAAAGTGGACACATGTTTATGTTTATGATCTCTAAAGTGGATATCTTTCATCTTTAAACAGAGGGTTAAGTGCCTATAAATTAGGGGTATGCCCTAAAGGTGTGAGGCATCAAAACAGCACAGACAAAGTGCTTTAAAAGCAGCCTTAAGCTTCCTTCCACTCGGTGGCCAGGAAAATGCAAGTTCATCATCAACATTTAAAAAAAAAAGAGATGAAAACAAAAGAATCGAAGAACATAAACCCTAAAAACCGTTTAATCCCTTATGTGTGTGTGTGTATTTATATATGTACGTCTTTGGCATATTCTAAATGACTATAAAGGCGTAGTTTCTGAGTCAGACCACATGTCAAGAGAACCTCATAAGATACCTTCCTGTGCTTAATTTATTTAAGACAGTGGCAGCATCTCAAAACCTCAAAGCGAATCTAGTTGCTACATATAGGTCATCAAAATTCGATCAATCTATATCTTTGTCCCTTTTTCTTTTTCTAGGTCATCATTTATTCGTTTTTGTGTAATATATTAAATAAATATCAGGGGAAGGGAATTGTGTTCTTCAAGATTTATTTCACTTGACAGCCAAAGAATCGGGAGTCGTTGAAAATGCTATTGATATATAAAAATATATAAAAGAGGATATATTTGTTTTCAATCACCCATTGCTCATCACTTTTTTTTTTTGGACCTGAATTGCTCATCACTTTCAAACACCATAAAGTTACATTTTAGTTCTGTTGTATATCTATATATATGCACTGTTCCAGCTTTGTTTTTTTGTTAAAAAAGACCTCTTCAATTTTATACAACGAAATCTTGCCAACACCAAGCTTATAAGTTTAATTTGCTATGTATCACTATGCCAAAGATATGAATATTTAGTGAGTTCTAAAAATACTGTTGAGAAAGAGGAGGTGATGATATGGGAAGAAAATAGCTAATAAAGACTTTTTTTTTTTGGATTAGTGTATATTTATCATTTATGTATTCAGGAAGAAATTATCATATTTATGGAATCCACGTCTTATATATACTCATCCCCCTTTTTCTTTTCAATCTCTTTGTAAATACACAATAAATTAAAAAATTGAGGGGCAAACTAATATTTAAATACTTATATAGCTTACATGGATCAATTTTAAATTAGTTCGATTGCTTGGTTTGTACTCATAGTTAAGTATGTTACTCCGTAAGCTTCTAACACCATTAATGTCCTTCAACTGAGGTGCTGATATATTGATAAGTTGACGATTGACTATGCACACATGGATATACAGAAAATCAATATGGTTTTTTAACAATTAGAGTTGGGGGATGGCATTACAAAATCGCCCCTGACCAACTAAAAATATTAATAGTCAACATTATAGTTTTTTCAACAGTTAGAGTAATTTCGCTTCTTTTTTAATTCTTCCAAAGTAATATCCGTTAAAACAAACTTTTGTATACTTGTAGTTTCTTATGCGGAAATTTCCAGGGTACGTAAAACTGAAACCCTAACCCTAAAAAGAATGAATGGTGACAACATGCATGTAGTGAGTTGCTTCTTTTGCTTCTTGCTCGTGAGAGATGAGAAGATAGAGAAGTAGGAAATGATCACGTGGATGCAACCCAATTTTATTTAAATTTCCAAAAACACCACCAATATTGGTCTTTTGATGTGGCCGAGGAGACTTTCATCAAGGAACCAAAAGATATGACAGAATGCTTAAACTGGATCACCCATTTTTT
Source organism: Inga leiocalycina (assembly GCA_963242795.1). NCBI lineage: Eukaryota > Viridiplantae > Streptophyta > Magnoliopsida > Fabales > Fabaceae > Inga > Inga leiocalycina. The sequence goes on from OY725325.1 coordinate 16,112,602, forward strand.
TTGGATTAATCCACCGGTATTTGGTGGTACTAGTAACTAACTAGTCTTGTTCGTGGAAATGTAGGCCCATAATGAGAGAAACATCATTACCTCCAAGTAATTATCACAGTTGCATACATAAGGCTCAAACACGAAACCACAGTTAGTTGATCCAAGTGCTTGGTCGTTCTGGACCACCCATTTTTTTATAAAACAAAATGTAAGTTTGATTCTCCAAGAATATTTTATGTGTTTGGTTGGGAGATAATTGAGGGAAAGTGAAACACAATCTTGGTAAAATATCTATTCTTTGCTTCTAGAGGACAGGATTTTTTTAATCACTCCTCTTTAATCTTTTTTCTTTTATATTATTCATTAGTTTTCCTGCTATCTTGAAAGTTTATCGGGAAAGGAATACAAACCAAATAGAATGGAGGAGAAAATAGCAATGAAATGATGCTTTTTTATATTTTAAATAATATTATGTATACCTCTTAGCCAGATATTATCTTTTACATCATATTAATTTGTACGAAACCATGAGATCAGTTATATTGTTCATGTTCATGGTTTGTAAATAATATATATAATTTATTGTAATTTTATAATATATACTGATATGAAGCAAATAAAATTATTCATTTATTAAATTTTATATGATATGCAAGAAACTAAACATGTCTAATTTTAATCTTTTAAGTTTCCTTTAATTTGTGAACACTTGAATAATCTCAAGACTTTCTCCCTCTTCTCCCCCCTCTTTGTCCATGGAGGAGATCTCACTTCCCTTATCTCTCCCTTCGTTATATCATATCCAAACATATTCTCTATTTTCGGCCAAAAAAATGGCATATTATCGATTTGATTATTTTGGAAATTTTGGAATAAATAGTTATTCCAAACTGTCTCTTGCCACTCTTTCTCTTATCTTATCTATCACTTTCTTTTTTATTAGTTCCTTCTCCTTTGGAAACGTACCTTTTGCTTGGAGTTTAGAAGAGAGGGGGAAAAAAGGATTTGAAATTGAAAATAAAGTGATAGTAAAAAAACAATTTTCTATTCTGCAAAAAACACTGGCACAAAAAAAAAAGCCTTTTTACCGTGATTAAAATGACTTTTCATATTAGTCATGAAATTAGAGAAGAAAGTATGACATCCCGGACTTTTTACACGGTTGTTATTTAACCACCGTAAAAAAAAAAAAAATTCTGCTTTGATTCCTTTCAACCAATGTAAAAAAGTGGGGGGAAAAAAATCTTCACTTTCTACTTCGGTTGTGGGCATTAACAACCATAGAAAATGAACTTTTTACAATGATTAATGTACAATCGTTATAGAAAGTGTTCTTTTTTTTCGTAATTGATTATATTTCATAATCATTCTATTTACACTTTACCAGTGCTTATGACATAAGATTAATTAGCCACAACCCTCAATTCCAATTCCATCACTCATTATCAATGCAAAATTTTATTAGGTACAATTCATTATTATGAGGATCTAACAGCCTAAATTAATTCCAATACATTAACAAACTATAGAGAACATAATATATATCCCCTACGGTTCTTAATATAGAACATATTTGGGGAGTTAATCTTGTTATTTAATAAGGATATGATCTTTATATTTGTTAATTTTTTTTTCTAAGTTACCCCTATTGATGCTCTCTCAACAATAATCAAGAAAAAGAGAGAATGAGGAAATTAAGGAAAATGATTAAGATGTTTTAGAAAATAAATGTTATATTAACTAACTCAACTAACTTTCTTAATCTAATTAAATTTAATATATATGTCTTATATTAAGGACTGGAGGGAGTACAATTTTTTTAAAAAAAATACAGTTACCTCGTGAGAAAATTCTCTATCTTATTTTCACACATCTTTATATTAGCTCTCAACTAGAGCTAAGAATTCTGGGTTAGCCCCGTCGAGCTACCCTAAACATATATTTTAAAAATGGTTTATGTTATATTGGTTTGCAAAATCTACAAAGAGAATATATATTGTTAAAACAAATAAGTGAACATCGCAATACGAAGTCTTTTTTTTTTTTTTTTTTTCATTTTTAGGATCTGTGGACTATCGCCCAACCCAGCCCACTTTATTGTAATGATGGACTCCAGATGCAACTTTTGGTTTTGGGTACAAACTTTAGGTGTTGAGCATTAGAACCTAATCTCAATTTAGCCCAATACGTAATTTCAGAACTCCTATTTTTTATTTTAGGGTTAAGATCTCATTAAGGGTGTGTTTGGTTAGAGGGGAGGGGAAGGGGGCTGAAGGTATTTAAATTTTGGGCGAGAATCAAAAATTTAAAAGGAATGAGAAGATAAATTTTGGGAGGGAATCCAAAATTTAAAAGAATAAGAAGGTAAATTTTGGGTTTCTCCCGTCTAAAATTGTAATTTACCCCGTCCCCTCCCCTCCCCTTAAACCAAACACACCGTACTGGTTGTCAAAAAAGAACAATGTTGCCTAGGTAGTTTTTTAAGAGCAATTTTTCCCCGTCCGTTATCTATATAAAGTTTGATCGTTAGTTGGCCAAATATGCTGAGTTGGTAATTCATATGTCATCTACGTCATTTTTTGGGTTTAGGTGTGAATTTGCTGTAAAAGTTTTTACTGAGAAGTAATATTACCTCGAAAGTTTCTAAATCATAGCAATTTAACCACAAATGTTATCCAAGTTAAATTTACGCTTTAGTTCACCAAACATGCTTACCTGACTAGTTTATGTTTCATCTACTTTATTTTTTTCTAAGTTAGATTTGTAAATATGGAAAAAAAATTAAGAAATGCATCTTGATTAAAGGATTATAGAAAATTAAAGAGATGAAAACATCTTGAGCGATGAAAAGAAAATTGATGAGGTGCCTATTGTTGGGTCAGCACCTTACACAGTACAATTTTGGGCAGCAATACCAGCAAAAACATAACAAACGTATAGTTCAAGTCGTGGCTGATGGCATTGTCATTCGGAGATATTCCGCAACCTTCCAATAAATTAGAAAGTGGCACTCCCCAAGATAAAACGAACCCTTATTACATAAAATAGGGTGACAGAACAACATAAACAGAACAGTATAACTCAGAAAGAGAGAGAGAGAGAGAGGAGCTCAGGGATAGAGCTTGGTGTCCCTGGCCTCGGTTCTACTAACCTTTAAACCAAACATATCCTTTTATAGGCAGAAAAGATGTGACCATTAAGTAGCCATAATGACCATTAATGATGGTTTAATGATAATTAAAATGGCAGTTACAAAACAAGAATTAACAAAGATTTAATACAATAAAACCATTCAAATGTCATTAAAACTGACTAATTAAATCACATTAAAACTCCAACAGTCAGTTCAAAAACTCCTCTTATTAGTCTTTTTACTAATTCATGCTCATATTTTATTATACATTAGGATATTCATAATCTTGAGTTATATGAGACTTCTTCCTATGACACACCTGCACACAATATTTACAACACATTTCTATCTCGACATCACTCAAGTATAGCGACAGAGAGTTTTTGGGGCCTTTTTCTTGGTATTTTTGCTCAATGTATTTTGCATCTAGTAATTACATCTATTTCTTCATTACTCTCTTATGCATCTGAGAGAGCCAGCTATGGTGGTGTGATTAAAATTAGAGAAGGGGATATGTTAAGGTTTCCTCTTTCAACTAGAAAATGGGGACTCCCTGACCATCGAACTTTAAGTTTGCAAGCTTAGGCTGAAAAAGGCTTGGGAATTTAACTTAAGGGACATCATAGTGGCATCTGATTCCAGTAAGGCTTTGCACTTAATCCATAATGAAGATTCAGAGATGCATGAAGATCAAAGTATTGTTTTAGAGACCAAGGAGATGTTGCAATGAGATTAGAGAGTTGACTTCAAACAATTTGACATGGATAACAATGGTTTAGCCGATACGCTAGTTAAGAAGGTGCTCAATGTAAAATCCTTTGCTTAAACAATAATTAACTAAGTAGTTAACCAAATCAATATTCAACCACCATCATGATAATGAAAATACATTGATTATCAAACAAATTAACCATGATAGAAAAGTTCAAAACTAAATTCTCAAATGGACTATCATGGTTAAAAGAAGAAAACCTCTCAATAAAAATCCAAGCACATAATTGAGCTTCACAATGCCCAAAATAAACCGTTACCACCAATTTCAAACTCTTTAATTAAATATTACTTTATCACATAACAAAATGCACAAGTCAATCAAAAGGAGGATCCACAAGTTTTAAAACACAATACTAACGCCTCTAGGCCACCCAAAATCATCAAGAGTTATCCAGTCGCAGAGAAATCAAAAGTATCTAGTTAATGCATCAAATCTTCAAAATAAATCAGAGTATGCAAGATGGGCCCTAACATGGCAATATACAATAATCCAACTTATACCAAAAAGATGGAGGCACTACTATCACCAGAAATAGCCTAAGCTTCTGGAGTCTTCCATAATGGACCAGTTACCTATCACATGAAAAAATGTTAAATCAACGGGGTGAGATAAAAGCCTTAGCAACCAATAATTCATCTCATTAGGCATACGAGTAAGTGCTCGTGAGGTGTCAAGTGGAATAGTTATAAATTCATGGCATTATTAAAAATTGTCATATGGTTATATATATATATATATATATAAATATATCAATTCACAATATCATAATTTCATTCTCATATTTATCACATTAGTGCACAAAAATCAACACACAAGAATTTATTCTCTATTATCCCTTATTTCCTCTTACTGAACCCATGGACTAGTATTTATCTATGTGATTGATAGTTCAACTCAACAAGCTCACTGATCAAGTGATATGGACTAGCCAAAATCCACAGAGCACAAGACCGGACCATGAGTTCCCCCTCTAATGTATATTAGTGGGGGTGTCAAGACCCTATTGAAGACAATTGGGCCCAACGACTAACAAGTGTACACCTGGAAGCCCATCGCCTTATTTCCTCTTTTTGTACAAGAATTCACCCCCTTTATTTCTTCTATGAATAACTCTCATCAAATCAACATTCACTATCCCCTTTCATGTCAATACTCAGGAGATATAATCACAATGGATTATTATATGTCATTATCAATTCACAAGTTATCAAGAAAATCTTTCCAATCTCATAAATGAACACCAATTCATATAATATCATATTACTAGTCATTTCTCAATGAAAATAAGTCCCTAAAATAATTTCATTTAAGAGCATAGTTTCATAGTCCATATCACAAACTATTAGAAAATTTATAGTGCTATATAGTTAAATATCACTTACAAACATCATAAAAGCATACACAACAAGAGTAAAGTAGTTCCCTTTTGTCAAAACAAATTAATACCACAATAATCCAAGCTCCAAGCTTAACCGCAAGTCACAAATCAATCTATAACAATTAATTATAACCACAATTTAGTATTCAACCAATTAAGTGGTTCAACAAAGCAATTAGAGGCTCTAAGTCCCTCTAAACATCGTAACTCTCAACAACATTCCAATTTAATTATCCCAACATACTTTTAGTTTTCCATTACCTCAAACAACTCATCCAAATTGACAAACAACCTCAAATTACTCAAATCATTCAAAAGTCCTAGGATTTTACTTGAAAATACCCATTTGTCAAAATCAATCTTAAACAATAATCTAAACCAATTAAATCTCTTTTCTAACTCATGTAAATAGAACTCACTCATTAAACAACTCCTCAAGCCTTTACATCATCAAAATCATAACAAACCCTAGCTCAAATATCAAACCCTAGCTCAAAATCTAACAAAACTAAATCGATTAAACTTTTAATCTACTTCATATAACTCATTTAAACTAAAAAGATTATGTGAAATCATCACCCATCTTAAAAGCCTAAAGAAACCCTAAGTTTGCAAATTTCCCAAATATGAAAAATCTAAGAAAGTAAGGTAGAAATCAAGTTAGGAACACTTACTTGAATGTTTGGAAGCTCAAATACAATCCTCAAGCCCGAAACCAATAAAACCTAGTAGAGCAAAATGGTTCCACCCTCTCCTAAACTCGGATTTTCGGGGTCTGAAAATGCTATTAAATAACAACATTTTTGTGTGTTTGTCGTGGGTTCGCTATTGCAAACTCATGGTGAATGACCCAAAAATGCCACCCATTCTATTACAATTTTTGTTGTGGGTTCGCTGCGGCAGATAACACAAAATATGAATTGCTTCTGTGCAAAGTTCATTGTAGGTTTGCGGCGGTGACTCCACGGCGAAAATGGCATCCAAGAAAAGTAACCTCAAACACTCTCCCCTACACCTCTACTATACAAAAGATCAAGATCAACTACTTAATACCTCAATTTCATATGTAGTCATGCCTTAATTAACTTTAAACCTTAAAATTAAAATTTAGGATGTTACACTCCATTGAACACTTGGGCTACAGGTTATAGGGCCTGAAGATTTAATTGTCTTAGGATATATGCTTGGTGTTATTTAGATTTTCATTTTGTTTTGCTTTCCGTTGTATAAAAAAAAACTTCCATGACCTTGTACATTAACAAAAATGACATGGATGACATGTAAACCTGTTAGTTTAGTTTATTTGGTTAATTAATAGTCAAACTTAATCTTGATAATGGTAAGATGACATTGCTATGATTTGAAAACTTTTATAGCGACATTACTCCTAAAAAAATTTTCAAAGCCACATTGTTCTTTTTTAACAACTTTCAAGATAAAATTAGACATTAATCCTTTATTTTAAAGGAGAAGTTACTAGAGGCACTTTTGGTATGATGGAATGGAGGGTGTTGAATTGGAATTGGGTCTTAATTCCATGTCTAGGTTTGTTTGGTATGATGGAATTGGAATTTTTTCCAATTCCATGTGGAAGCCAAATCGCCCTAATTCCATCAAGTTGGCTTCCATTCAAAAAGCTCAGATTTACAATTTCATGTATCTATTTACGACCTTACCCTCTTAGTATTTTCTATCATCACCATCATGCTCAACCACCCTTGAAGTTGCTTGCGTTCCTTCTGCCTTTCACATCACCGTTGCTCGAGCACAACTCACCCTAGGCCTAAACCACCGTCAGTGAGCAAGGCGCAAATCCTCCTTCAAAGACCTCCATCACCGGCAAGTTGCAGACGATGGCAAGGACAAGTGGCAATACTTTTCTGGAATGAGAAATACCCACCATAAAAAAGCTTGTGATTTTTGATATGCAATTTTGAGCTTAAGATCTGCAAATTTGGGTTGTGGGAGCACCTGATTGAGTCGCAACCTTCACCGTTGTTGTTCACTCACCTTTTCCATATCTTCCTTCGTTTTTTATGGTGGTGCCCCTTCAAGATTAAGCCTTGATGTCCAATAGCAAGGAAGAAGGAGAGATGTATTTAAAAGGGGAGAAGAAGAGAAGGAGTGGCTGGAGGTCTGGATAGTGAGGAAGAAGGAGAGGGAGGAGAGAGAACGATTCTGGGAAGGTTTTTTTTCGAAGATGAAGATGGGGTATGCTTTTTGGGAAGGTTTTTGTTTTTTTATTTAAGAGGGCATTTTGGTCTTTTAACTTAAAAATTAAGTCTCATTTTCATGTCATACTAAACATACTTTTAAAGCTCATTTTCATCTCCATATCCATTTCCATTTACATCAAAATCAATTTCATCATACCGAACGGGCCCTAGGTGTTTCTGGTAAAGAAAATGGTTTCTAGCCTTATATGCTTTGGCCCAAATAAAAAACTTCTATGCTCCTTTTTAGTTTCTGTTTTTGGAGCTCCCCCCTCAAACTCTCCATAAAAAAAAAATCATACAATTGCAAATTAAACTCTCCAAAAAATTATTTGCATGTTTTTTCATGTCGCGATCTCTTTAAAATACAAGTTTATGCAACACGTATTATTAGTAGATTGTTAAAAAAGAAAATACATTCACCAAAAATATAGATAATTTTTTTTTGTTAGGCATATATATCCTCTTATTAGAGGTAGTATTCTTTGAGACACTATCAGCTACTAAATGTAAATATCCCTAATTAATGAATAAATATAAAATAACACTTTTAATACAATTTTTGGCAAACTGATGCTTTTATCTGTCAGAATTTTCTTCTTTTTTACTTTTTCATAATGATGATATCCAAATTAAAAGTTAAGCTTTATGGCCTTGAAATCTTTAGTGCAATTGAAGAAGTGCCAAAGAAGAAAGCCAACAATTTCTTTCCACCATACGCACGCAAATAATGATCTAGAGTTCCCAGATCCTTGCAATCATATAGAGGCGCTCAGTTTCTACGTTTCTCTGCGTTTAAATTTTTTCTTTCTTCGCCAACCTTTGTAGGGTTTCCAAACCCAATTTGAAAAATTGATTCACATTTTCCTTCATTCCACCCTAAAAGATTTTCGCAGAGCCGTCACTGATAAAGAATCCTTTTGCTTTTTTATGCGGGAAAATTCGGGTATGGTAATGGTGGTTTCGGAAGCATAGTTGAAGTGAGATTGTGTAAAAGTGGGTGGTAGATTTTGGGGATCCGTCAATGGCGTTGTTGGCGGCCTGTGGGGGTGATACAGTGAAGTTGTTCGATGCCTCGGTCAAGCCGGGCGATCCTTGCTCATTGAGCTATACCCCTTCTCCTGGATTCCAAGTCAATTCATTGAAGTGGAACCATACTAGTGAGTCAATCTGTGACCTCTTTTCTTTACGCTGCATAAATATTTTTTCTCCTTAGAAGGGTTTGCGTTTGTGGAATTTTTTTTACTTATAAATCTTTTAGAAACTGCTTCTCTGTCCTAATTTCCTTCACTCGCGGAAGGATTGAGCGCAACTGAACTAAACTATGGTGTTGATTTGGTTGATGCATTTGATTTTGTGGTTCCTAAATTGCCGTAGAAACAGTTTAAACTATTTGATTACATGCACTGGCTTACGAGACAAGTTTTATGGTTTGAACTGAACTTTATGTTTACAGATTTGGTTGTGGCCAGTGCTGGAGATGATAAGAAGATCTCGTTGTGGCATAAAAATGGTCAGAGCATGGGTACCATTCCTGTAGCTGGTACTGATAGTGGAGACAACATAGAGGTAATATCTACTGTTTGGTAGAGTAGGCTATACCCTATCACGCCCAAATTTAAATGAATTCTGAAAGTACACGTACAGAAAAGAAACAGCGCATCAGAAGAGTAAAGGTTTAGAGAATTAATAAAGCATCTAAGTCAAATGATGCCTGTTATGTTTCATGGTTTTGAACCTCATCATTCTCTATCTGAAACTGCACACACCTAGTCCTGAAATAAGTTATGTTTTAGAGCACTCTCTTCCGTTAACCCCCCCCCCCCCCCAAAAAAAAAAACCAAAGAGGTGCAGGAAAATAGCTTAATTACATGTTTGGTGTCATTTTAGTTTAGCTTTCTCGGACAAGTGATACCTGAAGCTTGTAAGAATGAAAACATAAAGCAGTTTGATTTAATTGTCTTCCATTACCACACATATGTTGAACTACTCGCGGTTGGAAGTTATGGGGGTAGGAATTGGAATCCACACAATCACCAAAGTCTAGATTCCATACCATACGCTTATCGTATGTGGAATTTGACTTGAATTTTCTTAGAATCTCCAACAACCTTTAGTTCTTGAAACAGGCTTTAACCTTCGAGAATAGAATTTATACATGAGGAGAAGCACTATTCTTTCAAAGTTGGCCGCAGTTATATCCCCCCCCAGAAGAAGCAAATGAAGCAGGAGGTTTATCTGTATGATACTGATGTGCCTTCTTTAATGTAGTTTGTTCCAACTTTTAAGAGCTATGTGACAAAGTGGCATCATTCAAGGTTCCATATGGGCTTTATACTGCATTTAAAATTATTTATCTGCAATATCAAGCCCTTTGTTATCAGCTATTTTTCTACTGCAATTATTATAGTCACTATGTGGTGTCATTGGTCCCGACTGTTACTTAAGTTCTGCATAATCAAGCAATATTTTGTTATTCCAGAGTTTAATTCATGCAACTCTGTAATTTGTGCAGGAGTCTATAATGGCTATCAGCTTCAGTAACAAGGCTTCCAGATATCTATGCTCTGGAGGAAGTGGTCAAGTTGTAAGGATATGGGATTTGCAAAGGAAGCGCTGTATTAAATGGTTGAGAGGTCATACTAGCACTATTACAGGTGTAATGTACAATTGCAAAGATGAACACTTGGCTTCTATCAGCCTTAGTGGGGGCCTTATACTTCATAACCTTGCTTCTGGTGCAAGAGCTGCCGAACTCAAAGACCCCAATGAACAGGTTTTCTATTCTTTTTGTCTTGGTAGAATTTTCTTTTCTTTTCTTTTTCTTTTTCTTCTTGGAATCCTCTGCCTCTCAAGTTCTAGTTATTTTGGACTGTTTGATTCTGTTTTCCTTTTTTTGGTTTCCAAAGCAGTTTTATAAAATTGTTTTTAAAATCAAGTTTTGAAAACTAAAACATAAAAAAATCTGTTCAGATCTTTGCTTTAAAAAGCTTGTTTTTGTGGCTGGTAGTGATGTGGTGGTGGTCATTGTCGGTCGTGTAGTGTCAATAGTAGATAGATGGTGGCTTCAAAAAATAAAACATAGAAAAACAAAAACACTTTTGTTTTTTAGTTTTTAAAAACAACTTTGTTTTTTTTGTTTTTAAAAACAAAATCAAACAAGCCCTTATTTTTTTAGTTTTTCTGTTTTCTAAGTTGAAGTGTCTGTTGACCACTTATGTTTAAAATTGTAAGACCAGGTGTTGAGAGTTCTTGATTATTCCCGGATCAGTCGTCACCTATTGGTGACTGCTGGTGATGATGGTACAGTTCATCTGTGGGATACAACTGGTCGGAGCCCCAAGGTATGCAATTTTTCTTTCATATATCACATACCACGTGTTCAGAAATTTTGCAATAATTAAATACCATTTCAGTTGGTGCTTGATAGACAGTTTCTTTCTCTTAAAAGCATTTTCTCATGTATTGCTAGAGGCTTCCATTAAGTTGCTTATGCACGCACTGATGTGATAATTATAAAATAAATAAGAAAGAATAGTCAAGGGAGTTTGGGGAGTTAGGTTCTTAATGAGCGTTGGCCTAGAATTAACCAATGTCTGCTCTCCTTAATTCAGTTTGGTGCATGATGAATCTTTGAGTATTTTTGTCCCTTTTTTGGTCCTTATCCATCTCTCTTCATCTTCCCCCCCTTTCTATGCTTTTTTGTGTGTGTATCTAACACACGCATACCTGAGATATAGAAAACTCGTATGCAACCAGTTGTTCAGTAAAGCAACAGTTAAATGTGCAATCATATATTTAACTTTGCACAGGAATTTCCTTTCAACAATGCACAGGTGTCCTCCAATGTAGCTTAGTAATATAACTCGCACTTGTAGCATTTTTTTCTTATGCCCTCTGACAAATAAATCTAATTATTAAACTTATATTTATTAATTAGTTTGGTATGATAGGAATACAAAGAGTCACCTCATCCTCGGCCTTTGGCATTGCATGTAATAAAAAAAGGAAAAAGGAAAAAACCTGCAGAAGATCTTTTCAATTATTGCTTTATTTTCAACTGAATCTTAAAATGCATCATTGGAAATTGACCATCTGCATTTGCTTTTCTCTTCTCATTTTCTTTTTCTTTTGTGTTTTGGAAAAAAATTATAACAGGTTTCATGGTTGAAGCAACATTCTGCACCAACTGCTGGTATTAGCTTCTCTCCGTCCAATGACAAGGTTGCGTTTATAATGGCTTAATTATATTTAAATATACATGGGGATACTGTTTATCCTGCTGGGAAGTCATAAATCTCTGGCAGGGTAGCCAATCAAATAGTTCTGGTACTCTGCTTCCTGACACCATTCTCCTGTTGACAGATACTTGCTAGCGTGGGTCTTGACAAAAAATTATATACTTATGACACTGGTTCTAGAAGACCATCATCTTGTATATCTTATGAGGCACCATTCTCTTCATTGGCCTTTAGGGATGATGGATTGATGCTGGTAGCTGCAACAAGCAATGGTAGGGTTGCTTTCTACGATGTTCGTGGAAAACCACAACCTTTTGTTGTTCTTCATGCTTATGGTAGCTCCGAGGTAGTTCTTTGCCCCATTTAAAACTTTTTATTTGCAATTATGGAGTCCTTTGTTGTGGCATGGTTATGATGAATGAGAAATTAGCATGATATAAAAGCTGCTTTAAGTTACAGATTTTTCTGAATATGAGTATTTTCTGAATCCCGAGTGGTAGTGGGTGGGAGGAAACGCATACGAGATTAGTTCTGTTGTGCCTGCTGTACATAGCTATTGGAACTGGGGCCAGGTTAGGGTAACATGTTAGTTGGGGTTACAAATTAATGAGGTGGAACCTGTTCATCTTGAATAATTAAAATATACTATTATATTTGGTGAACTACAATGACAAATATTGTGCATTTATCCAAGATTTAATTAAGCATAACATCGCTAATATATTGCTTATTTTTCTCAACTTTTAATTCATGATATAAATTTACATTATTAATTTTGTTACAAATAAATAATTTATACTGTTATCTGGGGAAAGCATAATATCTTGAAATCAAACTTAAAATAACTCTATTTATTAACAGAAGAACAAAATCTTTATGTATTGAAGGAGGGAGATGTGGAGTGCAAAAGAAGGGTTAAACAAGGTTTTTTGAAAGTCCTTCCTGGCTGGAAATAAAAGCCGAGTGCTTTGTGGTCTATAAATATTCTAGGTGAAGAAGAGAAGTGTGTGAGATACGCATAAGCTGGTCAAGTGAACCTGTTTAAAATAGGGGCTGTTTGAAATTTTACCTTTAAAAGGTAAGGGTTAATCCAAAGATGAAACTAGAAAGGACAATAGGCCAGTTCACCTATACTCTGGTCTCACTGACCAGTATGACTAGGGTTCCAAAGAAACTGCTATGGGGTTTTCTCTTTGCAGTGCCTTGTAGGAAACATAATAATAGGGAAAAATGGAGGGATTAATGCTTCAACAACAACAACAACAAAGCCTTTATCCCTCTAGGTGGGGTCGGCTACATGGATCGTACGACGCCATTGTGCTCTGTCAAAAACCATATCTTTATGTATATTATTAATCAAAAGGTCTCTCTCAATGACCTCATCAAGAGTTTGCTTTGGCCTTTTGTGACCTCGTTTTATAGGACTCCATACGGCTTGATCAACCCCCCTCATCGGTGCATTCAACGGCCTTCGTTGAACATGTCCAAACCACCTCAAACGACTTTCTACCATTTTTCCTTCAATAGAGGCTACTCTAACTCGTTTACGTATATGATTATTACGAATTTTTTCTTTTCTTGTATGACCACACATCTATCTCAACATCCTCATCTCGACCACCCCCATTTTATACTCATGTAATCCCTTTAAAGCCTAACACTTACCACCATATAACATTGCTGGTCTTATAGCAATGCGGTAGAACTTCCCTTTTACTTTATTAGGTACTTTTCGATCACAAATAACTCCAGTAGCTTTTCTCCATTTATATCATCTAGCTTGAATACTGTGATTGACATCTCCATCAATTTCATTATTTTGTTGTATAATTGATCCCAAATACCGAAATTTTGTCACTTGCGGAATGACTTGCCCCCCCAATTTAACTTTCACTTCATTTCGACCTTGTCTCTTATCATACTTACAATGTATATATTCAGTTTTGCTCCTACTCAGACGAAAACCCTTCACTTCCAAAATCCGTCTCCATATCTCAAGTTTAAAATTAATTTCCTCCCTGGATTCAGCCAACAGAACTATATCATCTGCAAAAAGCATGCATTTAGGATCTCCTTTCTTATAGGCTCAGTTAGGATATCTACCACTAGGCTAAACAAATAAAGGCTCAAAGCTGATCCCTGATGTAGGCTAATCCTTATAGGAAAGTCCTTTGTTACACCTCCAGGCGTTCTAACATTGGTTGTAACCCTCTCATACATGTCCTGAATGGCTTTGATATATGCAAACCGCACCCCCTTCTTTTCCAAGGCTTTCCAAAGTATATCTCTTGGCACACGGTCATATGCTTTTTCCAAATCAATGAAAACCATATGCAAATATCTTCCTTCGCTCCTATACTTTTCCATAAACCTCTTTAATAAATAAATCGCTTATGTTGTAGACCTCTTGGCATGAATTCAAATTGGTTTTCAGCAATTTTAGTCTCCAACCTCAACTTGCATTCAATCACCTTTTCCCATAATTTTATTGTATGACTCGTAAGCTTAATTCCTCTATAGTTTGCACAAGTTTGAATATCCCCTTTATTCTTATAAATAGGAATCAAAGTACTTTTCCTTTACTCATCCGGCATTTTCTTGAATCGTAGAATCTCATTAGATAATTTTGTGAGCCACAAAACACCTTCACCCAAACATTTTCAAACTTCAATAGGAATCCCATCAGGCCCAACAGCTTTATCATTTTTCATTTTCTTAAGAGCTTCCCTAACCTCGCCAACTCAAATCCTGCGGTAAAATGACAAATTGAGATCACCTTCTCGAGTTGTCAAATCTTTGCAATCACAAGGCCCTCCCCCGCCATCATTGAACAACTTATAAAAGTAGGTTTCCCGCCTATTCTTAATATCTCCATCAGTCATCAAAACTTTGCCTTCTTTATCCTTTATACACCTCCTTTGGTCCAAGTCTCTCGATTTTCTCTCCTTGTTCTTTGCAATCTTGTAAATCTTACGCTCTCCCGCCTTTGTTCCTAACTCCTTATAAAACTCCTCATATGCTTTATTACGAGCTTCATTCACTGCCTTTTTAGTCTCCTTTTTAGCCAAACGATACCTTTCCCAATTGTCAACATTATTACCCAAGTGTATTGCTCTAAAACAATCTTTCTTATGCTTGACTTTCTCTTGAACAGGGGATTAATGCTTCGAATGGAGCATAAAAAGGGGAAAGACCTGTTGAGGCGTTTAAGGAGCCATATGACATTAAGATTTGATTAATGGCTAATCGCGTCTGATTAATTCTGAACATTTCATTAATGTCATTGATGATATGATCAGGTCAGAGAACCAGTCCTAGATATGTGTAATAGTTTGACAATCAACAATGGTCAGCTAATCACATCATTAAGACAGAATCTCTCTTGTATTAGAGCCTCCATTGGCTCTTTACTAACCTCTGCACATGTATATAGTTTTATTCCCTTTATTTAGTCCTCTTTTATTTCTCTTTTATATATTTTTCCTTTCCACTTTATGCCCAAGGGTCAGCAGCCTTTAGGGGCTTGATTGTAATGGATTTTGGGTTTATTTTATAGCCTGAATCCTATTTATCCCTCTATAACTCGTGAACAGGAATCACAGCCCCTTTTCTACTTCTTTCTAAAAACCTTCTGTTGGGTTTTCAAAACATCGACTTTGACTATATGATAGAGGTGGGTAATTTGAATGTCTTTAGGGATTAGGGATTAGTGTAGAGAAGAAGAAATCAGAGGGTTGAAGGAAAGAATTAGAGGAATTAGAGGCAGAAAGAGAGAGAACAGAAGAATTCTGGAAATGCTCTGACTTTATTTACTTGCAAAAATCCGATCACAGTGAGTATCCTCTGCCATATATATAGGCTTTAAGACAGAACAGTAAACAGAAACGGAAGGGATCAGGGGATCACTTAACTGGGGATCTATTAGTAATTAGACATGGGTAAGGCCATGTTTGGCTAGTGTTGCTCTAAAACAACTAATGCCACTAATGGTTAGTCCCACTCTTCTAATCACTAACTATCCTAACTAACATTTCAATTTATATTACAACATCATATCAATACCCCCCCCTTTTAAACATCCTTGACCTCAAGGATTAGGAATCCCAAATGTAGGATATTGCTGTTGAAAGGAATGAAGGGCCATCCAAGAGGCTTCTTCATCAGGTAAACCCTTCCATTGAACCAAAACTTCAGTAATCATCCTCTTACGACGCTTTTTAACCCGTCGATTCAGGATGCTTTCTGGTTCCATAGCTGGTGGTAACTCCGGAAATTCAATAGGAGGGTGTCTAGGCCTCACTGTAGGATCCGGACATAGTCTCAAGAGGGAAACATGAAAGGTAGAATGAATTCTAGATTTTGGTGGTAATGCTAGCTTATATGCAACAGCTCCAACCTTCGCCACCACTTGATAAGGACCATAGAATCTAGGAGCCAACTTTTGAGAAGCCCTTGTTGCTGTAGAGATTTGCCTATAGGGCTTAAGCTTCAAGAAAACCCACTGCCCAACCTGAAACTCACGATCTGATCTATGCAGATCAGCCCTTTGTTTCATCAGATTTGCTGCCCGGTGCAAATGGTACTTCAAAAGTGCTAGAACTTCCTCTCTAGCCATGAAGCTACGATCCACCAACTCCAATACTGAATTATGGGGTAAATAAGGGCTGTGTAGTGGAGGTTGTTGCCCATAAAGCAACTCATATGGTGTAACCTTAGTGGCGGTGTGATAGGTTGTATTATACCACCACTCTGCATGTGAAATCCAGTTAGCCCAATCCTTAGGTTTCTCCCAACACATACACCGCAAATACGTCTCCAAACACCTATTAAGTACTTCCGATTGCCCATCCGTTTGGGGATGATAGGCTGTAGAGAGCTTTTGATTTACACCCAACACACGAAGAAACTCCTTCCAGAAGTTACTAACAAAGAGGGAATCACGATCACTCACAATTTCAGCCGGTGCCCCATGAAGTTTGTAAACCTGATCCATAAAGTGTTGTGCCAAAGTAGATGCTGAAAAGGGATGAGCAAGGGCTATAAAGTGGGCATACTTGCTCATTCGATCTATGACCACCCATATAGTATCCTTCCCTTGAGATTTCGGGAGCCCCTCAATAAAATCCATAGTAATTGACTCCCACACCCTACTAGGTATAGGCAAAGGCTGCAACAATCCGGGAGACGCCGTAGTCTCATACTTGCACCTAGAGCATGTGTCACACCTTTTGACATACTCCACAACATCATTTATTAACTTCTTCCACCAAAAAAGACCTTTAATACGATGGTAAGTAGCTTGTATACCTGAATGTCCGCCTTGAGGGCTTGAATGTAACCACTTAAGAATATGCAACCGAAGAGCTTCTACCTTACCGACAACCAATTTACCTTTTCGGCGTAGAAGAACACCATCCCAATGGAAGTGACTCCACACTCCTTCATTTTGCTGCACCTTTTCAAGCAAAGAACGAGTGAAGTCATCTCTAACCCAACTCTCCTTTATTTGCTGCAACATTTCTGGTGAAGTAGTGTCATAGGTCATTTGCAGTAATTGTTGCTTTGGAAGGTGGGATAGTGCATCAGCTACCAAGTTATTCACCCCTTTCTTATACACGATGTCATAGTCAAACCCAGCCAATTTGGACACCCAAAACATTTGAAAGGGAGTTTTAAGTTGCTGCCCCAATAGAAACTTGAGACTTTGCTGATCAGTACGAATGAGAAACCGTCCTCTCTCAAGATATTGGTGCCAATGCAACACCGCTAATACTACCGCCATCAATTCCTTTTCATAAATTGACAGATTATGATGCCTTGGGGCGAGTCCTTTACTAAAGAACGCAAGTGGTTGCCCCTGTTGCATTAACACAGCACCAATTCCCACTCCACATGCATCAGACTCCACAACAAACTCCTTGGTAAAATCAGGAAGAGCAAGAACCGGGGCTGAAACTAAGGCACCCTTGAGACGTTGGAAGGCCTCACTAGCAGAATCAGACCACTCAAAAGCATTCTTCCTCAATAGAAGAGTTAAGGGCCTAGCAATTATACCATAGCTCTTGATAAAACGCCGGTAGTAGCCAGTCAACCCCAAAAATGCCGTCAATTGCTTGACGGTTGTTGGTTGAGGCCAATCAGCAACTGCTTGAATCTTCTTAGGGTCCGTTGCTACTACTCCATCTCCTAGGATATGCCCAAGATACTCCACACTTGTAGCAGCAAAGGTGCACTTGCTTTCCTTCACAAAGTAGTGATGTTGCTGCAACGTTTGTAAAGCCATCCGCAAGTGCTTCTGATGATCTGCAAGGGTAGGACTATAAATCAGTATATCATCAAAGAAGACTAGTATAAATTGTCTAAGGAAAGGACGAAAGATATCATTCATAGCCCCCTGAAACGTTGCCGGCGCATTCGTAAGGCCAAATGGCATTACAAGCCACTCATAGTGTCCGGAGTGAGTCTTGAATGCGGTTTTGTAAGCATCCTCGGGTACCATCCGAATTTGATGATAACCGGCCCGAAGATCAAGCTTTGTGAACCATCTAGCCTTGCCCAATTCATCAAACAAGTCCTCAATGAGAGGAATAGGATATTGATTCTTAATTGTTCTCTTGTTTAATTCCCTATAATCCACACACATACGCCAAGATCCATCCTTCTTTTTGACAAGGACTATAGGGGCTGAAAATGGAGAACAACTCTCTTGCACAACACCCGCTTCAAGTAGCTCAGCCACTAATTTCTCAATAACATCCTTTTGAGCAGCCGGATATCGGTACGGTTTCAAGGAAATAGGATTCGTGCCTTCTTCTAATAGAATGGGATGATTGTGGCCTTTCCTATAAGGCGGGAGGCTTTTAGGTTCATCAAATATATCTTGAAAAACCGTTAATACCCCTTGTATCTCAGTCGGCAGATCTGGGTTTGGTTGCTGAATCGCCAAGCAACTCATCCTAGCTCCTTGAACTTCAATCAACTGCATAAGGTACAGCTGCTCATCTTTATGGCAGCTAGCTTCCACCCTCTTTGATGCTACCAGTCTCAAGGAATGAGGAACATTGGCTTGGAGAGTGACCAACTGACCATCCTTCCAGAAATACATGGATAAAGACTCATAATCCCAGAATGCATTTTTTATACTCTTGAGCCATCTCAAGCCTAGAACCAAATCATATGTATGTAACTCAATGATCTGAAAATCAAAACTGAACTCCAGACCATGCATTCTCCATCTAAACCCATGCCAAACCCCATGAATTTTCAGCTTTCCTCCACCTGCAATCTCCACATGCGCCAGAGGGAGTGTCTGCGGCTGCCAACCCAATTTTAAGGCTGTGTCCAGATTCAAAAAATCATGGGTACTTCCACTATCTATTAAAATCTGTATAGATTGTTTCCCCACAGTACCCAAGACACGCATAGCTTCAGATTGACTATTGCCCTCCATAGCGTGTAAGGATATGCGTGGCTGATCTGTTTCATCCTCACTGGCAGTCTCAGGCTCAGCAGGAATATCATCGTCTTCATCGTCTAATATGACCAAGTGTAGTTGCATTTTCTGCCTCTGGGGACACCTATGGTCTCTCGAAAATTTACCATGGCAGAAGAAGCACAGATTGTTGGCGCGGTGCTCGGCTTCTTCTTCAGCCGTGAGAGCCTTCACTGGTCGAGTGATTGCCTTGGGGACGAAGGTGGAATTTTGATGAAATTGGGGGGTTTTCTGGTCCTTTCGGTGGGACCCATTAGAGAAAGATGAGTTCTTTATAATTGCCGACGTGTTAGCAGCCAAGTTTGACCAGGAATTCGATATACTCTGTTTCGGAAACTTGTCGGCATTCGTTTTCAGAGTTCTGCGATTCACCACGATTTCTTGTGTCCTAGCAAGTCGACGAGCCTCTTGCAATGTTCTGGGGTTGAAGAGGCGAACCGAATCCGCGATCTCATCCTTCAGAGCCCCCATGTATGCGTCAACAAGATACGTCTCCGAGAGGTCGAGCTTCGCTGTGATTTGATCGAATCTTGTATTAAAATCAGCCACCGTTCCCGTCTGCCGCAAATGCGTGAAGTCGGTCATTGGTGTCTCATAAGGCTGACCGAAGGTGTCTATCAGCAGCGCCGAGTATGCTGCCCACGTCGGCGGTTGTCGCCAGCGCCGCTCCACCGCGCGATGCCATTGAAACCGCTCGTCGTCCAAATGCATCGAAGCCATGGTGACTTTGGAAGCCTCCGGTGTCTCGTCTATTTCAAAAAACCGGTCAACCTTTGCCAACCAGGTATCCATATCTTGCCCAGTATATCTGGGAAACTCCATTTTAGTGAATTGGGTGGGTCGCTGATATGGTGGTCGCCCATTTCCTCCCCTTTCTTGAAAATCTGGTACCCTCGGTGGACCATGTTGGGTAAACCGTTGCATTGCTGCCGCCAAGGTTCGGATTTCGTGGGTCATGTCTTGAAGATTCTCTTGCATCCCACGTTGTTCTTGAGTAATGGTATGCAAGTTATCTTGCATGCCACGTTGAACCGTCTGTAGCTCCTCTCGGTAGCCTTGTACTGAGTCATACAGCGTCCCAATCGATGATTCAAGGGAGCCCACCCGCTGTTCTAAAACGTGCGTCTTGTCTTCCATCAGTCTTGCACTTTCTTGCTGTCGAGTCTTCACCATGCACTTCAGTGGTGATGAACCGATAATCACAGGCTGAGGATTGTGAGCTCTGATACCACTGATAGAGGTGGGTAATTTGAATGTCTTTAGGGATTAGGGATTAGTGTAGAGAAGAAGAAATCAGAGGGTTGAAGGAAAGAATTAGAGGAATTAGAGGCAGAAAGAGAGAGAACAGAAGAATTCTGGAAATGCTCTGACTTTATTTACTTGCAAAAATCCGATCACAGTGAGTATCCTCTGCCATATATATAGGCTTTAAGACAGAACAGTAAACAGAAACGGAAGGGATCAGGGGATCACTTAACTGGGGATCTATTAGTAATTAGACATGGGTAAGGCCATGTTTGGCTAGTGTTGCTCTAAAACAACTAATGCCACTAATGGTTAGTCCCACTCTTCTAATCACTAACTATCCTAACTAACATTTCAATTTATATTACAACATCATATCACTATATGATCTTGATTATTCCCTCAAGTTCGCTTATAAATTTATGCTTTCATTATTTTGCTCTAACGATGTATATTGTGGAACAGGCTGTTACTGGTTTATGCTGGCAAAGGTCAAAACCTGCGAGTGTTAATGAAGCTAATTGCACTGCTGAGACTGCACTTGTGGGAGATGCAGTTGAAGATTCCATCCTTATGCCAGATCCCTTACCTTCTGCAACCTCATCAAGTGTCTCTCTATCTACTGTAGTGTCAAGTTCTAGGAATTCTGGTCGTCTAAATGCCCCTATTGAAGTATCTTCACTTAAGTCATCTAGCAGTGGATTGGCATCAAGCATGCTAAATGTATCTAGTGGAGAGGAAACACCACATCGAAGCCATTTATGGCCCGGTGGAAATCTGTCAAGGCTAAATGCTCCACGTTCTAGTTATAACTTCAAAGATGATATGGAGGTTTTCTCCCCTCTTGTGGATGTTCAACCAATAACACCCTCACTATGGGATGAAAACGGAGCAAAGAAGGATAACATATTTGCAGATAGGAAACCTTCATCACTGCTGTTTCCTTCATCTAGTAGGAGATTTCCAAATACAGAAGAGGGCAGCATTGATCATCCAATATTTGATTGGAAATCTGGCTCAATTTCCAAGCAGGTTTTTGTTTCCATGTGGCTTTAGTTTTGAATTTAACTGCTCTATATGATGCATAGTGCTAGAATTTCCCAATATTGAATGCAAAGAGATGACGGTTGTCAAAAGCAAATGAATAATTGGAATCTTTTACTTTGAAACATCGTTCGTCTTCGTTTCATTCTAACCTATGGACGTGGTTGTTGTGAGTTTGATTATTCTACATTTTATTTGCATCGTCAATACTCTTTCTTCCACGTGTTTGTACTTTCTTTTCCTTTCTTTGAAATTTTTGGCAAAAATTTGACGTACCTTGAGGATGATCTTCAAAAGATTTGAGTTCTAGGTCAAAGAAGGCTTGGTGCTTAAGAGCATTGGTTAAGCATTATAAATTGATTCATCAAACTAATCTCCAGTGCTCTGTTTTTTTCACTCTCTGGAGCAAAATAATTTTCAGGATTTACACATCTTGGCATGAATCCTTCATTGCACTTGCTTAGCATAGTTCATTCAAGTGAGGTTACTTGTATTGAAATGATTATATTGCTTTATAAATTCGTGTAGGATGAAACTCGGTCTTCATTTCCACCTGTGGAATCAATTGCTCTCCCATCGTCCAAGGATGAAACTTCTTCAATCACTCCTCCAGAAGCTTGGGGCGGTGAGAGGGTATCTGAAAAATATAACTACCTTCGTCAATCCATCAATGCACCTTCTCGTTTTGGGACATTGGCTTCTGGTGTTCAGACAGCTGGATCAATGTCTTCTGGATTGCAGGCTTCCTCATCATCAGATGTTACTTCTCTTGCTACTTCTAGCATCAATTTTGCTAATCTACGCAGCAAAGATATCTCTACTAGTCAGGAGACTTCATTAAGTTTGCCTGATCACTTGTCTTCTAACTCCATGTCTGTCAATACAAAATCCGTTCTCGGACAGGTGAACCTGGATTCCCCACGAATGTTGTCTTTGACCCGACGATTTTCCACTTACGCAGAGAGAATAAGCACTACATCGACCTTCAGTGATGGAGTATCTCTTTCAGTAGGATCACCTAAGATGAAAAAATCTGGAGCAGAAACCAGAGAAGAACTTCTAAATAGCATGCTGCAGAAGTCTGATCCATCAATTTCAACAGAATCAAACTCTATATTACCTGCAAATGTATGTAATATTGAAATCTGCACTTGTTAGAGTTTTTATTAGACTGTCTAGAGCATTTATCTCTATTCCTGCATCCTGATCAATGAAACACACACATGACCTAAGTTTCTATTAGGCTATGTGGAGTATTTATCACTATTCCTTCATCCTGGATTCTTCCACACTGTCTGAGTGCCTGTTTGGGAAACTGTCAAACCATGTTTTTAGAAGCCCTTTTCCGCAAGCTAAGACAAAAATCCTCTCACATACTTACCTCTAAAGCCGTAAAAGCACTTGTAAAAAGCTAAAAATAACAAGCATTATAACTTAGGTCATGTGTGTGTTTCATTGATATATACTATACCAGTCCTGAGGTTTAGTTCAGAATTTAGATTCAGGTCACAGAACCCATTGTGATAATCTGCTCATAGATATAGATGTTTCCTTATGCTGTGTATTGATGTGATATTTATAATAGGGTGTAGGCGCACAACAGAAAGCATCTCAGTTAGATGCACAAGGTTCTTCATTTACACTTCAGCTTTTCCAACGGACCTTGGAAGAAACTCTAGATTCGCATCTGAGACCCATACATGAGGATATGAGGAACCTTCACATTGAAATGTTAAGGCAGTTTCATCTACAGGAGGTATGTATCTGAAACTTCTTTTCCATTTTTTTATCATTTCCAATTATTTTCTTCTCATATTAATAGCCACATTCGACAGACAGAAACATTTAACGTGATGAAATCCATTCTGGAGAACCAAGCTGAGTTGATGAAAGAAGTGAAGTCTCTTCGTCAGGAATTTCAGCAGCTGCGGCAAATGCTCTAACTTTTGTTTTTAAAGTTGTAATTTTTTGGGTCCCTTCCTATCGTGTGTGGGATTTGTTTGTTCCATTGACAAATTGACATTTAATGTATGGTCTGTTATAGGTGTCTAGATTTGCTTCTCTATCAGCAAGAGAAGTTTAGGAGGCGATGATTGAAGAAAATACGAAAGGGAAAGGAGGAAAATTGGTTGTTGCTAGATTAGGACTTTGAAAATGTACAGAAATGATTTTTTTTGCAGATTTGTATGGGTGCATGTCTGTTGATTGATCAATTCACAATTTGATTTAATTTAAGTTTCTGTTTGATTCATCAGTCCTCTTGAACACTGAGAAGCTGGTTGTCCCCTTCTCCCCCAACACAATTTCTGGTATGTTTCTCGTTATCCAACTGAAGAACTGTCAATGATTATTTCCAAACAAGCCCAACGTTGACTTATTTTTCTAACCAAGTCTACTTCCATGCGAGGTCTCAACTTTTAGAAATGAGACAATAAGTGTACATAACATGAAATAGTATGCCTGTTCCGGCAAAACAAAAGGAAAGAGAGAAGTGGTGTGGCTTCCAATGTATATAATGATACTGATTTTAAAAATCATGCATCAAGAGAAGGTGAACAATTGTGGTATCATCTGTACTTGTAGATATTTGGAAGTGGAAATTCATGTTTGCTTATAATATGAAATATGTCTAGATTTTTCTCTCCTTCATTGGATATGAATTGTGGGTGTTTGATGTGAGGATTTTTCATGTAAGTCAAAGAATCTATTCGGCACTAGGCTGTGTTTGGTTGGGGGTTCTTTTAAGCTAGGTGAGGGTATGGGAGGGTTGAAGATAAAAGATGTGTGTTTGTTGAAGGGGGAGGTAAGGGGTGGATGAAATTTTTGTCATTTAGTGGTTGGTGGTCACCTCCTCCACTTTGTTAAACCTTCAGGTCTAGAGTTTTTTCTAGAGGAGAGAAAATTTATGTCACATTGTGACTAAATTGTCTGTGACAATTTTTCAACATTCCAACACCACCCTCGCCACTATAAACACTTTCTCCCTCTGCAATTCTACCATTTTCCCATCTCCTTCGCTCGTTCCAAGCTCGTCTCCTTCGCACCATTCGGTATTGCAGCCTTGCATATGGCCGCTCCTTCAGCTGCCGCCGCAAATCACTTGGTGTTTTGACTTTGCTATATCAAATAACAAATATTTTCTATTTCACTTGGTGTTTCTTCCCCACCACAAAATTCTCCAGTCATCATTTCTCCTATATCAGCAAGACAAAGGCCAGAAGCAGCAGCTTGCTTTAAGAAGATGGTGCTAACCAGAAGAACCCGTATAGAGGATTCCCTCAACCAAGGAAGCTCGGTTCTTAACAGTTCAGCATCTCTAAACGGATCAAGTTTGGATATGTACTCAAGTTCGGACTCTGAGAAAGGAATTGAGGCTTGTGGCCAATGCAGCCACTCAAAATATGGATCATCCATGCATTTAGGCAGGCAAAATCCATGGTCAATGGGAACAAGCTCAGCCCCGTCTTTCTTTCTTTCTTTCTTTGTCGGATGTGATTTGAAAATTGTCTTTTATATCTTTAGCAATGTTTGGAAGGGATTTCTTCGTTCTGTAATTTAGATGAAGTTAGTGAACGTTTGGAAGGAATTTCTTCGTTCTGTAATTTAGATGAAGTTAGTGAATGTTTGGAAGGAATTTCTTCGTTGCTGTATTGATCTGTTCCTTTTTATCCCCCAAACATCATCCGCTATTTTCTGTGGATTTTGGTTATCCTGTTTATAATATGTGATGGTGTTCGAATTTCATTGGAAACTCAAGCGGGATTTAATAAATTGGCGACGTGCAGTCCTTCGCTAAGGCACATTATGTACAGGAAAGGGATTTTGCTTAAGCGGGCCTAAGTTCTTGGTTTTTGATTATCAACCAGTAGTTGACTTATTTGATGACTATTGCAAATCGTGGCTCGTGTGATGAAAATTTCTGTTCCATGAGGACATTGCTGATGTACAAATGTGAGCTTTGGCCTTAGGGGCAACTCCCACACTTAAAAAAGTTCATGAAAGTTAGATGAACACTTTTTTATCTTTATAATCTGATTAAAGTATAGGTGCTTGGAACTACTGAGCCACTTGAAAAAGATTTTTTGGGATACAATGTTTACTCAGCAATTTTAGATTTATGTATTCACGAGTAAGGATTTTCTATATTTTGAGGTTGTTATAAAATATTGGAAGATTTTTCAGTCGGCTAACAGTTCACTTCCGTTGTTATTATCAACTCTTGATAACTATAGCGGTCATGTCATTGTTGTTATAAACATAGGTGGGATCCTGCTTTTAGTCATGGTCTACATTCGTGCATTTATAAATTTACCTTTGATCATATTCCCAAGGGAAGGGCTGAAGATTTGTACGAGAAGTTTGTGGCCTTTGAAAAGCAGTATGGTTATTTTGTATGGGAAAGAATTAGTAATGATTTTTGCTAATCACTTATTAACCATATGAATATAATGATTTTTGCTAATCATTTGTTAACTATATGGATATTTTGAAAGAATTAACAATATGTGACTTGTGTAATTTACTAACCATAGGGAAATTTCTGATTTTATGTAATGCTATGGCCTATTATATATTGATTTTTGATAATGATGTAAGTTGATCTGTAAAATATGTAATTATCTATTAGATTTTTGATTTTTGATAATGATGTAAGAAAGAATTCAGTTCAATGTGTAACACCCCAAATTTTATTCACAAAAAATATATTGCAATTATTTGAGAAATTCAATAACATGGTGAATATTCATGAATTTGGATATTGTGAATTTTGAAATATTCATATTCATAAGGAAATGAGCAAATTAATTCAAAATTTGAATTAAATTACAAAGGGGATAGCAAAATATAATTTTGCCAATTTAGCCCAAGATTAATTATTTTTCAATTAATTGGAGTTAATTTCAATTAATCAAAGAAAATAAAAGAAAATACATAATGGGATTATTCTTGGTGGAATAAATCAAGAATTGGCAAATTAAGGGGGATTATACATAAAACCAATTATGTCAATTGTGGAATTGTTAAAATCATTTTTCCCTTTCCTTCCTTCTTGAAATTTCGTCCAAACACACATGAATGAGGAGAAAATTTGATTTCATGAGCACATGCCTAATTATTACATGAAGAGAGTCATGATGGCAAGGCTACATGAACATTTCAATGATGACAAAGGATGAGTGTACACAACATGGGAGTATGGTGAATGCATGAAGGGATAGCTTGAGTAAAGGAAGGGAGATAGCTGATTGCATGATGATAAGCTTGAGTGAAAGAAGAGAAAAATTGATTGCATGGAAGAGAAATCATTTGCCTTGTAAAGAAGAGGGGGGACGAATTTTTCCTAGCCAAGAGAGGAAAATTTGTACATTGACTTAAATGGAGTAATCATATGTGAATAGGAAGGAGGTATGGGAAGAGAAATGGTGTACATGAGAGGTGGAGAAATCCCAACCATTTGCTAGATCAAGGACTAGGATGAAGCATGAAGACTAAAATACTAAAACACACTTTCTCTCTCCCCATGTGCATATTTCGGCTAGCCATAGAGAAAAGGAAGAGAGAGTGAGTTTGTGAAGCTCTTGAGGCTAGAGAGAAAGAGGAAGAAAATCAAAGTAAGAGCTTGTGTTCCAAAGTAATTTAAGCTTCTTATTTTGTATAGTTATCCTCTAATTTCTTATTCTTCATGGAAATCATGGTTTAGCAAGCTAATCTTCAAGATTGAGGAGAGATAGAGGACTACCTAGAGATAGAAACATCAAGGATCAAGAGGTAATCTCCAAAATCTCAACTTCTTAGTGTATTGAAGTTGTTGTTGGTGATTGTTGTTTGGTTTTATAATTTTTGGGTTGAGTTGTAAAATTAGAAAAGTCATAACCCTAAAGGGTTATGCTGCCCAAAATCCTTTAAATCATGGTTAAAAAGTGTTTAAATGGGTTAATCAAGGGTTAGAAGTGGAAAAGTATAAGTTTTGGGAGCTAAAACACAAAACCTCATTTTTTCATTTTTCCCTAATAATTTTGGCTAGAACCAGAACTGGTACAAGGAGTTGAATTTTCATGAAATAAATGGTTCCATTGGACTCAGTGAGCAAAAATAGGTGGGGTTACAGTTGGGCACTTTTTCGGTAGAGGCCGAAAAAGCATAATTACGAAAACGCCACTGAAATCACTAAATAGAGGCTGTCAAGGGTATTTTCGTAATTTGAAAGTGAATTTAGTAATTTAGAGCCCGAAAATGGATTCCTTGGATGAAAATAAGTTAGAATAGCCTTAGTTAAAATTTTGGAAAAACGTGCTATTGGGCTGGGTACGGCGCGGCCGGGTGGGGGTTCCAGGGGCATTTTAGTAAATTTTTACCATAGACTAATATAACCACAAGAAACACTATGGAAGAGTCTTAAATGATACTTGGATAGGTTATGACATATTTCTTGTACATTTAATATTTTAGGATCGAGTCGAGAGCCGGAACGACATGCTTTACGAGATACCGTTAAACAGAGGATTATAAAGCGTTGAGGTAGGAACATTGTCTTTCATACATTATGCCATAGTTATATGATTGTGTGAATGTCAATGTTTGTAAATGCGCTTTATTAATCAACACGATTTGCCTAGAGAAGGGCCAGAAGTGCCAAAGGCACTTACACTAGAGTTGATGAAAACCCAACCAATGCAGAATAATGGGGCTGGGCCCTACTCATGTATACATGCAAATGATATGTTTATAATATTCATTAATTGGTGCATATATAGCATATATCATATTTACTTTTCGCATTTTCTATAAACGATAGCATATTTCTATTGGGGTTATCCGAAATCTCACCCTATTTTTAATAAACAAATACCACAGCGGGTACCAGTGGGGCAAAGGGAAAAGACGTAGACGTCGGAAAATGAACGGCACGTGTGTCAAGGCGAGGATAAGATCGTGGTCATAATTAGTCTATTTTGTGATATTTTGGTGAAATTTGTAAATATTAAAACTTCCACTGTATTTTTTGTTTTCATCGACAAACAATATCAGAATTGTAAACGAATATTTTTATCAGTATAATTATACTTTTCTGTATGCCCATTGAATTTCATCTTTATTACTCTTCGATTATCGAAATGGAAACGGGTGTTGACACAATGCAAAGGCGATTATTTTCTGTTACCCAATATCTCAAAATGTAAAAAATTGGAGCAATAAGTTTTCTTCTACAAAAAATAGAAGCAATAAATTTGGTCATAACTATGATTCTCAATTCAAGTAGGTTTATTAAATTTGTTCCACTTCTGTTTTTATGATGGTTGAGTTAGAATTCTATTAATAATTTAAGAAATTATAATTATTAATAAAAAAATGTAAAAGAAGAAGAAAAATATATAGATAAAGAGACAAGGGTATATTTGTTCACTTATAATTAGCTCCCTTCATCTACCATTCTAAACCAAACAAAAAACCAAACCTCCCATGTTCTATTTTTGAACCAAACAAAGTTCATAACCTCTCATAACTTAATTTTAATAAACCTCACCTAACCTAATATCTATTAAACCAAATGTACCCTAAAGCTTTTTCTTCCCCGGCTTGCTCACTCTCCCAACTACTTGGTTGCTTTTTCAGTGAGACTTAAATTTTTTGGAAAAGGAAAATCTTTATGCCAATTTTCTTATATCTATTTCGTCAAGTTCTTTAATCACAAATGATCATGCATTATGTTTTTAATTTATTATTATTTAACTATAAACTCATTAAAAAAAATAGGACACATGATCTTGTGTGATTGGAGAATTTGATATAATTGATATAAAGAACTTAATATAAGTATAGTCTCCGGGAAAAAAAATGTATTAACTTCGATTGTAAATATATGATCTAATTTTTAGTGCAATTATATTATAAGTTATATCTTATATTTAAAATCAGAGAAGTATTTATTATAAAGAGTGAATAAATTGTGGAGTAATAAAATACTCTCACTTCTCTTAAAAGACACACACCCTTCAATTATTTATTTATTGAGGCGGTTCGTGATTGCTTGGAAAATGAAAGAAACTTATTTATTTAGGCGGTTCGTGATTGCTTGGAAAATGAAAGAAACGATCCTTAGAGATCTTCGACTATTATTATATTGTTGGCCAAAGAAAAACTGGGGTAAGGTGTAAATTTATCTTGAAAAATTTTGTTGAGGAATAATATCATTCTGAAAATTTTTCAGGTTTGATATTATTTTGAAAGTATTAAAATAGAGTAATATT
The DNA here is from genome assembly GCA_963242795.1 of Inga leiocalycina. Taxonomy (NCBI): domain Eukaryota; kingdom Viridiplantae; phylum Streptophyta; class Magnoliopsida; order Fabales; family Fabaceae; genus Inga; species Inga leiocalycina. Next base: position 16,142,363 of record OY725325.1, read on the forward strand.
GTCATTTTCTGTTAAGAAGTTAATGGTCAATATCAATTTTTTAACGATCAATATTAGTTTTTTAATAGTATGGAGCAATTTTACTATGTTTTGAAATTTTCAGGATGATATTAAACCTGAAAAAACTTTCAGGACAACAATACTCTTCTACAAAAATTTTTAGGATAAATTTACACTTTAACCCAAAAAACTATTAGTATATCTCCACGACTCCACGTTAGTTTCCAGCTCTTTTATCCCCTGTCAAGTTTGTTGAGTTACAGAATTGAAGAAGCAGCTTTGGTGTTTAAAAAATGTTTCATAATCTTATTCATCTACCTTCCTAAGAAAATACTAAAATACCTCTATGAACACTTCAAACAGCTTCATGACATATTAACATACAGAATCATAAATCATTAAATCCCAAAAAAAAAAAAAAAGGAAAAAACTCGGTGCTATACGTGTCTGATTTCAACCTCACTCGTGCTGTTCGGCTCTAGAATAACTGACCGTATGCCTCCTAAGCCATAACTGATACATCACGGTGTTAAACGCATCAAACGGCCCTGGTTTCTCGTTCCACACAAAATGTTTACTCGCAGCTGCACCCGATCTCTTCATTGGCTCGCCGCGATCTCTCCACATGTTATTCAGCACGTGCTTTAGTTCTCCCAATCCCGTCCCACTTCTCAAGAAAACGGCCATCACCTGCCACCTCAGCACGTCAATAAACGGCAGGTCGTTTACGGGCCGATCAGCTATCACAATAGGCACACAACCAAAACGCAAGGCCTCACCGATCCACGACACATCGTTTCCGTACTCGAACAAACAAAACTTACTGCCGCTCAATCTCTCAACAAAAGTAGTCTCATCCGACGGATCCGTTTCGACACAGAACTCCCGGTCGTTGACCAGCTCGTCGATCAAACTCGGCGACGTTACCGCTCTGTGCCTAACATATCCCAAAAACCTCACCGTCCTGTTCTCCGGCGGCGCGTGAGAATTATAAACGACCGGAGGAAGCGTCAAGTCCTTGTGAGGTATGAAGTAACTGCCGCCGGCGGGAAAGCAAGAGATTTGAACCGAGTTCTTCTTCAGCTCTACGACGTTCCGGTTCGAGTCGTGCCCAAGGCCGACGCAGGACAAGAAGAAGTGGTCGGCGCCGAGGGCGCGGTTCCAGTACGGTAAGTCCGTCCGTAAGTTTCCGATGAAGCCGGCGAGGGATCGCAAGGAAAGGTCGGGAGAGAAAGGGACGAAGAAAAGGTTAGCTTCTTCTGCGTTCTGAGTGACGAAGCGGCTGTTTTGAAGCGTAGCGTAGAACAGAGATTCAGCTTGGGTTGTATAGTTGAAGGGTTTGTTTGGTTTGTAGATGAAGACTTTGAAATTTTGAACCATTTTTTGATGGTTGAGGATTGTGGTGGGTGATAAGTAAGGCGAAGTATTGAGAAGGATCACAGGTTTGGATTGTGCGATGATGAAGAAAAGAGAGAATAATAAGCAGAAGAATACAGAGAAGCAGGCCATGGAGAAAGTGAAGAAGAAGAAGTTGTTCTGAATGGTTGAAGACGATGAACGTAAAGTCAGGGACTTGGCTTAATTATTAGGATATTAATTTCATGAAAGCATGACGTAAATAATAATAGTCCATTATTGGTTTTTTATTTGACTAATTCTTGCGTTTGAACTTTGAAGCCACCATCAGGGAGATAAGATGATAATAAAATTCCATATTGACAAATGACAATGGCCAGACAACGAGGGAGATGGATAAAAAATTATATTATTTCTAGTCTTTTATATTAGAGTTAATTGACTAATTTAGGTAGATTAAGAAAATTAAATAAATTACTTAATTATATCCTATATTACATTATTCTTCTGAAATACTCATATATCATTAGATTATATATACAAATTAGTTTTTAAAAAATGATAAGTAAAAGAGAAAAAATGAAAAATATTTTATATCTAATACCAAAATATATATATTGACAATGACATAGCATGATGCCTAAAGGCTTTTTATCAAAATTAATATTCTAGAGGTTTATATTTTATAAAATTATATATATATATATATATATATTCTCAATCATGACAGAACTTGAAGACAAAACCGAAACCGAAATAAATATATAATATATTTATAATAATTTTAATAAGATTAACCTCTATTTGTTGCGTTTTTGTGTGAGCTATTCATTCTGACTTGAGCTGAGTTCTTTTAAACATGCTTTTTCTCAAAAGCTGACGATTCGTCAGTTCAGTCTAAATCGATTAATATTTGATTGGATTGATTTAGTTTCGTTTCAAGGTGATTGAGTGTTTTGGAGCATGAGGCTTTTTAACATTAGATTAATTCAGTTGGGTGAAATAATAATTAACCGCATGTTGGTATTAAATGAGGGTTATAAAACAAAGGTTCCATTCTTTTTTTTCTTTTTTCTTTTTTTGCCAAATACTACCATGAATCGACACACCACATCGTTTGTTCTTCAAGGTAGGAATCTTTGTATAAATAAGCATGCATTCCTATACACCAGTTCCCAGGCTTGTAGATACAAAAGTTCATGTTACCCTATCCTCTAATAATTAATAATCATTTGCTTAGGCCCTAAGAATTTGACTTTCACTGTAGCCAAGCTTATAGTTGATAATATTACTATAATAACTCTCGTTGATAATACAAAAGGTTAAGGCGTAAATTTAACAATGAAGTTTTATTTAAAGGGGCGCCTGACACAATTATATTCACTTGGGTGCAAAAATATATTACCTTGATCCTATTTATAAGTCATTTTTAACAAAATCTCACATACCAAGGAGAGTTAATTAACTCAATGATTATGGGGTAAATTTTCAATTATGCTCTCATTTATAAATAAGTATTTTTCAACTCGTCTCTCTCTCTCTCTAAATAATTATGGGGTAGGCCCTCCGTAACCGTGGCGGTGACAACCGCTCTCCCAACCACGATTTCCACTCCATTGTCACTCAACGGATCAAACTAAGTTGCTTCAACTCCCTCATCCTTGTCTTCCGCCTCGTCTCCTTCTCCTTCGCCTCCTTCGTCTTCATGCTCACCAACACTTGCGGCTCCGATTCTCCTCATTGGTAAGACTTCAACGCTTTCTGGTAAACCAACAAAGGCTTCAAATCTAGGGAAAATCCCTATAAAATACCTTCGAAATAGATAAATCCCAAATCAGTGTGGTGAAATTCAAAAATCCCAGGTCAGTGCTGTGTCAGTACGGAGGAGGAATATGAGATTTTGAAATCTTAGCGAAAAGACGAATATGCCCTTCAGCTGTCCCCCTCTCAGCTTGAAATAACAACACCTCACTCTTGGCTAATAACACCGTATTCTACATTAACAACTCAACTTTTTTCTTTCACAATTAACAAGTTTTAGGGCCAATAACAACACATATCTCTTTGTTAACAACTCCACTGTCTACTTTCATAATTAATAAGTTTCAGGATCAATAACAATACCTATCTCTTTATTAACAACACCGTATTTAACATTAACAAATCCACTTTCTTCTTTCACAATCAACAAGTTTAGGGCCAATACCAACAACTCTTCCTTTCTTAACAATATCATATTCTACATTAACAACTCTCTTCTTTCACAATTAACAAGTTTTAGGGCCAATAACAATACCTACCTCTTTATTAACAACACCGTATTATACATTAACAACTTCACTTTCTTTTTTCATAGTTGACAAGTTTCAGGGCCAATAACAACTCCTTTATCTTTATTAACAACACCGTATTCTATATTAACAACTTCACTTTCTTCTTATGGGCGAGATGCAGTTATTGGTGTCACTTTTCCGTTGTCAGGAGATAGAAGTAGGAGACTCTCTTGGGAGCGTGTCGATGGGCGTTTTCAGTGGTAGGAGGAGACGATTGGAGATTGGCGCCGATTGCTATGAGGAACGTGTTGGGCGGTGGTCAGATTTGGAATTGATCAATTGCCGTGGGTGAGATCTTGTTGGGCGGTGGGCGACCGTGGGAGGTGTTGGGCCGTAGGTGAGATCGACGGGGCTATAATCATAAGGTTGTAGCGGATCTTTAGTGGGTTTCTCAAGAAGATTTGAATCAGCTATATGATCTGCAACTAAGATGGCCGAGATCTGCAACTGAGATGAGGAAGAATTGAATGAAGTACTCAGAACGAAGGTGAAGTGCAGGGAAGTACGGTTTCTTTGTGGGATTTTGGTGTTGTTAATGTAAAATATGGTATTGTTAATTAAGAGGCTAGTGTTGTTATTCCGAAGTGGAGAGAGGGAGAACTGAAGGGTAGAAGCGTCTTTTGGCCGAGATTTCAAAATCACATATCCCTCCTCTGTAGCCTGTACTAACACAACATTGATTTAGGATTTTCGAATTTCACCACACTGATTTGGGATTTACCTATTTCAAAGGTATTTTATAGGGATTTTCCCTCGAATCTAATCCTAATTCATGACGGAACCTTAGAAACCTAATTCCTTAATTCAATTATCTATATTGCTCGGCTTTAACTGCTAAAATTACTGAGATTCTTAATTTTTATGTGAAGAATTACTTGTGTGTTCAACAATCTTGTGAATGAAACTACAAAATTTGCAATAAATAAGAGCTTAGAAATGAGGGAAAACGAATGACTTTAGTTATAAAAATTTATAGATTCATGCTAGTTGCGAATGATATAGTGGCGGTGTACTCTATGTTTGAAATGGGAGTATCGGTGTGGGAAATCTCTAGAGGAATTATGATCTTCCCTGAAGTTCTTCAAGTCTGGTTCGACTTCAGCCATGACCAGGACACAAATTTTGAAATTTCAATCCCTTCCTTTCCAATTATAGATTCTCTAATAGAATGATTATCTTGCACGTACATTTACCTTATTTGTTCATGTCTGGTTCTCCTGCGCGCGCATTTACCTTATTTGTTCATGATTATCTTCTGAGACGGAGAATATTGGTGGCATTGGTGGAGGTTGAAGAGAGAAGGTGGGGCATTGAAAGATAAGATGAGGTGGCAGTAGGTGGGTCCCACCAAAGAGAAAAAATTGACAACAGTTGGGGAGAGTTAATAGAGTTGTTGTTTTTGCTCCCTTTAAAAAACTTTATGCATATTTTCTCTCTCAAGTAAATATAATTGTGTTAGACACCCCTTAGTTAAAACTTTATTGTTAAATTTACACTTTAACCCGAATATAAAATGTATTGTCAAGACTTTTCATGATCAACTCATTTGGATAAAGAAAATATACTGTTATTGTATTGATTTTGGGTTTCAATTTTGGATATCTCTTTAGATGTGAATTGGCCCTTTATGCATAGCATCATTTTTCTCTACTAGAATGATATTCCTCCGGTCCTTAGCATGAGACATATTTGAGGATAATACCTCAAACACGATTATCTCTAATATAATAATACTCCTTCGGTCCTTAACATAAAACATATTTGAGGAGTTGAGGTTAATCCTCAATATGTCTTATATTAAGGATAAGAAGGAGTACATGATTCTAGCCAAGAAAAAAAATCGCATATTGTTTAGGAATAATATATATATATATATATATATTAAGAATTCTCTTATTTCATTTAAAAGGATATAATTTCATAATTATCTATGATTGTTTATATCTATATAGCATGACTACTTGATATTAGGGAACTGCAACATCGCTTCTACTCCTCTCTCTCTCTCTCTCTCTTATAGGTTTTGATCTCTCTTGTGTGAGAGTTTCCATCCCTAAGTAGTTTTGAACCATTGTGCTTGGGGTTTTGATGCCTCTATCTTCGACGCAAGTTGGAGCGGAGGATGTTTAGCTAGGGGTTATATTTTATTGGTTTTTTTTTTGGTAATATATTTTATTGGGGGTTTAGTTTCTTCTTTCTTTGAATTTGTTCATGGTGGCTTTGATATGTGGGGTGGAGCTTAGGGGAAGGCTAGTTAGATCGATGATGGGGAGTAAGATGGCAGCAATTTGGTGGATTGGAAATTGAAGGCTTGAAAGCCCAACGACTTCGAGAAAGTCGGCACTAAAAGGGTGGGGTGGATGATTTTAAATCTGAAGATTCTTCTCTAGTTGTTTCTTCTCTCCTTGGCGCTACTGATCTGGTATGGTTTCTTTTCTCATCTTCTACAATCTGGCATTGTTGGTTTTTTTTTCTAGATGACCCTCATGTGTATAGTGGCTTTGGGTTGAGATAGCTCTAGTGGTGTTAGTTGGAGTTTCTGGGGGTTGTTGCGTCACCATTGTTGATGTTGGTGCTTCTCTCCATGAGGTGGTGGCTACGTGGAAATTGTGTCTCTGTTCTCTTGGTAGCATATTGTAGATCAAAAGGGATGGGACCAATGGGATGGTTCTTTAAACCCCCATCCCTTATTTTTTGCATAGTTACCGGTGGTTCTTTGCGTTTCAGGTGGCGGCGGTGGCGGTAGCAACACAAGTGGCCCTCTATCTTTGACCTAGGGTTAGGGTTTGTAGTTGTGGTGTTATTTGGGCTTAGGGTTTTGTTGTTTTGTCTTTGGCCATTTATTTATACTTTTTTATTTTGGTCCTTGTTATTAATGTTTGGTTTATATTGATTAAAATATTTGTTCTAGAAAAAAAAAAGACTACTTGATAAAATGTAAAGGAAAGTGGGATAAAGTGCCTGAACAATTTAGTTGGGCAAATGTAAAATTTACACATGATAAAGTTGATAAAATTCTGTAAAATGACGTAAACACTAAACATATCTATATGCAACTTCATTAAGCATCTTTTGGTTAGGTCAGATTCTGTTGTGCATTATTTCTATTTAAAAATCAATTCCTTCGCACATAAAATAAAATGGACTCCAGCAGCTCAGCTAATCCAAGTATTGAAAATCCATAGAACCCATAGCATAAGAGAATGATTTATTTTTTTCAAAAAAGTAGTATTAAAGTATAATTATTATAATTTTATCCTTTTGTCATGAGATATTCTTAGGTTATTATATTTTTTCATAAGCATATATATATTTCTATTAAAGATAATAATGTTCGAGGCATGGTCATATACTAAATGAGGACATTTCTCTCAGTGAAGATTTAAACTTTGATTTGTCATGTTGTAAGGGATTAGCTTGTATGCTAGATTCAACCCAATGGTTTCTTAGGGTTTTTTTTTTTGGTGGCACAAATGGTTTCGTACGTTGATTATGACCAAACGCACTTGGACATGGATCATTTGTAGGGTTTGGACCTGGGAGAGTTAAGGCCACTGCTTAGCGGTCCAATCCCAAAGTCCCTAAATGATGGACACACCCACAGGACCACGTGAAAACAAGCAGGGGTCCAGTTGTCAATATTAATATATATTTTCAACTTTCAATCCATGTGACAAGAAGGAAAAAACAAAGAAATCAAATTAGCATGCATTATTTTAAGAATTATATATATATAATTTTAAAATTAAAAAATGCCGCATGCAATCAATTTTTTTTTAAAAAAAACTAGATACTTAGTCTTATATATATATATGTGTGTGTGTGTGGTGCTTGCTGCTAAACTTTTTTTATCTATGATTTATCTTGTAACTAACTTTTTCTAATAATACTTTTTTCGTTAAAAAAATTAGAATCTGCTTGAACGAATTTGATTGAATGCAATAATTTAAGTATGCAAGACTTCGTACATATCCAAATCTTTCTATTAGAGAAAAAGCAGCTCTCTCTATACTCAACCCAATAGACCCTAGATTTCTCACTTGAGATAGTATATAGATCATCTTTCCAACTTTTGAAATTTTAGCATGAGCCCCCTAAATTATAGTATTTATGTAGATAAGTCTTCTAATATTAGTTTGTTGATTAAATATTTATTTGCACATGACAAAGTTTAGGAAAGTTATTTGTATATAACTCAGAATTTGAGGAGTTATATATACACACACTCCAAAAAGAATAGAAACTAATAACACCATAGAACAAAGATTTTTAAGAATAAGTACACACCATTAACACCAACATTAAATATAAATATAAATCCAAATAAATAGAATTAGAGAAACTTTGCACATGACAAAGTTTAGGAAAGTTATTTTATATATGTCAAAATTTGGGGAGTTATATATATATATATTAGGATAGCATATAGTTAATAGTTTAAAATTATTTAACTAGACTTAAATTTTAGGGGATTTATTATTAAATTTTAAAAATTAGAAGGTTAATACAATTTTATCTCTAAAGTTTGCCCTCATTTTAATTTTGGTCTATCAAGTTTTAAACCATAGGTTTTAGTCAATCAAATTTCATTTTTTTTAAAACATTAGTCTCTAAAATTTAATAAAAACCTAAACTATTTTATCTATTGAGGAATTGAAACCTGTGATTTTAAACTTGAGAACACAAAAATAAAAACAAAGGTAGATTTGAGAGATCAAATATTAAATTAACCAATTTTTTTTTAAAAAATTATTTATACATAGTTGAAAATTTAGAAAAAGAGTTAAGGTATGCCCAACATCCTGAAATATTTTTATAGGTGCGTCCAGTATTCTAAAATAATTTGTGTTACGTCTAACACCTTAAAATGTTTTTTTAGATGCATTCACCACTCTAAAGTAGTTTGCAACACAATCTTACTCTTAAAAAAAATTAATTTTTTAGAAGAAATTTTGCTCATAAAGTATTTTTTAGGAGCAGTTTAAATCTCACCATCAACTTTCATAAAGTCCTCTAAATGAAGGTGCATCAAAAAGCCTAAAGTATTTTTTTTATAGAAACTTTAAGGTGTTAGACATATAAAAATTTTTTTATGGTGTTGGATAAACCACAAATATTTTAGAAGAATAGATACACCCTGAAAAATATTTAAGAAAGTTGGATGTGCTATAAATTACTTTAGAATATCAAATGTATATGAAAAAATAGGGTTACAAGTCATTTTTGCTTCGAGATGTATTTACTTGGCGCCAATTTTGCCTTAAAAGTTTTTCAAGTAGCAATGTTGCCTTGAAAGTGTCAAATTTAAAGTAATTTTGCCCTTATCGTTAGTTGACCAAATTCGGGATAAATTTACACGTTAACAAAAATGATATGGACAACAAAATATCTTGGAAGTTTTAACTTGAACGCAAATTGGCCCGAAAATTGGTCAACTAAAGGGCAACTAATAGTAAGGATAAAATTGCTCTAAATTTAATACTTTCAGAATAAAATTGGCCCCAAATAAATACTTTTAACATAAAAATGACCTTTAACCCAAAAAAATACTTAAAATGTTGGACGATGCTCAAAAAAGTTTGGAAGAATTGTTAAAAAAGACCTCATGGACAACTTATTTGTTAAATGAGACATGAGAAGATATCTTACACATAGAGGGAAGATATCTGCATACGGAGGGAAAATTTCTACACACGTAGGGAAAATTTCTGCACACGTATAGGGAAGAATTTTGCATATAGGGAAAATCATCTGCACACCAAGAAAGATATTCTGCACATGTGGAAGATAATCTGCACGCGAAGGTTCTATTTAGCAAATAAGTAACCAATGTAATATTTTTTTACAATTTTCCCAAAAAGTTTGGTACAATTAAGCCCATGTGCCAGCAAAACTGTGTGAGAGACGCCGTACATGGGTCATGGGTGTAGATTTTTTATTCTTGCTGGGGCCTGATAGTTCGAACAAGTGTGTGGATGAGATGTGGGAATCTCAAGTTTTCAGCTTTCATGCATCCAGCAATCATGACTGGATAACTTGCGCCGCACGGGAACCAAAAATGTCCTTATTTTTTTTGTTAAAAAAAAAAGTCCTTATTTTTTTGTCCTTATTCACTACTGCAAAATACAGCACGCAAGTCGACAAGGCCAAAAAAACAAAAAAGTGTTTTATACTTTTATCCAAAAGATAATTATTTTTACCTACACAAGAAAGTGAACTCCATATAATAGTAAAATTAAACATTGCGCCGGCCCTCCTTTGGTTGGCAGGCAATCATTATTGCTAGTCATGAACAATAGTGAAGTTGGGCAGAGGGTAATTATTGTTTATACGATAAAACATGGGATACGTTCAGGTCCTAAGTAAGAGTAAAAATGAAGAAATAATCCCTATTGATTGTAAAATGAAAAAATAGTCCTATGAAGTTGTTAATACAGGCTCCTGGAGTTATTAATGAGTTATCAATGCAGACTCATGGAGTTGTTAATGAAACTATTTTTTCATTTTACAATCTATAGTAACCATTTATTCATTTTTTCTCTTTTTCACATGATCTAAATATAATTCTCCCTAAAACATGCATTCAAACTCAATTCTTTTTGGCCAAACCAACTCAAATTGAACTTCGAAGTTGCATTTTTGTAAACAACGTCAAAATAAAGCTCTCAAGCACGTGGATTTAGAACAAGTGGGAGATGGGATTGAGAACAAGATCGTGACCTGATGAATGAATTGTGTTTGTGTTTGTATTGTTTGGGTATAAAATTTGGGTAAATTCCTCGAATGCCCTTCAAGGGGCAGCTCACATTGCTGTCGCTAGTTTGTCTTCTCTTGCCGCTTCTGCCTGAACGTCAGCCTCTCTTTCACTCGCTCTCGACCTCTTTCCTATCTGCTGTCGGTCGCCACCACCGCCTGCCCAAATACGGTCTTCCGACGCCGAACTACTCTGCGTTGGACATGGACGCCGCAGATCCTTCTCGAGCTTTCGTCAAGGACGTTAAGCGCATTATCATCAAGGTTAGATGCATTTTCTTCCACTACGTTCTCTCTCCAAAAATCTGTTTTTTCCTCTCTCTATATTGCACGAGAAATGGCGTCCTTTCTAATTGAATGCTGCTTTGCTAGTTTACTGCGCAAGTGTGAAGCAGTTGCTTTGAATCCGTTGGTTCAATGTGATGGTTTTGTAGTAGTTTTCAAAACCAATTAAGTGAAAGGGCTAATAATTGCTAGTTCAGAATTGTACACGGTTGAATTCTTTTCCTGCTTTGTTAATGCTTTTTGAGGGGTAATTGTAGCCCAAGTAATCGAAGTTTCTAAAGTTGATGTGATGGACGATGCCATATAGTTGTTACTGGGCGGTTGTTTGATGCAAATGCTAATGTTGCTTGTTTTTCTGTTCAAGGTTGGGACTGCTGTTGTGACCCGTAAAGATGGAAGATTGGCGGTTGGAAAAGTGGGGACTCTCTGTGAGCAGGTATCTCGAAATGGTGTTCAACGTTTAACTTGTCATGGTTTGTAAATTGTCAGGGCCTTTCAATTTGGCATTTTTAACTGTACATTTAATTTTGAAACTAATGTAGATTAAGGAGCTTAACACTCTAGGATATGAGGTTATTGTGGTGTCATCCGGTGCTGTTGGCCTTGGTCGCCAAAGGCTTAAATACAGGAAATTAGTTAACAGCAGGTTAGACTTCATTCCCGAGTAAACCTTCAAATCTATTAAGTTTTAGAAATTTGGGTAGGTCACTATTTCTTGCAGTTATGATCAGGTTAAAATATTAATTTGCTTGTTTATTTCATATACTGTTGTAGCTTTGCTGATTTACAAAAGCCACAAGTTGAACTTGATGGCAAAGCATGTGCAGCAGTTGGACAAAACAGTCTAATGGCCACATACGATGCTCTGTTCACTCAGGTAATTGGCACTACTTATTGTGATTTTTCTCCAATTCCTCTGGCATCTATGCTTGTACTTATTGCAACATGTTTTCCTCTGCGGGCTTCTTTTATTTTTTTCCCTTTGCTCTCTTTCATGGTTTTCACGTGGTCATTTCACTAACTGCTTATAACCTGATTTCAGTAGAGTAGATATTTGATGTTACTCTTTTTTCTTCCTACCCTGCAGCTTGATGTGACATCAGCTCAGCTTCTTGTGACAGACAATGATTTTAGAGATAGAGATTTCAGAAAGCAGCTTACTGAAACTGTTAAGTCGTTGTTAGCACTAAAAGTCATACCCATATTCAATGAAAATGATGCAGTCAGTACTAGGAAAGCTCCATATGAGGTTTGTTGTTTTACTTGTTTCATTTGCTACAATAGATATTAAAGTTCTTGAGCTTAATATGGTAAAGCTTTTTAGGTTTTTCCTGCAGTTTGTAAACAACTACTGCCACTGAATTTAATGGCATTCATTGCAGGTGATATGTTCAAGGCTAGAGTCAATTAGGTGGTATTCTTTGAGCTTTACATTTTATAGGATTTTATATGGTTAAAATTTTGATAGGATAATGCCTGGAGCGAGCTCATCTGATGATTAACTTTAGCTTGAACTAAAGAGAAATCAACACCAGAATGTTTTTCTTTTCCTTTTATGAATTTGCTTAATTACATTTTTAAGCTTAAGTTTGGTTCTGTATTTAATGTCTTATCTAGACAATTGTAGGCATGATCAAACTTTAGTCAAAATTATGTGAACAAGTCTGCCTAAATACTTATAAGAGAATTTGACTTTTTGTTTCCTCTTCAGTTAATGCCTTATTCTCCCATTACACGATCAACTTTCCCTGCATTTGTTCACACTCTTTGGTTAAACCACTATTCTATTGAGGATTTTTCAAAGGTTTTTGTTCAATATGTTAGCATGTTAGGATTTTTCCTATACAGATAAAACCTAATAGACTTGTAGGATAGTTTTTTTCTTCCCCCTCATTCCCTTATCTCTCTTCCTGAGGTTATTGGTTTGAAAGTTGTGTGCAGGTATGCATTTTTCATTTGAATCTTATTTCAATGTGGAACATATGTCTTTTCAGTTTTGAAAGTAGTATTTGGAATTTGCCTTCTGAAATGATTAGTTAATGCTTTCCATTATTGACTATACAATTTATACAAGTATTTCTCTGTTGGCCTAAAAAAAACCTTACATTTTGTAGGATTCTTCTGGTATATTTTGGGACAATGACAGTTTAGCAGCTTTATTGGCCTTGGAATTAAAAGCTGATCTTCTTGTTCTGTTGAGTGATGTGGATGGTCTTTATAGTGGCCCTCCGAGTGACCCACGCTCAAGGCTTATTCATACATACATGAAGGAAAAGCATCAGAATGAAATTACTTTTGGAGAAAAGTCTAGGGTGGGAAGAGGTGGGATGACTGCCAAGGTAAAGGCTGCTGTAAATGCAGCTGAAGCTGGCAGTCCTGTTATTATTACCAGGTACACTTTTACATTATTTTGTGCGGTTCAGTGAGGAAGATTAGAAGTAAATATAGCCTTTGTTATGCCTTCAAAATTATAATTTTTGAAGGATTTTTTCCCTTTCCCTCAGTCCCATTTTCACTGAGGGATAAGTTTAGAAGTGAGAGGCCATGACTCGTGGATATCCTAAAGATTTATCTGTTTTTCTATGCTATAGTCTATCTTTCATCATGTTTGCATATCTTCTTGCCTACCCACATAATTGGGGAATGTTCTCTTCCATTTGAGTTAGTACATATATATATATATCGGTGTGCGCACGTGCGCACGTGTGTATATGTGTGTGTGTGTGTTTCAAAATAAAATATATATAAAATTGTCTAATACCAATAAGGCTCTGAAATTAGGTGTTCTCTACCTACTCTATCTGTTTCTCTTCTTTGTATATAGGATCTTACTTCTTTGAATCTTTTTCTCCAGTGGTTATGCACCCGAAAATATCCTTAAAATCCTCCAAGGACAATGTCTTGGAACCCTCTTCCATAAAGATGCTCATAAGTGGGTCCCAGAAAAAGAGGTACCAGCACGTGAAATGGCAGTTTCAGCTAGGGACTGCTCTAGACGACTTCAGGTTTTCTTTCCCTATCTCCACATTTCCAAAATGTGTGGTGGATCATAAATATTTCTGAGCACTTAGCGAACAGATCCTAGTTTGACAAGCTAATCTCCTAATTCTATAGGCTTTATCTGAAGAAGAGAGGAAGCAAATTTTGCTAAATATAGCTGATGCGCTGGAAGCAAATGAAAAAGAAATAAGGATTGAAAATGAGGCTGATGTCGCTGATGCCCAACAAGCAAATTTTGATAAATCTTTGGTTGCTAGGTTGCTTCTAAAGCCTGGGAAGGCAAGACAGTCTCCAACTTTAAGAACATGCTTAAATTAACCTAATGTGTGTATAGTGTAAATTTGAACTCATCGAAGAAATTTTAAGGGTATATTTTATTAACTGACAGATTGCAAGCCTTGCAAAGAACATGAGAACTCTTTCAAACATGGAAGATCCAATTGGTCGAGTATTAAAACGAACTGAGGTAAGGAATTTTGCTTGTTGCATCCAAGTGGGATCATAAACTTTTCATCTTATAGTAATGCCAATAGATTCTGGTTGTACATCAATAGATCTTTTTATCTTGACTATAAATTAGAAGCACATGTATCATGACTTGTGTAATCTATGATTTCATGCAATTAATTTGTGTCAGTTATAGTGTTTTGAACTGAATTTTCTGGGATCATGTTGGAAATTACCTCAGACTTCATTTTCATTAGGTAATTTGGCAAACCTGCTATGGTTATTACGTAAAATGACATAGTAGCAATTGCTAGAAAAGGGAGGAATCTTTCAACAAATTTACTATGATAATTATTGATTTGTGATGTTTCTGATTGCCACCCCTATATCCAGGTTGCAGATGGGCTAGTTCTAGAGAAAACATCATCTCCTCTGGGTGTTCTCTTGATAGTTTTTGAGTCCCGCCCCGATGCCCTAGTACAGGTATGTTATACATTTTTATCGTTTTCTTTATTTGTTATTCTCGCCTATCTGTTTACATGTACTTAATTATCTCCAAAAGAGAAAAATTGACTTGTCATCTGCTATTTCAGCTTGTGCTGTGTGTAATTTAAGTAGTCTAGAACATTAAGAGGATCTGGCCAGCAAATGACGGACAATTACTAAAACATTTTTCTTCATCTCCTTTTTAGTTTATCTTGAAATTAGGGTATCATTCAAGATCAAGAGATTGGAACTATTGCTATCATCTCCTAATTATTGCTGTCCTGGTCAACCAACCAAAAAGTACAAAGGCAGATCTATATGAAGGTTAACAAATGAATATGTGCACAGATTAGCGAGGTGATATAAAGAACAGGAATATGTTAAATGAGATTGATATGTTTCCTACCAGTGGAACTGTGGAAGTGTAAGGTTAAGACACCTTGCCCTTCTTCCCCTGGAATATGCATGCAATTAACGAGCTAAAGCAGTGGACTTTATATACTAATTTGTTTTTCTCCAGAACATTGTTATTAATATATCATACTGCCTGCCGGTATTGATGTTATATATAGCTTGCTATATATCAAGTTTTATTGTTAACTACTTTGATCTGAAATGTATTGATTTTAATGGTTATATTCACGGAAAATCTGTGAGAGTGGATTGATCATTTTATTCTCATGTTTGTGCATCCTGCCACCTTATACGTTAATCATTTAAAGCTCTTATTTATTTATTTATTTTTAAATATTCTCGTATTTGCTTCCATGTGATTGCTTTTTTTTTTTAACACCTTTCCCAGTTGGCAATCTAGATTATATGTTCAAGAAACTTCAATATAAACTATGAATTAAGCTTCTGATTTTCCCTAAAATAATAACATAATTTAATTCTTATCCTGTCTCTTGAACGTAGTTTCAAAAAATGGTTAGATTGAATCTCTGAATTAGATGTTTAATAGTCATTCTAAATCAGTGGCTTCATATGATCTTCACAGATAGCTACCTTGGCAATTCGAAGTGGGAATGGACTTCTCTTAAAAGGAGGCAAGGAGGCTAGGCGATCGAATGCAATTTTGCACAAGGTCTGGTTTCCAATGAAATAACAATTCTAAACTGTTTTCTGTTCAGCTGTTAGGCTTGGCAGCCTCGTTAATAATTTTTTGGCATAATACAAACAACAAGCCTAATTCTACTAGGTGGGGTTGACTATATAGATCACACAATGTCATTGTGCTCTATCAACAACTAAATCTTTGGATAAATTATTAACCAAAATGTCCCACTCAATAATTTTATTGAATGTCATCTTTGGTCTTCCTTTACCCCATTTTCAGAGGACTCTATACTGCTTGATCTACTCTTCTTATAGCCGTATCCAAGGTGCCGCCCAATAATTTCTTGGCATAATAATTCCTATGAAATTTCAGGTAATTACTGAAGCCATCCCCAAAACTGTTGGTGGAAAACTTATTGGACTTGTGACCTCAAGAGCGGAGATCCCTGAGCTGCTTAAGGTGAGTAAACCTGGCGAGCTTAAAACCAAATTTATAAAACAGTTCACTTCAAAGATTGAAACCTTAAGCCAAAGTTGAAATCTGAGTTTTATCTTCCAGCTCGATGATGTAATTGATCTGGTTATTCCACGAGGCAGCAACAAACTTGTCTCTAGTATTAAAAGTTCCACTAAAATTCCTGTTCTGGGTCATGCTGGTAAGATCATATTGCTTATGATTAAATGTTACATTCAAGCAGTGCTTGGTATGACATGTTAGATCCTTTTCTTCACGATGGTTGTCTGTCATAGTAAGGCTGCATTTTTGCTAATTCAGATGGAATTTGCCACATCTATGTTGATAAGTCTGCTAATATGGAGATGGCTAGGCGGATTTTATTGGATGCAAAATTAGATTATCCAGCTAGTTGCAATGCCATGGTAATCCATACTACTAGATACCTGTGCAAGCTTAGTAATACCAACTATTTTATTTGCTCAGTGGTCATAGTCATGTATAGCTAAATTCCCTTGTTCAAAATTCAAATTTTAGGAAACACTTCTTGTTCACAAGGACGTAGCAGAGACAGGTTGGCTCAATGATATTATTGTTGACCTACATACTGAAGGTATGTATTTTGGGCAAGAATTATGTGTATATTGCTGTGAACAGCTGCTTTCTTTGTATGCTTTAATTTGTAATTATATCTGTTGTTTATGTTTAGATTTATTTTAGAATTTTTTGCCAGAATAGATTTATTTTAGTTGGATGAAAGTTTTTCCTTGTCCATATGATTTCACCCAGAATTTGAGTTATGTTACACACTGAGTATTTGTAACAAACTAATTATAGAGTTTTAGTTAGGAAACTGAGCAACTCTAGTAATAGCAGTGTATTTTATAAAATCGATGCTTCTGGCCATTTTCCAGCACAAGTATAGAATTCTTGCTGTAAGTATATGTTTAAGGGAAAAAGACAAAAAAATACCATTTGAACTTCAAAATCACAAATTGGTTTTGTTGACAATAAGAGTAATGGGATTGACAAAAAGAGTATAGTAATTGACAACTCAAGTTTTTGGGAAATCATTGATTTGGGATTTTGAAGTTCAATTGGTATTTATCTGTCTTTTTCCCCATGTTTTTAATGTTTAATACTCTGCAAATTTGAGCAAATATTTTATGTCTGTAAAATGATCACAAACTTGAATTCTTAATTTTTGGATTAAAATGATTGAGGATTTGTGGGATCAGAGATATCAATTTGGCATAGTTTTCTTTGTTTTTGGAGGGAACTTGCTGAGGATATTTGTGTGTAAGCAGGATGATACTGGTTTTGTACTTCAAGCCTGTAATCTACTGAAGGAAGCATCTCTGCACTAGACTTGTAACATATATGATTGAACTGCAAGATTTCCCCCCAATATGATTAAATAGCAGCATAGACACTTGAAAAAATTGATTGGAACAAAATTTATTGGAACCTGAGGTTTATATTGCAATTGGTAAAATTGACTTTAGTTTCCATCCTTACTGATTGTTTGACAGCATTTTTCTTGTGGAGATAGAGACATAGATGACTGTTGTCTGGAAGTCAAGCGAATGTTTATAAAAGGTTTGCGTCACAGAAAGGCTAAACGATGTAATGGTTATGCAGGTGTTACATTATATGGAGGACCCAAGGCAAGCTCAATGTTGAATATCCCAAAGGCGCATTCATTTCATCATGAATACAGTTCATTGGCTTGCACTGTTGAAATTGTGGATGATGTGTATTCAGCTATTGATCATATAAATCTTTATGGAAGGCATGTCACTGTTGTGTTCTTTCACCAGAAACACGTTGAAACCTGTTCCTTTCATTTGTTTTCTTCCCCCTATTCTTTTTCAATTCAAATGATTACTGTGATGGTGCAATCAACTTACAAGGGAAAATGCAACATTTCCCTCTTTTCTGTGGCAGTGCGCATACTGATTGTATAATTGCTGAAGATTGCAAAGTTGCTGATGTGTTTCTGCGCCAAGTGGACAGGTATTTCTGTTATTTTGTGTGTTTGTTTTCTTAAGAAAGAAGTGTAGGAAATAAATTATTTTGCATAATTAAATGGTTTGCGGCATTTCATTATTTCTGTAGTACGTGGTCTTGGGACCTTTCTTTTGCCCTTTTATGTGCAATAGAAGACATAGCACATTGTGCAAAGATAGTAACATATTAACTTCGTTTGCCATATACTCTGGCAGTGCTGCTGTTTTTCACAATGCTAGCACAAGATTTTGTGACGGGGCACGATTTGGACTGGGTGCAGAGGTATGATATTATTCACATTTTGAGGTTTAATGTATTATGTTAAGGTTGTAAATTGTTTTAATACTCTTAATGGCTTAATAGGTTGGAATAAGTACAAGCAGGATTCATGCTCGGGGTCCCGTAGGAGTTGAAGGATTGTTAACAACCAGATGGTATGTGCTGATTCGATCATATACAATAGAAACTCTTCCTTTCTTCACAAGCAATCAGCAAACCTGATGAGTGTCTTATTTAGTTAGTAGGCTGTAGACCTCAATAACAAGAATTACAATTATAACAAGAGATTAGCCAAAATGTAAATAGGCTTCTAAACTTTATTACTGATACTTCTGTTCATTAATCATCAATAGTGTTCATATGCTCCCCCCCCCCCCCCAAAATTATATACAGAATGATCTATAAGAAATATATTTCAAGAGATTATCCAAGTAAAATTTCTAATCACTGCATCACTTCCCATCTTGGCTTCATATGTTCTGAGGCATAAATATTATGGTAGATTCATTTTATGTTTCCATGAAGACACATGGTATTACACCTATGTATTCCACCTTTTTTCTGCCATCTTTATTTGCAGGATACTTAGAGGTAGTGGACAAGTAGTTGATGGTGATAAAGGAGTTGTTTACACCCACAAAGACCTTAACTCTTGATCCTGCGTTTTGCTAGTAAAGCACCCTCTTCATCAAAGGCAAAGCAAGGGGATTGGTCTGAGCTTTATTTTCTGTCTCTGGAGAGATGGGCTTAAAATCATACAATCCTACTTAGTGGCAAAATTCATGTTATATTGTTATTCTCTTTCGCTTTAGTGTTTTTTTTTTAAAGAAACACTTGACAATTGCTTCCTTCCTTCTTCAACGCAGCCATCGAATATGTATGATCTAGGAAATAATTATAACTTCTGTGCTGCTCAGTAAATGCTAATAATACTTGCATCACTTTTAGCTTTTAAAAGGAGAGAATATAGCTCCACTACTGCGTCTACTTTCTGGGTTAGGGACAGCAATGGTGATAGCAATCCAAATCGCTATGGGTTGGTTTATTCCAGGCAAAATAAGCGTCTTAGGATTAATTAGGAAGTAATTAGCAATTTTTATTATTTTTAATAATTTCAGTAATATTATTTTAGATATTATTTTAGATATTTCAAAATAAGTGGAATATCCACAAGTAGGATTTTAGATATTATTTAGTACTTTAGATTTAGATATTATTTTAGTATTTTTGATATTATTTAGATTTCCTAGTTTGAATTTTGAATTAGAATTTAATCTCTTTGTACTTCTATAAATTGGCTCTTTTGCCGACTAAATAAAGCATCGAATATTTAGAGAGTTTATTAAACACTTGGAGATCCTCCTGGGCTGTTCTAGAGAGATTAGTGAGATACTTGCTATCCCTCTTTTACAGAGTATTTTAGTTTTTCGTTCTTTTCTCTACTGTTCTTTCTTTTTTTCTGTTTCGGTCCTCATCAAATTGGCATCAGAGCCATTTTCGGTCCACCATGGTTCAAACGAGAGCATCCCACGCATCGTCCGGCGCCCACCCATCAGCGCATGCGATTCTATCGCACGACACTGTGCCAGCCGCTGTTCAAACGAGATCTTCCCACGTGATACCAGCACCCGACGGCAACCCATCAGAGCACACGATTCCATCGCACGACACCATTCCAGCCGCGACTGCCGCTGATCATCTCGCCACCATTGCAGCACGGCTCGAAGCTCTCGACGAGTTGAGAGACAAGGTGAACGCATTGGAAATCTCAGCCTCGCGCCCACACCGTCACAGAGGGCGATCGCACAATTATGCCGAGGACAGTGACAATGATTCTGATGCATCTCGGCGCAATTCATGTACACCATACACTAAGCTCAACTTTCCGAAGTTCGATGGAGGAGACCCGAGAGGCTGGGTTCTAAAGGCTGAAAAGTTCTTTCGTTATTATGAAACACCGGAGGATGATCGAGTCGATGTCGCTGCCATGTATCTGGAAGGTGACGCTCTGGATTTATTCTCCTGGCTCAATGCGCAACGGACTATATTATATTGGGAAGATTTGGTTAAAGCCCTCCAAGAACACTATGGTCCGCCGGAATATCTTAATCCCGATGAAAATCTGTGTAGCATCAAGCAAACCAGTTCTGTTCAAGACTATCAGAAGGAATGGGCAAAGAAGGTGGCGCTGGTTTCAAATTGGCCAGAACACTGCCTTCTCGGTGTCTTCATGAATGGCCTCAAGGAAGAACTGCGTTCACACGTACGGATTCAGAAGCCACGAAGTGTTTACAGAGCTGCTAGCCTTGCCTTAGAGTTTGAGAAACAATTATCAATTACTCGCGGTAATAAGTTTGGCTCTTCAAGCCGAAGCTTCACTACGTCATCATCAACCACAGGGAAATATCCTGCGCTGAATTATTCATCTTCATCATTCCCTTCGGCAGGGCGTATGTCGGCTGTAGATCCTGAACGCCAAAGGCGACGCGACAAAGGCTTGTGTTTCCGGTGTGCAGAGCCTTTCCGACCAGGACACAAATGTAGCTCCTCATTCTCATTAATGGAGGTGGACGACAATGACAACCCCCTTCCTGAGTCTCTTGACCCAATAGTTGAATCTGAACTAGAGGAAACAGAGGAGATTGAGATTGCTTTTAACGTCATCTTGGGCACACCTTCGGCATCCACTATGAAGGTAAAGGGTTTCCTTCATTCTAAACCGGTACTATTGTTGGTCGATAGTGGATCCACCCACAATTTTATTTCCACTACCTTGATGCGACAACTTGGCATTCCCACCAGTACAGTACCTTCATTTGGCGTTCAAAATGGGGATGGGCGGGTTATTCGCTGCAATCAGATTTGCAAGGATCTGGAGGTCCAACTATCAGGATTAACAATTAAACAGGACTTCTACCCTTTTTCCTTGGCCGGATCAGATTTAGTGTTGGGGATTAAATGGTTAGCATCACTCAACACAGTACAGGCAAATTGGAACGACATGTTCATGATCTTTTGGGTTGAAGGAAAGAAATACAAATTGCAAGGTGAATTGCCCAAGGCTGGTCCTCAAGTTTGTCTCAAGAGCTTGGAGTTTCACCAAACAGAAACAGCGAAACGTGCAGCTTTAGATGTATCAGATATCCTTCAAAATTTTTCTGCTATTTTTGAAGAACCTACTACACTGCCACCTTCCCGTGGCCACTATCACATGATCTCTTTGCTGCCAGGGGCTTCCCCCCCCCAATTTGAAACCCTATCGCTACCCTCATTACCAAAAGGACGAGATTGAGTCTCAAGTTCGCTCCCTGTTAGATCGAGGGTTCATCCGCCCTAGTTCTAGTCCGTTTGCTAGTCCTGCCTTATTGGTGAGCAAAAAGGATGGCACTTGGCGATTGTGTGTGGATTATCGTCGTCTCAACAAAATCACGATTCCAGATAAGTACCCCATCCCTAACATTGATGAATTATTAGATGAACTACACGGTGCTACATATTTTTCAAAGATTGATTTACGATCTGGGTATCATCAAATCTGGATATTACCTTCCGATATTCATAAAACGGCATTTAGAACCCACTCCGGTCATTATGAATTTGTGGTCATGCCATTTGGTCTCACTAACGCCCCCGCAACCTTCCAAGCTATCATGAATAACTTGTTTCGCCCTTACTTAAGGAAATTTGTGCTCGTCTTCTTTGACGACATTTTAATCTACAGTTCTTCTGCACAAGATCATTTCCAGCATCTCAGGATTATTTTTCAGATCCTACAGCAACACTTTTTCTTCGCCAACGCTAAAAAGTGTTTTCTGGGACAAACGAGGGTTGACTACTTAGGACACATTGTTACTAGTAATGGAGTGGAAGTTGTCCCTGAGAAGATTAAGGCCGTCGCTCATTGGCCTACTCCACGATCAGTAAAAGACTTGCGCGGTTTTTTAGGACTCACCGGATATTATCGGAGGTTTGTAAAAAACTATGGCCTCATTGCGCGACCTCTAACCGACTTAACAAAGAAGGGTGCCTTTCAGTGGTCGGATGCAGCTCAAACAGCGTTTGAGGAACTTAAAATAGCTCTCACTACCACTCCGGTCCTTCACCTGCCGGACTTTCGACAACCTTTTACGGTTGAATGTGACGCTTCTGGGAACGGTATTGGGGCTGTACTAATGCAAAATAACCATCCCGTCGCATACTTTAGCAAAGGATTCTCCTTCTCAAATCGTTACAAATCAGCTTATGACAGGGAGTTACTTGCTCTGGTCTTTTCCCTACTAAAATGGCGCCACTACTTATTGGGCAACCATTTCTTCGTACAGACCGACCATCACAGCCTGAAGCACTTGTTAGACCAAAAGATTGTGACTACTTCCCAACAACGACTCCTGGTCAAACTCCTTCCTTTTGATTTCACCATTCGTTATAAACCAGGGCGAGAGAATGCAGCTGCTGACTCTTTGTCTCGACGGCCCCAGCAGGCAGAGCTTTTACACATGGTCATTCCTATGGCCCACGACCTAGATCAGCTTCCGCAAGCACTACTGCAGGACCCTGCCACAAGGGCAAAGATAGAGGAGTTACAGACCCATCCTGATCAACACTCTCTTTTTTACTTTGTGAATGATCGGTTATTCTATAGGACACGTTTAGTCATACCCAATGTCATCTCACTCAGGGAAAAATTGATGGCCGAAGCTCATGAAACTCCAACCGGGGGACACGGAGGGTACCTCAAAACCCTGCGACGGTTAAATGACCAACTGTACTGGCCCGGGATGAAAAACGATGTCAAGCGCTATATCCAACGTTGTCACACTTGTCAGCAGAACAAATATCAAACATTAGCACTGGCAGGACTCTTGCAACCACTTCCTATTCCAGAGCGCATTTGGGAGGACATTTCTCTTGATTTTATTACCGGGCTCCCTAAGTCCAAAGTCTTTGATGTGATTTTCGTGGTGGTGGATCGTCTCAGTAAATACAGCCACTTCATAGCCCTTACTCACCCTTATACGGCTAAAGGTGTCGCTGCCACTTTTTGCCAGGAAATTGTTCGCCTTCACAGCATACCACGGTCTATTGTCTCTGATAGAGACCCTCTTTTTCTCAATCACTTCTGGCAGGAGTTATTTCGTTTAAGCCAAACCCACTTAAACATGAGCACCTCCTACCACCCACAATCCGATGGGCAAACTGAGGTCGTTAATCGATGCCTCGAGACTTACTTACGTTGCTTTGCACATGACCAACCTAAACAATGGAGTAAATTTCTTTGCTGGGCAGAATTTTCTTTCAACACTGGGTTTCATGTGGCTGCTAATACTTCTCCATTTAAATTAGTTTACGGTCGTGATCCCCCGCCTCTCCTCCCTTATGTTAAAGGTGAAACAAGGGTTGCTGACTTAGAAGAACAACTGGAGACACGTGATGCCATGTTACAAGTTTTAAAAGGGAACCTCCTTAAAGCTCAACACCGGATGAAGCTCCATGCCGATCAACATCGCCAAGACCTTGAGTTTCAACCAGGGGACGCTGTTTGGTTACGCATTCAACCATATCGACAACGGTCTTTGGCGCGATCCAAGTTTCAGAAACTATCTCCACGTTTCTTCAGACCCTTTACGGTGACCAAACGTATTGGCAAGGTGGCCTATGAACTAGCCCTCCCGTCGACTGCCAAAATCCATCCTGTCTTTCATGTTTCCCTTCTCCGTCCTGCCTATGGCCAGCAAGCTCCTACTCCTCCTCCTCCTCTTCCTCTCTCAGCTGATATGGAGCTCATCCTGCACCCTTCCAAGATACTGCAGCATCGCTGGACACCAGATCACAGATTGGACATACTTGTAGCCTGGGAGAACCGCCCTTTGGAGGAAGCCACTTGGGAGGAATATGATCTCGTTGCCGAACAATTTCCTCACTTTCGCCTTGAGGACAAGTCGACTTTCCAAGGGGGAAGATATGATAGCAATCCAAATCGCTATGGGTTGGTTTATTCCAGGCAAAATAAGCGTCTTAGGATTAATTAGGAAGTAATTAGCAATTTTTATTATTTTTAATAATTTCAGTAATATTATTTTAGATATTTCAAAACAAGTGGAATATCCACAAGTAGGATTTTAGATATTATTTAGTACTTTAGATTTAGATATTATTTTAGTATTTTTGATATTATTTAGATTTCCTAGTTTGAATTTTGAATTAGAATTTGATCTCTCTGTACTTCTATAAATTGGCTCTTTTGCCGACTAAATAAAGCATCGAATATTTAGAGAGTTTATTAAACACTTGGAGATCCTCCTGGGCTGTTCTAGAGAGATTAGTGAGATACTTGCTATCCCTCTTTTACAGAGTATTTTAGTTTTTCGTTCTTTTCTCTACTGTTCTTTCTTTTTTTCTGTTTCGGTCCTCATCAAATGGTTTCAGGTTTGTGATGTGCCTGGGGGTATCTGCCCCAAAAATGTTTGATATATCATTTGAATATCGAATGGGACGCAGATAACATTAATAGGTACTTGATCAAGTAATGAGTGGATTCAGATTGAGGCATATGTTTGATCAATAATACAAGAAATTTGATGCCTGATATAGAAAAGTCAAAATACACTTCATATTCAGCCCACGGACACAAATAAGCTCGCCACAAATTCATGACTTCATAGAGTATGATTTGATGGAACCAAGTAAGCTCATGCCAATACCTCCTTTAGGTTCACATTGTAGCGGGAATAAATTAGAGAAAATCACTTTCAGGTCCCAAGGAAGTAAAATATTATCATAAAAGTCCCTGAAAAATCTGCAATATCTGAAAAGTCCCTAGGGACTTTGCTGATATTATTTCCCAAAGTTAAATGACCCACATGCCCCTCTTCTATTATTTCTCTCTCTCATTTGTTATGCGTTTTTGCTCTCAGATGTGATCTGTTTTTTTCAGCTCCCTGCGTTCTCTCTCTACAGATATGGTGGTGATGGTGAAGGCCAAAGCTTTGAGGTGGTGAAAGATTTGTGGGATGGGATGTAAGATAGAAGGAAGAAGAAGATGGAAGGAAGGTGGTGGGATTTTTTTTGATCTCAAGCTTCCGCCATTTTTAAAGAAGGAAGGGATGAAGGTGATGATGATGATGAATAGTCCAACCCATCTCCCTTTTCCAACCTCATTGTGCTCTGAAAACGCTAATATGAAAAAAAATTAAATTGTTGTTAATTTGTACAGTAGTTGTTGTTAATATAACAATAGTAGTTGTTAATACGGAAAATGACATTGGGTGTCATAGTGCTTTGTTTTTGGGAAAGGAAACAGAGGAAGTGGTGTGTTTGAAGTGGTTGGGTGCTATGAAAACGCTGATATGGAAGAAAAATAAATTGTTGTTAATTCGTACAGTAGTAGTTATTAATATAACAATAGTAGTTGTTAATACGAAAAATGACGTTGGGTGTCATAATGCTCTGTTTTTGGGAAAGGAATCAGAAGAAGTGATGTGTTTGAAGTGGTTGGGTGCCATGAAGACGCTGATATGGAAGAAAAATAAATTGTTGTTAATTCGTTAAGTAGTAGTTGTTAATACGGAAAATGATGTTGGTGTCATAGTGCTCTGTTTTTGGGAAAGGAAACAAAGGAAGTGGTGTGTTTGAAGTAGTGGGGTGCTATGAAAATGTTGATACGGATAAAAATAAATTTTTGTTAATTCGCACAGTAGTAGTTATTAATATAACAGTAGTAGTTGTTAATATGAAAAATGACGTTGGGTGCCATGGTGCTTTGTTTTTGGGAAAGGAAACAGAGGAAGTGGTGGGGTGCTATGAAAATGCTGATATGGAAAAAAAATAAATTGTTAATTCGCACATTAGTAATTGTTAATATAACAGTAGTAGTTAATACGGAAAATGACGTTGGGTGCCATGGTGCTCTATTTTTGGGAAAGGAAACAGAGGAAGTGGTGTGTTTGAAGTGGTGGGGTGCTATAAAAATGCTGATATGGAAAAAAAATCAATTGTTGTTAATTCGCACAGTAGTAGTTGTTAATATAACAATAGTGGTTGTTAATAAGAAAACAGAGGAAGTGGTGTGTTTGACAAGTCGTAAAGCGTTTATTAACACCATGTTGAATGCGTTTGACAACCGGCCACACGTTTCTGATTGGAATGAAGTTTTGTAACGTTACTTATGGAAAATGTTGTGTTTACAATGCTGAAAGCATTTATTAACAACCTGTTGTGTTCGGTTTACAACTTGACAGTGTGACCATTTGCTTTTGCTTTGTCATGGCGAAACAAAAGCAAAATGATTTCTGACCATGTTTGCTTTTGGTATGCCACAGCGAAACAAAACCGAGATCACCTTATATCCGTTTTACAACGCATAAGCCATGTATTTACAACTCGTAAAGAGTGTATTAACAATATTTTGAGTTCGTTTCACAACGTCCCACACGTTTCTCGCTAACATTATGTTTCCTCAAGTTAAGTATGACAAATTGAGCTATTTACAACTCGTATAACGTGTATTAACAACCTTTTGAGTTTGTTTCACAATGTCCCACACATTTCTCGCTGACACTATGTTTCCTCACATTAAGTATGACCAATTGAGCAATTTACAACTCGTAAAGCGTGTGGAACGTTGTGAAAACAACTCAAAAGGTTGTTAATACACGCTTTACGAGTTGCAAATTGCTCAATTGGTCATACTTAACGTAAGGCAACATAGTGTCAGAGAGAAAGTCGTTCGAGGTTGAGAAAACAACTCAAAAGGTTGTTAATACACACATTATGAGTTGTAAATAGCTCAATTTGTTATACTTACGTGAGGAAACATAGTGTCAGCGAGAAACGTGTGGGATGTTGTGAAACGAACTCAAAAGGTTATTAATACACGCTATACAAGTTGTAAATAGCTCAATTTGTTATACTTAATGTGAGGAAACATAGTGTCAGCGAGAAACGTGTGGGACGTTGTGAAACGAACTCAAAAGGTTGTTAATATACGCTATACGAGTTGTAAATAGCTCAATTTGTTATACTTAATGTGAGGAAACATAGTGTCAGCGAGAAACATGTGGCCGGTTGTCAAACGCATTCAACATGGTGTTAATAAACGCTTTACGACTTGTCAAACACACAACTTCCTCTGTTTCCTTATTAACAACCACTACTGTTATATTAACAATAATTACTATGCGAATTAATAATTTTTTTTTTCATATCAGCATTTTCATAACACTTCACCACTTCAAACACACCACTTCCTCTGTTTCCTTTCCCAAAAACAAAGCACCATGACACCCAACATCATTTTCTGCATTAACAACTACTATTGTGCGAATTAACAAAAATTTTTTTTTCATATCAGCATTTTCATAGCACGCCACCACTTCAAACACACCACTTCCTCTATTTCCTTTCCCAAAAACAGAGCACCATGACACTCAACGTCATTTTTCGTATTAACAACTATTACTGTTATATTAATAACTACTACTGTGCGAATTAACAAAAATTTATTTATTTTCTATATCAGCATTTTCATAGCACCCCACCACTTCAAACACATCACTTCCTCTGTTTTCTTTCCCAAAAACAGAGCACTATGATACCCAACGTCATTTTCCGTATTAACAACTACTACTATTATATTAACAACTACTACTGTACGAATTAATAACAATTTATTTTTCTTTCATATCAGCATTTTCATAGCACCCAACCACTTCATTCACAGCACTTCCTCTGTTTCCTTTCCCAAAAACAGAGCACTATGACACCCAACGTCATTTTCCGTATTAACAACTACTACTGCTATATTAACAACTATTACTGTACGAATTAATAACAATTTATTTTTCTTCCATATCAACGTTTTTATAGTACCCAACCACTTCAAACACACCACTTCCTTTGTTTTCTTTCCCAAAAATAGAGCACTATGACACCCAACATCATTTTCCGTATTAACAACTACTACTGTACGAATTAACAACAATTTAATGTTTTTCCATATTAGCGTTTTCACAGCACAATGAGGTTGGAAAAGGGAGATGAGTTGGACTATTCATCATCATCACCACCTTTATCCCTTCCTTCTTTAAAAAATGGCGCAAGCTTGAGATCAAAAAAATCTCACCACCTTCCTTCCATCTTCTTCTTCCTTCTATTTTACATCCCATCCTACAAATCTTTCACCACCTCAAAGCTTTGGCCTTCACCATCACCACCATTTCTGTAGAGAGAGAACGCAGGGAACTGAAAAAAGAGATCATATCTGAGAGCAAAAACATAGAATATATGAGAGAGAGAAATAATAGAAGAGGGGCATGTGGGTCATTTGACTTTGGAAAATAATATCAAAAAAGTCCATAGGGACTTCTCAGATATTTTAGATTTTTCAGGGATTTTTCTGATAATTTTTTGTTTCCTTGAGACTGAGAGTGATTTTTCCAATAAATTATCCCATTTTTTATATTTATTTTTTTAAGGGTATAAACGAATTCATTAATATTTTATTGTTCGTGGAAATTTTGACCAACTTATGATATTCTTTTTGAAAAAAGAAACTCACTGATTGCGTCTTTCTTGTAGGTTTTAGTGAGATGATAGTTATCGAAGGCTTACTCATTTGATATGGGCATACACGAAAAATAGTATCAATGCAGACTTTTTTCCTCCAAACATCTATTTTTTTTTTTTTGCCAACCCTCCAAACATCTAATTGAGAACTGTGGAAAATCAAAATAGTAATTTATCTCCAAAAAGATTATGTATCAACAAATTTAAGGGGGACAACAATCATGGTCAATCCTTGTGTGACAAATTTAAGGGGGACAACAATCATCGTCAATACTTGTGTTCCAGTCAGGCATCAAACTCTCAGACTGTAAAAAGTAAAATCGCGAATGAAGGGTTTGACTAAAACACCCTCTAGGGGAGTAGTGAGAACTAGGGAACAAAAATATTATAAAAAGTGATATAATTAAAATAAACAGCAATAATAGGAAATCTAATATCTTCCCCTCCAAACGTAGTTCATTAAAAAATGCAGCAGTAAGGTTCATGCGTCCATCAAATAACGGCTCTAAGGTACCCAATAAGATTTTGAATTTTAAGCTTCAATAAATTTTTTGAGCTTTTTCATCCACACCAAGTGTTCTCTGCTGTCCTTGTTGATCATGTACTCGTGCAAGAACTGAGTAGTTCTAGGTTTGATTCCTCTAATTTCTAAATACTTATGGAAGGCCTTTTGCAGGTTCTCATCCAAATCTCTGAAAGGAAAAAAAAAAAAGTGAAAAGATGTTTGTAAGGATTAGAAGGAAAAGAGCACAAACATTGAATTGGAAATCAAAGTTGTGAGATATATGAAGGAACAAGGCCTTACTGGAAATCTGGACCCTCATAAGGAATTTGGTCCTCAGCGTTTTCTGGATTCTTCACAGTCAAGCTATCAATAGTGATCTCATCAGGGTAAGCAAAACAACCAAACTCTAGAATGGGTCCATCCTTCTTAGCGATGCTGACTATGAGAGGAACGTTCGACTGATTGGCCCTTTCACTTTCATCATCATCATCATCATCACGATCATCCTCATTTTCCCCAGTAACTAGATCAGGCATGTGAACCTCAACCTTTATATCTTCACCTTGGTATGTTCTTTTGAGTGTTATAATCTGCTGTCCAGGACTATCAATAATCTCAAAGGGAAAATCACTTGGTGGGTCTTCAACCTGTCTCCCAAGGAAAAACAAGAGGGTTGTAACTGAGCAATCCATTTCAAATGCAATAGTGCATCACGAATAAATATTGATTCTAATAGATCATATATTAAGGATTGGCGAGGTAGTATCAAAGAATGTTGCAGCAACAGCATTGACACTTCCAAAAGGACAGAAATTAACAGCCGTTGAGCTGGAATTATCAAGAAATTATGGAGAAGTAAACCCTTTTTGCCAAAGAAAACAAAGGAAAATGATCAGTCTGATTCCTTGCAAAGTAAACATAAAATGGAACCCAGATCAACCCTCGAACAAATAGGCTAATTGCAGCCAACTTTCATCACCGATTTGTGAAGTTTGATTCTGCATTGCATCTGGGGAGCACTAAGAAAATGCCTGAAGAAGCCTAACTTTACTAAATTCTTATTCAATCGCTCACCCACCAAGAGAGAGGGAAAAAAACACGAATAAATCGTTGTTACTAAGGAAGAAATCCACAAGCGAACTTTGTTCTTCTAGGCAGCCCATTTGCAACCATATCATTCTAATCTAATCGTGTTGGGGATTAAAATTCCTCCATTCGTCGATTATCTGACCGGTTGACAGTAAGCCAAAAGAAAACAATAGTACGACAAGAGAAACATACCCTGTCGTGGTCGTCAGTATCCTCGGCGCAACGGATTTCAGACTCGATGACACGAAGCAAGGTCTCATCAGAAGGGAATTTCTTCAATGGCGCAGAAGAGAAATGAAAGCAGGGGAGGAACAAGGGATTGCGATGATTGATGATAGCAGTGGAGAGCAGAGCATTGTGATTACGGTGGGGCTTAAGCAGATTTGCCGCAAGAGGCCTAAGAGAAGAAGCTGACTTGCGGAGAACAGAGAAGAACGCCATTTCCCACAATTACGTTTACGTGGGAGACACCACAAGGGTTTTACTAGGGTTTAGAGTTGCGACAGGTGAACGAGTGATTCCGTATTTGTATCTTAGCGTAATGTCTTTTTAATTATTATTGGGAACATTTTAGAAAAATACATATAAAATTGGGAAAATCCCATATAAATACCATTTCAATGGTCAAAACTCACAAAAGTCTTTTATAACTTGGAAAAGACAGATAGGTGATCAAGGACCAATCTGGGTTATTGAAGTTTAAGGCTAAAACCAAAATGCCCCTCAACTCATTTACTCATACTCACCTCCAGAAAACTGAATCACTCCCTGTTGTTCCTTTTGGTTCTGTCGCAGAAGGGTTCCAGAAAACTGAATCACTCATCTGTCGTTCCTTTCGGTTCTGTCGCAGAAGGGTTTTCTGTCGTTCCTTTCAGCTCTGTCGGAGAGGGGCTCCAGAAAACTGAACTTAAGCCTGGGTGTGTAGATCTGGGAGTAGCTATTTTGCAAGTCATCTTTTGGTTTATGTACAATGATTTGGATCCCTTTAGATATTTTGGTTAGAAGGGTTATGACATATATGATGTGCTTTATATAAGTACTGTTTTTTGTTAAAACAATAGGCTATACCCTAGGAATGACAAGAAAACATTAGGTGCTAGTGGAATCGTAATGTTTACTTGTCATTGGACAATGTATTTGGTAGTTGCTGTCAGTAAGAATTTGATATTTTGTAAATTCCATATTACTGTACTTGTCATTTCCATTGAAACAGTTGTTAATGGTGACAACTTCCAACCATTTAATTATAGTTGAAGGAACGCCTTCTTCTGGGTTCATGGCTTGTATGTATTGGGTGTAGATGGAATGAGTAATGTTAAATTGTCATTTGAACCCTTTACTTGGTAGTTGCTGTGATAAACATTGGTGGTTTTTGTCAATGTCATCAAAACTTGTCTTTACCATTATGAAACTTGTCATTCTCATCACCATTCTCGTCAAAGCCATTAAAGACTTTGTTAATTTCATTAGTGAATTTGTCAGCGTCGCCGCCTCTGGGCAAACACTTGGCCACATAAAGTTTGGAACCATTATGAAACTTGTCATTCCCATTACCATTCTTGTCAAAACCATTAAAGACTTTGTTAATTCCATTAATGAATTTGTCAGCGTCGCCGCCTCTGGGCAAACACTTGGTCACATAAAGTTTGGAACCATTATGAAACTTGTCATTCCCATTATCATTCTCGTCAAAACCATTAAAGACTTTGTTAATTCCATTAGTGAATTTGTCAGAATCCCCCCTCTGGGCAAACACTTGGCTACATAAAGTTTGTCAGCATCCCCCCCTTTGGGCAAACACTTGGTCCAAAGGAGGTGCACAACTACTTGACTCGTGTGATGTATAATAGACGTAATAAATTCAATCCATTGTGGAACTCACTTGTAATTGGTGGTGTGAAAAACGGATAGAAATACCTTGGCATGGTATGCAATGGTTTATTGTCTTTGATTTCAATGTGAGAGTGAGTTGCCTCCAAGATTTAGTTTTTACTCAGTTTTTTGTGAATTGTTTCCAGGTTAACATGATTGGCATTAATTTTGATGACAACCATATGGCAACTAGGCTTGGCAAGCATCTTGCAAGGCCAATTCTTCGTGATGAATGGAATGAAAATTTGACCTTTGAAGAAGGTGTCAAATTGCTGGAAAAGTGCATGCAGGTACTTCTATATCGTGATAGGTCTGCAGTCAACAAGATGCTTATTTTTTGGTGCGTTATATATGATTCATGGGATCTTTGAAGTTTTTCATGTTGGGGTATTCTTATTGAGTTTTAACTGTTTGTTGGGAAACCTTAAGTTGGGGTGAATTTCATGGGATCACCTGTTGTTATTGAAAAAGAAATTGAAATAAAGAAAGAAATAGTAAACATGCGGATGTGCTTTTGATACCATACTTTTTATTTCAGTTTCATGTGCTTGTTCAACGATATATTTCAGGAATTAAATACTTGTATTTGATTGAAAATCTTATGCATAAACTGATTTAGCTATTTACTTGGTTTGATTTGATTGGTTATTACAAAAACTGGTTATAACTGAAATGCAATGAAATGAGGCTGTATTTTTTAATTGAAGTTGGTTTGGTTGTTTTTACTTCTCCCTAATTTATATTATTTGTTTATCACTTAATTGTCACAGAGATTGTTATATAGATGGCATAATTTATTAGTGATTGCAAAGTTACTTATATACACTGGATAAATATAAATATTTTGAAAATCTTTAAAAACTTTGCTGTTGGACTCTGAACTGAATTATTCAAAACTCAAAAGGTCTTAAGGTCATAGTCAGAACTTCAAATATATTTCAAAGATAGCTTAATTAGTATATTTAAATTAATTACCATTTTCATCCAATTGTTACGTTGTTTCAATCAAAGATAGCTTAAATTAAACTGTGACATTGTTCTGTAAGTGAAAGTTAGCTACTCTTATCCAATGACAAGTAAAGAGATTGCAGGCCATGATGTAGACATGGAGGGTCAGCATGAAGAGGTTGATGTGAAGAGGAAAGTAGTCTATGCGGAGAACATTGATGTGGAGTCACATGAAAGAATGGGGGATAAAGTGGATATGCAAAAAAAAAGATGTGAGGAATGGTTACACTTTGTTTCCCATGGTTAACCATGAAATGAATAGCAAGAGAGAGGAAGCATTGAGACTGGTGACTTCATGAATGACCCTGATCAAGAGGAAATGACTGACAAAATTACGCTCTTAATGTAAATTTTTGGTCTTCAAGTTAGAATTTTTTGTGTGGAATTCATCATTGTTGTAAGGAGATTGACACATGTCGTTTAACTTAGTAACCAAGCTTTGAATTTTGGGGTGACATAGTGAGGATCATTTTGATCACCTATCTTGTATATTGATGCATAGTTGTGGCCTTGTGTGTGTTGCCCCAATAAGGCTGGACGCTAACAAGTTGACTAATGGGAATGACAAAGTTTTCAATGGTTTTGACAAGATTTATAATGGGAATAACAAGTTTAGTAATGGTAATGACAAGTTCTGTTGTGACATTGACAAAAGCCACAAAAATTCATGACAACAAGTATCAAGTAAATACTCCAATGGCTTCTCAACATTATTCATTTCACCTACACCTAATGTACATAAGGCATGGACTAAAAGAATGTATTCCTTCATATTTACTTTAATAACAATAAATTGACACGATTAACAAGAGTAGTAATGGAAATGACAGGTACATTAATGGAATTAACAAAACACTAGATTCTTCATGATAGCAACTACCGTATACATTGTCAAATGACAATTTAACATTAGTCATTCCATCTACACTTAATGTACATAAGTCATGAACCCAAAAGAATGTGTTCCTTCATGTTTACTTTAATTACAACAAACTGACATGATTAACAAGAGTTATAATGGAAATGACAAATACAGTAATGGAATTAACAAAACACCAGATTTTTCATGACAACAACTACCATAACAAGTCTTATCATCACTTTTCTTTAACCGATCACATATCCATGATATTAACATATATGTCTGTTCAGGTCTGCCATGAATTTCTTCAATTGCCTTTTCTTTTACCCTATATGCTTGCTCATATGTCAATTGCAAACCATAATCTCTAACCAAACTCTTCCTTATTTCATTTGCACGCTTATCTTAGTGATTTCTAACCTCATCAATGATAATTGATGATTTTAAGGTACCACTTCGAGCGTGAGACACGTCAAGATTTTCTTGTGATGAAACCAGTAATGTTGTTGACAAATACCGTAATGTTTCTCACACAATCGTTAAGTCCTAACAAAAAGAGTTATGATAATGACAAATCCTGCAATGGCGTTGACAACAAACAATATGTGGTAATGACAGCAACTACCATGAACGTACATATAGAGCTGGGAATTCGGGCCGAGCCCATTAAGGGTCGGGCCTGTGATTTAAAATGAAAAAATGGAAGCGGGCCTAAAAGGGCCGGCCCGACGGGCCGCGGGCTTAAACGGGCCGGCCGATAGCCCTGTAGGGCTGGCCCGTTTAGGCCCACTTATATATATATATATATATATATAGAAATCACTGTAGCAACTGTTATTTATTCTTTTTTTTTGTTTTGCCCAGCTCTATTATTTCCTATTCGGCTAACACGAACGGGATTGGGAAAAGAAAGAAGGGAAAAGAAACAAAGACTTGCTATTGCTAGTCACTACTACCTCCGTCTGTCCGTCTCTTGTTCGACCTCGAGCCCTAATCGGCTAATCCCATTTCGATTTTCGATCAGCTCGGTGCTCCACTCATCTCTGAATCTCTTATCTGCGTTATAGCTGTTCTGACTTCTGCGGCTCTGCCTCTCACTCCCTCAGTCTCTGAATCTCTATTCTCTGGAAGACATTGGAGCTCAGATCAGAGAACTTGCCCGTCGCCCTTCGATCTTCGCTCATCTCCAGTCGGCCGTCGCCTGTTGTCCTTTGCCACTTGCATTTGAGCTCCAATGTGACCTGGAGCTGATTGCTGAACCTGGAGCTCGTCACCGTCAGATCTTACTCCTTCCTTCGTTCTTCAAATTGGTCAACAGCTCCTCAGACCTCAAATCTGACCTTAGATCTTGTTTGGTATTATTACTAATTTATCTATTAATCTAGTTTTCTAATGATTTCTCGTGCTTTTGGTAATGTCAAAATTCAAATTGTGAATCTGTTGTTTGATTAGTTGAATGTTTGAGATTGATTTGTTAATTTTGATAATACCATGATATCGAATGTTTTAATTTTCTTCACAACAATAATTTCTGTTTTGGAAGCTTTCCTCTGTCATTGGCTCATTGCACTGAACTGATTGAAGCTAGCTATGCATGTGTCCTTTATTCGCCAATTGGAATATTGGATTGGTATTATTTGTTGTTACACCTACTGACCTGCATTGGAATACTGAATTGCTATTATTTGTTGGAATATTGGATTGGAGCTGTTGGAATTATTTTGGTAATGGTTTTTTTTTATAAATATGGTCTTTGATTTGATGATAGGTAGCATAGCCATAGATAATGTCTTCCTCACAACAAGAAAAAATCCAAGGGACTGATGATTCATTAGGCATAAATGTTAGAGGACATGCATCTTCCATCCAAGAAAGTGAAGAATCAAAGCCTAAGAAGCCTAGAACTTTCACCTCTGATGTCTGGAAGTATTTTACTAGAGTAGACATTAATGATACTATAAAGGTGAAGTGTAATCGTTGTAATTCTCTGTATGCAAGTGGTGGGATTAAAGGCACCTCACATCTAAGTCGCCATATGAAGACTTGTAATGATCTTGAAAAACATCGTTCTGTTAGGGTGATGATGTTAGATAGAGAAGGCAAACTTAGGAATAGGCAAATTGATCACAAGCGTGTTAGGGAGATGATGACTATGGCCATAATTGAGCATGACCTTCCTTATTCATTTATTGAATATAGATGGGTTAGAGAACTACTTCAAACATTAAATCCTGATGTGAGGCTCCTAAGTAGAAAAACAATAGTGGCTGATGTTATGAAATTCTACCGTCAACAAAAGGAGAACTTGAAAAATAAATTGAAGAAAAGTATAGGTAGAATATGTTTGACATCGGATTGTTGGACTGCTGTGACTTCTGAGGGATATATATGTTTGACAGCTCATTTTGTTGATGAAAAGTGGACACTAAATAGTAAAATACTTGCTTTTTGTAAGATGGTGCCACCACATTCTGGGTTTGAGTTGTCTAAGAAGGTGTATGATTGCTTGAAAGAATGGGGAATTCAAGATAAAGTGTTCTCGATTACTCTAGACAATGCATCTGCAAATGATAACATGCAGGAGTTATTAAAGGAGAGGCTACTTATGCAAGACAAATTCAGCTTGGTCTCTAATGGAGAGTTCTTTCATGTGAGGTGTTGTGCCTACATTCTCGATCTAATAGTTCAAGATGGAATAAAAGTAGCAACTCCTACTTTATATAAGATTAGAGAGAGTATTAAATATGTGAAGGCATATGAGGCCAGGATGATACTTTTCAAACAATGCATTGAGGAAGTTGGTGGCATTGACACTACAACGGGATTGCGATTAGATGTGCCCACTAGATGGAACTTTACCTATGCAATGCTTGAGAGTGGACTTCAATATCGTCGTGCTTTTGCAAAGTTGTCTTTAGATGATAAAAACTACAAGTTTGGTCTAGCACATGATGAGTGGACTAGAGCAGAGGCAATGTGCAATTTTTTGAGGCCATTTGAAAAGATTACAAGGCTGATTTCTGGGTCATCTTATCTAACTTCAAATTCTTATTTTATGCAAATTTCAAAAATTCAGATGTTGCTTGAAGCAAATATGACAAGTCTTGACCCTATGATTCAAGAGATGTGTATACCAATGAAGGAGAAATTTGACAAATACTGGCATAGTTATAATATCCTTCTTGCACTTGCAATTGTGTTTGATCCACGATGGAAGCTCAACATAATAAAATATTGCTAGGATTGATCCTATCACTTCCTATGAGAAGGTTGCCAATGTAAGGAGTAAGCTAGATTTCATTTTTGACGAATATTCTGAGAGATCTCTTCCTACTTCTAGAGTTGCAAGTAGATCAATTGGTAGATCATCAACGATTGTAACTCATTCTTCTTACACTTCTAATGTTTCCATAGTTTCCTCTGATGATGCATTTGATGTAAGTTTTAAATTTGTTTGTCAATAATTACAACTCATTCTTATTACTCTATTGTTATTTACTTGGATGTTTTATAATGGTGCAGGATTATCAAGATATCTATGCAAATATGGATCATTCTTCTTTGAATAAGTCTGAATTGGAAACATATTTGGAAGAACCAATACTTAAGCCCGATAATTGGAAAGATTTGGATGTTTTGAATTGGTGGAAGAACAATCAACAGCGATTCCCAATTCTTTCAAGGATGGCAGCTGATATCCTTAGCATTCCAATCACTACAGTGGCTAGTGAATCAGCTTTCAGTATTGGTTCTTTTGTTTTAACAAAGTATAGGAGTTCCATTCTTCCAACTAATGTTCAGGCTCTTATTTGTACTCGCAACTGGTTGCATGGATTCAAATATGATGGTGATTTAGTAATTTATATGAATTTTATTATAGTTATTTCATTTATATTATCAAATTAACGTATAATGGTGATTTATTATTTGTTGTAGATAATGGAGGTGATAATGCATATGATAGTGGAGAAGAAATGAAGAGGCTAGATAGTTTTGCCCCTGAAGCTGAGGAGGAGCTTACTTCTAGTGAAGCACAATCAAATTTCATTGATAGTGATGGAGAAGAAAATGATAATATTATTCGTATTGTTTGATTGTAGCTATGAACTTCTTTGGTTGTAGTTTGTGAACTTGTTTGATTGTGGTCTTGTTCTTGTAGACTTATTTGATTATGGCTTTTGTCTATGGTTTATGAACTTGTTTGAGTGTTTGACTGGTTATGGACTTATGGATATTAGTTATGGTTTGTTTGTTAGGTTTTAGTGTTTATGTTTTATTGAATATGGATGCTATATATGTTTTAAGTAGTTTTAATAATATTTATGTGTTAGATTATGTATTTTAGTCATTAGGGGCATAAAGGAGGAGGACAAGCTAAACGGGCCTGAAGCGGAGTTCCATATTTGGTTAGCGGAGTTCCAATCAGAGGAGGAAGGCTCAACATCATAGGGAAAGTCAGGGAAGGTGGGAATTGAGACCATCACCAGCATCAATCTCGGCGATGTTGTCTAGGAAATCGCGATAACGTTGCCAGACCAAATCGACAGTAGTGGCAAGGATGGCGTCGGCATTCTCCCTGCTGTTAGGGCAGCCCTCTGAAAATAGGACTATAACATGTCACTTCACTTGGGGCATTCTCGTCTTTTGCTCACAATTTCATATCTCAGATTCCTATTGACGGTCTGATTTTTTATTTTAGCAATTCACAATACCATTTTGTCATTTGTCAATTTTGTTTGTATTGTTCTAGAATTTTCCCATTATTATTAGAAATATGAAATATTATTTACTTTTTCCAATGACAGTGACTTTTTATGTTCCAGCATTTATCATACAAACCTTAAAAAAACTAGGGAGAATACTGAAAAAATATCTCAGTGAGAACTTAATTACTAAATGAGATCTCGGTGTGCAAACGATCTTCCAGGTGTGCAAAATATCTGCCCTTGTGAGTAGACGATCTTCCCCGTATGCAATATTTTTCCCTATGTATATGCAAAACATCTTCCCCTATGTGCAGAAGATCTTCCCCTAGGTGTACAATATCTTCCTCCCATATGCAGACGATTTTCCCAGGTCCCATTTGGCAATTACTTTGCCAGTGAAGTCTTTTTTCACAATTCTCCAAAAAAAACTATAACAAGTCATTTATTGGGGACTTTTTAATTTGATACGTGTTAGTGCTAGAAGAATTAAGATATTTTATAAAATTAAAAAAAATCAAACTAAAAATCTCATATAAAGCTAGAAGACTAAATTTGTAATTTTTTTAAAAATTTTATTAGTTTACATAATCCTTTCTTGGGAGAGACGTATAAAATATATGAATTGTTTATTGTTGAGAACATGTGAAGACGTGGATGGTTGTTAACTCGTTGTCATCCTTACACCCCTCACAAGGGCCCCTATTTGACCTGACTCACAGGTGCCAATGCCAATAACAACATGAGGTTTCATGTGTCATCCTTCATCAATTTCAGCTAACTCGCGTACAATGGCGTTAAAGGGGGGAAATCATTTTGAAGGTGCTGTCTCCCAATTTTTAATTTGCTGCCTCAATAAATAGAAAATAAAAGGGAAAGGCTATTTATTGTTCAACAAATCCTCATTTGGAATCTCCACAATCTTTCGTATTAGTGAAAAGATCATTTCTCACAAACAACAATTAATCATAATGATTTGACAAAACCTAATTAACAAATGATGAGCACCTAGTGCCTCACTCTGGAAATAGTCTGTTTTAAGGTCCTATTACCCCTTATGGTTTTTAAAACGCGCCAAGATGTTGATGTAATCAAACCTTTATGAGGTGTCTGTCCTTTGTTTCCCTCCCCAACCGATGTGAGACTTGAAGTTATCAACGAAGGTATGATATAACTTTGATCAATTATTATAATTAACTAGTTTAATTGTCTTTATTAACCTATTCAAATTAAATAAATAGCTGTTACGTAAAAGGATGGAAAGAGCAATGTGTGTGTATAGCTTATGATGCTTAACAATAATGTGATCTACTCATGGATTAAGCATTTATAACAACATTGTATAATTAATTAAAGGAAAAATTAAAGAGAAAATTACCCATGTGCCATAAGTTCCATGTAAGAAAAATTTAATACAGATAATCCCAAAAAAGAAAGACAGGATGGAGTTTTTTTTTTAGTCAAAGAAAGGAGAGAGTGACTTAAATGGGAGACAACCAGGTTCTAAATAAGAGAAGGGTTTATGATTTTCTTCACTCATAAAATTCAAATTTAAGACTTCATATCTTTCACCCAAGTCAATTGTGCTTAAAGTCATTTGAAAAGATAAAAAACTTTATCATAATGAAATGTTGCCAAGTAGCTGTAGCAATGAAACATATGCCGTCTGGATATTCTATGTTCACAAAAATAAATGTATGTGGTGTATTTTACTGTATTTAAAAAAAGACAAAGGAAAAACAGTATATGAGTAGAATAATGAGATACAAAGTACTATTCCCTCCTATCTTAAATATATGATAAAGTTAAAATTTTTTCCGAAGAGATCAAAGAAACTAAATAAGTTACTTAATCATATCATATATTGTGTATCCTTAAATTATATATCAGTTTATAAATTAGGCAAAATAATTTGGAGAAAAAATGAAAAATATAAATATCTTAAAGTAATCTAATTAGCTTTCTTAATATCTCCAAAAAAGTTAATTTTGTCTTCTATTTAGGACCAAAGGGAGTGTAAAGCAATAAATTAAACCTTATTGCCTCACACAAACATTCTCACATGCCACACTCATTCAAATTGTATAAACCATAAATGCATGGATGGGGATAATCTTAATCAAAGCTCAGGCTATTACTGGCAAAAAAAAAAGAAAAATCAAAGCTCAGGCTCAAGGTAGGGATGAACCATGGTCGGGTCGGGTCAATAATATCAGCTCTGATGTATAATTTGCACATCGTATCGGGCTACCTGAAATGTTTGGACCAGGTCTTGGCCCAACCCAAAACTAATTTTTTTTTGTAG
This sequence comes from Inga leiocalycina, assembly GCA_963242795.1. Lineage (NCBI taxonomy): Eukaryota > Viridiplantae > Streptophyta > Magnoliopsida > Fabales > Fabaceae > Inga > Inga leiocalycina. The sequence continues at coordinate 16,183,729 of OY725325.1, forward strand.
AAAAAGAATATGATAATAGCTTTATTTATCAATAAAAAATATAATTATCCTCATTTAAAATATATTTCTTATAAAATTAATATTATGATAAAAAGTAATCATCTAGAAAACATATATACTTAACAATTATATTCATTATTTTCATATAATATGAAGTCAAAAAATCAATTTGAAATATTTTTGAAAGAAATTATAAAACAGAAACTATAAAAAATGGTGAAGGTGCAATTTTAATAACAAACTTTAGTGAAAGGGGCATCTGGAACCATAAACTTTTTTTGGATGCTAAAATGCACATAAACTTTACAAAAAGAGGCATTTTTTTGGATGCTAAAATGCACATAAACTTGACCCAAGTTTTGTCATATTTTTTATTCTTACTACATATAAGTGAAGTTAATAACAAGGTAGAGATTATATAACAATAAAGATTAAAGTTAAACAGAAAGTGATAATTGCAGGATGTGGGGAGCTTTTTAAATTCTGGCCTATTTATGGAAACTAATGCAGATTTTGACAATGCAAATAACATAACTCATCAAAGTTTTGTTTGTTAAAGATTGATGATGATTTTCATTGGCGTTGGAGAAAATTTGTGAGCATGTCTTGTGTGTTTGAGCAATTCTGATGAGAAAGCCAGCTAAATATATATATATATATATATATATAAATATGGATGGTACCTTTTTGTATGTAGTGATATTTGAAATGCTGTTGAAGATGAGTGAGTGGAAGAAAGTGAACAAAAGTGATAATTGAGTTGGATTAATGCCATTAATTAATTGTATAGTCGTGGCACTAATTTTTCTTTGTGGCCAGTGTGGTACTAATTAAATCTAATCACATACTTGGCACTGAATAAATAAATAAATAAATCTAATCACATACTATCATATTTATAAGTAAGCAAAGGATGGTGGGCCCATATGTGTTAACTTCAAGATTTTATATGTGTGTGTGTGTGTGTGTGTTACAGCCCATGTTTTTTTTTAATACACAACTATTTGATTCGGTTAGCTCTTTTAAATGATTTAAACTCAAAATATCGTGTTTAAGGGATAAAACTTTTTCTACTAATACTAACACACTAGTTAATACAATTGACTCTCTATATAAAGTATAAACAATTGCCAATGGATGAAGATTATTGTAAATTAGGAAGCTTTATCTTCTGTTGGAAGAGAAGAGCTTCACCACAACTCGTAATTCCACCATTAACTTTCACTATATATATTATAGACGTTTATATATATTTTTTTATAAGTGTGGAGCAAGTAAAATATTTTTTTAAAAAAATAAAGAAACGCGAGAGACTGGATTCATTAAAATAATTTTTTTTTCAAAAAATAATACATGGACATAGTAGATTGCAGTACAGTACCACTTGTATGTTTTTCGAATTTATACAGCTCGATCGGAATTAGACTATTTATATTTTTTATTTTCAGTTATTATGCTTCATTTAACTATTAAGACTATTTTTATTATGCATCTTTTTAAAACAAACAAAATTAAAAATGATGCTAATTTATTAAGGAAAAAATCACAGCAATATTAGAAATAGAAAATGTCAAAATAAAAAGTAGTATCAACATTTTAGATTTCCAAATCCAAAAATGAAGTAAAATTGAGTATTCAAGGGACATACTTATAAAGGAACTTACTAAAGATAACACAACCATTGGACAAATGAGCAAATTTAGGACCTTTACAAGGACACCATCCAACATTGAAACAGCCCCACTCCTATTAGACTAAACTAACTTGTCAACTTTAGGGAAAGAGCAAGATGGGATCAAGGAGACAGAAAAACGACACAAACCAAACAACATACTCCAGACTACCTCCTAACCACATCCTGCTCTTAATTGAAGATAACTTCACATGACTATCTCTGGTTTCCAAATGCTGGACTTTATCTCCTTGTGGGGCAGAACCACACCACCATTGCCGTAAATTTCTTCACACACATGGACATCTTCCCCAAGAATAGTCATGTTCTCCACGCGAGCCCATTGCCCTACAATTGAATGCCACCCAATGATACTGCTTGAAATGCAAGCATGTTTCTTGATCCAGACTCCTCGCATTACGGTGCAGCAGGAGAGACGAACACCTGGCTCAACAATGCAGCCAGGACCTATAGCAACATCAGGTCCGATGAGACATCCCTCGCCAATTTTGGCGGTCTCATCCACTATGACATTCCCCACAATGTTAGGACCAGTTGCTAACTTTGAAGAGGATTTTCTCCTCAGTGAATCCAGGTAGAGTCTCAGACCTGTAATATAGTCCTTTGGCTGTCCAATGTCCATCCAAAATCCAGGAAGGACCATTGCAAATAGTTTTTCATCTGCTGCAATCTTTGGAAACACCTCTTTCTCGATAGATGTGGGTCTTAAGTCAATGCGATCTAGAATTGAGGGATTCAATAAGTAAATTCCAGCATTGATTTTGTTGCCAACAAACATAACTTAGGCTTTTCCACAAATTTCTCAACCTTCCCTGTGTTCTCCTCCATGACTGCCACACCATATTCGATGGCTCATCGACCTGCACAAGTGGATGGAAAAATGGTACTGAATGCACTAAACTGCCATTAAAGTCTTACATAGTAAGCAAACATTTCAGTGTTGTTACCTTTGTCACCATTATGGATGCCTCTCCTCCATGAGATTTATGGAATTTAACCATCTCCTTAAGAGGGTACTCACTGATAACATCACTGTTGAGAACAAAAAAAGGCTCTCCAGAGCCATCTAGCAGCTTATCCCTGGCAAGAGCCAGAGGACCTGCTGTACCAAGTGGTTCAGTTTCCTGCGAACAGGTGATCTTGATGCGTAGCTTTGCCTCGTGTTCCTTCAAGAAGTTCAGCATCACCTACCACAGGGAGTAACTTCAGCCCTATATCTCTAATTATTCACTAAATAATGTAGTGAGGATGTTTAGATCTTTACCTCTGGTTGGTAATTGATGGCTAATACCACTTCACTAACCCCAACAGCCTTAAGAGCCTCTATCTGGGAAAAAAAAGTGAAATTAAAATGAGAATGAGTAGGAAGATTTTATCACCCATTCCCAAATAGACAAAAGTTGGACATTATAGAAGCCAACATTACTATTAGAATACCTTCTCTACAAAGCTCAACCAAATAAGCACATTTCTTAGTTTTTTGCAAGGGAAAAGATGAAAAGGGAGGGTGAGGGTTCCCACCGTCTATCCACCAAAAGTAGATTAACAAGGGAAGAAGACAAGCACAAAGTTCACAAGGGAAGAAGACAAGCATCAAAAAGCAAAGTTCATCGATTTGAATTTAGAGAATCAATAGTTTTGATATATTAGAATGTTGGAACTACTCCAACCCATCATATTTGGTCAGTTTTCGAATAATTCTTTGCACCAGTCATGATGTCTTCCATTTTCAAAAATGTGACAGATCCATAATACATAGAAGATAAATATATATCAGACATTGCATAGAAACAAAGCACATCCCAACTTTACTAATTTAGCATAAAAGAAATAGGACTTCTAGGAAAGAGGCTTTAAAAAGCCAACCTGATGCAGGATCATAGGTTTGTTAGCAAAATCAACAAGAGGCTTGGGGACACTGAGTGTCAATGGCCTCAGTCTTGTTCCAAAGCCTCCAACCAGAATCAGTGCCTTCATTGTGATGTTCCTCTTGCTTTTCCTGTAAACTAGAAGATCAATAAACGGTAGCAGAGAACCAATTTCAGTACATGAGCTGAATGATTCCACTCTGTGCTCTAAATAATAGTGGAGGGAAAGGAAAGAAGCATCGCTACAGAAGCTAAACCTGAGCTGACAGGTGTTATGATGATTATGACACAAATGCAGCTAAAGCTGAAAACCTAAATCTGGAAGAAAAACCAATCTGCCAAGACAGTTTGAAACGAAAGCACTCAAGCATTAGTGCTTAACTTCAGGAAAACAACCAAAAACCCAACTTCTCGTCATCAAATAATCATAAAGCTACAAAGGAAAGTGAAAAATATCATGCAGAAGCTAGCTGGATAAGTAAATGAAGAAAAGATCCACGGACAAGACAGCTAAAGATTCTCATGAGAATGACAAAATGGTTTGATTATGGGGCAAGTTACCCCATAAATGACATTATATGTAAACTGAAATCAACGTAAAAGGGTTCCATATATAATGACTCCCTCACATTAGAGTGTATAGCTCGTTAATTGAGGATATCAGAATCACTCTAAGCATACTAGATGTGGCTACTGGCTAGCACCACAAGAAAGGTGGAAGAGGACAATTCTTCCAAAACAATGTTAAATGCTAAACTGGTTGTATTTTAAAAAAAAAAATTCAAACAGAAAACAGAGCTAAACTCATGGAGAGTTGATAAAAGATATAAACTAAACAAAAGATCCAGTCAGGTGAGATGAATTCATAAGAACAAGTAATGATGACTTTACAATCGCATAAAACTCCTTTCTCTTTGCATGACCAAAGAAAAACGTATTTATGTAAACAAAATACTGCTTCCTCATTGGTATTGCTCTCTAAAGAAATTTCTCGACATCAAATACACAAGGGAGGATGACGGTTGAAAGTCCTTATAGTAATTAGTTGAAAAGGTTCTGTCATCCACATTATTATATGGAAAAAAATTATTCCAAACGAAATCACAAAGATTTGTAGCAGTGGTACCAAATCCGGGGAGAAAAAAAAGTGACGTTACCCAACTCACAAGCAACTGGTTCTTGAGGAACTGTCTGCTGTCACTCTTGATCGCGTCTTACTCTCTGGTTCTTGAAGAAGACAATGAACAATTACAATGGCGTCCTCCGGTCTCTTCTCTCCCAAGAACGTTCTCTCTTTTTCCAGTCACCGTCGAGCTCGATGATGAAGATGGTTCTACAGTGAAAAAGGGCCAGACCTCGCCTCCGGATCGAACCGTGGCTTTAGATCTCCGACTCCGACCCCAATTCTTCAATCCCAAACGGTGTCGCATCTGATCCATAAAAACTATGGGGAAAACAAAAGAAAAAGAAAATGATAATAATAAGGGAGAATTACACTGTAGTCCCATGGAAGGTAAAATACGAAGAAACGGTCCTGAGAAATTCTGAAATTACTGTCAAGTCCCATGGGACCATTTTGTAATAAATTCAAGTTGGGAAAAAACATAAACACCCTTAAGAATTGGGCAAAAAATGAAGTGTGAGGAGCTGCTTTCCTCATTCGAAATTGAACCCTAAGGGCGACACAGCTCTGGGCAACGGAAGCTAGCACGGCGTGCGACGGTGTTCGTGGCTTCTCCGGAGTCAGGTTCGGCGACTGGCTGCGGCGAGGTTCGTGGGCAAGTCTGATCTTCGGTCATTCATGGGCAGGCTGCGGTGAGGTTCGTCTCGCATTTATGACGAGGTTCATCTGGTATCTGCTGAGAGGAAGGTACTGGTTTTGAAGTGCGAAAGAAGCAAAATTAAGAGGAGCATGAGAATATTAGCTTCTTCCTAGGAAATTAGGATGTGATTCAAATGCCATTTTTTTTATATGAAATCTTACCAGGACATTAATGTGCATATGACCAGTATGCCCGTCACTCTGCGACATATTGTTTAGTATTTGTTTGGTTAAGTATTGTTCAATATTTTGATGTTGTCGCTAGACCCGCTACCTTTATCTTTGCCTTTTGTTATTTTATAGCCTGAGTTGCATGTGGCTTTTCCTAATTTGTTTTGATGTTCTACAGGCTTGCCTTCTTCCAGCTCCCAAGAGAGCATCTTGTGCTAATTGTGCTAGATGTGTGAATCAAATCTTGCAGAACCTAAATCATATGTAGGTGCTAGTCGTCCTTCAACTTTGTTGCTGATTTCTTTGTGTTTCCTACTTAAATGTCATTGCCCCTCCACTAACATTCTCATTTTCTGTAACTTTGTTATAAAGCTGTTTCTTAGGATTTCATTGGTCATGTCTGACGATGATTCCATGGGTGCCGATTCTGAAACTTCGGTGAGTATATTCTAAAACCATGTTTGCAAGATTGCCTAGTTTTATTTATTCCAGCCACATTGTATGCAACTTCTTCCTTCGTCTTCTAATTTTAAAAATCAATTTTGAACTTATTTTTACTTGCGGGCTTTCTTTGTTCTTGGTTTTTCATGAGACTTCTTAGCCTTTTGAATGAATTTCCTTGATGTAGTACATTTTGGTTGCTAATCGTGTGGTGTTCTTATATTGTTAGATATACAACATAACATTATAGCCATTCCTAAGCTTCGAATTAAAATAAATTTAAACACAGGATATGGTAGGCCTGTGTTTTATCTATCAAGAAGCGTATTAGACATATATGACAACCATATTTTTTAGCCTTATATTGGGATGAAATATACCTTGTGATATGTATTTGTTGAAAAGTCGTAAAAATGATTTTATTTAGGATCAGACTATTGGGGCGGTACATTATCTTATCTTTGAATGTTTTAGTTTTTTTTAGCTGAGAAAATTATAATGCCGGCCTTATTTTCACTCAAGCTTTTTATTTCCCTGGTTTACAGGTTGATTCTTGGGAAACTTGGAATTCATTTCGTCTTCTCTGTGAGCATCATAGTCAATTGTCCATCGCACTTGATATTGTGTGAGTGGTTCAGAATCAGTCCCTTTCTTCATAGTTGTTTATACTTTGGTCAAGTATCATGTATCGTAGTTAAATTTTGTCAAGCTTGTTGTACCGTTGGACCAATGTCATAATTTATTTTAGCCATGATATGCTCAATGTTCTTGGTTTTCAGGAGTACCTTACCATCAGCAAACTCACTTGGACGCTGGTTTGGGGAGCCTGTTAGATCAGCTATAATAAGTACTGATGTAAGGACTCTTTGTGATATTTAATACAGCTTGTGCATATTATGGTGCTGCTGTTTCTGATTTTAAATTGTAATTATTTATGCTGGATTTTTGGCAGTGCTTTTTGACTAATGCTCGCGGTTATCCATGCCTCTTTCTTTGTGTATCTGTTTGTGTATACTTGTCAGCCTCTTTCTTTGTTTTTTGCATCTTGCGATGCCATAAATTTGATTCAGTAAGCTACAGTAATTAATTAATGTATCTGTTTGTGTATACTTGTCAGCCTCTTTCTTTGTTTTTTGCATCTTGCGATGCCATAAATCTGATTCAGTAAGCTATAGTAATTAATTAATGTGGACCCTCAAGTTCATTGGATGACTCTAGAGCAACGAGTTTCTTGGACTCCATTTTAAACAGCATTGTTCAGCCTGCAGTAACTGTTGCACTCATAGGCTATGTTTGGTTTCCCATATTGTGAGACTAAACTCATATTAGAGTCAGAGCTACCATCACAGTTAAATGCATTATTAATTTGCTATTCTCGCACTGTTAGCTAAAAGAATGTTGCTGTTTTTCTTTATTGTGGATCATGCCATCTTATTTTGTGTATTTAAGTTTCTTATGAAGGACATTGGTGAACCCTTTGCATCTTGTTGCTTAGAGTGTTTCTATAAATTGGTTTTCTTCTCTCCCCTTTATTATTTAACTAATCACTGATGGAATTAATTATCTGTAGCTTGTAAAAAAAATTTTCAAGCTTCTAAATGTTATAAACATTTTTATCTTAAAGATGGCATTGTGTCTTTGTTACAACAGAGTTTGATTAGGTTAGAGGGCTGGGAAGATACAGTTACCATAGTCTCAAGCGACATGTGCCACTGGAATGCCCCTGAAAAGGCTGACATATTGGTATCTTAGCATTTCCTTTTTTGTCATTTGTTTAAATTACGTTATTTATACTTAAAGCATTAATGCTCCTTGTCTGGATCTAGGTAAGTGAATTGCTAGGTTCTTTTGGTGACAATGAGCAGTTTTTTATTGATTTTGCTTGCCTGTGATTTTAGATCAGTGTCAGAAAAGCAACTTTAATTTCATATGGATGTTATTGGCCAACCAGCTAAATGTTGAGGGCTTTTTCATTGATATTTTCTGTTTTTGTTTCGTTATCTTGTTAATCGTTGTTGACCACTCGTTTCAGGTACACAAGTTTCATCCAACCAGTGACAGCTTCAAAGTTATATAATGATGTATGTCGTTTGTATTTTCACTGTTTACTGGCAAATTATTTTAGGTCTGAAGTTTTCATTCCCTTTGTATGTTTTATTTTTCATGTTGAGGTCTTATTCAGTGGATGAATTATTTAGATGACATTTTTTGGCTGGTTTATTGCCAATTCTAATAACCACCAATTATATTGTGTATGAGAATTGTATTAGCAATGCATGCTTTTGGTGTTGGCGAGTCTCTGCTTGATGTTGCAAATTGTGGAATTCCTATGTTTTGAGATATCTGATAGTAAGCATTAAATTTAATTTCAGCAGGCACGAATGCATTTGACTCCAGTTCTGGATGACTGATTCTTCTCCTCTCACTGACAACTGATATAGCAAAGAAAGCTCTATTTCAAGTGCTAAGTCTGGCCTGTCCATTGTACTTCACCTGTAAATTTGAAGGCAAATAAAAATGGAATATGTGACTTGATTGCTGGCTATCCCTTGTGCAGAAGTTAGCAGTCACCTCTCTGAAGAACATGCCTTGTTATCTGGAGCTACAATCATTAACATTAACCTTTGTAGTCATGTTCATTTTGCCATTTATGCACTGAAGAAGAAGCTGTATATTGTTTTTCTCTGTAATGGTCACCCCCTAGTATGTTTTAGAAACTTTGTAGCCTTATTTGAATTGGCAATTTATGTACACAAAAAACAGCTTTGTAATGTTTTTCTCTGTAATGGTTGCGTCCTAGTATGTTGTTGAAACTTTGTAGCCTTATTGAATTTATAGTTTATGAAATGAAGAAGAAGGTGATACTTGATTCGTTCAATTACAAGATATGGTTCTAGTTTATTCATGTAAGCATTACCTGGTGCCTCCGCAATTGGGCCATATCATATAAGCATGCCCTGGTGCTGTGGCACAAGTGCGTTAACAATTTGCTTATGCACGTTTTTCATTGTCTCAGCATCTTTTCTTCAATTAGTACCATATCGTATTGCATCGCTTGCCATCGGACCAACCCATTGTGTGAGTGTTTTGGAATTTCCCTCGTTGAATTTCAATTAGCCTTGTTGAATTTCACCTCATAAGTCGTAAAGGTAAACCAAACACACACTGACACTCACTTGACAATTCATAACAGCATAAGTGTGTTAACAACTCGAGGGGCTCCACTGACAACCCAAGGGGCCTCCACTGACAACTCTAGGGGCCTTCACTGACAACTCAAGGGGCCTTCACTGACAACTCTAGGGGCCTTCATTGACAACTTAAGGGGCCTTCACTGACAACTCTAGGGGCCTTCACTCACAACTCAAGGGGCCTTCACTCACAACTCAAGGGGCGTTCACTGACAACTCTAGGGGCGTTCACTAACAACTCAAGGGGCCTTCACTGACAACTCTAGGGGCGTTCACTAACAACTCAAGGGGCCTTCACTGACAACTCAAGGGGCCTTCACTGACAACTCTAGGGGCCTTCACTGACAACTCAAGGGGCCTTCACTGACAACTCAAGGGGCCTTCACTGACAACTCTAGGGGCGTTTACTAACAACTCAAGGGGCCTTCATTGACAACTCTAAGGGCGTTCATTGACAACTCAAGGGGCCTTCAATGACAACTCTAGGGGCCTTCATTGACAACTCAAGGGGCCTCAACTGACAACTCTAGGGGCCTTCATTGACAACTCAATGGGCCTCAACTGACAACTCTAGGGCGTTCATTAACAACTGAAGGGGCGTCTACTGACAACTAAAGGGCCGTTCATTAACAAAATTTACATCCGCTTCAAACATTCAGAACATGACAGTAGTTTACACAAATGTCAACATTACTGCATAAATATATATTAACAACTCCATGGGCATATACTAACAACTCCATGGGCCTACAATGACAACTTGACGTCCCTTCGTTGACAACAAAATTTACATCAGCTTCAAACATTCAAAACATGACAGTGGTTTACACAAATATCAACATTACTGCATAAATATATATTAACAACTCCATGGGCATACACTGATAACTTTAGGTCCATACATTGACAACATAATTTACAACTCATTACAACCTTCCATAAATGAAAGTGGGATACCAAGCCATATTATATCCAACCTTCATATCCAACCTTCATTTACAGCTGAAAATGCATGCACAAGTAACACAAAAGTGATCATATGCGAAGGGAAACAATTAATCATCAGCATTCGTTCAAACTTTCTGACAAGTTATCAAACCTGCACCACATTGCAAACCTGCACCACATTGCAAAGTAAAACATGTTACTAACGACAAGCTCATTTGCATTCGTTCACAAGCTTTTTCTTATAACGATTTTACACTTACACATATTGCTCATCACTTCGATCATCCCTTATTGCCGTTGTATTATCATCTTCATTTTGTCTTTCATCTACATAGACATGCCCACTTTCTCCGCTATAATTGATTAAATGTTCAATTGCTTCATCATCTACTATGTCTACAAATGTTGTTATATCACACGGCAATGTGAACTTCATAACAAGTCTTCCACTCTCTTTTCCCCAAATGGAGGATATCATTATTTTAAACTCTTCTAAACTTGTTCCTTCCTTAATGGTTCTAGATCTGACGCTTCCATCAACATATGTTAAATCATCATCTCTACTGACTTCAAACCTTCCCCTTATATGAAGGAAACATAGTAGAATCTTGCCGGACGTCGTAGCCATCTCCGCTGTCTACTGCACAAAAAAGTTGTCATTAACAATGTCAGCAGCCTTAGTAACAAATGTCACAGCCCCTATTAACAACACTTTCTTACTACATAATCAACACTGCCAACCACACATATTTCACACCTTGTTCATTAAATCCCACTTATAATGACTGAAAACGGCACAAAATACTGAAAAACATTCCAAACTTTTCAGCCCCATTCCAAACACCTTTACACCACAAGGAAGGAACATTTAAATATGACCTCTAGTTGTTATTAACAAGTTATGGAGCCTCCATTGACAACTATCGCTGCTGCCATTAACAACTCTTTTTTCCCTACGCAAATCAGGTTATGTAACCCCTAACCTTTGACCCTCATCTTCATTCCTTACCTCTTCTATTGCAGAAACACACCACCATACTCCAGAAAACGGAGCATAATGACTAAAAAAACAGAGCACACAAAATCATAGCAAAACGCATTGAAACCTTAGCCATAACATATCCATTGCATTTACAAGACCTTCCTTTATAGCTTGCAAGCATATAGAGGACAATTCCCACAAAAATCTTGACCAAAACAAATATCAATAAAAAAACATTTACTTGTCACAAAAATCATTTAAATATGACCTCTAGTTGTCATTAACAACTTAAGGCGCCTCCATTGACAACTATCGCTGCTTGCATTAACAATTCTTTTTTTCCTACGCAAATCATGTCATGTAGCCCCAAACCTTTGACCCACATCTTCATTCCTTACTTCTTATATTACAGAAATACAGCACCATACACCAGAAAACAGAGCTAATAACACAAAAAACAGAGCATACAAAATCATACCCAAACACAATGCAAACTTTGTCAAACCATATCCATTGCATTTAATAGATCTTCCTTGTTAATTTGCAAGCATATACAGGACAATACCCATCAAAAGTAGATAACTTTTTTCCATTTTCATGATCAAAACGAACATGACTCAACAAAACCTAAAGCTATATTTACCAACTAAACAGAATATGTGAGTCAGATGCAATAATCAAGACAAGAGAGTGGATGCCATGAATTCCCTACCTTAATCTTCAACCATAGATGCTGATCTTCGCTGCATTTTTCCCGCCTTCTCCAAACTTCTTCCGGACAGAACATGCGTGATTCACAGCATTTAATCACAGATTTTGCTGTTTGTCTGACAGGGGCAATTGTGACTTTTCTCACCTAGATTTTATTACAAAATGGTCCCTTGGGACTTGAGGGTAATTTCAGATTTTTCCGGGACCATTTCTTCGTATTTTAGCTTCCATGGGAGCACACTGTAATTCTCCCTAATAATAATGATATTAACCAAACAAACTAAGTATTTTTTAAAATTTAAATTTTTTTATTCTTTTACCTATATTTAAATATTTCTATTTTAATTTAAAACCATGATATTTATATGAGAAAATTAGGGAAATGATGAGATGGGAATAACATTTAGTTCAAAAATATAATTATTTAGAAGGACCAAATACTAAATTACCCCAAACTAAAATCTTCCCATTGTTTCATGAAATAATCAAGATTAATTCTAAATATTTCAAACTAAATTAACTTTTAAATTCAGGAACTAATTCGAATTTACTAATTAAAGTAAATTCGAAAGCAACCGTTTGGACATTAATTAATTTATTTTTTCATTTTTTTAATTAAATAATGAGCCTGTCAATATCATAAAGTTTAAAGTTTATTTATTTATTTATTTCATACTCTTATTTTATTTTCAACCATTATAATTCCATTCATTAAGAATAAATTGAATACTTTTAATTAATTAACAAAAGTATAAATTTAAAAGAAAAGGTAGTACCAAATGTCAAATATTGAATACAAATATCATTATATATTGTTTTGACACAAAATTATTAGGAAAAAAGATTAAAAAAAATACCACTTGAACCTTAAAATCTCAAATTGGTTTTATTTATAATAAGAGCAATGTGAATGATAAAAATAGTATAGGAATTGACAACTCAGATTTTTGGAAAATCACTTATTTAAGATTTTGAAGTTCAAGTGCTATTTATTTATCTTTTTTTCAAATTATTATCTATATTTATTGGACCATAATATCTATTATGTCAACTTATCCAATCACATATGATTATATATCTTATTTTTTATGTGGGTTTATAATTAAATGATAATATTTTAAAAATAAGACACATGACTATATATAATTGGAAAACTTAAGCTAATAGACATAAGGAAAAATACCTTAAAAATAACTTTGAAATTATGAAAAGATAAAAAAGGTGTTTCGAATATTCATAATCACATAGAGATGTTAAGCTCAATTTGTCTTTTTTCAAATTAAACAAAAAGACATATTTGCCTTTACATTTTTTTTATTTAAAAAAAAGGGCAAAGGTGCAAATTTGGCAATGAACAATTTCGCATGGAGCATCTGTAAGACTTATCTATTTTCGAGTGCAAAAATGGCAATAAGCTATTTTTTTTAGAGCAAATTTGGCAATGCTGTTAAAAAACACTTAACGGCCGTTACTTTTTGAAATGTGGATCCCAACAGGCTTCTCCATCTGTATTATTTTAATATTTTTTAATGGAAAAATATCACTTAGGCCACATGAAAACAATTTCATTTCAATTAAGACCCAAAAGATTATGAAATCTTACTGCAAAACTTAATTTATTTTTACTGACAGTGATATTTCAGAATCTTTTTGGGTTATCTGAAATGAAATTTTTTCTATGTGGCCTAAGTGATATTTTTTCATTAAAAAAATATTAAAATAATACAGAGCGAGAAGCCTGTTGGGACTCACATTTCAAAAAGTAACGGTCGTTAAGTATTTTTTAACGGCGTTGCCAAATTTGCTCCAAAAAAATAGTTTATTGCCATTTTTGCACCCGAAAATAGATAAGTTTTACATATGCTCCAGGCGAAATTGTTCATTACCAAATTTGCACCTTCGCCCTAAAAAAAATTATCCCCACCGCCGACCGCTGCCACGATCGTCAGAGCTCCAGTGAATTAATAAGGATTACACTATTAGGACTGATGAATGAGGATGCAGATATCCCATAATCAAGTGAACAAGACATTATTGCCATTATAATTTTTTAATTTAATATTTGACCAAAGTGTCCACTCATAAATGTTGTTAAATATTAAATAATTACCATCATTAAGTATTAAAAGAATTAATTAATAATATAAAAATTTAAAAAAATCCCCCGTTAAAAAATTTTAAAAAATTAAATTCCACCATTAAAAATATTAAAATATCTCATTAAATAATGTCCCCACCATCAAATATTAAAATATTACTATGAATTCAATATACACAATGTATAATATTTTCACCATTAAATATTAAAAAATTCTATGAATCCAATATGCACACTACGCAAATTGAAAAAATTACAATGAACCAAACGCTTACATTAGATGTGTGTGTAGATAAGGGTACTTTTATCTCTTGCTATATTATTTTTATATATTTTTATGTTTGAGGTAATCCAACCAAATGTTTTTAGTTATATGTATCATCTTTCCTTAATGACGAACCAAATAAATTCATATAATCATCATTAAATTATATTCCATTACATTTTATTACATATCATCCGATTCCGTAAACCAAATCACAGTTTCCCTTAGTTTTGAATGTTAGTCCATAATGTTTAAAATCGCTTAATAAAGGTTACTAGTGTTAGGAATTCGTTAACTGACCGCAAGATTTTTATAATTGGATCAGACTAAGTGTTTGTTTGAGTTGGCGATAGAAGTTGCTTTTCTAATGTGATTTACGCCATACGAAATAAGTATGTGAGAAGAGTTTTATCCCGACATGCGTAATCGTGTTTCCTTGACAATAACCCAAACAGGTCCTAAATATCCACTAGGGCAAACTAGAGCCAGCTCTGAAAATTATTTTCCTTCTCTTTTCCCTCTCGTCCCTCTACTCTCACTAGGGACGGTCTCTTCCTCTCTCCGATCTCAATTGGCCGTGCTTACATATTTATCGGCTTTGGGTCTTGTATTTAATAAAGGCTGAAGTGGGACGATAGGGTGTTGCATAGTGCACCGGACTACCGGAGTGACTGTCGCATGTGGCACTTGCAGGGGCGGTGTCACCGAGGTAGAAGAGCTTTGTCGTCATCGTGGAGGGGAGAGAGGGGAGAGAGGAGAGAGAAAAAATAGATGAAATTATTTTCAGATGTGGCTCTAATTTTTGTGCACGGGATGCTTAGTCAGATCCACTTGTAAAAGTCTATCCAGTTGTTTGCCACTTCTTTGTTATCTAACGGATTTCTTAACACTGTTAGCCCTCACTAAATGGCTTTAAACATCAGGGACTGACATAGCTAATGGAGTAAATTTGAAAGATCTAATAAAAAGAAAAAAAATGTAGGGACCTGATTCAAAATTGAAGAAAATTATAAGAGCTGAGATATTAATTTTCCCAAAAAAGAAAGAAGAAGAAAGAGATACACCCTCCGGTCATAATTATAAGATAAAGTTGATTTTTTTAGAGAAATTAAGGAAGCTAATTAAATTACTTTAAAATATTTATATTTATATTTTTTTCTTCAAACTAATTAGTTTAACTAATAAATTAATATATAATCTAAGAATATATAACATATGATATGATTAAGTAACTTATTTAGTTTCCTTAATCTCTCGAAAAAAAGGCAACTTCATCTTATAATTAAGATTGGAGGGAGTATTTGAAAAGAAGAGAGAATGAGGAGAAAATAAGTCAGCACTCATTTCAGAATATCATACAATTTATTTGCATAACAGTTTTCCAAGTCTTTAACGTACACTTTTCCTTTTTCTAATTTTATTTGTTAAAATTCATAATAAGTAAAAAAAATTAAATAATAATGTTGGAAAAAACAATAAGCAATATATAGTATGCCTAAATCAATATAGAGTTGATCTAGCAGCCTAAGGCCCCATTAGATCTTTCTGGGTCTCAAGTTTAAGTCCCAAAGGAGACATTTGTGTTGGAAGGGGTAACCCCAAAACGGATAACTGATAAATATCAGAAAAAATATATATAGTATGCCTAAAAATAACAATAAATAATATTTATCAGCTTGAACTATTAGTATTGGACAAAATCATCACTGATGAATTTTGTCAAGATTTGTTGTAATTTATTCTTGACAATTTCTGGAGACTTTGCTCTCCGTTATATTTCTTTTTAAGTAAAAATGCATTTTATGTAATTTAATTTTACCCAAGTTCTTATTTAGTTTGTTAATTTTACACAAAATATTTTTTAATTATATAACCCTAATATTCCCACCTAGTGGGATAATAAATTAATAAGGCATGTTGTTTTAGTATATAACTTTAATATTACTATTTTTATTTTAAAATGATGATAAAAAAATTTAAATATTTATAAAAATTTAACATTAGTTTAGCTTTTAAAATAACAATTATTGTCAGAAAAAATTATCATTTGAGATTGACTGCGTTAGTGATAAAGGGAATGAAATGATACTCTAGACATTTTTTGCTTTCTTTTATTAGTGTATAGAAAAACCTTTTTTATATTAGAAAAATTGCACTTGATTTTCACTTTTAACTCAGAAAATGCATTAAATTTTCTTTTCATGGAATATTTATCAATAAAATTAATTTTATATATGGCATTTATTTTCTTTAAAAGTAAATTGTTGTAATGTCCATAATATTAAAGAAAATAATGTTTTTTATAAGAAATAAACTAAAGTAAAAGAATTTTGCAATCATGTATCAAAATGATTTTAAAAATGAAGTATGATTTTATCAAGATGATTAAATTGAGTGGTAAGAAATTCAATATTTCTCAAATAATATAATAAGTTAGAGCGTA
The DNA here is from genome assembly GCA_963242795.1 of Inga leiocalycina. Classification (NCBI taxonomy): domain Eukaryota; kingdom Viridiplantae; phylum Streptophyta; class Magnoliopsida; order Fabales; family Fabaceae; genus Inga; species Inga leiocalycina. Next base: position 16,200,362 of record OY725325.1, read on the forward strand.
AAAGAAATATATCATGTCAAGAAAAGCTTATCCTAATTGACTCATGAGTAATTAAATTAGTATATTTTGAATGATTTTGCGTTATACTAAGAGATAAGTACATGGGGGAAATTTTGTTTTATTATGTAAGTTTCTTAAATGATTCTTATATAAAACAAACGCCGGATATATTTTTGTTTTTATACAACAAGATACTATTGGGATAGCCGAATGAAGTTTCCCAAAATAATAAATAATTAAACAAATAAAGAATGGACAAAGTTTGTTAGGGTGAGTGAACTGTGAAGTAATCGGGAAGAGTAAGGCATTGTTTGGGAGGAGAGTGTCGGCGCTTTTGCGCTATTTATTAGTTTGGAGGATTTCTTTTTGTGGATGAATTATACCTTCTACCTTAGATATTGCATTGCCTCAAGCCAATGTGCTTTTTGAAAAGGACTACTCATCTTACACAAAATATCTTGATAGAAGTAAGCTTAATGCATCAAATTCATACAGCAGAACTTAGGTAAAAGAAATTAGCAGTGTTAATAATTGATTTCTCTAAAGCTTTTGACAAGCACTCATGGTAATTCATTGGAGCTATCTTAAAAAGAATGAATTTTTCAGATAAATGGATTGATTTAATATTTTAATGCATCTCTTCCGTTCAATATCATATTATGTTCAATGGTATATTAGTAGGTCTCATACATCCTACAAGTGGTCTTAGACAAGGCGGTCTTTATTTTTACCAATGTTTTGTCTATATATTAATTCTACCAATTTCTTGTCTTACAAGAACATTAAAAGCATTTTTTTTAATATCCAATGATTTCCTATTATCCTGGACAAGGCAGCAAATTAACATATCCAAATCCACCATTATTTTCAGTTTTCACCTCAAATGTCCCCTACCAAGATAAATTAGTTCTTCCTCAATGCCTAGACCTTCATTGTTCTTCTCGGTTAGGTAAATATTTAGGACCTTAGATTGACCCTGGTCAAAATAAATATCTCATATATACTCAAATAATTGAGGCCATTGAAAGGAAAACTTGTGCTTGGAAATGGAAGTTATTGTCTTTACGTCATAAAATCAGTGTTGTCAGATGTTAACATTCATGTCTTGTCTTGTATAAAGCTTCCCAAGAAAATCTGTGATTGAATTGATGATGGGTATGTTTGTTTTAGCGATCCGATTATTTATAAGCTATTTTTTGCGTAAATTGAGATACAACTCCTCTCACATATTTACCTCGTATACTGTAAATCACGATTGAAAAGTTTATTTTAAACATTCTAATCGTTAATCCAAAGGAACACATATATGACTTTTTGTATAAAACTTCCCAAGAAAAACACACTTTTTTAAGTTGAAAGGACTAAATGGAACCTCATTTTAATTTGAAAGGTCAAAAATATACTTTAGTTAAAATTTAATAAAGACAAAAAGAAAGCATACATACTCAATCAAAAATTGAATGAAGGTATAAATATCTAAAAAATAATTTTGCCTGTAAATCCAATTATGTATCCCATTCCATCATCACCAAACCCTTCATTTACAATATCCTGATAGAGATTATCCCCTATTTTCTCTTCATTTTGTTTTATCACGTATGAGTCCTCAGTAATAGCACTCCTATATGATCAGTAAGATGACATAGCACTGACCACCCTGAACTGCCTATGGAAGAATCTGAAGCCTCGAATCCGTAATTAGACAATAAATGAATTAAAACTACTCTATAAATATGAAGGAAGTAAAATTGACTATTCAAGGGACATTATTATAAAAGAACTTATTAAAGATTACACAACTTTTGGACAAATGAGCAAATTAGAACCTTTACAAAGACACCTTCCAACATTGTAACAGCACCACCCTTTCTAGACGAAACTGACTTGTGCACTTCAGGGAACGAGAAAGGAGATGGGATTAAGGAGAAGGGAAAAAAACATAACCAAACAACACATTTCAGACTACCTCCTAACCACAGTCTACTCTTATTTGAACATGATTTCACATGACGATCTCTGGTTTCCAAATGCTGGACTTGATCTCCTTGTGGGGCAGAACAACACCACCATTGCTGTAAATTTCATCACACACATGGACATCTTCTCCAAGGATAGTCATGTTCTCCACACGAGCCCATTGTCCTATAGTGGAATGCCACCCTATGATACTGCTGGAAATGCAAGCATGATTCTTAATCCGGACCCCCCGCATTACAGTGCAGCGAGAGAGACGAACACCCGACTCAACTATGCAGCCAGGACCAATAGCAACATCAGGTCCGATGAGACATCCTTCACCAATTTTGGCGGTCTCATCCACTATGACATTTCCCACAATGTGAGGACCAGTTGCTAGCTTGGAGGAAGATTTTTTCTTCAATGAATCCAGGTAGAGTCTCAGACCAGTAATATAGTCCCTGGGCTGTCCAATGTCCATCCAAAACCCAGGAAGGACCATTGCAAATAGTTTTTGCTCCGCCGCAATCTTTGGAAACACCTCTTTCTCGATAGATGTGGGCCTTAGCTCAATGCGATCCAGAACTGAGGGGTTCAGCAAGTAAATTCCAGCATTGATTTTATTCCCAACAAACAACTTAGGCTTTTCCACAAATTTCTCAACCTTCCCTGTGGCCTCCTCCATGACAACCACACCATACTTGGATGGCTCATCGACCTGCACAAGTGGATAGAAAAAATGATAGTGAATTCTCTAAACTGTCATTAAAGGCTTACATAGTCGGCAAACATTTTAATGTTGTCACCTTTGTCACCATTATGGATGCCTCTCCTCCATGGGATTTATGAAATTCAACCATCTCCTTAAGTGGGTACTCACTGATAACATCACTGTTGAGAACAAAAAATGGCTCTCCAGAGCCATCTACCAGCTTATCCCTGGCAAGAGCCAGAGGACCTGCTGTACCCAATGGTTCAGTTTCTTGTGAACATGTGATCTTGATGCCTAGCTTTGCCTCATATTCCTTCAAGAAGTTCAACATCACCTGCCCCATTGGGAATAACTTCAGCCACATAACTCTAATTATTGAAGAAATAATGCAGCAAGGGTATTTTGATCATTACCTCTGGTTGGTAATTGATGGCTAATACCACTTCATTAACTCCAATAACCTTAAGAGCCTCTATCTGAAAAATAAATAAAATTAAAATGAGAATGATTAAGATCTTTTCTGCAATTTACAGATACAAAAAGTTACGAATATATACAATGACATATGGGACTTTAGGGAGGCCAACATTACTACATCGTATGAGAGTAAAATACCTTCTCCACAGAGCTCAACCAAATAAGCACATTTCTTAGCTTTTTTTAAGGAAAAAGAGGAAATGGAAGGGGTCGGACCAAAAATAGATTAACAAGGTAAGAAGACAGATATCTAAAAGCAAAGTTGATCGATTTGAATTTAGAGGATCAATAGTTTGGATATATTAGAATGTTGGAACTAATTCAACCCATCATAGTTGGTCAATTTTTGAACCATTATTTGCACCAGCCATGATGTCTTCCATTTTAAAAAATGTGACAGATCCATATAAAGCATAGAAGATAGATATATCAGACATTGCATAGAAAAGTCATCAACAAAGCACATGTCAACTTTACTAGTTTAGCATAATAGAAATAGGACTTCTAGAAAAGAGGCTTCAGAAAGCCAACCTGATGCAGGATCATGGGTTTGTTAGCAAAATCAACAAGAGGCTTGGGAACACTGAGCGTCAATGGCCTCAGTCTTGTTCCAAAGCCTCCAACCAGAATCAGTGCCTTCATTGTGATATTCCTCTTGCTTTCCTGTAAATTATAAAATTAATAGCAGATCAATAAATGGTAGCAGATAACTAATTTTGGTACATGAGCAGACTGATTCCACTCTGTGCTCTAAGTACTAGTGGATGGAAAAGAAAGAAGCATTGCTACGGAAGCTAAACATGAGCTGACAGGTGTTATGATGATTATGACACAGATGCAGCTAAAGCTGAAAACCTAAATCTGGAAGAAAATCAATCTGCTAAGACAGTTTGAAACGTAAGCAGCCTAGAATTAGTGCTTAACTTCAGGAAACCAACCAAAACCCCAAGTTCGTGTCATCAAAGAATCATAAAGCTCCAAAGGAAAGTGAAAAATATCATGCAAAAGCTAGCTGGATAAGTAAATGAAGACAAGATCCACCGACAAGCCAGTTGAAGATTTTCATGAGAATGACAAAATGGTTTGATTCTGGGGCAAGTTACCCCATAAATGACATTATATCTAAACTGAAATCCATGTGAAAGGGTTCCAGGTATAATGATTCCCCCAGATTAGGGTGTATAGCTCATTAATTGAGGACATTAGAATTCAATCACTCTAAGCATATTAGATGTGGCAAGCACTGCAAGAAAGCTGGAAGAGATAAAGGATATAAACTATAGAAAAGATCCAGTCAGATGAGATGAATTCACAAGAACAAGCAATGATGACATTACAATCGCATAAAGCTGCTTCTTTATTTTAGCATGACTAAAGAAAACTGTATTAATGTAAACAAAACACTGCTACTTCATTGACATTGCTCTCTGAATCACAGAGATTTGTAGCAGGGGCGTCAAATCTAGGGGGGAAAAGTGACATCACTCAAACCACAAGCAATCAAGCACATAAACGACAAAAAAGGGTGGGAAACGACAGAGAAAGAGAGAAAAACAAGCAGATAGCTAGAGTAGCAGCAGATCTGCTAATTAGCACAGATCCCTCCGCTTAATTCACCATAATTCAAGCATCCAGAGAAGAAAAGTTCAAGAAGGAAAAGCATTGTAATTAAAAACATCAGATCAAAGAAACAATATGACAAAAAGGAATCAAGAATTGAACAAAAGATGCAGAAACGTAAATGAAATTGAAAATAATGGCAAACGCATTGTCAAATTCACCTTTAATTCGGCACAAAATGAGAAATCCTAGCGAAATCCGATTAGAGACGAGCTTTTACCCTCAATCTTGAGGGAGACAGCGCATTAAATCTGGCACCCCCAACGGTCCGTCGCAGGGGTCTGAGCTTTTCAATGGCGTTGGTCGAACAAAGAGTCTCCGTGTCATCGTTTTATATACGGGCCAATCATCTGTAATCTCCAAGTCTATAACACACTCATTTCCATTTCTTTTTCTTTTTCTTTTTCTTTTTATTCCTTAAAACTCATAATAAGTAGAAAAAAATTAAATAACAATGTGGGCAAAGAAACAATAAACAATAAACAGTCTGCCTGAAAATAATAATACATAATATTTATGACCTTGAAATCTGAGTATTTGACTAAATTATGGCAGATTAATTTTGTCAAGATCTGCTGTAACTTATTCTAAATAATTTCAGGAGACTTTCCTCCCCGTTACTGTTACGGTGTTACCTGCATAATTGTTCTTTTTAGGAGGAAAAAAAATGTATTTTTTGCTATTAAAGGAAATGACGGGAAGAAATTAAATGATATTTATGAGAAAAGATATTAAAAATGGTAATTATTCTCTACTTTTTATCCTATATTTAGAATTTAGAACAAAACTAAAACCACTCATCTCCTTCATCATCATATCATTTATTTTTCTTAATTTTTTTTTACTGGGATCCATATCCACATTACCAATATATAAAAAAAAAAAATCACTTAATTGCCCTTCATTACACCGCATTTGAAAATTCTTCCAGAGATACTTTATTAAGTCCATAAAGATATTTCCTTGTTATTGTGTATAGCAGTAGCATTTTTTAATCTCATAATTTTTTTCTTCATTTTTTGCTCAGTGTATAATTAAATTTTCATTATGGTTGTAATAAAGAAATTTGGATATCCTCGTATGTTTATGTAATTATCTGTGATTTGTGATTTAATTATCATTCAAATTGAGCCGAAACAATTTCTTTTTTAAAATTTTAAATATTTACTGGTTTTTCTCTAGAAATTTGATGGTAATATTAAGTGTATGATTTTAGATTAATTATTAGTATAGAAGGCAAAAAAAAAAAGATTAATTACTTATATAAATTAATGAATAAAGTATTATCAAACATGCTGATGTTATTTACTAATAACATCCAACATCCTAATATTGTTCATAGGGCATTGATCACCTTGATGTTGACTTTTTCATACATCTGTCACCTTGATGTTAATTTTATGCATCAAGCACCTCTTGATACTATTGTTCAGTTAAATCCAATATCTTAATCTCATATATATTTTAGGATATTAGATATACTATAAATAAGATTAGGATATTTTAAGCACTAACAAATAACATCATAGTACTTAATGCATCAAAAATAAAATTAGGGTGCTTGATGTAACTAAGAAATAACATGGAAGTTTACTTTATCTTAAAGTAATCCTAAACTCTCTTGGTTCCAAGAAATATACATTCACTCCTACTATATAATCTGAATCCATCAAATACATTGCTAGATTTTCCTTAAAAATTTTAAATTACATCAATATAAAATACTACCGAATATAGTATTTAAAATTATAAATAATATAGTCATACGATTATCTATAAAGATTCCATATCTAATTTGATGTAATGGAGAGAAATATGTTATATATTAAAAAAAGACAATATAACTAAAAATTAATTTTGAATTATTTTATTAAAAACCAATATCATTTTAGTTTTATTATTATTTTTTTTTTTTAATTTTGAAGTTGTGAAAGAATCTAGGAGGTTTGGTTAGAGATAATTTAGTTTTTTTTAAAATTTATACTATGATAATTGGTCCTTCTATAAATAATTACATTTTTTATCTTTTTTTTATAAATATTATTTTCTTTAGGTCCTATACCGTAATTTTTCCTAGTTTTATGAACAAAAAGTACCAACATTGATGGGTCTAAAACAAAAAAAAAAAATACCAACATTGCATTTTTAAATATTAATAAAATATTTACAAATACTGACATATAATTTTTAATTTTTAAAAAATAATTACTAATAAAAAACTATTCAAGACTAATGATTAATCCGTTAATGTTAGTGGAATAAAAAGATGCTCTATAAAATTAAAATAAAAAAAATAATTTTTTTTTTTTTGTAAAATAGGAGTATTAAAATTAGAGGACCATTTATAACTTTCTTCTTGTTTAGCCAGTATATCTTTCTTTTATTAGTCTATAGGAAAGATTTTTTTATATCAGAGAAATTGCACTTGATTTTCACTTTTAACCCAGAAAATGCGTTAAAATTTTCTTCTCATTGAATATTCATCAATAAAATTAATTTTTTACATAACATTTATTTTCTTAAAAATTAATTATTTCATGTCAATGATATTAAGGGAAATAATGTTTTTTAATAGGAACAAAAATTCATATTTTTATTTTTACAAAAAAGATACTGTTTGGATAATTGAATGAAGTTTCCCAAAAACCAACTTTAAAAAAAAAAATGATAAAGTTTGTTGGGGCGTGATCTGTTAAGTGATGGTGAAGGGTAAGGCGTTGTTTGGGAGGAGAGTGTCGGTGTGGCTTCTGCGTTGTTTCTGAATTTGGCGGATTTCTTTATGGATGAATCGTCAATCGTACTCAGCAACCAACAAGGCACACGTGATTTTTGTTTGCAAAATTAATTAATTATCAAACTCAACTTTTGCGATTGCTGGAAATTTCGCTGGGAAAACTAAAACAAGCAACCTTAACTGGACAAAATGGGAAATTTCTGTCCAATAAGACCTTGAAAATTAAAATTCATATAAATGACTGACAGAATAATTTACAGCTAATGTAACATTTTAATATTATAAAAAAATTTTCATTTTTTGAATTGAATAAAAATATTTTCGATAAGAAAAATAATAGTAAATGCAAAATATTTTATGACATTGAAAATATCTTTTGCTCTGAACCGTCCTCTATAGTTATTAGATTATTGACCTTTTCATAGAGAGTGTATGGTGGGAGTCTCTTGCATTGGATCTTCCTATATATAGCTTTTAGATCATGAAATTTTTAACTAAAGAACAAATATGTTATATCAACGATAACAACAATAAAACCTTATTACATTAGGTGAGGTCGGTTACATGAATCATATGACGTCATTGTACTCTTTTTTTTTTTTGAACAAATTGATTATTAAAGTCTGTTCATATCATTTTTATCAAGTGCAACTGCGTAAGTTCTTTGATGAAATTCTTTTGACAGAAGATTCTTCCCAAAGTTAAAAATAACATTTTCTAAAGTTACAGCCAAATTCTTCCAAAAATAATGTTTGCAAAGTTAAGATTTCTGGCTGCAACTCTCCTAATTTTTCGATTACTTCTATAAAGTATTATGGATTATTATGGTGGGGAATTATGTATGATGACATCATTTAGGGGGGAAAAACAAATTAAAAGGAAGCATATAAAACATATCAATATTTCCTAATAATCAATTATTACAATGGGTCGTGGTTTGTGGCCTAGAGTGGCATATTCCACAAGGATACTTTATCCCATTCTCAAAAAAAGCGAAATGCAAAATTTTTAATTAAATATTGAATATTTGATCGCCAAGTGTGTGTTACGCAAAATATTAATGTCATAGCTCTCATAAGTTGTGAGTGAATTTGCGAAACTTGTGTGTCTGCTCGTTCTCAATGATGCACATCATACGGACACACATTTAGCTTCAACAACACAAAATCCATAAAATGCCCGCATCGTTTATTATGTGTGTGTGTGTATGCATAATAAAGAAAGACTTAAAATGATTTCAATCTTTTACAGTAACTATTACGTATAGCTTATAATACGTAATAATAATGTTATAATACTCACTGTTTATAATAATGTTGTATAAGTCAATTAGAGGAAAAATAGCCCATAAGTCCAGATTAAAAAAAACAAATATAGGGATATCCCAAAAAATTAATATTCTCGGGTCAAATTTAATAAATTATACTCATGAACTTTCGTATTTATAAGTTGAGTTGGGTTATTTATAGATCAAATTTTGTAAAGAATTAATTTTTTTTGAGACCTCTCTCTATATTTAATTTTTTTTACTTGGGAATTTTGAATAACTTTTTCTTAATTAAACTTTGAGTTAGAATGAGGTTAAAAAAGATTTAAAATCACATAAAGGCAGAGAAGATTGTGTTCAATGTTTGGTTGTTTAAGCCCACAGAAATTGAATCGGTGTTAATAATATATGAAGACTTTTTGTGAGAATAAAGAAAAAGAAAAGTGCAGATTTTTACTTTATTTTATTAGTTTTCTTTAGATTGCAGTCAAAGGCTGAGATACTATGGGCACTGAACACCATGTTGCGAATGGCCTAACAGTAGGCGTTGACATTTTGTTTCCTCTTTGACCAAATGACAAGTCACATTAAGATATGGCCGGGTTGATCTTTATTAATGTGCGTGTGCATGACAAATCGCTATGTTTCTGTTGTTTGGTTAACAGTAGAATCAGTTTTTTTAATATATTTTATGATATACGAGATAATTATGTGAGAAGAGTTTTTTTTTACCTTATGTTAACGTATTTCTTGAATTCTAAATCAAACATGCACTACCACAATCAAACTGGTTACACTTATTATGGCTTAGTTTCAAACGAAAAACTATTTTTATGGTTGAGTTATCGAAATTAAGTCGTCATTAAGCTTAAACCTAGAAACCATGTGATGTTACTCTATTGAAAGGTTCATATATTGTAGCGTTATTATACTAATAATTAATCTCATTACGGATTTATTTCTCATATATATAATTAATATGCAAATAATTATTTTTGTTTAATTATTGTAATAATCATAAATGCGAATGAGTTGGAATGATATCTATTGAGAAGAAAATGATAAAAAATAGTTTGAGGAGGTTGGATACATTAATTCAAATAAAGCCATTATGTGCACTGGTGAGGAAGGTTCATCAAACAGTATGGAGTTTTCTAAAAGGACGTAAAAAAAGACCAAAGCAAACACTCAACGAGGTTATAAAGCAGGTTTTTTTTTTATTAATAATCGATCCAAAGATCTAGTTTTTGACAGAATATAATGACATCGTGTGATTCATATAACCGACTTCACCTAGTAGTGTAAGGCTTTGTTATAAGGGAAAATCACATTCAAGTCTTAAGGAAGAGAAAAAATGAAAAATGGTCCCGTTGACAACTCCAAATGCGAGTTATTGACAACTCCAAGGATATTATTTACAACTTTATGAGATCATTTTTTCATTTCCTTTCTTGGCTGGGACCTTAGTGTAATTCTCCTTTGTTATAATAGTAAGTGGGATTTTTTTAATTAATAATTTACCCAAAGTCTAATTTTGGATAGAGCACAATGATATAGGGTAAGGCTTATTGTTGTAATAGTAGTGGTATTGCATCATTGGTTCGATGGTCAGTCTAACCACTTGGACCATAAGAATTAGGAACAATTGGTTTTTCTGATTTGATGTCCACTCTAAGTCTCTAACTCTTAAGACATTCTCCAATCCTTAATACGAGACACTGTTGATTTTTTTAGAGAGATTGAGGAAACTAAATAAATAAGTTAATCCTAACACACACACACATAAGGTCAAGGGAGGGCAATATTACCCTAAAAGGTTAAAAAAAGGGGCAATATTGCCCCTAAATTACTATTTACAGTTAAATTTGACTATGATACACACATGGCATTCAAAAAGTGTCATCATCAAATATGCTGAGGTCATTGTAATCATTTAAGGACTTTAAATATGCTGGAATCAAAGTTTTAGTAGGGTTTTAGTCCTTCTTGATTGCCTTGAAGCCATAAATCTGCTTACTCGGGGATGTGAAGGTTCTTACCCCTATAAGGATGTCATTGATGATGCGAGATTCTGGATATTTAGGAATTGGGAGGTCCTTATATGCCACATTCCTAGAGATAAGAATTTATTAGCTGATTATCTGGCTAAGATGGCTCATACTATTAGTGAAACTTTTGTTCTCCTTGATCACCAACCACCTTTCTTTTGTGAGGCGGTCGTTGATGAAAGATGATTAGACTTTGTTATTTTTATTTTTTCTTATAATTGTTCCGTATTGGATTAATGATATTCAGTTTCTCATTCAAAAAAAAAAACTGTCATCATCCTAGATCAGCAATTCCTTGCTAGTTCTCCATTGTCCGACTTCCTTTTCTCTCTCCCTCTTCCTTCTCAACGGCACCAATGCTCTCAACTTCCTGCCGTTATTCGCCGCGGAAGTCCTTGCCGACTGTCGCCCAGTCGCGGTGCTTCTGGCTAGCCTCTTCCGAGCATTGTTGGGGAGGGCACCGTTTCTCGCGCTAGTTTCAATGCCAATTTGGTTCACATTACGACTTCACTCTGGGTCCACCCAGGAGCTCTTCTTCCTCATCGCTGGAGGATCTGTGGCATGTTTTGATGTGCCATGTGTGCATCTTAGTTAGAATTAACAGTCAACATTAACTGAGGGGTAATATTGCCCTATTTTTTAAACTTTCAGGATAATATTGTTTCTTTGAAAACTTTCAAACACTCAATGCTCTCAGGTGAAAACTTCTAAGGTATTTTTGCCATTTAACCCTTTGATTATGTATAAGTTTATAATTCAGAAAAAATTAATTTGGTATAAAAAAGATAAATAAATATACTTTAAAATAATTTATTTAGCTTCCTTAATCTCTCTAAAAAAGTTAACTTGATCTAATATTAAAGACTAGGGGTAGTATTTAACTATTTAAGTAGGGTATTTAATAACAAAAATACTGTGTTTTATTGAATAACTTAAACGATAGTCATAACAGGTTCTAATTCACTCATAAAATTTAAATTTAAACTTTATTTTTCGTCACTCAACTCAATCATGATTAAATTCATTTGAGAAGACAAACATATTTATTATAATGAAGTTATGCCAAGTAGCTCTAGCAATGAAACATGCAGTCTGGATCTTCTATATGAGTCACACAAATAAACGTATAATGTGGTGTATTTTAAAAACAAAGATAAAGGAAATATAGTATATAAGTAGAATAATGAGATATACGGTATAAATTAAAGGGTTAAGGTGTAGATTTATCCCTAAAGTATTTGCTAAGGACAACTATTGCCCAGAAGTTTTTTCAGATTTAATTTCACCTCGAAAGTTTTAAAACGTAGCAATTTTATCTTATATCATTAAAAATTAACGCTAACCATAAAAAAATTGACGTTGACTGTTAACGTTTTAACGGTAAAGAGCAACATTATTCCATTTTAATACTTCTGAGGTAACATTAGACCTTAAAAAACTTTTAGGGTAACATTACTTCTCAGCAAAAATTTCTGGACAAATTTACATATTAATCCTAAATTAAACCTTATCGCCTCAAGCACACATTCTCATATTTTCTAACGGCATAAATGCATGAATGGAGATAATCTCATTCAAAGCTCAAGCTCAGTAATAATCCTAAAAACAATATATATAATACATGAAAAATATCCAGAAAAACAACATGATGAAATAACTAGTTCTTACCCAAAAAAAAAAAAAAAAACGTGTGTGTAATAGGATCAATTCGGGTATGACTTAAAAAAACCAGTTAATTTGTCACAGAATTTCGTCGCTAATTAATTAGTAACAGCCTATTTGACAACGGAACCGTACAATTCTATTGCTAATTCACTGTTTTTTTTTTAACATATACAAGGTTTGACCTTGACATGGTGCTCAACATAAACTCCGACCCAACTACATCCAACCAACTCAGGTAAGATAAGATAAACCGAGCTGCTAGGCTGCCACCATTGTCCTAGCTAGAGTTTTTTTATTTTTAATTTTAATTCTTACTACATATAAGAGAATTTAAAGACAGGATAGAGATTATATAACGAAAAATTAAAGATTAAACAAAAAGATGATAACTGTAAGTAGGATGTAAGGAGCTTTTAAGTTCTGGCCTACTTCTTGATGGAAATTAATGCAGATTTTGACAATGCAAATAACATAACTAAGATTTTTGTTTGTTAGCCATCGAATATACTGATCTATGAAGAGGAAAAAGTTTGAGGGAGATTAACATGATTTTCCTTTTATATATATATATATGAGCGCGCGTGTTGATGGTACCTTTTTGTATGGAGTGATATTTGAAATGCTAAAGATGAGTTGAAGAAAGTGAAGAAGTGATAATTGAGAGTGGGATTAAGGCCATTAATTAATTGGGGAGTCGTGTTACTAATTAAATCTAATTAAGCAAGCAAAGGATGGTGGGTGGGTATGTGTTAACTTCAGGATTTTAACATGAAAAATATACTATTATTATATAAGTGTGTCAATTATTACTGCTCACGTTGTCTTTATAAATAAACTAAACACTCTTTATAAATAAACTAAAAACAATTACCAGTGGATGAAGATTCCTGTAAATTAGGGAGCTTTCTCTTTGGTAGTAGGTGAAGAGCCTCAAATATCTTAATTCCAACCTCAACTTTCACTTTAAGGGTGTGTTTGGTTTGAGGTGACGGGAGGGGGGTGTATGTTACTTTGTTTGGTTTGTCAGAACGGAGGGGAGGGGAGGGAATTAAAGCCAAAATTTTGACTTTTCTCCCCTTAAACCAAACACACCGTAAATTATAAATGCTTATATATTTTTTTTAAAAAAAGTGTGGCACATGTAAAATTAATCTTTTTAAAACAAAATAAAGAAATGAGGGAGAGCGAGTTCATTAAAATAAATAAAGCCTTATTATTCTTTTATTGTCAATATACTGGGTAGACTGACTGTACTTCTGATATGGTTTTCAAATTTATACAGTTCAGATCTGGAATATTTATATTTTATAATTTCAATTATTATGTTCAATTTAACTATTAAAACTATTTTTAATTATGCAGCTTATATATTTTTTAAAATAATAAAATTAAAAATGATGCATTTTTGTTAAGGGGAAAAATAACATTACAAAATAATATATATATATATACACACACACACACACATACTCACACACACACAATCAATACTTCGGATTTCCATATCCAAAAAGCTTGATTCAAAAATCAGATGATGCTGAATTGCCATAGGAATTGTCACAGATCATCAGATGGCTTTGAATTACATTGATATTAATTCAAATGATGACGAGTAAGGAACTAAGGATCAGTGTAAATAAGGATGTTGAATTAAAAATAAAAATTCTTGTCCTTTATTTGATCATTTCCAACCTGTTAAGTTTATTAAAATGATTGGCATAAATCATACAATTTGCTCTATTCTAAATCTAGATTATCTTCTTCTTTTTTATTGATTAAAAAAAATTAAAGCATGTCTTACATTTATTATGCATGTATTATATATAATCTCATGCACACATGTTATATAATATATAGTGGAGAGGTTCGAATTCGCAACCATATATCTACTGCTAAAGTTAACATGTGACTTGCTGAGTATAGGCTTATTTCTTGGTTAATGTCACATATCTGAATCTCCTAACTTTTAATCTAAGTCTCCCATAAGGTGCATTTTAAATTATTTAGCGAGCTAAATATAATGTCTTTTATGAATCACTATAGACTGTTTCACTTTAATTAATCACACAATTAGAGTGACGGGAGACCTTGTGGGAGTAATGAAACGAATATTATTGGCAGAAAAGGACATTCTAATTGCTAGATGTAAAGTAGCACCAACTTGGAAAAATTATTAATAATTCTCAAATATAATATAAAATTGTTATGAATATTAAATATATGGATGTCCATTAACTTATATCTATACCAATTTACTCTTCCAGTTAACTTGACATAAAGAAAAAAAGAAGACTTGACACAAAGCAAAAGCAAAAGAAGACAAGGACATAAAGAAGATATAAAGTAACCATGGTCATATAACCAGAGTTAAATGTAACCATGGTCATGTAATCAGATTTAGATTCCTGACTTTATATAAAGGCTTGTCATCGATTGTTTCAAATGAACTGAATGAGAACTTCTCTCTAAAAATTCTATCAATTTTCTCTGAATCCTATCAATCTTTCTTCTTATCACATATACTTTTATAACCGTTATCAGCACAAAGCTCTAATGAAGGTATGATCTTCTCATTGTTTCTCTGAAGATTTCATTTACTTTGTTCTATTTGATAGATCTGGGATAATCTGAGCCACTATATGGAATTAGAGCAATATTTTTACCGATTGTTATATAATATCGGGTTCCATGGCTAAGATTGGAGATCATTATTGTTTTTATATCATTTATATATCATTTACAAGTTCTTTTATATTATTATTTTATGGCCAAAAGCCATACACATATGATTCTTGAAATTATATGACCAGAAGTCATATTGTTTTAATCTCTTATATAATACGGCCAGAAGCCATGTCTCTTTTCCTATTATATGGCCAGAAGTTATATATATTTTCCAACTTTTATCTTATTGTACGACCAGAAGTCATGCTCAACTTTTATTTATCCTGAAAATAATATTTTAATTCCTCATCTTGAGATTAAGTGGCCTGAAGCCATGAGATTAAATAGCCTGAAGCCATACAAGTTTTAATTTTCTTATCTTGCTTTATGAATTATTTATTATCTTTATGAATTTACATTTATTTTTGTTTAAGATATTATATTGCATGTTTACATTTTATGTTTTAATTATTTTTATTTATTTCTTTAATTAGTTTGAACCATGGCAAACTTAGCAAAACTTGAAATTATGGCTCTTGATATTACTGGGAAAAATTATTTATCTTGGAAATTGAATGCGGAAATTTGTCACGCCCTTATTTCAATTTCAACCTTTATCAGAGTATTTACGGAAAATGATATGCGGTTCGGTAGGCAACACAGGAATAGCATAACTATACTGATAATATATGCATAATTACATAAATTCCCCATAGGATTTTGTACATGATACTTACGATTAAGGTAGCCGCACAAGGCTACTAGGGTGTCCAAACTCATCCCAGTGAAACGGAGACTTCTTCCAGTCTTCGTTCCACTACTGTAATTCCCTCTTACGGTACTCTGCATTGTTGTTCGCATATCTTCTGTCGTCTCCTGTCTAAATTGTTGGTAGGGGAGGGTGAGATTCGAGAGGATCTCAGTAGGAAATAGATACCATAATGCATGCATGATTGATGCTATGTGTATGACATGTTAGCTTTATCTAGATGTATGCCCCATAATGACATTTCTGCATGCTCAATGTTCCATACAACAAGACTATGGCCACAGCGAAAACAGAAACAGAGCTTCATTTATTCAAATATGCTCTACACAATCAAGTAAAGCAATCACATACATCATTACACAAGCAAAGATATCAAATACATGCAAGTAAGGTAAGTCCCCTACCTTAACCCGTTTCCATCTCGAAATGCGTGCCTCGATCTACGTGCAAACAGCTCGGGGCTCCATATTCGATCCTACAATGTCAAATGTACTATTTAGACACTTCCATAATGTTTCTGGGGGTTATATGAGTCTATCTTGAAAAATTACTAAAATACCCCCAGGGACCCGGCCCCATCATACCCGGTCCGGCTGTACTTTTCTCGAAATTCTAACCTGGGCTATTCTTACATATTTTCACCCAAAGAATCCATTTCCGGACTCGGAATTATCAAATTCAATGTCAAATTACGAAAATGCCCTTGGCAGCCCTACTTTTAGGGTTTTAGGGGCGTTTCCGTAATTATGCTTTCTCGGCCTTTTCCGAAAAAGTGCCCAACTGTAACCCCACCTAATTTTCCCTCCTGGATCCAATGGAACCATCAAATCATTGAAAATCCAACTCTAAGACCCATTTAGACCCCTGACCGAAATATATGGGTTTTCCAGGGAAAATCGGGGTTTTTCGGTTTCGGCTCCGTAAACACGTTCCTTTCTACTCCTAACCACTTTATTGACTATTCCATTAGGTTACAACTACCATTTAGTATCAATTTGGGCAGCATAACCCTTAGGGAAACCCATTTCCAAAAATTAAAACCAATGGCAATCCGGCGAAATTTCACCGATTAAATTGCCTACAGCAGCCAGAATAGTCAATATACAAGAGTTTGGAAGTTACCTCAAGCTCCCACTAGCTTTTTCTCAAGGTGGCTGAAAACCCTAGATGCCAAACCTCCAAATTTGAGCCTCCAAACCTTAAATCATATGCAAAGGAAGCTTAGGAACGGAGTTATACGCATTAGGAACCGATTTACCGAAGAAATCACTTACCTTTGTAAGTTTTTCCTCCTCCTTTTCTCTCTCTAAAATCTCAACTCTTCTCTCTCTATTTCAGAGCTGTGCTGCACGGTTTGGCTGAAGGAAGGAGAAGAATGATATTTATTATATGATATTTACTTATTACACCATTTTTCCAAAATTCGAATTTTACAAAATTCTGGCAGATTTCTGCCCAAACTTTGAAAAATCATAACTAATTCTAGAAAAATCGAAATGAGGTGATTCCAAAGCCTATAGAACTCTTATTGAGTCTATTTTCAAGGAAAAATATATACATTTACTTTATGGAATCACAAAATTCCCAGAATTTCATTCTTTGCATGTTGTTTCAGAAACTTTCCAGTTTTTCTGGGCTAACTTCAAAAATTCATATCTTTTTTTGTATAGCTCTTATTGAGTCATATGACCTATCAAATTAAAGCTTAGGATGTCTACTTTCATCCTGTAAAATTTCATAATTTTTAATTATCATTTAGTCTTCCAAAACCTTATGATAAGCTCATTGCCTCATAGGCGATTTTATCGAAAACATAATTATATTCTCCAAAATTCACCATTTTACTTTCTTAATACCCCAAAGATATTAGAATCATTAGGGAATATATTTGGGACATCTACTAAATCGGGGCTTAGTAGTCCACTCAATTTAGGCTTATTCCAAAGCTTCCAATCCCAAAATTCGGGATATTACATTTCTCCCCCCGTTCAATAAATTTCGTCCTCGAAATTTGAACGTCTACAACTTAGGGATCAATCCTATCTCATTCTATTATCACATGTAGGCTCAAAAGCCATGTAACACCATAGTCATATTTCCATTACTAATTTTAGATAGTATTCAACATTCATTATCCATTCTGTTATGCAATCAAATACAGGTTCCCACAACGCTTGGTTTTATAGGCCTTACAGCCTCTTCGGAACTTCACCCGAATTCACATGATCACTTTTTTTTAACGGCCCAATCCTCACCCCCTTAACGAGGTCTGTTGGGCTAGTAAGCCGATGTCTTTTTATGTAACGGCCCAATCCTCACCCGAGTACACGGTCTTTTGGATGTCCCACACCCCGAGTCCACGATGTTGGGCTAGTGAGCCAGCCATGGTTCACTTCGTTAGGCTCCTCCCATGGTAGAATGTCGCGCCTCTTGTGAGACATGGTACCATTGGACACCAAAACGTTTGGTCACACTGGTCTTACTGCCCTCACTACAACCTGGTACAGTTTGGATGTTCTGCCAACCTCAAAACATTACCTTAGACACATTGGTCTAATGTCATCACACTAGGCATCAACCACAGTACTAGACACACAGGTCTTACAGCCCAGAGACATCACCCTATGCAACCTTGCACATCGGGTCTTACCGCCTCGAGCCTCAGCTCGTCACAATTTTCAGTCACATCACATTTTGCCGACCTATTCGGTGTTTAGGATCAAATGACTAGTTGACCCTTATTGGCCTTACTGTGTGCACTATTCACTATGTGACCATCTACTGTTTGCACTATATCAAAAGTGGATGATTCATTATGTGAGGCTATAGCTATGGAGATACTCATGCCTCTACTCGATCTTGTTGCATCAAATCACATCCCAATCCATGCCTACTTGCATCTGTGGAGACCATAAAGCTCGATTGTGGATCTGTGATTGTTATTACTGGTGCTATTAAGAGGTATTCGCCACCATTCTGCCCTACTACACTAGGGTTCATCCCAATTCTAGTTCACATGTGTCACCACAAACTACAAAGGTTGTGTGACTGTTGACCATATAGGTCATCATACTGTACACCACGCAGGGTTTAATACTGCATACCACACAGGATGTAATATTGTACACCACTCAGGGTGTAATACTGTTCATCACATATACTGTAACACTATTGACCATCACGGCCATATTATGTTTTGGGATGATCAACAATGGTGCGAACATCAACCCCTCCTGTAAGTTTCAAAATTGCACCTAGATTCATCACACATTCGCTGCCCACTCTGAGGTCTATCTCCTCATATGAGCTTTAATATTATCAAGATGATTTAATAGGAGTCCTATAGGAACCTCCCATGACACTCAACAACACCCACAATCTATATTCCTCTGTGCCCACTCTTTACCCGTTTGAACTTGAATCATTCTGATCCATATAAACTCTTATCTCAAGAAAACACATTCACTGTGGGATTCATTACAATGCACCATCGTTAAGGGCCAATGTTTTCGTAGCCCCACTCTACGATTCAACTTCATGGCAGCTGTACTCTAGGATTAGTCATCACGGTGGCTGCACTCGCGGGTTCATCATCATGGTAGCTGCACTCTAGGGTTCATTGTCACGGTGGCTGCACTCTAGGGTTCTATACTCGGTGCTTCACACAGGCGCCCATACACCTGGTCAGCCCCCTTCCGGTCAGAACTTTCCTTAGGTAGCCCTCTCCGATCAGATTTCACCGTAGGTAGCCCTCTCCGATCAAATTTCACCGTAGGTAGCCCTTTCCGATCAGAACTTTCAATTTTTGTGGTCGCAGTACAACTCCACAATTATGCCATAAAGGCAACGTTTCTTGATTCAATACAAACATTCTTATCATCAACTCAAGATTATGGATGGAATAGTTCAATTTCCCGAAGCTTCAGCTGACAAGATGCGTATGCCCTCACTCGGCTCGCATCAATTCTCATCTCGATCTATGCTTGCTTGCATCTGGGGATTCAATTCCCTTCCCAATCCATGCTATCTGGCATCAGTGAAGACAACAAAGGCCCACTATGGATCTGGGATTATCAGTGTTGGTACTTTAATAAATTTTCATCATCAGCTCTCTGAAGCTCCTCTCACAATCATCATCCCATGCATAATGCTGAGTTCTGGGAAATTTCGATATAAACATCTCATCCCTTTTTTTCATTATTATCACACCCGTAGCCCTTCTTGGCCTCGTACCCGAGTCCCTTAGGACGTGGCTCACAGCCTCGTCGGGTAGAGTGCCTTTTTATTCACACCACATGGCTCTCTGTAGTAACCCACAATCATCCATAGAAAATGTGATAGATAAATATGTCATGCACCATATAGTGTAAAATGAAAATCATATCAATCCGTGTGTGTACACAAAGTTTAGGGCCAAACACCCAGTTAAAACAACAATCCGTGTGTGTACACAAAATTCAGGGCCAACCATCCAGTTGAAACCCTTACATGTACCTCAGCCGAGTCACCGACTACAGCTAGGTAAGATCGGTGTACCTCAGCTAGGTCCCAGACCATAGCTAGGTAATGTGCCCTAGGCACGTGTTCATATCACAGAATACAGAACATACAACATATTAACTATCACATAGTGTATGAGAGATTATAGTTACTACATTGGCCTTTCCAGGATAACCTTCCTGATGATCGTTGATCATTGTTTGCTATTCTATTCTCTTGCCCTGTGTTTGCTGTATTAGGCTAGGTCTAACTTCCTGACCTTGTCCAGCATCTAAACCTCTTAGTCTTACCACCTTTATGTTTCACTATATGAGCAAGAAAGAGGTAAATTACACATAAACACATGGGCTTATCTATCATTTCACAAAGTTTTTGGTTCATAGGTACCTAAAAACAACATATCACAGGTGTTTACAGTAGTCAAGGAAAGTCTGCAACAACACACAACCTCTGAACTACTGTACAACCTGTCTTACTTTTTTTTTCATAATATGCCATAACATGTGCAACAACTTCC
Source organism: Inga leiocalycina (assembly GCA_963242795.1). Lineage (NCBI taxonomy): Eukaryota > Viridiplantae > Streptophyta > Magnoliopsida > Fabales > Fabaceae > Inga > Inga leiocalycina. The sequence continues at coordinate 16,221,291 of OY725325.1, forward strand.
CAGGGGGTCACCCATCATGGCATTTCCCTGGGTTGAGCACGCTTAACTCTTTTGTACCCGTGCCCAAATGTGGATACCGGCTTCTACTGTTTCCATCCACGGGTACCCTGTGACTACCCTCGTCTCAAAAGACATGCCGGCTATCTCTGGTCACCAAAATATTGAGTGTGGACCACACATTAGCCTTGGTCGTACCCATATCCTTAGGTTCCGCAATATCCTTAGACCATTCTCGTCTAGTATTGCACCACTAGCGGCCCTTCAGTACTCACCATTTCTCAGGGCAGATTCATAAATCGGAAAGATACCCTCCTTTGGTACTTTCTGTCCATGCATATTTCCTATCACTGTGTAATCAAGACCTTATCAGTATACCATCCTGTTGCCAGAACCACCGCACTTACTCTGAGCAGACAATTCTGTGGCCAGAAACCTGGCTCTGATACCAAAATGTCACGCCCTTATTTCAATTTCAACCTTTATCAGAGTATTTACGGAAAATGATATGCGGTTCGGTAGGCAACACAGGAATAGCATAACTATACTGATAATATATGCATAATTACATAAATTCCCCATAGGATTTTGTACATGATACTTACGATTAAGGTAGCCGCACAAGGCTACTAGGGTGTCCAAACTCATCCCAGTGAAACGGAGACTTCTTCCAGTCTTCGTTCCACTACTGTAATTCCCTCTTACGGTACTCTGCATTGTTGTTCGCATATCTTCTGTCGTCTCCTGTCTAAATTGTTGGTAGGGGAGGGTGAGATTCGAGAGGATCTCAGTAGGAAATAGATACCATAATGCATGCATGATTGATGCTATGTGTATGACATGTTAGCTTTATCTAGATGTATGCCCCATAATGACATTTCTGCATGCTCAATGTTCCATACAACAAGACTATGGCCACAGCGAAAACAGAAACAGAGCTTCATTTATTCAAATATGCTCTACACAATCAAGTAAAGCAATCACATACATCATTACACAAGCAAAGATATCAAATACATGCAAGTAAGGTAAGTCCCCTACCTTAACCCGTTTCCATCTCGAAATGCGTGCCTCGATCTACGTGCAAACAGCTCGGGGCTCCATATTCGATCCTACAATGTCAAATGTACTATTTAGACACTTCCATAATGTTTCTGGGGGTTATATGAGTCTATCTTGAAAAATTACTAAAATACCCCCAGGGACCCGGCCCCATCATACCCGGTCCGGCTGTACTTTTCTCGAAATTCTAACCTGGGCTATTCTTACATATTTTCACCCAAAGAATCCATTTCCGGACTCGGAATTATCAAATTCAATGTCAAATTACGAAAATGCCCTTGGCAGCCCTACTTTTAGGGTTTTAGGGGCGTTTCCGTAATTATGCTTTCTCAGCCTTTTCCGAAAAAGTGCCCAACTGTAACCCCACCTAATTTTCCCTCCTGGATCCAATGGAACCATCAAATCATTGAAAATCCAACTCTAAGACCCATTTAGACCCCTGACCGAAATATATGGGTTTTCCAGGGAAAATCGGGGTTTTTCGGTTTCGGCTCCGTAAACACGTTCCTTTCTACTCCTAACCACTTTATTGACTATTCCATTAGGTTACAACTACCATTTAGTATCAATTTGGGCAGCATAACCCTTAGGGAAACCCATTTCCAAAAATTAAAACCAATGGCAATCCGGCGAAATTTCACCGATTAAATTGCCTACAGCAGCCAGAATAGTCAATATACAAGAGTTTGGAAGTTACCTCAAGCTCCCACTAGCTTTTTCTCAAGGTGGCTGAAAACCCTAGATGCCAAACCTCCAAATTTGAGCCTCCAAACCTTAAATCATATGCAAAGGAAGCTTAGGAACGGAGTTATACGCATTAGGAACCGATTTACCGAAGAAATCACTTACCTTTGTAAGTTTTTCCTCCTCCTTTTCTCTCTCTAAAATCTCAACTCTTCTCTCTCTATTTCAGAGCTGTGCTGCACGGTTTGGCTGAAGGAAGGAGAAGAATGATATTTATTATATGATATTTACTTATTACACCATTTTTCCAAAATTCGAATTTTACAAAATTCTGGCAGATTTCTGCCCAAACTTTGAAAAATCATAACTAATTCTAGAAAAATCGAAATGAGGTGATTCCAAAGCCTATAGAACTCTTATTGAGTCTATTTTCAAGGAAAAATATATACATTTACTTTATGGAATCACAAAATTCCCAGAATTTCATTCTTTGCATGTTGTTTCAGAAACTTTCCAGTTTTTCTGGGCTAACTTCAAAAATTCATATCTTTTTTTGTATAGCTCTTATTGAGTCATATGACCTATCAAATTAAAGCTTAGGATGTCTACTTTCATCCTGTAAAATTTCATAATTTTTAATTATCATTTAGTCTTCCAAAACCTTATGATAAGCTCATTGCCTCATAGGCGATTTTATCGAAAACATAATTATATTCTCCAAAATTCACCATTTTACTTTCTTAATACCCCAAAGATATTAGAATCATTAGGGAATATATTTGGGACATCTACTAAATCGGGGCTTAGTAGTCCACTCAATTTAGGCTTATTCCAAAGCTTCCAATCCCAAAATTCGGGATATTACAAAATTCACCTAAATGCTAAAAGTCTGGAAGATACAATCAAAGAAGGGAATCATGCATCCAACCAAGACAAAGTCAAATCCATGATTTTTCTTCGCCACCATTTACACAAAGATTTAAAAATTGAATATTTGACAGTAATGGACCCACTTGTTCTTTGGAACAATTTGAAAGAAAGGTATGATCACCAGAAGATGGTCATCCTTCCAAAAGATCATTATGACTGGATGCATCTGCGTCTGCAAGATTTTAAATCTGTAAGCGAGTATAACTCAGTCATGTTCAGAATTACTTCTAAATTAAATTTATGTGGAGAAAATGTTACTGATGATGAAATGCTAGAAAAAAAACTCTCCACGTTTCATGCATCCAATTTGCTCCTATAGCAGCAATATCATGAAAAAGGTTTCAAGAAATATGCTGAATTAATTTCTTGTCTCCTTGTGGCTGAACAAAATAATGAGCTTTTATTAAAAAACTATGAATCTCGTCCAACAGGCGCAACTCCATTCCCTGAAGTGAATGTAGTAACAAATGAATTTTATTATGGCCGTCGTCGTGGTACTGGACGTGGACGTGGGCGTGGTTATAGCCGTGGGCGTGGTCGTGGTTGATATTATGGTGGTTCAAATTCCTACTAGAAGTGGGAAAAGACTTATAAGAACCAAAAAGGTGTAAAAATGGTAGGCATAATAAATATGCTGATAATCCATATTATCAATGTGGTAGCAAAGGTTATTGGTCTCGTACCTGTGGTACGCCAAGACATCTAGTTGATCTTTACCAAGAATCAATTAAAAATATTGATAAAAGATCAAATGTTGAAGTTAATCATGTTGATCACGGCGAGAATTCTGAGTATGGCGATATAGATAATAACTATTTGGATGTTACAGATTTCTTAATTTAATTTGAACTATTATGTTTTATTTAAAGTTGCTTCTATCATATGTATTAATTTTAATTATGTTTTAATGAAGAATGAATCATATTGATATCAATCCTGAAGATTTATGTCTCGTTGATAGTGAAACAATCCACACCATACTCAGACATGATAAATATTTTTCTTCCTTAGTAATACGAGAAGCCAATGTTCAAACTATATCTAGTAGTATAAATATAATTGAAGGCTCTGAAAGAACTAATATTTTGTTACCTGAAGGAACAAAATTATGCATTGATAATGCATTTTATTCTACTAAGTCTAAAAGAAACTTATTGAGTTTCAAAGATATCCGCAGAAATGGATATCATTTAGAAACAACAATTAAAAATTATCAGAAATATCTTGTCATTACAAATATAGTTGCTGGTAGAAAATGCATATTAGAAAATTTTTCTATTTTTTCTTCTGGTTTGTATTACACAGGTATAAGCACAATTGAAACACATGTTATTGAGAACTAGAAGTTCACTAATGCAAATCAGAAATTTGCCAATTCAAACCAGCAATTTGATAATGTAAACCAGAAGTTTACTAATGAATTTATTGTTTGGCATGACCGGTTAGGTCATCCCGGTTCAATCATGATGTGACAAATGATTGGGAATTTATGTGGACATACCCTGAAGTGTAAACAAATACCACAATCTCATGATTTCTCATGTGCTGCATGTTCCAAGGGAAAGTTAATCATTCACCCCTCACCAAGCAAAGTAGAAAGTGAGTCTCTCATATTTCTAGAACGGATACAGGGAGATATTTGTGGGCCAATACACCCACCATGCAAACCATTTATGTACTATATGGTTTTAATTGATGTATCAACTAAATGGTCGCATGTTTGCTTATTATCTTCTCGCAACCTAGCGTTTGCGAGATTATTTGCTCAATTAATTAGATTAAGAGTACATTACCCTGATTATCCTATCAAGAAAATACGTCTTGATAATGCTGTTGAATTTATATCACAAGCTTTTAATGAATATTGTATGTCCCTTGGAATTGATGTTGAACATCCTGTAGCTTATGTTCATAAGCAAAATGGACTTACAGAATCATTGGTTAAAAGGTTGTAACTAATTGTAAGACATTTACTTATAAAATCTAATCTCTCAATTTCTACTTGGGGCCATGTCATTTTGCATGCAACAATGTTAATTCGCATTAGGCCAACAAGTTATCTAAAGGTTTCCCCCTTACAAATGATTTTTGGTCAAGAACCTAATAATTTCCATATAAGAATTTTTGGGTGTGCAGTATATGTGCTTGTAGCACTACCACAACGCACCAAAATGGGTCCTCAAAGAAGGATGAGAATATATATTGGGTATGAATCTCCATCAATTATAAAATGTTTAGAACAATCTACATGAGATTTATTTAAGGCATGATTTGCCGATTGTCATTTTGATAAATCACTTTTCCTAATATTAGGGGGAGAAAACAAACAGCTAGGTACAGAAATTAGTTGGAATGAATTATCATTGGCTCATTTTGATCCTCGTACAAAACAGTGTGAACTGGAAGTTCAAAAGATAGTTCATTTACAGAATTTAGTTAATCAAATGCCATAAGCATTTATTGACCCAAAGAAAGTGACAAAGTCACATGTCCAGCTGCTAATGCTCCTATCAAAATTGATGTCCCTGAAGAACAACCTGCTATGAATGAATCTAAAGCACGCCTGAAGCGTGGCAGACCCATCGGTTTCAAAGATAAAAAATCCTCGAAAAAGAAAAGGAGTAAAGAATATAGATGGTCAAGTCGAGAATAATAAAGAAAAATTAGTAGCTCCAGAAAAGTCATCTCCTGAAGAGATATTATCTCCAGTAGAGATATCTCCAGAAGATAATGTTGTAGTCCCAGAAGAGACCTAGGTACCTGATATATGTGAAAATAATGAGATTTCAATAAATTATATAATGAATGGAATCTGATGGGATAGAAATGAAGTCAATGTTGACGACATCTTTACTTATCATGTAGCATATGATGTAATAAATGATAATGAGGATCATGAGCCCAAATCCATTAGTGAGTGCCAACAAAGAAAAGATTGACCCTTATAGAAAGATGCAATTAATGCAGAATTAAAATCATTAGCAAAATAAAAAGTATTTGGACCTGTAATCCTTACACCTGAAGATGTAAAAACAATTGGATGCAAATGGGTTTTTGTACGAAAAAGAAATAAAAAGGGTAAAATAACTAGATATAAGGCACGTCTTATAGCCCAAGGTTTTACACAAAGACCTGACATTGATTTTGAAGAAATGTATTCACCAGTAGTGGATGTGACTACTTTTTGTTATTTAATTAATTTAGTAGTAAATACAGGAATTGATTTACATTTAATGGATGTTGTCATTGCCTATTTATACGGCTCACTTGACAATGATATTTATATGAAAGTCCCTGAAGGACTTAAGATGCCAGAAGCATCCAATTCAAGTTCTCGAGAACAATATTCAGTTAAATTAAATAAGTCCCTATATGGCCTGAAGCAATCAGGGCGCATGTGGTATAATTGTCTTAGTGAATATTTATTGAAAGAATGATACAAAAATGATCAAATATGCCCATGTATCTTTATTAAAAGATCTAAAAGTGAGTTTGCTATAATTATTGTTTATGTTGATTATATCAACATCATTGGAACTCCTGAAGAGCTTCAAAAGGCAATTAATTGTTTGAAGAAAGAATTTGAAATGAAGGACTTAGGAAGAACAAAATTCTGTCTTGGATTACAGATTGAGTACCTCAAGAAATGGATCTTTGTATATCAAGAAACTTATACAAAGAAGGTCCTAGAGCGATTTTACATGGAAAAATTCCATCCATTATGTACCCCAATGGTTGTAAGGTCTTTGAAGGTGGATAAAGACCCATTGCGACCTTGAGAAATTAGTGAAGAAGGTGATGAAGAACTACTTGGTCCAGAAGTACCATATCTTAGTACTATTGGAGCACTAATGTATCTTGCTAATCACACACGTCCTGATATATCATTTATTGTTAATTTATTAACAAAATATAGTTCTTCACCAACACAAAGGCATTGGAATGGAATAAAGCACATTCTTCGTTATCTCAAAGGTACTATAGACATGGGGTTATACTACTCAAATGTATCTAAGTATGAACTGGTTGGTTATGCAAATGCTGGATTTTTGTCTGATCCACATGATGGTAAATCACAAACGGGCTATCTATTTACATGTGGAGGTGCAGCTATTTCATGGCGATCTATGAAATAGACTATATCAATCAAATCATCTAACGATGCAGAAATTTTAGCAATACATGAAGTAAGTCGAGAATGTGTGTGGTTGAGGTCAGTGATACATCATATACATACAACTTGTCATTTATCTTCTAGTAAAATGATTCCAACAATCTTATATGAGGATAATGCTGTATGTATCACTCAACTTAAAGAAGACTATATCAAAAGTGATAGAACGAAGAATATTTCATCAAAATTCTTCTTCACTTGTGACCTTCAAAAGGATGGTGAAATAGATATCCAGTAAATCAGTTCAAGTGAAAATCTAGCGATTTATTCGCCAAGTCACTTCCCAGAATAATCTTTGAAAAACTTGTTAATGACATTGGTCTTCGGAGACTCAAAGATCTCAATTGATATTGTCAAGAAGGGGAGTTGATACACGCTGTACTCTTTTTCCCTTATCTAAGTTTTGTCCTACTGGGTTTTCCTAGAAATGTTTTTAATGAGGCAACACTCGACGGTGTATCAATGAATGATGTACTCTTTTCTTTGGCTAGGTTTTTATCCCACTGGGTTTTTCCTAGTTAGAGTTTTTAATGAGGTACATTCATAATGACATCCAAGGGGGAGTGTTATGAATATTAAATATATGGATGTCTATTGACTCATATCTAAACCAATTTAGTCTTCCAGTCAACTTAACATAAAGAAAAAAAGAAGACTTGACACAAAACAAAAACAAAAGAAGATACAGATATAAAAAAGATATAAAGTAACCATGGTCATGTAACCAGAGTTAGATTCCTGACTCTAAATAAAAGCTTGTGATTGATTGTTTCAAATGAATTGAATAAGAACTTCTCTCTAAAAATTTTATCAATTTTCTCTGAATCCTATCAATCTTCTTTCTTATCATATATACTTTTATAACAAAATTAACATTATATAACTTTGAATGTGAATTAGTGGTGGGCCTTATGGTTTGTGACCGTGACCGGATCAAAATATATGATTTTGGTTTTACAAAGAGATACTATTTGGACAGTTGAATGAAGTTTCCGAAAGGGGAATCATGTGTAAATCTAATAAAAATATCAAAATTTAAATTTAGACCCATACCTTTAATAAATTCTTAATCAGGCAAGAAGTCCTCATTAAGAACTTTTGAATGTAATTAAAAGCCCAAAAGGCCCCTATATAATTAAAAGGAAAAATTGAATATAGATATAAGTAGGGATGATCATGGACCGGACTAGATCGGGTTAGAGATTGGCCCGAGGTCTGGTCTAGTCTGATGATAACCCGAACTCGGGTTAGACCGGATTTGGTCCATCGGACTGATGGACTGATCTGGGTAGTCCAACATATCTAATGTTTTTGCTCTGAAAAAAAAAATCTATAGGAATGAAAAAGGGAAGGTGATGTAGGCTTAGTCACTAATTGAAGAAGAGTGAAGAAGGGAAGGGGGTCTGTCTGTGCAGTGTGCAGTGTGCGTGTGTCAAATCAATTAAAAGGAAAGTGATGGTGTGTGGTTCACGTGAGAGGGTGGACTTTTTTTTTTTTGTTATAATTTTGATGGAGTTTTACTGTACAAAATCATTAATTTTTTTTTTATAAAAAAATAAATGATTCGGGACAGACCAGACTAAACCATGTGGACTGAGAACCTGGTCTTGAACCCGGTCCAACCCGAGTAGTTGGTCTGGTTTGGTCCGGTCCTTTTTATTATAAGGTTGTTTTTTACCAGACCAGACAGGACCGGATCACCTCGGGTCAGACTAGGTTACCTGGACCACCGGGTTTTTTGATCATCCCTAGATATAAGTATAATTTCGGTTTTGATTATTCCAATGGAATTAATTAATATTTTCCATTTTTTATTTATTTATTTTTTTTTATGTTTTATTTTTCTTATAAAACAAACAAGTATTTATCCATATATAATATAAAATTATTTTTTAAAAATATACTATTTATCTATGTAGAAAATTATTTAAATTTGTATATCGTAATCACAACAGATATTTTTAATTTTTTTTTATTTAGCAGATTCATTCCTTCAACATTAATAAAAAGTTCCCGATAGACACATCGTAGCACAAAAATTCCGATGACGTGGTTATTTCCTCACATTATCAAATTTTCCTTTATGCATCTTAAGTACTCACCAAGTGTCATCGTCGAATCAATGTAAATACTTTAAATTGGGTTTTGTGGCAGTGCATAGCAAAGTTTGATCTTTGCTAGATCGAATGTTGGGAGATGAGAGAGCGAAAACAGAATCAGCCTGCAAGTTAAGAACATATATTCCTGCAAAAGAGATATTTGGCTTTGAGGGGTAATATAGTCTTTTTAACAACATCCATAAATTCCTCTTAGCCTAATTAAGAATTTATTAAAAGTGCTAGCTTGAATTTAGATTTTAGTATTTCATCTGAATTTATATAGAATTTTCCCTTTCCAAAAACCAATTTTTTTAAAAAAAAAAATTGATAAAGTACATTATACTATATGTTGTATTTTTTGGGTGGAGGAGACACTGATTAATTTCATAAAAAAAGGACACTGATTAATTGAGTATTTTTAATTTTTAGAGGAATATTTAATTATTGAGAAAATTTTAGAGAAATATTTAAAATATCAAAATCCCAAATCAGTTTTGTTTATTACATATTACTATTAGCCATTTCCTACATCCAATAAACAAATAACATATCTGAATCTTTTTAGGAATTATTGATTTCGGATTTTCAAATTCTAAAGATACCATAGTTAATTAGAATTTTTCCTTATTTATTTATTTATTTATTAGGTTTCATTCCTTTCTTTCTTTCTTTCTTTCTTTTTTATTTTTTTGGTAATGAGAGACTTCATCCTAAATTATCGATATTTTGAAACATATACATTAAAATCTATAATTTGTATTATTCATGTTACCTAAGCAACAAGATTCATTTTTTAAAATTTTATGTAATATAAAAAATGTCTAATTCTTTCTTTCTTTCTTTCTTTTTATTTTTACAAAGGCAATCATTACACTTAAAAGTTAAATTAAAGGGATAACAGATCACAAAGCAAGATCACAACCTTAGGTTAAATCACCTAAACCTAACCAAATTTGATCTAAATAGAAAGCAGGAGGCTACCACATATTGATCAACACACAACCGTAGTCTCATATCTCAAATTGCACTCGGTCTTCAATTTATATATATTTTTAGGGAAAAAAAACACTTGAATATTATTTAAACTTCAAAATCTTAAATTAGTTTTATTGACAATAAAAGTAATGAGATTAACAAAAAGAGTATAACTATTGACAACTCAGGTTTTTGAGAAATAACTGATTTAGGATTTTGAAGTTCAAATGGTATTTATTTATCCTTTTCTTATATTTTTAAGTTTGAAAGTTACTTTTAACAATAATAATCTTTAATTTCGGATTGATATATCCTCAGCATGTCAATGGTGCTTGTGAAAAAAGTGTTAGCCTAGTGAGATTGAGGGGTGACTTCCCTTCCAACTAATCAGTCAAAAAAAAAAAAAAAAAAAAAGCAAACAAAGGAACTTGTGTGTAGTTTAATTAATTAGAGTCTTCTTAATCCAAAAAAAAAAAAAAATTTAATTTCAAGAATGTAAGCCCGATAACGATATCAAATTAATTTTTCATACTTTAATTTGTTGGCTAAAAATGAACTATAAATCCAATTATATGGCCCGTCGATTCATCATTAACCCTTCATTTTCAATATTCCAAAAGAGAACTTTCTTTATTGCCAAAGGAGTATGTTCCCAAAAGCAATGGGAACAGTGGAGTTGTTGATGGTCAATTATGAGAGTGATCAATTGAAAATGTTATTACCTTTTGTAGGAGCTACTTAATTCATTAATTTAGATAGTTTAAGAAAATAGGATAAATTAGTTAATTATAAAAAATGTGGCTTGATATGTCTAAAATATTAACATTAGATTACATATAAGTTTAAGAGTTAGATAAATTAATTTTTAAAAAAATGATAAATATGGGAGACAAAATGAATTAAGGCCTTATATTTAAAACTAAATATTCCTTATATTAAGGATTGAATGAGTATTTATTGTTCAAGATATATTACATCAAGATTGACCATATGAAAAGGAAAGTTGAATTAATGGTCTAAGACAGTCTTATAGAAGCATTTGACTGTGGAATTGGAAAACTACCCGTAATTCCACCCAAACCTCATTTGCATTTTCTAGTGAGACTGGATTTGATTGTTAGGCTACACGTCGTTTTTATGGATTCACCCCTGATTTGCCGTGTATGCACCACAGTGACAATTTTTTTTTTTTTAAAAAAAACTGTGTTCTCAGGGAAAGGAAAAAATTGAGCTTAAACTATCTAACATTAAGGGTAAAAGAAATAATCTGTATGCATGGATTTATTTTATCTTGTTTTAACAAAAATCTTGTGAGGTATGGTTGAGATGAAGAAGATGAAAGAGATAAGCTAGTATGATAAAATGCTAAGGTGATGAAATCAGTGTGGTGGAATTATGATAATCCTGAAAATTGATTGATAGTTTGCTTCTAATAATAAAAAGGAGGACAATTAAAACAACTATTAGAGTTAATAAAGTAATATTAGTCATTAATTGCCAACGAGAGGTAAAGATCAAAATAACCTCACTATATTATTCAGTCAATAATTAATTATGTGGCTAATGTTACTCCTTATAGCATGTGGTGATACTCTATTTTAAGGAATATCAAGCTTTAATATTAAAGATGGTTGAGATCCTAAATGAGATTTGTGGAGACGTATTCAAATATCACTCGATATAGTAATGTTAGTAGTTCTAAAGTCACATATGTGTCGTCTATATCTATATATATATATATATATATCTATATATATATATTATATATATCTATATATATATATATATATATTTACACCTTTTGTTAATTCATGAATGGATGAATAGATCTTTCAACTCATTTTCATTTTGATTTTACTTATATTTTAAATAGGAGCTCTTGAGTCTATTTGAACTAATGAAGAATTGCCAACGAGTGGTAAAAATAAAAATTACCCTGCTATATTATTTAGTCAATAATTAGTTATGTCGCTAATGTTACTCATGTGGTGTGATATATCCTTATTTTTTATATATTTTTATATCTATTTATTAGATTTTATCATTATTATTGTGCTTAAATGTAATTATTATGATTATTTTGGATTAAAAGGTATTGCACAAAATAAATGTTAAAAAGGGTAAAATTATCATATTTTTATTACCCTAGATTAAACTGATTTGCACAAAGGTATTTTTATTGTGTTTATTGTAGGGGAATTGAGGAATTATAGTCAAAAAGATAATCAAACCCAGAAAGAGGATGAAGAACCATAGAAAAGGGTTAAATTTGTATAGGTTGAAGGATCCATGAAAAATAAGGTTTTAAGATTACTTTTGCCTTTTGGGTCAAATTATAGCACGGTTAGGGCCCATATGTGTTAACTTATAGCTTATGCCTTTTAAATGGGCCCTATGATCGCCATTTAAGCCTAAAGGCAAATCTTCCATAATCTATGAGGAGTTGGCTTCCCTTTGTTGTTAGGTCCATCCGCTGCTGCTTCTTTTCTTAAAACTACACCGTTTTGGTATAGTTTTGAGTAGGGGAGAGCAATAAGCCCATCACCCATGAGCCTGCCTGCAACCCATTGTAATTGGGTAAATTTCAACCCGTCCAAAAATGACCCATGATGGGGCGGGCTAAAACCCAGCCCATTAATATTTAAATGGGCGGGCTATGGGCACACCTTCGGGCTACCCGTACCCGCCCATTTAATTTTTTTTATTATTAATCTTACCCTTCTTCCTTCCTTGGATACTAGTCATACCATTATTACTCTGTCCACTCATCACTCATCAGTCCCCATTCCAATGCAATTAATCATACTTTAGTTACTATGTCACTTTTTTGACCACCCAATCACTCACCACTCTCACCACTCGTCCCCCTCCTACAGTCCTACTCACTCTCACTTAGAGTCTCACACATACACACTCACTTAGAGTCTCACTCTCATTTGATCATTGATTATTTGTCTTACTCTCACGCTCAGAGTCTGTCTCTTAGACACTCACCATCGTCCTTCATCTATCTCCGAGTCAGTCACCACACTTGCACACCAGATCAGCACTGCCGACGTTGCCGGAACTCCGCACACCCAACCCCATCAAAACGAGACTAAGAGCCGAGAGATGCTCCCTTTCCCCGACGCAAGCACCCTTCGGTATGGCAGTTGCTGCTCCAGATTCGATGACGGCAACTAACAAAACTCGATTTCCATCGCAACTGTGATATCAAAGGTCACAACTGTGATCTCAATTTCCAAATCAAGGCAGAAACTGGATTAACAGCAACTAACAAAACTATGCACATCAATGGCGGTTGCTAAACCAGATCCAATGATGAACTGTGATTATTGCTGGACATCATGATGATGGATTTGAATTTAAAGATTGATGCTTATGTATTTTTTTTCAAAAAAAATAAATAAATAGGTTCAATGTAAAACGAGTTCCGGGTAATCCAGTCAGCCCGTCCATTTATGTGCTAGCCTGTTTACACAGGTTTATATGGGTTGAGATACGGGTATGGGCTAGCCCCTACCCGTATAAAATTAAATGGGCGGGCTATGGGTTAGGCCACGGGCTGCCCAACCCGCCCATTACTCTCCCCTAGTTTTGAGAGAAGGAGGAGATTGAATTTTTTTTCCTCTAAAAAAGTGGTTTTTTTCCCTCTAAAAAAGTGGTTTTTTTTTCCTCTAAAAAAGTGGTATATAGTATTTTGAAATATTTTTCTGGATGTATCTTGTACCTTAAAATAGTTTTTAAGTAGCATGCAGTATCCTAAAATAATTTTTAATATTTTTAATCCCTTAAAATATTTTTTCAGTTATACCCAGTGTGTTAGTAGACTAATTGTAATTTTACTCTTAATGTATTTTTTCAGCTCCAAAAATTACTTTAAAATATTAGGTGCTACTAGAAAAATATTTTAGAGTGGATGAAAATTAATGAACCGGTATCCTAACTTTTGGGTGCTCGTTACTACTAAGAAAAATACATTAACAGTAAAATTATAGTTAGTTTCTTAAGACATTGAATACAACTAAAAAAATATTTTAAAGGGTTAAAAGCACAAAAAATATTTTAAAGTAATTTTTGGAGTTAAAAAAAATAAATTAAGGGTAAAATTGCAATTAGTCTGCTAACACATTGGGCACAATTGAAAAAATATTTTAAAGGGTTAAAAACATTAAAAATTATTTTAGGATACTGCATGTTACTTAAAAAATATTTTAAGGTATAAGATACATTCAGAAAAATATTTCAAAATACTAGATACCACTTTTTTAGACCAAAAGAAAATGCAACCTCCTACTTCTCTCAAAACTACACCAAAACGATGTAGTTTTAAGAAACGGAGTAGCAGCGGACGAACCTGGCAACGGAGGGAAGCCAGGTCCAACCTATGAAGAGCAAAAGCGTGGCCACCTACAATTAATGAAGGGTAGAAAGGTAATTTCACAATGTTACCTTATCTCCAAGTCATAAAAAGGTATCACTTCATTCATAAAGGGCATGAGGGTCATTTCACATGGTTTCTTTTCCAACAAGCTATCATATGATTCCACCCAAGAGGTTAAAGACTAAGTCAACCAAGCCTTGCACTCAAGCTGCCACATGTCACCGTGAGAATCAATTAGAGATATTTCATGAAAATCCAAAAGATAGCGCCACCATACCTTATTTCCAAGGTATTAAAACCCGAACTGGGTATTGAATCTTTCGGGGTACTGGGTTAAGGGTCAATGAGTCAGACTAGGGCCAAATCGGAGCTAAACCGAGACCAAACCGGTGAGAAATTAAAGATTTTAGGCTTATAGTATGAAATTCTAAAGGAAAAATTAATTTTTTTTTTAAATTTTAACCCAGACCTGTCTACCGGCCGGTTCGCCGGTTTCCAAGCCGGACAGACCGGTCCATGTAATCCCCTCACCGTAATTACATCCGGATTACAAAATTTAAGTGAAATAGAGACCAATAAGACAAAATAACAATTCATAATCCCTCATCCCAAGATGGGGTATTTCAAAATCATTTCTAAAGCATACTTAATCCTGGTCTCACATTCACGTGCGGATATAATTACCAGAGCGATCAAATCACATAAACAATATTAGAGTGCGGAAACCAAAATCCTGGCAAACCCCGGGTTACTTACATATATAACTTGGGTTTACAAGTTCCCAATAATGGGGATTACATGATCAAAATATACATTTACAACTCATTTACATATGTCAATCCCACATCCAAAACTATGATAACCAACTACCACTTAGATTTCGGAGTAAGCCTAACTACTCCTGGTTGTCCGCTTTCCTTTCGAGCCACTCACCCTGTCTGAAAAGGTTAGTCATATGGAAGGGGTGAGATTCTAAAGAATCCCAGTAGTAACAACAATTTCATACCATATGCAATCACAGAATATGCACACCAATCATCTCATACAGCAACACAAGTCACTCCACCCTCATCCCCTTTTACCGCCGAGAAGGCATACGACCTTCACCCGAACCGTTGTTAGCGACTCAGGGACTATTGGTATAGCGGTGCTTCCACAGTTTTCACAAAACTTGCAGCATACGATATCCATTTCAAAACAACGACATAATATACATACAATGTATCACACAAGGTATAAAGAGAGAGTCACTACATGTATCCTTCCTGACTGGCTCTGGCACTTTAGCCTCACGAGGACGACAGATGTCAAATCCTATATCAATTTGGGATAACCAATCAATTTCTTATCCATATGTATATTTCAATAATACTCTATGTTGGTTATCATTTAGGACTCTTTAGGTGACTATTAGAGGCCTAAACATATGCCTAAAGGGTTGGAAGACACTACCCAAAAGACCCCTTACTCGAAGGCAAAACACTGATTTTTGGTCATCTCACTCGAGCACAGATGCTCTCACTCGAGCACAAGTACGGACATCACTCGAGCACAAGAGAGAGTGAGACTGCGAGTGAGCACCCGAGAGCACAAGGAAACCCTCGAGCACTGGCTCACTCGAGCACGCTGATCCTCACTCGAGCACAAGGACAAATGCCTCATTCGAGCACCTGCGAGAGAAGCCCAGGAAGTGAGGACCCGAGAGCACACAACGCTCTCCAAGACCAGGATCACTCGAGCACAACCTCACACCCGCGAGCACACACCTCTCACCCGCGAGCACACACCTCACACCCGCGAGTGAGAAGGCACACTCGAGCACCTTACTCGCGAGTGAGAACCCGAAAGCACAACTCCCACCTGAAGCACAACCTCACTCGAGCATGACCCCCAGTGCTCGAGTGAGAAGGCTATGCTCGCGAGTGTCAGAGCACACTCGTGGCATCTACCAGCAAGTGAAGACCCGAAAGAAACCCTTCACTCTGAACTCCCACTATCACTCGAGCAGACCATGCTCACTCGAGCATGTTCTTCGCTCACTCGAGCACAAAGCGATGTGCTCGAGCATTGCCCATAAAACCCAGGCGCACTCGAAGCAGAACGGGGAAAAACTCTCCCATCACTCGAGCATGATCATCTTGTGCTCGAGTGATGTTCATCAGAGACCCAGAAACGCAGCCAAAAACCAGAAACACCAGATGGTCAAATTCACTCCCAAAGGTTCCCAAACTCTACCAAAAGCTCACACATACTTGGCACTACTTAGGGAACACAATGGCAACTTCATAAACACTCCAAAAACCCATTTGACCACAATCAAACACTAAGGGTCTCTATGATACACAATATCCAAATTTCCCTTACACACTTCCATCATTCTAGATTATTTCCAATAATCAACTAACTCAACATTAACTCATTTCTAACATCAATCACAATGAAACTTCTAAAATTCACATTTGGTGCAAATTAGGGCAAATTTCCAGATTTTACTCTAATTAACCAAACATCACAAACAATATACCAAAATGCTCTAAATGCCTACCTCTTCTCTTTGCTCAATTCAGAACCTTGATTCCTCAACTTTCAATTTCGAATCAATGCCCAAATCAACACTATTCAAAACTCTACAACCACCACAATGAAGCTCTCATTGAGATGAACAATATTAGAGAAGAGGATTGGAGCAAAGGAGGATCACAACTTACCAAGATTCAAGCTTTTCTCTTTTCCTTTTCCTTGCTTCAGCGAAACAATGGAGGAAGAGAGAGAAAATGAAGTGGAGGAGATGATGATGATGATGAAGATGTCACACACCCTCCACACACACACACACACTCAACCGAACCAAGAGAGAGAAGAGGGAAAAAGTGGTATTTTGTCTTCTAGTGCCATATCCAAGGGCCTCCATTATGCCACTTGTCACCATCTTCACAATTCCCTCAATGAGCTTACCAAGTCACAAAATATAGGATTCCGACCCACGGTCAAGGAATCACAACCATTGATCTTAAATACCACATGTATTTATTCCCAAAATTCATATTACATGGATCATAATAGTGCTTAATCAAGATAATTACAATAATTATCAGAATCATTAGCCCTAATTACAAATCGGGATATTACAGTCCGGTCCGGGTTACACAACGCTGCTTAATTCTCAAGGCTCCACATGTCATCATCACAAAAGAGAGGTTGACCAATTTCATTCTTATATATTATTTTTTATTTAAATTTATTTTTTCTTCTCTTCTAAGCCACAAAAAACGTGATCATACCAATATCTACAATATCTTTCTTTGACTCATTCAAATCCTAACACTAATCGACCAACCACCTATCTTCTAGCCTTTTATCATCCCCACTTATCATCCTATCCAATCCTTAACCTAATTCACACCATTTACCTTTTTTCTCCATTAATTAATTCATTTTTATTTTATTTAACTCATATCCTCTTATCCCTTCATATCTTTACAAACACTACATCCTATCTTTTTCTCTCTCTCCTAGATTTGAATACAAACTATTATACTTTCTATTTTTTTTAATTCAAATATTTATCCTTTCCATATTTCCACTATGAGCACGACATTCCCCTCACCCTTTTGATGATTTCAAATTAAAAATTATATTTTTTTTTTTATTCAAAGGAGTTATATTTTCATCAATCCCTCATATCTAAATTATCTTTAAAATTCAAATGCAAGAAAAAGATAAAGATTCATCAAGATCATCCTCCTCTCTTCCTACTTCAACAAAGCACATCAAGAAGGCTATAAAAGAGACCCCAAGGCTTCATTCTTAATTAGGAATTGTTATGTTTGATTTTTTTTCTCATTTATGTCTTTAATGATTTCTTAGAGTAGTTAGGTTTAGGGGTGAGCAAATTAGAACCGAAACTGAACCAAACTCAATTTGGTTTTTTCGGTTTTGTTAATTCAGTTTTTGGTAAAATTTTGGATTTTATTATTCTAAAAATTCAATGTTCGGTTTCGGTTTCGGTTTTGGTTCAGTTATTAGAAAAATACTTAGGTTAAAACCAAAATATGTATAATATATTTATATTTAATATATACTATTTGATAAATTCATTTTTTATAATTAAATAGGTGTAAATTTTCAATAATATTAGATAAAATCTATAGATATTTTAAATCTAATTAATTTATTTCATATATTTTACCCCTAAATCTAATCATAAGGATAAAAAATAATCTCTTTTAAAAATTTAATTATATATATTTTATTTTGTAGATAATAAATAAAAAAACAGTTAATTTGGTACCGAATCGAAATATTTCGGTTAATTCAGTTTGGTTAATTTGGTTGATCAGTTTTGGTTCGGTTTTTGAAATTGGCTTTATTCGGTTTTCAGTTATTCCGGTTTTCACCGAAAAACCGAATGCTCACCCCTAGTTAGGTTTTGAAAATTCATTTATTGAGACTTTTTACTCCTTGTAGCAGGTGGAAATAAACTACTCTAACGATGAATATGTATGAGGCAAATTGAAGTATATTATTATTAATGAGTAATGAAATTATATAAATATGCGATAATATATGTTAGTTCCTGAAGAACATAAATGTAACAAAGTCAATATAATTCCTGAAGAACTAATATATATTTTTCTTAATCTAATGGGAAGAAGAAAAATTGATCATCAAATGTTGTGACCCATAGATTTACATCATAGTTTCACTCTATTAAAGGGTTTAAGTGATAACATAATGGACTAAAGTCCATGATTGTATGTGAGTTATGAAGTACTTGGGCTTTTAAGTGAAAGAAAGATTAGTGGCTTACTATTTGCTAATTTGTCTTTGAAATATAGAACTGAAGAAAGTCTATGACTCACACTTAAGGGGGAGATTGTTAGAATACAAGTGTGAGTCAATATTGAAAAGTTCTACTCATATTTTCCTTACAAAACCTATTGATCTCCCAAAAAATAGATGTCATATTGATATTGTATATCAATATCTTATAGAAATTGAAAAGTTTGTTGTTGGTTACGCAATATGTCACAGTAAACCAACAGTTTACTAATTCAAACAAATTTATTGTTAGCATTACTTATTTGATTATTCGAGTTATATATAAAAGATTATGTATGACATCCAATAAAGGATTAGAAGATTCTTCATGAATAGCCAATATGTTATATAATTCAAGAATTATCATGTACTGCTTGTTCTCAAAGAAATTTGATTATGAGAGTGTCACAAGTTATGATTTGGAATGTATCTTTATATTTCTGGAAATATATCAAACTCATATATGTGCCCATTTAAATAGCATATAAATCATACAAGTATTCAATGAATTTGATAGATGCATCGTTATAAAATGGTTACATGTGTGATTATTATTAATTAGCAATTTGAGTTTTGCAAGATTATTTGAATAAATCATTATATTGAGCACAATTTCCAGATAATATGATCCAAAAAAGCTCTGATACCAAAGATGGTTGAGATTCCACATGAGGTTTATGAAGTATTCAAATATCACTTGATGTAGTAATGTTGGCCTTTCAAAACTCTATATGTATTGTGTACATATATTCACACCCTTTATTAATCTATGAATGGGAGAAAAGATTTTCCAACTCATTCTTATTTTGATTTTACTTATTTTTTAGATAGATGCTCTTTCGTTAATTGGAGTTAATGAAATAGTATTAGGCATTAATTGCCAACGGGAGGTAAAGATCAAAATAACCACACTGGATTATGTAGTCAATAATTTGTTATGTGGCTAATGTTTCTTCTTATAGCAGGTGTTTAAGCAATACCAAGCTCTGATACCAAAGATTGTTGAGATCCCAAATGAGGTTTATATAGATATATTCAAATATAACTTGATGTAGTAATGTTGGCTTTTCAAAAATCTCATATGCATCATATAAATATCTTCACTCCTTTTGTCAATCTATAAATGGGCGAAAATAAATTCCAAATTATTCTCATTTTGGTTTTACTCATTTTTAGTTAGAGATTCTCTTGTCAATTGGAGTTAATGAAGTAGTATTAGTCATTAATTGCCAACGAGAAGTAAAGACCCAAAAAACCTTACTGCATTATTTAGTCAATAATTAGAGTTATGTGGTTGATGTTTTATTCCATATAGCAGGTGGTGATCAACTACATTAAGGAATACTAAGCTCTGATACTAAAGATTGTTGAGATTACAAATGAGGTTTGTGTAATATTGAGTCTTGTGAATTGTTGAACCTGTGGACAATGCTGCTGAACTTTGCACTTGAAATAGATTGGTTCTGGATAGTTATTTGCTGTTGAATTCATGCTGAAAATGTGAATGCTTGCTGCTGTATGGCCAGTTTCATTTGGGTCTGAGAAATTCCTTCATTTGATCTTGCATATTAAATTCCTAATAAGATTTCCTACTGCTGATTGAGTTTGATTGATAATACATTGTCATTACTGAATATTGGACATTGCAAGTGTCAAACCTGATTTGCTCTTGGAAATATTTTGCTGTCATAAGAGTTTTGGTATTGTCACTTGTGAGATTGAATTTTGTTACTGATCACTTTCTACTGCTGTGATATCGAATTCCCTGCTGCAATTGTGTGATTGTTTTGGTCTTTCTCACTTGGGAGCTGTTTGGCTAGAAATCGTGGAATTTTGGAAATAAATTGCTAAAAAAATTTTACCTCTTGACTTGTTTGAAGTTTCTCACTACTGCACCGTCATTCTCACACTATGATTTCACTGAACTTGTTGTCTTCTTGGGAATTGAATTTGAATTTCTCTCTTGGAATTTTTGAAATCATTGCATTCTTGTGCTGAATTTTTTTTAGTTTGCAAGTTGTGAACTTAATTGATTATGATGAACTAAGGTGAATTGTGAGTAAATTTTTGTTTTCTACTGGAAGTGAGAGTGCTTTAACCAGATTCGAAAGAAAATTCGATTTCTACAAAATTCTCCCTATGAAAATTCTGCTACTGTCCTATTAAAGCTGCTGAACTTGGATGATTGCCTACACTTGTGCGTGTTGATGTTGAAAGTTGATCAATTGCTGAATGCTATTGTTGTTGCTCTTAACTCGTTCTAGATTGATGTTGCTATGATTGAGCTTTTGAGATTGTAGAAATCAACTCTGAATTTCTTAAGTTGAGCTGTTAAGAAATCAAGTTTCTTCAGTGAACTTTCACTGGCTATTTTGTAAATCTGATTGTTGTGGAGAAAATTGCTGTCAAAGTGAGTGCTTGAGTGACTGTCATTAGTTCTCAACAATTTTCTGTTGGAAGAACCGTCTTTGGTTGAATATGAGAAGCTAATATGATCTGATCTTGCATTTCAAATTTCCATTTGGATTGAACACTTGCAATCTGATTGAGAATCTCACATTTTAGCTTGGTGAAGTGTCAATTGCTCACTTGTTCTGTCTTGTTCGCTGTGATTACCCTTGGAAGCTTGGAACTAAAATTGTCCCACTGTGATAAGGACCATATTGTGTGCTTTGATTTTGCTTTGAGTCCTGACACTGCTTGAAGTTAATTCATTGGATTCATTGAATTTGGTTAGCTTGCTAAGTGAGAATTGTTCAAGTTCTATCAAATCTCTACTGTGATTGTTTTTTCTGACTGCTACTAGTCCTTATGACTATTCCAAAAAAAACAAAAAAAAATGAATCTGCATCACTTTTGCTGTAATATTTTTAAACCCCATTCATCTCTACATTCTTCTAAATCTCTAGTTTTGATCTAAATTTTTCTAGCTAGCCACTTGATTTCATATTGCATACTCTGCTGGACTTTGCTGGTTTGTCACTTTGAATCTATGCATATCACTCTGATGTTACTTGACTAGAAATTGATAGTGTCATTTTGATCATTAGATTGATTTCTATCTGCTGTCATTGGTGTGCACCTACTGCTAAACTAAATTCTTGCTGACATTAAAGAGCTCATTATGTTTTGTATCTCTGCAGTACTCTCTGAAACTCTTGGTTATTGTGGAATTGATAACTCAGATTTGTCAATAGCCCTGGAAATCATATCAGTCATTTAGAGTGTTGTTGCTCATTTATAAATATTAGAACTCTTTCAGCTGTATTTGTCTTGTTGAATCTCATTCATTTGCAATCACTTAAGCACTTGTGTCTTGGAAGTACCCTATTCCATTTTGCTTGGATTTGCATTGTGGAATAAATCTATTGCACATTGTTGGCTCTCAACTTTTGACTTCAATCTATGAGTATCAATTGTTCACCAAACCATATAAGAAAAATTTCAAGAACTGAATTTCTGGATTTTGGACTCAGATTTAAGCCTCAAGCTGAATTTTTGCTGTGGAATTGCTCTGTTTTTTAATCATATTTTGCTATCATTTTGTGTGTGCAAAGCTGGACATTACTATTGATAGTGGTGATTTCTTTGTTGACCTCATTGATTTCCCTCTCATTGATCATCATATTGTCCTAGATCAAAACATGGATGGACACATTGAACATTAAGATAATGAGGTTCCTAATAATGGCCATAATGAAGTACCTCACAATAATAATCATGTGCATGATGATGTAGGAAATAGGAGCATAAAAGATATAATTTCTTCTAATGTTGATTATAATCCTTATGGCTTCTATAATTTCAATGCTAATTTTGAATTGAAGGGACATTTGATAAGTGCTTTACCTAAATTTCATGGTAATGAAGGTGAAGATCCTCATAGGCATTTGGAGACTCTCCATGTGGTTTGCTCATCCATGAAGCCTCCGGGTGCTGACTTGGATGAAGTCATGAGCCTTGCTTTCTTCTTTTCTGTGGAGGGAAAAGCTAAAGAGTAGCTTTATATGCTTCCTCGCCACTTTGCAACCTTGACTTAGGAGCAAATGAAGAAAGTCTTCTTAGAGAAATTCTTTCCAGCTACAAGAACGGCTAAGATGAGGAAAGAAATTTATAGCATTCAACAAGCAATGGGTGAGAACTTGTATGAATATTGGACTCGATTTTTGGCACTCCTTGCCAAATGTCCCCACCATCAAATTTCCCAACCATATTTGGTAGAGTACTTTTATGATGGGTTGCTTGATCACAATAAAGACACCATTGATACTACAGCCGGTAGTTCTCTAATTGATTTAACCTCTCAAGAAGCTTGGGGTCTCCTTGAAAAGATGGCTGCCAATAACCAACAATTTGGTACAAGAGAAAGAGCTCAAGCATGTGGAGTTAGAGCTTGGTCCAACGATGAGATTTTGAACAAGTTGGCCATTTTAAGTGATCAAATGGGTTGTATGCAAAAGACCATTCAAGCTCAACAAGTCCACAATGTTGGTGCTTCATATCCTCCTCCTATGTCTCAAACCTTGGTGCCTATTTCTTGTAAAACTTATGGTAGCCCTATGCACACCACTTTGACTTGTCCTTCTCAAGCAAGAGAATGTGATGTGGCTGCTATGAATTATCAAAGGCCACCTTAATATAATCAAAACAATTTCAATGGAGGGTGGAAGGACAATTCCAATTCTAGATGGGGTGGCAATGACAATAGAGGCTATCAAGGGAAGGAGAGCTTTTATAGAGGTGCTAAAAATTCTCAAAGACAATTTAGGAATCCCTCTATGACTTATTATCAAGGTCCATCAACATCAAGGGAGGTACCTATTCAAGACACTAACACTAATGAGACCTTAATGAAGATGATGAGCAAGCTTTGTGACAAGATTGAACAAATGGAAGTGAAGCATGACAATCTTCAAACCTTTGTTTCTCAATTGGCTAATGCAAAGAGTGAGAATAATGCCAAGAAGGGAACCTTGCCTTCTAATGTTGTGGTGAATCCTAAGAGTTTAAATGTTAACCAACTAAGGAGTGGCAAGCAAGTTGGACTTGATGATCCAAAAGAGGATGAAGAAGAAGTTGTTTATGATGAAAGTATACAAGAACAAGCTTCCACATTCCATGTCATTCCTTCATCTGAGAGCCAAAAGGAGAAAAGCATCTTAAAGAAAAATTCCTCCACAAGTTCTACAAGCCAAGAGAATGAAGGAGCTACACAAGGAAGCCAACATGAGCATTATGGAACCATTGTCCACAAAGGTAAAGAGGTAAATTTGAAAGACCTTCCTTTCCCTCACGCTTATCTTCAAGGCATGAAAAAAGCTAGTGAAAAGCATGATAATGATTTGTATGAATTGTTTAGCAAGATTGAAGTCAATATACCTTTACTTGAACTTGTTAAACAACCTAAGTATGCTAAGATCTTAAGGGACCTATGCAAATACAAGAGAAGATTTAAGCCTAATGAGATGGTCCAACTTCCTTCTAATGTGAGTGCATTGTTCAAGCCCCAATTACCGGTTAAGTGTCAAGATTCGGGGAGTTTCACTATACCTTGAACAATTGGGAATTTCACAATTCCTAAGGGATTGCTTGACCTAGGTGCTGCAATAAATATGATGCCCAAATCTGTTTATGAGTCTATAGGAGCCACTACACTCAAGCCCACTAGTGTTATTTTGCAATTAGCGGATCAAACAATTAGATATCCACTTGGGGTTCTTGAGGATGTGTTAGTTAAAGTTAGTGACTTGCTCATTCCCTCAGATTTCTATGTTTTAGACATGTCTAAGGAGAGTATGAGTGAAGGTGCATTAATTTTGGGTAGGCCTTTCATGAGAACTGCTAACACTAAGATTAAAATGAAGGAAGGCTCTATAACTATGTTTGTTGGTGATCATTTTGTGCATTTCAATATGTATGAAATAATGAAACACCCACATGAAGACTATTTTTTGCTTGATGTGCATTTTATTGATGAATTGCATGATAATGATCATATTGAGCATGGGTTAGTTTCTCGTGGGCATATGAATCATATTGATGCACATATGATCAATTCTACCCCTTCTATCCCCTACTCTTCTATTTCCCCCTCCCATGGTAGTGATGTCAAGTGTTCTAGTGCTAGTTCACTGGACTACACTTGTTCCACACCATATGCTATTTTACCAAATGATGTTATGCTTGTTGAGCCTTCCACTAACTCAAATACTTTTGAGAAAGGTGTTGTTTGTGATGATAGTACAGGGTCTAGTGGAGCTGCCAAGATTCATTCAAAGCAGCCGTTGAACATTTTTAAAGCCTTGAGGCAAGTTTCCAAACCGATCAAGGTGGTGTGCCAAATCCATACTAATCCACCACCTAGCAAAGAGAAGCCTTTGAGGCTTAAGGATGGATTTGGAAGCTCTTCACTACTTTCACTCCATGCCTTGTCCATTAATCTAAGTCAACTCACTCATGCAGAGCTTCAAGCATAAAAGACCACTTTTGAGGTTGGTGACTATGTCATGGCTTATGTGCCTCATTATTCTGCTCCACATGAAGAATTCAAGGAGACATGGATTGGTCCTTTAGAAGTGGTTGCCAAGTGTAATAAGAGGACTTATAAAGTGAAGGATGGCTATGGCGGACACTTCCATACTTGAGTCAACCGTCTCCATTTGTACCACACTAGCTACAAGCCTCCATGATAAGGTTGCTTCCTTCCTTTACCTTGTTCTACTATTTTGGCCTGTTCATTGCATGATTTCATGATGTTGAACAAGTGTGGGGGAGGGATACTCTAGTAGAGAAAAAAGTAGCTTGTGTCTTGTGTGTTGTTTTTTTTTCTTTGTGTGTTAATCTACTTTTTCTCACATTGATTCTCCGTTGCATTATTGAGCACAATTGTCATATCATTAGTCTTTATGTGCATTGAGGACAATGCTAAGATTAAGTATGGGGGAGAGATGGATTGTGTGTTTTTTTTGTTTTGTTTTAGGGACTCTAATATGCCATCATGTTTTGTGCTAGTTGCTGCTTCATCCATTTTGAGCCTAATTCTTCAAAAATTTTGAGATGTTTAAGCATGATCAAGTATTTCAATTGCATGTGATTAGATATTGATGTTGAAACTTGTCTAAATGAAGTGAGTTTCCATATGTTCTAAGTCTTAGAAATGATGCATTGTTTAATTTTGATGAGTTTGTTAGGAAACAAAAAGCCTAGTTGGAAGGTATTTTGGGCCTATTCGTTTCATTTCATTGAGCCTTGCACTTTTGTTTCTATTTCATTATACAAATGCTATGTTTGCATCTTTTATCAAGTTCTTCCTAGCACTATTAAAAAAAATGCCATATGAATAGTCAAGAGAAAGAAAATAGAAAAAAGAAAAATTTTGAAAAAAAAGAAAGAAAGAAAAATTCAAGGAAAAAAAAATAAAGTCACAATAGTAAAATATGTGAAATAAGTTGGTTCTATAGTGCTAAGTGATCTAGCAAATTATTTGGTGCAAGCATAGTATTTGTTATATTTTCCATCATTTGGCATATTCAACATAACAACCCTACAAAGTCCTTTAGATTTATTTATGCCATTGTTGCAAGTAGTGGAAAGCCTAGAAATATCACAAGCCTATGGTAGAGTGTGGTCAAAGTGGATGCGAGTGAAAAATTACCTTACATGAGATTAGAGTGCAAACACTTATCCTAGTAAGGGTTTCCAATTGAACTCATTTGGATTAAGCTATGCATCTTTGCTAGTTCTTCTAACATGAGGCATGCTTGTTGAGTTTGGATAGATGGATACTTCATTATTTATCAAATGTGATTCTTGAATATTGATCATACTTGTTCATCTCTATTTTTAGTTCTTGGCTTGAAATGATTTTGCCCGGGAGTGTAAAAGCTAAGTGTGGGGGAATTTGATAAGAGTTAAATATTTGTATATCTTTTGGTAATTAACCTTAGACTTTTGTGGGATTTGATTAACCATTTTGGGCATAATTAGGTATTAATGTGAGATTTGAGTGCAAAGGTAATTTGTGAATTTAATTGGCTAAATTGACATATTTTAAGTAATATTTGTTATTCCCATTATTCCTTAGTTGTGAACATAAGATATTACCTTTTTGTATCTCATTTTTGTAGGTGATGACATGGTACATTGGAGCTTAATGGAGGGCAAAGATGGAATTAGAGGAGAGCACATGTGCAGATTTTATTTCCTAATTTTCTAATTTTAATAGACATGAGAAAAGAGTTAGGCATTGTTTGGTGGCTTGAGTTCTTAGCCTTAAAATCCTTCATATTTTTTTGCTCTCCTCCAAACATGGCCTTATCCCTTATATTTGCTAAAATCAGATCGCATAAGGAGGAGGAGAGGACGTGCTGCATTAAAGGTTCACGTTTTCAGCACTTGTTTGGGAGGCTGAAGGAGGCTTTCAGAGTTCACTCTCATTTTTCTCCATTCCCATTCCATCTATATTCATTCCCACCGACCACCATTTCTCATCTCCTTCTCCTTCCACTTTGCTTCGTTGAATTCCCTGTTTTCTCTGTTTTTTTTGGATCTGTAATGGCGTGGAGAAGAGAGTTCGATGGAGCTAATTTCCCAATCATGAGCGGATAGATTCTTCTGTCTGATGGTGATAGTGAAGCTAACCTGAGTCCTTGAGCAACTAGAGGAGTTCTTTACATCTTACTTTCATCTTCTACTCTATGCATATGCAGATTATGATTCTACGTTGTTAGAGTTTGTGATTTGTGTATATGAATGAGGATTTAATCGGTTGATGTAATCTGGATAATGATACTTGTGTTAGATTTGTACTCATGGATTGTGATTGAACTATAGCTCTCTTTTGTTATTCAATTTCTTTCCTCTATTCTCTTCAAATCAATTGTTTGCTAGGTTTCTAGGAATTAATTGGTGGTAGAGAGGATCTTTTATGAGTCTATCATAAGCTAGGTACTTCAAGGTATTCCTAATTAATCAATTGAGTCTATGTTTAGATTAAACTAAGAAGTTAGGAATATTGATTAGTAAGGTTTCTTGCTAGTCCTTGTGCTTAATTAAGAGAAGAACTTATAATTAAAATTGGACAAGGATGGTTAGTGGACTCAATCACCTAGGACATTCATCTTTTGCATTTACACCCACTCACTCACTTTATACATTGA
The DNA here is from genome assembly GCA_963242795.1 of Inga leiocalycina. NCBI lineage: Eukaryota > Viridiplantae > Streptophyta > Magnoliopsida > Fabales > Fabaceae > Inga > Inga leiocalycina. The sequence continues at coordinate 16,249,575 of OY725325.1, forward strand.
AAAATTCATAAACAAGTAGCTCTTTAGTTTAATTAGATAGATGAAACTCACATCCCATACTCTTAGGTTAATTTGTTATTTACACTAGATTACTTAGGAACTAAATATAGGCTCCACGTAGAGATCGACCTAGGTTAGTTGCCCTATATTGCATTTAGCTTAGTTTTATTTGATAGCCCCACGATATGACTCTTCAAATTTTAAAAACTTGTTCGCCGTTTAGCTTCCGCAAGCGCACGGGTCGCAAGTAATAAAGTGATAAGTAAATATCGTTCCCACGAGGACTATGACGAAAGTGAGCTAACTAATGTAACCACATGTTTAATTAGGTTGAATGGAATCATTTGGAATTGAGTATGTTAATTAAGAGAATTTGCAAAAAACAATAAGGTAAAACAAAGGTGATTGTAAAATTGATTCTACTTCAAGGTTTAAAGCTTAGGATTACTTCTTCCTCATTGTATTTCATAAAACTATGCAATTGATTCACTTATGCTAGTTGTGTGAGTCCATATGCTAGTCAAAGATTCTAAGATCATCAATCAAGCTCTCTCAAGTCAAGATTGATTTTTAATCTTCATTAACAATATTCAATCTCTTGTCTATCATTAATGAAAATCATCTTTCCCAAAGCAATTCTTCATTAGACCATACTAGGTTGTTAGATATATCTCTATTCTAACAACAAATCATCCATTAAATCCATAAATTTCAAGTTTAACATGATTTTTCTCAAGTTCTACAACCAAAATAGCTCTCTCAAGCATCATTCAATTGAACCAAACTAATCATGTGGTGAATGGGCGAAAATAAATTCCAAATTATTCTCATTTTGGTTTTACTCATTTTTAGTTTGAGATTCTCTTGTCAATTGGAGTTAATGAAGTGGTATTAGTCATTAATTGCCAACGAGAAGTAAAGACCCAAAAAACCTTAATGCATTATTTAGTCAATAATTAGAGTTATGTGGTTGACGTTTTATTCCATATAGCAGGTGGTGATCAACTACATTAAGGAATATCTGATACCAAAGATTGTCAAGATTACAAATGAGGTTTGTGTAAAGGTATTCAAATATAACTTGATGTAATACTGTTGACTTTTCAGAAGTCTCATATGTGTCATGTATATATATCCACTTCTTTTGTTAATCTATGAATGGGCGGAAAGATCTTCCAACTCATACTCATTTTGATTTTACTTATTTTTTAGATAGAAGCTCTTAAGTCTATTGGAGTTAATGAATTGTATTGGTCATTAATTGCCAATGAGAGGTAAAGATCAAAATAACCCGTTACATTAATTAGTCAACAACTAGAGTTATGTGGCTGACGTTTTATTCCATATAACAGGTGGGGATCAACTACTTATACCAAACTCTGATACCAAATATGGTTAAAATTCCAAATGAGGTTTGTGTAAAGGTATTTAAATATAACTTGATGTTGTACTGTTGACTTTTTAGAAGCCTCATATGTGTCACATATATATATATATATATATATATATAGTCACACCTTTTATTAATCTATGAATGGGAGAAAAGATCATCCAACTCATTCTCATTTTGATTTTACTTAGATTTTTTATAGACGCTCTTGAGTCTATTGGAGTTAATGAAGTGATATTCATCATTAATTACCAACAAGACCAAAAAATCAAATTAACCCCACTACATTAATTAGTAAAAAATTAGAGTTATGTGGTTAATGTTTTACTTCTTATAGCAGGTGGTGATCAACTACTTTAAGAAATACTAAGCTCTGATAGATGGTCGAGATTACAAATAAGGTTTGTCGAGAGGTATTCAAATATTACTTGATGTAGTTATGTTGGCCTCTCAGAAGTATCATATGTGTCTTGTATATATATATATATATATATTCACTCCTTTTGTTAATATATGAATAGGCGAGAAGATCTTCCAACTCATTCTCATTTTAATTTTACTTATTTTTTAGATAGAGGTTTTTTTGTCAATTGGAGTTAATGAAGTGGTATACTTCATTAATTACCAAAGAGAGTAAAAATCAAAATAACCATGCTGGATTATGTAGTCATTAATTACTTATGTGGCTTATGTTTCTCCTAGCAAGTGTTTAATTCCGATATCCAAGATGGTTGAGATTCCAAATGTGGTTTTTGGAGAGGTATTCAAATATTATTTCATATAGTAATGTTGGTTTTCCTAAAGTCTCATCTGTGTCATGCATATATATTCACTCATTTTATTAATCTATGAATGAGACAAGATCTTCCAAGGCTTTCTCATTTTGATTTTACTTATTTTTTGGATAGAGGCTCTTTAGTCAATTGGAGTTCATGAAGTGGTATTGATCATTAGTTGCCAACAAGAGGTAAAGATCAAATTAACCACACTAGATTATGTAGTCAATAATTAGTTATGTGGCTGACATTTCTCTAGTTTTCCGCCACCTTCATTCACCTTTCGTTCTGGTTTATTGCTTACCCTGTCTCAACTGCAACTTCATTGTTCTTGTTCACCCTTTGTCTATGTTTCACCTTTCATTGTTCTGATGAACTGTCTGTTTTCTTCTATTCTTTTCCTCAGTATTTGTCTTGCTTTCCCTCAGGTTGTTTGTTTATTTGTGTTACTTGTTTCTTTTAGGGAAAATTGTTGATAAATACATTTTTGATAAATTAATTGCTGGATGCTACCATGGAAAATCTGTTACACATAACGGAAGATATTTTGCACATAACGGAAGATTGTTTATACATTTATATGAAAGATTTTTGCACACACTGAAGATCGCTTGCACACACGGAAGATCGCTTGCACACTTGGTAGCAATTAGTAATTAATTTGTCCCAAAGGTATTTTTGGGCAATTCTCCCATTCTTTTAGGCCATGGTATTTAGTTTTTGTTTGTGTTAGAATTAGAGTTAGCAAAATTCAAAATCAGAGGATTTTGAAGATCATTAAATATATATTTGCACGAGAGATTTTTGGATAAATGGACATTCTCTATCTTTTTAAAGGAAACTAATTCGATTACATAAATCATATGTTGACAGCATGTTGGATTGATTACATAACATCAATTCTATTCATTTTTAACGTTATTCCACCGTATTTCCTTTGGTTTGTTTCGCTCAAAATTTTGCTCGAAAGTTTGATTATATATACAATGCCTTGGATGTGTTTGTGCGAGAGATATTGTTGAACCTACTGTGGACTAAGTATAAAGTGATCTATTGACACTGTCAATGCCTACTTATGCTGAAGCTTGTCAATACAAATGGCTTCGCTGCTATTCTCATGTATTTTTCTTTGTAAACTCTTACGTTGATACATAATAGCAGTACAGTTTAGTTATTTTATTTTTCTTCTATGTTTGCTTCCGTTCAGTTATATGATGCTACTTTGCCTAGTGTAATAAGTTTTAGGGTGTGTTTGGTTTAAGGGGAGGGGAAATGAGGGGGTGGAAATTACAATTTTGGGTTTAGAAACTCAAAATTTATCCTTTTATTCTTTTAAATTTTAGATTCTCGCCCAAAATTTACCCTCCCATTTCTTTTAAATTTTGGATTCTCGCCCAAAATTTACCCTCTCATTTCTTTTAAATTTTGGATTCCCGCCCAAAATTTAAATACCTTCAACCCAAAAAAGTAATTTAACCAACCTCTTCTTCTTCCTACCCTCCCCTCAAACCAAACACCCCCTAGGTGGCCAAGCTTTTTGTAGTGATGACAATTTTCCTTCTGCCAGTCTTTTCACCTGTTATCGTTTCTTGTTCACTTGAAAAGCCTCAAGATGGTGCACTGGGAGAATCTTTGTCATGTTGGTCAATCAGAAGACTTGTCATCAGCTAACCAGGGCTGAAATGATTCTGATTATATGGCTCTAGCTGCTGGTCATAATAACATTAGCCATAGTGATGAGAAAGCTAGTTCAAAGTGGCAGTCAAAAGGAAAGGGGAACTCCAGAAATAGCTAGAGAAAGCTTTGACAGTTGTGGGGTGAAGAAATATGGAATATGTTGAAGCTTGTGGATTCTCAACAACTCATGTTACCATATCATAGATATTTTGAAAAACTCAGCAATCTAGGACTTGTGTCATTTGCTAACCATATGGAAACTTTTGAAATTATGCAATGTTGTTGCCTATTGGGTAATGGTTTTTGATAAGGATGGAATATTATTGACTATATATTTTGGAAAAATCAATATAGGCACTCTTTTATGTAAAAGCATGTTGAATATTGTTGTTGTTATGTGAGCTAGAGATGGTGTAAGATCAGTTAAAGCCAATTGATCAAAAGGTGATCCGTGGTCTATATATTGATGTGGAATATAACCATTTGCCTCAACCGCACAAGTATCACAACGCATGCAAGTTTTGATCACCGTAGAAGAAGGGTCAATTGGAGGATTTGGGTTTCATGTTGCTCAATTCATGGCCACCTTGATGGGGCCTCTAATAAGATAGAATGTTAAAATTTTATCATATTTTTTAATTTTATCATATTTTAAATAGGCAATAGATTTTAACAAACCCATTTAAACTGATAGGTCGCATGTCAAAATTAATAAAATGATACTTTAAAATGTATATATTTTTTAAAAAAAAAATCATACACAAGTGAAGTATCAAATTTTTTAAGATTCATAAGTTAAGAAAAAATAATTCTGATATAAAAATTGTAAAAAAAGAAGGAAAATATATAAATAAAAATAAAGGGGCATAATTGTCAACTTATAATTAGCTCTTTTCACCTACCCTCCTGAACTAAACAAAAAACCAAATCTTCCCTCCTTTCTCCTTTAAACAAAGCTTGTAGCATCCCCCAAGGTAATTAAACCCAGACTGGCAGCTAAACCAACCGGGCTATTGGGTCAAGGGTTAGTGGATCAGACCGAAGTCAAACCGGAGTTAAACTTGGGCCAAACTGGTGAGGAAGTGAACTTGAACGATAATATTTTTTGGAATAGTTTTAGAATTTGATAATTTTTTAAAATCAAATGATAATATTTTTGAGTGATTCTTTTTGTATTAGAAAGTAGACATCTCAAGCTTTTCATAGAATCCTAATTTATCAAGGTTCATGAACCTGAACCGGGTACTGAACCAGTCGGGGTATTGGATTAAGGGTTAGTAGGTCAGATCAGGGCTAAACCGGGGCCAAACTTGTGAAAAATTGAATATTTTACTCTTATTAATATGAAATTCTAAAGAAAATTTAAAAAAAAATTGTTTTAAAATAGGAACCCAGACCGGACCGCGAACTGGACCCTATCCAGACCGGACCGCGAACACTATAATTTATAATTTTTGGAAATATGTAGAATTAAATATGAATTTTTAAAATTAGAAAAATCTTAATAAATATCCGACCGGTTAAATGACCAATTTGACAGTTCCCGTGGTTGAACTGGCCGGTCTGATCTGATTTTAATCACATTGGCACCAGCCCACCAACCCCCACCAGCCCACCTACCTTTAATAAACCTCACTTACCCTTTTATCCGTTAAACCAAATACACCCTAATATTATGTTAGGATTGAGATAAAAGTGAGGGGGAATAGATGAGAAGGGATACTATAAAGCAAAACTTTTAAAAATGTTAAAAAAATTTGCTATTCTTTTTTGGAGTTCTTCCTTATATTTTTCTTTCTTCTTTAATTTTATCTCCATCCAAACACAGAATTAGAAAATTCTAGAATTTCATGTTAGAATTTATATCTCCCCTTGGAGTGTGGAAGAGAGCCGGCTGTAATAATGACACATATTGATGATCCATCAAAGTATGGAGTGGTTAGTGTGGAGCAGAGGCTGAGAACAATTAAAAAGAACTTCTAATTGATAGATAAAAGAGAAAACAGTCCCCAATTTTTACGCAGAATGCGAAAAAAATTTCAAAGGAGAAAATGATTTAGTATCATAATCAGACAAAAGCTTCTTAGTTAGTCTAAGAATTGAAAGATAACAAGGCAACATCAGAATCCAAAACAACCAAGAAGTCCCCTTGCTTGCTTACAATATCAGGCTAAACCTTGTATTGAATTTCAATGAAAGCTTTTTCGTCCAAAAATAAAAATATCTAAGCATATAAAATAGCGTTTGGTACAGTGTCTTAAAAAATACATTTTTATCTACAAAAACGGGGAAAAAAACATCAGGTAGGTTGGATTGCAATTGGACATCAGAGTGAAGACAAACCTCAAAATTTAAAAAGTATTTATAAATTTTTTTATAGATTATCCACCAACAAAATTATTATATCAATAATAGATTTGAATTTATGTACCGGTAAGAATGAGTCGCTTCTTTATTGAATGAATTAGTCTTTTTTATTAGTTACTATATAATATTATAATATTCTTATATATTTTCGTTATTATTACTTAACTGTATTTGTTTGTTTTATTTATATGCAGAGAATATTTTTGAATCAGTTTTTCATAGTACTCGTATTATATTATGTTCTGCATAATACAACAGTCTCTAAAATGAGGTGTAACACGTTAGTAGGAAGCGTCACAATCAACCGAACCAGAGATAGGCACCATAAGCTCTTCCCATGTGGATAGTTCAGATTTAATTTTTTTTTAAGAGATGATTTTAATATTAAAAAAATCATTTTTTTATAAAAATGTTAGTTAAGAGCAATGTTTTAAAAGCTGGACCGGACAACAAGCTGGATAGGGCAATGAGTCATAGTTCAAATGGTTGAGCCGTTCGATTGAACCATATACATAATAATTAAATAAACATAATATTATGCACATATAAAATGACATAAATACAAGAAATAAATATAAAATTATTAGATAAAAAGTGTATATTAATATAACTAGTTTTAATCTAAAAAAACTAATACACACATAAGACATGAAATTCAAATATATACAAATAACATTTTATAATAATTTATTATATGTTTTTTCATTTAAAAACACATAATAAATATTTAAAAAATTTCTCTAAAATTACATCTCAATTTCAATGAAATTCTTTTGATCTGAAACAAACTGTATCATGCTTAAAAATAATATGTTATGTAAAATTATTTTTGGAATATTAGAACAATTTTTTTAACAAAAAAAAACATAATTACAAATCACAACTAAAATATTTTTCTGAAAAGAGAAGAGCTATTCAAAAATTAAAATATATTACTGTTGGCCAACTTATTTTTAAGAGTATTGTTATTAGGTTAAAACTTAAAACTGAAGAATTAGAGGGAAAAAAATCTATGCACCACAGGGTAGGATTTTCCCAATATTATCTTCACGATTTTAATCTTTTTAAAATTGCACTAAACTAATTTTAATATTTTTTATAATATATTATTTTTACGTTATGGAATAAAATCCCCCAATTTAGAATCATCACCGAGCAATAACATTTACTTGGTATAAGAATTTATTTTGCTGGCAAAAGAAAATATAAGAATTTATTTGAAATTTGAATGTTAAGGTATTGCTTTCTCCGATCACGTGATCCCTGACAATCTGACCATCATCAATTTTCCTCTCACATCACACCTCATTAGCTTTTATGTTTCAGGTGTAACCCGTTACGATTAAGGCCGAGATTAAATTCATAAATAGATAATTATGTGAAATTAGATATCATAATGCAATTTAGGACTTAATAAAACTTTCTTTTACCCAAAACATGGTTTTCAAAAACTTTGCCAAAACATGTTCAACAATGATCTCATATTCACACTTCAATACACAAATGGCCTGAACAATTTGATTCCATTTATAAATATCGGAGTACACAGTAAATTCCCGACACACTTGGATTCTATTGGCTAATTAAGAGTTTACAAGGCACAAATGTCCAAATAGTTTCCCATAACAAGGGGATTACACAAATACTATCCAATATGTATATGTAATTTCCAACAAAATAACCAAATGATTTACAAAATGATAATCAATATCCAAAATAAACTCCTAGCCCAGAATGTTATCCACTCTTCGTCACCCGCTTTCCTTTAGATCCTTCAGCCCTGTCTAAAATTATTTTTGGAAGAGTGAAATTCTAAGGAATTCCCGTAGTAACAAATCACTTATAGTATGCACAACAATAAGGCATGAAAGCAAATCATAACTCTCACATAGCAACTACAACAGCAGTTACAGCGGCAAGGGCATATATGACTCATGTCACCCTTACGTTTGCTCACGCTGAAGTGCTCATGTTGTATTGCACCACAACACAGTTCACAACAATATATTTCACTACAGCTGGGATTCATATAAAGCATTTTATAACGCAAGCCACATTGGCAAGATTCACAACGCAAGCCATACTGGCAAGATTCACAAAGATCTATGTCAATTACAACAGTAGTTCAACGGCAGGGGTAGGTGTGATGACATCATCTCCTATGACTGCTCACGCTGCACTGAACCATGGCACATACATTTCACAAAACTCAATGACAAGTCATGCAAACCATACATCATACACAACATGAGAGAAAAGTCACTACCTGGTTCGCTCTGTGCGTGCTCTATCGCAGGTCTCTCCTAACTAGGACAAATGTAGTATCCTATACTTCATAATTAGGGGCGAAGAGTCAATTCTCTAATCCAATGTTCAATAACTTCTCAACTCTTAAATTGGTTATCATTATTATCCCTTAATAACCCATAAATGCCTTTAACAAAAGTCCTAAAGGATTGGAAGAACTATTCCAAAGATCCCCTTTTGGAAGCACAGAAATTAATTTTTCACTGTTGCACTCAAGTAAAGATAGCCTCACTCGAGTGATGATGTACCGACACTCGAGTGACGGACTAATGCTCACTCGAGTTCTAGGAAGTGAAGCACAAAAAAGTGTTAACCTAAGAGTACAAAAACTTTCAAAGTGGAGGAGCACTTGAGTGAAGAAGGCCTCACTCGAGTGACAGCTTAACACTCGCAAATGTTAAGGCACATTAAAACTTGGCAGCGAGTGACAATCCGAGACCAGAGTTCATGGTGTCAAATACACCTACACTCAAGTGAGAGGAGGCTCACTCGAGTGAGAACCCACAACACTTGCAAGTGAGGCAACACTCTTGCCTTTCACTCGAAAGTGCAACATGAAAGTTGAAAGCATAAAAGGAAAATGCACTACCACACTCGAATGGACCCATCCTTACTTGAGTGCTGCTCATCCCGCACTCGAGTAAACCCCAAATCACTCGAGTGAAGCTTATCATAAACCAGAAAACGCAAAAAAACTGACAGTACTTTCAAAAAGTTTCCCAAGAGTTTCCAATGGATCCAAAACCTCAACCAAAGCTACTCCCACACAAAACACCCAAGAAATTCAATGGAACCATCAAAACTACCAAATTCCTATTTCATCATCATGCTTTTGTTTTGGGCAAAACTAAACACCAAAATTCTAAAATCTCCAAACATACTATTTCATTCTTAAATCAATCTATCTATCCAAAACATATGCCAAAACACCCATTTCCATACCAACAACATGCCAAATACCTAATGACCCTTATTTTTTGAAATTAAGGCCAAATATTCCTAAAATTCCAAACTTAACCATTTGGCATAAAACATAAATAGAAAGATTGGTTTCACTTACCTCTTCAACTTTTTCAAAAAAGTTTCTTGATTCTCCAATCCCCACAATTCATTAAAGTCACAAACCAACACCAAATGGCAAACTATAACCATGAAAATAAAGCTCTCAACTCAATGAACAACTTTAGAGAAGAGAGTTTAAACATTTGAGATCATCTACTCACCTTGAATCAAGCTTTTCTTCTTCCTTTCTTCTTCTACAATGGCGCAAGAAAGAGAGCAAGAGAGATGGGAGTGTGAAAGGAAGGAGAAATCATTATTTTCCCTTACCCATGCTGCACCAGCCGAAAAGGAGGAGGGGGAGAGAGAGAGAAAATATTAAATAATGGGATTTGACTTTTCTCTAGCCTCTCTCTTCTTCTTCCCTTGACACATGTCACAATGTCATTGGCTCTCCTCAAATAAGTAACTAATTAATTACTCTAATTACTCCATTAGTCATTTAGTCACACATCTCATTTTCTCTTAGTTAATAATTAATTTCACCCTTAATCACCAACTAATTAACCAACAATTTCCATTCTTCAAATTTTCCCACTGATTTTGGCATATTAATTAAAATTGCTACAAAACACATAATAATTCAACTTTAACATTGGCGAAGAAAGATGAGGCACTGCTTCAATTTTCAAGACCTAGAGGCTATAGGCCTGTTCTTTTTATGTGTTTCAACTTGAACAAAGAACTACACCAGACATGGACAAATGAGCAAAGGTAGGAGGAGTTGGAGCAAGATACATAGGCGAAGCACACCCCAACCTTTACGCAACTCATTCAACTTTTTTAGATTTTTCTTTTTTTATTCCCCCATTTCTCACCCCAGTTCAGTCGTCCGGTTTCTAGGTAGTTGTTCCGGATCTTGGTCCAAAAGCTGTTTTCGATTGAAAAACAGATTTTTCCCTGTCCAAAAAGGCCTAACGTTAAAAACAGTTCCCACCATAAAAACGAGCAGTTGTCGTCTCCTGCTGATGGTTCGGTCTGGCTCTAATAATATTAGTTAAGAGATTATCTTTTTTTTTGTAAAAGTTAAGAGATTATCTTTATTTCAAATCTTTTACCTATTAAAATAATTTTTTTAAAAATAAAAAAAGTTAAATCTGGACCATCTAGATCCTATCTAAATGGTTCAAATAGAAAGAGCTCATGGTGCACCATAACTGGTTTCCACAATCAACACACTCCCTTTTCACCAACCAATAATCTACATAATACCCAATATCAGGAACTAGGAAGGAAGTTGAACTTGACTAGAAGTATCATAACTAAAAGGGAGAATTAAATTAAAAGACCATAAGACAGAATTAATTTCAATCAAAAATCAAAACATTCTGAAATTGCACTGCAGAACCAAAAACCAAAATAAAAATAAGTTTTGTAGATAAAAAGATAATAATATCCCTTGTTTTATTATTATTTTTTTTAAAAAGGTGCCATTGTCGCCGGAGCTTCATCAACCTATCACCAGCCACCACCAAGCTTGAGCGACCACTGCCGACCTGCCATCAGAGCTCCAAAGCCGACCGACCGAAGCTCCGACCACTGGAAATTAATGTATTTTTACTGGAAATTAATGTATTGTTTATAAGAGAATTTCACTTGTTCATGAAGTGTTGCACACTTATTCATGATTCTACTCTTCATGTACAAGTTTGCAACTTTTCATGAACAAATGGAATCCTCCTATGAACAAGACATTAGTTTTCTAGTGGTTGGAGCTCCGATCGTTCGACGACAGAGTTGACTGGAGCTCTGGCGATGATCAAATATTCTTTTAAAAAAAAATAAAGCAAGGGGCATTAGTGTTTTTTTGACCACAAAACTTATTTTCATTTTGATTTTTGGTCATGCAGTGAAATTTCAAAATGTTTTGGACCTTGAATAAAATTAATTTTGTCCTGAGGTCCTTTAATGAAATTTTCCCTAACTAAAATCTACATAGACCTCAATGATTAGTGCATCATTTGACTCTTAGAAATTCAAGATCTACTAATATCTCATAGGGATGTTGATGTTAAACGTATTTAATTAAGAGATCCAATCCTAATTAACTCCCCACTTGATTTAGATTTCTTTCTCTTTCTCTCTCCTCTTTCTTTCTTTCTTTTTCCGGTGAGGCAATATTTCGAATTGGAATCCTTATTGTAGTGGGAAAAAAAGAGCTTTTTTTCATTTATTTAAGGGCTTATAACACAGTTTTCACTTCTTCCAACAAGTTCATTTATCAAAATTTAAACTTGTGTTCTCTTTCTTATGGAAAATGACACTATTTACCACTTTAATCAATAACTTGTTAGTGGAGAAAAAAAAAAGCTTGATTAGATCCAAATCTGTTTTTTCTTCACCCCTCTACCGCTAGTTTTATTCTTGGCACAAAATACTAGGCCTATTGGGCTGGCCTTGTGGACACAAACACCATAGGCTGATTGGGGCCCAACACGATCGACGTTCCCTAAACGACTGTCTTCCTGATCGAAAAGAGAGGATCTCAACTCTTCAAACCAAAACTCAAACTCGAGTTCAGATGGTCTTCAGGTCAATTAGTTCTTTGCCCCCTTAAATTACAAGACCAAAAGAATAAGAGAGAAGCTATCCACAATAAACACAAGATAGAGATCTATATAAGGAAAAACAGTACATATCAGAAATAACTTCAACTCGATTCAGTATGCTTGCAAACCAAAGCTTTTTTTTTTTTTTTGATACAAGGGCAAGCAAAGCTTGTTAATGACAAACCAAAGCTTTTCTATAATATACTCTTGTTCCTAACACAAGTAACTTATAAACAATTAAAAACATTAAAGTTTTCATAAGTGGTTTTCAATATTTTACCCTAACTAGACTCTTTAACATTACATTAATTTTTACTATCTCACTACCCTTATTAAATGAGCATATATGAAAAAGATTTAATACTACCTTCAGTCCTTAATATAAAATTTGTAGCAAACGAAATCTTATATTAAAAATCGGAGATAGTACTCCTTAAAACTTGTAAATGCCTTGAAAAAAACATCAAGAACACGACCTAAAAGGTGCCTTATAATGGGACCAACGGGTAGCTGTCAAATCATTATATATATGCATGGATAACACAATATCAGTGGAAAGATAGGAAATTGGATTGTTTTCTCAATTTTCTCTTCGATTTTTTTTTAAAACAAATTTTGAGAAGGGGGAGGAGAGAAGAGCATGGGTACAAGACGTCACAGTAAGAAATGGGGAGGACAAGAATGAAACGAGTTTTAAAAGATGCAAAATAGATGCAGGGCAGCTAAAGCCTCTAGAATGCTACTAACCAAGAAAGCAAGTCCTTGATCCTTGCTCCAACAAATTAAAAATAGTATTCGCACTGGATTACTCATTAACACTGGCATACAAGTGTCTTGATCATCAATTAGATGAACAGAAAGCTGCATCCTGTAAATCAGAAAAGTCAATAAATAGTAGTATGGGAATAGGAGGTCAGAAAAATGTACAAGCTGTGAATAACCAAGTGCTTTCACCGTCAATATACTAAGAAAAAATAAGCTAGAAAGCACTGAAATTTGCATTTAAAAGATCAAGCTCGTACATTACTTGATGCATGGGTCAACTAATTGAAAAAACCACCCCTAACTCTGATTACAGTGCCATCTATCTCCTAGGGCATCATCTTATTTTACAATAATAATATACACAATGAGATGATTTTACACAGGTGAAACGGACCCAACACTTTCTTTCCAAATAGCCAAACCAGAATAAAAAAGCTGGCAATGTTAAATCTAGAGCCAGTCATGGTGATTCAAACCATGAAAAAATACCTGCATCTATGTATGTGTATGTATAACGCCACTTTATGTACATATCCATATAACTTCATGATTTACCACTCTAAAGATGTGCTAAGTGCTAACTAACAAAATTGGGTCAGCCTCGAGGAAGCCATGTAGTCAAGTGGGTGACTCAGCTAGAAGAAGAGTATGCCACCAGCCACAAGCAACATTTTTAGGTACACATCCTTCGATGGTGACTTGAGAAGGGATGTTTCGGTCAATCACATCGCCAAGGCCAAGCTGCCACATCAAAAACAAGTAAATGGAACATATTACAACACTGAAGAACGTCGTGTCAGAACAAGAATGCTGGCAACATACAACTAACTGCTTCATCATTTAAAGTACGTATTTAGGCAAATAAAAAGCATATAAGCTCATCACTCAGAACACGAGTTAAAAAAGGAAATGCAAATGAAAATTGTCAAAGCACGATATCGGTACCTGCCCGTACTTGTTCCATCCCCAACAAAATGCTTTCCCTTCCTCTTGAAGACGCCAAAAAGAAACAAGATTAATTGATGAGAATGAATAAAAAAATCGAAATTAGAATTACCATAGTTTTTATTAATGAATAAAAAAATCGAAATTAGAATTAGCATAGTTTTTATTGCTAACAAAATCTAGATCCAAAGATCACTGATAAACCAGTCTTGCCATTTGAGATGACTACAACTTAAATTAAAGACGGCATTTAATAGTCTGAAGGCGTTGCTCACCAATCAGTACACTTTATTGTTGTTAATGAGTTTTTCATTAAATGGGGTTAGTCATCAAAAGCCAAATTATAACATAGTAGAAGACTCCATTTGCAGTTCAAGCCAACCCTTGTCGACGCTTATTAGACTGATTTACATCCATGACATTGTGTGCTTTACAAGATAAAAATTATATTCACCTCAAAGCCATTCCGCTTGGTTTTATTGTGAACAGATAAGTCAAGCAAACTTTGAGGACAATGAGTAGACTTGACTTATAAATGAAAAATAGTGTTTAGTACTTGATGCCATCAGTGCTTTTTCAAGATTGTTATTTTGGAAAATGAATGGACTTTAGAGAGAAAACCTAATAGGTACCGAGAAAATCTAATAGGTACTAAAGTCTAACAATGACTTGAGAGTTTGTTAAACTGACTTCAGTGGTGCAAGGCTAGCTCTGCTTAGGATATTATAAAAATTTCTGTGCATCACATATGATATACCTGTTACCACTGCAGTATGGCGAGCCCCAGAGGATACAGTCTTTACATGCTGATTTTCCAAGCTTGGAGAATCCAGTAGCCTTGGTATAGTCTGCTTCAAAATTTATCATAACACTTGAAATTTAGCAGTGTCTCAAAAATGGTTTGCAAACTCGGCATGCATCATGAAGTTTAGTCATAGCAATTATGATTAAAATTTTTACAAGTACAGAGAGTGAGCCTGTTCTTTGTTAAATTAGAAAAGTGAAACTCGTAATATCCTTTTCTATTGGTGCATAGAGCATTTGACTCACAACAAATGAGCCTACACCATCTGGCATTATTTTTGTTTTCATGAGCAGCAGTGGTAAATCTATAAGATAAACATAAAGCAAGCATACCTCAGCTTGATCATCACCAGTTCCCAACTGACCAAACTGATTTCCACCAAAGGCATATACATCACCATCAGCAGATACGCAGACCGTATGCCACAGTCCTGCAGTGACTCCCTCTATTCGGATACCCAACAAGGAAGATACGCATGCCGGGCTTAGCTCATCATCTGTACTTCCTTGCCCACACTTTAACCAAAACAAAAGGAAATTAACTGAGTATGACAGGCATAAGAATTCCAAATGATAAGGCATGATAGATTTTATTTACAACAAAAAAAAAGTAGGATAAATATTGTAAAGGAACAGAACAAATTATCCCTTGTTAGAGTGACCTCATCTTCAACATCTACATTGCTTTTTGTCCACGATTTTCTACTTTACCTACAAGTTGATCCTAAAGATGGTTAACAACTGAGCAAACCCAAGCACTGTTGTAGATGAGTATTTGTCTAAAAGGTGCAAGTCAGTTTTACACAAAGGAAAATTCATGGAATAACATAGTAATGTCATGGTCCCGGAAAAATCAGTGTACAATTTAAATACCATACACAGCATTAGTATGCAAAATAAACAATGAGATGTCAGTGACATGCAAACTGAAACAATTCGGACACATTTAAGGTCCTTATCACCAAGGTCACCATTATACCAACCGAGATCTAACTAAGAAGATCATGAATTGACTAAGAAAAAATGCAATAATTACTTCAACTGAAAAATAAAGTAAAATCTTTAGAAGACCTGGTAAATGTAAGGTTAATTTAGTAGTTAATATAGGTCATTATAGGAAAAAAACATTCATTGTTCTTGTCAAAACTTAGTAAAAGGATTAAGTAAAACCATCTTTGAAAAAATCTAGGAAAACTTTATTTTCAAAATATTGTAATGGAAAATACTTTTAAAAATAGAAATTTTTTTCCCAAACTATATTTCTCCTCTATCTGAAAACCTTTTGATTTAGTATGCTTACACCCATTAACTCTTTATAGGTAACAAAGTCCTCCCTATCATGAGATGAATGGGGAAGAAACAAAACAATAAAAGAATCACAAACAAATTTTCCCAAAAGGCTGAATCGCAATAGATCAACAAAGGGGCAAGATACTATTAACCACATAAGCTAATGAAATTAATGGAGGGCTAAATATTTTCTAATTTCTACAGTTAAGAAATGATTTTCTTATAAATGATTCAACAAAGCATATGAATTTATACCCCAGAAAGAAATTGTTCTGCAGAGGTGATGAAGGGAACTTCTTATTTTGCCCCTACCTCTAATAAAAAAAAAAGTGTCGGTGGCACAAAAATAAAAATTGGGAATGTAATGATGACAAATAGGTTGAAGGAACTCAGTGAATTTCAATAACAGGGGAGGATATGCAGCTTGAGCAATGTAAAAAGGTCTTTTTGATATCCCTAGTTTACCTGTCCATATAGTCCCCAACCAAAAGTAAGCAAAGCCCCAGCATCTGTCAGGTCACCACAAATATGTTAAAACAGTCGGCATATATAAAAAACTACGTAGAAAACAGAATAATTGTAAAGACACAAAGCAACTTGTCCTGCTTGTATATTGTAACCATTTGAATCTCAATCTAGAATTCAGGAAGAAAAATATTTTTCTAATTCTTCTGAATTTGAAGGACTTTTGATTGGTGGATTCCCTCCAAAAAAAAAACAAACAGACACACGTTCACATACAATCCATGGTCCAACCTTTCCATGTTACGTGGAATTAGTTTCCTCCCTATATAACCCTTATTGAGAACTCCTCAATACCTTATAGATAAATTTTTTTCATCAACTAAGTATGCTTAATGTTATCAGTTTTAGTTCTTTGAAGCGACTAACATACAATTATTGCGAAAAGATTCCCGGTTCTGAAATAACTAATAGAACGCACATACATACCTGTGATAACTGCACTGTGCCGACCTCCACAAGCAATTCCCTTCACATAATTCCCAGGAACTCTAAAATTCTGTCCCCCAGAATTCATGCCTCCTTGAGCAAGCGCAGCAAATCTATCTTTTCCATATGTAGAAGAATTAATGCAAGGAACAAGATGGGGAGAGGACACCATTCGTATTCTGGAGCCTAAGCCAAGTTGCCCTTCTCCTCCATAGCCCCAACCCCACACCTGTCCCATATCTGAAACTTTCAGGAAATTAGAATGAATGACATATTTTGCACGCACCTCACAACTGATCGTCCACGTGATTAAACAACATACTCGAGCCAAACATTGTTCACAGTATAACAATGGGGAAATTAACATTGATCAAATCTTTGGCTTGAGCTTATCAATAGTCAGGAACAAAGTCATCACCTGACAATGCTAAGGTATGACGTCCACCGGCAGCAACAGTTGTTATTCTTATGCCCGGATTAAGTGCAACAAGACATGGAAAAGCTGTCAGGGTTTCATCGCCAGATGTTGAGCTTTCAGCTGTTTGCTTTGCTGAAGAAACTCTCCTTCGCTTTGCACCTTCATCTCCACTAGCACTGGAAGCAGTTCCTCCAGTTGACCTCGAGCCTTGAGAACGAGGGCTCACTGTAGTAGAAACATTTTGCATTAGTTAGCACTGATGAAGGGAATTATTCTATTTTGGTTATCATAAAGAACCCAAATTATTCCTTCTTTCTTTGTACAGCTTGATTAACTAGACCAATTGCTGTTATAAATTGGTCAAACATACCTTGTTCTGTCAATAATGAACTCTGCCTTTCTGATAAATCCTTTTCAGGACTTGCCCCTGTTGTTGATTCGCCAAATACCTTCCCAGATGGCACACATTCCTTCCAACCCCATGTGTAAACTTCACCACCATCTGCAAAGGAACAGCAAAACATACTTGTAGGAAGACACTAAGTGGAAAACTTAACTGATATATTTGTCAATTGCCTGGCTGGAAGGTTATTTCTTGCATCTGCTTTGGATAAATATGCCAATAAAATATAACCGCAAGGAATATTTGAAACCCTGTAGATATTTTAAGGATGGATTCGTTCTCATAGTTTGGACCTTCCTTTCAGTGTCATCACATTTTAATATTATTTTCTTCTTTTTTACCCCACTAAACAAAGTAAGTCAGTCAATCTTACCAGTAACAGCAACACAATGTGCCCATCCAGCTGCAGCCCTTATGATAGAAGCTTCAGTTGGGATAGGGAAAGGCTCAGGAATTTCCTTTACCATTTAAACTAGAAAATGTCATTTAGCTGATAAAGAGAAAAAAGGGGAAAAATAGTATCAAGATATATTATTAGCATTACCCCGTGCTTGCCAGATGTCACATAGCTTTGACCTAGATCATCAGTTGATCCCCAAGTAATAAGCTTTCCTGACTCTGCTAAATGAAAAACGTATAAGCAATATAGAAATCATTTATGTAAATAAAACCTAGAGAGAAATATCTACTACAGAAATATTTAGAGGAATAGAAATGCACATGACTACAACCTTGCAATGAATAGAAGGTTTCAAAAAACATAAAATGGAGCTCGTTACAAATTACAAATAGATTAAAACACAAAAGCTTCCCTCATATTGATGTCAGCCCCTTCTCCAAAACAATAGGTGTAATGGAATAGTAGAGCAGAAATATCTAAGTAGTGCAAATCATCGTTTGCAATTAATCCACCTAATGTTATTTAGTGTAATGAAAAAAATTAACTAATTAATAATGACATTACTCTCAATGGGAGTGAAGGACAAGAAATTGATAACGTTTGGTTAAACTAGCTCGAAGCTGCAGCGGAAGTCTCAAAAAATGCAAGAAGCCTCCTAATTTCATCTGCTTGGATTTAACCAATTAGACAAGGGCAGCTGCCAGGCAGAGGAGCAAGGAAAAAAACGGGGGGTGAAACCCGTGCAAGAAAAAAATTTGATTGGTCTCCAGAGACATATTGATTTATTTTAGTAAAGAAAAAGAAATAACACTAGTTTGGTGCCCCGAAAATAAAAATGTGACTCTGCTGAGTACCGACAATGACATCACAGTGAAGTTTGGGTAGCTACTTGCTCTGATGACTTGCATTTTTCCTCCCACAGCAAGAAAACGAAATTTGCGAGTGGTAAATTCGAACTTGGAAGTCCTCATTTCAAACCGAGACATTTTCAGGCAAGAAAAAACAGAGGCAAATGATGAAACGGCACAATCTTTCTAACGAGAAAATAAATGTAAAGGGGGCAAAAAATCAGAGAGAGAAACAAATCGAAGAGACAAAGCAGCAGACCAGAGATAGCCATGGCGAATCCACAACCGCCACCGCAAACATCCTTCCAGGAGTAACCAGCAGAAGCAATCGAAGCCGGAACCCTAACAGGCACCGGCGTCAAGAGCGGCGACCTCTGCGGGAGAGCTCCAGGGAGGTAACCCCACATGTAGACCTTGAATCCTTGCAATGCCGCGGCTTCACCTCCTGGTTCATCTCCATCGCCATTCATAGCGAATTTGGGGGAGAAATGAAACGAACAAAAACCGAAAAAAAATCACAAACAAAAGGAAGACACAAAGTCAAAGGTTTATGCGAGGCTTTGTTGTGTTTGTGGCAGTTTCTATTCTTGGGGAGAAAGAAAGGTTAAATCGGAAGCGAGCATGGGTGGACTAAGCGAGTTAACGGAAAGTGCCCTAATTAATGTTTGCTGGTGCGCAAAAGAGAAGCGTATAATTTTCAGCAGAATGGGAAGGCCACGTCGGATGATCACGTGGTTCAGTGTACACGTGGCGCAATGACAGCCCCTAGATGCCTCGGCCATTTCTAGCCAGGAGTTTGGCGGAAGCTTCTGGAAATCTCACTCTCTTTTACAGAACTGTCGTGGCCGCTTTGGTATCCCGCCTCGTGGGCGCCCTGCACGCCAACTCCGATCATTATGTATTACCACGTGGCCACACATTTCTGTGGTACCGTAAGATGGTGACACGTCATCACTGGGCCCTTTAACTGTTTTCATGAAATTAGTTTTTTTTTTCTTTTGCCAACAATATGATCCTCGGTTCCTATTAGTCTTAGTTCCTTGAATTTATTAGTATAAAAGAAGGCAAAAAAATTATTAGTATATAACTGTATAGCTTTATCTCTAATTTATTGATTTTAGGGTTATTTTTTTTAACATCTCGTCAATATTATATATTAAGATTAAACTAAGGTCAAATTTGTTAGGTTAAGTTTGTCGATGAAGCCAATCTAAACCTGCCATCTATTTTAATTTTTCCATGCCAGCAATTAACCCTCCATACACCACTTAATCACTGTTAAGGAAATTACCACAAAAAAACTTTTGTTTTTTTTAAATGAAAGGCAAAGACGCCATCGTGGAGACAAGAGAAGGGATGCGATAGCAACGGTAAAGACTGCACTCAGTAGAGAGATTCTGATTAGTGCCGGTAAAATGGACCCAACCCAATTTGGCGGGCATTTTGCCAGCCCACCCAGCTTAACCCGTGGGCTAAGTGGGCTGGCCCGCTGGCCGGCATATTTTTTTTTATTTTCTCTTATAAAATAAATTCAAATACTCTAATTACATTTCCTTTGAGCTGTGTTCAACTATTTTCTCATACTTTTTATTTTTATATTATATTTATATATTCTATTATTATTAAATTTAAAAGAGATGTGTTTATATAAGTTTTGTGATGTGAATAGATGAAAAAAAAGGAAAGTAAAAATGAATTTGTCTTTATAACATAAATGTATAAAAGAAAATAAGTGTAATATGAGCGGGTGAAAGAGAAAGGGAGTAAAAATTTTTTTAAAAAAGAGTGAAATTTAAAATAAAAAAAATTGGCGGACTGGCGTCACAGCCCGCAACCAGCGCGGTTGCGGGGCAACCCGAATTACCACCTCTAGTTCTGGTTTATGAGTTATTCTGGAGGTTACCTCACTTGTCTTTCTTTCTTTGTTATCTATTCAACCCATAAGCCTTTTAAGATTTCTTTTTTATATCAATCCCTTCAACTTCGATTCCATTCGATGTAGCCTAGGCACCTGGGGTCGTTCATGTTTGTAATGAATCAAGGGTTTATGAAATAGGGCCAATAATAATGAGGTTTAAAGTTTTTATTTTATTTTGATGAGAAATGTTGTAAATGTCTTATAAATAATAAATAGTACTAGAGAGAAATACTAATTCGTTATATTTATACATATAATATTAAATTAAAAATGTAGCATAACAATATCACCATGTCATGCCATGCCCGAAAATCGAATATTGTACAAATTTAGATTTTAAAATAAATATACAATGATCCAGGAGAAAAATTTTGATTTTGATTCATAAATGCTATATTTTCAACATCATGATTAAAAATTTTAAATATAATATTCAATAGTTATGATGGTCATGAATGGGATTTTTTGTGGTTTTAAAATTTGAAAAGTTTAATATAATATTGTGTTTAATCATTCGACGTAAGCTACATTTAGTCGGCTTCTTGAGGCAGCATAATTTGTGGACCTCAAGCATTATTGAGAAGTGATGATGGTGACTTTGATAAGCCAATTTTGTTTTGTTGTTACAAAAATATGCTGATGAGCAGCTTGAAGCATATACCACGTGAAGTTTGGCATTCTATTTGTAATGGCTTTGTGTTCCTTATTTTTCGCCTTTTTCGTAAGTAATAATTTTTCGTTATGTATGACCCAAGGTATTAAAATTCGGACCGGGTATTGAACCAGTCGGAGTACTGGGTTAAGGGTCAGTGGGTCAAACCGGGACCAAACCGGAGCTAAACCGGGACCAAACCGGTGAGAAATTAAAAATTTTAGACTTATAGTATGAAATTCTAAAGAAAAAATTAAAAAAAAATATTTTTTTTAAAAAATACCAACCCGGACCGGACCGGTTTACCGGCCGGTTCCCGAACCGGACCGGCCAGTCCGATCCGGGTTCAACATCCTTGATATGACCAATTATTATTCACACGCATGCTTGTGAGTGGTGACACTAGTTTTCGCCATCTTTTTCTAATTAAAAATCATCAATGCCAGCTAGGGGTGGAAACAGGCCAGGCGGCCTGACAGGGGCCTGCTGCCTGGCCTGTTTCCGGCCTGATCAGGCCTGGCCTGTTAGAATAAAAGGCCAGGCCCAGGCCTATTTCAAAGCCTGTTTAGAAAAACAGGCTAGGCCCAGGCCTATTAATAAGCCTTTTAGGCTTAATAGGCCGGCCTGTTTATAAAAAAAAAAAAAAAATTCAGGGCAGCCCAAAAACGAAACAATCACTCCTCTTCTTTCATCCTCATATGTCAGGCCCAAATCTCAATTTCAGAAAAAAAAAGTCCCTAACCCTAACCCTAACTCTCACTTCTAATCTCTCCCACTCTCATTTGGCCGACTCGGTGCTCACCGACTCTCAGAGTCTCTATCACTCGGTAGTCGCCACTCTTCAGATCATCGTCACGCTCTCAGCCTCTCACCCATCCTCACTTCAGTCTTCATCTTCGCGTGGTCGCTCGACGCTCGTGTCTTGATTCTCTGCATTTCATCTACACTGAATCGCCGATGAGCCCTTGATTCTTGCACGATCGAGAGTTATCGTCGCCTGTCGGCCGTCCGTCCTTCCTCCGAGAGTCACTGTGGCCTACTCTCGCTGTGGCCGTCCTTCCGCCTACTTGATCTCCAAATTTAGTAAGTTCGATATTTTCTCCATCCTTTCTCGCCTTGTTCTGGTATTTTTCTCAGTTTTTCTGCTAGCATGTTGCTCTGTTTCGTGTATCTCCAGATCTGTTGCTGCTCTTTCTTTCTGTTACTGTTGTTTTTCTGTTGGCAATCTGTTTCTCTGCCTCCTCTCCTCACCGAATCAACTCCGCCTATGTCGTCTCCTCTCTCTGCGATTTGCTTCTCCTCCGCCAATCCGACTAAGCCCTGTAAGCTTCTGGATTTTCTTCTCTGTGATTTGCTTCTAGTTTTGGTCGACTTCTGCGGTACAAGGTAGATAGTAGCCAAAACTTATGGTTTTAACATATGATAGTCACAAACTAGAGAAAACTACTATTATTTGTATTTACGCTTTTGTGCTGCATTTGCTTCTTGCGATTTGTGATTTTCTTCCTGCGATTTGCGATGAGCTCAGATCACCAGCTCAGCAGTAGATCAGTGCTTCTTGCGATTTGGTTCCGCCGTTCTCTTCTTGCGATTTGCTTCTCGTTTTCATCAAGTTAGTTAGTTGTGAGTCTGTTTAGTCAAATAGTCAAAGATTTACTTGTAGGCTTAGTTGAGTGTGCTTATGTATTCTTTGTATTTGAAGTCTGTTGGTGTTCTCAGTATTTGTAGGCTTAGTAAAGAATTTTGCAATTGATAGTTCAGAAGAAAGTACAAAATGTTGGTTTTATTTTCTGATTTTTCTTATAGTGTAATCTTCCATTTAAGTTAAATGTATGTAATCTGCCACTTAATTTGCCATTTTTCTTATAGTGAACTCACCATATGGATTTTTGATTCCCATTATTTTGTCTTTTTTGCTGAATTGGGTTTTGTTTTCACCTTATGTGTATTAAAAATAAGTTGGGAGAAGAATTTCAAGAAGTATGAGAATATGTTCCAATGTTACCAAACTACAAGGAGCTTAATTATTTTCAGCAAGAGTAGATTTGTAAGAAGATTTCAGTTTGAAGAAATAGGGATTGATTAAAAATTGCTTTTTAGGGATTGATTCCTTTTGACAAACTAAGTTTCTTCTTCTTTTCAGACGAGTTCAAAGCAAATCATGAAGAACGCTGATAGGTTGTGGTGTATTTGATAATGTTTAGTGCAGCCACTGGTTGTAATTGGTGTTGTAAATTGTCTAACTTGTTGATGATTTGGTATAAATTGTTGTGATTGTAATAAAAATTATTATATTATTGTATTTGGTGTTGTATAATTTATTGATTTACCGTAACTTTGGATTGATGATGCTATTTTGATTAATTTAAACATACAGGCTTCTTAACAGGCTCCAGGCCAGGCTTTTGTACAGGCCAGGCTCAGGCTGTAAAAGAGGCCTGTAATAGGCCACAGGCCAGGCTCAGGCCTGTTTGTTACAAAACAGGCCTGGCCTGTTAAGGCCAAAGCCTGGCCTGGCCTGGCCTGTTTCCACCCCTAATGCCGGCCACCAGATCGCTAACCAAAGTCTGAGATTCTGCCCTGTTTCACGGATTTTGTGATTGCTACGTTCTAGATCTTTTATATTTGTTAGGACAAATCCATTTAATTACATTCTTCGGTTCTTAATATGACATATGTTTATTTAATTTAATTAAATTTAAAAAATTGATTAAATTAGTTAATATAACATGCATTTTCTTCAATTTATAATGAGAGTTTTTTCTCCAATTTTTCTAAACCTTAAATATTATTAACTATATCTTAAAATTAAAAAACCTCCAACTTTATTCGTATATTTAGTATACAATATATATACCCCATGAAAACAAAGAAGATGTACTTATAAATGAATGGTACAATTGTATATTCATATAAAAAATTTAACAATGTGACTTATATACAAAACTAAAATAAATCTTATTCCCCTTCCCTGTAAATAGGACAAGTGGGTAGTTTTTTATAGGGTTAAGGTGCAAATTTACATCACAAAAACCGTTAATCCTTACTAACGGCGTTAAATTATAGGAGAAGAAAACCCCTAACGGCATTCGTAGAAATTTAATGGTTTTTGTGGTGGATGCCCTTTTTTCATTGATATTTTTACCCCTTCTAAAAGATATTTATGTCAGACGCTCCTCGGACAAAACATCATTAATAAATTTACACCTTAACCCTTTTTTATATGCAACTTCAAGAAAGCTTGTGAATTTCCTAGTTTTGACGTGACTAATTAACATTAATTTAACATTTTTAGTTCTTTATTCCTTTTCGATTTGGACGAGAAATATGGTTAGGTGTAAGGAAAGGAAGGTCACAAAAAGGGCATATACCCACCCATAGTAAAAACAGAGGGAGGTGTGTGGTAGGTTGCCGTCCAACCACAAACTGTATCAATGGAATTTAGTTGCTGTCCAACAAATTTCTATTTCTATCAATGTCTCTCAAGTGTTTTAATCACCAACCACCGCCATCAATTTATCACGTGCTCTTCTTAAATTATATTATTAGCACTAAATTTCATTAAATAAACTAAGTGGCCATAATTAAATTTAGGAACCTCGTTTGTGCTACATGCCTTTTGATTCCCCCCCTTTTTTTTTTCAATTGGTTTATTACACCAACTTTATCCCTATTAATATAAGGTGTCTTTTAGAACGTGTTCTCAATCCTTTTTTAATGAGGCACTTTCTTGTTTAAAGGAGTATCAAATATTTTTTTTTCGTATATGCCAATTATTAATAAAGGTGGTGAGAAAAAGTAAAAATCAATAATATTGGAGGTTAATGTATTTAATAAGAGTAATATTAAAAATCACTTAAATTTTTAAATAAATTTAACATCCGTGATTGTTTATTTTGTTACTATAAATTAGTTATAAATGTCTTACATTTTGGACATGAGCAAGTATTTTTATTTTGGATTCAAATCTCTATTTGTTATGAGGTATTGAAGGATTGGGAGTAGAATACCAACTTTTCATGTTTGATAATGGATTATTGATTAGTCTAAGAGTGCATGTTTAGGAACATTTATTTTTTTAATATAAGTATTTATTACATAAGTCGAGATAAAACTTTTCTCACATACTTACCTCGTATGCCATGAATCACGATTTATAAGCACTTATTACCTAAAAATAAACTATTCCAAACGAACTCTAATCCAAATCCTATCATACATGGGATTACTTAATATTACCACTTCTGGTATTGCAATTTGTATTTATGATTAAAAATTTCCTAACCAAAACTCTCTCTCTCTCTCTCTCTCTCTCACCACACACACACACAAGAACGCGAGGTGATGTCTCCCTCCTCAGTTTTTGTCAACTAATCTCTGGTCACTACATTCTCCTGTTCAAGTTCACACAAAATCTCATTCTCCTTCGTTGAAATAATGATTGCAATCTTCAAAAACAGCTCTTCAGTAACAATTTACAGCATATGAGGTAAGTATATAAGAAGAGTTTTATGTCAATTTAAGAAAATAAGCACTTTTGGGGATCCAAAATGTAATATCAAACAAGCAGTTTAAGCTTTACTTATTTTAAGTATTTTATCTATGGCAAAAAAAAAAGTGATTTTACACTATAAATGATAAATGTGTGAGAAGAATTTTATTTTTTAAATGTAAATTTGGCTTTTTGAGGTAAAACCATACCACTCAGTATATTCATAGATTTTGGATTTCCAATTTCAATGTGGATAGCTTTAGGGCCCGTTTGGTACGATGGAATTAATTTTGATGGAAATGGAAATGGAAATGGATATGGAAATGGAAATGGAAATGAGATTTAAAAGTATGTTTGGTATGTCATAGAAATGAGATATGATTTTTAGGTGAAAAGACCAAAATGTCCTACAATTTTTTTTTTTTAAAAATATCATCCAGAGCCAAAACCATCTTTGCTTTTTTCAAGGGCAAGAAGGAATTTGTCATGTGGAATTACAAATCTTTGCTTTTTTCATGGAATTCAATCTGGTGGAATTGATGGGTTTTGGATTCCACATGGAAATGATTTCCATGACCATTTCAATTGTACCAAACGCACTTAAGACATGAAATTAAATTCCATTTCCATTTCCAACAGTCCAATTCCAGCGTACCAAACGGGCCCTTAGACATATCGATGCTTATTTTGACTAGTTCACAGTGTGATGTGGTTCATGGTGTTTTTATCTCCCTTAATAGGGGCATTTTAATAATTTAATTATCCTCTAATTTTTAATATAAGATATATTTACCTAATTTGATTAAATTAAAGAAATTAGTTGAATTAGTTAATATAACATGTATTTTCTAAAATATCATATTCATTATCCTTCCCTAACTCTCCTTCTTTCTTGATTACTGTTGAGAAAACATCAATAGAAGTACATTATGAAAAGATTGACAAATATGAAAACTACATCTTGTATTTAAAACTAAGATTAACTATTTAAATATATCTTATATTAAGAACCGGATGAGTATTATAATTATATATTTAAATAAAAATTATACCAGTAATCTTTTCACTAAACAAAATTTTTAAAACCATTCTCAGCCTTTATTCCTACCCTCATTTTCCCATTTCCTCCCGTCCAAACTCAATTTACACAGCAAACGGGGCCTAAATGGACTACTGTATATAGCATTCCAAATCGAATGTGAGTATATATTTGGTTGGGGGAATTTACTTTTGTCCAACGCCCAATGGAACTGGCAATAATATTACGAGGAAATCTCATTTAGGTTTTAAGATCAGAAAAAATATTAAAAATTTTTTAATGTAAATTCTTCTATCAAAAAAGTTCAAATCTAGATTTTTTTATTAAAAAATTCTATAAAAATCTTAGTGACACTTGTCGATGACTATTCTATAACTTGTTAATATAATAATATACACTTATCAATAAAAGCTGATTTAACATATATGAATTTATCAATAGTCATCATATGACTTGTCAATATAGTCATATACACTTGTCAATAAAAATTGCTTTAATTAACATATATGAGCTTGTCAATGATCAATTTATAACTTATTAATAAAGTAAATTCATATTTAAAATTTATATCACTGAAGATTCTAAAAAAAATTTTGACAAAAGAATTTATACTAAAACTTTTTTTTTGATATTTTATCTTAGTCTTGGCACGTGAGTAAGATTTTCCCTAATATTAAAGAGATGGGAATTGATCCCGGGGGGGGGTCCCTATTTTTAATGTTTTTAAAATCAGTTTTTTTGCCTTGTTTATTTGTTGTCCATTAAAGCAGCTTTAGTGGAACAGTAGAGAGTTATGATTGTTAATAATTGCATGAAATAGTTGAGAGGCTTCAATTATGCGACTGTCACCATTCACTAACAGACTAACTACGCTGAAAAGGAGTGATATTCTTTTTTTTCCTTTTTGATAGCAAGAGTGACATTCTATTATATTTATGTGAGTCAGGGGTACAGTTTGTGCTTTCACGGATCAATCAAACAATTATTTGAGCCTTCAACTTCAATTATTGCCCCCCTCTTTATTTTCCCCTCTATACTATCTCCATGAAGTGACCCTCCTGTCAACACGAAATTTTGCTCTCATCATTTCTATTTCACTATGAAATTATTTATTGCCTTGAGTAAAAAAAATTGTAAAAATTAGTAGAGCAATTTGTTTTCATTAGGGGTGTTCGGGATCGGGAAATGTCATTCCCGATCCCAATCCCGAGAAGGGTTCATCATTCCCGATCCCGATCCCGAAAATTTCCCGTCCCGACAGGAAGGGAAATGTTCGGGATCGGGAATTTTCCGATCCCAAATTTCTTTTATTTTTTAAAAAATTTCTATATTAATTTTTTTGTTTTATTTTCTTTAGTCTAGTATAAATATATA
Source organism: Inga leiocalycina (assembly GCA_963242795.1). Lineage (NCBI taxonomy): Eukaryota > Viridiplantae > Streptophyta > Magnoliopsida > Fabales > Fabaceae > Inga > Inga leiocalycina. The sequence continues at coordinate 16,277,999 of OY725325.1, forward strand.
ATTTATCTAATATCATATTGTATCAAATTAATTCAATACAAATATATCATTAGTCCAATATATATTTAAAGTTGTCGATTTAGCTACAAAAAGCATAAAGACAAGAACAAAAAATTAGAATTATTTAATAAATAGTAAATAAAATTAACTAAATTAACTAAAAGAATAGATATTAACTTGAGGGTGTTAGAAATTTTCACATTTTATTTTGTATTTGGTGCATTTGGTCTTGCTTTCTTAAATATTTTAAAAAATTATACATAATATATATATATATTTTTTCGGGATCGGGAAGTCCCATTCCCGATCCCGATCCCGAAAAAAAATTTCCCGATCCCAAACTTTTCCCGTCCCGATTTGCTCGGGATTGGGACGGGAAGATCGGGACGGGAAAAACTTGCACACCTCTAGTTTTCATTCTAAATGTAAAATCTAAATATATTTGTTTCTAAAATTTATACCTTTTTGTTTCCTAAACTCTTCATATTAATTTCATATACGGGTAAAGGTGCATTCAACACTTCGATATATTTTTTAAGGTGCAATCAGCACCCAAAAGTATGGAAAAATTTCAAAAAACTATATTGGAAATTGTAAAATGACAATTCAGTACATTGAAAATGGGAAAGGACAGATCAGTCGGGTGTCAGACAGGTAGAGGAATATGGGATTTTGAAATCTCGGCTAAATGACGAAAATGCCCTTAAACCCTCAATCCCCTCACTTCAGAATAACAACATGATTCTCGTAATTAATAACTTCGAATTCGACATTAACAACTATAATTCTTCTTTTACAATTAACAAGTTTCAGGGCCAATAATAACACATATATCTTAATTAACAACTTCGGATTTGACATTAACAATTCCAATTTCTTCTTTTAAAATTAACAAATTTCAGGGCCAATAACAACACCTATCTTTTAATTAACAATTCCAATTTCTTCTTTCACACTTTATAAGTTTCAGGGCCAATAATAACACCTATATCTTAATTAACAACTTCGGATTCGATATTAACAACTTCAATTTCTTCTTTCATATTTAACAAGTTTCAGAGCCAATAACAACACTCGTCTCTTAATTAACAACTCTGGATTTGAAATTAACAATTCCAATTTCTTCTTTTACAATTAACAAATTTCAGGACCAATAACAATATCTATCTCTTAATTAATAACTCTGGATTCATCATTAACAACTCCCATGTTGTTATTTCGACTGAGGGCTGAAGGGCATTTTCGTCATTTGGCTAAGATTTCAAAATCCCAAATTCCTCTGCCCGTCTGACACCCGACTGATCTATCCTTTCCTATTTTCAATGTACTAAATTGTCCTTTTGCAATTTCCAATATAGTTTTTTGGAATTTTCCCCAAAATAAACTATTTTTGAGAGTGCAATCATCACCCTAAAGTATTGATTACACCCTAAATTATTTTTGGAGGTGCAATCAGTATCATAATGTATTAAAAAAGGAGCAATTACACTCTTTCACTAACAGAATACTAACTCTATTTGTTGACACACTCTTTCCTTTCCTCTTTCATCGATCTTAAACCCAAAACCTTGAGTTAATATTCTGTTAGTGAAGTGGTGTAATTACTTTATTTTTAATACATTAAGGGTGTGTTCTTATTAGCTTTTGGAGAATAGATTCTGGAAAGAATAGCTTTTGGAGAATAGATTGTAGGAAAATAGATTATGAGAAAAAGTGATTTTGATAAAATGAGAGTGTTTGGATGATTTTTTCAGAATAGCTTTTTTCATGATCAAATGACTAAAAAGGACATTAACTTGTATGATAATTACATATAAAGGATAAGATTATATTTTAAGTATTATTTGACATTAAATTACATAATAATTACAATAAATGAAATAAATTTGTCCAAAAATTTTTAAATTATAATATTTTCAATTATGTAATATAAAAAAATAGATGTAAAAATTATAAAATTATAACATTAGTCAATTATGTAGTAAATTACAAAATTAGATCAAACGTACATATTGAAGGCGTACACTATATTAATTTTCATCTCTTTTCACAACCTGGGTTATCTCTTGCCAAACCCACTGTATTATTCTTCATTAAATTCTTTGGAATGGTTTTGATTTTTGTAAGTGTGTCTGTGTCTTTAATTTCTTTTTTTTTTTATCACTCCTGCCTAGTCTCTAAAGATATATATATTATTATTCTTCATTAAATTCTTTGGAATGGTTTTGATTTTTGCAAGTGTGTCTGTATCTTTAAATTCTGTTTTGTTTTTCGTTTACCACCCCTGCTCAATCTCTGAGAAGCAGCTCACTTTCATGGTAAAGAATAAATAGGAATATCATTCATAATTCAAGTTTGATTCACATGTATTACAATCAGCTTATGTTCTAAATAAACCAGAGCACCAAATGAAAATACAACATAAAAGTGATACACAACTACCACAAATCATCTAGCATTTGTGAATCAAATATAGCACCAGAACCAATGACCACAAATCATCTAGGATCAACATAAGTACCAGAACCACAGAATGCAAAGCGATACGCAGAGAATACACCAGAACACCAGAGCACCAAACGAAAATACAACATAAAGAGAAATACAACATAAAAATGACACACATATGAAAAGAACACCAGAGCAAAGACAAATACACCAGCCAGAGACTCTTTCCCTTTCGGCCAACAACAACAGAGCACCATCGACTGCCATTTCCGATCTGCAACAACATACCTTCTGAGATGGGGAAGAGAAGAGAGAGATAAGCTTGTCAAGGGACAGCCAAGATTTTCCTTTAAAAGCAAAGAAATGCTCACAGGACAGAGGAGTTGCCACCAGGCCGTTCACCGCTCCGATCGACGTTTAACCTCCACCACTGACCGCCTCGCTGACAAAAGCCGCAGTTTTCGCTACACTGCCTCCATTGCAAGTAACGGGAAGCCGAGAAATGAACTTGACAAAGAGGACAACGGAAAACTTGAAGCGACGCTCAACAATCGGCCGAAATGAAGCAATCTATTTCGGATCTGGAAGAGAATGCGAACGAGAAGGGGAAGAGGGGATTGTATCTATTGGCGAACAGGATTGGCAACAGGAAAGGGAAAGGGAAAACGAAAGGGATGACAGTCAGAAGAGGAACAAATTAAGGGAAGACGGGAATGAAGAAGAAAGGGGAAGAGGGGATTTGTTGAGGGCCGAAGACAGATATGCCGACTGGGAAGGGAAACGCAGAAGGAAAGGGAAGATGGCAGACACGAGAATGTGCAGAAGACGGGAATGAAGGAAGAAGACGGGAAAGGGAAAGAGAAAAGGGAAAAGGGAAAAGGGAAAAGGGAAAAGAGAAAAAAGAAAAGGGAAAAGGGAAAAGGGAACGAGAATCTGGCTCACAAAGCGGTCGAAAATAGCTTCTTCTCACAATAGCTTTTTTTCCTTAAAACCTCGGTTTCGATAAAAAACGGGATTCTCAGAAATTTATGAGTGTTCGGTGACTTCTAGGCTGAAACCAAGGTTTTATCAAATAATCGCTTTTTAACTTGCTATCCGAACACACACTAAGAGCAAAATTACACCTTTAAGTACTCAAAGAAGGGATAGACATGTTGAAGATCTGTGAAAGAGAAAGGCAAAAAGTGTGTCAGCAAACAAAGTTAGTATTTTGTTAGTGACGGGTTGTAATTACTCCATTTTTAATATATTAGGATGCTGATTGCACCTCCAAAAATACTTTAGAATGCTGATTGCACCTCTAAAAATAGATCGGGATGCTAGATGCAACTTTTACCCTTCATATATTAAAGGGTTTTTTATTACCAAGAGGTACTTTCTAAAATAAATGTTTAAAATAGGAATTTAAGGGAAATCGATACATTTTTTGGTTAAGGTGCAAATTTATCTCAAAAGCTTTCATTTAGAAGTAATATTGGCCCGAAAGTTTTTATAGATTCAAAATTACCCCATAAGTTTTAAAATGTAGCAATACTGCCCTATTCAATCAAAAAGCTAATGTGACCATTAAAAAAATGGCGTTGATAGTTAAATTTTGGGAAAATTACATTCAGGTCCCGGATAAAAGAAAAAAAAATGGTCCATTGAAATCTCAAAATTATCAAAAAGTCCCGTGAGATTTTTTTGTAATAAATTTCAATCATAAATTTGTCAATGGACGCTCATGAACTTGCTAATGGACGTCCCTAGATTTGTCGATGACATACCCATGGACTTGTCAGCAGAATTGAAATTTATTGCAAAAAAATCCCACATGATTTTTTGGCAATTTTGAGATTTTAAATGACCATTTTTTTCATTTTTTTCCTCTTATTCGAGACCAAAATATAATTTTCCCTTAAATTTTGTGTGTTTGGGATCACTTAGTGTGAGTTTGGAATAGCTTATTTTTGTCCAAAACGTGCTTATAATTCGTGATTCACGGTATACGAGGTAAGTATGTGAGAGGAGTTTTTTCTCGGCTTGCGTAATAAGTGCGTTTTGACTATTCAAAATGCTGACACAAACACACACTTAATGTTAGATAATAACTCCTTATTACGCAAGCCGAGATAAAACTCCTCTCAGATATTTACTTCGTATAACGTGAATCACGATTTATAAGCACTTATTACCCAAAAATAAGCTATTCCAAACGAGCACTTTTAACAATAAGAAGCAACGTAATTCTATTTTAACTCTTCTAAAGCAATTTTAAACCCCAACAAACTTTTGGGCTTATATTGATCCTGAGTGAAAACTTCTCAAACAAATTTACATCTTAGCCCTACGTTTTTTTACAAATAATTAAATTAAATAATTTTTCTAATATTTACAAATTTATTATCTAACTCTTACATATTTAGACCAAAAGGAGTGGAAAGATCAAATTCAATTATAGTCACTGTGTCTGTATTACGCAGAAAAACAACAGCTGACGAGGACAAGGATTGGGCTCGGACTATTTCAGGGTCGGGTCTTGGCCCATATGCCCAACCCAAATTAGACTTGTAGCTACACGTCACGCCGTTTAGGCCATTACTAGTGCGGTGGTACCACGGACGTCCACTAATTTATCCCTTCTAACAATTTTCAACGTTTGGGCTCAAACTCACCCCTCTGTGGTCCACGTGTCGCGCTCAATCAAACATGGCCTTGAGCCCTCTCGTTGACAATGTGGCTCCCTGGCTCTCATCAATAATTTCAAAAATCACCCATCGTCTGTGGGTTAAGTGGTGAGGGGTTGGACTTAGGGTCCGTTTGGTTCAATTGCAGACCCCTCTAGTAATGCAATTAACTGCAATGTAATGGGGTGCAATGTAATAATGATTACCATCATCATGTTTGGTTGCTTAATAATAAGATGTGGAGAAATTTTTTTTAATATTTAAATTGAATTATAAAAGGTCCAAAATACCCCTTAAACATAAAAAAAACCTCCATCATCAATCATCTCTTTCCTCATCCCAAATCACAGCGTCAGTGCATAACTCAAACAAGAATAAGCAAAACCTCTAAAGACAATTTTACTATCGACTAAATTGAATACTGTACAATTTTACTATTGACTAAATTGAAGACTGTTTAATCGACTAAATTGAATACTATGATTGTCTTGAATTGTAAGCAAAACCTCAAAATCCAATTATCAACGATGGTGTTTCATTTTAGACAATATAACTCCAAAATCAAAAGCATCTTGTCACACGAATTCCAAAAACCCATCGAAATCTTCTTTCCACAATGAAAAGAAGCAAGAAAAAAAGCTACGAATTCAAATTATAGCGTAGCAGCAGCAATGACCCAGTTAAAGGATTAAACCAGGATCAACGCATGAAAACCACCGTAAAAATAGCTCGAATGGTTCGCGAGCGAAAATTGAAGAAGATATGGACACAATAAAACAATTCAACAGAGGAATCCAACACTTTTAATGTTTTGTCTATTATTGAGGGTATATATTGTCTTTTTATTATATTAGTAGGGTCAAAATTGAGATTTCATCAATGATTACAAGCCTGCAATGAGTTTTCATAGGGGTCCCCCTATGAATGGAGATTACCATAAAATATGCAATTTATTTTACAATTGTAATCTACATTACCATTAATAAGCCCAACCAAACAGGCCACCAATGGTAATGCAATCAAGATTATCATCGCATGTGTGCAATGCAATCTAACCAAACGGACCCTTAATGTTTGGTTGTCCGTCTTGGCACGGGTTTGATTCCTGGAAGTGACACAAAGTATCTCCACCACGGTATTTGGGGAGACATCCTAGCTTTTGGATGCTTAGGTAAACGTCTGAGGGTAATTGATGGCTCGCCCTGCCCAACATTAGTATGATCTAGGAGGAAGGAAGATTTCGCCCTGTTCTTAGATCATAGGTGAGCTCAATCCCTTTCCTAAAATTTCAGTATAAAAAAAATTCAAAAATCAATAATTCAACAATTTAATAATTGGGCATATTTTGGATAGATTGACTCTTTGGTTAATAATGGCCGAGCAATTATTAGCTGGGGCCGGTCGCTTTATAATGCGATGGGTACGTTACTGGTAACAACTTCCTCCGTGGATTATCATATACAGCTTCCCACAAGTCATAAGCAATCATGAGAAGCAATAAAAATATTTACAAGTAATTTACTTAGCACCTTTACACCTTGGCTCTATAATAAATATTAAATAATATAATTTAAACATAAAAAATAATCTTGATAAAATAAGAACATAGGAATATTTGAAAAATGAATAAATTATTATTCTTAAATTATTTATTTTGAGCTGTTGTTATTAGTGGAAATATAAATGATACTAGTACTATAATAAATTTTGAGTTCACACATCCATAGGATAAGTTTTGGTTGGCTATGGGGTGAACGACGTTTAAACTATAAGATCCGCACAATGAAGAGTGTTACGGTTTGGAAGAAGTATCAAATTATGGCTTATATTCAGTTATGACCGTTGGATGTTCCATGGGAACGATCATTTGATGGGGTCATTTTTGTTTGTAATAAGTTGGGTTGAGTCTACTCACTCTTTTTTTTTTGGTGCTAAGTACAAGTGTTCTTTTATTAGAGGCAATCGTGTTCAACATAATATTAGATATTAAATGCGGACACCTCAATCAGTGACAGTGATAATTCAGACGTAAATTTGCCACGTTATAAGAAATTAGCTTATTTCGTTAGATTTAAGGTGTGTTTGGAAAAGCTTAAATTTGAGAAATAAGTCCTTATTACGCAAGCCGAGAAAAAAATCCTCTCACATACTTACCTCATATACCGTGAATCACGAATTATAAGTACTTATTGCTTAAAAATAAACTCTTCCAAACAAGCACATATGCTTTCTTCGTTAGTCACTATTTCAAAGTTAATAATTCTTGCCGAGTTCAAAGGTCGGCCCATTTGGGCCTAATAAATTTTAGGTCTAGATTTGAAGAAAAGGACGATTTTAGGCAATTTCTGTTGGCTCAAGTGAGCCTGAATAATGGAGATGATGGAAAAGGTACGATCGAGTCTAAGTGTGTGTTTGATAATTTAGCGAACCATGGTTTTGTCTCTAAAATCATTATGTGTCTGTTTGGCAAGCATCGAAATCATGGTTTCAAATCATGGTTTGCACAACCCAAACAAAACTCATCTCACACACTTACCTCGTAAGTCATAAAAGCTATTAAAAAAAACTAATATAATATAGTACTTTGGTGGGGAAAGCCGACTTCTCTAAGTTTGTACTTATTTATTTTTAAGCTTTGAGTATATTTGAATTAGCTTTTAGAAATTAGCTTTTGAAAAGGAAAAAAAAAATTAGTTTCTCTAAAACAATGGTTTCAACAAGGAAAAAAAAATGCTTTTGCAAAAATTTAAGAGCCCATTTGGAGTAGTGGTGGAGAAGTGGCTTTTTTTTTTCATCTGATTTTTGAAAAAGTAAGATAGGATTAAAAGTGAAAATGTAAGTGTGTGTTTGGTGAGCATCCATAAGCCCGATTGATAGCCATAAGCTCAATTGGCAATCACAATTTTTTTTTTGAGTGTTTGGGAAGGGTTGCAGGCAATTGAGCTTTTGCCAAAACCCAATTGGTGAAAGCTCAATTGGGAGAAGCTGGAAAATGGAGCTTTTGTTAAAAGCTAATGGCATTTTATGCTAGATTAGGTTGTCTGGAAATTAGTTATATGATATTGGTTTTTCCCATTAAATATTTTTTAAATAGTATGTAGTATCAAAAAATATTTTTTGAGTGTTTTTAATCCCTTAAAATATTTTTCTAGTTGTACCCACTACCTATTGTGCTATCAGACTGATTGCAATTTTATCCACTTTCTAGTTGTATCCACTCAAAAAATATTTTTTGAGTGTTTTTAACCCCTTAAATATTTTTTTGATGTTTTTAACCCCGTAAAATATTTTTTCAGCGGTATCCAGTGTGTTATCAGAATAATTGTAATTTTATCTTTAATGTACTTGTTCAGCTCCAAAAATTACTTTAAAATATTTTTTTGTGCTTTTAACTCTTTAAAATAATTTTTCAATTGTACCTAGTCTTAGGAGATTGATTACAATTTTACCTTTAATGTATTTTTTTTAGTAGTAAAGAGCATCCAAAACTTATAATATTGATTTATTGATTTCCATCCACTCTAAAATATTTTTCCAGTAGCACCTAATATTTTAAAGTAATTTTTAAATATTTACTTAATTTTTAAAATATTTTTCCACCATTCTCTCTTACCATTATCACAAAAGCCCTTATGCTTAAATCAATCAAAACAAGTTTTATTTTTATAAAAGCTCAATTGGCAATCGCTGTTCCAAACACACCCAAATTTTTTATTTTTGCAAAAGCCCAATTGACAATCGTCAATCCAAACATAAATCACATTACATAATTTAGCTTTTATCAAAAGTAATATCACAACAAGCCCAATTGAAACAAGCCCAATTCACAATCGTTGTTCCAAACACACCCTAAATGTGATTTGTGTTTGGATTAGCGGTGGCAGAAGGGACTTTTTTTCCTAACCTTGAACATGTTTGGATTAGAGTTTGAAAAACCCGATTAGATGTAAAATGACTGAAAATAGCATGAATCTTATGTAATACTACATATATATATATTATTTGTATATATTGTGATAATTGAAATGAAAAAATATAAATAAAATTTGATAATAAGCTACTTAATCATATCATATATTATGTATCCTCAGATTATATATTAGTTTATTAGTCAAACTAATTAGTTTGGAGAAAAAAATAAAAATAAAAATAATCTATAATAATTTAATTAGCTTTCTTAATTTCTCCAAAAAAGGCCAACTTTATCTTATAATTAAGACCGGAGGGAGTAATATATTGTATTTCCAGCCTTTCTCTCTCTTCGGCACAGCCTCACCGCGTGGGGGAATGAAAAAAAAGCTACTTCAATTAGCTTCTGCTGGACGTGGCTTTATTTTCAGAAGCACAGTGGAGTAAAATGCTTACCCAAACATCACCTTGAGGGTTAAAGTACTTTTCTTGGATATAATCGCGCGTTGGGGCTGCTGAACGCTTTGGCAAACAGGCTCTAAGATGTTTGGGTGCCTTTTGACAAAACCATGGTTTAGAGTTCAAAAAGTGCTTTTTTGATGTTACCCAAACATACACTAAATGGTAAATTTGACCTAAAAGTTTTCATTAGATGTAATTAATATCCTTAACTTTTGATTAGCATATGTTTCTTTAAAAGTTTTAAAAGTGGCCCATTGTCTTCTGATAACTTAAATAGGCAATTGGATACCGAAAGTGGTAGGATAGTCTTATTGTCATGATAAGCTAAAATTAAGCTCTAGCTCCTTTAATTCATCCTCCCACTTGGGCTAATCTGGATTACCCAAGGGTAGGTCAAGACAAGTATGCACTTGCTCATGGTTAAGCTCACATGAGCTTTAAACCTGCTCAGGGACAACTAAGGGAAAGCATGGGCAAGTATGTGGAGTGCCCAAATAGAGTTGGCTTTGTGCATGAGAAATCAACCTCAACCAATGTCTCTATTTAACCATTTTGTAACGTTAATACTACGTCGTTGGGTGTTTATTATAATTTGAACATTGATAACTCAAAAACATTGTGCCAATCAGAAGTTTAGGACATCAATTGCTATTTTAACAAAACTTTTGAAACAAAATCGCCATTTATTAATCCTAGTCAAACTTGTTAAACTACCACTCTGGTCTTTCTTTCTTTTTTTAAGTCTATTTTACCTAATTCTCATATACTAAAGAAAGTTTGTTTACTTATTGAATATGTTCTAAGCTGTCCTTGGCAAAAAAAAAAAAGAAAAGAATATGTTCTAAGTTGATGCATTTTCTTAATTTTGCCCTCATTTATAAATGGTATTATCAACTCTCTCTCATCTCTCTCTCTCTCTTCAACATGAATCAACTCATTTATTCATTACATTTAATAGGGGCAAAATTGAACACTATTAATAATTACTCTCTAGGTGGATTTATAATAATGATCAAAAAAATTTTCAAACTGGATTTATAAAAAGGATTAGAGTGGTCATTATTAACATTGGTCAAACATTATTTAAGGATGAGATTACACCATTTTTGAATCTGAACATTGCACTAATCAATAGTTACAACAATTGCACTTAGCAAAAAAACAAGGGTTAAAATAATTAAATTTGGAGGAAAACATCTAATAGAAAATTCCAAGAGTTATTATCATCTTTGGTTCCTCAAGTTTACCTTCTTTTAGGTTTTGATCGCTCAAGTTTCAAATTATTGGTTTTGGTCCCTCTAGAGGCAAAATGGTCCAAGTTTTTATTGAATTATAGGAATTAATGTTTTAAACAAAATGAAATTTGAGGGACCAAAACTTATGGTTTGAAACTTAAGAGACTAGAACAAATATGAGGGTAAATTTGAAAGACAAAAAATCATATTAACCTAAACTTCAAAGACAAGACATTTAAGTAGGAAATGAGTTATAGTAACATACAATTGAGTTGTTTTCACAAGTCAATTAGAGGATAAATCATCTTTTAAAGATTAACTATATAACACAATCTATGAGCACAATCAAATGAAGCAATGGAACTTGAAATCTTGATGACATGAGCATGAGAGACTTAACTGTTTTAGCCTTTCAGGGTCATCTCAACATTGACAAAACACCCTACCAAAAGAAAGAAGAATAGAAAGCAAAAGAGTGATATAAAATCATGAAAATTATGGTTAAAGATAACGACACAACATAATTGGTCAAGAAGTAACGGGGTCACCCGTGGCGTTAGGCACCAAAATCTTTGAGCCCATGTGGTTGGGGTCCATAACTGGAATAGCATCTTAGGATCCATTTGGTCTAGGGAAAATGAGAGGAGAGAAAGGGAAAATTAGTTTTTTCAGCCGGCGATGATCGTTTGGTTCACCATTTTTGTGAAATATATCTTTCTGGACCCATCAATTTTCAACTATATGATTGAAAACGGGCTCCCACCAAAATTGGTGGGAACCAATTTTCAAGTGAAGAGGGAAAATATCTAAATACACAAATCCTTTGATGTGACATTAGATGCCATATAAATAAATGAGTATGACCCATAAACATTTAAATAATATTTTTACTCTAAGACAAAATAGTCTTTTGGCTCATTTTCCTACTTTATTTTCTTCAGACCAAACAAATTTTTTTTCTATCAACCAATTTTCTTTTCTAGTGCAAACCAAACACCTATGTGACAAACTATTTTTCATTCCTTTCCATTCTTTTCTTTTCCATTTCATTCTTTTCCAACCTTTTCTTTAATCCAAATAGGCCTTTAATGCTATTCAGATACATTCAAATTCAAGAACCAACAACATCACTTCCATCCAACATGTTTTATCGGAACCAAGGAAAACTTTAACCCTTATTAACTATATCTTAAAATTTAACAACTTTCTAATTTCACCCCTTTTCAATATATACAATATGATATGAGAACAAAGTCTACACAAAAATAAATGAAGAGCAAAATTATACACTCATGAGAAATTTAATCAAGCAACAAAATGTGACCAAACAAATCCTTCTCTCTAAGCTTTATAAATAGGAGGGTATATTATGCGATCTTCAATCCAACTTATATTCTTAATATTTTATGATTATAAACTCTCTCTTACGCTTGCATCTTTTTTTTTAGGGTAAATCTTAAATAAATACTATTTGAAAATGTAAAATCCTAAAAAATCTATTAACATTTTAAAAAGACTTAGAGGTATCAAGTACCAAATTGGGTTTTTCAAGTTTTGACACATTTATTATTTTACCCCTCAAATTTTTTTTTTAAAATAATAGTGATGCTCTTGCCGAAGCACCACCGCCGGCCGGCCGCCAGGGACCCCCGAAGGCCGGAGCTCCGACTGACAGGAGCTTTTTTGGTGGGGAAGGGTTTTTTTGTTTGAAAAAAATTTGTTAAGAAATGGCAAGGGGTGGAATTGAACCCATCCCACCCTTTTAGCAAAGTAGCATGGTGGCCATTGGGTCACCAAAGCTCCTTTGATATATATATATATGCATTGTTAAATATGTATAATATAATTAAAGTGTAGTAGCTTTGACAAAGTTAGTAATGACGTTGACAAATTCAATAATGGAAATAACAAAATTCGTAATAGTATTGACAAAACCGTTTGCTGATGAATCTTGACTTGCATGTTTTCATAAGCATTTTTACACAAAACGTTTTTGTCAAAACCATTACAATTCTTGTCAAAATCATTACTAAACTTGTCAATCTCATTACTAAATTTGTTAAAATCCTTTTATTTATATTATGAATGTTCTCATAATGGGATTGTCAAAACCATTACAATTCTTGTCAATCTCATTACTAAACTTGTCCATCTCATTATTAAATTTGTTAAAATCCTTTTATTTATATTATGAATGTTTTCATAATGGAATCTCATAATGGAATTGCCAAAACCATTACAATTCTTGTCAATATCATTACTAAACTTATCAATCTCATTACTGAATTTCTTAAAATCCTTTTATTTAATTATGAATGTTTTCATAATGGAATCTCATAATGGGATTGTTAAAACCATTACTAAACTTGTCAATCTTATTACTGAATTTGTTAAAATCCTTTTATTTATATTGACAAGTTTAGTAATGATATTGACAATAATTATAATGGTTTTGACAGTCTCATTATGAGATTCTACTATGAAAACATTCATATATAAATAAAATGATTTTAACAAATTTAGTAATGAGATTGACAAGTTTAGTAATGGGATTGACAAGAATTGTAATGGTTTTGACAATCCCATTATGAGAATGAGATTGACAAGTTTAGTAATGATATTGACAAGAATTGTAATGGTTTTTTATAATCCCATTATGAGATTCCATTATGAAAACATTCATAATATAAATAAAAGGATTTTAACAAATTCAGTAATGAGATTAACAAGTTGAGTAATGAGATTGACAAGTTTAGTAATGATATTGACAAGAATTGTAATGATTTTGACAATCTCATTATGAGATTTCATTATGAAAACATTCATAATATAAATAAAAGGATTTTAACAAATTCAGTAATAAGATTGGCAAGTCTAGTAATGAGATTGACAAGTTTAGTAATGATATTGACAAAAATTGTAATAGTTTTGACAATCTCATTATGAGATTCCATTATGAAAACATTCATAATATAAATAAAAGGATTTTAACAAATTCAATAATGAGATTGACAAGAATTGTAATGGTTTTGACAATCCTATTATGAGATTCCATTATGAGAACATTCATAATATAAATAAAAGGATTTTAACAAATTTAGTAATGAGATTGACAAGTTTAATAATAATTTTTTACAAGAATTGTAATGGTTTTGACAAAAACGTTTTGTGCAAAAATGCTGATGAAAACATGCAAGTCAAGATTCATCAGCAAACGGTTTTGTCAATATCATTATAAATTGTTATTTCCATTATTGAATTTGTCAACGTCATTACTGACTTTGTCCAAGTTACTACACCTTAATTATATTATACATATTTAACAATGCATATATATATATTAAAAGAGCTTTGGTAGCCATTACTACTTGCTAAAGGGGTGGGATGGGTTCGATCCCACCCCTTGCCATTTTTTAACAAATTTTTTTTTTTAAAAAAAACCCTTCCCCACCAAAAAATCTCTCAACTGCCGGATCTTTGGCCGGCCACCGGAGCAACGGCGGGCACTACTATTATTTTAAAAAAATTGAGGGGTAAAATGGTAAATGTGTCAAAACTTGAACAACCCAATTTGATACTTGGTACCTCTAAATCTTTTTGAAGTGTTAATAATAGACTTTTTAGGGTTTTGCATTTTCAAATGGTATTTATTTAGAATTTTCCCTTTCTTTGAACTGGCCATCCTCCCCATGCATTGTAGGAAATTTGAAGAATAAATCACACAATTCATAACAGAAAAATAACGTAATTTGCTATGAATTTTTATAATTTACATTGACATTTATACGGATGATAATTCATATTGATATAACTCATTTTTTAGCATAGAATAAATGGAAGTCCAACTGTGATTTTGTTGAGTGAAAAGCACTCAATTCCTCATAAACAAAGAAATTTATGTTAGGAAGGCTACAAACAATTGCATCCATGACGTTCGAAAACAAACCAGTAGCATCGGATACAAGCTAATTGCATAAAAAAAATGAAAATATATTCCCACGGAAGATGATTTAAAACCAAGGTTATGAAACATAAGCTATTTACAACTCATTAACATCATAAAGTCTAGTACACATATTATCGTTGAAGCTGCTTCCAGTGCAGCCATTGGTGATATGTGCACGTTGACAAGCTAAGATCAAAAATTTGAATTATAAAAGCAATGAAGCACTCGTATGGACAGGCAGTTTCAAATCAAGGAAATCATCTTACATCAACTTACAGGACTGTGAATCCGAACTGCCTCTACATCCGCCTCTTGACATGCCTGCCGCTTGGATTAGTCGATGCTTCGGCCATCCCATCGGTTACATCTTGCCCATATACGCTATTGCTGCTCCTCTTCCTGCTCAATGTATCTTCCACCAATGCAAATGCCTCCAGCAACTCCGACAACATTGAGGGGCAGCTCTCCTTCAAGTGTATGAAGGCTTCGGACTGCATTACCACTGTACAGAATAAATCAATAAGCAAGTATTAAGGAGCGTAAGAACCTGGATTCTAAGGCGCACAAAAACAGTGTAGGATAAGATCAAGAATCTGAAGCAAAGTTTAAATGACACTTTACATAATATGCCTGAGAAATATCAGGGGTCTGCATAATTTACATATAAAGTAATATAATGGCATCCACTAACTAACTGACATTAAAACAGTTACCAGAAAACTGGACTGGTATTGTTTAAGCTAACATATAAATAAATAATAAAAGGAGGATATTTTGGTCAAAAATTAAAAATGCACTTGAGTAAAGGATAACGTTTTGTTTCAAGGGAAAATTGTGCATATTATGAAAATAGAGGAAGATTTCATAGAAATCCAATCAAACTTGGGAGGTTTGTATAATTGACTCTCAATATTTGTTGGCATTCTTGGTGCTTCGTGATGCTATTCAAATCTATTACACTTTTATGCCATTTAGTTTCTCTGTTTAATAAGTTGGGATATACATTTGGTGCACATGGAATGATCCTATCAGAATACCAATTGCGTTCTTTCTTTTATCAATTCCCTTTTGTCATGTGGACTAGGAGGCCAGGAGAATGATGATTAATTATTTACACTATTGAAAAGATGCACAATATATTGGAACATTTGTCATGATTTTCAACCTTAGTTTGATTATTGTAGATTCATTTGATTTCACCCTTAGTTTTACAAATGTATTTTTAGAATAATTGTTGGTATTTGAGACAGCCTAAAATTGGGCTAAAGTGCAGGATAACTTCTCATTCCAATGTAAGTCTATATTTCGAAAATAAGTCACAGATTATGAGAGATCAGTGCAATTCACACTAAACGTATCGCAAAAAGCATCATAATTTCACATAAGCTGGAATTTTCTCACATTCCTATTCTTAGAAAAAGCACATACCTCCTAAATTTGCTGGATGTGCAACAAATCTTAAACAAGAGGCCTTAAGTTGTGGGCAGTGATGTTGCTCAGCCAGTGCAAGTGATGTTGCTACAGTGTTAGTATTGATTTCTTCACATAAAATTGATTCACATAACATTTTCAGCCGATCAAGATTATACAGATCAGCAGCGACCAATAGATGTTGCACCATGACAGTCTGTGAGCACACATGTATTGAGTCCATAACCTCATGGATGTCAGGAAGTTTATCTGTATAGATGTAGAGAAGCATTGCCTGCGTAGACATATAAAAGGGTAAAGACACAAGATAAAGATCTGGAATTGTTACTATAGGCGCGAGTCTGAAAAACAGTTAATTGCATTTTATACCTGAGAACAACAAGAAAGGCAAAGAAACAGCAAACCTATGCTCATCAAGCTGTGATGTTTCTAATGTAAGACACGGTATTGGCCAAAGTTTCATGTTTGATATGGTAAAGGATTTGTGCTACAAAGAAGTACAAAGTTTCATGTTTAATACTTTTTAGACCCTCACATTCCCTGGATCACACAGGCTTTTCAATGTGTATGAGGAATGAGAAAATAAATTCATTAAAAGAAATTTCTCTGGTACTTCTCAAACAATTAGTTAAAACATATTGACACGATCCTCTCAATTTCTAATTCAAAAGTTATTTCAAGACCTTTTTAACATGATGATCTAAAATTCCTAAAGGTGAACATTCCGCTTTTGACTGCAGATTAACACCAACAATCTGTCACAGGGAGGTGCCTAGGCCACTTAAAGCCTTAAGTCCTGACATACATGTGGTGTGTTGTAGGAGTTTACAGATAACTTGTTGTCTTTTTCTTCAACAAATTTTTGGGATAAGCACTTTACCATTTGTACAGTAGATAAGGCCAGACACAGTGGAGTATTTTCTTCCACACATTTCTGATGTTCTAAAAGTCTTGTGTGGACGTGTTTTGCAAAAGGGGTTTGATATGCTTGGATTGAGTGCAATGCTAGAATTGTTGAACTAGTTCTCCTTGCAGCCCAAATCCTCTACATTCATTTTTAAAGAGACAGAGAGAAAAAATTGGAAATTTATGAGGTGTGGACTTCATACACAACCATATTCTTTTGTGATTCTTTTGTGTCGCTCCCTCTCTGAATGCATTCTCTGCATTCACTTTATAAACAGAGAGGATACAAACGCATGCACTTTGTAGTTTCTTTGACTTGGAAAAAAATGTTTTATATTACTGTAGGTTAAAGCACATGATTCATAAGGGTTTCTTATGGACCCGAAGCTAATGGGTTGGTACCTATTGGGCCAAGGCTAGATCATGCAGAGCATGTGCGGTCAGAGACAGAGGGAGAGAGAAAGAGGAAGGGCTGTGTGCAGCATATGTTTGGGTAGAAGGGTTAGTGGGGGTTTAGCAGATCGTGAGTATTTGTGTGGGAGAGTGCCTGATCTCTCGAACACCAGGTTAGGGGTGGGGGAAGTTCATCTTTCTTCATCATTTTATTTAATGTTTTGAGGGTCTAATCCGTTATTGAGCTTTATTTGAGTGTGCTTAGACTTATCATTTTCAGTAGCTTATTTCCTGTGAGTGTAAGCTTTATTTCTGTTGTAATTCTTTCTATTTGGGATGTTTAATATAAATTCAGTGTTAGACTTTTATCATTTGGCTTGGGTTCCATCAGGTTCTTTGTCTCACATTCGAATTGCAAAGAAATTGGAGGGGCCTTTTGAATTGACATATTTCTCTCTTCCTCTGCTTTCATGAATAGAAACAACCAAATGCTTAAATTAAATCACAAGACACAAGCTGTGTCCCATTCTACTGTCTGTTTCACTGTTATAACCATGACCCAAGCACAAAATCAACAATCTTTCTAAACAATCTAACCTTCAAATCCAAAAGAAGAAGAAGAAGAAGAAGAAGAAAAAAGAGGCAGTGCAGCAACTAAAATTATTGTGGAAACATGTTATACAACATCATACCTGAAGGAGTAAGAGCCCAAAAATCCATAGCAATTTTTTTGGCCATAAATTGCATATAAGAAAAGAATCTTGTTCCCCAACTATCTTTCATTAATGAACGGATAAAAAATTTTAGGAACACACACAACAAGAAATAAAGGACAGATACTTCTTAAAATGTGTTTAGTCATTTACTCTTCAAAAGAACACAAATGGGATTTATTAGATTTAAAAGCACTACCTTGAAGATAAAAGGCTCAATATCCTCTAACACCACTTCATCCCTACTGGTATCCCCAACAAGTCCAAAAAACTGAGCTCTAAAGACAGGAGATCGGGCAGCAAGTATCAACTTATGAGCTTTGAAGCTTTCATTCCCAACTTTAAAAACTATGTCACAACCAACTTCAGATTCTAACAAACCCTTAAAATCCTCACCCATGCCAGGTTGTAGGATAATAACATTCTGCTTAGTTCCCTCAAAACGAGTTCTCACAACACCAACAGTGCAATGCATGACAAGGCAATCGTCTTTCAGATACTCTGAATTTTCCAATGATGTTCTTTTGAAAAAACGCTTGTAACCCCTGAAATAACAAAGAAAGGTGAATCCTGTACAGATTTCAAGCCATGTCATTTTAATGGCAAAGGACACTATCTATTTCTTCATGTTCAAAAGCATGATGAAGTTCCAACACTTAAGTGGTAACATTTGAAGGCAATTCTTCCCCCTCCAGATTATAATATACAACAGTCACAAGACACAAAGTATACTTTCCAACTAAAAATACATAAGATCCACTAAATACGGCTGATACTAAGCTGTTAAAATGTCAATGTCATACTAACCAAACAACAAAGGGGCATCAAATTATTAATTGTGAAAATCAGGATCACATCAGAGGAAGTTTTAAGCGTAATTTCAGATTACATCAACCACTACCCAAACCTGAACAAGTCAATCTTTAAAATGCTCTGCAACAAATTTGTTTCAAATTGGCAAAACAAGACAGTAAAAAACTAGTCCAATCATACCAACTTTCACGAATTAGCCAAAAGAAAGCTTAAGTAGCATAATGCACGCTACTTAATAAAACATGTTAATAATTAATGTCCCCAGGAGCAGTCCACACCAAAACTAGGAGCGCAGAATTGAAGTTCTTCATGGAAACAACTACATGCACAACATGTCATACTTTACAGACACTATTTGCCTCGAACCTAATTTCTGGTCGCAGAGAAGTCGTCGAGTTAATTTAACCCATAACCCACAATTTTCCCAGTTGAAAACGCAACCCCAAAAAAATGAAAATAAGCAGAGTTCATACCACATGCTGCCTCTATACTTCAATGTATAAGGTCCACTCTCCAACGGGCGATCAAAATGACTATGCACTTTATCGCCGCCTTTCCCACTCTGGTCGATCAAAGTCAACTTGAACAAAGCCCTAACGTCAGTTCCTTCGCTCGCCAAGGCTATAAAAACCGAAACATATATGGAATTATCCTCTGGGTTCTTCCCATCAGGGTAGAAATAAATTGCCCAATCGTAGCCACCAACGCTAAATGTGTCGCTCATTATATACCTCCCAGCGCCCATCCCTTTGGCCAAAGAATACCCCTTTATGGTAAATTGGTGCGACCCATTAACAGTCTCGCTAATTGACAGTGAAACTGAGGCCGAACCCGAGTCTGAGAAAGGCTTGAAGTCACCCATCATTTAGACCAATTTAGAGGCTCCCAGAGGCTTTAGGGACGTCATGAACACGAATAAAACGCAAGAGAGCCATAAATGAACCGTTTGGACGAAAAAGGAAAGAAATGCGAAGAATGGTGAAACCCTGATTGCGGTATCAGCGAACAATTAACGAGAGAGATGGTGAAATAGAACTGTCGTTGTCATTTCGTGCTAACGAGAAGGAGGATCAAATAGGTCCGGCCAAAAAAAGGAGGAGGATCAAATAGGAATTAGGAATCCGCCACTTTGGTGGAACGTGCTCGTTTCATGTCTTGGCAGGAAAATAAGTAAAATAAAATGCGCATTTTATGGGCTACAAAGGACCAACCCATTTTAACAAGTAATTAAATAAAATTCCCATTTTGTATTTTGGGGAACTTTTCACATGATTATAATGCTTTCGCTCCGACTCGGATAGTGCTCAAATCCTATTTATAAATTTATTTTAATTCTTATTATAAGTCACTTTCAGAGTAATAAATGAGAGTGTTACAATTTTACTCTTATTAAAAGTAGAGAGAAGAAACAGGTGAAAAATAATCATTTATAAATAAAGATAAAATAAGAAAAACTTATCAATTTAGTCCATATTCATTGAGTTAATTAATTTTTCTTGGTATGTAAGAATTTGGTAATTTAGACCTATAAATAGAACCAGATAGTATATAATTGATCCTAGTGCCATATTCGTAACATCCTCATGTATGCAAGGGGCTAGACAATCTTCATGTGAAAGGTTAAAATTTGAAAGCATGTTGAAATGATTTCTATAATTTTTCAAGAGGTCTGACTAAAGTCTGATTTCTTAAATGGGTGAATATGAGATTAATGTTATGTGTCTATTTGGATTAGCAGTAGAATTTGCTTTTTTAATGTAATTTATGGTATAGGAGGTAAATTTGTGAGATAAGTTTTATCTCGACTTGCATAAATATATTTTTCCACCATTTTCTCAAACAAGCCATATATTGTAGGGATGTGCAATGGGCTCAAATAGGTTGCTCAATGGTCAGCTTGCAACCCATCTATTTATTTTTTAAGCACATGCCCATCAAATGCCCATTAAAGTCTATGTCAAACAGGTTTGGCTAAACATTTGTGGTTTTGAATGGGCACATACAACCTAATAGTGCATTTATTTTCTTAAAAAAACAACTCAATATGCAGTTGTATTTCAACTACATTGTTGCCATTAATTTCTTAATATAAATTACAAAAAACGCTAATAATAAAGTATCATAATGCATATCATTCCTCATTGAAACCACGCATGAAATGATATGCACAAAATTATCAACATCAACCTCCTTCAATTTAGGAGGGCTTGTGCGTAGCCAAATTTGAGTATGTATGAGTGTCTCGGCCATCTTTGAAAATAAAGAGCTTTTAAAAGTATTTAGTATTCAACCCTCAGTGCTAAAAGCGGATTCTAAAGACACTGTAGATGCAGCCAATAAATAATGTATAATCAAATTTATAACTTTATACTTGGAAGCATGCACTTTCTACTATTCCAAAAGGTCAAATTTTCATTCATAATATTCAATTAAATTAGCTTGAAGATATCCATCCACATTTGAAAGCTATTCAGCCCTCTTAGTCACAGCCTTTGAATTGGCTAAAATTTTCTTAAATGTGTGATCAATGGCAAGCAATGACATTTCAGTTTCAACTTTTGGAACTAAAATATTTCCAACATAAACACTACCATCCACTTGCTCTAATGTTGATTTAAAGTAAGATCTAGATGCTTCATTACAAGTAATGAGGCTATCATATAAGTGAGGCAAGATATCTATAATCTACTTCAACTTAACTTCATGTTATATCACATTAGGAAAAATTGCTTCTAAAGCAACTTTGACTTCCCTTATATATAATATAATATATTTATATTTAAATCTATATTTTTTTCCAGATATTTAAATCTATATTTTATCTCACATATGTGAGATATAATTAAATTAATATAAGCTCATTTGCCTAAATGTACACACACACACACATACATGCACGGGCAGTATGAGGGTGTGTCTGTAGTTCGTCTCATTTGGTACATAAGCCCGCTCGTTACGAGCTTTTATTGGGCGGGCCAAAATG
Source organism: Inga leiocalycina (assembly GCA_963242795.1). Classification (NCBI taxonomy): domain Eukaryota; kingdom Viridiplantae; phylum Streptophyta; class Magnoliopsida; order Fabales; family Fabaceae; genus Inga; species Inga leiocalycina. Next base: position 16,299,904 of record OY725325.1, read on the forward strand.
GACAATTCACCATTGGGCCTCGGTGGGCTCACTGAGCTATAGGTGACTTGCTCGGCCTTAATATATTGGGTAGTTCAATTCACCACATGGTGCATCCATAAGTCACATCCTTATAGTCACATACCTATTCTTGTTTCAGCCATATACCATGAAAGGATATGAGCTTCTTGTTTCAAAATTTTCAGTTGCTCTTTATGCAAAATCGATGCACTATTAAAGTACTAGCTTCCCCTCCCTAACCCTATTATGCCAACTTTAGGTGTATGATTATTTTCATTTTATAAAAATTGCCATTATATAATATAGAAATTGTTATCAATATTATATTAAAAGTGTGGATATCCATAACTTTCTACACAAGTTGTCTTTTGGGACTCTACACTTAAAGTTATGTAACCTATAACATGAATGTTTTTTAGGAGTTTTTTGTGATTAATATACATAATCTCCAAATGTAATGGTATTTAAGGACTTCTGGTCTATAAATAGTAGGGCATGAACTAAAGATTGTAAGTTTGAAGTGAACAACAATTACTCCCTCTCCCTCTCTCAAATTCTCTGTTCTTTCTCCATCACCTTCATCTAGGCCTCTTATATTATATCTTGTATATTTCTTATTTTTATAATAAAAATTTCAATAAAGGTAAAATTGTTGAAAAATTCTCATTGTAAAATTTATCTTCTAAAGATACTAAAGACTCATGTTATTTTATTGGGTGCAACTAATCTCTAATGGATAAAACTTTTTTAGTTGTTTTGTAACATTTACTCAACTACGTGCAAATATTTTTCATTTTAAGTATAGTTGAAGATAATTTACATATAATTGAAAAATAGTTGCGTCTGGTAAAAATATATTCAGAGGGTTCTTAAACCAATTTTAAGTACATTTAACAATAAATTTTATAATGTGAGGCTTTCAGCAATTTTTATGGATAAAGGAATGTGTATACAAAAACAAAATCTATCCTTTAAAATTTTCAGATTTTTTTGCATAAAATTTTTTTTTGCCATTTTTGTATAAAAATTTACAAGTATACAAATCACTCGAAATGCTAGTACTACCCTTTAAAATTGCAACACTAGATAAAGTTTGTTTTTTTTAAATACAAAAGGCCAAGGCAAAAGCTTGGAATTAGAAATATCTTATAGACTACATGGCCTCCTATTATACCATATCATCCCGCATGTACCCTGTACAACCAGGATGCACCAGTGGTAACACTACTAGACCACCAACTACCTCCTGGTAAGCATTCCTGGCCAAAAAATCTATGCATCTAATTGCCTCTCTGGAAGCATAATGCAGTTGAGCCTCCCAGTCTGAAAACAGTTGAAGGATTCAGGAAGCTCGGGAACTGCTATTTTCAGACTGGGAGGCTCAGCTGCATTATGCTTTCAGAGAGGCAATTAGATGCGGAGATTTTTTAGCCAGGGATGCTCACCAGGTAGTTGGTGATCTAGTAGTGTTACCACTGGTGCATCCTGGTTGTACAGAGTACATGCGGGATGATATGGTATAGTAGGTGGGCATGTAGTCTATAAGATATTTCTAATTCTAAGCTTTCGCCTTGGCTTTTGTATTTAAAAAAAAACAAAATTTATCTAGTGTTGCAATTTTAAAGGATAGCACTAGCATTTCGAGTGATTTGTATACTCGTAAATTTTTATACAAAATTAGCAAAAAAAAAATTTTATACAAAAGAATCTGAAAATAAGCCAACAAAATTATTATTACTATTGTCATTAATTTTAACTATAGAATTTAGAAATTTACATGTCCACATTTCTGAAACTAATTAATACAGAAACTTAAAAAAAATATTAATTACGCGGGAATCCTTTGCCGAAAGTATTGCCCATGTAAGAATAATATCGTTTTTTCCTTATATCAACTAAAATTAAATCTTAGTTACTCAAAATAATACGAAGTTTAAATTCACTTACCTGACTGTTAATGAATATTCCGTTTCTCAGCTCAGGGGTCCCAGCTACGGCAGATCAATTTGTCCGCCAACTCCGCCGCGCCTATTCACAGCTTCATCAAAGTCTGCAATTACTGATAACCATAACGTACCTTCACTCTCCCTCTCATTCAAGCAACTACTGGCACTCTTCTTCTCTTCCGTCATCTTCTTCGTCCCATTGGAGGAGGGGAAATTTCTGGAGAAACTTAAGATCTTTGCGTGAGATCGTTGCATTCCAATCCAAATATGAAACCCCCTATCAGTGGCGATTTGTTCACAACACCCTCTTTCCTTAAGATCGTTGCTTTCTTCTTCGTCACCGTCACTTTCTTTTTCTTAGGCAAGCACTGGTCTGAAAGCTCCCAGCAACTTGTCTTCTTCACCACTACGAGTCAGGAGCCTACGGTTGCTACGTCCCCGAATTACAACAAATTCTTCAACATCTCTGCCCTCATTGGTCGGAATGGGACCCAATCAAAGCCCGAGAAAACCCTAGCACCAACGCCCATTGTACCACCCCAAGCTCCAGCTCCACCGCCACCGGATTCGATTCGGACATACGGGATTCTCAACGAGAATGGGACGATGTCTGATGACTTCGAGGTTGGGTATTTCGATACGGAGATGGTTGATGATTGGGTCAATGAGACTCAAGTTGAGACGGAGGATAGTTCTGCCTCTGCTCCTTTGTTCACAATAAAGAAGTTTGGGTTATGTCCCCGGAACTTGGGTGAGTATATACCTTGTTTAGATAATAGACAGGCAATTCAGAAGCTAAAGTCGACGGAAAGGGGCGAAAAGTTCGAGAGGCATTGTCCTGAGAAAGATCGAGCATTGAATTGCTTGGTTCCGGCACCTAAAGGATATCGTAGTCCAATTCCATGGCCGAAAAGTCGAGATGAGGTATTGCGCGTAGGCATTCGTTGCTATTCAATGACAGAAAGTGACGAAACTCCATTGTTCTCTTGTTATTGATAGAGTGGCATACGGTTTGGTTTTCGAGAGAAAAAACTCAGAACATGACCATTTTCTATTCGCGCTAGTTAGATCCATACTAAAATTTAGTGCTAAAAACTTCCGATGGCTAATTGATTTATCTCGCACGTTTTTTCCTCTCTCTATGAGGTTTCTTGCCTTTTTGTGTGTAGGTATGGTACAGTAATGTTCCTCACACTCGTCTTGTTGAGGATAAAGGGGGTCAAAATTGGATTTCCAGACACAAAGATAAGTTTAAATTTCCAGGAGGTGGTACACAGTTCATACATGGGGCAGATGAATACTTGGATCATATTTCCAGGGTACTGATATGCTTAGATTTGATTTATTCAGCTGAACAGATCTATTTCTTGATTTTTCTGATTTACTTATCGTGATGTCTAGATCATTCCGGAAATCGCATTTGGTCAGAATACAAGAGTAGTTCTAGATGTTGGCTGTGGTGTAGCCAGTTTTGGTGCGTACTTGTTATCACGAGATGTACTCACTTTGTCTATTGCTCCCAAAGACGTTCATGAAAATCAGATCCAATTTGCTCTTGAGCGCCATGTACCTGCAATGGTGGCAGCATTTGCATCTAGACGTTTATTATATCCTAGTCAGGCTTTTGACTTGATACATTGTTCTCGCTGTAGAATCAATTGGACTCGAGATGGTATATACTTCTTCTTTCTTATGTAATGTGTGGTTCTGGCAGTCCTTGGTGATAATGGGAAGAAAAATGATAAGGCAAAAGAAATACAGAACAGCTAACCAAACTAAAGATAGCAAGTTGGAATCGTCAATACTTGCAAAATAAGCATTATTATTACTATTTTCATTTTTGACGCTTGAAACTTATCTTCTCATGTTAGCTTTTGGTTAGTACAGTCACTTTTCTGGACCCTGAGCTTATTCCTATTTGATGTGCTACTGTTTGACAAAACAAAAATGATAAATTGTAAATGCAGATTCAGTGTCTTCTTAACCCCACATTATTCTGTTAATGAAGTAGGCTTTTCTCTTGCTTGTTGTGTGAAGTATATATCTCAACTCACTTATTCCTTCCCCCCTTTTGTTAGTTGCTCTGTTGGAATTTCTTCTAATGAGCCTTCTCTTTGTTACTTGTCATCAAGATGGGATGTGGCTACTTGAAGTTAATAGGATGCTAAGGGCAGGAGGGTACTTTGTGTGGGCAGCCCAGCCAGTTTACAAGCATGAGGAAATTTTGGAAGAACAATGGGAAGGTAACATTAAAGGGAGTTTCTATGAGATTGAATTTATTGAAGACTTTAAGCAATATCTGTAGGGTTTGCTGGCTGAATTGCTCAACTTTGCTCATTTTTATTAGCATTAACATTTTCCGAGCATCCAATTGTTTTTTTAAACCTTGGGATGCCTGAAAGAATTAACATGTAATCTGTTGAAGACCACATATCACGAGTTTTTCTTGTTAATATTAGCATTTTTGGATATAAAATGTTGATCAAGTTGTTTTCTTTCAGTTTCTCAGAACATCAGACAGAATCAACAAAAAATCTTTAATAATCGCTTATCACAGATTATCCTGGACTTCCCCTTAACAATTCATTTTATTCAAAAGTTATGACACCAACCTTCTGCACACAATATGTTTCTTTGTAGATTATCTTATCTTTTTTATTCTTTTAATGGCATGACTTCAAAGGTGTCTGAGGAGAAGTGTCTTATTCTGTTATGGTGTTAGATACCTGCTTTTTGGCTCCCATGACCATCCTTTAAAGATTTAATCTGTTTGTAATGTGCTGACTTGTATATATTGTTGTCTACATCTACGATATATGTAACAACGGAATATGTTATCTTCAGAGATGCTTAACCTGACAACTCGTCTCTGCTGGAAGTTTTTGAAAAAAGATGGATACATTGCAATATGGCAGAAACCTTCTGACAACAGCTGCTATCTAAACCGTGAGGCAGGAACTAATCCTCCACTATGTGACCCAAGTGATGACCCAGACAATGTTTGGTATAGTGTTCTTGTTTTCCTGATCTAGATACGAGAATATGATGTTTTTATTCCGTTATGATTATTGTGGCAAACAATACATAAATTTATCCTAAAATGTAGACCTTTCCAAGATCAAGTCAAGTAAATAAAGAAGTTAGGTTTTGGTTATACATAAATTGAAGTCGCCCAAGGAAGTACGATATAGTTCCTTCATTGATCTTGAAATTTGAAACTACCTTTAGATTCTGGTAAATTTTTTGGAAGCGATTAAAGTTAACCTACACCAATACTATTATAAGGACTATGTATATAGGGGATGATGCTGGCAAAGTAAGAATCTATGTTCCTTCTTCTCATAGGATTGCACTTTGACTACTGTAAGGTGCCTTTTCAGTAGCTAATTTTAGGATAATTATTGAATCATTCATCAAAGCTATACGCAAGTTTTTCTGTTCTCCCTTCATCATTCTAAAGGGTAAAATGAAAATGAAAAAAAAGAAAAGAAAAATGTGGAAAAGGAAAATCTCACATGAGATGCCTTAAATGCAGTGATGGTTCAATATTGAATTCCTTGGATCCTCATCTTTTAAAACTAATTGATACCTCCATTGTATATGTCTTTATACTTATTGGAGTGGATGTTTGAACGGGGTCTGTGTATCCAGTGAAAATGTGAGCCTACCTTTTATGCTAGCTGTAGTAAAGCAAAAATAAGATCACGGAGTTATTTTAGTTCAATGTTAGATGTTTAAAATTTTTGGATCAAACCTCAGGATAGCTGTTCTAGACATCATATTCTGATTATCTCAGTGGCTCAGTAATGGTGAGTTTGTTATTTGCATGATTAATTTAGGTATGTTAATCTTAAAGCATGCATCTCTCGGTTGCCTGAAAATGGATACAGAGCTAATGTTTCAAGGTGGCCTGCACGCTTGCAAAATCCACCTAATAGGCTTCAAAGTATAAAATTTGATGCCTTCATATCCAGAGAAGAGCTTTTTGTGGCAGAAACAAAATACTGGAATGAAATAGTAGGAGGCTTTGTTCGTGCATGGCACTGGAAGAAGATGAGACTAAGAAATGTAATGGACATGAAAGCTGGTTTTGGGGGGTAAATTATCTATCCTATGTATGCACTTGAAATTAATATATATATATATGTATGTATGTATATATTTGATTTTCTAATTAAATTCATATTAATTGTGTGTTTTCCAGATTTGCGGCTGCGTTAATCAATCATAATTTGGACAGCTGGGTTATGAATGTCGTTCCTGTTAGTGGTCCAAACACCTTGCCTGTTATATATGACCGTGGGTTGATTGGAGTTATGCACGACTGGTATATTTCTAAAGCAATTTCAGTCAAATCATATATTATTATCATAGTTGTATGAACTTTTCTTAATTTCACTCACTAGATACCTTGTACTATTTTACTTGTCTGTGTCACTTTAGAAGTCCTGTGCGAGGAATCCCATTCCAAATATGTACAATGTCTTCTGTGATCATGTCAACATGTACTAAAATTTCACCAAATGTGATTCAGGTGTGAACCATTTGACACGTACCCCAGAACCTATGATTTACTGCATGCAGCAAACCTGCTTTCTATTGAGAGAAAAAGGTACCTCTTTCTCTGCTTGTCATTGTTGTGATCTCTGTCCTGGCTGATAACTGTTGTTTTTTGCCTATCTGGGTCCTGTGCCAAGAATTTGTTTAAAAGAAGTCCGTGTTCAAAGTATTCTAGCTCAACTTGGAAAATGGTGTTGCAGCGAGTTTTGTGAAGTTTAAGCCCTTCTTCCTTATGCTTTTATTCTCCTCAGGAAGCATTTTTAGTCTCTTTGCTGCTCTATTTCAATTTTTACCCCTTGCAAAGTGATGTGCTGAGGATGTCCAATCCATCTTACTTGCCCGTCTGCCCCTTGTACATTTTTTATTTGTACGCCACTGTTCTGGATTTTAACAATGTCATGCCCCAGGGAGTCTACTGCCGCAATATTTGTAATAACGTGTGAACGTCATATTCCATTTTTCATTTGAAATGCTTAATCTAAACAAGTAGGGTTGTGAAAATTATGTGAAAGGAGTTTGTTTCAGCTTGCATGAAAGTGCTTTTGAGAAGCTAATCCAAACAAGCTTAATTATGAACTGAAACTAGTAGGGATGTCCTTGTGTGCTTTTGGTGTTGTGAGAGCACGTGGCCTTAGTTTGATTTTTATTATTTGTTCGACATGGCTGCATCAGATGCAATATTTCATCAATTATGCTTGAGATGGATCGGATCCTAAGACCTGGAGGGCGGGCATATATCCGTGATTCCCTGGCCATCATGGATGAACTTCAAGAGATTGCTAAGGCAATGGGCTGGCACGTGACTTTGCGCGAAACATCCGAGGGGCCTCATGCAAGTTATAGGATCTTGGTTGGTGATAAGCACTTACTTCGGGCTTGAAGCCATGATGTGTGTATAAAACATAACTGGTTTCTTCTTTGATCTTCCCATTGGGGATATAATCTCCACACAGTCACACTCATTTGAGAAGCACGCAAACATTAGTACAATACAAGTGGTCCCTTCTCTTCCTTACAAGCTTCTGCGGGTGAAAATATGGCGGGATCATTTCTTTATTTGATACTTGGCATCTGATACCAATATAGCTTGGATAGATTAGAACGCATCGTCTAACTTAAACTGTAATATTCTACTTCCATGTTTGTGCAGAAGTTTCAGGTTAGCATTTATTATTTTGTTCATTCATGCTTATTGTTGCAAACATTGTAATTCCTCTATGTATTTTCTCCATGCTTATTGTTGCAAACATTGTGATTCCTCTATTTATTTTCTCCCAAATTCTTCAATGTCAAGCGATTCATCTGGTTCTTGATATGCTAATCCACCATTTTCTTTCTCTTTTTCTTTTTTCCTGGGAAAATATAACCCTCAGCCCTGAACTTTCCATAATCATTTAAATCGCTGAATTTTGATTCAGAAGAACTCGGCTGTTATAGTTTTATTGGGTTAAGGATTTTTTTTGCCATGTTGGTTTAAGGATTTGGTTTAATGTTAAAATACAAATTTGTCCTGAAAATTTTTGTTTAGAAGTATTGTTGTCCCAAAAATTTTTTCGGTATAATATTCCCCAGTTAAAAAACTGATGTTATCTATTAAAATTTGATGTAAACCATTAACATTTTTAATGGTGAGAGGCAACATTATTTCATTTTAAACGATCGTTTGAGATAACTTAATTTTAACTTATAAGTGCTTGTAAATCATGATTTACAGCATACGAAGTAAGTATGTGAAAGAAGTTTTATCTCGACTTACATAATAAGTATTTATTGCCTAAAAATAAGCTATCTTAAACTCCCTTATTCTGAAACAACCTAAAAAAAAATTACTCCCATTTTATTATTCCATTTTTTTAGGTGATCACTAGGGTGGATACCCTGGGTGATCAACTAAAAAAAAAACTTTTGAAATAACCTAAATCCAAAAAAAACTTTTGAAGCAACATTAGTTATTTGTGAAAACTTTGTAAATTTGCACCTTTACTTTTGGTTTTATTGATGATGAAGGTTAATTTATTATTGATTTCTTTCTGGCATTTAACATTAAGATTGTCAACATTTGCTTAAAGAAGCGGGAGGAGTATTTAATCACATACAAGAGCAGAGGAAGAAGGACACATGTTGACTTCTTTTTTATAAGGAATTCTGATAGAAGAATTTGTACTAATTGCAAAGTGATCTTTGGGATGGTGTGATCGCACAACATAGGGTTTTGGTCCTTGATGTGCGTATTAAGTGTATAAAACAAAAGTGCCGTCAAGTTTTAAATTCAAGGGTCAGGTGCTGATAGTTAAAGGGAGAGAAAGCGGGAAATTTTTAAGAGAACTCTTTTAGAGGAGGGGATGTGAGAGTTACAAGAAAATGCTAATATCATGTGGGAGAATATGGCTAAGAAGGTTCATAAGGCTACTGAAGCTATTTTGGGAGTTTTGGTCAGCCAGATAAAGAGATTTGGTTGTGTGATAAGTCTATTCGAGAGAAAGTCAAAAATAAGAAAGATTGTTTTAAAGCTATACACTTATGTAATGATGCTGAAAATTGGGAAAGTATTGCTTGACTAAAAAAGAGACTAAGAAAACAGTGAGTGAAGCTCGTGCCAAAGCATATAAGAAGTTTTATAAGAAGCTAGGGACAAAGACTGGAGAGCGTAAGATTTGCAAGATAACAAAGAATAAGGAAAGAAAATCAAGATACTTGGATCAAGTGAGGTGTGTAAAGGATGAAAAAGGAAAAATCTTGGTTACTGATGGAGATATTAAGAATAGATAGGAAGTCCACTTTTATAAGTTGTTCAATGATGGAGTGGGAGGGTCAACTTGTGACATGGAGGATTTGACTACTCAAGAATGTGAGCTTAATTTGTCATATTATCGTAGAATTCTAGTTGGCGAGGTTAACAAAGCTCCTAAGAAAATGAAAAATGGTAAAGTTGTTGGACTTGATGGTATTCCTATTAAAGTTTAGAAATGTTTGGGTGAAGAGGGGGTGTTGTGGCTTTCTAAGTTATTTAATGAGATTCTACGATAGAAGAAAATGTCTGATGCTTGAAGAAAAAGTATTTTGGTCCCTATTTATAAAAATAAAGGATATATTAAGAATTGCGCAAATTATAGAGGAATTAAACTTTTGAGTCACACAATGAAACAGTGAGAAAAGGTGATTGAACATAGGTTAAGGTTGCAGATTAGTGTTTATGAGAACCAATTTGGGTTCATGTCGGGAAGGTTCACTATAGAAGTGATTTATTTACTAAGGGAGCTAATTAAAAAGTATCGGAGTAAAGGAAGGGACCTACATATGATTTTCATTGACTTGGAAAAAACGTATAATCATGTGTCAAGAGATGTACTTTGGAAAGCTTTGGAAAAGAAGGGGGTGCTTGTTGCATATATCAAAGTTATTCAGGACATGTATGATGGGGCAACAACTAGTGTTAGAACTCCTGGAGGTGAGACAAAGAACTTTCTTATAAGGATTGACCAACATCAGGGATCAACTTTGAGCCCTTATTTGTTTAACCTAGTGGTCGACATTCTAATGAGCTTATCTAAGAAGAGATCTCTAACTGCGTGCTTTTTGCTGATGAAATCATTTTGTTGGCTAAACCAAGGGGGGAGATTAATTCTCAACTTGAGATATAGAGAAGGACTTTGGAGTCGAAGGGTTTTCGTCGAAGTAGGAGTAGAACATAATATATGTATTGCAAGTTCGATAAGAGACGAGTGAGAAATGATGTGGATGTTAAATTGAAAGAACAAGTCGTTCAACAAGTGGCAAAATTTAGGTATTTGGGATCAATTATACAATAAAATAGTAAAATTGATGAAGATGTAAATCATATAATTTAGAGAAAATCCCATATAAAGTTACTTGAAATAAGAAAATTCTAAATCAGGTTGTTAAAATCAACAAATCTCTAATTAGGTTAGCGACCCAATTTAGAATTTTAGAATATGAGTAAAATAACTTTATTGCATTCTCCTCTCCTTTATCTTCTTTTCTCTCTTAAAAGAGTTTTGTTGTTCAGTATGACTATAACTTAGTTTATAAATAAGAAGGCAAAAAAAAAAAAAACTTAGATTTTAAATAATTACGTGTGTATATATTAACATTGTTATATAGTTAAATAAAATGTGATTTATCTAAATACAAGGAATTTTCTAAAAGAATCATCACGAACATTTCAAGCCAAAAAATAAAAAGAAAAACATAACCTCAATAACAATTAAATGATTTTTATTTAAATATTGTCAATAAAAAATTTTATTTTTGGGAGAGCTACACTTAAATTTGTTTCGTTAATAAAAATTAAACCAAACTTCATTAATCACAGAATTCTGATGTGTGCGAAATTTAGTTCGGTTTTTTAGGTTAATGAAATTTGTCTTAAAATTCCATTAATGAAAATATTTGAAATATAATATCACACAAGTAATATTTTTTTATTAATATAGTTTAAGTTTCTTCTCATCCAAAAAAATTCAAGTCAAAAATAAAATTTTCTATTCTTAATATTTAGCTATAAATCAATTAATTGTTTTTGGGTTATGCTTTCCTTTCTTTTAATTTGGCTTGAATTATTCTTGATGATCTTCTGAAACTATAAAATAAATTCTTTAATTTAAGCGAATCATATATATTTTGTTTTATATACATTAATGTTGTTATATATATACCCTTATTGAAAAAATAAGTTAGAAAGCATTAAAATCCTTTTAAGATGAGAGAAGAGACAATGAGAGGATAATACAGTTATTTAACTTATATTTTGAAATTCTAAATTGAGTCGGTAACTTAATTAAAGATTTATTCAATTTACCAGCCCCCGAGGCTACTTATGATAGAAAAGTTCATAATAAAGTAAAGAGTAAAATACTCTAATATCCCCTCTATTTTGCTTTAATTACACGAACCTCCCCTCTATTTTAGAAACCCATATAAACCTCCCTTAAAACTAAAATATATGTTACACAAACCTCCCTTATATTTTGAGATTCTATTTCCATCCATTTAAACTGTTAATTGACCGTTAAGTTTGACTTTTGAACTTTTTTTTGACCAAAATGCTCCTCTTCAGTATTAGAATTATATATATATATATATAGGGGCTAATAAAAATTTATACAACCATAAATTTATTCTATTAGATTCTCTAACTTTCTAATTTTTTAAAAAATTTATTAATTTTGATATTATAAATTAATTATGACTTAAAATATATATTAAACACATATTTTTATCAAACATAATAAACTATATAAGTATGAGATTGTATGTGTCATTTAAATTTATAATTTAATATTTTTTTTCACAAATAGTTATAAACATATTTGATCAAGCATATTTTTATTTAAAATCTTATTTGAATATTCAACGTTTGTAATATTTACATTAATCAATGCTAAAATCATCAAACAGATAACTACTTGTAAAGATAAAAATAGAAATTAAGGAATAGATAAAAAACTCTTAAATTCTTTAAAACAATTTTAGTCAAAATGTGCAAGACAAAATAAATTTAATGAAAAAAAATATTTTTTTGGAATCTTTTTAGAATATTCTTAACGGAGTTAACTGTTTGGACTTAAGTGTATGTTTTTAAAATAGAGGGGAGGTCTGTGTAATTAAGACAAAACTGGAGGGTGGTCAAAGTATTTTACTCTAAAGTAAAAGGGAAGTTTTATCGCATTACTATAAGACCAGCAATGCTATATGGTAATGAATATTGGACTTTAAAGGGACAACATGAATATAAAGTGGGAGTAGTTCAGATGCTAATGCTGAGATGAATATGTGGTTATACAAGAAAATATCAGATTCGTAATGATTATATACGTGAACGAATTGGAATTGCATCTATTAAGGAGAAAATGGTAGAAAATCATCTGAGGAGGTTTGGATACATTCAAAGACGGCCATTAGATGCACCAGTGAGGGTGGTCAATCAATTAGTATGGAGCCCTCTAAAAAGTGGTAGAAGAAAATCGAAGCGAACCTTCAATGGGGTTATAAAGCGGGATCTATTGGTTAATAATCTATCTAAAGATTTGATTTTCGATAGAGTACAATAATGTCGTACGATCTATATAAACGACCTTACTAAATAAAATAAGGCTTTATTGTTATTGTTGCACCTTTGTTTATTGAGCTAATTTATCTCCATTTTTTAATTGTCCAAGAATAAAACAAAAACGCCTAACAAAGTACATGCGAAGCATGTGTGGCTCCATATTTTTATGGATCTCGCTGCAGTTATTCTTGCAACAAGTTATTCCTCGTCACGCCCTTCACGCCCCTTCGTGTGCCATATTTATAGAGTTTGAACTTTTGATTTATAGTTCAAGAGGCATGTTTAGAGGTTTAAACCCTTTGTATAATTAATAAATTTCCACAATATATAAGATAAGTCGTATTATTTATAACATGCAGACATGTGGTTTTTTTTTTTTATCATTTTTATAGATTTATTGATTTAAAATTTAATAGAGTAAGTTATTAGCATATAGTTTATGATAAGCTTGTTTGGATGAGTTTTTAAAAGGTTTATAAGTGTTTATGTATGTAAGTCGAGACAACACTTCTTTTATATACTCACTTCATATAAAGTAAATTACGATTGAAAAGTTATTTTTGAAGATTCTAATCACTATTCCAAATGAGTACAATATTATATTGACAAAAAGAAATTACATAATCTAACCATAAGGAGTAACACACTTGACATTTAAGTGTTCATTTGAAATAGTTTATT